>CM039676.1:490541661-491796661 GCA_022496015.1 Hordeum marinum | reverse complement strand
AGAGCCTTTTCCGGTAATTTGTCGGAGGGGGATTCGATCACGGAGGGCATCTATATCAACTCCATTGCCCCTCCGATGATGCGTGAGTAGTTCACCATAGACCTACGGGTCCATAGCTAGTAGCTAGATGGCTTGTTCTCTCTCTTTGCTTTTCAATACCATGTTCTTCATGATCTTCATGGAGATCTATCCGATGTAATACTCTTTTGCGGTGTGTTTGTCGAGATCCCATGAATTGTGGGTTTATGTTCAGATTATCCATGAATATTATTTGAGTCTTTCCTGAATTATTATGTGCATGATTTCATATCTTTGCTAGTCTCTTCGAGTTTTTGGTTTGGTTTGGCCAACTAGATTGGTAATTCTTGCAATAGGAGAAGTGCTTAGTTTTGGGTTCAATCTTGTGGTGTTCTCACCCAGTAACAAAGTAGGGGTAGCGAGGAACTTATTGTATTGTTGCCATCAAGGGTAAGAATATGGGTTTTTCATCATATTGCTTGACTTTATCCCTCTACATCATGTCATCTTACTTAATGCGTTACTCTGTTCTTCATGAACTTAATACTCTAGATGCAGGCATGAGTCGGTCGATGTGTGGAGTAATAGTAGTAGATGCATAATCGTTTCGGTCTACTTGTCATGGATGTGATGCCTATATGCATAATAATTGCCTTGGATATCTTCATAATTATTCGCTTTTCTATCAATTGCTCGACAGTAATTTGTTCACCCACCGTAATACTTGCCATCATGAGAGAAGCCATCTAGTGAAATCTATGGCCCCCGGGTCTATTTTCCATATTATATTTTCAGATCTAAAAACAAAAACACCAAAAATACTTGATGCATTGTTTTTTACTTTTAGTTTTACTTTCCGTTCAAGCATCCTATTATATCTATCTCTACTAGATCTCATCCTTGCAAATAACCGTGAAGGGATTGACAACCCCTTTATAGTGTTGGGTGCAAGAGTTTGATTCCTTGTGCAGGTATATCTATTGGTGTCTCGCTTGTATCTCCTACTGGATTGATACCTTGGTTCTCAAAAACTGAGGGAAATACTTATCTACTTTGCTGCATCAAACCGTTCCTATTCACGGGAAACCAACACATGCTCGAGAAGTAGCACCATGCCGCTCATGTTGCCGCCGAAGCCACCTCCCATGCCACACATCATGTTTCCGCCGAAGCCACCTCCCATGACACTCATCCTGTTGCCGCCGAAGTCACCTCCCATGCCGCTCATGTTGCCATCGAAGCCACCTCCCATGCCATCGAAGCCACCGTCCATGTTGCCACCAAAGCCACCTCCCATGTTTCCACCAAATCCATCATTCGTGGCACCTCCCATCATGTTCATGTACCCACCCATTCCACCTCCCATTCCTCCTCCCATCATGCTTCACATGAGCATTCCATCGCGACAAAGTTTGACATATGCCTTTGCCCTGGCATCAAGAGTAGATAAGTCCATGAACATAAACTTGAGTGCTTTCTCCTCCACCATCTTCATCTCTTAGGCCGCAGCATTTCTCTCCTAGAGTTGAAACTTTCTCTCCTCGGTTGCCACCAACCTCTCTTCGGCCGCCGCCCTCCGTCGCTCATCTTCGCTCCTCTCCTCCATTTCTTTCAGCTTTAACAATGTTTTTATTTCGCATACTCTTTCCTTGCCATGACGAGGGCATCAAATCCTTCCATGTGATCATTGTCTCCGGCCTTGGTTCCCTTCACTTTCTTAGTTCCATTGGGCCTATACGATTTAGTCGCCGAGTGAGGGGTGGGGCTCCTTCTCTCATGAAAGGGGACATCTTCTTCATCCTCCACCACCACACTCTTCTTCTTTCAAGCGTGAAAAACTTCTTTAGTTTTCCACTTCTCCTCATTATTGAGCTCTTTGAAGCAATGACGGAAAGTGAAAGCTCTTCCTTTATTCTTCCTCTTCTCTCCTTTGTTGTTCCTCCCTTGAAATAAGCCTTGTGCAACCATTTTTTACAAGAAAAAAAATCAACATGTCATCATAAAACTATTCAACATTTCAAAGAGCAAATGATCATTACCAAGACACTATCGGCTATAAAGAGCAAATGATTATTACCAAGCCACTATGACCATAACCATTCGGATTCATGCGATCAACATTTGCCAAGCAACTGACCCACTTTTGGCATTCAATGTTGATGGTGCACCAACATTGAAGAAGAGGGTCACTTGAGTGATAGTGGCCGCTAGTGTTGCACTCAACGAAGTATTCCTTGATGCATTGCCAATAACTTGGCGGATTGTTCGGTCCAATGGTTGCATCTTGAGAGACTTTGTTCCATGCGATGCAGAACAACACATCTTTAGCATTGGTATAATTTGCGGTTCTTCCCTTCATAACGAAGTCCTCATGATTCATGTCGAGATTGTCATCACCATATTATTGAGTTTCATATTGTTGTGATGCATACTCATGTGAATAATCATCATTTGTCACATTTGTCGCGCGCATGAAAGCTTCATCATCAAGACTACAAATGGACATACACTTAATCAACTTCGCATTCTATTGGAATCTACAATTGAAACAACAAACAAATGCACAATTTTTTTTACCTTTGCAACATATCATCGAACACATTGAATGTGGTTGCTATTGGCGTGACTACATCTTACTCCATGGACCGTGTCGGCGGCGGCAGAGGTGGATGAGGAGCTCTATGGACGAAGGATGCCAAGGTTGGCGGTGGTTGCAAATCACGTGTCGTAGCCATGTCTGGCTTCGAGATTTTGGCCGGTCGATGTTAGTTCCTTGTCGGGTTGTGGCCCCGCTCTGCCAGCCGCTTCATGCTTCCATCATGTGGCTTTGAAACCCGCTTCTTCTTTGCAGCCTCCGGTGCCACAACGATCGGCTGGAGTGGAGAAAATCCAGGGCGGCGGCATGGAGGCGGAGGCGGCCACATTGGGGAAAGTTAGCATAGAGGCAGTGGCCGTAACAAGGTGGTTCAGGACACCAATAGAGGAGTCAAAGAAGACGGCAGGGTCATCGGCACCGGCCATGGCAGCGGTGGGTTGCTAGCAGGAGGCGGACGGGCAGGAGGCGGGTGACGGCTGGTCGTGCGGAAGACAAATGGATGATAGTTGGGTAGTTGGGGGGTGGTTGCGTTTTTACATATCCATATGGTGGAGACACTAGTGGAATCAGGATCTTTGCCGTCTGCCAGCTCTTTGTCGTTAGATAGCTGACGGCAAAGATGGTCTTTGCCATCAACTTACATAAAACTGACGGCAAACAAAGAGCTGACGACAAAGATATCATTGCCGTCAGACATCTCTTTGTTGTCCGCTAGCAGACGGCAAACAGGAAGGGTGACCCATAACGAGAACCAGCTAACGGAGACTCTCTTTGCCGTTTGCTAGCAGACGACAAAGAGAGTGGCCATCTAACGACCGTTTCCCCCGGTCCCACCCCACTAACTAATGCTCTTTGCCGTCTGCTAGCAGACGGCAAAGAGCCTTAGTATACTAGTCAGCGCGCCCCACCCCTCTGTCACCCCCCCTCTCTCTCCCCCTCCCTGCACCCCCTACTCCCTCATGCCCGAGCCGCCGCTGCCCCCCACCCCGTGCCCCCGCCTGCCCCCGCCCCCGCCCCTACAGCCGGCCGACGGCCGCCGCCACCCCTGCCGCCGCCCAAGGTACTTCTCTTCTCTGCCCTTTTTTAAGGTTTAGGTTTAATTTAGATTTTGTTTAATTAGGTTTAGTTTTAGGTTTAGTTTTAGGTTTAGTTTAGGTTTAGGTTTAGTTTTAGGTTTAGTTTAGTTTTAGGTTTAGTTTAGGTTTAGTTTAGTTTTAGGTTTAGTTTAGGTTTAGTTTAGTTTTAGGTTTAGTTTAGGTTAAGAAGAAAAAGAAGAAGAGGAGGAGGAGGAGAAGAACAAAAATAAGAAAAATAAGAAGAAGAAGAAGAAGAAGAAGAAGAAGAGAAGAGGAAAAAGGAAAAGAAGGAAGAAGAGGAAAAAGAAAAGAAGGAAGAAGAGGAAGAAGAAGAAGAAGAAGAGGATGAGGAGAAGAGGATGAGGAGAAGAGGGGAAGAAGAAGAAGAAGGACGCCATCGACCCCCGACCCCCAACCACCAACGCCATCGCCCCCCGACCACTGACACCACCAACCCCCGACCACCGACGCCATCGACCCCCGACCACAGATGCCACCGACCCCCGACTCCACTGACCCCTGATCACCGACCCTCGACCCCCGACGCCCCGGACCCCTGACCCCCTGGACCCCCGACCCCCAACCACCGACACCATCGCCCTCCTGACCACCGACACCACCGAACCCCGACCACCGACACCATCGACCCCCAACCACCAATGCCACCGACCCCTGACTCCATTGACCCCTGATGCCACTATCTCCCGATGCCATTGACCCCCTACCCCGACACCTATTGTGCCTCTTGTTGACGAAAAAGGTGCTCTTCGGCCTTCGTGAGGCCGAGGAGGTCATAGTTTTGTAAATTGTGAGCTAGGTCACATATTTTCCTATTTTGTTATAAAAACATCATATTTTGTGTTGATCGGGTGAATTTCAATGTGCAGTTGTTCAACGACCTCCCCATGCATTTGACGAGCTCCCCTGCTACATTCGTTGGTGAGCACAAATGACATCTTCTCCCCTGGCACCCTTAAAAAATGTGCTCTATTTCGGTCTTCGTGCCGATGAAACTTGCTAGCTATAGGTGTCTTCAATCATCAGTATGCGTGACCACTATGCGTCTCCCGTTCGAAACGGTTACATCTATAAATATGCATTCATTAGCATATTTATGACCATGATTCTTTCGAATTGTCCAACGTTATCCATGGACAGCCTGAGTATGTGTAGATTTGGTTCGTTTTCCCATATGCTATGCTCCGAATCCGATGCCGAATTTCGTTAGTGCCTCCCTATTGTTCTCCGGGTACACATCCTCTCTGGTTATTGTCGAGACGTGTATCAGGAGGATAGCGGGGAGGTGCTGCCGAAATTGTGCGTCGGATCCGGAGCGGAGCATGGGAAAATGAACCCAATCTACACATACTCAGGTGGGATTAGGACCTATCTTTACCTGCTAGTGTCTAGGTTGCATCGGCGTAATAAAACTGACAAACTCTATTAACTGATGAATATGGTTTGCTGAATTATGTATATTTTTTTGTGTCCAGTAGCTAGGCAAGATGAGTGATCGTGGGTGGATGTACACCGGTCACACTAGTCAGAAAGACATGACCCATGAATGGATAACAAAAACTAAGGAGTTTGTGAGAGTCGCATTTGCAAATGGACAGAAAACAACCTGGTGCCCTTGTGTCGATTGCGACAACTTTAAGAAGAAGTCAGAGTTTGAAATGATCAAACACCTGTACAAGTGGGGTTTTACGCCTAATTATACGGTCTGGACATTTCATGGTGAGTCTGCCCAATGTGCCAGAGCTAAGGTGGTTCGTCGTCGCACCGACGAGCATGGTACCGGGATCGAAGACGTGGTGCAAGACTTTGATGATGCTCGAGATTCGGATGATGAGATGGAGGAATTTGCAAAGGCCTTTTATGAAATGTTGGAGTCTTCAAAACGTCCTCTCCACGTGCACACTGAGCTTTGTCAGCTGGATGCCATCGCACAAGTAATGGCTCTGAAAGCTTAGTTCAACCTGGGCAGAGAATGCTACGACGCGATGATGTCGATATTTGGACGCTTCCTACCCAAAGGCCATGTATTTCCAACAAACCTGTACCAGTCGGACAAAATCCTACGTGCACTTAAGATGCCCTATGAGAAGATGGATGCCTGTGAGAATGGATGTGCCTTATTTAGGCTTGAGTATGCGGGCTTGAACTATTGCCCCATTTGCAATGCTTCCAGGTATGTTCTGGTAGACAACGGTATGGGCGAGAAGAGTCAGACCAAAATCCCCATTAATGTTCTTCGGTATCTGCCAATCATACCAAGACTTCAACATCTTTTCATGGTCGAAGAGACAGCCTGCCAGATGACGTGGCATAAATTGGGCAAAAGAACAGAACTAGATGCAGATGGGAATCTGATGTTGGGACGCACTTCAAATGCTTTTGCGTGGAAGCACTTTGATGCATTACATAAGGATAAAGCAGCAGATCCAAGGCAACCTTGAGTTGCCATCAACACGGATGGTTCAATGTGTATGGTATGACGGCAGCACAATACAGTTATTGGCCTGTATTTGTCATTCCACTCAATCTCCCCCCGGAGTGATTATGAAAATAAAGAACATTTTCCTGACGTTGATAATTCCAGGGCCCAAATATCCGAGGAAGAATATGAATGTGTACATGCAGCTGCTTAAGGATGAATTGCAAGAAGCCTGGGATAATGGGATCAAGACATACGACGCCGCTACCAAAAAGAACTTCAAAATGCATGTGTGGTACATGTACTCGTCGCATGACTTGCCGGCGTATGCGCTATTCGTTGGCTGGTGTGTGCATGGAAGGTTTCCGTGCTCCACATGCAAGGAAGCTCTTGAGTTCCGTTGGCTGCAGGCGGGTCGCAAGTTTTCTTGTTTTGACATGCATATACAATTCCTGGATCCTGACCATAAGTTCAGAAAAGACAAGAAGAATTTCATCAAAGGTAGAGTTGTCAAAAACATTGCACCACCTGTGTTGACAGGCCAACAGATCCTGGATCAGATAAACACTCTCGAGTCGGATCCAGATCGTCTAGGGTATTTCAAAGGGTATAATACAAAACACGCCTGGACTCACAAGATATGTTTGTGGGATCTGCCTTAATTTAAAGACCTCCTTTGCCCACACAACATTGATGTGATGCACACTGAAAAGAATATCACGGAGGCCCTTTTTGGTACATTGTTCGGCATAGAGGGGAAGTCGAAGGATAATCCTAAGGCTAGAGTTGATCAGGAGGCTCTATGTGATAGACCGTTACAAAACATTCGACAACCGAAAGGAAAGAAGAACTGGAGGAAGCCAAAGGCATGGTTCAATCTTGGAAGGACATCTATGAGGAAATGATCTTGTGGGTGAAAATGCACTTGATGTTCCCTGATGGGTATGCAGCGAATCTAAAAAGGGGAGCGAGTCTTGACAAATTGAGAATATTTGGTCTCAAGAGTCATGATTGGCACATATGGCTTGAGCGGGTAATGCCGGTGATGTTGCGTGGCTTTATCCCTGAGGATGAATGGCTAGTACTGGCAGAGCTGAGCTATTTCTTCCGTGCTCTTTGTGCAAAAGAACTATCGCCTGACATGTTAGATGAACTGGAAGAGTTGGCACCGGAGTTGATCTGCAAGTTAGAAAAGATCTTTCCACGGGGATTCTTTAATCCAATGCAACATTTGATTTTGCATCTCCTGACCGAGGCAAGATTGGGGGGGCCTGTGCAAAATCGTTGGTGCTTCGCAACTGAGAGGATGCAGAAGACGCTTCGAGCAAAATGTAAAAATAAACGTAGAGTTGAAGCATCGATGGCCGAGGCATTCATTACTAAGGAGGCGGCAAACTTCGTGACAGCAGACTACAAAGCCAAGAATCGTCATTTGGATAATCCGAAGCCTCGATACAATGATGGCGACCGTGAAAAAGGTCGATCCAAGCTCAGCCTATTCAAAGGGAAGCTTGCACCAGCCGATGCTTCGAAAGCAATAGCGTTGGATGTCGAAGAATGGTGGACCATTTCGTTGTATATCTTCAACAACCTAACAGAAGTGCGGTCGTACATCGAGTAAGTTCTTGGTAAATTGTTTTGCAACTTCTAATTCTTTGAAGTGCTCTTATTCCCGGATATGTGATACAGTTGATACGTTGCCAAATTCTCGGATGGAGCGGTGATCCAAAAGGATTCCATCGAAGAGTATGAGATTCTGGCAAAGCATGGAGGCGGCTATCCCGGTTTCATCTCTTGGTTCAAGCAAACGGTAATTTCCATTAATTAGACGATTTCATTTCTTCTCCTAGTTTGCGGATAATGCAACAATCCTTTCGTTTTAAACTTGTAGGCTAATCCAGAGTCTATGGACTCCGAATTGAGACAAGTCGCTAATGGTTTTGACTATAAGGTTTGTTCATTTGACAAAAACGACATCAATGGGTATTGCTTTCATACTTTTGGCAAAGAGCTATCTATGGCCGACCGAAAGTCTACAAATTGTTGTGTCTCCGTTGTGGCGAAGGAGGGGTCGAGTATTATGGAAGAGTTGAAGCAATTTTTGAACTTACATTCTTTGGTGAAAACCCACCAAACGTCGTAGTCTTCAAATGTTATTGGTTCCAGCCGAAGGAGACTACAAGGACTCATGAACATATAGGGCTAGTCGAAATCAAACAAAGCACCCATTTAGATGTTCTCGATGTCTATATTACGGCTCAACAGGCGACCCAAGTTTTCTATCTACCGTGGGCCTGCCAAACAGATCCAAATTTGAAAGGTTGGGATGTCGTTTATGATGTGGCGCCACATTTTAGACCACCTCCCCTCAATGAAGATGATTATGAACCTCACATTAACCCAGACACATATGAAGGGAATTCTTCCAAGAAACACGTGTTTCCAAAAAACGTTTCAAGAACCGCTCTACTTCACCCCAGAACATTGAGGTCGACAGCAACAGTGAATCCGACTTCACCCCTGAGCCGGAACAAGAAGAGATAGAAGAAGAAGAGGTTACTGCTGCGGATGACCTGTCAATGCTTGACCGATTACATAGAGGCCTTCCACATGTTGATGCATTTATTGATGATGCTGATGAGCACGTCATTACTGATAGTGATGATGATTATGCATTTATTGATCCCAGAGCATATATAGACGATGAAGATTAATATTAATAATGTGAGGTATTCAATTATTATTATGTACATATATATTATTAATTAGTTCATGTTATTAGGTATTCAATTTTTTTATGTTGAACTAATTTCAATCACTCTTTGTCATTGCAGGTGTTGACAGAAGGTGGGCTCGGGTCGAGAGCGCTCTAAGCCTCCTTCCTCGGCGTGTGCTGGGAGGGGTGCTATTATTCCACCCTAGCAACTCCGGAGAGCGCTGGTACACAATATGCAGACACCGGCGGGCACTTCTTCTTCGACCGGAGAGGTCGGGGAAGACGAAGAGAGGTGCTAGAAGTAGGAAGGCTGCTGCGCCTTCCTCGCCGCCACCCCTAGCTGATTCTCCCACCCACAGGAGTGCTCCGTCTCAGGTGGACCCGTCTAACTTGGACCCGTCTTGGACTCCGATCGACGAGCCTCGGGTCGACGAGCCTCGGGTCACCGAGCCCTCATCCCAGGAGACTCCGGTCCCAGAGTCTTTGTTCCAGGAGACTCGGGTCCCAGAGTCTTCGTCCCACGTGACTCCGGAGGCTAGTGGCCATGCTGATTGTGGCAAGGACAATTTGTCTAAGGACACCTATAGCAAGGGCGAGCTGGTTGAGTAGGGCAAGAAGGTCTACCAGCGTGGTTGTACAAAGCTCCCGTCCGTGCCGACGACCCGCGATCAGAGGTGGTTGATTGCGCCTAATGCGAAGAAGTAAGTGCATTTACTCTTTTTTGACCTTTTGCCTTCATGTTTCTTCAAATTAATATCTAATGTGTTGGCCTTGTCATACTGCAGGGGTTGGAAACACGAGTGTGGTGTCTGCAGGCCCAACCAGGTCCTTGGTGTGCTTCTTCGGCACCACTTCCAGGGGAAGGTCTAGTTGCCTGGTGAGGGTGTGGTTCCACAGCTAGCACTGACCTGGGAGCTGTACGTGTCTGCCCCGGCCCCGCCGGAGGAGATGATCGACGGTGTCTTGTGCGAGACGGTGGCTGACATTGTGATCCGTTGCTTTTGGGTAATTTCTCCTTTACAGAATTAAAAATCAACAACACCTAGTGATTGTACTAATTAGTGTTGTCTTGTTTGATTGCAGACCTTCTACAGGTGTCTTGAGGAACACGAGGCAAAAGCGGCTGTTGTTCTCGAAGCCGAGTGCAAGTGCCTACTTTGGAGCTTATGGCATGAGGCTCGGGTGCAGGCTATTCAAGACTACTACACCTCGACTAACATTAAGAGGGCCAAGAAGAAGTGCCGCAAAAATTATCTGAGTAAGGAGAAGGTAATGAAGGTAATTATCTATTCTTAAGGCCTTGTACTTAGTTTCCTTGATTTGATTCGTAGGCGTAGCGCTGAAATTTCTCTTGTCTAACTTAGGTGCCCTCAAGATGGTGTGCAGATAGGATGGACTGTTGGGAGGCATTGGTGGATGAGTGGTGATCTCCCGAATGGCTAGCCAAACACAACAAGGCCAATGATAAGCGTACCCAAATGAGAGGCGTGCTACGCCATCAAGGGAGCTCCAACCTGTTTAAGTACGGGGATCACTGGGTATGTGGTTTGCTTCATGACTCATGCAATTTCATACTTCATGCTAGCTTGAGCCCTTAACTAATATTTTGTTCCTCTCTTTTAGGCGCGAGAAAACAAGAAGGAGGTGCCATCTCTGCTCGACGTCTATGCCATGACCCATACTGCCTTGTACAAGAAGGCCAAGGCATTCTCTAAGGATGACCTCGATCATCCAACGAGCTTCAGCAACATCTCCTCCCACAACAAGATCGTGAGGTATAGAGATGAGGGGAAGGCGAGGAAAGGGGAGGACTTCAACCCGATCCAGAGTCCTTTTGATCCAGAGCTCGTGATGATATCTGGCGGCAGGAGGCCCCATGGCTCGATAGCCATTGGGGATGGACTGATACGTTGTCCTAGAACTCTCTCGGAGATCAAGAAGCGCCAGACGAGCTCTAACCCGGAGATAAGGCCTCGTCCACGACCAATGGAGCTCTCCATTGAGGCTAGGGCCCAGGAGCTTCTGGCGGAGGCAAACAGGCAGGCGGCACAGAGGGAGAGGGACATGGAGGAGAGGACGGCTAGGCTGTTGGAGGAGGAGAGGAACCGGAACGATGCGTCTCACTGGGCCCTATACGAGCTCCTCGTGGTAAGTTTCTCCTGCATATTAGCCAAATCATGCACGTAATGTTCGTTTCATCACTAACTAATATGAATGACTCGTGAAAACAAAATGTGCAGACCGTGTGCCAGAACAATGGTCAGACCCCTACGTCGATGCCCCATATTGCTATAGCACCCATGGTGAGTTTCATTTGAATGGTCATTAGTTACTAGTATTCACATTTGAGTTGCATCATGCTAAGGAGACATTGCAAGTGATCTTTGGTGCAGCATGCTTCCCGACAAGCATCGACCGATCCTTCTGCATCTGCCGCAACCCCGACCGGTCCTTCTACGTCTCACCCTGGCGCAAACCCAACCGGTCCTTCACCTCCATGATGATGGTAAGTTTTCCCAAGTGTTTTTCTTAACAAATGCATACTTAGCTTAAGAAATGACCTACTTAGCTCCAAAATGACCTATACTTAGCTTATTTTCCTCAAAAATGACATAATAACCTTACTTACCTCCAAAATGATATATTCTACCTAGGATAGCTATAAAATGACCTATACTTAGCATTTTTTCCTCCAAAATGACTTGATATGCTTAGTTAGCTAGAAAATGGCATAACTACCTAGGATCGCCCAATAATGATCTATAGCTAGCTTAGCTAGTTCATTTATGACATAATTAGCTCACTTAGGTACAAAATGGCATAAATACCTAGGATAGCTCAATAATGATCTATAATTAGCTTAGCTAGTTCATTTATGACATAATTAGCTCACTTAGGTAAAAAAATGGAATAATAACCTTTGTTTAGCTCCAAAATGACCTATACTTAGCTTATTTTCCTCCAAAATGACATAATAACCTTACTTAGCTTCGAACTGACATACTTTACCTAGGATAGCTATAAAATGACCTATACTTAGCAGTTTTTCCTCCTAAATGACTTAATATGCTTAGTTAGCTGAAAAATGTCATAACTACCTTGGATAGCTGAATAATAATCTATACTTAGCTTACCTAGTTCATTTTTGACATAATTAGCTTACTTAGATAAAAATGTTATAATAACCTTGGTTTAGCTCCAAACTATCATATAATTAGTTTATTTTCCTCCAAAATGACAAAATAACCTTACCTAGCTCCAAAATGACTGATTTTAACTAGGATAGCTCTAAAATTACCTACACTTACCATTTTGTCCTCCAAAATGAACAAATATGCTTAGTTAGCCAAAAAATGGCATAACTACCTAGGTTAGCTCCAAAATGACCTATTTACCTATCTTAGCTCTAAAATGACCTACACACTTAGCATTTTTACCTAGCTTGGCTAAAAATGGCATTTTTACCTACCTTAGTTAGAAGAAGAAGATAAAAAAGAGGAGAGGAGAGAAAGAAAGAGAAAATAAATTCTTCTTCTTCTTCTTCTTCTTCTTCTTCTTTTTCTTCTAGCTAGTCTTCTTCTTCTTCTTCTAACTTTCATCTTTCCTAATTTGTAGATTTTCTATAGATGAGGAAGCTTGCATTGATGGAGTGTACTCTTCTACTTGTGCTTCCTTTTTGTTTATGGAAACTTGTTGGAACTTGTTTTGGATATGTATGTATGGATATATTGTTGGAAACCATTTTATGTTGGATATGTTGTTGGAAACTTGTATGTTGGATATGTTGTTGGAAACTTATTGTTGGTATGATTGTTGAAATTATTTTGAAATGTGTATATATATATATGTGAAATTGTGTCAAATTGAATGAATTTAAGAAAAAACAGGGGCTATATAGCCACTTTGCCGTCTGCTGGCAGACGACAAAGGTCTTTGCCGTCTGCTGGCAGACGACAAAGGTCTTTGCCGTCAGCTAGCAGACGGCAAAGCTGCCACGTGGCAGCTACCTATGCAACCTGGGGTAGCACTAGGCTGGCCTAGGTGGTTTCTTTGCCGTCCGCTGGCAGACGGCAAAGACCTAAGGTTCTTTGCCATCCGCCAGCGAACGACAAAGAAACCACCTAGGCCAGCAAAGAAACAGGTGCTTTGCCGTCCGCTGGCAGACGACAAAGAACCTTAGGTCTTTGTCGTCTGCTGGCTGATGGCAAAGCACGCCGTTAACCCCTTAACAATCGTAAGCTGCCACGTGTGCCTTCCACGGTCGTTGCCGTCGCTGGCGGACGACAAAGACCTAAGGATCTTTGTCGTCCGCCAACAGACGGCAAAGCGCCCTTTACCGTGGCTTATTTAGCTGGACTGTTCGCCGTCTGCTGGCGGACGGCAAAGCCTTTGCCATCTGGCATGCATGCCTTTGCCGTCCGGGATGGCTGACGACAAAGTACCTGATTCCTGTAGTGAGAAGCAAATTTGCGCCGCGAGGTGTTGTATTTTACATCTCCGGAGGTGAAGATGTATTTTTTTGCATCTACATCGTATGTTGGAGAGGTATTTTTGGGGCTCGAAGATGCAAAAGGTAGTTGTTTTTTGCATCTACATCTTATATTGGAGATGATCTTAATGAGTCATAGGACTGTTACCGACTTGAACGTGGGTTTACTTCCACGACCTAATCGATCTGCACTATATAAATAGGTAGACGTCTATGCTAGCCGCCACCACAACATATGGTTTCGCACCATTCCAGAACATTGCGCCGCCGCACAAGTCTTCTTCATCCCTCCTTATGGTGTGCACTACGAGAAGGGACAATGGGCTTCTAGAACCCCGCCTCTTGTGGTCCTGTACGGGAGAGGGGCGATCAGGTTTTTGGGTGTGCACTCGCGCGACTGCTGGCAGCAACTACTTCTTGCACGATGACTTCTTCCCCAACCTCGGGAACATCTTCATCAATGACATGGGGTGACAATACCAACACCGGCGGTTCTACTCCCACTGCACCGTATGCAATCCTGCCTTCTCTATTTGAGACCATGCTGGAATTTATGTTTCTTGTCTGTGCCTTAGATTTGATCTATTCATCCACTATACTAGTCCGCGTGATTAGTTTAATCTTTGTTACTATCGTCATGATTTCTTTACTGTTTTCGAATTAAAAGTCATAGTAGTTTGCTCATATACTCAACAATCAGAAAACTAATTATAGGCAATTTACTCCCAGTGGTTTTGCTGCACATTTGAAGCCACCCACCTTCAAGGGGGTGCATTATAAGAGGTGGCGCATGGGAGTATTTTACTAGTTTCAGACCATGTACTGCTATGACGCCACCAAGGGCAAGCCGGAGGGCGATCTTAATCCTACACAGCATTAATCTTTTGACAAGATCGAAACCCTCTTCAAGGGCACCCTTCTGAGTGTTCTTGACAACTCCATTGTGGATTTGTATGTGTCATTTCAAAATGGCAAGGACATGTCAGTTGCGCTTGAGGCCAAGTTTGAGGCCCTGAACACTGGCAGCGAGTTGTACTCCATGGAGCAATTCTATGACTACAAGATAATTGATGATGGCTCTATTTTTAGCAGGCTCATGAGATACAGTCACTCGCTAAGGAACTTGAGTACTTCAAGTGTGTGTTGCCAGAAAATTTTGTTGACAGAGGCATCGTTGTCAAGATTCCACCTTCATGGAGCAATTTTCTACTTCGCTGAAACACAAGAGACAAGAGTTTACCGTTTTAGATCCCATTGGCTCTCTTTATGTTGAAGAGAAGGCGAGATCAAAAGACACACGTGCTCGAGTGCTCGAGTTGCTGAGGGAGCTTCTAGTGCTCGCATGGTATAGAAGAAGAACTTCCATCCCAACAAACCACAAAACAACAAGAACAAATCTCAGGGCAAATGCAAGTTTGATGCAAAGAACAAGCCATGACACTCTACCAACTTCAAGAAGAGTTCTCATAAGAAGGAGAAGGGACTATGCCATGTTTGCGGTCCTCCTAATCACTGGAATCCGAGATGTCCTAACTGCTATGAGGAGTGCAAACCTGAGAAGAGCAACAAGTCCGCCAATTTGTCATCGATGATAATGAGATGAAGGAATCTCGGTACGGTATTTTTCCTACAATCCTTTCAGTTTGTCATTCTCATGATTGGTTGATTGACACTGGTGGCAATGTACACATTTGTGATGATGCTTCCATGTTCTCTTCTTATCAGATCATGATGACTTCTCCCCTTCTTATAGTGAATGGGTCACATGCTACTGTTCGTGGTGCTGGTATGGTTGATCTGAAGTTTACTTTGGGGAAGATCGTGCGCCTGAAGAACATTCATCATGTTCCCTCGATCAATAAGAATCTCGTCAGCAGTTCTCGTTTATTTCAAGATGGTTTTAAGTTGGTTTCTGAGTCCAATAAAGTTGTAATCTCTAAGTATGGACAATTTGTTGGAAAAGACTATGAGTGCGGAGGCTTCTTCTTCCTGTCTTTGTTAGATATTTGCACTAAAGTTATTAATCAAATTTTCCACGATAATGATTCTAATATTTGGCATTCATGACTTTGTCATATTAACATTGGTTGCATGTCGCCGGTAGCCAATATGAGTTTAACTACGAAATTCACTATTTTCAAGGGCTCCAAGTGTTGGAAATATGCCCTAGAGCCAATAATAAATAGGTTATTATCATATTTCCTTGTTCATGACAATCATTTATTATCCATACTATAATTGTATTGATTGGAAACTAAATACATATGTGGGTATATAGACA
Organism: Hordeum marinum; assembly: GCA_022496015.1. Taxonomy (NCBI): domain Eukaryota; kingdom Viridiplantae; phylum Streptophyta; class Magnoliopsida; order Poales; family Poaceae; genus Hordeum; species Hordeum marinum. The sequence goes on along the minus strand of CM039676.1, from coordinate 491,781,048 downwards.
ACACTATGTCCCTAGTATGCCTCTAGTAGACTAGCTTGTTAATAAAAGATGGTCCAGGTTTCCTAGACATGGACATGCGATGTCATTTGATAATGGGGTCACATCATTAGGAGAATGATTTGATGGACAAAACCCAAACTATAAACGTAGCATATGATCGTGTCAGTTTATTGCTATAGTTTTCTGCATGTCAAGTATCTATTCCTATGACCATGAGATCACGCAACTCACTGACACCAGAGGAGTACCTTGTGTGTATCAAATGTCGCAACGTAACTGGGTGACTATAAAGGTGCTCTACAGGTATCTCCGAGGGTGTCTGTTGAGTGGGCATGGATCAAGACTGGGATTTGTTACTCCGCGTGACGGAGAGGTATCTCAGGGCCCACTCGGTAATACAACATCACAATAAGACTTGCAAGCAATGTGATTAAGTGTTAGCCAAGGGATCTTGTATTATGGAACGAGTAAAGAGACTTGCCGATAACAATGTTGAACTAGGTATGGAGATACCGACAATCGAATCTCGGGCAAGTAACATACCGAAGAACAAAGGGAACATCATACTGGATTAACTGAATCCTTGACATAGAGGTTCAATCAATAAAGTCTTTGTAGAATATGTAGGAAACAATATGGGCATCCAGATCCCACTATTGTTTATTGACCGTAGAGGTGTCTCGGTCATGTCTACATAGTTATCGAACCTGCAAGGTCTGCACACTTAAGGTTCGGTGACGTTTCGGTAGTATAGAGTTATGTATGGTGGTGACCGAAGGTTATTCAAAGTCCCGGATAAGATCCTGGATGTTACGAGGAGCTCCGGAATGGTCCAGAGGTAAAGACTGATATATAGGAAGTCATGTTTTGGTCATCGGAAAAGTTTCGGGCTCATCGGTAGTGTACGAGGAGTGCCGGTTGTGTACCGAGGGACCATCGGGAGGAGTGTCTCGACCCAAGGGGACACATGGGCTGTGGGAGGAGGCAAACCAGCCCCTGGTGGGCTGGCCGAAGCCCCCACTAAAGGCCCATGTGTCTGGGGTGGAGAAACCCAAAGATGGAAGAGGTGGAAAGTGTTTCCAAGTGGAGAGGAGGAATCCTACTCCTAGTAGGATTGTAGTAGGACTCCTCCACTTCCAATTTTGGCCAAACCTTGAGGGTTTGAGGCTGCCTGCTCCCCTACCTCCCTCCTATATATACTAGAGGATTTAGAGGGGAGAGCTAACCCTAATTGCCACGTGCTCCCTCTACTTCATCTAGATCGGTTTTCTACTCTAGTCTAGTTCGGCTGTGCTTAGGCGAAGCCCTGCCAGAATAGTTCCACCACCATCACCGCCATGCTGTCGCGCTGCGGAGAACTCATCTACTTCTTCGCTCCCTCTTCTGGATCAAGAAGGCTGAGATCGTCATCGAGCTATACGTGTGCTGAACGTGGAGGTGCCGTCCGTTCGGCGCTAGATCGGAAGGACCGTGATCAAGATCGCGAGACAATTCGTGATTTGATCGCAGGGCGGATCGTGATGGGATCGTAGGATGGATCGTGATGGGATCACGCGATGGATCATGATTGGATCGTGGGACGCTCGGCGATTTGGATCGCGAAGACGTTCGACTACATCAACCGTGTTTCTTAACGCTTCCCGCTTAGCGATCTACAAGGGTATGTAGATCCACTCTCCCCCTCGTAGATGCTCATCACCATGGATAGATCTTGTGTGTGCGTAGGGATTTTTTTGTTTCCCATGCAACGTTCCCCAACAGTGGCATCATGAGCTAGGTCTATGTGTAGATGAGATCTCGAGTAGAACACAAATGAGTTTGTGGGTGTTGATGGTTAGATTGCTTCCTCCCTTGGTTGTGTTTTGGTTCAGCGGTATTGTGGGATGAAGCAGCCCGGACCAACCTTACTCGTACTCTTACGAGGGACCGGTTCCATCGACTGACGTGTAACTTTGTTGCACAAATATGATTGGCGGGATGTGTTTCTCCTAATTTAGTTGGACCGGATTCGACAAAGGCGGTCCTTGAGAAGGTTGAAAAGCAACTTATGTATCACTGTTGTAGTTTTTGCGTAGGCGAGAATTGTTCTTGCTAGATACCCATACCATCCACGTAAAACTTGCAATGATTTGAGGACGTCTAACTTGTTTTTGCATGGTATGTTGTGATGTGATATGGACAATTTCATGATAAGATATATGTGATGTATGAGATGATCATGTATTGTATAGAATATCACAACTTGCATGTCCATGAGTACGGCAACCGACAGGAGCCATAGGGTTGTCTTTAATTATTGTGTGACCTGCGTGTAAATCATTAAGCGCCATGTAATGCTTTACTTTATCGCTAAGCGGTAGCAATAGTAGTAGAAGCATGGTGGGCGTGACAACCCCGATGGTGACACATTGATGGAGATAAGGATGATGGAGATCATTGTTGGGGAACGTCGCACGGGAAACAAAAAGTTTCCTACGCACACGCAAACCTATCCATGGTGATGAGCATCTACGAGAGGGAGAGTGGATCTACGTACCCTTGTAGATCGCTAAGCGGGAAGCGTTAAGAAACGTGGTTGGTGCAGTCGAACATCTTCGCGATCCAAATCGCCGAGCGTCCTGCGATCTCCTCACGATCCGTCCCGCGATCCAATCACGATCCGTCCCGTGAACACATCACGATCCGTCCCGTGATCTCGATCACGGTCCTTCCGATCTAGCGCCGAACGGACGGCACCTCCACGTTCAGCACACGTGCAACTTGATGACGATCTCCACCATCTTGATCCAGCAAGAGGATGTGGAGAGAGAGAGTCCACCGGTAGCGTGACGGTGCTCCGGTGATGGTGGTGGAGCAATTCCGGCAGGGCTTCGCCTAAGCGCTGCAGAAATCCGATCTAGAGGAGCACCGGTGAAACGGGTAGCACGTGGCCGTAAAATCTGTGCAAAAACCCTCTATTACACCAACATATATAGGAGGAGAGGAGAGGAGGGCTGGCGCAAGTAGAAACTCGAATAGGAGTCGGCCGAAGCTAAGGAGGAGGAGTCCTACTCCTCCTCCACTCCTAGTAGGAGTAGGACTCTTCCTTTTAGCCTTTTTTCACCTTTTCCTTTAGGACTTTTGCCTCCTGCGCCATGGGCCTTATTGTGGCTGTTCCTCCAGCCCAATAAGGTCTGGCTATCACTCTCCACAGCCCATGGACCCTCTGGGGTCGAAATACCCCTCCCGGAGGTCTCCCGGTAGACTACCGGCACTCCCGGTACACTACCGATGAGCCCGAAACCTTTCTGGCGACCAAACTGGGACTTCCTATATATGAATATTTACCTCCGGACCATTCCGGAGCTCCTCGTGACGTCCGGGATCTCATCCGGGACTTCGAACAACCTTCGGTCACCACCATACATAACTCTACACTACCGAAGCGTCACCAAGCCTTAAGTGTGCAGACCCTGCGGGTTCGAGAACTATGTAGACATGACCGAGACACCTCTACGGTCAATAACTAATGGCGGGACCTGGACGTCCACATTGGTTCCTACTTATTCTACGAAGATCTTTATTGGTCGAACCTCTATGTCAAGGATTCAGTTAATCCCGTATAACGTTCCCTTTGTTCTTCGGTATGTTACTTGCCCGAGATTTGATCGTCGGTATCTCCATACCTAGTTCAACCTCGTTACCGGCAAGTCTCTTTACTCGTTTCGTAATACAAGATCCCGCAACTAACAATTAGTCACATTGCTTGCAAGGCTCATTGTGATGTTGTATTACCGAGTGGGCCCCGAGATACCTCTCCGTCACACGGAGTAACAAATCCCAGTCTCGATCCATGCCAACTCAACAGACACCCTCGGAGATACCTGTAGAGCACCTTTATAATCACCCAGTTATGTTGCGACGTTTGATACACACAAGGCACTCCTCCGATATCCGTGAGTTGCATGATCTCATGGTCATAGGAACATATACTTGACATGCAGAAAACAGTAGCAATAAACTGACACGATCATATGCTATGTTTGTAGTTTGGGTCTTGTCCATCACATCATTCTCCTAATGATGTGATCCCGTTATCAAATGACATCTCATGTCCATGGCTAGGAAACCTTAACCATCCTTTGATCAACGAGCCAGTCCATTAGAGGCATACTAGGGACATAGTTTTTCTATGTATCCACACATGCATTTATGTCTCCGATCAATACAATTATAGCATGGATAATAAACGATTATCATGAACAAGGAAATATAATAATAACTAATTTATTATTGCCTCTAGGGCATATTTCCAACAGTCTCCCACTTGCACTAGAGTTAATAATCTAGTTCACATCACCATGTGATTCGCATTGTCATGAATCTAACACCTAGCGAGTTCTGGGGCTCGATCATGCTTTGCATGTGAGAGACGTCTTATAGTCAATGGGTCTGTGACAATCAGATCCGTATGTAGTTTGCAAATCTCTATGTCAAACTGTAAACACTGCTACCACACTCCACTTGGTACTATTCCAAATTGCTGCTCCACTATACGTATCCAGATTGCTATTACGAGTCATCTGGATTAGTGTTAAAGCTTGCATCGACGTAACTCCTTACGACGAACCCTTTATCACCTCCATAATCGAGAAACAATTCCTTTAGTCTTTTAGTCACTAAGGATAATGTTGACCGCTGTCCAGTGATCCACTCCTGGATCACTCTTGTACCCCTTGACAGACTCATGGCAAGGCACACACAAGTGCGGTACACAGCATGGCATACTATATAGAGCCTATGGCTAAGGCATAGAGGACGACGTTCGTCCTTTCTCTTTCTTCTGCCGTTGTCGAGCTTTGAGTCTCACTCAACTTCACACCTTACAAATCAGACGAGAACTATTTCTCTGACTGATCCATTTTGAACTCTTTCAAAATCTCGTCAAGGTATGTACTCATTGAAAGTCTCATCAAGCATCTTGATCTATCTCTATAGATGTTAACGCTCAACAATCAGGTAGCTTTATCCAGGTCTTCCTTTGAAAATCACTTTTCAAACAACCATTTATGCTTCCCAGAAATCCTACATTATTTCCGATCAACAATATGTCATCCACATATACCTATCAGAAATTCTATAATGCTCCCACTCACTTTATTGTAAATACAAGTTTCTCGTAAACCTTGTATAAACATTAAAACTTTGATCACCTCATCAAAGCGTATATTCCAACTCCGAGATGCTTGCTTCAGTTCATAGAAGGATCACTAAAGCTTGCACATCTTTTAGCATCCTTAGGACTAACAAAACCATCCGGTTGTATCACATACAACCTTTCCTCAAGTAAACCGTTAAGGAAACGATGTTTTGACACCCATCTGCCAGATTTCATAATTGAAAATGCAGCAACTGCTAACATAATTCCAACAGACTTTAGCATCGCTACGAGTGAGAAAGTATCATCGTAGTCAACTCCTTGAACTTGTCACAAACATCTTTGCAACAAGTCGAGCTTTACAAATGGTGACAATTACCATCAGCACCTGTCTTCATTTTAAAGATCCATCTGTACTCAACGACTTGCCGTCCAAGAAGCAAGTCTACCAAAGTCTATACTTGGTTTTCATACATGGATCCTATCTCGGATTTCATGGCCTCCAACCATTTGTCAGAATCCGGGCCCATCATCGCTTCTCCATAGCTCGTAGGTTCATCGTTGTCCAACAACATGATCTCCAAGACAGGGTTGTCGTACCGCTCAGAAGCAGTACACATCCTTGTCGACCCACAAAGTTTGATAGTAACTTGATCCTGAAGCTTCATGATCATCATCATTAACCTCCTCTTCAACTAACGTAGGCTTCACAGAAACATCTTTCTGCGCTGCACTACTCTCTGGTTGAACAAAGGTTTACAACCTCATCAAGTTCTATCTTCCTCCCATTCAATTCTTTTGAGAGAAACATTTCCTCGAGAAAGGATCCGTTTAAGCAACAAACACTTTGCACTTGGATCTGAGATAGAAGGTTCACCCGACTTATCTTGGGGTATTCTATGAAGATGCATTTGTCCGCCTTGGGTTCGACCTCATTAGGTGAAAACATTTTCCACACAAGTGTCGCAGCCCCAAACATTAAGAAATGACAGCTTAGGTTTCTATCAAACCACAATTCACACGGTGTGATCTCAACAGATTTAGATGGTGCCCTATTTAAAGTGAATGTAGTTGTCTCTAATGCATAACCCAAAAATTATAGTAGTAAAACGATAAGAGACATCATAGCACGCACCATATCCAATAGAGCATGGCTATGATGATCAAACACACGATCACACTATGGTGTTCCAGGTGGCATTAGTTGTGAAACAAATTTCACATTGTCTTAAGTTGCATGCCAAACTCATAACTCAGATATTCACCTCCACGATCATATCGCAGTCATTTTTATCTTCTTGTCACGATGATCTTAAACTTCACTCTGAATTTGCTTGAACTTTTCAAACGATTTAGACTTGTGTTTCATTAAGTAAATATACACTATATCTACTTAAATCATCAGTGAAGGTAAGAAAATAACGATATCCACTGCATGCTAGAAGACTCACTGGATTGCATACATCAACATGTATTATTTCCAATGAATCACTTGCCCGCTCCATCCAACGGGGTCCTTTAGTCATCTTGCCCAAGAGGCATGGTTCGCATGTCTCAACCGATTCGAAATCGAATGAGTCCAAAGATCCATCAGCATGGAGTTTCTTCATGCGCTTTATACCAATATGACATTTAGCAGCAGTGCCACAAGTATGTGGTACTATCATTATTAACTTTGTATCTTTTGACATCAGTGTTACGAACATGTGTATTACTACGATCAAGATTTCAATGAACCATTCTCACTGGGTGTATGACCATTGAAGGTATCATTCATGTAAACAGAATAACCATTATTCTCTAACTTAAATGAATAACCGTATTGTAATAACCATGACCTAATCATGTTCATGCTCAATGCAAAACACCAAATAACATTTATTTAGGTTCGTCACTAATCCTGAGAGTAGAGAGAGCGTGCGATGTTTGATCACATCAACTTTGTAAACATTTCCAACACATATCGTCACCTCACCCTTAGCTAGTTCTCCGTTTATTCCGTAGCTTTTATTTCGAGTTACTAACATTTAGCAACCGAACCGGTATCCAATACCCAGATGCCACTAGGAGTACTAGCAAGGTACACATCAATAACTCGTATATCAAATATACTTCTGTCGATGTTGCCAGCCTTGTTATCTACCAAGTATCTAGGGTTGTTCCGCTTCAGCGACCGCTCTCCTCATAACAGACGCACTTAGTCTCGGGTTTGAGTTCAACTTTGGGTTGATTCACTGGAGCAGCAACTGACTTGCTATCCATGAAGTTTCCCTCCTTGCTCTTGCCCTTCTCGAAATCAGTGGTTTGATTAACCATCAACACTTGACACTCCTTCTTGATTTCTACCTTCGCGATGTCAAACATCGCGAACAGCTGAGGGATCAATATTTCTATACCTGGCGTTATATAGTTCATCACCAAGTTCTTAGCAGCTTAGTGACAGTGACTTGGAGAACTATATCAATCACTATCTTATCTGGAAGATCAACTCCCACTCGATTCAAGCGATTGTAGCACCCAGACAATCTGAGCACATGCTCAACTATTGAGCTTTTCTCCTTCATCTTGTAGGCAAAGAATCTTGTTGGAGATCTCATATCTCGCAACATGGGCATGAGCCTGAGATCCTAATTTCAGCTCTTAGAAACATCTCATATGTTCCATGACGTTCAAAACGTTTTGGAGCCTCAATTCTAAGCCGTAATGCATGACGCACCAAACTATCAAGTAGTCATCAGAACGTGCCTGTCAGATGTTCACAACATCTACAGACGACACTAGAGGGGTTGGCGCACCGAGCGGTGCATTAAGGACATAAGCCTTCTGCGCAACAATGAGGACAATCCTCCGATTACGGACCCAGTCCACAATATTGCTACCATCATATTTCAACTCTATTTCTCTAGGAACATATAAAAATTCAAGGGAGCTACAGCGCGAGCTAGTAATCTACAACATAATTTGCAAAGACACTATTGACTATGTTCATGATAATGAGTTCAATTAATCATATTACTTAAGAACTCCCACTCAAGTTGACATCCCTCCGATCATTCGAGTGATACATGATCCGAATTCACCAACTCAAGTCCGATCATCACGTGAGTTAAGGTGGTTTCAATGGTGAACATCATCATGTTGATCATATCTACTATATGACTCATGTTCGACCTTTCGGTCTCTTGTGTTCCGAGGCCATGTCTGTACATGCTAGGCTCGTCAAGTTTAACCCGAGTGTTCTGCACGTGCAAATCTGGCTTGCACCCGTTGTATGTGAATGTAGAGTCTATCACACCCGATCATCACGTGGTGTCTCAACACGATGAACTTTCGCAACGGTGCACACTCGGGGAGAACACAATTTATCTTGAAATTAAGCGAGGGATCACCTTATAATGCTACCGTCGTCCTAAGCAAAACAAGGTGCATAAAAAGGATTAACATCGCATGCAAATCATAAGTGACATGATATGGCCATGAACTTGTGCTTTTGATCTCCATCATGAAAACACCGGCATGATCTCCATCGTCACCGGCATGACACCATGATCTCCTTCATCTTGATCTCCATCAATGTGTCGCCATCGGGGTTGTCACGCCCTGCATGCTTCTACTACTATTGCTGCCGCTTAGCGATAAAGTAAAGCATTACATAGCGCTTAATGATTGACACGTAGGTCATACAATAATTAAAGACAACCCTATGGCTCCTGCCGATTGCCATACTCATCGACATGCAAGATGTGATAATCTATACATCACACGATCATCTCATACATCACATATATCACATCATGTAATTGGCCATATCATATCAAAACATACCCTGCAAAAACAAGTTAGACATCCTCTAATTGTTGTTGCAAGTTTTACGTGGCTGCTACGGGTATCTAGCAAGAACGATTCTCACCTACGCATAAACCACAACGGTGATACATAGTTTGCTTTTCAACCTTCTCAAGGACCGCCTTTGTCGGATCCGATCCAACTAAAGTGAGAGAAAATGTCACCCGCAAGCCATCTAAGCAACAAGTTGCATCGAGGGAACCGGTCTCTCGTAAGCGTACGAGTAATGTTGGTTCGGGCCGCTTGATCTCACAATCCCGCTGAACCAAAATACGACCAAGGTAGGAAGCAATCTAAGCATCAACGCCCACAAACCTTTTGTGTTCTACTCGAGATCTCATCAAACCATCAACCTAGCTCATGATGCCACTGTTGGGGAACGTCGCATGGGAAACAAAAAAATTCCTACGCACACGCAAACCTATCCATGGTGATGAGCATCTATGAGAGGGAGAGTGGATCTACGTACCCTTGTAGATCGGTAAGCGGGAAGCGTTAAGAAACGCAGTTGGTGTAGTCGAACATCTTCGCGATCCAAATCGCCGAGCGTCCCGCGATCTCATCACGATCCGTCCCACGGTCCAATCACGATCCGTCCCGTGAACACATCACGATCCGTCCCGTGATCTCGATCACGGTCCTTCCGATCTAGCACCGAACGGACGGCACCTCCGCGTTCAGCACACGTGCAGCTTGATGACGATCTCCACCATCTTGATCCAGCAAGAGGATGTGGATAGGAGAGAGAGTTCACTGGCAGCGTGACGGTGCTCCGGTGATGGTGGTGGAGCAATTCCGGCAGGGCTTTGCCTCAGCGCTGTAGAAATCCAATCTAGAGGAGCACCGGTGAAACGGGTAGCACGTGGCTGTAAAATTTCTGCAAAAACCCTCTATTCCACCAACATATATAGGAGGAGAGGAGAGGAGGGCTGGCGCAAGGAGAAACTCCAATAGGAGTCGGCCGAAGCTAAGGGGGAGGAGTCCTACTCCTCCTCCACTCCTAGTAGGAGTAGGACTCTTCCTTTTAGCCTTTTTTCACCTTTTCCTTTAGGACTTTTGCCTCCTGCGCCATGGGCCTTATTGTGGATGTTACTCCATCCCAATAAGGGCTGGCTATCACTCTCCACAGCCCATGGACCCTCTGGGGTCGAAATACCCCTCCCGGAGGTCTCCCGGTACACTACCGGCACTCCCGGTACACTACCGATGAGCCCGAAACCTTTCCGGCGACCAAACTGGGACTTCCTATATATGAATCTTTACCTCTGGACCATTCTAGAGCTCCTCGTGATGTCCGGGATCTCATCCGGGACTCCGAACAACCTTCGGTCACCACCATACATAACTCTACACTACCGAAGCGTCACCAAGCCTTAAGTGTGCAGACCCTGCGGGTTCGAGAACTATGTAGACATGACCGAGACACCTCTACGGTCAATAACCAATGGCGGGACCTGGACGTCCACATTGGTTCCTACATATTCTACGAAGATCTTTATCGGTCGAACCTCTATGTGAAGGATTCAGTTAATCCCGTATCACGTTCCCTTTGTTCTTCGGTATGTTACTTGCCCGAGATTCGATCGTCGGTATCTCCATACCTAGTTCAACCTCGTTACCGGCAAGTCTCTTTACTCATTCCATAATACAAGATCCCGCAACTAACAATTAGTCACATTGCTTGCAAGGCTCATTGTGATGTTGTATTACCGAGTGGGCCCCGAGATACCTCTCCGTCACACGGAGTAACAAATCCCAGTCTCGATCCATGCCAACTCAACAGACACCGTCGGAGATACCTGTAGAGCACCTTTATAGTCACCCAGTTACATTGCGACGTTTGATACACACAAGGCACTCCTTCGATATCCGTGAGTTGCATGATCTCATGGTCATAGGAACATATACTTGACATGCACAAAACAGTAGCAATAAACTGACACGATCATATGCTACGTTTGTAGTTTGGGTCTTGTCCAGCACATCATTCTCCTAATGATGTGATCCCGTTATCAAATGACATCTCATGTCCATGGCTAGGAAACCTTAACCATCCTTTGATCAACGAGCCAGTCCATTAGAGGCATACTAGGGACATAGTTTTGTCTATGTATCCACACATGCATTTAAGTCTCCGATCAATACAATTATAGCATGGATAATAAACGATTATCATGAACAAGCAAATATAATAATAAATAAGTTATTATTGCCTCTAGGGAATATTTCCAACAATCATGGTGTCATGCGGGTGACGATGGAGATCATGCCGTTGCTTTCAAGATGGAGATCAAAAGCACAAGTTCATGGCCATATCATGTCACTTATTATTTGCATGTGATGTTAATCCTTTTATGCATCTTGTTTTGCTTAGGACGACGGTAGCATTATCAGGTGATCCCTCACTTAAATTTCAAGATAAATTGTGTTCTCCCAGAGTGTGCGCCGTTGCGAAAGTTCGTCGTGTCGAGACACCATGTGATGATCGGGTGTGATAGACTCTACGTTCACATACAATGGTTGCAAGCCAGCATTGCACATGCAGAACACTCGGGTTAAACTTGAAGAGCCTAGCATGTACAGACATGGCCTCGGAACACAGGAGACCGAAAGGTCGAACATGAGTCATATAGTAGATATGATCAACATGAAGATGTTCACCATTGAAACAACCTCAACTCACGTGATGATCGGACTTGAGTTGGTGGATTTGGATCATGTGACACTCGAATGACCAGAGGGATTTCAATTTGAGTGGGAGTTTTTTTTAATATGATTAACTTAACTCATTATCATGAACATAGTCAAAATGTCTTTGCAAATTATGTTGTAGATTACTAGCTTGAGCTGTAGCTCCCTTGAATTTTTATATGTTCTTAGAGAAATAGAGTTGAAAGATGATGGTAGCAATAATGTGGACTGGGTTCGTGATTTGAGGATTGTCCTCATTGCTGCACAGAAGGCTTACGTCCTTAATGCACCGCTTGGTGCGCCACCCCCTCTAGCATCGTCTGTAGATGTTGTGAACATCTGATAGGCACGTTCCGATGACTACTTGATAGTTCAGTGCATCATGCATTATGGCTTAGAATCGAGGCTCCAAAAAATTGTCAACATCGCGGAACATATGAGATGTTCCAAGATCTAAAATTAGGATCTCAGGCTTGTCCCCGTGTTGTGAGGTATGAGACCTCCAACAAGATTCTTTGCCTGCAAGATGAAGGAGAATAGCTCAATCGTTGAGCATGTGCTCAGATTGTCTGGGTTCTACAATTGCTTGAATCGAGTGGGACTTGATCATCCAGATAAGATAGTGATTGATATATTTCTCCAAGTCAGTGTCACTAAGCTACTAGAGCTTCATGATGAACTATAAAATGCCAGGGATGGAAATAATGATCCCTGAGATATTCACGATGTTTGACACCACGAAGGTAGAAATCAAGAAGGAGCATCGACTGTTGATGGTTAGTGAAACCACTAGTTTCGAGAAGGGCAGGGGCTAGGAGGGAAAACTCATGGATGGCAAGTCAATTGCTGCTCTAGTGAAGAAACCCAAGGTTGAACCCAAACCCGAGACTGAGTGCTTCTATTATGAGGAGAACGGTCACTAAAGCGAAACAACGCTAGATACTTGGTAGATAAGAAGGCTGGCAACATCGACAGAAGTATATTTGATATATGTGTTATTGATGTGTACCTTAATAGTATTCCTAGTAGCACCTGGGCATTGGATACCGGTTCGATTGCTAAATTTTAGTAACTCGAAATAAACGCTACGGAATAAACGAAGACTATCTAAGGGTGAGGTGACGATGTGTGTTGGAATTGTCTCCATGGTTGATGTGATCAACATCGCACGCTCTCTCTACCTTCGGGATTAGTGACGAACCTAAATAAATGTTATTTGGTGTTTGCATTAAGCATGAACATGATTAGACCATGTTTATTGCAATATGGTTATTCATTTAAGTTAAAGAATAATGGTTATTCCGTTTACATGAATAATACCTTCAATGGTCACACACCCAATGAGAATGGTTTGTTAAATCTTGATCGTAGTAATACACATGTCCATAACATAGATGCCAAAGGATACAAAGTTAATAATGATAATACCACATACATGTGGCACTACCACTAAATGTCATATTGGTGTAAAGTGCATGAAGAAACTCCATGCTAATGGATCTTTGGACTCATTCGATTTTGAATCGGTTGAGACATGCGGACCATGCCTCTTGGGCAAGATGACTAAAACCATGTTTTCCAGCTTGATGGAACGGACAGGTGACTTATTGGAAATGATACATGTTGATGTATACGGTCCAATGAATGTTGTAGCGTGCGGTGGATATCGTTATTTTCTTACCTACACTGATGATTGGAGTAGATATAGTGTATATTTACTTAATGAAACACAAGTCTAAATCGTTTGAAAGGTTCAAGTAAAATCAGAGTGAAGTTTGAGACCTAGTACACTCAGTCCGGGTTGTGTATTCAATACCTCGAGGCCCCTGGCTTGTAATATGAAGCTGTATGACTTTAATTTGTTTCTCGAGTTGTGTTGTGATATCAATCAGTGAGTACCTAATCTTGGTCGTACGCATTGCATGTATGTTTAGCGTACGGTCGAAATTGGGGGCGTCACAAGTTGGTATCAGAGACAACTGCCTATAGGTAGCCCCCTTTCCAAATCCTTGTCCGAAGTTGATTCTAGTCATTGAAAAACTTTTACTAACATAGTTGTGTGGCTTATGGGCCCACATCTCAATCAGGTGGTATTAGGGTCTTTTATTCCTCGTCTATACTCTGGGTTTTGATCTCTCTCCTCTTTCGGGTTAAATACTTTGCTAACTCTAACTCTAGGTTCTCGTAACTCCTCCTCCCGGAGAGCCCCTCATTTCAGACGATGGCTCGATTCATCAGAAGACTTGGAAGATACTCTCCGATGTTCTCCCGAGAACTTGTACTCATTGCTTTTGCGATTCCCTTCCGCCGTCAACCCCTATGGATGACTATGCAATTGTCACTCATAGTTTCATATCCAGTTGCTCTTGTTATTACAAGGTGCATAGAATTATCTTACCGGAGATTCGTTCGTCCTTGGTTGATCATGTTTTTCTTAGAATTATTTGAAACGCTATTCGATCTTCCGTAATCCTCAGTAGCCTTCTGCTCTTGACCTTTTCTCACCTGCTTGCATTATGGTTAATTCCATATGTCTAGCAATATTAAGTAAATCCTTTGTGGTTTTCATTTGATTTTATTGATTCAACCTGTGTGAATGCACATAGTCATCAGTTGTTTATCATAAATTATCCGTCCGGCTCAGACGTCTTTCCAAACATGAGTTGGTTCCTGACAAATAAACCTTGATTAATTGCCCATCTAAGTCCTTTCATCTTACTTGTATTGGATCAGAACAACTGTTTCCGATACACCAATTTGGAAATCTTAATTCCTTTGGTTATTTAAGCATCAAATTATTTGGATGTTCTATAATCCGATGCCTTGCATTCTTCTCCCTGTGATTGAGTACCGAAATTCACATCAGGTCCCTTCTGGGCCGCCAAAACCATTGTTGGGTTATTATCCTATAGTGTCCTCCACCTTCAAATATTTGTGGTGTTCTTCCCCTGATACATGGTGCCATTGGTAGACTGTGTCTTCTCCCTTTGATAAGTCGTATCCTATGCTTTCGTCTGCCATGCTCTATTTGCAAGCATGTGTTAATTATTCTTGATGCTTGTGGTAAATGTTCCTAAGATGCCCCGATGGGTTGAACCTATGCCTACCTTAATCCGTGTGAACCCAACAGTTTTCACGAGTCTTACTCTTCTGGTGTTTTGCCAGTTAAAATTTCAAAACTATAATTTCACGAAAGGCGAGGTGTAAATGTAAGGTGGTGCATTGATGAAGTGGGAGTCGACCTTGAACCTTGTGTTCATGCCCATGGAAATGATGTTGCTCTTATCATACACGCTTCTCCTTTCACATAATCATTCATTTAATGATTTGATATTGTATCTTTGATCTTGTCCTTTGCAATCATGGTTCCAACCATGATTGTTCTTATTTGATCTCATTCTGGACAAGTTAAAGCACTTATCTTCTGAAGACCAATACATTGGTCCAAGCTTTAATTCTAATCTACATCCGAGTATTACCCCTGGTATATCGAGAAAATCATGGAGCTACATAGCTTCTTATGAGCTCCCGTCAACTATGTTTTCTTTCGCTCGTTCGAGTTTCCTCGTGTTCTGAATTGTTGGACACTCAAGGACACCGATAATTGACTCGAGTCCGCACTGCGAATTAAACAACTGTTAGTATTCTTATTTTTTATGAGGTTGTACTCGGTCATGCCTTCCCAAGCTGTTAGGCTACACCATCATCGTCATGCTAAAGCTTGACCATACTATCTATGTCCTTCATTCCTGAAGCACCATTCCAACAGTGCAGTAAGTTTACATCGAGCTTTGAACGTCATGTTGGTTGTCTTGAAAGGCAATTTTGATTCTTAGCTATCACTCTAACATTTGGTTTCGACAACCATTCGCGTCACCATTTCTTTGCTTGATGTCGTCGCTGATCAATTACATATTCAAGAGACTTCTCAACAATTGTGTCGTGGTCACCATCAATATTCTGAATTCTCCTAGCATATCAATTAAATTCTTGATGGGAAGTAGCATTGTTACCTTCCTTTCAAATGGAGGCTTGTCTTGGTTTGGTTGAACCTTAAGTTCCTTGTTAGTCGTCTTGTGATATATTCTATCTTAGCGTATTACCATCTTTCCAAGAATGACATGAAATTTGCACACGTCATAACAAAAAATCTTGATATAGTGATACTTCTGGCCATCACGTTTCATTTCTCATTTTTCCATGTTGTGTCTAACCGGAATACTAACAAATGGACCGTGATGTGAAAATTCAACACTTATGGCATAGCAACTCTATTACCTTGGAGTTAATGAACCGTAATTCCATTCTTAGTGTGTTGACTGTTGAATCAACATTCTAAGCTCGGTCGTGCTATCTAATTCATATTTTCGGATGCACCTTTCAATCGATTGTTGTTCATGGATCTTTCCTCGAGCATACATCATTGTATCGTTTGGTTTCACCAATGCTATATGTTGGAAATATGCCCTAGAGGCAAGAATAAATTAGTTATTATCATATTTCCTTGTTCATGCTAATCGTTTATTATCCATGCTATAATTGTATTGATCGGAGACTTAGATGCATGTGTGGATACATAGACAAAACCATGTCCATGGTATGCCTCTAATAGACTAGCTCATTGATCAAAGATGGTTAAGGTTTCCTAGCCATGGACATGAGATGTCATTTGACAACGAGATCAGATCATTAGGAGAATGATGTGATGGACAAGACCCAAACTACAAACGTAGCATATGATCGTGTCAGTTTATTGCTACTATTTTCTGCATGTCAAAGTATGTGTTCCTATGACCATGAGATCATGCAACTCGCTGACATCGGAGGAGTACCTTGTGTGTATCAAACGTCGCAACGTAACTGGGTGACTATAAAGGTGCTCTACAGGTATCTCCGAGGGTGTTTGTTGAGTTGGCATGGATCAAGACTGGGATTTGTTACTCCGTGTGACGGAGAGGTATCTCAGGGCCCACTCGATAATACAACATCACAATAAGCCTTGCAAGCAATGTGACTAAGTGTTAGTCATGGGATCTTCTATTACGGAACGAGTAAAGTGACTTGCCGGTAACGAGGTTGAACTAGGTATGGAGATACCGATGATCGAATCTCGGGCAAGTAACATACCGAAGAACAAAGGGAACATCATACGGGATTAACTGAATCCTTGACATAGAGGTTCGAGCGATAAAGATCTTCGTAGAATATGTAGGAACCAATGTGGACATCCAGGTCCCGCCATTGGTTATTGACCGTAGTGGTGTCTCGGTCATGTCTACATAGTTCTCGAACCCGTAGGGTTTGCACTTAAGGTTTGGTGACGTTTCGGTAGTATAGAGTTATGTATGGTGGTGACCGAAGGTTGTTCGGAGTCCCAGATGAGATCCTGGACATCACGAGGAGCTCCGGAATGGTCCGGAGGTAAAGATTCATATATAGGAAGTCCTATTTTGGTCGCCGGAAAAGTTTCGGGCTCATCGGTAGTGTACCGGGAGTGCCGGTAGTGTACCGAGGGACCATCGGGAGAGGTATTTCGACCCAAGAGGCTACATGGGCTGTGGGAGGGAGGAAACTGTAGGAGATATGCCCTAGAGGCAGTAATATCAGTTACTTTTGTATCTCCAAGTTTGTAATGAATGTTTATGATCCATGCTATAACTGCAATGATTCTCGAGTCTGCAAATAAAATGAGGCTTGGAGGGAAACTCATGTGCACGTGTGGTATAATAAATGGTAAATTGTATTCCTAGTCTTGCCTCTAAGACTGGCTCAAGTATTGCATGATGATCCTGTTTTCCTGATCATGGGCATGGCCATGCCGGCAATTTTGAGGGCACGATGTTGGTAGAACACTTGTGTTGAATCGATCCGAATTGATGTTATGCTATGACATACATTCGTCATAAGTTTATGGTTAATAACACAGAGAAGTTAATGTTTGCATAATTCCTTAGACCATGCGAGTATCGAGTTTCTTCATGCTTGCTTCATGAACTTTGGGGTTTGTTAAACGTCATCCGTAAATGGGTGGCTATTACGGCGGCTTACGGGTTCATGGAAAAGTATGTCAAGTAACTTGATAGCTCAAGATTGGGATTTGCTCCTTCGGTGATGGAGAGATATCTCTGGGCCCTCTCGGTGTTACGGTATCCATCATCGTCTGGCCAGACACTTTGTGATTTGATCACGGGGATGCCAAAACATGGGAACGAGAAAAGAGAACAATACCGACAACGAGGTAACTGGCATTGTGGACAAGTGTTGATCCACAAGGATGCCGATGTTTCTCACCTCGGGTAATTGTAACATATCGCGAAGCAACAGGAATAGCTCACGGCAACTGGAGGTTCACTCGAATATTTATTCGTGTGGGTATAGGGATCGATATGGGTGTCCACGGCTCCGATGCTGATCATTGATCGGAAGGTGTTCCGGGTCATGTCTATACTTCACCGAACCTATAGGGTCACATGCTTAAGGGTCATCTATCTGCTGAATACTAGACAGGGAGTCTGAGAGAAAATCACCGAAAAAGTTTCGGAGACAACGGAAGAGTTCCGGAGAGAGAACATTGGAATAGTTCCGGTAAAACCGAAAAGTTGTTTCGGAGTATACCATTAAGTCAAAATGGTTTCGGCACACGTCTGGAAATTCTTGGAGGGTGCCAGAATGATTCTAGGGACTTCTGGGATTTTTCGGAGGAAAAAACCGGAAGTGTTCCGAAGCCGCCGGAACCGCTATGGTAGCTTTTCGCTGAAGAAAAACATTGTTTCGGAATTGTTTCAGAACGCGTCCAAAATTGTTTTAGTGGGTACTGGAATTATTCTAGGCACACAGAAATAATTTGGGATTTAACAGACACAGAAAAATGTCTTCGTGAATAGTGAAAACACTATTTTGAATAGTAGAAACACTATATATATAAATAGTGGAAACACTATATATGTATAGTGGAAACACTATTGTAAATAGTGGAAACACTATATATGTATAGTGGAAACACTATTGTAAATAGTGGAAACACTATTGTGAATAGTGGAAATACTATTAGGGGATGATGCAGGCATGGTGATGCAGGCATGATGATGCAGGCAACACTATTTGGAGGCTTTCCCTTTATGCCCTTGTGGTGTGCTCACCTCATGGGCATTTTGGGTATTTCAAGTGCCACCCTACCCCTTGGGTTTTCCTATAAATAGAGGTGGAGATGCACTCTCCACACTCATCCTTTGCTCTCATACACATGCTTTGCTTTGCAAGCTCTCTCTCTCCCTCCCACGAAAAGAGTTTTTTGTAGAGCCGAAAGGCTGTCTGGGTTCCGGCAGGAACTAGTTCTGGACGGCGAAGCCCTGCCGGATAGATGACACCGTATGTGTGCAACCCCGTAGAGAGTTCGTAGTTTCGATCTTTTGCCCGAGGGGCTGTTCGAGTGTCCTCCCGAAGGGCTGTCCGAGTCTCGGGTCGAGTTTCGAGAGTCCTCCCGAAGGGCCGTCCGAGTCTCCGTTCGAGTTTCGAGGGTCCTCCCGAAGGGCTGTCCGCAACATCGTCCGGGGGACTGTCCGACCGCCTCCCGAAGGGCTGTCCGACGAGGGAGTACATCCTCGCGGTTGGGAGGTTGTAAATCCTAGCTGCGGGGATCTGCACCAACGATCTCCACCGACTCTTCTTCCGCTGTGCTACGAGTCGGTACGGATCAGATCAAACCTTGTATGCATTCTCCATAGTGGTCCTGGGCGTGCTCGCTATACCGAAATTTTTTGTTTTCTGTCGCGTTCCCCTACAGTGGCATCAGAGCCAGGCTATGAGTAGATGCATGGTATGATCTAGAATACATGAGATGTATGAGTATTGCATAGTATAATTTTGTAGTAGATGAGATCTATTGCTGAAAATTATTTGTGCGGGTAGCAGATGAAATCTGTTACCCGATATTCTTGTTGCTTCCCGTGAATTTGCATACTCCTGATCTTGACGGAATGGTGGAATCTTACAAAGTTCTGGCAATCCGCGATCCTTTCATGCTGCTCCTGAGTATGCTGATTGACAGATCAACGAAGTGCTTCAGTGTCTTTGGGTTCCACCATAGTTAAAGAAAGATGGATGTTTCGCAGACGAAGGGCAATGCAGATATGATCTGCACGGGGGTCACGCGTATGACGAAGTTTAGTATGGGGCTCGAGATTTTACTATCTCGTGTTTCATACACCCTGGAAAGTTAATCTAGCAACTTGAAGTATCATACTTGATGATAAACGTTGGTAGCTGCGGTTTAAGTCAAAACCTTAGAAGCCACGTAAAATAAAATTTTGCATAAACCGATTAGAGGCGTCTAACTTGGTTTTGCAGGATGGTTTGCATGTGATGTGGTATAGCAATGCTCATATTCAATTTGATTATGTATGAGATGGCTATATGATGTAATTAACATGACCTGCGTGTCATGATTCGGCATGATGGCTGGAGCCATATGATTGCACTTTAATGACCTGCGTGTCAACCTTATGTAATGCACTTATTTTATTAGCTATAGAGATAGCAATATTATTTGGTGCATCGACAAGGTGGTGGCAATCTTCGCAAAGGTGAACACCGACGCGAATGCCGAAGACGAAGAAATACTTGACTTCTCCGTCAGAAGGGGCTATATCATATCATGCTATTATGAATTGCCTGAGATGTTTATCCCTCTTGATGCACCCTTCTTGATTGCGCGGTAGTCGCTTTTTATTAGGGTGATCTCTCACAAAAATATCAAGTAGATAGTGTTCTCCCAAGTGTAGCACCGTCACGGCACCTATCTCTTCGGGGTATCACATGGTTACATGGATACGAACGATTAGAGAAGTGTGAGGCGGGTGAGTTGAGACCTCGCAGTGAGATCACTTGGTTGTCTTGACGTTCAGGCATGAAAGTCATGAGCTCGGAACACACGCATCGAAAGATGAACAAGAGTCACATAGAGATGTGATTGGCAAGTTGGCCTACCAATTGAAATTCTCGTCACTTGAGATGGTTACATCCTTGACGCTAAATTGAAAGTTGGATCTTGCATCACTCACAATCAATTATGAGAGATATTGATTTGAGTGGGAGCGCACTTTAGAATAAAATTGTTATTCACTAGTGCCAAAAATCATTATGAACAATGTCTAAAATGAACTTGTGTTTTCCGTTGTAGATCAAATGGCTTGCAATAGCGCGTTCAACTTAGGCCCGATGTTAGAGAAAGAGAAGTTAGCTGCGAATGGAAACAACTATGCGGACTGGGTCCGTACCCTGAGGATTGTCCTCAGGAGCGCTAAGAAAGTGTACGTGCTTGATGGAGCTCTTCCACCAAAGCCGGCGGCAACAGCCGCGATAGACATACAGAATGTCTGGGCCACGAAGGATGATGATTACAACTTAGTGCAGTGCCTCATGCTGTCTTGCATGAGTTCAGAGCTTCAAAAACGTTTTGAATTCCATAACTCCTTTGATATGATCAAGGATCTGGATGCTCTTTACAAGTTTAATGCAAGGTCTGAACGTTTTGATATCATGAAGATGATGTCGGAGACCAAGATGGCTGAGGGCAGTTCAGTTGGCGAGCACGTAGTCAATATGATTGGCTACGCTGAAAGCCTTAAAACCCTGGAATTTCCACTTCCAGAAGAGCATGTAATGGACATGTTGCTCTGTTCACTCCCCCCTTCTTACGGAGGTTTTGTCATGAACTACAACATGAATGGGATGGACAAAACACCTAATGAGGTGCTTGCCATGCTGAAAACTGTTGAAGGAGGACTGCAGAAAAATCGCAAGCAAGTGTTGCTTGTGAATAAAACTGTCAGTTTCAAAAAGAAAGGCAAGCCAAAGAAAGGCAAGGGCGCCGGTAAGACCGGCTTCCAACGCAAATCTAAGGGCGGAGCCAAGAATGAAACTGAGTGCTTCTACTGCAAGGGCACAGGACACTGGAAGAGAAACTGCAAGAAGTATCTGGAAGATAAGAAATCCAGGAAAACCGGAAAAGGTATAATTGTTATACAAGTTAATGTCATTGACGTTTTGCTTGCTAGAGAAAATTCTAAGTCTTGGGTATTTGATACCGGATTGGTTGCTCACATTTGCAACTCGATACAGGGGCTTCAGAAGGTGCGCAAGCTGGCAAAGAATGAAGTCGTGATGCGTGTCGGGAATGGCGCTGGGATCGCCGCTCAAGCCGTCGGCATTATGCCTCTACGTCTCCCTTCAGGATTTATTTTGGAACTTAGTAACTGTTATTTTGTTCCGTTGTTGTGTAGAAACATTATCTCTGGATCATGTTTAGTGCACGACGGGTACTCCTACAAGTCGGAGAACAATGGTTGTTCACTTTATTGTAAGGATATGTTTTATGGATTTGCACCCATTGTTGGGGGCCTTTTCATACTAAATCTTGAATGTGGAAATGATGTCTTTAACGTGAATGCTAAACGCCTTAAGAAGGCTGATACCACCGCCACTTACTTGTGGCACTGTCGGCTTGGCCACATCGGAAAGAAACGCATGCAAAGACTCCATAAAGATGGAGTTTTACCGTCCCTTGATTTTGAATTATTTGACACATGTGAAGCTTGCTTGATGGGAAAAATGACCAAGACGCCGTTCACGGGTCATCCTGAACGGGCGGGTGAATTATTGGAAATAATACATAGTGATGTATGTGGTCCAATGAACACGGCCGCACGGGGTGGGTATTTTTACTTCGTGACCTTTACTGATGATTTGAGTCGGTATGGCTATATCTACTTGATGAAGCATAAGTCGGAAACCTTTGAAAAGTTCAAAGAATTTCAGAATGAGGTAGAAAATCATCGTAACAAAAAGATTAAGTTTCTGCGGTCTGATCGCGGAGGCGAATATCTTAGTCACGAGTTTGGCCAACATCTGAGTGATCGTGGAATCGTTTCACAGCTTACGCCTCCCGGAACTCCACAGCGAAACGGAGTGTCGGAACGACGTAACCGAACCCTGTTAGATATGGTAAGGTCGATGATGTCTCTTACAGATCTACCGATATCTTTTTGGGGTCACGCACTAGAAACTGCTGCTTATACATTAAGCAGAGCACCATCTAAGTCTGTTGAGACGACACCACATGAGATGTGGTATGGGAAGATACCTAGTGTGTCACATCTCAAGGTTTGGGGTTTTGAGGCATACGTAAAACGTTTACAGCCAACCAAGCTAGAACCTAGATCAGACAAATGTTACTTTGTAGGTTATCCAAATAACACCATTGGATATTCCTTCTACCACCAAACCGAGGGCAAAGTGTTTGTCGCAAAGGTTGCACATTTTCTCGAGAAAGAGTTTCTCGCTAAAGAATTGAGTAGGAGGACAGTACAGCTTAATGAGATTAGTGAATCTTCGGCAACCGTTGATATGGCTAAGGAACCGGAAGTAATTCCGCAAATTATCCCTACAACCGAGCCGGAAGTTGTCGCATGTGATGCGGAAACTTCAGACAATGTTGTAACTGAACCGCGCAGATCAGGTAGGGCTATCCAGCCACCTGAATGGTTTCATAACGAAATCTTCATTCTTGAAGACGATGAACCTGCGCACTACAAGGAAGCGATGGCGGGGCCTAGCTCAAGGGAATGGCACAAGGCCATGAGATCCGAGATGGAATCCATGTATGAAAACCAAGTTTGGAACTTGGAAGAACTTCCACATGGCGTAAAACCCATTGGTTGTAAATGGATTTTCAAAAGAAAGACGGACGCGGATGGTAACATTACTATCCACAAAGCTAGACTTGTCGCGAAAGGGTTCACGCAAGTTCTAGGAGTTGACTACGACGAGACTTTCTCGCCCGTAGCCATGCTCAGGTCTGTTCAGATATTACTAGCAATTGCTGCTTATTTCGATTATGAAATATGGCAGATGGATGTCAAAACGGCTTTCCTAAATGGAAACCTTGAACAGGATGTATACATGATACAGCCAGAAGGTTTTGTCGATCCTAAGAATGCTAGAAAGGTATGCAAGCTTCAGAAAGCCATTTATGGTCTGAAGCAAGCATCAAGGAGCTAGAACATTCGTTTTGATGAAGTGGTCAAAGAGTTTGGCTTCATCAGGAACGATGAAGAATCTTGTGTTTACAATAAGTTTAGTGGGAGCGCAAAAGCATTTCTAATCTTGTATGTGGATGACATATTGTTGATTGGAAATGATGTGAAATTTCTTAGCGAAATAAAAGACTCATTGAAGAAGAGTTTTTCAATGAAAGACTTAGGCGAAGCGGCATATGTATTGGGCATCAGGATCTATAGAGATAGATCAAGACGCCTGATAGCGCTAAGCCAAAGCACGTACATTGACAAGGTGTTGAAAAGGTTCAACATGGAGAACTCCAAGAAAGGCCTACTCCCCATGTCACCTGGCACAGTGCTTTGCAAGAATCAGTGTCCTCGGACCCTCGATGAGCGAGTACAAATGAATGATATTCCATATGCTTCGGCAGTTGGTTCTATTATGTATGCCATGCTATGTACAAGACCGGATGTTTCCTATGCGCTAAGTGTTAGCAGCCGGTACCAAGGTGATCCAGGATTGGAACACTGGGCCGCAGTTAAGGGTATTCTTAAGTACCTCAGGAGGACCAAGGATTTACTCCTTGTGTACGGAGGTGATGAAGAGCTCATTGTAAGTTGTTACACTGATGCAGGCTTCATGACTGACCCAGATGACTTCAAATCTCAATCGGGCTATGTTTTCTTATTGAACGGCGGTGCAGTTGATTGGAAAAGTTCCAAACAAAAGACTGTGGCGGATTCTACAACGGAGGCGGAATATGTGGCTGCTTCAGAAGCCTCCAAGAAAGCTGTCGGTATCAAGCAATTCCTTGAAGACCTTGGTGTGGTTCCAAGTGCTCTGGACCCGGTGGAGATCTATTGTGACAATAGTGGCGCCGTGGCTCAGGCAAGGGAGCCATGTTCGCACCATAAGACAATGCATATTCAACGCAAATTTAAACTCATTCGACATCATGTCGAAGAAGGTTTAGTGAAAGTACGCAAAGTTCACACGGATCTGAATGTGTCAGACCCGATGACGAAGCCTCTACCACGAGCAAAGCATGAGCAACACCGGATTGCCATTGGTGTTAGGGAAGCCATGTAACTAGATTATGACTCTAGTGCAAGTGGGAGTCTGTAGGAGATATGCCCTAGAGGCAGTAATATCAGTTACTTTTGTATCTCCAAGTTTGTAATGAATGTTTATGATCCATGCTATAACTGCAATGATTCTCGAGTCTGCAAATAAAATGAGGCTTGGAGGGAAACTCATGTGCACGTGTGGTATAATAAATGGTAAATTGTATTCCTAGTCTTGCCTCTAAGACTGGCTCAAGTATTGCATGATGATCCTGTTTTCCTGATCATGGGCATGGCCATGCCGGCAATTTTGAGGGCACGATGTTGGTAGAACACTTGTGTTGAATCGATCCGAATTGATGTTATGCTATGACATACATTCGTCATAAGTTTATGGTTAATAACACAGAGAAGTTAATGTTTGCATAATTCCTTAGACCATGCGAGTATCGAGTTTCTTCATGCTTGCTTCATGAACTTTGGGGTTTGTTAAACGTCATCCGTAAATGGGTGGCTATTACGGCGGCTTACGGGTTCATGGAAAAGTATGTCAAGTAACTTGATAGCTCAAGATTGGGATTTGCTCCTTCGGTGATGGAGAGATATCTCTGGGCCCTCTCGGTGTTACGGTATCCATCATCGTCTGGCCAGACACTTTGTGATTTGATCACGGGGATGCCAAAACATGGGAACGAGAAAAGAGAACAATACCGACAACGAGGTAACTGGCATTGTGGACAAGTGTTGATCCACGAGGATGCCGATGTTTCTCACCTCGGGTAATTGTAACATATCGCGAAGCAACAGGAATAGCTCACGGCAACTGGAGGTTCACTCGAATATTTATTCGTGTGGGTATAGGGATCGATATGGGTGTCCACGGCTCCGATGCTGATCATTGATCGGAAGGTGTTCCGGGTCATGTCTATACTTCACCGAACCTATAGGGTCACATGCTTAAGGGTCATCTATCTGCTGAATACTAGACAGGGAGTCTGAGAGAAAATCACCGAAAAAGTTTCGGAGACAACGGAAGAGTTCCGGAGAGAGAACATTGGAATAGTTCCGGTAAAACCGAAAAGTTGTTTCGGAGTATACCATTAAGTCAAAATGGTTTCGGCACACGTCTGGAAATTCTTGGAGGGTGCCAGAATGATTCTGGGGACTTCTGGGATTTTTCGGAGGAAAAAACCGGAAGTGTTCCGGAGCCGCCGGAACCGCTATGGTAGCTTTTCGCTGAAGAAAAACATTGTTCCGGAATTGTTTCGGAACGCGTCCAAAATTGTTTTAGTGAGTACTGGAATTATTCTAGGCACACAGAAATAATTTGGGATTTAACAGACGGAGAAAAATGTCTTCGTGAATAGTGAAAACACTATTTTGAATAGTAGAAACACTATATATATAAATAGTGGAAACACTATATATGTATAGTGGAAACACTATTGTAAATAGTGGAAACACTATATATGTATAGTGGAAACACTATTGTAAATAGTGGAAACACTATTGTGAATAGTGGAAATACTATTAGGGGATGATGCAGGCATGGTGATGCAGGCATGATGATGCAGGCAACACTATTTGGAGGCTTTCCCTTTATGCCCTTGTGGTGTGCTCACCTCATTGGCATTTTGGGTATTTCAAGTGCCATCCTACCCCTTGGGTTTTCCTATAAATAGAGGTGGAGATGCACTCTCCACACTCATCCTTTGCTCTCATACACATGCTTTGCTTTGCAAGCTCTCTCTCTCCCTCCCACGAAAAGAGTTTTTCGTAGAGCCGAAAGGCTGTCTGGGTTCCGGCAGGAACTAGTTCTGGACGACGAAGCCGTGCTGGATAGATGACACCGTATGTGTGCAACCCCGTAGAGAGTTCGTAGTTTCGATCTTTTGCCCGAGGGGCTGTTCGAGTGTCCTCCCGAAGGGCTGTCCGAGTCTCGGGTCGAGTTTCGAGAGTCCTCCCGAAGGGCCGTCCGAGTCTCCGTTCGAGTTTCGAGGGTCCTCCCGAAGGGCTGTCCGCGGCATCGTCCGGGGGACTGTCCGACCGCCTCCCGAAGGGCTGTCCGACGAGGGAGTACATCCTCGCGGTTGGGAGGTTGTAAATCCTAGCTGCGGGGATCTGCACCAACGATCTCCACCGACTCTTCTTCCGCTGCGCTACGAGTCGGTACGGATCAGATCAAACCTTGTATGCATTCTCCATAGTGGTCCTGGGCGTGCTCGCTATACCGAATTTTTTTGTTTTCTGTCGCGTTCCCCTACAGAAACCATCCCTTAGTGGGCTGGTGGAAGTCCTCTAAGAGGCCCATGCGGCTGGACTTGAGAAAGAGAGAAAAAAGGCCAAGGTGGAAAGAGATTCCAAGTAGGAAAGGAGGAATCCTAGTCCTAATAGGATTAGAGGAGGATTCCTCCTCTCCTCCTTGCGCAAGATATGCCTTGTGCGCCAGCCCTCCTCCCTCCCTCCTCCTCCCTCCCTCTTGATCGGATTTCCGCAGTGCTTAGACGAAGCCTGCTGGAGCGCCGTCACGCTGCCGGTGAACTCTTCTTCCTCTCCACTTCCTCTTGCTGGATCATGACGGTGGAGATCGTCATCAAGCTGCACATGTGCTGAACATGGAGGTGTCGTCCGTTCGGCGCTAGATCGGAAGGACCGTGATCAAGATCGCGAGACGCATCATGATGAGTTCGCGGGACGGATCGTGATGAGTTCGCGGGACGGATCATGATGAGTTCGCGGGACGGATCGTGATCAAGATCGCGAGATGGATCGTGATGAGTTCGCGGGACAGATCGTGGTGAGTTCACGAGACGGATCGTGCTTGGATCACGGGACGGATTGTGATGAGATCGCGGGACGCTCGGCGATTTGGATCGCGAAGATGTTCGACTACACCAACCGCGTTTCTTAACGCTTCCTGCTTAGCGATCTACAAGGGTACGTAGATCCACTCTCCCTCTCTTAGATGCTCATCACCATGGATAGATCTGCGTGTGCATAGGAAATATTTTGTTTCCCATGCAACATTTCCTAACAGTGGTATCATGGCTAGGTCTATGTGTAGATGAGATCTCGAGTAGAACACAAAAGGTTTGTGGGCGTTGATGCTTAGATTGCTTCCTCCCTTGATCGGATTTTGGTTCAGCGGTATTGTGAGATGAAGCGGCCCAGACCAACATTACTCGTACGCTTACGAGAGACCGGTTCCCT
Organism: Hordeum marinum; assembly: GCA_022496015.1. NCBI lineage: Eukaryota > Viridiplantae > Streptophyta > Magnoliopsida > Poales > Poaceae > Hordeum > Hordeum marinum. Next base: position 491,753,043 of record CM039676.1, on the reverse strand, counting down.
TGACCACAACTTGTTGCATAGATGGCTTGCGGGTGACAGTTTCTCTCACTTTAGTTGGATCGGATTCGACAAAGGCGGTCCTTGAGAAGGTTTAAAAGCCACTAGTGTATCACCGTTGTGGTTTTGCGTAGATGAGAATTGTTCTTGCTAGATACCCGTAGCAGCCACGTAAAACATGCAACAAAAATTAGAGGACGTCTAACTTGTTTTTGCAGGGTATGTTGTGATATGGTATGGCCAATTACATGATGTGATATATGTGATGTATGAGATGATCATGTGATGTATAGATTATCACGACTTGCATGTCGTTGAGTACGGCAACCGACAGAAGCCATAGGGTTGTCTCTAATTATTGTATGACCTGTGTGTCAATCATTAAGCGCTATGTAATGCTTTACTTTATCGCAAAACGGTAGCAATAGTAGTAGAAGCATGGTGGGCGCGACAACCCCGATGGCGACACGTTGATGGAGATCATGGTGTCATGTCGGTGACGATGGAGATCATGCCGGTGCTTTCATGATGGAGATCAAAAGCACAAGTTCATGGCCATATCATGTCACTTATGATTTGCATGTGATGTTAATCCTTTTATGCATCTTGTTTTGCTTAGGACGACGGTAGCACAAGCTTTAGTGATTCTTCTTTGAACTGAAGCAAGCATCTCGGAGTTGGAATATACACTTTGATGAGGTGATCAAAGTTTTTGAGTCTATACTAAGTTTATGAGAAACTTGTATTTACAATAAAGTGAGTGGGAGCACTATAGAGTTTCTGGTAAGCATATGTGGTTGACATATTGTTGATTGGAAATGATGTAGAATTTCTGGAAAGCATGAACAGTTGTTTGAAACGAGTTTTTCAAAGGAAGACCTGGATAAAGCTACCTAATTGTTGGGCATCAAGATCTATAGAGATAGATCAAGAAGCTTAATGAGACTTTTCAATAAGTACATACCTTGACAAAGTTTTTGAAAGAATTCAAAGGGATCTGTCAGAGAAAGAGTTCTCGCTTGATTTGTAAGGTGTGAAGTTGAGTAAGACTCAATGCCCAGTGACTGCAGAAGATAGAGAAAAGATGAGTGTCATCCCCTATGCATCAGCCATAGGCTCTATCATGTATGCAATGTTGTGCACAAGACCCGATGTCAGCCTTGCCATAAGTATGGCCGGAAGGTTTCAAAGTGATCCTGGAATGGAGCACTAGACAGCAGTCAAGATTATCCTTAGTAACTAAAAGACTAAGGAGATGTTTCTCGATTATGGAGGTGATAAAGAGTTCGCCGCAAAGAGTTACGTCGATGCAAGCTTTAACACCAATCCGGATGACTCGTAGTAGCAATCTGGATACGTATAGTGGATCTGAATGTCGCAAACCCGTTGACTATAAGACCTCTCTCACACGCAAAGCATGATCAAGCCCCAGAACTCATTGGGTGTTAGATTCATAACAATGCGAATCACATGGTGATGTGAACTAGATTATTGACTCTAGTGCAAGTGGGAGACTGTTGGAAATATGCCCTAGAGGCAATAATAAATTATTTATTATCATATTTCCTTGTTCATGATAATCGTTTATTATCCATGCTATAATTGTATTGATCGGAGACTTAGATGCATGTGTGGATACATAGACAGAACCATGTCCCTAGTATGCCCCTAATAGACTAGCTCGTTGATCAAAGATGGTTAAGGTTTCCTAGCCACGGACATGAGATGTCATTTGATAACGGGATCACGTCATTAGGAGAATGGTGTGATGGACAAACATAGCATATGATCGTGTCAGTTTATTGTTACTGTTTTCTGCATGTCAAAGTATGTGTTCCTATGACCATGAGATCATGCAACTCACTGACATCGAAGGAGTACCTTGTGTGTATCAAACATCGCAACGTAACTGGGTGACTATAAAGGTGCTCTATAGGTATCTCCGAGGGTGTATGTTGAGTTGTCATGGACCAAGACTGGGATTTGTTACTCCGTGTGACGGAGAGGTATCTCAGGGTCCACTCGGTAATACAAACATCACAATAAGCCTTGCAAGCAATGTGACTAAGTGTTAGTCACATGATCTTGTATTACGGAATGAGTAAAGAGACTTGCCGGTAACAAGGTTGAACTAGCTATGGAGATACTGACGATCGAATCTCGGGCAAGTAACATACCGAAGAACAAAGGGAACATCATACGGGATTAACTGAATCCTTGACATAGAGGTTCGAGCGATAAAGATCTTCGTAGAATATGTAGGAACCAATGTGGACATCCAGGCCCCGCCATTGGTTATTGACCGTAGTGGTGTCTCGGTCATGTCTACATAGTTCTCGAACCCGCAGGGTCTTCACACTTAAGGTTTGCTGATGTTTCGGTAGTATAGAGTTATGTATGGTGGTGACCGAAGGTTGTTCGGAGTCCCGGATGAGATCCCGGACGTCACGAGGAGCTCCGGAATGGTCCGGAGGTAAAGATTCATATATAGGAAGTCCTATTTTGGTCGCCGGAAAAGTTTCGGGCTCATCGGTAGTGTACCGGGAGTGCCGGTAGTGTACCGGGGGACCATCGGGAGAGGTATTTTGACCCAAGAGGCTACATGGGCTGTGGGAGGGTGGAAACCAGCCCTTAGTGGGCTGATGGAAGTCCTGTAAGAGTCTCATGCGGCTGGACTTGAGAAAGAGAGAAAAAAGGCCAAGGTGGAAAGAGATTCCAAGTAGGAAAGGAGGAATCCTAGTCCTAATAGGATTGGAGGAGGATTCCTCCTCTCCTCCTTGCACAAGGGCTGCCTTGTGCGCCAGACCTCCTCCTCCCTCCCTCCTATATATACTGGTGGTATTGGGTGTTTTACACAAGATTTTATGGCCACATGCTACCCATTCCACCGGTGCTCCTCTAGATTGGATTTCCGCAGTGCTTAGGTGAAACCCTGCCGGAATTGCTCCACCACCATCGCCGAAGCGCCGTCACGCTGCCAGTGAACTCTTCTTCCTCTCCAATTCCTCTTGCTGGATCAAGACGGTGGACATCATCATCAAGTTGCACGTGTGCTGAACGCGGAGGTGCCGTCCGTTCGGCGCTAGATCGGAAGGACCGTGATCAAGATCGCGAGACGGATCGTGATGAGTTCGCGGGACGGATCATGATGAGTTCGCGGGACGGATCGTGATGAGTTCGCAGGACAGATCGTGATCAAGATCGCGAGACAGATCGTGATGAGTTCGTGGGACGGATCGTGATGAGTTCATGAAACGGATCGTGATTGGATCACGGGACGGATCGTGATGAGATCATGGGACGCTCGGCGATTTGGATCGCGAAGATGTTTGACTACACCAACCGCGTTTCGTAACGCTTCCCGCTTAGCGATCTACAAGGGTACATAGATTCACTCTCCCTCTCGTAGATGCTCATCACCATGGATAGATCTGCATGTGCGTAGGAAATTTTTTGTTTCCCATGCAACATTCCCCAACACTATCACCTTGTTCACTCAATCGTGAAGATCCATCTTTGTGGAAATCTCGACGAATTTTTGCCAAGCCCATCAGCCACATTCTCATCTTCTTCGTGGTTCATAATGAACATTTAAGCTAGTGTTGTAAATTTTTGAAGGCTTTATCTTCGTAACTAGCTCATGAAGAATATGTTTGGTAAAGAAGTGTTTTTCTCTAAGTTCACGTGCATCTTGTCATCGTGATTATGAGAAAATTTTGTTTCGCTTCCTCCGGAATCGTTCCAATTCATTCATGCATGTGTGAAGTATTCTATGGATTGATAGGTTTGCTACCTTTACTCCATATGTATTTCCTATCACTTCAAGCCACTGATTGATTTGATCTGGGGGAAAGAAGTCCTTCGTAAGAGCTATCCGGGCTTATACATAGAACTTTAATATCCTCTATGATGGTTCCCAACCGGAGCTTGATTGCATTCCACCCTAAAAACTTCTACGTGGACACAAATGTCTTGACATTTTGTCCATATGTCTTGCATTCCAACTCATGATTCAGGGCTTGCTTCCGTCGTCCATTACGAGATCGTTGCAAATCAACTCGTAGACTTGTGTTAAATCCTTTCCTTCGCAGGCCTTCTATGTCTAAAATATCCTAACACCAACCATATCTGAATCTCAGCGGATATGATGGTTGGGACTTTTCCCAAGAATTATAATGTTGGTCTCTATGTTACTCGGTAAGGTATGTGGTTAACACACCTGCCAGGAAGACCTATTGTCATAGTATCTTGTTCAACAAGATTCGCCTTTTCTCCCATGAGGAAATTGTAAGACTTATTTTATAAGTGGTGCCTGATGGATCCTTTGAATTCTTGAAGTCTGACCTTTATCTAATGACCATGTCGATGCTTCCCCGAAGCATGGATGCGATACTCCAATCATCAACAAGAACATTGGAAGCTCAATGATAAATGATTCTTGATCAATTATCCAAATGTCTTTGAATGGGTAAATGTCTTGATTCTTCTTGCCCCTTCTATCCGAAGGGTTACGCGTTTGCTGCCCTATCATGAATATCGAGCTCTGCTTTCCCGTGGGAAGGATATACTCATAATACTTGTGTATAGAAACATTTTCCTTTCCATTGGTCTGTTTAACCTTTCTTGAGATTATATGATCTAAGCAGTAATAATTCCCTACTTAGGTAAACACCTTGGTGAATTACTCTGTCAGTAAGACCCTGTTACTTTTGTTGATAACATTCCATTAACCGCCGGTGGATGAAAACTTTGCCTATTAGTCCGCCTCGTTTCAACGAGAAGGAAAATTGTTCTATTCGTCCCCCTCCCTTGGTACCGACGTTGTTGCCAACTTAACTGACAAGCTCTCCTCTGGTAGGTCTTGCTACCATGACCATGCAAGATGTCACTGCTCTTCCCACTCTTATTCCGCATGGCGGGCCCATAACCCAAAGTTCCACAGGATCGAAACCTGACTCTCCTGTACATCTTTAAATCCAAAGTTTTTGTTGCAAACGGCTTCATATCTAAATCCAGAGCCACCATACAAGGTAATGATGCTATTCTTGTCATCATTGACCGACTTTCCAAAATTGCACATTTTCTAGCTATCAAAGGAACGATCCCTGCTAGTCAGCTGGCAACTCTCTACATGGCCAGAGTTGTTTCACTCCACGGTATTCCGTTGGTGATTGTTTCAGACCATGGCAGCTTATTCACTTCAAGATTCTAGGCAAGTTTCCAGGAAGCTATGGGAACTCATTTGTCATTCAACACCGCCTTTCACCCTCAATCCCAGGGACAGGTTGGAAGAGTCAATCAGATTCTCGAAGACATGCTTCGAGCTTGTGTCATTTCTTTCGGCAAGAAATGGGAGGAATCTCTCCTCTATGCCAAGTTCTCCTACAACAATAGCTATCAAGCTAGTCTGAAGATGGCTCCCTTTGAAGTGTTATACGGACGTAAGTGTCGGACTCCTCTGAATTGGTCAGAAACTAGGGAACGTACATTTATTGGTCCGGATGTTATCCAACATGCCGAAGATCAAGTCCGCATTATTCATGCAAATCTGAAGGTTGCTCAGTCTCGTCAGAAGAGTCAGTATGACCGTCATCACAAGGATATGGTCTATCAACCTGGCGAAAAGGCTTATCTTTGAGTCACGCCAATGAGAGGTACACACCGTTTCGGGAGCAAGGGCAAGCTGGCTCCTCGATACATTGGCGCTTTCACAGTTCTCGAAAGGCGTGGTAAAGTAGCATATCAATTGGAACTACCGCCAAACCTTTCTCAGGTTCATGATGTCTTCCATGTGTCACAACTTCGTTGTTGCTTCAAGGATCCTATCCGAGCAGTGGACCATGATATGCTTGAACTGCAACAAGATCTTTCTTACAAGGAGCAACCAGTCCCCATTCTTGATGAAACTGAACGTCGAACTCGTCAGAAGGTTACCAAGTTCTTCAAAGTGCAATGGGAAAATCATTCTAAAGATGAGGCCACTTGGGAACGCGAAGATCATCTTCGTGTAGAATACCACGGGATCTTTCCTTCCACACCTTAATTCTCTGGACGAGAATTCTTTTTAGTAGGGGAGAATTGTGACGCCCTGGTTTTGTGTTACAATAATCTCTGTAATTAAGCTACATTAATCCCACACTAATGTTGGCACGTCTCCACAATTACTGTTGTTAAACTCGTGTTGGTTCAAACCCTGTTCAAACTCAAATTTAAAATAAAGTCAAACGATAAAAGTTTTCAATTATCAAAACTAAAATGTTCAGGGTGTGTCGAATATTACATAGATAACTGTGTGGTAGAAATCAACAATTTTGAGAATTTATAAATACACTAGATTAAAATAAAACTAAAACGTCAAAATTATAAATAAGAAAAACAGAAACAAAACAAAAAAAGGAAAGGAACAAAAGCCCCCCCTGGCCTAACTGGGCCGAATCCAAGAGGCCGGCCGGCCCAGCCCACCCCCCTGGGAGGATAAACCGCCTCCCCCCAAAGCCTAGCCCACCTCATTCCCCACTCCTCCCCTGCATCGCCCCCTCTCTCCCCCAATCTGGATCGAGCGGGGCTCGATCCCGCACGCCCCTCCCCGCCGCCCGCCGCCGCTGGCTCCTCCCGCCGTCGCCTCCTCCTTCCCATCGCCTCGCCTCCCCGTCGCCAACAACCCCGACGCCGTCGCCCGTCGCCTCCGCGCCCTCCCCGTCAGTGCCGCATCCCTGCACAACTGTCGGCCTCCTCACTGTCCCCCCGAGCCCACTGCTCCCTCCCTACATCGTCGGTGAGCCCTCCCGGGCCTTCTACCTTCCCCTCTACTCCGCCCTGTCACTGGGCGTCGCCGCCGCCGCCCCGCAAGCCCCCGCTGCGCGTGCCTACCCACAGCCTCGCTCGCGCGCACGCACCATGGCCACCGCACCGGCCGCGCACCGGGCGCGTCCTGGCCGTGCCCGCCTCCCCCCGCAAACCGCTCGCTCGGCCATCGCATCGCGCGCCCATGGCCATGCTCGCATGCCCCCCCGCACTCGCCTACGCTTGCCTGCTGCTGCTTGTCGCCCGTGCTGGCTGGCCGCTGCTGGCCACCGCCGCCACCTAGCTATCGGCGAGCCGCCGGCAAGCCCCTGGCTCCCCTGGCCCCGTTTTGGTTAGTAGGGCTTAAGCACCCACTAACCCACCCCCACTCTCTATGACAATAGGGGCCCACGTCCCTATAAAACGATTAAAAAATCTATAATAAATAATATTAATGAAAATGTTAATTAATAAGTAAATTAATTAATTAGCTAATTAAGGTTAATTAGATTAACTAATTACTTTGTTAGGTGTAATCAGAATGACACGTGGGCCTAGCCTCATTAACACTAATTAAAATTGATTAATTAATTATGTTAATTAATTAACCTAAATAGAGAATGACAGGTGGGTCCCACCCCCCCAATAAAACATGTTTAAGATTAATTAAACTAAATTAAATTGAGTCTATGACATGTGGGGCCCACTGGTCAGTTTGACCAGTTTGGCCCCTATTGACTGCTGACATCAGCATGACATCATGCTGATGTCGTAATTCATTAATTGAATTAAAATAATCTATTTTAATTTTTGAATATTAGTAAAACCTTAAAAATTAATATAAAATAATCCGTAACTCAGATGAAAATATTTTATACATGATAGTTGATCAGAAAAATCCCACGAATCAGAATGCGCTGACCGTTAGTCTGTCACATGTGTCTAGCATAGCAAACATGGAACTTTTCCATTGTTTTCATCTATTCGGTAAAAGCCAGAGACCCGGGAGATATTTCCCGCCCCGTCTGCTAGGTGTAGTACTACATTAGTGCATACCTAGCTCTGCATATTGCCATGTCATGCATTGTGATTCCATCTGTGCTTTATATTTATTGTTTCTTCACCCCTCTTCTCTTCGGTAGACCCCAAGACTGATAGTGCTATCGGGTATGACTACATCGTTGGCAATCAGCCTTTTGTCGCAGAGAAGCAAGGCAAGCAAGCCCCCCCCCCCTTGAGCATTCTGATATCGCCCATTTCTTCCCCTCTTATTCTTGCATTAGATTTTGCTACTGTATTAGTTAGCTCCTATTCTGATGCATGGCCTGATCTTGATAAACTGTTACTATACCAGCTATAATATTCACTGCTTAGTATAGGTTGATCAATGAGTCCCTAGTGACTCCTTAGTCCCAGTTGCCCTTGCCTCTTCATCGACGACTCGACGACTCGAAGACCCTAAGACTCGGTCAACCGACCAACGAGCTAGGTCCCTCACATCACTGCACACCCCTTTAGTATGGCACTGCAGAGCTACTACCGAGCGCCGAGGGTGATACCTCACTTAGCACTCCCAGTGTTAATTCTGTAGCGTAGCTAATCGATCATGGGTATCAAGGGTGATTCCTCCTTCCTGTTTATCGGTAGCAACTCTTGTCATACACATACCTCAAGTGGGAATCCATCGAGGGTGATTCCGCGGATATCCACTTGGTGTATAAACACATAGTTACTTCAAATTGACCTTGTTTACATGTGAAAGACGGGACTGGAGGGCCAGGCGGTACCACCCTGGTTGAGGTGGACCTAAGTTCCAGACAGTCTTGAGACGTGTCATCAGTTTCTCACGGGGGTCGCACGAGACGACAGATGCCATGGGGTGGATCGAGGTGAGAGCAAGGCTGTCGTGGATGATCCGGGACGAGTATGCGAATAGCATGCAGTGGCTTACCCAAGTTCGGAGCTCCTGAGAGATAATACCCCTACTCCTGCATATCTGTATATCTGTGGAACATCTGGTACATGGTTGCTCCTGGAGCTGTATGGGAGAGGAGAGCCATGAGGCTTCTTGCCTCATGTGTGTGTATGTGTGAGCACGTGAGAGTGGAACCCCCATATGTGGTGGGAATGATGCCTTTATATAGGCATGAGAGGGTAGGTTTTGATGTAAGCTACAATGGATAGCCTACATCTCAAGCAACTTGAGGTGTAAGCTACCATGGATAGCTTACATGTCAAGCCACATGTAGCTTGTGGACTAAGCTATGTCTGTCCCCTGGTGCACTTTATAAATCAGTGTCCAGGGGGAAGGTTACACTGTACAGAGTACTACAAGACACGCGTACAGTGTGCTCCCGCTCGCCAATAGCGCACCGCCATGAGATATGGCTGTCTAGTCCGCGTGTGTCCGATGGGACGTCGGGAGCTGACTTCGTCAGGCCGCAGCCGGGCAGGAGGAGCCGGACAGGAGGAGCCAGACAGGAGGAGCCGGACTAGAGGAGCCGGACGGGAGGAGCCGGACAAGTGGAGGCTGCGAGGAGGAGCCAGCCGGGAGGAGGCTGCCAGGAGGAGCCAGCTGGGAGGAGGCTGCCGGGAGGAACCAGCCGGGCCGCAACTCTATCTTCTGTCTTTACTTCTTTCTTTGTCTTGTTGATTCGCGGGGCTTCACATATCGGGGGTGGGTCCCCCGATGTTTTAAAATGTTGAGTCGTCTCCTTGAGCCTACCCGGGGGTAATCCCCCCGACAGGAGCCTCCGAGCCTCTCGGCGACATGAAGAGTCAGGCGGAGGGTTTATGCCGGTGGAGTTGTTGTTGCAGAAGTTGTCGATGATGGTCGATCGCGGGTTGGGGACGACGCGGCTTGCTTCCAGCGGGGGCGCGCCAGCGCACCCGTTGGGTGTAGCCTCCGAGCCTCTGGGCGACTCGACGAGTTGGGCGGAGGGTCTTTGCTGTTGATGAAGTAGACTGTGGTGTCGAGGATGCTGGGTGCGGACATGGAGTCTGTCGTCTGAAGGGCGTGAGGTGCTGTCATGGGCAAATGCGGAGTCAACCGGCTGGCAGTTTCCAACGGGGGCGCGCCAGCACACCCGCTGGGTGTAGCCTTTGAGCCTCCAGGCGACTCGAGGAGTCGGGCGGAGGGTCTTTGCTGTTGTTGAAGCAGGCGGTGGTGTCGAAGATGTCGGGCGTAGACGTGGGGTCCACGGACTAAAGGGCGCGTGGCACTGCCGAAGGTGGACACGGGGTCCGCCGGCTGATTGGCGCGGAGCCCTGCCGAGGGTGGTCGCGAGGTCCGCCAGCTGTCGAGCACGAGGCACTGCTGGGCGCGGATGGAGGGTCGGTTGACTGGTGGGCGCGGAGCCCCGCCGAAGGCGGACGTGGGGTCTGCTGTTTGTCGAGCGCGAGGCGCTACCGGGTGCGGACGGAGGTTCCGCCGGCTGGTGGGCATGGAGCCCTGCCAAAGGCGGACGCAGGGTCTACCGGCTGTCGAGCTCGAGGCTCTGCCGGGCACGGTCGGAGGGTCCGCCGGCTGGTGGGCGTGGAGCCCTGCCGAAGGTGGACACGTGTCCTCCTGCTGTTGAGCGCGAGGCGCTGCCGGGCACGGACGGATGGTCCGCCGACTGGTGGGCGTGGAGCCCTGCCGAAGGCGGACGTGGGGTCCGTCGGCTATTGAGTGCGAGGTGCTCTCGGGCATGGATGGAGGGTCCTCCGGTTGGTGGGCGCGGAGCCCTGCCAAAGGCGGACGCGGGGTCCGTCGGCTGTCGAGCGTGAGGCTCTGCCATGCATGGACGGAGGGTCTGCCGACAGGTGGTCCACCAGTTGTCGAGCACGAGGCACTGCCTGGCGTGGCCGGAGGGTCTGCCGACAGGTGGTCCACCAGTTGTCGAGCACGAGGCACTGCCTGGCGTGGCCGGAGGGTCCGTCGGGTGATGGGCGCGGAGCACTGCCTAAGGCGGACGCGGGGTCCTCTGGCTGCCCACCGCGAGGCTCTGTCGGGTGCGGACATGGGGTCCGCCGGCTAGTGGACGCAGAGCCCTACCGAAGGCGGACGCGGGGTTTGTGAGCTGTCAAGCCCGAGGCATTGCCGGGCGCGGACAGGGGGTCTGATGGCTGGTGGGCGCTGAGCCCTGCCGAAGGCGGATGCAGGTTTCGCCGGCTGTCAAGCGCAAGGCGCTGCCAGGCGCGGACGGAGGGTCCACCGGTAGACGGGCGCAGTGCCCTGCCTGGAGTAGCCTTCGAGCCTCTGGGTGAGGAAGGCTCCTCATGGAGACAACCGTGTGGAAGACAAGGTTAAGTCGACGCAGATACATCAAATATTTGATTTTGGTAGTGCAAGTTGGTGTAGAGGGTGTCGACTCAGTTTTGTCTGAGTCTCCTTAAGTCTTTTTCATGTTCTCTCCGCTCTTTGGCTTTTTCTCTTGCTAGCGAGACAGTCGGGAGTCGGTCTATAGCTGAGACGAAGAGTGGGCCGCGGAATGGAGCGTACAGTACTCGGACTCTGGGAGAAGACTCGACCGAGCAGATACTCATAAATGAAAACGAACGGGTCGCCCAAGCCGTTTTCTCCCTGGACGCTTTTCGCGTGTGGTGACCTCCAGCTTTTGTTCTCACTAGCCGGACAGCCAGGGTGTGGTATGTAGCTAAGACAAAGAGTGGGCCTTCAGTCCAGTGCACGCTACTAAGCCATCCCATGGGAACGAACATATCGGGCCAAGCGGCCAGCCCCGAGCCAAGACTAGCTGGCTCTGGGGCGAACAGTAGGGCGACAGAATAAATGTGGAGATGCCCCTTGAGGGTCACTCGGGGTTATTTGTTTTGTGTGTATGGTGCAAGGGTATGCACGTGAGATCTCACATTGCTTTTGGGAGCCGACGAGGCGGGTTTTTCTATGTTGGCCAATGCGGTTTGTAGCCAACGTGGTCCTACTGACATGCGCGAGGCGCTACCGGGCATGGACTTGGTATCCTCCGGCTGATGGGCGCGAGGCGCTGCCGGGCGCGGACGCGGGGTCTGCCCGCTGTAGAGCGCGAGGTGCTACCGGGCGCGGACGCGGGGTCCACCGGTTGTCGAGTGTGAGGTGATGCCGGGCGCAGACGCGGAGTCCGTCGGCTGATGGGCGCAAAGCCCTGCCGAACGCGGACGCGGGGTCTGCTGGCTGATGAGCGCAAGGCGTTGCCAGGCACGGACTCAGAATCCGCCGGCTAATGGGCGCAGAGCCCTGCCGGGCACGGATGCGGGGTCCACCGGCCAATGTGCGCGAGGCGCAGCCGAGGGTGGACGCAGGGTCTGCTGGTTAATGAGCGCGAGGCGCTGCCGAAGGCGGGCGCGGGGTCCGCCGCCTGGTGTGCGCGAGACACTGCCGAGGGCGGACGTGGGGTCCGCCGGCTGATGAGCGCGAGGCGCTGCCGGAGGTAGCCTCCGCGCCTCCGGGCGAGGAGGTTCGTTGATTTGCGTGTAGGCGAGACGGTTGTTGTTGAAGATAGCTGGCGTGGCTTTTTGTCAGCGGAGTGTGGCCTTTTACCAGCGGGGCATGCCGGCCGCGCCCGTTGGGTGTCACCCGCTAGGTGTAGCTGTGAAGCCAACTGCCTAGCCAGCCCGGTGTCGAAGTAGACGGGCAGGTGGACGTAGGTGTCCTTTTTTCAGCCGGCTCCACACTTTTTTTTACCAGGCTACCGACCCATACTACTCTAGTCGGACCCCGCCCCCCCAGCTTTTCCTGCCCCGCGTGGGCAACCGGGCATATGGAAGCCGCGGGAGCCGCACGGCAGGCGGCGAGGGCGCGTCGGGGGGAGCCGACCGTGCCAGCGGGCAGCCGGGCCGGGACCGAGCGGCGTAGCCGGTAGGACCGGGAGCCGTGGGAGGAAGAGCCGTCCGGGCCGGGCAGAGCGGGTCGAGCGGAGGAGGTGGAGCTGGCCGACGCTGGCGGCCAGTCGGCAGCCAGCACGAGGCGCAGCAGGCGGTGGCGAGCGTGACCGTCTGTGAAGATGGAGCAGCGAGCGGGAGGCTGAGTAGTCGGCGCTGTCGCGGAGCCGGAGCCGGCGGGCGCCACGGCCGAGCCGGGCACGCGGAGGCGCGAGCCGGCGTGTGCGCGGGGGCTGGGCAGCCGACCGGTGCGGGCGCATGGGGGTACGGAGCCTACAGCTCCATGGGCGGCAGCATGTGAGGAGCCGGCGAAAGCGATGGGTGGCCGAGCCAGCTGCGACAGCAGTAGGGCGAGCCGGCGGGTGGGATGCAAAGCCGGCCGGGGAGCGGGCGCGCGACGGGGGGAGCCCTAATCGGCAGATGCAAACGTGCGGGGACAGCCAGCGCAGGAGCCGGCCGACGCTGGCAACCAGCACGGGCATGCATGCGCAGGGTAGGCGGAGCCCGCGACGGGTGGAAGGCGGCGCAGGGGAGTTGACGCAGGCGATAGTGAGGACCAGCCCGCGGGAGGTGCGGGAGAGGATTGGCACGAGTGGCCACCGGCGCGGGAGCGCGCATGAGGAGGGCGAAACCAGAGGAACGGCACGCAGGCAGCGTTACACGAGCGAGGGGCGGTGATGCTGCTGGCGTGTGGGACGGAGCCGTGCGCGGGCAGGAGTGGTGCCGCCCGGGTCGCGGTGCAGCAATGTGGAGGCGCGGTCTGTCCGCGATGGGGGCGCAGAGGCGGGGGTGAGAAGGAGCTCCCAGCGCGTGAGCGGGTGGAGCGGCTCTGGCAGCAGCAGGAAACTTCAGCGGCGACGCCATGGCCGCATGGGCAGAGAGCCGGGGCAAGGCGGCGACACCGCACGCATGGGAGGCCGGGGCAGATGTGCTTCCGCGGCGATTGCGGACAGCAACGAGGCGACGGCCCAAGGCCGTAGCACAGGGGCGCCGTGGGTGTCCGCCCGTGTGGTGCAGCAGCGGCGGCCGCACCATTGGTCTCGGGCGTGGGGCCCGAGCACGAGGTCTCTCTGCTCGAGCAGCGGCCACAACAACCGCCGGGATGTGTCCGGTGTCGGCATGGATGCCCCGGCCAGCAGCCGCGTCAACACGAGGAGTACGATGGTGGAGAAAGGCGAGCGCACCGAGGATGGACGCGGGGCGAGTGAACGTGTGAGTGGTGATGGGTGGACGGCAAAGGCGACGAGGCCGGCAACAAGGACACCATGTCACGAGTATTCGCCCCCGGGGGGTGTTGGTGTTGATCCTCCGAGCAACGTTGGAGAGACGAAAGCAACATCGTGGCGATGATGAAGAAGATGGTCCCGCCCGAACCACGGTTCCAGCAGCAGGAGGCCCCGCGGTGGGCGCCAACTGTCGTCGTTTTCTCACGGGGGTCACGCGAGATGGCGGATGCCATGGGGTGGCTTATCGAGGTGAGAGCAAGGCTGTCGTGGATGATCCGGAACGGGTATGCGAATAGCACGCAGTGGTTTACCCAGGTTTGGGGTTCTTTGGAGAGATAATACCCCTACTCCTGCATATCTATATATCTATGGAATATCTGGTACATGGTTGCTCCTGGAGCTATATGGGAGAGGAGAGCCATGAGGCTTCTTGCCTCATGTGTCTGTATGTGTGAGCACGTGAGAGTGGAACCCCCATATGTGGTGGGCATGAGGCCTTTATACAGGCAAGAGTGGGTAGCTTGGGATGTAAGCTACAATGGATAGCTTACATCCCAAGCAGCTTGAGGTGTAAGCTACCATGGGTAGCTTGGGATGTAAGCTACAATGGATAGCTTACATCCCAAGTAGCTTGAGGTGTAAGCTACCATGGGTAGCTTACATGTCAAGCCACATGTAGCTCGTGGACTAAGCTATGTATGTCCCCTGGTGCACTTTATAAATCAGTGTCCAGGGGGCAGGTTACACTGTAGAGAGTACTACATGACGCGCGTACAGTGTGCTCCCGCTCTCCAATAGCGCACTGCCATGAGTTATGGCCGTCTGGTTCACGTGTGTCCGATGGGACGTCAGGAGCTGACTTCCTCAGGCCGCAGCCGGACAGGAGGATCTAGACAGGGGGAGCCAAACAGGAGGTGCTGGACTGGAGGAGCCGGACAGGTGGAGGCTGTTGGAAATATGCCCTAGAGGCAATAATAAATTAGTTATTATCATATTTCCTTGTTCATGATAATCGTTTATTATCCATGCTAGAATTGTATTGATCGGAAGCTCAGATACATGTGTGGATATATAGACAACACCATGTCCCTAGTATGCCTCTAATAGACTAGCTCTTTAATCAAACATGGTTAAGGTTTCCTAGCCATGGACATAAGATCTCATTTGATAACATGATCACATCATTCCAAATTATAAACATAGCATATGATCGTATCAGTTTATTGCTACTATTTTCTGCATGTCAAGTATCTGTTCCTATGACCTTGAGATCATGCAACTCACTGACACCGGAGGAGTACCTTGTGTGTATCAAACGTCGCAACATAACTGGCTGACTATAAAGGTGCTCTACAGGTATCTCCAAGGGTGTCGGTTGGGTTGGCATGGATCAAGACTGGGATTTGTTCCTCTGTGTGACGGAGAGGTATCTCAGGGCCCACTCGATAATATGACATCACTATAAGCCTTGCAAGCAATGTGACTAAAGAGTTAGCCACGAGATCTTGTATTACGGAATGAGTAAAGAGACTTGCTGGTAACGAGATTGAACTAGGTATGGAGATACCGACGATTAAATCTTGAGCAAGTAACATACCAAAGAAAATGGGAACAACATACGGGATTAACTGAATCCTTGACATAGAGGTTCAACCAATAAAGATATTCATAGAATATGTAGGAATAAATATGGGCATCGAGGTGCCACTATTGGTTATTGACCATAGAGGTGTCTCGGTCATGTATACATAGTTCTCGAACCCATAGGGTCTGCACACTTAAGGTTCGGTGACGTTTTGGTAGTATAGAGTTATGTATGGTGGTGATCGAAGGTTGTTCGGAGTCCCAGATGAGACCCCGGACGTCACGAGGATCTCCGGAATGGTCCAGAGGTAAAGGTTGATATATAGGAAGTCCTGTTTTGGTCTGGAAAAGTTTTGGGCTCATCGGTAGTGTATCGGGAGTGCCGGGGGACCATCGGGAGGGGTGTCTCGACCCAAAGGACCTCATGGGCTGTGGGAGGAGTCAAACCATCTCCTAGTGGGCTGGTTTAAGCCCGCACTAAGGCCCATGTGGCTAGGGTTGGGAAAAACCCAAAAGGTGGAGAGGTGGAAAGAGTTTCCAAGTGGAAAGGAGGAATCCTACTCCTAATAGGATTGGAGTAGGACTCCTCCACCTCCAATTTCGACCAAACCTTGAGGGTTTGAGGCTGTCTCCTCCCCTCCCTCCCTCCTATATATATTAGAGGATTTAGAGGGGAAAGCCAACCCTAATTGCCACATGATGCCCTCTTCTTCATCTAGATCTGTTTCTCCTCTAGATTAGTTCTGCGGTGCTTAGGCGAAGCCCTACAGGATTAGTTCACCACCACCGCCACGACGCCATTGTGCTGCCGGAGAACTCATCTACCTCTCTGCTCCCTCTTGCTGGATCAAGAAGGCAGAGATCGTCATCGAGCTGTACGTGTACTAAACGCGGAGGTGTCGTCCGTTCGGTGCTAGATCAGAACGACCGTGATCAAGATCACGAGATGATTCGTGATTGGATCGCGGGGCGGATCATGATGGGATCGCAGGACGGATCGTGATTGGATCTCGAGATGGATCATGATGGGATCACGGGACGCTCGATGATTTGGATCGCGAAGACGTTCGACTACATCAACCACGTTTCTTAACGCTTCCCGCTTAGCGATCTACAAGGGTATGCAGATCCACTCTCCCTCTCGTAGATGCTCATCACTATGGATAGATCTTGCATGTGCGTAGGAAAGTTTTTGTTTCCCATGCAGAGTTCCCCAACAATGGTATCAGAGCTAGGTCTATGTGTAGATGAGATCTCGAGTAGAACACAGAGGAGTTTGTGGGCGTTGATGCTTAGATTGCTTCCTCCCTTGGTCGTGTTTTGGTTCAGCGGTATTGTGGGATGAAGCGGCCCGGACTAACCTTACTCGTACGCTTATGAGAGACCAGTTCCATCGACTGACGTGTAACTTCGTTGCACAAAGATGGCTGGTTGGTGTCTGTCTCTCCTACTTTAGTTGGATCGGATTCAACAAAGGCGGTCCTTGAGAAGGTTGAAAAGCAACTTATGTATCACCATTGTGGTTTTGCGTAGGTGAGAATTGTTCTTGCTAGATAACCGTAGCCGCCACGTAAAACTTGCAACAACAATTAGAGGACGTCTAACTTGTTTTTGCAGGGTATGTTGTGATGTGATATGGCCAATTACATGATGAGATATATGTGATGTATGAGATGATCATGTATTGTATAGAATATCACGACTTGCATGTCGATGAGTACGGCAACCGGTAGGAGCCATAGGGGTGTCTTTAATTTTTGTATGACCTGTGTGTCAATCATTAAGAGCTATGTAATGCTTTACTTTATCGCTAAGTGGTAGCAATAGTAGTAGAAGCATGGTGGGCGTGACAACCCCGATGGTGACACGTTGATGGAGATCATGGTGTCATGCCGGTGACGATGGAGATCATGTCGGTGCTTTCAAGATGGAAATCAAAAGAACAAGTTCATGGACATATCATGTCACTTATGATTTGCATGTGATTTTAATCCTTTTATGCACCTTGTTTTACTTAGGACGATGGTAGCATTATAAGGTGATCCCTCACTTAAATTTCAAGGTAAAATTGTGTTCTCCCCGAGTGTGCACTGTTGTGAAAGTTCGTCGTGTCGAGACACCACGTGATGATCGGGTGTGATAGACTCTACGTTCACATACAACGGGTGCAAGCAAGTGTTGCACGTGTTGAACACTCGGGTTAAACTTGACGAGCCTAGCATGTACAGACATGGCCTCGGAACACAAGAGACCGAAAGGTCAAACATGAGTCATATAGCAGATATGATCAACATGATGATGTTCACCATTGAAACCACCTCAACTCACGTGATGATCGGACTTGAGTTGGTGAATTTGGATCGTGTATCACTCGAATGACCGGAGGGATGTCAATTTGAGTGGGAGTTCTTAAGTAATATGATTAATTGAAGTCATTATCATGAACATAGTCAGTAGTGTCTTTGCAAATTATGTTGTAGATTACTAGCTCATGTTGTAGCTCCCATGAATTTTTATATGCTCCTAGAGAAATAGAGTTGAAAGATGATGCAAGCAATATTGCAGAGTGTATCCGTGATATGAGGATTGTCCTCATTGCTGCAGAGAACGGTTATATCCTTAATGCACCGCTCGGTGCGCCACCCCCTCTAGTGTAGTCTGTAGATGTTGTGAACATCTGATAGGCACGTTTCGATAACTACTTGATATTTCAGTGCGTCATGCATTACGGCTTAGAATTGAGGCTCCAAAACGTTTTGAGCATCACGGAACATATGAGATGTTCTAAGAGCTGAAATTAGGATCTCAGGCTCGTGCCCGTGTTGTGAGATATGAGATCTCCAACAAGATTCTTTGCCTGCAAGATGAAGGATAATAGCTCAATCATTGAGCATGTGCTCAGATTGTCTGGGTGCCACAATCAATTAAATGGAGTGGGAGTTGATCTTCCAGATAAGAAAGTGATTGATATAGTTTTCCAAGTCATTGTCACTAAGCTACTAGAGTTGCGTGATGAACTACAAAATGCCAGGGATGAAATAATGATCCCTGAGCTGTTCGCGATGTTTGACACCGCGAAGGTAGATATCAAGAAGGAGCATCAAGTGTTGATGGTTAGTAAAACCACTAGTTTCGAAAAGGGAAAGGGTAAGGAGGGAAACTTCGTGGATGGCAAGTCCGTTGCTCCTCCAGTGAAGCAACCCAAAATTGAACCCAAACCCGAGACTAAGTGCTTCTATTATGAGGAGAGCGGTTGCTGAAGCGGAACAACCCTAGATACTTGGTAGATAAGAAGGCTGGCAACATCGACAAAAGTATATTTGATATACATGTTATTGATGTGTACCTTGCTAGTACTCCTAGTAGCACCTAGGTATTGGATACCGGTTCGGTTGCTAAATGTTAGTAACTCGAAGTAAAAGCTACGAAATAAACGAAGACTAGCTAAGTGTGAGGTGACGTCTGTTGGAAATGTTTCCAAGGTTGATGTGATCAACATCGCACGCTCTCTCTACCTTCTGGATTAGTGGCAAACCTAAATAAATGTTATTTGGTGTTTTCATTAAGCATGAACATGATTATATCATGTTTATTGCAACACGGTTATTCATTTAAGTTAGAGAATAATGGTTATTCTGTTTACGTGAATAATACCTTCAATGGTCATGCACCCAGTGAGAATGGTTTGTTGAATCTTGATCGTAGTAATACACATGTTCATAACATTGATGACAAAAGATATAAAGTTAATAATGATAGTACCACATACTTGTGGCACTGCCGCTAAATGTCATATTGGTATAAATCGCATGAAGAAACTCCATGATGATGGATCTTTGGACTCATTCGGTTTTGAATCGGTTGAGACATGCGGACCATGCCTCTTGGGCAAGATGGCTACAGACCCCGTTTTCAGTATGATGGAATAGGCTAGTAACTTATTGGAAATAATACATGTTGATGTATGAGATCCAATGAGTGTTGTAGCGTGCAGTGGATATCATTATTTTTCTTACCTTCGCTGATGATTTGAGTATATATGAGTATATTTGCTTTATGAAACACAAGTTTGAAACGTTTGAAAAGTTGAAACAAATTCAGAGTGAAGTTTAAGATCATCGTGATAAGAAGATAAAAATATCTATAATATGATCATGGAGGTAAATATCTGAGTTACGAGTTTGGCATACAACTTTAGACAGTGTGAACATTGTTTCATAACTCACGCCACCTGGAACACCATAGTGTGATGGTGCGTCCGAATGCCATAGTAGTGCTTTATTGGATATTGTGCGTACTATGATGTCTCTTATCGTTTTGCCACTATCGTTTTGGGTTATGCATTAGAGACAACTACATTCACATTAAATAGGGCACCATCTAAATCCGTTGAGATGACACCATATGAATTATGGTTTGATAGAAACCTAAGCTATCATTTCTTAATGTTTGGGCCTGCGACGCTTATGTGAAAAAGGTTTTGACCTAATGAGCTCGAACCCAAAGCGGACAAATGCATCTTCATGGAATACCCTAAGAATAGTTGGGTATACCTTCTATCTCAGATCCGAGTGCAAAGTGTTTGTTGCTAAAAATAGGTCCTTTCTCGAGAAAGAGTTTCTCTCGAAATCATTGAGTGGGAGGAAGATAGAACTTGATGAGGTTGTTGAACCTTTGTTCAACCAGAGAGTAGCACAGCGTAGAAAGTTGTTTCTGTGGAGCCTACGTGAGTTGAAGAGGAAGTTAATGATGATGATCATGAAGCTTCGGATCAAGTTACTATCAAACCTCGTAGGTCTACAAGGATGCATACTACGCCTGAGTGGTACGGCAACCCTGTCTTAGAGGTCATGTTGTTGGACAACAATGAGCCTACGAGCTATGGAGAAGCGATGATGGGCCCGGATTCCAAAAAATGGCTAGGAGCCATGAAATCCGAGAAAGGATCCATGTCTGAAAACAAAATATGGACTTTGGTAGACTTGCCCATTGAACGACAGGTCGTTGATCAGTACAAATGGACCTTTAAGATGAAGACTGGCGCTGATGGTGAATGTCACTATTTGTAAAGCTCGACTTGTCGCAAAGAAGTTTCCACAAACTTCAAGGAGTTGACTACAATGAGACCTTCTCACCCGTAGTGGTGCTAAAAGTCAGTTGGAATTATGTTAGCAGTTACTACATTTTTCAATTATGAAATTTGGCACATGGATGTCAAAACATCGTTTCCTTCCTTGAGGAAAGATTGTATGAGATACAACCAGAAGGTTTTGTCAGTCCTAAGGATGCTAAAAGGTGTGCAAGCTCCAGTGATCCTTCTATGTACTGGACCAAGCATCTCAGAGTTGGAATATACGCTTTGATGAGGTGATCAAAGTTTTTGAGTCTATACAAAGTTTATGAGAAACTTGTATTTACAATAAAGTGAGTGGGAGCACTATAGAATTTTTCATAAGAATATGTGGTTGACATATTATTGATCAAAAATGATGTAGAATTTCTGGAAAGCATAAACCATTGTTTGAAAAGAGTTTTTCAAAGGAAGACCTAGATAAAGCTACCTAATTGTTGAGCATCAAGATCTATAGATATAGATCAGGATGCTTGATGAGACTTTCAATGAGTACATACCTTGACAAGATTTTGAAAGAGTTCAAAATGGATCAGTCAAAGAAAGAGTTCTTGCCTGATTTGTAAGGTGTGAAGTTGAGTAAGACTCAAAGCTCGACCATGGCAGAAGAAAGAGAAAGGAAGAAGGTCATCCCCTATGCTTTAGCCATAGGCTCTATATAGTATGCCATGTTGTGTACTGCACCTGTGTGTGCCTTGCGATGAGTCTGTCAAGGGGTACAAGAATGGTCCAAGAGTGGATCACTAGACAGCGGTCAAAATTATCCTTAGTAACAAGTGGACTAAGGAAATGTTTCTCGATTATGGAGGTGATAAAGAGTTCGTCGAAAAGAGTTACGTCGATGCAATCTTTAACACCAATCCGGATGACTCTTAGTAGCAATCCGGATACGTATAGTGGAGCAGCCATTTGGAATAGCTCCAAGTAGAGCGTGGTAGCAGTGTCTACAATATGACATAAAGATTTACAAAGTACACATGGATCTGAATGTCACAGACCCATTGACTAAAACCTCTTTCACATGCAAAACATGATCAAACGCCAGAACTCATTGGGTGTGAGATTCATAACAAATCACATAGCGATGTGAGCAAGATTATTGACTCTAGTGCAAGTGGGAGACTGTTGGAAATATGCCTTAGAGGCAATAAGAAATTAGTTATTATCATATTTCCTTGTTCATAATAATCGTCTATTAACCATTCTAGAATTGTATTGATCGGAAACTCAGATACATGTGTGGATACATAGACAACACCATGTCCCTGGTATGCCTCTTATAGACTAGCTCATTGATCAAAGATGGTTAAGGTTTCCTAGCCATGGACATGAGATGTAATTTGATAACGGGATCACATCATTAGGAGAATGATGTGATGGGCAACACCCAAATTATAAACGTAGCATATGATCATGTCAGTTTATTGCTACTGTTTTCTGCATGTCAAGTATTTGTTCCTATGACCATGAGATCATGCAACTCACTGACACCGGAGGAGTACCTTGTGTGTATCAAACGTTGCAATGTAACTGGGTGACTATAAAGGTGCTCTACAGGTATCTCTGAGGGTGTCTGTTGGGTTGGCATGGTTCAAGACTGGGATTTGTTACTCCGTGTGACGGAGAGGTATCTTAGGGCCCACTCGGTAGTACAACATCACTATAAGCCTTGCAAGCAATGTGACTAAAGAGTTAGCCATGGGATCTTGTATTATGGAACGTGTAAAGAGACTTGCCGGTAACGAGATTGAACTAGGTATGGAGATACCGACGATCAAATCTCGAGCAAGTAACATACCGAAGAACGAAGGGAACAACATATGGGATTAAGTGAATCCTTGACATAGAGGTTCAACCGATAAAGATCTTCCTAGAATATGTAGGAGTCAATATGGGCATCCAGGTCCTGCTATTGGTTATTGACCATAGAGGTGTCTCGGTCATGTCTACATAGTTCTTGAACCCATAGGGTCTGCACACTTAAGGTTTGGTGACGTTTTGGTATTATAAAGTTATGTATGGTGGTGACCGAAGGTTGTTCGGAGTCCCGGATGAGATCCCGGACGTCACGAGGAGCTCCAGAATAGTCCGGAGGTAAAGATTGATATATAGGAAGTCCTGTTTTGGTCACCGAAAAAGTTTCGTGCTCATCGGTAGTGTACCGGGAGTGTTGGGAGGGTGCCGAGGGACCATCGGGAGGGGTGTCTCGACCCAAAGGACCTCATGGGCTGTGGGAGGAGTCAAACCAGCCCCTGGTTGGCTGGTCTAAGCCCCCACTAAGTCTCATGCGGCTAGGGGTGGGAAAAACCCAAAAGGTGGAGAGGTGGAAAGAGTTTCCAAGTGGAAAGGAGGAATCCTACTCCTAATAGGATTGGAGTACAACTCCTCCACCTCCAATTTCGACCAAACCTTGAGGGTTTGAGTCTTCCTCCTCCCCTCCCTCTCTCCTATATATAATAGATGATTTATAGGGGAAAGCAAACCCTAATTGCCACATGATGCCCTCTTCTTCCTCTAGATCTGTTTCTCCTCTAGATTAGTTCTGCGGTGCTTAGGCGAAGCCCTATAGGATTAGTTCACCACCACCGCCACCATGCCGTTGTTCTGCCAGAGAACTCATCTACCTCTCCGCTCCCTCTTGCTGGATCAGGAAGGCGGAGATTGTCATCGAGCTATAGATGTGCTGAACACGGAGGTGCCGTCCATTCGGCGCTAGATCGGAAGGACCGTGATCAAGATCGTGAGACGATTCGTGATTGGATCGCGGGACGGATCGTGATGGGATCATGGGACGGATCGTGATTGGATCGCGAGATGGATCATGATGGGATTTCGGGATGCTCGGCGATTTGGATCGCGAAGACGTTCGACTACATCAACCGCGTTTCTTAACGCTTCCCGCTTAGCGATCTACAAGGATATGTAGATCCACTCTCCCTCTCGTAGATGCTCATCACCATGGATAGATCTTGCGTGTGCGTAGGAATTTGTTTTGTTTCCCATGCAACGTTCCCCAACAGAGGCTGCCAGGAGGAGCCAGCTGGGAGGAGGATGCCAGGAGGAGCCAGCTGGGAGGAGGCTGCCGGGAGGAGCCAGCCGGGCCACAGCTCTATCTTCTGTCTTTACTTCTTTGTTTGTCTTATTGATTAGTGGGGCTTCGCATACCAGGGGTGGGTCCCCTGATGTTTCAAAATGTTGAGTCGTCTCGTTAAGCCTACCCGGGGGTAATCCCCCCGACAAGACGGGTCGTCCCCAAGGGTACCCGTGCGTAAGATGTGGTGGGCTGCGCCGGTAAGGCATCCAACAGGGTGATGATGAGGCGTGGAATGCCGAGAGAGTCCTTTTCCACACATCCTCAAGTCGGGGTGACGGGACTGCACTTTATGGGTCATGCTTGCCCCGCATTAATAAAATGCTAATGGGTTGGGTATTTAATCTGAGTTGGTCGTTTGACCTTTTTCGCACTAAACCTTCACGTGGGAGAAGTTATGGGTACTCAGTGTCATTGTATAAGCCTAAGCTCTTCGGACATCAGCAATGGAGCGGCACACGCCGGACTGGGCTGGAAGGTACAACTCCCGGACTGAGTGTACTAGGTCTGCTTCTAGCCGCTACGCATCGTGCAGGAGTGCAAGGGCAAGTGGGCCCACGAACCTGCGCGCTTAGGACTTAGACCGGCGGGCTTGCCTCTTTGTTGAGACTAGTTGGGGCGATGACATTTTGGATCCCGAGGATGGGCATTACCTAGGAAAGTGTGTCCGGCCGGAGGTGATCAAGCGTGTTGGAAATGCGGTGCACCCCTGCAGGGATGAATTTATCTATTCGAATAGCCGTGTCCACAGTAACAGGAGGACTTGGAGTTGTACCTTGACCTTATACAACTACAATTGTGACTTTAATTATGAAATGAATGTTGGCTCCGGGATTGCTTCCTCGTAGGGAGTCGAGGAAGAATCTCTGGGCGTGGTTACTTAATAAAATTTGCTACAATAATATGACTATATGTGAGTTACCAGTCTACTCTCTTCTAATGCTGCAATTTGCTGAAGATGCTAGTCTTCGATAGGACTAGGCTTTCCCCCTATTCTTGCTTTCTGCAATCATCCCAGATATAGCCCCACCCCTTGATAATGATGCATACTTAGCATAGTTCTGATGTTAGTCTTGCGAGTACTTTGGATGAGTACTCACCGCTGCTTTGTTTTCTCTTTCCCCCTTGATATGATTCTGCGTTCACACGATGGAGACCAAGAGATGGAGTACTCCGGAGATGACTACTACAACACCGTAGGAGCCTGCTACTACGTGGAGGATCCTGACGCTCAGGAGTAGTTAGGAGGTTCTCGGGCAGGAGGCCTCGCCTCTTTCGATCGCTGCTTATGTTTGTGCTACCCTTCTTGAGGATAAACTTGTTTCACTTATGTCTGTACTCAGATATTAATTGCTTCCGTTGACTCGTGCTTGTCAAGCTTTGTATTCGAGCCCTCGAGGCCCCTGGCTTGTAATATGAAGTTGTATGACTTTAATTTGTGTCTAGAGTTGTGTTGTGATATCAACCAGTGAGTCCCTAATCTTGGTCGTACGCATTGCGTGTATGTTTAGCGTACGGTCGAAATTGGGGGCGTCAAAATATTATTGGATATCTTATGTAATTGGCGACGGCCATGTGGCCTGACATCTCGTTTGCTGTAAGCAAACTAAGCTGATTTGTATCAAATCCAGGAGATGATAATTGCGAGCTTTGGGATTCACAACACCGGGTACTCAGGGATATTGGAGGATTATAGTGATTCAAACTAGATATCCGATGCTTATGAGATTAAGGCCGCAAGTGGTTACGTTTTTACACTTGGTGGTGGTGCTGTTTCCTAGAAGTCTTGCAAGCAGACCATCTTAACGAGGTCAACTATGTAAGGTCAACTCACTACATTAGACACAACCACTATTGAAGCAGAGTGGCTTCGTCAGCTCTTGATGGACTTACCTGTGGTTGAAAAACCAATACCCGCTATCCTAATGAACTATGATTACCAAGATGTGATCATAAAGGTAAACAATTCTAATAATAATATGAAGTCCTCAAGGCATGTGAAGAGGATATTGAAATCTGTCAGAAAATTGAAGAACTCCGGATTTATTGCGTTGGATTATATCCAAACATCTAAAAACTTGGTAGATATCTTCACAAAGGGTTTATCATGTAATGTGTAAGCAGAGATGTTGTCCTGCAGAGCATCACCTTAGAAACACACCTATATGAGTTTGACTGTTAAACATCGTAGTCTGTGAGAATTGGGTGTTCTCTAATAAATTCATGTAAGGCCCCGGAGTATGACGTATACGTTCCACGCGTGGAGAAGTCTTGTGGCAGCCTAGTATCGGTAAGGAATTTGTGTGAAACTAGTCCCACAGAAAGCTTATAGTTCAAGGCATAGTTTTCTGGAAATATGCCCTAGAGGCAATAAATAAAGTGTATATTTCCTTGTTCATGATAATCGTTTATTGTCCATGCTATAATTGTGTTGATTGGAAACTAAATACATGTGTGGACATAGAGACAAACACTGTGTCCCTAGTATGCCTCTAGCAGGCTAGCTCGTTGATCAAAGATGGTTAAGGTTTCCTGGCCATGGACATGAGATGTCATTTGATATCGGGATCACATCATTAGGAGAATGATGTGATGGACAAGACCCAAACTATGAACGTAGCATATGATCCTGTAAGTTTATTGCTACGGTTTTCTGCATGTCAATTATATGTTCCTATAACCATGAGATCATGCAACAACTCACTAACACCGGAGGAGTGCCTTGTGTGCATCAAACGTCACAACGTAACTAGCTGACTATAAAGGTGCTATACAGGTATCTCCAAGGGTGTTTGTTGAGTTGGCATGGATCAATACTGGGATTTGTTACTCCGTGTGACAGAGAGGTATCTCAGGGCCCACTCAGTAATACAACACCACAACAAGCCTTGCAAGCAATGTGACTAAGTGTTAGTCACGAATCTTGTATTACGCAATGAGTAAAGAGACTTGCCGGTAACGAGGTTGAACTAGGTATGGAGATACCGACGATCGAATCTCGGGCAAGTAACATACCGAAGAACAAAGGGAACATCATACGGGATTAACTAAATCCTTGACATAAAGGTTCGACCAATAAAGATCTTCGTAGAATATGTACGAACCAATTATAAAAAATGAAATGCCTTTGTAACAGATAGGTTTTCGTCCGAAACTTTGATACTTCAAAGGAGATGGTCTAGTTTGTACACGAAGTGCATCCAGTTTTTGTTGTAACCCTCTCAACTTGTTAGCACATGCTATGTGGGTGAAATGATGATACCATGCCAACTTTCAACCTTTTCAGAGTTCATTTGAAGTGCTTTTCAATTTTAGGGTTATTTTGCTGGAAAAAATCTGTAAGTGCATGAAAAATAGCAAATGAAGTCAGAAAGGGTTGACAATTGATGATGTGGCTTTGAATGGTGCATTTTGAACACACAATTAGTATGGAGTTCAAATAAGTTAAAATAATGAAATGCCTTTGTAACAGGCGAGTTTTCGTCCGAAACCATGATACTTCGAAAGAGATTGTCCATTTTACACGAAGTGCATCCACTTTTTGTCGTAACCCTCTCAACTTTTTAGCACATGCTATGTGGGTGAAATGATGATACCATGCCAACTTTCAACCTTTTCAGAGTTCATTTGAAGTGCTTTTCAATTTCAGGGTTATTTTGCTGGAATAAAAGTCAATAAGTGCATGAAAAATAGAAAATGAAGTCAAAAAGGGTTGAAAATTGATGATGTGGCTTTGAATGGTGCATTTTGAACACACAAAAAGTATGGAGTTCAAATAAGTTAAAAAATGAAATGCCTTTGTAATAGGCGAGTTTTCGTCCAAAACCCTGATACTTTGAAAGAGATTGTCCATTTTGTACATGAAGTGCATCCAGTTTTTGTCATAACCCTCTCAACTTTTTAGTACATGCTATGTGGGTGAAATGATGATACCATACCAACTTTCAACCTTTTCAGAGTTCATTTGAAGTGCTTTTCAAGTTCAGGGTTATTTTGCTGGAAAAAATCTGTCAGTGCATGAAAAATAGCAAATGAAGTCAAAAAGGGTTGAAAATTGGTGATGTGGCTTTGAATGGTGCCATTTTGAACACACAAAAAGTATGGAGTTCAAATAAGTTAAAAAAATGAAATGCCTTTGTAACAGGCGAGTTTTTGTCTGAAACCCTGATACTTCGAAAGAGATTGTCCATTTTGTACACAAAGTGCATCCAGTTTTTGCCATAACCCTGTCAAATTTTTAGCACATGCTATGTGGGTGAAATGATGATACCATGCCAACTTTCAACCTTTTCAGAGTTCATTTGAAGTGCTTATCAATTTCAGGGTCATTTATCTCAAAAAAATCAGTAAAGGCATGAAAAATAGCAAATGAAGTCAGAAAGGGTTGAAAATTCATGGCCTCCCTTCAAATGGTGCATACTAAACGCACAAAACACATAAGTACACTACTATTACAAAGATTCCCTTCGGTTTGTCCGAAGTGGGACTTTCTAGATATACAAGTCCGGAAACTAACTAGAGAAGCCGATCACATCCCGGAGTGGGATCTTTGGGTGTAAAACTTTTTCTTCTAGTGTGTCCCTTTGTGTCGTAAACATGGAAAATCTTCATCATTTAACTTGATGCTCGGATCAACATTCACTGTGAAGGGAGCAATTTCATTAAACTTTTCATAATCTTCTGACATGTGTGTCTTGTCCTCCACTCCCACGATGTTTCTTTTCCCTGAAAGAATTATGTGGCACTTTGGCTCATCGCATGACGTATTTGCTTCCTTATCTTTTCTTTTTCTCGGCTTGGTAGACATGTCCTTCACATAGAAAACCTGCGCCACATCATTGGCTCGAACGAATAGTTCGTCTGCGTACCCAAGATTGTTGAGATCCACTGTTGTCATTCCATACTGTGGGTCTTCCTTTACCCCACCTCCTGTCAGATTGACCCATTTGCACCTAAACAAAGGGACCGTCAAATCAAGTCCATAGTCAAGTTCCCATATCTCCTCTATGTAACCTAGTATGTGTCCTTTGGCCCATTGTTGTTTGCTGCATCAAAGCGGACACCACTGTTTTGGTTGCCGCTCTTTTTATCTTGGGCGATCGTGTAAAATGTATTCCCATTTATCTTGTACCCTTGGAAAGTCAATATAGTCGAAGATGGTAACTTGGACAGTAAGTAAAGGTCATCTTCAACAGTGTCGTCATGCATGAGACGTGTCTGCAACCAACCGGCGAAAGTTACCGGTTGTTCATGTGTAATCTAGTCGTCAGACTTCTCCGGGTGTTTGGAGCGTAGAATATTCTTATGTTGCTCGATATACGGAGCCACCAAGGCGGAACTTTGTAGAACTGTGTAGTGCACTTGCGCCAAAGAATGCTTGTCCCGGCATATTAGTGATTTCTTTCCTAGCGTGCCTTTTCCACCCAGTCTGCCCTCATGTCGCGATTCAGGAACACCTATCGGCTTAATGTGAGGAATAAAGTAAACACAAAACTCAATGACCTCATCTGTTTCCTGTCCCTTAGAGATGCTTCCTTAAGGCCTAACACGATTATGAACATTTTTCTTTAAGACTCCCATGAACCTCTCAAAGGGGAACATATTGTTTAGAAATACAGGACCCAGAATGGCAATCTCCTCGACTAGGTGAACTAGGACATGCGTCATGATATTGAAGAAGGATGGTGGGAAAACCAACTCGAAACTGACAAGACATTGCCCCAAATCATTCTCTAACCTTGGTAGGATTTCTGGATTGATTACCTTCTGAGAGATTGCACTCAGGAATGCACATAGCTTCACAATGGCTAATCGAACGTTTTCCAATAAAAGCCCCCTCAATGCAACCGGAAGTAGTTGCGTCATAATCACATGGCAGTCATGAGACTTTAGGTTATGGAACATTTTCTCTACCATATTTATTATTCCCTTTAGATCGACGAGAAGCCAGACGGGACCTTCATACTGAGAAGGCATTCAAAGAAGATTACCTTCTCTTCTTTGGTAAGAGCATAGCTGGCATGACCCTGAAACTGCTTTGGATCCATGCCTTCTTTTCCGTGCATACGTTGCTGGTCCTCCCGTGCCTCCGGCATATCTTTTGTCTTCCCATACACGCCCAAGAAGCCTAGCAGGTTCATGCAAAGATTCTTCGTCACGTGAATCACATCGATTGCAGAGGGAACCTCGAGGTCTTTCCAATACGGTAGGTCCCAAAATATAGATCTCTTCTTCCACATGGGTGCGCATTTGTTAGCGTCATTCGGAACAGATTGTGCACCAGGACCCTTGCCAAAGATTACTTTTAAATCCTTGAACATATCAAGTATTTCATCACCGGTATGGTGGCGAGGCTTCTTCCGGTGATCTGCCTCACCTTTGAAATGCTTGCCTTTCTTTCTTACAGGATGCCTGTTCTGAAGAAATTAGCGATGCCCCAGATACACATTCTTCTTACATTTATCCAAATATATACTGTCGGTATCATCTAAACAGTGCGTGCATGCATGGTATCCCTTGTTTGTCTATCCTGAAAGGTTACTGAGAGCAGGCCAATCATCGATGGTTACAAACAGCAACGCATGTAGGTCAAATTCCTCCTAATTTTTCGCATCCCACGCAGGTACACCTTTTCCATTCCACAGCTGTAAAATTTCTTCAACCAATGGCCTTAGGTACACATCAATGTCGTTGCCGGGTTGCTTGGGGCCTTGTATGAGCATTGGCATCATAATGAACTTCTGCTTCATGCACAACGAAGGAGGAATGTTATAGATACCCAGAGTCACAGGCCATGTGCTATGATTGTTGTTCTGCTCCCCAAAAGGATTAATGCCATCTACACTTAAACCAAACCATACGTTCGTTGCATCCTTTGCAAAGTCCTTCCACTTTCTCTTGATTTTTCTCCACTACGACCCGTAAGCGGCCACTCTCAACTCCCCGTCTTTCTTATGGTCTTCGTTGTGCCATCGCATCAACTTGGCATGCTCTTTGTTTTGGAACAAACGTTTCAACCGTGGTATTATAGGAGCATATCACATCACCTTGGCAGGAATCTTCTTCTTTGGGCGCTAGCCCTCAACATCACCAGGGTCATCGTGGCCGATCTTATAGCGCAATGCATAGCGTACCGGGCATGCATTCAAATCCTCGTACTCACCACGGTAGAGGATGTAGTCATTAGGGCACAAATGTATCTTCTCGACCTCTAATCCTAGAGGGCATACAATCTTTTTTGCTTTGTATGTACTCTCCAGCAGTTCGTTGTCCTTTGGTACCTTCTTCTTTAACATTATCAGCAACTTCTGAAATGCCTTGTTAGATACACCATTCTATGCCTTCCATTGCAGCAATTCCAGTGTGGTACCCAGCTTTTTATTGTCATGTTCGCAATTTGGGTACAACCTTTTTTGTGATCCTCTAACATGCGCTGCAACTTCAGCTTCTCCTTTTCACTTGCACAGTTTCTCTTTGCATCGGCAATGGCCCGACCAAGATCATTAGCGGGCTCATCTGATGCCTCTTCTTTAGCTCCTTCCCGCATTGTCGGCTCAGCTTCTTCCCCCATTGTTGTACCATCGTATTCATGGAACCCATGGCCAGGATAGCTATCGTCATCCTCTTCTTCTTCATTCTCTTCCATTAGGACCCCTCTTTCTCCGTGCTTGGTCCAACAATTATAGCCGGACATGAAACCGGACTCAAACAGGTGGACGTGAATGGTTCTTGAGTTAGAGTAATTTTGATCATTCTTACAACCAACACATGGACAATACATAAAACCATCCGGCCGCTTGTTTGCCTCAGTCGCAACTAGAAAAGTATGCACGCCATTAATGAACTAGGGAGAGCATCGATCCTTGTACATCCATTGTCGGATCATCTTCATTAAACCACACCAAAAGGACCAAATTAATACAAGTTCGTACATAAAGTTCATACACACTTGTTCTCATAAAACAACATACAAACTCTCTAGCTAAAGCATTTAAATGCAACAACAAATGCGATCAACATCGCAACTAAGGTAACAATTGATCCAACAACATAGTGATACTAAGCCTCACTATCAATGGCATATCTTTTAAATTTTCTAATCTTCAAGCGCATTGCACCCATCTTGATCTTGTGATCATCGATGACATCGGCAACATACAACTCTAGTTTCATCTTCTCTTCTTCAACTATTTCCAATTTTTCTTTCAAATACTCGTTTTCTTTTTCAACTAAATTTAACTTCTTGACAAGAATATCTATGTCGGTTGGAATCTCTGGTTCACATACCTCCTAGATAAAGATATCTATGTCAACTTGATTGGCATAATTGTCATAAACACGAAATGCAACAAAGAGTTATAAAAGAGAGTTTATACCACATCCGCATCATAAACCGGACGAGGGCCAACGGGGACGGATTTCAAAACCATGCCACTATGTATAACAAACAACCATATAGGTAAGAAAACTATACAAGTAACTAACTAATTTTACAAACATGGTTTTTTTATTAAAAGTATAAGAACAAGAAGCTGACCAAGGTGGTGCCGGCGACAGGACGGTGTGGGCGATCGACGATGATTAGGACGGGGACGGGAAGGTACTAAGTAAACCACACCTACAAATGCAAAGTAAGAATTTAATTTGAGCTCAAATTGCATAAATCAAATAAACTACCACATACAAACTAAAACCCACAAATTACTATACTTATAAAGCATTGAAAGAGCTAATCTAGCAATGAGAGATGAAAGGACAAAGTTGCTAACCTTTGTGAACACTTGGAAGGATGGGATGCCTCCAAATCTTGACAAATTTTGGCAAAAATGGAGGATGAGCTCGAGGAAGAGAGGAAGAACATAGAGGGGAGGAAAGGGGAAGAACAAAGGACTCTGCTTGGGCTGGCGCCGAAGGGTTTCAATATAGGGGGACCTTTAGTCCCGGTTGGTGGCTCCAACCGCGACTAAAGGTTAGCCTATAGTCGCGGTTGGAGCCACCAACCGGGACTAAAGGTTCCCGTGGGGCCCCAGGCTGATGCCAACCTGCCACCACACCTTTAGTGTCGGTTCATGGCATGAAGCGGGACTAAAGGTCCGCAATGAACCGTCACTAATGATCCCCGTCATGAACCGACACTAATGATCACATTACTGCTGGTTCAAAAGCCAACCGCGACTAATGAGGCAGACAAAAGGTCTGTTTTCTACTAGTGATAGAGGTTCGACCGATAAAGATCTTTGTAGAACATGTAGGAACCAATATGGGCATCCAGGTCCCGCTATTGGTTATTGACCATAGAGGTGTCTCGGTCATGTCTACATGGTTCTCGAACCCGCAGGGTCTGCACACTTAAGGTTCGGTGACGTTTCGTTATACGTGAGTCATGTGTGTTGGTGACCGAAGGTTGTTCGGAGTCCCGAATGAGATCCTGGATATCACGAGGAGTTCCGGAGTGGTCCGGAGGTAAAGATTCATATATGGGAAGTTGGTATTTGAGTTCCGGAAAAGTTATGTGACCTGCAAGTGGTGTGACGGAGTGTCGGAAGTGTTCCTGGGGGTCCACCGGGTGGTCTCATCTACTCCAAAAAGACACATGGGCTGTGATAGGGTGTGAGCCAGCCCCTGGTGGGCTGGCCGCACCTCCCACCTCAAGGCACATGCGGCTAGAGGCTTGGGCTGGCCCAAAAGGGTGGGCTAGCCACCAAACTTGGTGGCCAAGCCACCCTAGCCACCGGCCCACCTCCCTTGGCCGCCGCACCAACCCTAAGGGAAACCCTAGGGCAGCCAGCCTCCTGCTCTTCCCCTATATATATTCGAGAGGGAGGAGGGCAGCCGCACCCTAAGTCACGGTGCAGCCATTCCTCCCTTCCCGGTTGCCTCTCCTCTAGTAGATTGGTTCGGCGTCGCTTAGCGAAGCTCTACCGGATCAGCTCCACCACCACCGCCGCCATGTCGTCATGCTACCGGCAAACCCATCTACCTCTCCGCTCCCTCTTGCTGGATCAAGAAGGCGGAAATCTTCATTGAGTTGCACGTGTGTTGAACGCGGAGGTGTCGTCCATTCGGCACTTGATCTGGAGTTCGTGGGACGGCTTGTGATTTGGATTGTGAAGACGTACCACTACATCAACCGCGTTCTTTAACGCTTCCGCTTAGCGATCTACAAGGGTACGTGGATCGAATCTCTCCTCTCATAGATGCTCATCTCCTAGATTGATCTTGGTGAAGCGTAGGACATTTTTTTGTTTCCCATGTAACGTTCCCCAACATAGTCCACTATTCAAGTTGTGATCTAGTGTAGCATAAAATTCTAACTGGAAGTTCAACTTAACAGACTCCATGAAGCACCGGTGTATAAATAATTTTTTGGAACTAAATGATGAGATGTTCCAATGAATGACGAGTGCATCCCCGACTTTACCCCCACCACCGTATCGTCTTTCTCCCTCACCATTTCGAACTGCGGACGTCACGGGTCCTCGACTAACGCTACATACACATTCTCTTCCTCTCTGACTCCGAAGGCCGGGATACTCAGGAACTTCTCATGTTGGAGACAGTCAAGAGTGCCCAACATCACGTCTGATTCCCATGGCTTATGAGGGCATATATGGGAATGTAGTGCGCATGACCGCTATTGTATTCTGCATAGAGGACGAGTGAAACAACCATGACTGATTAGGAGAGCATTTGCATGTGCTATTTTTCCTCTCCGTTGAAGATGAAGACAATGACGATGATGATGATAACACGCAGGTGTGTTTATACTCATCGGAGACTAGCACATGGGGTGTTCTGACCTCTTTGCACCATAGCTAGCCTATGTGCTTTACATCTTTTCAGCATGCTCATTGAGTGGTCTCATCTCTACTTCATGGATGATGACAGGTCCATCCTAGAGTACGATTTTCAATGACACAACTTGACTATGTTTAACCCACCAAACTATGAGTTGAACTACAATGATGACAGATATAACAACATACCCACAGAGGATGGTGGACTGGGTTTTAACGAAGTCATGATTCTCATCCCAGATTGTGGGCTAGGGAGGCAAGTGATAGCACTAATTCATGATGGGTTTTGAACCAGGTTATTTACCCAGCCAATTTGCTCCTAATCGGTGCTCTCGTGGATGTAGAGACTAGAGTTCAAGTTCTTGGCTTTGCTGAGGGAGCGAATGTCATTTTTGTGACCATGGTAGGGGACTCTTTAGGATTGAACTACAATCAAAGGGACGATGATGGTGTGTGATGATTGTGGCTTTTCTAATTTTATTCCCATTGTGAGCTTCTACAGTCCTGTGACTCGAGGTGATCACAAGGATCGATCATCGAAGCCTAGTGAGGATGCATGTTCTAAGGAGCAGGGAAGGATAAAACAATACATCATGCATGACAATTGATCAACATAGGCTCCAATGTTACCAAGGAGGGGGGTTTTGTCAACTGCATTGAATGCATTAGTGACTTCATAGAGAACGGGTTAGGGTTCTCTTCCCAAAAGCTGCTACCTTGCTGAAGTGGGACAATTATTATCTGTGTGGAAAATAACTAGCAACTATGTGAGTGCTCGTTTGGTTCCATTATTGTTCTAACATGTCCCCTGTTACTCTAAACCTTTGGCTCTTGTAGTTTTGAAGACGATGATAAATAAGGTTTAGGATGTTATAGCAATACTTGGGAAAATATTCGACACTAGCTAGTTGGGAAATGTTATATGTGTCTCTAGTACTACCTAGTTAGAGAATAGTATGTCATGTTATGATGTGCACATTGTGATTAACATCATATCAAAGTTCAGTCACCATGTTATCCAATTTAAGAAATGTTGTATGGTCTCCAATACTAGCTAGCTAGATGTCAATATCTCATCACTTCAGTTTATTTGTGTAGTACTTCATAATATGTGTGGATACTAAGTAGTTGTCAGAAAAGGCAACCAACAAGACGAAGTTATCACCTTGTGTCATAAAATTGCTTAATAATTGTAGTTGTGATGTTCTATATAGATAACATTAACTTCCTGCTTTCTGTTATAACTTATAACCTTAACAATTATTGACTGAATATTTTCCTTTATTGTGAGGGTTCCACCATATGAAGAAGTTGCTTCAGAATGTACCAACGTGGTCTACAAATATGTATACGACTGGCCATATGAAGTTCAAGAGGTAACTCGTCATTTGGGTGATGTTCTCATGAGTGCCATAAATGAAGGATCCATGAAGAGGTGAGGTACAACCAGCTAAGGTGATGTTGGGAAATGAATAGACCTCAGATAGCAATGTTGATGATGCTCCGCCTTCATAGAAAGGGTGATTTTGAATCATGAAAGGTGAAATACACAATTTCACTAAAGTAGTAATGACAATATATGAATTTTTTCTTGTACGGAATGGTTTCTCGGTTAGTGTCGCATGGATGGTTATCTACTGTACATATTACACAGAAGAATGGTTATGTATTGTGCATATGTAAGATGTATTTGGGACTTGGAAAAGTTTGACATTGGGTGTATTTCTTAAGTTTCATCATCATTTCATAGGGTACCATTTGATTTCTTAATAGTTAGGACCTGCTTCATTGTTGCTCATAAGATCCTTGTTTATGGGTTGTACATATTTTGAAGTAGTGCCTCTAAAATTATTTAAACACTTAGCCATGATTATCGAGCAATCACCCAATATGTGACTCGATATTTTTTACTTCACATCTACATCTTCCAAATATGTACAACCCATAAATGAGGATCTTATGAGCAGCAATGAAGCAACTCATAAGATCCTTGTTTATGGTTTGTACATATTTTTGAAATTTTACCTCTAATATTATTTTGAATGCTCTGCCATGATTACCAAGCAATCACCAAATATTTGGATTAGTTTGTTTACTTCTCATTTCCAGTTTCCAAATACATACAATCCATAAACAAGGATCTTATGAACAACAATGAAGCAGCACATAAGATCATTGTTTATGGTATGTACATATTTTGAAACTATGCCTATAAAATTATATTGAATGCAATGCCATGATTACCAAGGAAACACCAAATATTTGTCTCATTTTTACTTTTTGTTTATAGTTTTTGAATATGTACAACCCATAAAGAGGGACATTATGAGAAGGAATGAAGCAGGCCATAATATCCTTGTTTATGGGTTGTACATATTTCAAAATTGTGCCTCTAAAGTTATTTTGACACTGTCGGGATTAACAATCAATCATCAAATATTTGTCTCAATTATTTTACTTCTCATTTACAACGAGTGAAATGTTTGTTCCACGTTTACACCGAGTGAAATGTTAGTTCATTCCATGGAGGCACTGAACTGCCTTTTTTTGATTGATTTTTTTCTCCATCTCTTGACAAAAACCATGGCGTATTGAAACCAAGAGAACAATGCCAAATGCAAGCACTATTCATTGTCTATCCTCATAAACTAATTTTAGTAACTTTGGTACTAAAGTGCTATTGTGAGCTCGAGCACACATGAGCTCGAATGAACATTAAATTTTGAAAAAGTAGTAAAAATATATTGAAACAAGTCTGATTTTGTTGGAGAAACATTGATGTTTTTTCTACATGCGTGAATCAATGATCCAAAATACTTTGAAAAACACACTTTTTGTAGCATCAATTTATTTTTCTCCCACACCTCCACAAATTTGATTTCATTGCAAAAAAAAAATTGCACGAGTGTAGAAAAAGCATCAATGTTTCTTGCCAAAATCAGTTTTTTTACAAAAAAAACTACTTTTCAGAATTTATTGTTCACTAGTTCTCACGTGAGCTCAGGCCCACATATTCCATGTCCCTTTTGGAAAGTCCTTCATAACTTTCAAGAAAATTTACAAAAACAAAAAAGGCAACCAGATAAAGTTGACGCAATACAATGATTTGTTACTGCAGGTCACCAACATTGATCAGGATAACAATGGTACAAACATTTCCCATGCAAAAATTTTAGCATTAAGAATTTAAGATTGAAGACTTTCTAAAATGCGACGGTAGTTGTGTTAGGCTGATTGGAGATTACATGTACAGTTTTATAATTACAAGGTCATGGTAATCTCACAACAACAATAACGATGCCAAATTTACATCTTCACACCGCCTGTGCATAGACCCGAGAGGTGCAAAACGTTGCACGATTAGTGTCAACCCACATCATTATCTATAAACTAGCACTAAATAGTACATTGCACTTGAACAAACTTGTGGAGAATCATCTGCCGTTTGAAATCTTTAGTCGGAGAATTTTGATGATATCGTGTGATTTAGTCAATCAGGCTCAAACCAAAATGAAGCTTGCAGACAAAAGTTTCGGCTTGGACAATCATTCTTTTCAGTCATATATCCGCAAAGGGACTCGGAAAGAAAGAACCCAATACCAAAAGAAAAAACTAGCAAACAACTAAATATGATATCCAAAATCAAGTTTTTATTGTTGACAATGCCAAATAAATCTTCAAAACAAGGTTTCATTGTAGACTTCCAACGCAAAAAAGTAAACAATTAAATATCAAATCCAAGAGTTCAACAGGCTAATGTTGGGACCATGAATGCAACTATCATCACTAAAACAAGCATCAAATGAGATGTTGCTAAGCGGTAATTACCATGGAAGGTACACATGTAAGCTCATGGCGCAAATCATCATCCAGCCTTCCAACGAATACCTCTGAACTTGCAAGGTATAACATTGTTATATCATGCTGAACAAAACAAATACAAGTGGCGGAAGATCATCCCCCACAGTTACACAAGTGAAGCAAGTTTCCTTTTTTAAATTCAAGAGAATTATAAAGGAGGTACATGGCACTAGAGATAAAAACAGTCCAACCACACGACACTCACTAAACACTCTGCCAAGATACAAAAGATTTTAAATCAAGCATTTGAAATCATGTTAAACAAGTATTTGAAAAAAAATGAAATCAAGATTTTAAAAAATGTTAAATGTGTATAAAAGGATGTTGATCATGTATTAATAAATTCAAACTTGTATTAGAAATTTTGAATCGAGTATTTGAAAATGTTAAAATTTGTATAGGAAAGTATATTGACCACGTACATGATAAATGTTAATATTGTATTATAAAAATGTTAATGAAGCTTTTTCAATTTTTTATATCTGCGTATACAAAAAAAATCGATCATGTATGAAAGAGTATTATACTTGTATTTGAAAAATAAATGAAAACTGAAAAAGGAAAAAAAGAAACCAAAGAGTAAAGAAACAAAAAAGAAAGGCACATAAACAAATGGAAAAAGAGTGGAACATTGTGCAATGGATGTAGAAGTAAGTAAAAAACCATTGAAACTAAAAAATAAACAAAAAACAGAGAAAAAAGGGGAAAAGAAAAAAAAGAAAATCCAAGAAAATAACTAATAAAACTGAAGAAACAAATAATAGAAAAAATAAATAAACAGAGAAAGAAATGAAGAATACCGGTTGAAAACAAAAAACAGAATAGAGGAACCTTTGAAGAAACTAAAGAAAACTGAAATAAAAATAAAAAACCGAGAAAAAACCATCAAAACCAGATCGAATGGAAAAAAGATCAAACTGGGCTAGCCGAATGGTTGAGGGGGCTCCTCTATATGTCGCCTATGCCAACAGGGCAGGAACCCTCGCTATAGGGGAGACCTGGATGGCCCGGTCCAGGAACGAGGGAGGCTACAACCTCATATTTTTTAAACATTTTCTAATTTATTTTTTGCTTTCTTTGTGCTTTCATTTGTAGTTTTCAATATTATAAATATGTATATTATCAAAAACAATCTAAAAACACTTGTAAAATGTTGAACAAGTATTTGCAATATATTTAAAAAATATAGTGGTTAATGTTGGATTATAATTATATAACAATGTTATGGTAAGACATGATGGAATTTGATGTTATATGTACTAACCTTTCTAATAAAAGTTTTGTTCAGTTTTGTATGGATGAAGTGTTCGAAGATCGAGGAGGTATCGAATGATAAGAATAAGGAGAGAAAAGAATTCAATATTGGGGATGCCCAAGGCACCCCAAGTAAATATTCAAGGAGACTCAAGCGTTTAGATTGGGTATGCCCCAGAAGGCATCCCGTCTTTCTTCCTTGACAATTATTGGTATGTCTCGGGTTTTTGTTTTGTTCACATGATATGCGTAAATTCTTGGAGCATTGTATGCCTTTTATTTTTATTTTAGCAATGCACCATGCCGGTATTGGATAGCCCTTGGTTTATTTATATAATGCTCTTTTCACTTCACTTATATCTTTTGAAAATGGCTTTATAGAATGCTTCATGTGCTTCACTTATATCATTTGAACTTTGGATGCTCGGTTCTCTACGTTGGGAACACTATTATTTGTAAAATGCTCTTTTGCTTCACTTATATTTATTAGAGTGTGCCCAGGTATTTTGTAGAAAGAGTTAAACTCGCATGCTTCACTTACACCCATTTTGAGAGTTGACATGAATTGATCATTCACATGGTTAGTCATAACATCCTACATAAAACGTGTAGATCATTGACATGGTTAATAGTTTTGTGACATTAAGATAGTAATATGTGGGTGCACTAGTGGATGATCATGGTTTAGTAGGAATATCAGTGTTTAGGTTTGTTATATCATGTTCACTGAAGTGTCGATTATGGGATGACCGAGATGTTGGAGCACTTTTATTCCTTGTTGAAATCCTAGCACTGTTTGAGTCAGGGACGCGCGATGATTAACTCCTCCCAACCTTCTCCCCAGAGGCGCACCGGTAGTACTTTGCTTCAAGAGGGTAATAAAACTTTTACAATAAGTATGTGAGTTCTTTATGAGTAATGCGAGTTGATGGATTCTACACACTCTCACCCTTTGAAATCAGAACTTCTCTCTAGGTGGTTTTGGTAATCAATAATAACATATAGTTTATTGAACTAATGCGCCTATACTATTAAAAGGCGATGAGGTATCTACGATCATCTGGTTGCTCAAAGTACTAAGAGATTGTCCACCAAAAACCTCAAATTTCTCCAACAAAAATATTATGTTCTAAACCCTAAAGATCAAATTCGATGCCACCAACATTCCACAAATCGGCCACACCGGGTTTTCGTTAGATAAAACCTAGATGCTTCCAATTAGTAAATCGGTACAACCGAGTTTCACTTCTGTATAGCCAAAAAGAAGTGACCAACCTTATGGTATCTATTTGTTACATTTCAGAATTCCTGAGTTTTACATATCTGTGCCACCGAAGTGAGGAACTGCCCAGGCCAACCGAATCGGTCTCACCTAGATGCTTCCTATTAGTCTCATCGAGAACCCTAAAGTTAGGACATTTTGCACTAGTCGGTGCAACAAGTTTTTACTCCGGTTCCACCGAGTTGGGTAATAATGTTGTAACGGTTGGATTTTTGGAGATGGATATATATATACCCCTCCACTTCCATCTCATTTGTAGAGAGAGCAATCAGAACAAGCAAACACTTTCACCATTCATTTTCTGAGAGAGAATCACCTACTCATGTGTTGAGATCAAGATCTTCCACTCCAACCATATTAATCTTGATTTCTACCCTCGCCAAGTTGCTTTCCACCCAATCAATATCTTCTACCATGCCAAATTCTATGAGAGAGTGATTGAGTGTTGAGGAGACTATCTTTTGAAGCACTAGAGCAAGGATTTTATTATCCATACCACATCTATTACCTTTTGGAGAGTGGTGTCTCCTAGATTGGTTAGGTGTCGCTTGGGAGCCTCCAAATCATGTGGAGTTTTACCAAGAAGTTAGTAAGGGCAAGGAGATTGCCTACTTCATGAAGATCTACCCCGAGTGAGGCTAGTTCTTCATGGAAGCAAGCCATGGTGGAATAGACAAGGTTGCTTCTTCGTGGACCCTTTGTGGGTGGAGCCCTCCATGGACTCGCGCAGCCGTTACCCTCCATGGGTTGAAGTCTCCAACGTGGAAGCACGATAGCACAACCTATCGGAACCATGCCAAAAATCTTCATGTATTCATTGTGTTTGATTTTCCTATCCCTACCCTCTACTTACACTTGCACGCCTTTATTTTCTGCTGTTATACTCGTAGACTTGCATGTGTAGGGTGTGCTAGACTTGGTAAAATTGCTAAAACTTGCTAACCGATAAAATTGAGAAAAGTTTAAGCTTTCATTTGGTCAGGTAGTCTAATCAGCCCTCTCTAGACATACTATGGATCATACAAGTGGTATCAGAGCTTTGGTCTCCATTGCATTGGTTTCACAACCTAGGAGAGTATGGCATCTAGTGAGGGAAATTACCATCGTAGAGGTCCATATTTTTATGGTACAAACTTTACTAGTTAGAAGCATAAAATGAAAATGCTTATTCTTTGTCATAACCCTGCCATTTGGGTTGTTGTTAATGTTGGATTGCAAGGTAAATTCTTTGGTGATGGAAAGGAACCGAATCATGAAGCGATAGGAGAAGAATTGAAGACGTTGCAATACAACACTCCAACATGTGACATTCCATTCAACTGCCTACGCCTCGGAGAGTTCAACAAGATAAGTCATCTTGAGAATGCAAAGAAAATTTGGGATACTTTGGTTGATATGCATGAAGGAACCAAATCCGTTAGGGAATCTAAGTTGGATGTGCTACAAAGTCAACTTGACAAGTTCAAGATGAAGGATGGTGAAGGAGTTGCAGAAATGTACTCTAGGCTTGCTCTCATCACAAATGAGATTGTCGGCTTATTAAGTGAAGAGATGACCGACAACTTCATCATCAATAATATCCTTAGAGCCTTGCATGGAAAATATGACACCATGTGCACATTGATCCAAATGATGCCAACTACAAAGATCTCAAGCCTACAGAAGTCATTGGAAGGATTTTTGCTCATCAAATTTCACTCAAGGACAAAGAAGAGCTCCACAAAAAGTCAAGCAGTGGATAAAAAGCCACAAGTGACACTCCTGCAACTTCAAGTGAGAACCTTGTTACCAATAATTTCAACAAGTTCTACAAGAATATAGGCAAAGAGAGAAGCTCCAAATCAAGATACCAAGAGAAGCTTTCTTCTATTCGTGATCAAAATTGTTACAATTGTTGAAGACCCGAACACTGTTCCAATGAGCGCACGACCCTCTCCAAGAGAATAGATGAGTCACCTAGAAGAAGAAGCTCAAGAGACGAGTCACCTCGAAGAGAGAGAATGATTAGAGAAGATCGCTATGAACGAAGGCCCTCCCAGAGAAGCAAGGACTCGAAGAAGAAGGACAAGTACACCTAGAGCTACACAAGAAGACATCAAGCTCATGTTGGTGAATGGGATTGCGGCTCCAAATCCAAGAACCAATCTAAGAGAAGTTACCACTCCAACTCCGACTATAGTCAAGATGAAGGTGTTGCCTGATTAGCAGTCATTTCCTCCAACTCCTATGATTTATTTGATTCACCAAATGAAGGAATTGGAAGTTTCTTCATGGCTAAAGTCCCAAAGGTATCATACACTTAATGCATTGACTTTAATAATGAGAAGGATGACTTACTAGGACATGTGCCTTGCTCTTTAAGAAAGCTAGTGATGTTTGCCAAAATGAAATTGATAATAATCATGCTAGTCAAGATAAATCATGTGATGATGATAATAAGGAGATGAGTGCTAAACTAAAGAACTAAAAACTCTTAACTTATCTCATGAATCTACTCAAGTAGATCATAGAGAGCTTCTAAGAACTCATGAGAAGCTACGCTTCGAGAAGCTAAATTTAAAGCAAGAGCATGAGTTTCTTAAAGCTATTAATGACGATATTGGAAAGACGAGTTCTTCTTATATTTCCAAATGAATAATCTTCTCTACTTTTATGCGACAAGTCAAATCTAAGCAAACTAGCAACAAAGCAAGAAAGGTTCTTCATCTTGTAGCAACAATAAAAATTCTAAATCTAAAGATGTTGCTTCTAGTAGTTCTATTGATTCCACTAATGATTCTCTTAGCCAAGTTATACTTGAGAGAGAAAAGGATTTATTGAAAGGAATTATAGAGAAAGGTGTATACAAGAGTCTTGCCGGAAGTAAGCAATTTGAGGACATTGTGCACACACATGGATGGCACCGGAAGAATCAAGGTTTTGGTTTTGAATGAAAGTTCAATGACAATGGAGTTGAATGGCAAGAAGATTAATACCCCAAGAATAAGTTTGTTCCCCAAAAGGAGAAGTATTATCCTACTCTATCAAAGGGAACACAAGCTCAAGATGATCTTCCACCACAGACCACAAGCTCAAGGGCAAAGACAAGCTTCAAGAATTGTCGTTGTTTTCTCACGACAGATGCCATAGGGTGGCTTATCGTAGGTGGTTGGGGCCGGAGGATGCTAACGGGCTTTGGGTGCGAGATTGGGCACAAGCGGTGATGACACACGATGTACCCAGGTTCAGGGCCCTCCGAGGGAGGTAACACCCCTAGTCCTTCT
This sequence comes from Hordeum marinum, assembly GCA_022496015.1. Classification (NCBI taxonomy): domain Eukaryota; kingdom Viridiplantae; phylum Streptophyta; class Magnoliopsida; order Poales; family Poaceae; genus Hordeum; species Hordeum marinum. Next base: position 491,708,916 of record CM039676.1, on the reverse strand, counting down.
TGGCTTAGTTGGATGGATGGGTATGTGTACAAGGGTGCTCCTGGAGCTGTGTCTAGAGGAGGAAGAGGGAGCAGTCGGCTCGTCTTCCTCCGCCACTCGAGGGGTCTTGAGAGTTCTGTGGGTGCGCAAGAGTGATCGTCCGTCCCTGTTGCATGGGGGGCTCGGGTTTTTTTATAGGACAACCCTCCGGCTCTACAATATATCTAAAGTACAGGTGTGGGGGGACCCGACTGGCAGTCTCTCCGGCTGGCCAGGGGGTCCCACCCTTTGTGCCATCTCATCGTCTATGGGGTCCACCGGCTGAGCGGTCCTGTCCCCCACTGGGGCCCACCAGCCGGCTCTGCGATTGCCTCTCACTCACCTGCCACGGCACGGGTCGCTCGGGAGGCGTCGTATAGCGCCAGCCGGCCAAGGTCTCCGGTATAGCCGACGATACTGTAGCCATGGCGAGGCAGGTAATCGAGTGGGCGAGGGCATGCCGACACTGTTCCCTTGCCCGGTCATGCTCGCCGAGGTCAGCGGCTGGGACGGCCGGACTGTAGCCATGCGCTGCAGTGCATTAGCGGCCACTATAGCCACAGGGTCGCCCGTTGCGCCGGTTGCGTCGTTTTGTCGTACCTGCGCGCAGAGGGACGGGTCGTCGCATGTCCGTCCCAGGGTCAATGGAGGAGGCGGCCCAGAGGCAGCCCGCTCCTTGACCAGCCGTCCGGAGCGCCAGCCAGCGCCAGCTCGAGCCGGACGCCCTCCAACCGGCCACGATCAGTCGGCCACATAGTTTTTCTTAGAAGCTTGGAGGGGAATGAACCCGTTGCTTTGTCATACCTAGGGGTAATAACCCCGTCAGTAGTCCCCAAAGCCGGCGGGGGCCCGCGTCCAGTGGACGGAGAGGAGCCGGCGGCTTCCCCCCAGCGATACCCGCCTCCGGCGCGAATTCGAAAGGGCTGCCGGATCGGCGTTTGATCCGATGCCTCGGGTACCGGTGCGTCGCCCCGGGACCCGAGTAGGCTCGCCGCGCGCCATGCGGCAAGTAATGATGCGGTGGACCCCGTGCATGTGGGGAGACGGGACGTCGGCCTGGGCCTAGCCTGCTAGGCCCCAGGCGTAGCCTAGTAGGCCTCGGGGCGCAGGTTGGGATCCTCTGCGACCCGAAACGGCCGTTACTGTGCGGGGCCATCCATGCGCACGGAGTTTTCGGGGGAGTGGGCACAGTTAATCCCACACCCCCCGGTTGTAGCCTTCCTATAAAAAGGGGAGGGAGGGCAGCGGGCGAAGACACCCACGTCCCGCTTGCTCTCTTGCTGTTCATCTTCTTTCTTTTCTTCGTCCTCCTCGCCCCCTCGCATGTCACCGTGCCCGAGCCCGCATTCGTGCCCGCGCGCCGCCCCGCCGCCAAGATGGCTGACGGACGCGAAGGGAGCTAGGCCGGCTCCATCGTCGGAGAGGCCGATATTGCGAAGCGCCGCCGTGCGCGCAAGCTACTGTCGGCAGAGCGGGTGGTAGCGCACGCGCCAGGCGATGAGGTGGCGCCGATGCCGCAGCCAAGGGAACACATCGTGTTCCTCTGGCACTTCTCCCGGGGCTTCGGGCTCCCGTTGAGTCTCTTCTTCTGCCTTTTTCTTGATACCTTCGACCTCGAGCCGCATCATCTCGGCCCCAATGCGATCTTGTATCTCTCTGCCTTCGTGACGCTGTGTGAGGAGTACCTCGGCGTTCTCCCCTTCATTGATTTCTTTAACACGCTCTTCTATCTCAAGTCGTTGAAAGTCAGTGCCTATGGGGGCACGGTGGTGTGTTGCCGCGGCGTCGTGCGCTTCCCCCTCTTTCTCTTATTGACTCCGTCAAGGGGTGGCCCCAAACATTCTTCTGTGTGAAGAACGCCAACCCGAACACGGACTACATCCATCTGCCACCGTTCGTCGACATGCAGTCCAGCCAGATGAACTGGCTAGGGTCTAACCCGCGCGGCATGGCCCTAGAGGATCTCGGCCAGCTCGTGCTGCTGAAGAGCTCCGAGGGGCTGGTCACCGCTAATCCGGTGGCGGCATTCATCTCATGCCGGGTGTTGCCCCTCCAACAGAGGCTGCACCGGATCTGCGACATGTCCGGCCGGCGCGACCTCTGCCGGCTGTCCACCGTCGACCTAATGCTGGCTCAGGTGGCGAAGTGGGTGAACACCCTTACGACGTTCAAGCTGAATCCCGCGTCATGGTCCTTCGGCATGGAGCCGTAAAACCGCATCAACCGGCCCCCCTGGTAAGTCTTTCGTCGAGGCGGTCCTTTCTTCATTTGATACTTCCCAGCCGGTAGCCGACTGGAGAACTTACTTAGTCGTGCTGACCGCAGCTGCTGGTGCGACTGAACACACCGGACAGCCTGCACCCTCAGATCTTCGGGGCGGAGCGTGAGAACTCCGACTCCGAAGACTATGAGACGAGGGGCCCTCTGGAGGAAGAGGTGGACTCCTTGGGAGGAGCCGATGAGCCGGCGGACCCGCGAGCCGCCGCCCCCAGCGGAGCTTTAGGATGTGGCACGGCCAGGGATCCCAGCGGAGCGGGTGAGTTCCTTCTTGCCTCTTCAATCATGGACTGGATGGACGACGGTGATGGCGATGACATAATGATTCTGAACGAGCCTCCTCCCTCAGCGCGCCAGGGTTGGAGGAGCGAGGAGCGGCCAACTCAAGACCCGACGGCCGGAGTAGCCGGCTGAATGAAGAGGCCGGCCCAAGAGGGGCCGGCAGCCTCACCGCTAGTCCCCAAGCGGGTGAAGGTGGTGGCGCGGAAGCCACCGCCGCGCGGCAAGCGGGCCTTGCCCCTTGTCACCGGGTAAGTCTTCCTTCTGTTTGCTTGTTCTTTTTCCGGGTCGTGAGCCAGTAAGTAATCGGTCCTTGGGCGTTGCAGGGACCCCATGGAGCTCCACGAGGGGGAGCCGACGGGGGATGCGATGGACGCCGCCAGTAGGATGGCCTACGAGCACACGACTACCCAGAGGGAGGAGAAGAGGAGTCACGCGGAGCTACGAGCCTCTAAGTCCGGCACGCAAGGAGGGGCCTCGCACTCCGGAACCTCGAGCAGCCGGAGACGGAGGGGGTCTGTGGATCCCCCGTGGGCGTTTGACTCGGCGGCGGAGTCGACCTGGATGTTGCGGCCTCCGTCGAGCGAGCTGCGAGGGGCGGCCATGGAACCATCGATGCCTCGTCCGTGGAGGAGGCGGCCCAAGCGAGGGCAACGACGGTGGAGCCGGATCCCGAGGCGGCCCGGACCGAGGTGCCGATCATGACCCCGTCGGCAATCGAGTTGGCTCGGGATGACATGCTGGAGGCCCCTATGGCCCCGGAGGCGGCGGCGGAGGTGGCAGCTACGGAGGTGGAGGCGCCCTCCATTGCGATCATCATGCGAGAGCGGCAGGAGGCGAAGGCGGAGACGGCGTCGGGCGGAGGGCCAGCGGGAGGCGACTCTCGTACCCTTGCCGTCATCAACACGCCCCCAGCGGCAACCGCCGCAGCAAGCCCAAGTGGCAACAGCGGCCGAGCCCGGAGGACCCTGCGAACAGTGCAGGAGGTGCTCCAAAATTGCGAAGTGCTAGCGCGCATGCCGGCCCTACCGGCTCCCCAGGCGGGCGGACCAGTCCCCTCCTTTGGGGATTTGGGGTGCGTCCTGGACCGGTGCCAGCAGGAGCTGGACCGGTTCGCGGAGGCAGCAGACGCCGCCCTGCAACGTGCTGAGGTACGTACAGTCGTTTTGCATTGTCTTAGGATTCTCAGTGGGGGCGCGCAAGCGCACCCACTGGGTGTAACCCCCGAGATGTGGGTCGGCTGACCGGCTGATGGGCAGTCGGGTCGGATCTCTTTTAAGCATGCCCTGATCTTTGCCTTCTCGTGACAGGAGGGAACCTCCCTGCGGCAGAAGCTGTTCGAGGAGGCGGTCGCCATTCATGACCGTGGTGAACACGGCTTCCACCGCTTGGAGGAGGAGTTGATGCACGTGCGAGGTCAGTTGAACTTAGTGGGAGGGGAGTGCAGCCCCCGAGAGCCGGCTAACGCTTGCAACTTTGCCTCGCAGGTGACCATACCGCCCTTCAGGACGAGAAGACTGGGCTCGTCTCCGAGCGGGACCAGCTAGCGCAAGACGTCCAGGCGGCCGCGTAGGAGAATGACCGGCTGACCACGCTGCTAGCGGATGGGGAGGCGGCCCGGGACCGGCTCAAGGCCGAGGCAGTGAAGGAGATGGCGGCCCGGGAGACGACCAACAAGGAGGCGGCTGATGCCACCCGGAGGACCACCGCTCTCCAAGACAAAGTGACCCACCTCGAGAGGACGCTTGGGGAGGTCCGGGTCTCCCTTGCCGCATCGGAGGCGGCTGTGGAGACGGAGCGGACGGCGGCGCTCAACTTCGCCCTTGGGGTAGACGACGCCATTGAGGGTAAGTGCCTTTCTTTCTCTTCTCCAGCCGGTCACTTTTTCCTTTGCTGGTTCTTGTGTTTTGATTTGCCTTTCTTTCTTCTTCTTCTTCTTTCCCTTAGGGCGCTTCCCAGAGACTCAGTGTCATGCCACGCGCGTCGTCGAGGAGCATCGGGAGTACCTTCAGGATCAGGGTCGCTCCATTGAGTAGGAGGCCCCATGGGACGTGGACGAGATTGGGGTTGCCATCGAGTACCGGCTGACCCATCCCGAACGAAGCGTGGACCGGTTGAAGAAGGCCGGAAAGGAGGTCATCGCCGCTCTGTGGCCGGGCCGCGGGGGAGCTCTGGCAAACCGTGTGACCTTGTGGCTGGAGGAGGTCGTGGCTCAGCTCGAGGCCTGGAAGGCGTCGGTGGCCCGGGCCGGTGCGTAGATGGCGTTCCGGTTTGTCACCTCGTGGTATCGAGGTGTCGATCTGGACCAGCTGGCCACCATGCGTGACGAGCCGGCCGCACAGCAGGAGGCCCGTGAGCCGACCCTCGTCCTCCGGGCCAACGAGCTCGCATCGTACGTCGATGTAGACGAGTTCCTACCGGCACTTGGCGAGGATGGCGAGCCGCTGCCCGAAGACTCCTTCGGCATCCCTCAAGGCCCAGTGGATGAGGAGGTTGCCGACGAGAGCACCGAGTCGAGCGGCGAGACGGCTGGGACCATGGAGGCCTCTTCGAAGGCCGCGACCACCTCCGAGGCGAGAGTCGAGCCACCCAGCGATGCGCCTGTTGGGGGCATGCCGGCTGGCGATGCGCCGGTGGCCTGAGCCCCCGGGCGTTTTTGTCTATCTTTTTTCTTTCCTGCAAGTTATGCTCAAGTCCGCCCACTGGGGTGTTTATGTAATGAACTATGCTGGCCGTGGTCCACTTTTGTCTTAACATTTGTGTTGTGAAATCTAGTGTGTTTGCCTTATTGCTCCTGCCGACTTGTCCTTATCCCTTTTCGCCTTCTTGGTTTTTTGGGTCCTTCTCCTTTTCCCCTTAGGTTTCGGCCCCGCCAGCCCGACAGCTGGGGGGCGGTCTTTAGCTGGGTCGGGGAGTCCGCCTCGAGGGATCCGGTTCGGGACTTAGGAACTGCGAGGATTCTTTAGGATAAGTAGAGTGGTAGAGGCGAGACGGTGGTCCGGCTGGGCCTACCCGGGATCCTCTTTCGTTTGACTCTTTGTGTGAGCAAAACCTTGCCGCCCCAAGGCCCCGTCAGCTGGACATCCGGGAGCCGGTTCTATAGCTGGTAAGGGTGGGGAGGTTTGGCCGGCTCACACTACTTAGCCAATTTCTGGGAGAAACGACCTAAGACTAGCCGGTGAGCTCCCGGGCCCAGGAGCCGGGCCGGGGAGCCGGTGAGCGAGGAATCTTTTGGAGGAAACGAAACAGGGCGTGCCCCAAGAGCCGGCCTGGGGAACCCATTGCATTCATCAGCCCAAAAGGGTAGGGATACATACATACATCGCATTTTTCAGCAGTAGAACGGGCGGAGGAGCGCCGCGTTCCATGGGCGCTCCGTCTCCTCGCTGGAGGCGTCTCTTTTGCGCTTCTATGGCTTCTGGGCATCTATCAGGTAGTACGCATTGTTGTGTAATGCCTTGCTGACGATGAACGGGCCCTCCCATGGGGAGGACAACTTGTGTTGTCCGACTGTTTGTTGGATCTGCCTGAGGACTAGGTCTCCTTCGCGGAAGGAGGGCGGCCAGATCCGCTTGCTGTGGTAGTGTCGGAGCTTCTGTTGGTAGATTGCCATTCGGCTCAAGGCTAGATCGCGAGCCTCCTCGAGTAGGTCGACGCCGTCTTCTCTTGCCTCCCTTGCATCCTTCTCCATGTATTGGGAGACCCGAGGCGAATTGAACTCGATGTTGGTGGGGATGATCACCTCGGACCCGTACACAAGGAAGAAGGGAGTGTAGCCGGTTGAACGGTTCGGGGTGGTCCTGAGGCTCCAAAGGACGGCCGGCAGCTCGTCGATCCAGCAACCATCCGAGCTTACCAGTGGCGTCACGAGTCGGATCTTGATGCAGAATAGAATGAGGCCGTTCTACCTCTCGACCTAGCCATTTAACTGTGGATGAGCAACGGAGGCCAGGTCGAGCCGGATTCCTTGCTTGGAGCAGAAACGCGCGAGTGCGCCCTTGGCGAAGTTCGTGTCATTGTCAGTGATGTGCTGTGGGGAACGCCGTAGCGCACCGTGATGTAGTCGATGAACCGGATGGCCGTGGGGCCGTCTAGCTTCTTGATTGGCCATGCCTCGATCCACTTGGTGAATTTGTCGATAGGTACCAACAAGTGTGTCATGCCGCCTCGAGCAGTCTTGAATGGGCCCACCATGTCCAGCCCCCAAACGGCAAAGGGCCACGAGAGGGGGATGGTTTGGAGGGCTGTTGCCGGCAGGTGGTTCTGCGTGTTGAAGGATTGGCAGCCCTCGCACTCGTCGACCAACTTCTTGGCCGCCTCAAGAGCAGTCGGCCAGAAGAAGCCATGGCGGAAAGACTTGGCCACTAGGGTCTTGGAGGCGGCATGGTGCCTGCACTCATCCTGGTGGATGTCGAGGAGGATCTCCAGACCCTTTTCCGGCTCGACGCATCGCTGGAAGACGCTAGTTGTGCTGTGATGGACGAGCTCGTTGTTGATGATGCCGCATGCCGTGGCCTGGCGTTGGATTTGCCTTACCAAAGCCTCGTCCGGGGGCAGCTCGCCCCGTAGAAGAAACACCAGGATGGGTTGGGCCCATGAGGGGGCCGGCTCGGGAGCCTCCGAAGCTGGATGACCAGCCCCAGGGAGTGGCTCGCCAGCCCCCGCGACCGGATTGGCAGCCCTCGGGACCAGCTCGGGAGCCCCCGGGACTGGATGATCATTCCCTGGAACCGGCTTGCCAGTCCCCGGGGCCGGCTGGTCGATGATCATCATGACGGCCGTGTTGTTGGAGCCGACCGCCTCGGACGCCGCTGACTCGATTGGTGCCGGTAGGGCGGCCGATGGTTCGGGAGCCGGTGGCGAAGGTACCGGAGAGGCGTCCGGGGCCGTTGATGGGTTGGCGGCGCCTGCCGGCACGAAGATTGACTCTGATTCTGACGAAGCCTTTATCGACGGCTTGAGGAGCCACCCGAGAGAGACACGGGCTGGGATGGCCTGCCGAGTGGAGCCGATCTTTGCTGGCATGTCCGCCGCCTCGTTGTCCACCCGTGGGGCGTGATGAAACTCACGACCCTCGAAGGAGTCGGTGAGCTGTTGTACGAGGAAGCGGTAGCTGGCCATGTTGGCATCCTTGGCGTCTCATTCGCCAGAGCCTTGCTGCACCATGAGGTCGGGGTCGCCGAAGCAGAGGATGCGCCTGATGCCGATCTCCTTGGCAAGCCGGAGGCCATGGACGATGGCCTCGTACTCGGCCACGTTGTTGGTAGCGGCATAGTGGATCTGGAGGGCGTATTTGAGCTGGTCACCCTTCGGGGAGGAGAGGACTATGCCAGCACCCAGGCCGGTCCTCATTTTTGAGCCGTCAAAATGCATGCGCCAATGTGTGGAGTCTGGGGGAGGCGGTACGAACTCCGTCTCTGGCCAGTCGACGAGGAAATTAGCCAATGCCTGCGACTTGATGGCGGTTCTCGGCTCGTACCGGATCTCATGATCGGCGAGGGCGATGACCCATTTGGCGATCCGGCCGGTGGAGTCCCGGACGCTCATGATTTCACCGAGCGGGGCCATGCTCACCTCGATGATGGCATGTTCTTGGAAGTACTGCTTGACCTTCTTGGCGGCGAAGTATATGCCATAGCACATCTTCTTGTAGTGAGGATAGTTCTGCTTGGACGTAGAGAGGACCTCGCTAAGGTAGTAGACAGGTCGCTGGACCGACAGGGACTTGCCCTCCTCCGGCCGTTCGACCACCAGGATGACGCTAATGACGCGGGTGGTCACCATGATGTAGATGAGCAGGGGTTCCTTCTCAGCCGGCGCGGCCTGGATGGGCGCGTGGGTGAGAGCCTTCTTGAGGCCGTGGAAAGCCTCGTCAGGCCAGTCGAAAATGCCCGGCTTCTTGGTTTGACGTGGCTCGATTAGAGCCGTCTTGCGAAGGAGTCCGTAGAGGGGCAATGTCTTCTCCCCCAACCGGCTGATGAACTGGCTGAGCGAGGCAAGGTAGCCGGTGAACTTCTGGATGTCGCAGAGCCGGGTCGGCTTGGGCATGCGCTCGATTGCGCTGCTTCTCGGGGCTAGCTTCGATACCGTGAGCGGACACGAAGAAACCCAAGAGTTGACCGGTCGGGACGCCAAAGACACACTTCTCCGGGTTGAGCTTGATCTTGTACTCGCGCAAGTTCGCGAAGGTCTCCCGGAGGTCGTCGAGGAGGCTAAAGTTCTTCTTGGTTTTGATGATGATGTCGTCGACATAGACGTGGACATTCCTACCTATCTAAGGCAGGAGACACATCTGCATGCACCATTGGAAGGTGGCATCTGCGTTCTTCAGGCCGAAGGACATGGTGATGTAGCAGTAGGTCCCAAAGGGCGTGATGAAGGAGGTCTTGAGCCGGTCTTTTGGGTCCAGCTTGATCTGGTGGTAGCCGGAGTAGGCGTCTAGGAAGGACAGCTAGTCGCAGCCGGCCGTGGAGTCGATGACTTGATCGATCCGCGACAGAGCGAATGGGTCCTTGGGACATGCCTTGTTCAGGCTAGTGTAGTCAATGCACATGCGCCAGGTCTTGTTCTTCTTCAACACCAGGACTGGGTTGGTTAGCCAATCCGGGTGGAACACTCCCATGATGAACCCGGCTGCGAGCAGTTGGGCGATCTCTTCGCCTATAGTATGCCACTTCTCCTCGGAGAAGCGGCGCAGGAGTTGCTTGACCGACTTGACGTCCGGCCGGACGTGGAGTTTGTTCTCGGCGAACTTCCTCGGAACACCCGGCATGTCCTTGGGGGACCATGCGAAGATGTCCCGATTCTCATGGAGGAAGTCGACGAGCTCGCCTTCCTATTTGCTGTTGAGGTAGGAGCCGATGGCGACGCACTGAGCCGGGTTGGCCGGGTTGAGCGGGATTTGCTTGGTTTCTTTGGACGGCTGGAAGGAGGCCTTGCCGACAGATTGCGCGGGAGGAGCCAGCATGGCCGGCTGGCTGGCAGCAAGGGCCACAAGCCGGTCGAGCTGTCGTTTCTCCTCGGTGATCTCTAGGGCCTCAGCCAACCGGCTGCCGTCTCGAGCGCACTCGAGCGACATCTTATAGTCACCCGCGATGGTGATGATTCCCTTGCGGCCTGGCATCTTGAGCTTGAGGTAGGCGTAATGGGGGACCGCCATGAAACTGACAAGGGCCGGCCAGCCCAGCAGCGCGTGGTAGGGACTTGCGAGGTCCATGACCTCGAACAGCACCAGCTCGCGACAGAAGTGGCCGGGTCCGCCGAAGAGGACGTCAAGCGTGATCTTGCCGACATGGGAGCAGGACTTCCTAGGCACGATGCCTTGGAAGACCATCCGGCTCGCGTGCGGGTCTTTTGTCTTCAGCCCCATCTTGTGCATAGTGTCGAGGTAGAGGATGTTGATGATGTTGCCACCATCTATCAGCACACGTGAGAAGCGGCAAGTTCGTTCCTTGGTGGCGATGGTTGGGTCGAGGACTTAGGCGTAGCTGCCCAGATTCGGCATCACAGCGGGGTGATCGGCCTGGCTCCAAGTGACCGGTTTCTCCGAGCAGTGCATGAACTGGGGAGTTGCCGGCATGGTGGCGTTCACCTCATGATGAAGCTGGCGTTGATCATGTTTGCCCGTCTCTTTGAAGACGACGTAACAGCCGTCGTGGTTGGGAAACTGGTCGATCAGACGATCGTCGTTTTGGGCTGGAGCCGGAGCCGGCGCCGGGGCGGCAACTTGGGCCGGGGCCAGCGCACGGATAGGCGGCGCGGGAGGTGCCGGAAGGCCGTCCCCCTGGGCCAATCATTGTGAGAAGTTGCACTGCCGGAGCATGTGCGTAGAGGGTTTGGCCCCTGATTGGTTATTGCAGGGGAGATCGAGCATCTGCTCGAAGGTGAGCTTCGGTTGCCAGGCAGTCTTGCCAGTGCGCTGACGTTGGCTGGAAGACTGGGCAGCTGGCTCCTACTCCTCGATGGTGTTAACCTGCCGGCTCCCATAGCGGGGATCCGGCTGGTCGTTCTTGCGTTTGTTATTCTGCGGCTGCCGGTTGTCGGCAACCATCCGGGATGTCACCGGTGTCGTCATCGCCTTGGCAGGCGGGGTCGTCTTGACCCGAATGGCCGAATCGGTCGTGGCGTACTTGCCTGCCTTGGTCATGACCTCGTCAAGAGTGGCCGGCTCGGAGCACAAAAGCTTGTGCTTGAGGGTGGTGCCATCTCGGTAGCCTTCAATGAAGTACTGCACGGCTTGTACCTCGTGCACCCCCTCCCAGGAGTTGCAAAGCTCGGTCCATCGAGTAAGTTAATCGTGGAGGGATTCGTCTGGCCCCTGAACGCACATGGCGAGTTCGCGGGGGCGGCCGGGCCGCTTGTAGGTGTCGGTGAAGTTGCGGACGAAGGACTCCTCGAAGTCTGTCCAAGTGTTGATGTTGCCGGCCGCCAGGCTGTTGAGCCAGGTGCGGGCCGAGCCGATCAACATGAGGGGGGGGGCGTAGCGAATGGCTACACGCTTGTTCCCCCTAGCGATGACGACCGCGGTGGTGTAGTCGATCAGCCAGTCCTCGGGCTTGGTAGCCCCATTATACTTCGGAATGTCTCGGGGAAGCATGAAGCTGGTCAGGAACGGCTCGTTGCGGATCCGAGGGCCGAAACAGGCCGGACCAATCGAGCCCTCCTCCTTGAGGAGGGCGGACTGAGTGAGGTGGTCGATGCGGTTGTGGGCGTCTTTCTCGTTGCGGGGAGACATGCGGCCCGATCCGGGCCGAGAGCTCGGGGAGGATGACGGGCGGAACCGTCCGTTCTCGCTCGCACCGCGGGGGTGGAGTGTTCCCGTGGCTACGCCGGGTGCCAGATGCCGGTGCTTCTTGGTAGCGACCGCTGCAAGGCGGGTCGTAGGTGCGCCGGCTGCTAACAGCGGCTGCTCGCTCCCCGGCATCTGAGAGTGCCGGGGGTTGTTTGTTCCGGTCCGGCGGATGGAAACGCGAGGGGAGCTGGAATGCTGAGTCGGCTAACGGTCAGCAGTCCCCATGCCCATGCGCTTGAGCCGGGGGCCTCCGATGGCGGCGCCGCCAGACGCGAGCAGGCGCTGCTGCACGTCGGCGGCGTCGATGAGCTCCGCGATGTGGCGCTCATGAGTGGCACGCTCTTCACCCTCCAAGGTGGCCAAATCCGCGTAGGCCACCTTGAGGGCCCGCAAGTTGGCTGCGGGGGTGTCGTAGATGGGCATATTGCCACCAAGGATTTTGGCGACCACGTGGCCATGGTCTCGCACAACCCCATCCCGGCTGGGCCCTGTGCCAGCCGGGGTGAGACCATAGGCGAAAGCATATTCCCGCTGGGCGGCCTCCATGCGGTGCCGCGTGGCCGCGAGGGCGGTGGCATCCTCGAACAGGACGCGACGAGACGCCTCGAGGTTCGTCGCAGCGGCGTCAGGGTTTGATGTCGGCGCGATAGGGGTGCTCAGACCCCGAAGGGCCGCACCAAGGAGATCGAAGGTGCCGATGCGGGCTGCGGAGGCGTCGGCCGCGGTCCGTGCACGTCCGGAGGAGGTGGAGGAGACGACGACCAACACCCCCACGCGATCATGGGAGCTGCTGGGCTGGGTCGCAACAAGTGCTCCCACGGCTGTGGGAGGATCGGCATAGATGAGCACCTGCTCGAGGTACTCGTCCGCGACCGGAGCCTCGGCGAGGCTGAGCCTGCCGAAGCGCTCGGTGAGCGCGTCGATATCGGCTGTGAGGTCGACGGAGTCGCCCGCAGGGCTTGCCGGAGCAAGCCCCACAAGCCCGCGGTTTTGCCTGGACGTGCGGCGACAGCGAGGAATGGCGAGGGGTCCCGCCCAGAGCATGAATCCGTCCGGCACCGCGTACGGACCCACGATGGGCGCCAACTGTCATCGTTTTGTCATGACATATGCCATAGGGTGGCTTATCGTAGGTGGTTGGGGCCGAGGGACGCCGATGGGCTCCGGGTGCGAGATTGGGCACAAGCGGTGGTGACATAAGATGTACCCAGGTTCAGGGCCCTCCGAGGGAGGTAACAACCCTAGTCCTTCTTGGCTTAGTTGGATGGATGGGTATGTGTACAAGGGTGCTCCTGGAGCTGTGTCTAGAGGAGGAAGAGGGAGCAGCCGGCTCATCTTCCTCCGCCACTAGAGGGGTCTTGAGAGTTCTGTGGGTGCACGAGAGTGATCGTCCGTCCCCGTTGCATGGGGGGCTCGGGGGGTTTTGTAGGCCAACCCCTGGCTCTACAATATATCTAAAGTACAGGGGTGGGGGGACCCAGCTGGCAGTCTCTCCGGCTGGCCAGGGGGTCCCACCCTTTGCACCATCTCATCGTCTATGGGGTCCACTGGCTGAGTGGTCCTGTCCCCCGCTGGGGCCCGCGAGCCAGCTCCGTGATTGGCTCTCGCTCACCTGCCACGACACAGGTCGCCCGGGAGGCATTGTCTAGCGCTAGCCGGTCGAGGACTCCGGTACGGCCGGCGGTACTGTAGCCACGCCAAGGCAGGTAATCGAGTGCGCGAGGGCATGCTGGCACTGTTCCCTCGCCCGGTCGCGCTCGCCGAGGTTAGCGGCCGGGACGGCCGGACTGTAGCCATGCGCTGCAGTGCGACAGCGGTCACTATAGCCACAGGGTCGCTCGTCGCGCCGGTCGTGTCGTGTCATCGTACCCGCACGCAGAGGGACGGGATGTCGCATGTCCGTCCCAGGGTCAACGGAGGAGGCGGCCCAGAGGCAACCAACCGTGCCCAGCCGATCGAGGGTCGAGCTGGCTCCTTGACCAGCCGTCTGGAGCGCCAGCCAGTGCCAGCTCGAGCCGGACGCCCTCCAGCCGGTCACGATCAGACGGCCACGTAGTTTTTCTTAGAAGCTTGGATGGGAATGACCCCGTTGTTTTGGCATACCTAGGGGTAATAACCCCGTCAAGAGTTAATTGACTCATTTCAAGAAGAATCTCAATCCATGGTCAAGTGTGTTCCCAAGGCCACTACTAGCTCTACTTCATCAAGTGCTACTTCAACTCCGAGGATCACCATCAACTTGATGTGGGTCCCCAAGAATAAGAACTAGAGAAGTTCTTGAGGGGTGACTCTGTGATACGTCTCTGTCGTATCTATAATTTTTGATTGTTTCATGCCAATATTCTAGAACTTTCATATACTTTTGGCGACATTTTATAATATTTTTGGGACTAACCTACTTATCCAGTGCCGAGTGTCAGTTCCTGTTTTTCGTGTGTGTTTTGTTTCACAGAAAATCTATCACAAACAAAATCCAAATTCTATAAAAATTTACGGTTATTTATTTTGGAATATATGTGATTTTCGAGAGTCGAAATCAACACAACACGGTACCTGAGGGAGGCACAAGCCAACAGGGCGCGACTAGGGGGTGGCTGCGTGCTGATAGCTTGTGCATCCCCCTTAAGTCGGTTGGGTACCTACTTTCGCCGTAAGAAATGTATTTTTGCGATAGAATTCCCCTTAAAATTTCATCCTGATTAGAGTTACGGATCTCTGAATATTTAAGAAATGGTGAAAGGGTTAGAAAATAATCGCGAAAACGGAAGAGAAGCAGAGAAATAGATCCAATCTCAGAAGGGCTCCTACCTTTCGGGAGCCATGAAGTCCATGGACCATAGGGTAAACTCTCCTCCCACCTCGGGAGGAGGCCAAGGAATAATAAAAAGGCGAGGGACTCTCTCCCCCCCTCTCCCAATGGCGCCAGAGCGCGCCGCCGGGGCAACCATCGTGACAGCTATCTACACAACCAACTTCGCCGCCGTCACCACCAACTCTCCCCCCTCCATGAAGCAGTGTAAACACACTTCTACCCATTGTAATGTCTACTTAAACATGATACTAAATGCTATATATTATTATCCAATGTTGTGTGGCTATCCTATGATGTTTGAGTAGATTTCTTTTGTCCTATGGGTTAATTGTGGTATGATATTATTTATATGAGTTGTATGTTGATATGGTGTTGTCCTAAGGTGCCTTCCATGAGGCACACACGTGAAGGATTCATGCTGGAGGGTTTGCAATATGTTCATGATTCGCTTATAATGGGTGGCCAGAGTGACAGAAGCTTACATCGAGTAAGAGGATTGTTGGAGTATGGGAGTAAAGAGGACTTGATGTTTAATGCTATGGTTGGGTTTACCTTAATGATTTCTAGTATTTATGGATGCCTTATAGAGGTCCAATCATAAATGCATATGATCCAAGTACGGAAAGTGTGTTAGCATCACTCTCTCCCTCATTGCAAATGACAGGTATCTATCATCTTATATTCAATTGCCTATGGACAATCTTTCTCTTGTGTTACACAAAATATCTTTCTACTAAACTACTAACTTAATTAATCTTTATCTAAACAGCCCCTAACTTTTATTTACTTTTTCTTTATTACCATGCAAACCTATTTATTACACCTACTAAGTACTTCTAGTTTAGTTCCCGCAAAATAGTTTCATACTTGTTCTAGGTAAGGTAATCGTTAGCGTGCGTAGAGTTGTATCGGTGGCTGATAGAACTTGAGAGAATATTAATTATACCTTTAGCTCCTCGTGGGTTTATCAAGACCTTTTTCTGGCGCCGTTGCCAGGGAGGAATAGCATAGCGGTATATATTCTCGTGTGTTCTTGTTTTCTTTATCACCACGTAATTTTATTTTACGTTATTATTTGTTTTATATCTTTAGTTATGGAAATGGAAAACGAAACACCAAAAGATTAGTTGTACTTCATGGAGACGGGGAACCTCCTAAAATCCTCGATGATGGTTATGTGAAACATATTAAATGCTACTTCGATAATCCTGACTAATCCCCAGTCTACTTGATAATGGCAGACACATTGTATCAACGTGAGTAATTTAGGGATTACCGCTTGTCTCAAAAAGGGAAACACTTATAGGATCGAATTAAAATGTTGCGTTGGTATGCTTGGAATTTGTGCTTGACGTGTGATTATACTTGTTGCTCTAAGAGTAAGGGTCTACGCCTTCCCTTTCAATGTGAATTTAATGATAATAAAACCTTGGCTTCTTACGCTAATGGTATATATGATTACTATGATGTGGAACAAATAGAAGAATTTGTTTCTTTTAAGGGTGCTTATTAAATTGAATCATTCTTTGAAAAGTATGATAACTATGATGATGTTGTTTACAGACCTAATTTTTTTCCACACTTAAATATTGCTATGAGAATTATGAATGCAATGCCGGTATTAATGAATTTATTGAAAGAATGTCTGCTACCTTGGAAGAGATTAATATTTTGTAGGAATCTATGGAAGAAGAAATTGCTGAAACTATGAGCTCATTAGATGAAAAAGATGAGGAGGAGAGTGAAGAACAAAAGGAGGAAGAGCAGATTGATCACCTGTGCCCACCTTCTAATGAGAGTAACTCTTCAACCCATACATTATTTAATTTCCCTTCGCATATACCGAAGTGTGAATGCTATGATCCCTTGGATTCATTTGAAATATCCCTTTTTGATGAACTTGATGCTTGTTATGCTTTTGGCCATGATGCCAATAGGAATTATGCTGATGGAGATGAACTTTCTGTAATTCCTTATGTTAAGCATGAAATTGTTACTATTGCAACCACACACGATAGTCCTATTATCTTTTTGAATTCTCCCAACTACACTATATCGGAGAAGTTTGCACTTATTAAGGATTATATTGATGCGTTGCGTTTTACTATCACATATGATGATGTTGATGAATATAATATGCATATTATTGCTGCTCCTAAATGCAATTATTATGAGAGAGGAACCAAATGCTCACCTCTCTATGTTTCCAATACAATAAAATTGCAAGAAACCACTTATGCTATGTATTGGCCTTTACTCTGTGTGAATGAATTGTTCTTTTATGACATGCCAATGCATAGGAAGAGAGTTAGACTTTGTTTTTACATGATATATATTAATTTGTGCTCGCTACATAATTAAAAATCATTGTTAATTAAAATTGGCTTTGATATACCTTGGGATCCGGGTGGATCAATTAGTTGAGCACTGTATGCCTAGCTTAATGGCTTTAAAGAAAGTGTTGCCAGTGAGACAACCCGAAAGTTTTAGAGAGTCATTTATTTCTACTATGTGCTTTTAAATAATTAAAAATTAAGTGGGTAACCTAAAACCTTTTCAAAAAAAGTGAAAGTGAGAAAGACGAGCATCATTGAAGTGGGAGACGTCCTTGAACTTTTGTTCATGCCCATGGAAACTTTGTAAACCTTGATTATAGAAAATTAAAAATAATAATTACCCCCTTGTAAAAATCCATTGTATGATAAACATAATGTGACAAGAGTTACCTTTAGGATGTTTCAATTGCTTGTTTGATATGTGCTACGTGAAAACAGAAACTTTTGTCATAGTGTTTGAATTTTCATATTACTAGAGCTTGGAAAAATCCTTCAATTTTTACACAGAACTTTTATGCAATTTTTTATCACTTCCTAATATTTCAGAATGTTTTGAGTTAGGGAAGTATAGGTTTTATCTACATCTTTACAGACTGTCCTGTTTTTCATAGATTGATGTTATAGTTGTTTTGACTGCTTATGTTTGAGTTCTTGTTGAGCCCCATTGACTTGGGAGCCATGAATTGTGATAGAATACAATAGGTAATATTGGATTATAATTATACAATAAAGTGATGACAAGACAAGATGGGATTTGGTGTTATATGCAGTAACCTTTCTAATAAAAGTTCCGTTAAGTTTTGTGTGGATGAAGTGTTCAAAGATTGAGGAGGTACCGATATGATAAGAATAAGGAGAGGCAAGAGTTCAAGCTTGGGGATTACCAAGGCACCCCAAGTAAATATTCAAGGACACTCAAGTGTCTAAGCTTGGGGATGCCCCGAAAGGCATCCCATCTTTCTTGTTCAACAATTATCGGTATGTCTCAGTTTTTGTTTTGTTCATATCATATGTGTAAATACTTGAAGTGTCGTGTGCCTTTTATTTCCATTTAGAATGCACCATGATGGTACGGGAAAGTCCATGGTTTATTTATAGAATGCTCTTTGCGCTTCACTTATATCTTTTGATTATGGCTTTATAGCCTTTATGTGCTTCACTTATATCATTTGGAGTTGGATTTTGCTTCACTTATATTTATTAGAGCATGTCCAGGTCTTTTGTAGAAAGAATTAAACTCTCATGCTTCACTTTTACCTATTTAGAGAGTTAACAGGAATTCATCATTTACATGGTTAGTCATAAAATCCTACATAAACTTGTAGATCCCCGAATATGATATGTTTGATTCCCTGCAATAGTTTCGCAATATTAAGGTGGTAATATGTGGGAGCACTAGTGAATGATTGTGGATTAGTAAGAGTATTGGTGTTAAGGCTTGTGATTCCCGAAGCATGCACGTAGAGTCCTGTTTATATGATGAAGTTGGATCATAATTTATCCTTGATTGAAATCTTTGTGCTGTTGAATCAGGGGGGGCGATGGTTAACTCCTCCCAACCTCCTCCCTAGTAGCATGCGAGTAGTACTTTGATTTGTGATAAAACTAATAAAACTTTTCAATAAGTATATGAGTTCTTTATGACTAATGTGAATCCATGGACATATGCAATCTCACCATCTCATATTTGCTAGCCTATTTCGTGCCGTCCATTTCCCATTCTCACTTTGAGGATCGATGCAAACTTTGTTGGTGCATCCAAACCCCATGGAATGATACACTCTGTTGCACATAAGACTCATTATATCTTCCTCAAAACAGCCACCATACCTACCTATTATGGCATTTCCATAGCCATTCCGAGATATATTGCCATGCAACTTCCACCATCACATCATATGACTTGTACCTTCATTGTCATATTGTTTTGCATGATCGTAAGATAGCTAGGATGTTATCCATGGCTTGTCCATTTTTTTGATACCTTCACTACGCTAGATCATTGCACATCCTGGTACACTGCCAGAGGCATTCATATAGAGTCATAAAGTTTTTCACATTGAGTTGTAAGTAAATAAAAGTGTGACGATCATCATTATTAGAGCATTGTCCAAGTGATGAAAGGATGATGGAGATTATGATTCCCCCACAAGTCAGCATGAGACTCCAAACGAAAAATGAAACAAATGGGGGAGGCCAAATGATCCCACCAGAAAAAAATGGGGGAGGCAAAAAAAGAGAAAAAAAGACACACCATAAAATAAAAAAATAAAAAAATAAAAGAGAGGAAAAGAGAGAAGGGACTTTGTTACTATCCTTTACCATACTTGTGCCTCAAAGTGGCACCATATTCTTGATATAGAGAGTCTCCTGAGTTGTCATTTTCATATGCTAGTGGTAATTTTTCATTATAGAACCTGGCTTGTATATTCCGATGATGGGCTTCCTCAAATGGCCGAGGTCTTCATGAGAAAGCAAGTTGGATCCACACCCACTTAGCTCCAGTCGAGCTTTCATACACTTATAGTTCTAGTGCATCCATTGTATGACAATACATACTCCTCACATTGATACTCCATAACCCGTTGACACACCGAGTTGATGCGAGACCTTCTTCTCCACTTTTTACCCCTTTGATATCTACCACTATTTTCTATTCCACCCTTATGCTATGTTCATGGTTCACACTCATGTATTGCGTGAAGAATAAAAAGTTGACGCGCATTGAAAAAGTACGATCCAATTGCTTGGTTTGACACTGGGGTGCTCATGATTTCTACTTTATGCTAGGAAGACCAAGCATGACAGGCTAGATGATTTTGTAGCGATAGTGTTCTTTAGCATTTTTATGTTAAAAGGACATGATTGTTTGCTAGTAAACTTGAGTATTGATGTCTTTATGTCAATTGATAGACTATTGCTTTGAATCACTTGTATCTTAATATTGATGCCATGATTAGACATTCATTCAAGATTATGTTAGTTAGCATTCCACATCAAAAATTATCTTTTTATCATTTACCTGCTCGAGGATGAATAGGAATTAAGCTTGGGGTGCTGATACATCCCCGTCATATCTATAATTTTTTATTATTTCGTGCCAATATTCTACAACTTTCATATACTTTTGGCAATATTTTATATTATTTTTGGGACTAACTTACTTATCCAGTGTCTAATGCCAGTTCCTGTTTTTTGTGTGTTTTTTGTTTCACAAAAAATCCATATCAAACAAAGTCCAAATGCTATAAAAATTTATGGAGATTTACTTTGGAATATATGTGATTTTTGAGAGATGGAATCAACACAACACGGTGCCCGAGGGAGGCACAAGCCAATAGTGCGTGACGAGGGGGTGGTCGCGCCCTGATGGCTTGTGCCTCCCCCTTAAGTTGGTTGGGGCCCTACTATCACCGGAGGAAATACATTTTCACGATAAAAATCCCCTCAAAATTTCAGCCCAATCGGTGTTACGGATCTCTGGATATTTAAGAAACGGCGAAGGGGTTAGAAACCTTTTGCAAAAACAAAAGAGAAGAGGAGAGGTAGATCCAATCTCAGAGGGGATCCTACCCTCCGGGAGCCATGGTGGCCATGGACCGGAGGGGATACTCTCCTCCCACCTAGGGAGGAGGACAAGGAAGAAGAAGAAGTAGGGGTGCTATCTCCCCCCTCTCTCCCGGTGGCGCCAGAGTGCCGCCAGGGCAACCATTGTGACGGCGATCTACACCAACAACTTGGCCGTCGTCACCAACAACTCTCCCCCCCCTCTATGAAGTGGTATAAACCATATTCTCCCCGCTGTAATCTCTACTTAGACATGGTGCTTAATGCTATATATTATTATCCAATGATGTGTGGCTATCCTATGATGTTTGAGTAGGTTTGTTTTGTCCTATGGTTTAATTGTGGTATGATGTTATTGATGAGTTGTATATTGATATGGTGAGGTCCTAAGGTGCCTTCCGTGAGGCGCACACGTGAACAATTCATGCTAGAGGGTTTGCAATATGTTCATGATTCTCTTATAGTGGGTGGCTAGAGTGAAAAAAGCTTACACCCGAGTAAGGGGATTGTTTGCGTATGGGAGTAAAGAGGACTTGATGTTTAATGCTATGGTTGGATTTACCTTAATGATTTCTAGTAGTTCCGGATGCTTTCTAGAGGTCCAATCTTAAGTGCATATGATCCAAGTACGGAAAGTGTGTTAGCGTATGCCTCTCCATCATTTCATATGACAAGTATCTATCATGTTATATTCAATTGCCTATTGACAATCTTTCTCTTACGTTACACAAAAAAGCTTTCTACTAAACAACTAACTTAATTAATCTTTATCTAAACAGCCCCTAAATTTTATTTACTTGTTCTTTATTACCTTGCAAAACTATCTATTACACGTACTAAGTACTTCTAGTTTACTTCCCGCAAAATAGTTTCATACTTGTTCTAGGTAAAGTAAGTGTTACCATGCGTAGAGCTGTATCGATGCTTGGTAGAACTTGAGAGAATATTAATCCTAACTTTAGCTCCTCGTTCGGTTCGACACTCTTACTTATCAAAAAAGGCTATAAACGATATCCTACACTTGTGGGTTATCACTCCGCCAAAAAATTTCACTCACATTCATTCTTGGCAAGAACTAATGCAATCAACTCCAACTTTATGCAATAGTTTAAGGAGTCACAAAACCCCTCATTGGTAAGCAAGGGACAAGGTAATTAATGTATCAATGGACATCATCACATATGTACTTCACTCCATCTCCATAGATATCCTTGTATTTGTTCCTTGTGTGGGACTAACCCATGTAGGTGAGAAGTGTACAAAACAAGAAGGATTACTCCCAACTCTAGATGATCTTCATCAACAATGAGCATCCACTACTACAAGACCTACATGAAGTCATCAGCGACAAAACCCAAGGTTAGTTCATCCCTCCAGAAGATGATATCACATCAAGGGGGGGCTTTGCTCTAACACTTGAGCTAAAGCATGTCAAAAGATGTGAACACATTAAAAGCTTTATGTAAAAGTGGCAACCCCACTTGTGCTTAAACGATCAGTATGATCTATGATCAAGCATTCTTGCTTGGGTCCTTAAGTCAATATACTCATATATAGATGACTCCGTCATCGCCAAAGTGCTTGGTAGATACTAGAGTGGTTATGCATGTTTGACATATTCTATTTGACATCTTATTGTGTGAGCATGTTGGTATGCATATATTTCTTCATTCAATGACATCCAATTGTTGTTCTATTTTTGCTTTTATTTTTCTGGCCAATTGGATGTACGAGAATGCCTAATTACCCCTCGTCGTTGTTTTCTCACGGCAGATGCCATAGGGTGGCTTATCGGTGGTGTTGGGGCCATTGGACGCCGATGGGCTCCAGGTGCGGGATTAGGTACGAGAAGGTGGAGACACATGACGTACCCAGGTTCGGGGCCCTCCGTGGGAGGTAATACCCTTAGTCCTGCTTGGATTTGTTGGATGGATGGATAAGTATACAGAGGTGCTCCTGGAGCTGTGTTCGGAGGAGGAAGAAAGGAGCAGTCGGCTTGTCTCCCTCTACTACTGGGAAGATTATGGGAGCCCTCTACGTGTGTGTTCTCGATCGGGGGTTTCGTCCCCGTTGCATGGGGGGCTCGGGGAGTTTTATAGGCCAACCCCCCGGCTCTTACAATATGATTTAGGTACAACGGTGGAGGGACCCGGCTGGCAGCCTCTCAGCCTGGCCAGAGGGTCCCGCGGCTTGTATGGTCTCGTCGTGGGCGGGGCCCGCCGGCCGAGCAGTCCCATCCCTGTTGGGACCCGCCGATAGGCGCCGCGATTGGCCCTCCCCCACCTGCCCCGGCACGGGCTGCCCAGGGAGGCGTCGCCTAGCGCCAGCCGACCGAGGTCGTCGGTACGGCCGGCGGCACTGTAGCCACGCCGGGGCAGGCACTCGAGTGGCTGGGGCATGCTGGAACTGTTCCCCGCCCGGTCGCGCTAACTGAGGTCAGCGGGCTGGACGGATGGACTGTAGCCGTGTGGGATGGCGCGTCAGCGACCACTGTGGCCACAGGGTCGCTCGCCCCGCTAGTCACATTGTACTGCCGTACCTGCGGTCAGGGAGACGGGACAGGGCGTGTCCGTCCCCAAGTCAATGGGCTGCCCGGCTCGTGGGCGGCCGGCTGCTTGGCCAGCCGGGCGGGAGCACGCCCGGTCGCTAGGCCGGCCGGGCGAAGCGCCAGCCGGAGATGGCTCGTGTGGCGTGTCCCTAGCCGGCCTCATCCAGCCGGCCAATTGGTTTTTCTTTGAAGCGGAGTGGGGAGGACCCTATTGCCTTGGCCTACCCCGGGATATGAGCCCCATCAGTAGCCCCCGAAGCCGGCGGGGGTCCACGTCCGCCGGATGGTGGGGTGTCGACGGCTTCCCCCAGCCTAGCTCGCCTCCGGCCCGAAGGCGAAGGGGCAGCCGGGCCAGCTACAGGACCCGACGCCTCGGGTTCTGGCGCGTCGCTCCGGGGCACGCACCGGCACGCGACTTGCCATGCGGCGCGTAATGATGTCCTGGGCCCCGGGCACGTGGGGAGACGGGACGTCGCCTAGGGCTAGTCCGGTAGGGCCCAGGCATAGCCCGGTAGGCCTCGGGGCCGAGGACGGATCCTTTGTGCCCCGATATGGCCGTTACGGCCAGTGGCGACCCACTCATGTGGGATTTCCGGGGAACGTGGGCGTAGACGATCCCACGTCCCCGGTCGTGTCCTCCCCTATAAAAGGGGAGGGAAGGGCAAGGGGCGGAGGTACCCGCACCCCACTCGCCCTTTGCAGCCTTCTCGCCATTGCTCCTTGCTTCTCGACCTTGCCTCCCCTCGTGCTGCCGCACTTGAGCCCGCGCACGCGCCCGCACGCCACCACACCGCTGAGATGGCCGACGGACGCGGCGGCAGCTGGGGAGAATCCTTCATCACCGATGCCGATATCGGGGAGCTCCTCAAGGCGCGGATGCTACCGTCGCCCGAGCGAGTGGCCGCCCGTGCGCCGGGTGGCGAGCTGGTGTTGGCGCCGCAGCCAGGGGAACGGGTAGTGTTCCTCTGGTACTTATCCCGGGGCTTCGTGCTCCTGGTGAGCAACTTCTTCCGCCTCTTCCTTGAAACCCTTGACCTTCAACCCCACAATCTCGGTCCCAGTGCCATCTTGTATCTCTTCTGCCTTCGTGGTGTTGTGCGAGGGGTATCTGGGAGTTCTTCCTTTTCTTGGCCTCTTCAACACGCTTTTTTATCTCAAGTTGTTGATCAACAACGCATGCGGGGGCACCGTAGTGTGCTACCGCGCCGTTGCCCGTTTCCCTCCCCTTTGTTTGATTGACTCCGTCAAGGGGTGGCACCGCACATTCTTCTACGTGCGGAACATCGACCCGGCGACGGACTACATCGGACTGCCGAAGTTCGAGGACCGCCAGTCGTCCCAGCAGAACTGGCCGGCGTCGGCCCCGTGCTGCGTTGCTCTGGAGGAGCTGGGCCGGCTCGAGGAGCTGAAGAGCTCCGAGGGGCTGGTCGCCTCCGATCCGGTGGCGGCCTTCATATAGCGCTGGGTGTCACCTCTGCAGATGAGGCCGCACCGGATCTGCGACATGTCGGGCCGACAGGACCCCTGCCGACAGTGCACCGTGGAGCGAACGTCGGCTCAGGTGGCAAAGCAGGTGAACGCCCTCACGACGTTCAAGCTAAAGCTCGCCTCATGGTCGTTCGGCATGGAGCCGTATGACCGCATCAACCGGCCCCCTTGGTATGTCTTCTTGTTGAGGTTTTCCTTTTACTTAGTATCCCCAGCCGGCAGCCGACGGGAGAACTTATGAGGGGGTGCTGACCGCAGCGGCTGGCGCGACAGAACACCCCAGATGGCCCGCATTTGCAAATCTTCAAGGCAGAGCGGGCGGACTCCGACTCCCGGGACTTCTTGACGGGGGGTCCCGCTGAAGAGGGTGTGGACTCCTTCGGGGAGGCCGACGAGCCGGCGGGGCCGCAAGGCGGCGCTCCCAGCGGAGCCGAAGGGTCCGGAGCAGCTGGGGGACCCGGCGGAGCGCTTGAGTTCCCTCTTGGTCCCTCCATCCGCGATTGGACGGACGACGACGACGATGATGATGATGAGCTGATGATCCTCGATGGACCTCCTCCTGCAGTGCGCCCGGCCAGAGGAGCGAGGAGCGCCCACTTCGAGGCCCGGCCGCCGAGCCAGCAGTTAGGGAAAAAAGGCCTGCCCAGGAGGGGTCGGCAGCTCCACCGCCTGACCCGAAGCGGGTCAAGGTGGCCACGCGGAAGCCACTGCCTCGCGCCAAGCGGGCCTAGCCCCTCGTCGTCGCGTAATTACTCTTCGCTTCTTCCCTTGTTTTTTTCTATTTTCGTCTTTCGAGCCCGTCGATGACCGGGGCTCGGATGCCGCAATGACCCCATCGAGCTCCAAGAGGAGGGGGCCTGATGAGCATGCGGACGCCACCAGCCGGCTGACCCGCGAGCACGTGGCCACCCTAAGGGAGGAGAAGAGGAGACTCGCGGAGCTGCAAGCCTCCCGGTCCGGAACATGGGGAGGGGCCGCACGCTCCGGGACTTTGAGTGACCGACAACGCAGGGGGGCGACCAAGCCGCCGCAGGCCTCGGACTCAGCAGCAGAGTCCGCCTGCCTATCAAGACCCCCCTCCGGCGAGCCACGAGACGTGGCCATGGATCTGCCGCCGCCCTCGCCCGTACGGGAGACGGTGACGGGGCCGGCCCCCGAGGCGGCTCGGCACAAGGTGCCGGAGGTGCCCTCGCCAACCCACGAGCCGGCCCGGGAGGAGCTGATCCCGCCGGCTCCGTAGGCGACGCCGGAGGTGGTCGTTGTGGAGGTGGAGCGGCCCTCCGGCGCGACCGACACACCGGAGCGGCCGACAGGTGAGGCGACGACGGCGCCCGGTGGGGGGGCAGCTGTTGGGGAACATTGCATGGGAAACAAAAAAATTCCTACGCTCACGTAGATCTATCCATGGTGATGAGCATCTACGAGAGGAAGAGTGGATCTACGTACCCTTGTAGATCGCTAAGTTGGAAGCGTTAAGAAACGCGGTTGGTGTAGTCGAACGTCTTTGCGATCCAAATCGCCGAGCGTCCCGTGATCCAATCACGATCCGTCCCGCGAACTTGATCATGATCCGTCCCACGAACTTGATCACAATCCGTCCCACGAACTTGATCACGATCCGTCCCACGAACTTGATCACGATCCTTCCGATCTAGCGCCGAACGGACGGCACCTTCGCGTTCAGCACACGTACAACTTGATGACGATCTCCGCCGTCTTGATCCAGCAAGAGAGAGCGGAGACATAGAAGAGCTCGCCAGCAGCGTGATGGCACTCCGGCGATGGTGGTTGAGCAATTCCGGAAGGGCTTCGCCAAAGCACTGCAGAAATCCGATCTAGAGGAGAAACTATGCACTGGAGGAACGGGTAGCACGTGGCTGAAAAAACTAGTGCAAAACCCTAAAATCCACCAGTATATATAGGAGGAGAGGAGGAGAGGCTGGCGCAAGGGCCAAGGCACCTATAGGAGTCGGCCGAACCAACTAGGATTGGAGGACTCTCCTCCAATCCTAGTAGGACTAGGATTCGTCCTTTTTTTCCTTTTTCCCACCTTTTCCTATTGGTTTTTTTCCTCCAGCCACATGGGCCTTGTGTGGGAGTTTCCACAAGCCCACTAAGGGCTGATATTCACTCTCCCACAGCCCATGAAGCCTCTTGGGTCGAAATACCCCTCCCGGAGGCCTCCCGGTACACTATCGCCACACCCTGTACACTACCGATGAGCCCGAAACTTTTTCGGCGACCAAAACAGGACTTCCTATATATGAATCTTCACCTCCAGACCATTCCGGAGCTCCTCGTGACGTCCGGGATCTCATACGGGACTCAGAACAACCTTCGGTCACCACCATACATAATTCTATACTACCGAAACGTCACCAAACCTTAAGTGTGCAGACCCTGTGGGTTCGAGAACTATGTAGACATGACCGAGATACCTCTACGGTAAATAACCAATAGCGGGACTTGGATGCCCATATTGGTTCCTACGTATTCTACAAAGATCTTTATCGGTCGAACCTGTATGTCAAGGATTCAGTTAATCCTGTATGATGTTCCCTTTGTTCTTCGGTATGTTACTTGCCCGAGATTCGATCGTCGGTATCTACATACCTAGTTGAACCTCGTTACCGACAAGTCTCTTTACTCGTTCCCTAATACAAGATCCCGCAACTAAATGCTTATTGTGATGTTGTATTACGGAGTAACAAATCCCAGTCTTGATCCATGCCAACTCAACAGACACCTATGGAGATACCTATAGAGCACCTTTATAGTCACCCAGTTACGTTTTGACGTTTGATACACACAAGGAACTCTTCTGATGTCCGTGAGTTGCATGATCTCATGGTCATAGGAACACATAGTTGACATGCAGAAAACGGTAGCAATAAACTGACACGATCATAAGCTACGTTTGTAGTTTGGGTCTTGTCCATCACATGATTCTCCTAATGATGTGATCCCGTTATCAAATGAAATCTCATGTCCATGGCTAGGAAACCTTAACCATCTTTCGATCAACGAGCTAGTTCACTAGAGGCATACTAGGGACATTGTGTTTGTCTATGTATCCACACATGTACCCATGTTTCCAATTAATACAATTCTAGCATGGATAATAAAAACTTGTCATGAACAAGGAAATATGTTATTAAACACTTTATTTATTGCCTCTAGGGCATATTTCCAACAGTCTCCCACTTGCACGAGAGTCAATAATCTAGCTCACATCACTATGTGATTTACATTGTAATGAATCGAACACCCATGCAGTTCTGGTGTTGATCATGTTTAGCTCTTGGAACAGGTTTAGTCAACGGGTCTGCAACATTCAGATCCGTGTGCACTTTGCAAATATTTATGTCCTTCTCCTCGATGTAATATCGGAAGGAGTTGAAGCGTCGCTTTATGTGTCTGGTCCTCTTATGAAACCTTGGTTCCTTGGCTAGAGCAATGGCACCAGTGTTGTCACAGAACAGGCTCATTGGATTCAGTGCACTGTGCACTACTCCAAGATCTATCATGAACTGCTTCATCCAGACACCTTCCTTCGCCGCCTCCGAGGCTGCGATGTATTCCGCTTCGCACGTAGAATCAGCTACCACGCTTTGCTTGGAACTACACCAGCTTACCGCTCCCCCGTTAAGAATAAATACGTATCCGGTTTGCGACTTAGAGTCGTCCGGATCAGTGTCAAAGCTTGCATCAACGTAACCCTTTATGACGAGCTCTTCATCACCTCCATAAACGAGAAACATTTCCTTAGTCCTTTTCAGGTACTTAAGGATATTCTTGACCGCTTGCCAGTGCTCCATTCCAGGATCACTTTGAAACCTTCCAGCCATACTTATGGCAAGGCTAACATCGGGTCTTGTGCACAGCATTGCATACATGATAGAGCCTATGGCTGAAGCATAGGGGATGACAGTCATCTTTTCTCTATCTTCTGCAGTTACTGGGCATTGAGTCTTACTCAACTTCACACCTTGTAACACAGGCAACAACCCCTTCTTCGACTGATCCATTTTGAACTTCTTCAAAACTTTATCAAGGTATGTGCTCTGTGAAAGTGCTATTAAGCGTCTCGATCTATCTCTATAGATCTTAATGCCTAATATGAAAGCAGCTTCTCCTAGGTCCTTCATTGAAAAACTCTTTTTCAAATATTCCTTCACGCTTTCCAGCATTTCTATATTGTTTCCAATCAGCAATATGTCATCCACATATAATGCTAGAAATGCTATAGAGCTCCCACTCACTTTCTTGTAAATACAAGCTTCTCCGTAAACTTGTATAAACCCAAACGCTTTGATCACCTCATCAAAGCAGTTATTCCAACTCCGAGATGCTTGCACCAGTCCATAAATGGATCGCTGGAGTTTGCAAACTTTGTCAGCATTCTCTGGATCGACAAAACCTTCGGGTTGCATCATATACAACTCTTCCTCAAGGAAACCATGGAGGAACGTTGTTTTGACATCCACCTGCCAAATTTCATAGTCGAAATAAGCAGCTATTGCTAACATGATTCCGACAAACTTAAGCATCGCTACGGGTGAGAAAGTCTCATCATAGTCAACTCCTTGAACTTGTGAAAAACCCTTTGCCACAAGTTGAGCTTTATAGATGGTGACATTACCGTCCGCGTCTGTCTTCTAGTTAAAAATCCATTTGTTCTGAATGGCCTTTCGTCTTTCAGGTAATACTTCCAAAGTCCATACTTTGTTTTCATACATGGATCCCATCTCGGATTTCATGGCCTCTAACCATTCCTCGGAATCCGGGCCCATCACTGCTCCTCCATAGCTCATAGGTTCATTGTTGTCCAACAGCATGACCTCCAAGACAGGGTTGCCGTACCACTCAGGGGTAGTACACGGCCTTGTCGACCTATGAGGTTCAATAGCAGCTTGATCTGAAGCTTCATGATCATCATCATTAACTTCCTCTTCTACCGTCGTAGGTTCCACAGAAACATCTTTCTGCGCTGTGCTACTTTCTGGCTGAAGTAAAGGTTCAATAACCTCATCAAGCTCTATTTTCCTCCCACTCAATTCTTTCGAGAGAAACTCTTTCTCAAGAAATGTTCCCTTCTTAGCGACAAACACTTTGCCTTCGAATCTGAGATAGAAGGTATACCCGACTGTCTCTTTCGGGTATCCTATGAAGACGCATTTATCCACTTTGGGTTCCAGCTTTTCAGGCTGAAGCTTTTTGACATAAGCATCACATCCCCAAACTATAAGAAACGACAACTTTGGCTTCTTGCCAAACCATAGTTCATATGGTGTCGTCTCAATGGATTTTGATGGTGCCCTATTTAAAGTGAATGCAGCTGTCTCTAATGCATAACCCCAAAACGATAGTGGCAAATCAGCAAGAGACATCATAGAACGCACCATATCTAATAAGGTTCGATTTCGACGTTCGAACACACCATTACGTTGTGGTGTTCCGGGCGGTGTCAACTGTGAAACAATTCCACACTATCTTAAGTGACTGCCAAACTGATAACTCAGATATTCACCTCCTCGATCAGATCGCAGGAACTTAATCTTCTTGTTACGATGATTCTCAACTTCACTCTGAAATTGCTTGAACTTTTCAGACGTTTCAGACTTGTGTTTCCTTAAGTAAATATACCCATATCTACTTAATTCATCAGTGAAGGTGAGAAAATAATGATATCCACCATGCGCTGTAAAATTCATTGGACCGTACACATCAATATGTATGATTTCCAATAAGTCACTCGCCCGTTACATTGTTCCATAGAACGACGTTTTAGTCATCTTGCCCATGAGGCATGGTTCACATGTGTCAAGCGATTCAAAATCAAGTGACTCCAAAAGTCCATCAGCATGGTGCTTCCTCATGCGTTTTAAACCAATATGACCTAAATGGCAGTGCCACAAGAAAGTGGTATTATCATTATCAACTCAACATCTTTTGGCATCAATGTTATGAACATGTATGTCATCACTATCAAGATTCAATATGAATAAACCCCTAACATTGGATGCATGACCATAAAAGATATTACTCATATAAATAGAACAAACTTTATTCTCTGATTTAAATGAGTAACCGACTCGCAATAAACAAGATCCAGATATAATATTCATGCTTAACACAGGCACCAAATAACAATTATTCAGGTTCATCACTAATCCCGATGGTAATCGAAGAGAGAGCGTGCCGACGGCGATCACATCAACCTTGGAACCATTTCCCACGCGCATCGTCACTTCGTCCTTTGCCAGCCTTCGTTTATTCCGTAGTTCCTGCTTTGAGTTGCAAATGTGAGCAACCGAACCGGTATCAAATACCCAGGCACTAGTACGAGAGCTAGTAAGGTACACATCAATAACATGTATATCATGTATACCTTGTTTGTCGTTGGCCGCCTTCTTGTCAGCCAGGTAGTTGGGGCAGTTCCGCTTCCAGTGACCAGTTCCCTTGCAATGAAAGCACTCGGTTTCTGGCTTGGGTCCATGCTTGGGCTTCTTTACAGGAGTAGCAGCTGCTTTGCCATCCTTCTTGGTTTTGCCCTTCTTGACCTTGCCCTTGACCTTGTCATTTTTCTTGACACTAGTGGTTTTATTGACCATCAACACTTGATGTTCTTTCTGGATTTTAGACTCAGCGACTTTTAGCATCGCAAACAGCTCGGCGACTGACTTGTTCATCCTGTGCATGTTATAGTTCATCACAAAGCTCTTGTAACTAGGTGGCAGTGATTGAAGAACTCTGTCAATGATTGCCTCAGGCGGTAGGGAAATTCCCAACTCCACAGACGAGTCGAGTACCCAGACATTCTGAGTATATGTTCACTGGTAGACCCATTCTCCTCCATTTTGCAAGCATAAAACTTATCGGAGGTCTCATACCTCTCGATTCGGGCATTCTTCTGAAAGATAAACTTCAACTCCTGGAACATCTCATATGCTCCATGACGTTCAAAACGTCTTTGAAGTCCCAGTTCTAAGCCATACAATATTGCACACTGAACTATTGAGTAACCTCCAGTACGTGCCTCCCAAGCGTTCTTAACGTCTTCGGAGGTCATATCTTCTGGTTGGTCACCAAGCGGTGCATCAAGGACATATGATTTCTGC
Organism: Hordeum marinum; assembly: GCA_022496015.1. Lineage (NCBI taxonomy): Eukaryota > Viridiplantae > Streptophyta > Magnoliopsida > Poales > Poaceae > Hordeum > Hordeum marinum. The sequence goes on along the minus strand of CM039676.1, from coordinate 491,677,679 downwards.
TAAGCCGTGAGGATAATCCTCAGATTACGGGCCCAGTCAACAAAGTTACTTCCATCATCTTTCAACTTAGCTTTCTCTAGGAACGCATTAAAATTCAGGGGTGCTACTGCGCGAGCCATTGATCTACAACATAAATATGCAAAGTTTACTTAGACTATTGTTCAAGATAATGAGTTTAGTTAATCAAATTACTAAAGCTCCCACTCAAATTGACATCCCTCAGGCCATCTGAGTGTCACATGATCCAAATCCACCAACTCAAGTCCGATAATCACGTGAGTTGAGGTGGCTTCAATGGTGAACATCATTATGTCGATCATATCTACTATATGACTCATGTTCAACCTTTCGGTCTCTTGTGTTCCGAGGCCATGTCTATACATGCTATGCTCGTCAAGTTTAACCCGAGTGTTCTGCATGTGCAACACTGGCTTGCACCCGTTGTATGTGAACGTAGAGTCTATCACACCCGATCATCACCTCGTGTCTCGACACAATGAACTTTCGCAATGGTGCACACTTAGGGAGAACACAATTCATCTTGAAATTTAAGTGAGGGATCACCTTATAATGCTACCATCATAGTAAGCAAAACAAGGTGCATAAAAGGATTAACATCACATGCAAATTATAAGTGACATGATATGTCCATGAACTTGTGCTTTTGATCTCTATCTTGAAAGCACCGGCATGATCTCCATCCTCACCGGCACGACAACATGATCTCCATCAACGTGTCCCATCGGGATTGTCACGCCCTGCATGCTTCTACTACTATTGCTACCGTTTAGCGATAAAGTAAAGCATTACATAGCGCATAATGATTGACACGCAGGTCATATAATAATTAAAGACAACCCTATGGCTCATGTCGGTTGTCGTACTCATCGACATGCAAGTCGTGAAATTCTATACATCACATGATCATCTCATACATCACATATATCACATCATGTAATTGGCCATATCACATCACAACATACCCTGCAAAAACAAGTTAGACGTCCTCTAATTGTTGTTGCATGTTTTACGTGGCAGCTACGGGTTTCTAGCAAGAACGATTCTCACCTACGCATAACCCACAACGGTGATACATAATTTGATTTTCAACCTTCTCAAGGACCGCCTTTGTCGAATCCGATCCAATTAAAGTGAGAGAAACTGTCACCCGCAAGCCCTCTAGGCAACAAGTTGCGTCGACGGAACCGGTCTCTAGTAAGCGTACGAGTAATGTTGGTCCGGGCTGCTTCATCTCACAATACCACTGAACCAAAATACGACCAAGGGAGGAAGCAATCTAAGCATCAACGCCCACAAACCTTTTGTGTTCTACTCGAGATCTCATCAACACATAGACCTAGCTCATGATGCCACTATTGGGGAACGTTGCATGGGAAACAAAAAATTTCCTACGCTCACGCAGATCTCTCCATGGTGATGAGCATCTACGAGAGGGAGAGTGGATCTACGTACCCTTGCAGATCGCTAAGCGGGAAGCGTTAAGAAACGCGGTTGGTGTAGTCGAACGTCTTCACGATCCAAATCACCGAGCGTCCCGCGATCCAATCACGATCCGTCCCGCGAACTTGATCACAATCCATCCCACGAACTTGATCACGATCCGTCCCACGAACTTGATCACGATCCGTCCCACGAACTTGATCACGATCCTTCCAATCTAGCGCCGAACGGACGACACCTCCGCGTTCAACACACGTACAGCTTGATGACGATCTCCGCCATCTTGATCCAGCAACAGAGAGCGGAGAGGTAGAAGAGTTCGCTAGCAGCGTGACGGCGCTCCGACGATGGTGGTTGAGCAATTCCGGCAGGGCTTCGCCTAAGCTCTGCACAAATCCTATCTAGAGGAGAAACTATGCACTTGAGGAACGGGTAGCACGTGGCTGAAAAAACTGGTGCAAAACCCTAAAATCCACTAGTATATATAGGAGGAGAGGAGGAGAGGCTGGCGCAAGGGCCAAGGCTCCCATAGGAGTCGGCCGAACCAACTAGGATTGGAGGACTCTCCTCCAATCCTAGTAGGACTAGGATTCGTCCTTTTTTCCTTTTTTCCACCTTTTCCTATTGGGTTTTTTCCTCCAGCCACATGGGCCTTGTGTGGGAGTTTCCACCAGCCCACTAAGGGCTGATATTCACTCTCCCACATCCCATGAAGCCTCTTGGGTCGAAATACCCCTCCCGGAGGCCTCCCGGTACACTACCGGCACTCCCGGTACACTACCGATGAGCCCGAAACTTTTTCGGTGACCAAAACAGGACCTCCTATATATGAATCTTTACCTCTAGACCATTCCGGAGCTCCTCGTGACGTCCGGGATCTCATCGGGGACTCCGAACAACCTTCGTTCACCACCATACATAACTCTATACTACCAAAACGTCACCAAACCTTAATTGTGCAGACCCTGCGGGTTCGAGAACTATGTAGACATGACCGAGACACCTCTACGGTCAATAACCAATAGCAGGACCTGGATGCCCATATTGGTTCCTACATATTCTACGAAGATCTTTATCGGTCGAATCTCTATGTCAAGGATTCAGTTAATCTCGTATGATGTTCCCTTTGTTCTTCGGTATGTTACTTGCCCGAGATTCGATCGTCGGTATCTACATACCTAGTTCAACCTCGTTACCGGCAAGTCTCTTTACTCGTTCCGTAATACAATATCCCGCAACTAACACTTAGTTACATTGCTTGCAAGGCTTATTGTGATGTTGTATTACCGAGTGGGCCCTGAGATACCTCTCCGTCACACGGAGTAACAAATCCTAGTCTTGATCCATGCCAACTCAACACACACCTTCGGAGATACCTGTAGAGCACCTTTATAGTCACCCAGTTATGTTTCGACATTTGATACACACAAGGCACTCTTCCGATGTCCGTGAGTTGCATGATCTCATGGTCATAGGAACACATACTTGACATGCAAAAAACAGTAGCAATAAACTGACACGATCATAAGCTACGTTTGTAGTTTGGGTCTTGTCCATCACATCATTCTCCTAATGATGTGATCCCGTTATCAAATGACATCTCATGTCCATGGCTAGGAAACATTAACCATCTTTCGATCAACGAGCTAGTTCACTAGAGGCATACTAGGGACATTGTGTTTGTCTATGTATCCACACATGTATCCATGTTTCCAATTAATACAATTGTAGCATGGATAATAAACAATTATCATGAAAAAGGAAATATAATAATAAACACTTTATTTATTGCCTCTAGGGCATATTTCCAACACCGGCGGGAGGCAGCTCCTGGTCCCTCGCCATTATCAACCCGCCCCCAGCGGATGGTGCCACGGCGAGCCCGGGCGGTAGCGGTGGCTGCGCTCGGCGAATCCTACGGCCGATGCAGGAGGTCAGCCGGGACTGGGAGGCGCTGGAGAATGTGCCGGCCCTACCGGTGCCTCCGCCAGGCAGCCCGGTCCCCTCCCTTGGGGATCTAGGGAGTGTCCTGGACCGGTGCCGGCAGGAGCTGGCCCGGTTCTCGGAGGCAACGGACACCGCTCTTCGGCATGCTGAGGTCAGCTTCTCCTTCCGTCCTTAGTATTCTTAGTGGGGGCGTGCAAGCGCACCCACTGAGTGTAGCCCCCAAGAGCTCTCTTGCTGCTTCGTAAGCGGCTCGGGCGGCCGAGCGGGCGGCGGCGCTCAACTTCGCCATCAGTGTGGATGATGCAATCGAAGGTAAGCGCTTGTTTCTTTCTTTTTCCGATTGGTTGCCTTCCGCTTGCCGCCTCTTTGCGCCTCATCTGGTCTTTCTTTTCTTCTTCCCTTCTTCCCCTTAGTGCGGTTCCCGGGGACCCATCGCCGTGCCGCGCGGGCTACTGAGGAGCACCAGGAGCACCTCCGGGGGTACGACCGCTCCATTGATGAGCACACCCCATGGGATGTGGACGAGATCGGGCTCACCGGCGAGATGTGGATGACCCATCTCGAGCGGAGCATGGAGAGTCTCAAGACCGCCGGCAAGGAGGTCATCGTCACGCTGTGGCCGGGCTGCAGAGCAGCTCCGACGCATCGCGTGGTGTTGTGGCTTGAGCATGCCGTCTCCCACCTCGAGGCCTGAAAGCCTCGGCCGCCCTAGCGCTTTGGTTCGTCACTTCGTGGTATAGGGGGTGGACCTCGCCCGGCTAGCGATGATGGGGGACGTGCTGGCTGCGGAGCAGGAGGCTCGCGAGTCGGCCATTGTCTTGCGGGCGAACGAGCTCGCGTCGTATGTCGACGCGGATGAATTCCTGCCGCCCCTTGGAGAAGACGGTGAGCCGCTGCCCGAGGACTCCTTCGGCATCCCCTAGAGCCCGGACGACGCCGACGTTGCCAACGAGAGCACCAACTCGAGCGGCAAGATGGCGGAGACCGAGGAGGCCGCTGCAAAGGGCAAGGCGGCCGACCCGAAGGCCGCGAGCACCTCCAGGACGGGGACCGAGCCGCCTCTCGACGTGCCGGCTGGCGACGCGCCGGTGGCTTGAGCCCCCGGGCATCTTCCTGTTTTGCTCTTTCTTTTTCTTCTTTCCTGCACTTTGAACTTGGATTCGATACACCCACTGGGGGTGTGGACGTAAAGAATTGAATGTCAGCCGTGGGTCATTTTGCTTTATATTATGAATACTTTGTATTTTATGCCTCATGAATCTTGCCACCTCCACCTTACCCCTTTTTCACCCGCCACGCCCCTTTGCATTTCTACTATGTTTCCCCTTTGGCCTTAGCCCCGCCAGCACGACAGCCGGGAGCCAGTCTGTGGCTGGGTCGGGGCATCCGCCTCGAGGGAGCCGTTTCGAAAAATCAGGAATCATGGAGTTTTTTTAGGGTAAGTGAAGCGGCTAGAGACGCGGTGAGGGTCCGGCCGGGCCTAGAAAAGGTCCCTTCCTGTTTCAACCTTTGGTGCGAGCCGAACCTTGCCGCCTTGAAGCCCCATCAGCCGGACAGCCGGGTGCCGGACTGCAGCTGGTAAGGGTGGGCAGGCTTGTCTGGCTCACATTTAGTTAGTCTTTTCTGCGGGGAGACACCTCTAGGCCCAGCCGGCTAGCCCCGGGGCCCGGGAGCCGGACCGGGGAGCTGGTGAGTGTGGAAAGCTTTGAGATAAAAGAAATGGGGCGCGCCCCAAGAGCCAGCTTGGGACGCCCATTGCATTCATAAGCCCAAAAGGACGGGTATACATACATATGTTGGTTTTTCCTTAGTAGTAACAGGCGCAGGAGTGCCGCGTTCCATGGACGCTCCGTTTCTTCGCCGGAGGCGTCTCTCTTGTGCTTTTGTGGCTTCTGGGCGTCTATTAGATAGTACGCATTGTTGTGTAGCACCTTGCTGACGATGAACGGGCCCTCCCGTGGGGAGGACAGCTTGTGCTTACCGGTGGTTCATTGGATCCATCTGAGGACCAGGTCCCCCTCGCGGAATGAGAGCGGCCGGATTCTCTTGCTGTGATAATGCCAGAGCTTCTGTTGGTAGATTGTTGTCCGGCTCAAGGCTAGCTCGCGAGCCTCCTCGAGCAGGTTGACGCCGTCTTCTCTTGCTTTCTTGGCGTCCTTCTCCGTGTATAGGGCGACCCGAGGCGAGTCGAATTCGATGTTGGTGGGGATGATCGCCTAGGATCCATACACGAGAAAGAATGGGGTGTAGCCAGTTGAACGGTTAGGGGTGGTCCTGAGACTCCAAACGACGGTCGGCAGCTCGTCGATCCAGCAGCCGACCGACCTGACTAGCGGAGTCACGAGCCGGGGCTTGATGCCGATAGGATGAGGCCGTTTGCCCTCTCGACCTGGCCGTTTGATTGCGGATGAGCGACGGAGGCCAGGTCGAGCCAGGTCCCTTGCTTGGAGCAGAAACGTGCGAGCGTGCCTTTGGCGAAATTTGTGCCGTTGTCGGTGATGATGCTGTGGGGAACGCCGTAGCGTATCGTAATGTCATTGATGAACCGGATGGCCGTGGGGCTGTCCAACTTCTTGATGGGCCGTGCTTCGATCCACTTGGTGAATTTGTCCACGGACACCAGCAAGTACGTCATGCCACCTCGAGTGGTTTTGAAGGGGCCCACCATGTCCAGCCCCCAAAAGGCAAAGGGCCACGGGAGGGGGATGGTTTGGAGGGCTATTGCCGGCAGGTGGCTTTGCGTGCTGAAGTGTTGGCAGCCCTCGCACTCGTCGACCAATTTCTTGGCTGCCTCGAGAGTCGTGGGCCAATAGAAGCCGTGGCGAAAAGCCTTGGACACCAGGGCCCGGGAGGCAGCGTGGTGGCCGCACTCACCCTGGTGGATATCGAGGAGGATCTCTTGGCCTTTTCCCGGCTCGACACACTGCTGGAAAACGCCGGTGGTGCTGCGATGGACGAGATCTCTCTTGATGATGCTGTAAGCCGACGCCCGGCACTGGATCTGCATAGCCAGAGCCTCATCCGGGGGCATCTTGCCTCGTCGAAGGAACGCCAAGATGGGCTGGGCCCATGAGGGAGCTGCAACGGCAGCCGACTGGAGATCTCCCGGGGCTGGTTGGTCAGTCCCCAGGACCGGCTCGCCAGCCCTCGGGGCCTGCTCGGGAGCCCCCGAGGCTGGTTGGTTAGCCCCCGGGCCCGGCTCGCTGGCCCTGGGAGCCGGCGGGTCTATGACCATCATGACGACCTTGTCATCGGGTCCGTCCGCCCCGGGCACCGCCGGTTCGACCGGGGTCGGCTGGGCAACCGATAGTTCGAGAGCCGACGACAGAGTTGCTGGGGAGGCGGCCGGCGCCGTTGATGGGCCGACGACGCTTGCCGGCACGAAGATTGACTCTGACTTTGGGGAGGGCTTGACCGACGGCTTGAGCAGCCGCTCGAGAGAGACGCCAGCTGGGATGGCCAATCGGGTGGAGCCGATTTTTGCCAACGCATCCACCGCCTCGTTATCCGCTTGGGGGATATGGTGGAACTCGCAACCCTCGAAGGAGCCGGTGAGTTGCTGCACGAGGAAACGGTAGATGCCGATCTCCTTGGCGAACCGGAGGCCATGAACAATGGCCTCGTACTCCGCCACGTTGTTGGAGGCAGCAAAGTGGATCTGGAGGGCGTACTTGAGCTGATCACCTTTCGGGGAGGAGAGGACTATGCCGGCACCCAGGCCGGTCCTCATCTTCGAGCCATCGAAGTGCATTCGCCAATGCATGGAGTCCGGGGGAGGCAGGATGAACTCCATCTCCGCCCAGTCGACGAGGAAATCCGCCAATGCTTGTGACTTGACGGCGGTTCTCGGCTCGTACCGGATCTCGTGATCGGTGAGGGTGATCACCCACTTGGCAATCCGGCCGGTGGAGTCCCGACCGCTCATGATCTCGCCAAACGGGGTCGTGCTCACCACGGTGATGGTGTGCTCTTGGAAGTATTGCTTGACCTTCTTGGCGGCAAAGTATATGCCGTAACACATCTTCTGGTAGTGGGGGTAGTTCTACTTGGACGCGGAGAGGACCTCGCTGAGGTAGTAGACGGGCCGCTGAACCGGCAGGGCCTTGCCCGCCTTCGGCCGTGCAACCACCAGCACAACGCTGATGACCCGGGTTGTCGCGGCAATGTATGCGAGTAGTGGTTCCTTCTCAACCGGCGCAGCCAAGATTAGTGCGTGCTGAGAGCCTTCTTGAGGCCGCGGAAGGCCTCGTCCGCCTCGTCGGGCCAGTCGAAGGTGCCGGGCTTCTTGGTTTGACCCGGCTCGATGAGCGCCGTCTTGCGAAGGAGCCCGTAGAGGGGCAAAGCCTTCTCCGCCAGCCAGCTGATGAACCGGCTGAGCGAGGCAAGGCAGCCGGTGAACTTCTGGATGTCGTGGAGCCGGGTCGGCTTTGGCATGCGCTCGATCACGCGGATCTTCTCGGGGTTAGCTTCGATGCCGCGGGCGGACACGAAGAAACCCAAGCGTTGACCGGCGGCGCCGCCGAAGACGCATTTCTTTGGGTTGAGCTTGACCTTGTATTTGCGCAAGTTCGCGAAGGTCTCCCGGAGGTCGTCGAGGAGGCTGAAGAGCTTCTTGGTTTTGACGATGATGTCGTCGACGTAGACATGGACGTTCCTGCCTATCTGAGGTAGGAGGCACTTTTGCAAGCACCGTTGGAAGGTGGCGCATGCGTTCTTCAGGCCTAAGGACATGGTGATGTAGCAGTACGCCCCAAAGGGCGTGATGAAGGAGGTCTTGAGGCGGTCTTCCGGGTCTAGCTTGATTTGGTGTAGCCGGAATAGGCATCCAAGAAGGACAGCAAGTCACAACCGACCGTGGAGTCAATAACTTGATCGATCCGTGGCAGGGCGAATGGGTCCTTGGGACATGCCTTGTTCAGGCTGGTGTAGTCGATGCACATGCGCCGGGTCTTGTTTTTCTTTAGCACCAGGACTGGGTTGGCCAACCAGTCTGGGTGGAAAACTTCCATGATGAACCCGGCCACGAGCAGCCGGGCGATCTCTTCTCCTATAGTGCACCGCTTCTCCTTAGAGAAGCGGCGTAGGGGTTTCTTGACCGGCTTGACGTCCGGCCGGACGTGTAGTTTGGGCTCGACGAACTTCCTCAGAACACCCGGCATGTCCTTGGGGGACCATGTGAAGATGTCCCGATTCTCACGGAGGAAGTCGACGAGCTCGCCTTCCTATTTGCTGTTGAGGTGGGAGCCGATCGTGACGCACTGAGCTGGGTTGGCCGGGTCGAGCGGGGTTTGCTAGGTGTCCCTGGACGGCTGGAAGGAGGCCTCGCCGGTGGATTGCAAGGGGGGGAGCTGGCACGGCCGGTTGGCTGGTGGCGAGGGCCACGAGCCGGTCGAGCTGCCGCTTCTCCTCGGCGATCTCCAGGGCCTCAGCCAGCCGGCTACCGTCTCGAGCGCATTCGAGCGACATCTTGTAGTCGCCTTTGATGGTAATGATTCCCTTGGGGCCCGGCATCTTGAGCTTGAGGTAGGCGTAGTGTGGGACCCCCATGAAGCTGACTAGAGCCGACCGACCCAGCAGCGCGTGGTAGGGGCTTGCGAGATCCACGACCTCGAATAGTACCGGCTCGCGGCGGAAGTGGCTAGGTCCACTGAAGAGAACGTCGAGCATGATCTTGCCTATAGGGGAGCAAGACTTCCCAGGCACGATGCCATGGAAAACCGTTCGGCTCGCCTGTAGGTCTTCTATCTTTAGTCCCAGCTTGTGCATCGTGTCAAGGTAGAGATTGATGCTGCTGCCACCGTCTATCAGCACCCGCGTAAAGCACCAGGCTCGATCCTTGGTGGCGATGGTGGGGTCGAGGACTAAGGCGTAGCTGCCAGGATGCGGCATCACCGCGGGATCATCGGCCTGGCTCCACGTGACCGGCTTCTTCGACCAGTGCATGAACTGGGGAGTCGCCGGCATGGTGGCGTTCACTTCACGACGGAGACGGCGCTCCGCGTGCTTGCCCGTCTCTTCACTGGTGAAGATGACGTAGCAACCGTCTAGGTTGGGGTACTAATCGACCAGGCAATCGTCGTTTGGGGCCGTTGCTGGCGCCAGGGCGGTAGCTTGGGCCGGGGCCGGCGCACGGGCTCGCGGCGCGGGAGGGGCCGGAAGGCCGTCCCCCCGGGCCAGTCGTTATGAGAAGCTACACTGCCGGAGTGTGTGCGTAGAGGGTTTGGCTCCCGAGTGATTCTTGCATGGAAGATCGAGCATCTACTTGAAGGTGAGCTTTGGCTGCCAGGCAGCCTTGCCGGTGCGCTGGCGCAGGCTGGAAGTCTGGGCAGCCAGCTCTTGATCCTCGACAGTGTTGACCTGTCGGCTCCCGTAGCGGGGATCCGGCTGGTCGTTCTTGCGCTTGTTGCTCTGCGGCTGCCGGTTGTCGGCAGCCGACCGGGCTGCGGCCGGCATCGTTGTCACCTTGGCCGGCGGGGCCGTCTTGACCCGGATGGCCGAATCGGTCGTGGCATATTTGTCCGCCTTGTCATGAGTTCGTCTAGCGTGGCCGGCTCGTAGCACAGAAGCTTGTGCTTGAGAGGGGTGTCATTCCGTCAACCCTTAGTGAAGTATTGCATGGCTTGCACCTCGTGCACTCCCTCGCAGGAGTTGCGGAGCTCGGTCCATCGGGTGAGGTAGTCATGGAGGGATTCGTCCGGCCCCTCAACGCACATAGCAAGTTCACGAGGCCGGCTAGGCCGCTTGTAGGTGCCGGTGAAGTTGCAGACGAAGGCCTCCTCGAAGTCTGTCCATGTGTTGATGTTGCCGGCCGCCAGGTTGTTGAGCCAGGTGCGGGCCAAGCCGATGAGCATGAGGGGGGCATAGCAGACGGCCACGCGTTTATTTCCCCTTGCGATGCCCACTGCGATGGTGTAATCAATCAACCAATCTTCTGGCTTGGCAGCCTCGTTATACTTCAGGGTGTCCCTAGGGAGTGTGAACTCCTTCGGGAATGGCTCGGTGCGGATCCGGGGGCTGAAGCAAGCTGGGCCGATCGAGCCCTCCTCCTCGAGGAGGGCGGATTGCGCGAGTTGGTCGATGCGGTTGCGAGCATCGTCCTTGCTACGGGAGACGCGTGGCCCGAGCCAGGCTGAAAGCTCGGGGCAGATGATGGGCGGCGGCGATTGCTGCGACCCGCGTTGCGGGGGTGGGGTGTGCCCCCGGCTGCGCCGGCTGCAGGATGCCAGCGCCTTGCGGTAGCGGCCGCTACGAGGCGGCTCGCCGGTGTGCCGGCTGCTTACAGCCGGCTGCTCACTCCCCTGCGGCTGAGAGGGCTGGGGGTCGTGCATTTCGATCCGACGACCAGAGACACGTGGGGAACAGGAGTGCTGTGCCGGCTAGCGGCTGGCAGTTCTCGTGCCCTCGCGCTCGGGCCGGGGGCCTTCAGCAACGGTGCCACCTGCCGCGAGCTGATGCTGCTGTGCGTCAGTAGCATCGATAAGCTCCTTGATGTGGCGCTCATGAGCGGCACGCTCTTCGCCCTCCAAGGTGTCCAGTTCCTCGTAGGCCACCTTTAGGGCTCGCAGGTTTGCTGCGGGGGTGTCATAGACGGGCATTTTGCTGCCGAGAATTTTGGCGACCACGCGGCCGCGGTCACACACGGCCCCACGCCGGCTGGGCTCGGCATTAGCCGGGGTAAGCCATAAATGGAGACGTATTCCCGCTACGCCGCTTCCATGCAGCGACGTGTGGTAGCGAGGGCGGTGGCATCCTCGAAGAGGATGCGACGTGCCGCCTCGAGGTCGGCCGTGGCGGTATCGGGGTTTGCTGTCAGGGCAACCCGGAGGGCCGCATCGATCGGGTCGGACGTGCCGACGCGGGCGGCAGCAGCGGTGGCCGTTACCCATGCCCGTTCGGAGGCGGTGGAGGAGGTGATGGCCATCACCCCCTCATAGTCGCGGGACCCGCTAGGGCGGGCCGCAGCGAGTACTCCCACGGCCGTGGGCGGGCTGGCGCAGACGAGTACCCCCGCGGGGTACTCACCCACGGCCGGAGCCTCAGCGAGGCTGAGCCTGCCGAAGCGCTCGGTGAGCGCGTCGATGTCGGCCGCTAGGCTATCAGAGTCGCCCGCAGGGCATGCCGCGGCAAGCCCCACGAGCCTCCAACTGTCGTCGTTTTCTCACGGTAGATGCCATAGGGTGGCTTATCGGTGGTGCTGGGGCCAGTGGACGCCGATGGGCTCCGAGTGCGGGATTGGGTACGAGAAGGTGGAGACACGCGACGTACCCAGGTTCGGGGCCCTTCGTGGGAGGTAATACCCTTAGTCCTGCTTGGATTCGTTGGATGGATGGATAAGTATACAGAGGTGCTCCTGGAGCTGTGTTCGGAGGAGGAATAAAGGAGCAGCCGGCTCATCTCCCTCTACTACTAGGAAGAGTATGGGAGCTCTCTACATGTGTGTTCTCAATCGGGGGTTTCGTCCCCGTTGCATGGGGGGCTCGGGGGGTTTTATAGGCCAACCCCCCGGCTCTTGCAATATGATTTATGTACGAGGGTGGAGGGACCCGACTCGCAGCCTCTCCGCCTGGCCAGGGGGTCCCGCGGCTTGTATTGTCTCGTCGTGGGCGGGGCCTACCGGCCGAGCGGTCCCATCTCTGCTGGGACCCGCCGACGGGCGTTGCGATTGGCCCTCCCCCACCTGCCCCGGCATGGGCCGCCCGGGGAGGCGTCGCCTAGCGCCAGCCGACCGAGGTCGTCGGTACAGTCGGCAGCACTATAGCCACGCCGGGGCAGGCACTCGAGTGACGGGGGCGTGCTGGAACTGTTTGTTGGGAGACGTAGTAGTAAATCAAAATTTTCCTACGTTCACCAAGATCTATCTATGGAGAAACCAGCAACGAGAGGGGAGAGATTGCATCTTCATACCTTTGAAGATCGCTAAGCGGAAGCGTTACAAGAACGCGGTTGATGGAGTCGTACTCGCAGCGATTCAGATCGCGGTAGATCCGATCAAGTGCCGAACGGACGGCACCTCCGCGTTCAACACACGTGCAGCCCGGTGACGTCTCCAACACCTTGATCCAGCAAGGAGGAAGGAGAGGTTGGGGAAGGGCTCCAACAGCAGCACGACGGCGTGGTGGTGGTGGAGTAGCAAGGTATTCCGACAGGGCTTCGCCTAAGCGCTGCGGAGGAGGAAGAAGAGAGGTAGGGCTTCGCCGTGAGAGAGAGAGATCAAATCCTGTCTCAAAACATCCAAAACCTCAAGTATATATAGGAGGAGGGACGTGGAGGGCTGGCTTGGCCTCTACTCCAAAGAGGAGATGGCCGGCCGAATTAAAGGGAGAGTCCACCTCCCACAAGGGAGGTGGATCTCCTCCTTTTAAATCCTTTTTGCCTTATCTCCTTATCTCCAGCCGCATGGGCCTTTAGCAAAAGTCTTGCCCAGCCCAATAAGGGCTGGCACACTTTATCTAACAGCCCATGTGGTCCTTTGGTCGTCACACCCCTCCCGGGGGGTTATCCGGCACCCTCCCGGCACTCCCGGTACACTACCGATGAGCCCGAAAACTTTCCGGTGACCAAAACTGGACTTCCTATATATCAATCTTTACCTCCGGACCATTCCGGAGCTCCTCGTGACGTCCGGGATCTCATCCGGGACTCCGAACAACCTTCGGTAATCACGTATACCTTTTCCCTATAACCCTAGCGTCATCGAACCTTAAGTGTGTAGACCCTACGGGTTCGGGAGACACGTAGACATGACCGAGACACCTCTCCGGTCAATAACCAACAGCGGGATCTGGATACCCATGTTGGCTCCCACGTACTCCACGATGATCTCATCGGATGAACCACGATGTCAAGGATTCAATCAATCCCGTATACAATTCCCTTTGTCTATCGGTATGATACTTGCCCGAGATTCGATCGTCGGTATCCCCATACCTTGTTCAATCTCGTTACCGGCAAGTCTCTTTACTCGTTCCGTAATACATCATCCCGTGACTAACTCCTTAGTCACATTGAGCTCATAATGATGATGTCTTACCGAGTGGGCCCAGAGATACCTCTCCGTCACACGGAGTGACAAATCCCAGTCTCGATTCGTGCCAACCCAACAGATACTTTCGGAGATACCCGTAGTGCACCTTTATAGCCACCCAGTTACGTTGTGACGTTTGGCACACCCAAAGCATTCCTACAGTATCCGGGAGTTGCACAATCTCATGGTCTAAGGAAACGATACTTGACATTGAAAAGCTTTAGCAAACGAACTATACGATCTTGTGCTATGCTTAGGATTGGGTCTTGTCCATCACATCATTCTCCTAATGATGTGATCCCGTTATCAACGACATCCAATGTCCATGGCCATGAAACCGTGACCATCTATTGATCAACGAGCTAGTCAACTAGAGGCTCACTAGGGACATGTTGTGGTCTATGTATTCACACATGTATTATGGTTTCCGGTTAACACAATTATAGCATGAACAATAGACAATTATCATGAACAAGGAAATACAATAATAACCATTTTATTATTGCCTCTAGGGCATATTTCCAACAGTCTCCCACTTGCACTAGAGTCAATAATCTAGTTCACATCACCATGTGATTAACACTTACATCACCATGTGATCATATCATCATGTGATTAACACCCAATAAGTTCTGGGGTTTGTTCATGTTCTGCTCGTGAAAGAGGTTTTTAGTCAACGGGTCTGCGACATTCAGATCCGTGTGTACCTTGCAAACTTTCCATGTCATATTTGTAGATACTACTCCAATGCTCCACTTGGAGCTATTCCAAATGGCTGCTCCACTATACGTAGCTGGATTTCTACTAAGAGTCATCCGGATTGGTTTTAAAGCTTGCATCATCGTAACACTTTATGATGAACTCTTTATCACCTCCATAATCGAGAAATATTTCCTTAGTTCTCAAGTTACTAAGGCTAACTTTGACCGCTGTCCAGTGATCCACTCTTGGATTACTCTTGTACCCCTTGACAGACTCATGGCAAGGCACACATAGGTGCGGTACACAGCATGGCATACTATATAGAGCCTATGGCTAAATCATAGGAGATGACACTCATCTCTTCTTTATCTTCTGCCGTGGTCGGGTATTGAGTCTTACTCAATTTCACACCTTACAATACAATCAAGAACTCCTTCTTTGACCCATCTATTTTGAACTCCTTCAAAAACTTGTCAAGGTATGTCTTCGTCGAAAAAACTTATCAAGCGAATAGATCTATCCCTATAGATCTTGATGCTCAATAAAATAGTAGCTTTATGTGGATCTTCCTTTGAAAAAAAACTCTTTTCAAACAACCCTTCATGCTCTTCCAGAAATTCTACATCATTTCCGATCAATAATATGTCAACTACATATTCTTATAAGAAATTCTATAGTGCTCCCACTCACTTTCTTGCAAATACAAGTTTCTCATAAACTTTGTATAAACTTAAACACTTTGATAACCTCATCAAAGCATATATTCCAACTCCGAGATGCTTGCTCCAGTCCATAGAAGGATCGCTGGAGTTTGCATATTATTAGCATCCTTAGGATTGACAAAACCTTCTGGTTGTATCACATACAACTCTTCCTCACAGAAACCATTACGGAAACCTTGTTTTGTCATCCATCTGCCAGATTTCATAATCGAAAAATGCAGCAACTGCTAACTAAATTTTAATAGACTTTTAGCATCGCTACAGATGAGACAATCTCATCGCAGTCAACTCCTTGAACTTGGCGGAAACTTCTTTGCGACAAGTCGAGCTTTATAAACGGTGACATTTCACCATTAGCGTCTATGTTTATCTCAAAGGTCCATTTGTACTCAATGACCCGCCATTCAACAGGCAAGTCTACCAAAGTCCATACTTGGTTTTTCATACATGGATCCTTTCTCGGATTTCATGGCTCCTAGCCATTTGTTGGAATCCGGGCCCACCATCGCTTCTCCATAGTTCGTAGGTTCATCGTTGTCCAACAACATGATTTCCAAGACAGGGTTGTCGTACAACTCAGGAGCAGTACGCGTCCTTGTCGACCTACGAGGTTCGATAGTGACTTGATCCGAAGCTTCATGATCATCATTAACTTCCTTTTCAACTGAGTAGGCTCTACAGAAACATCTTTCTGTGTTGCGCTATTCTCTGGTTGAAACAAAGGTTCAACAACCTTATCAAGTTCTATTTTCCTCCCACTCAATTCTTTCGAGAGAAACTCTTTCTCAAAAAGGACCCGTTCTTAGCAACAAACACCTTTTGCGCTTGGATCTGAGATAGAAGGTATACCCAATGTCTCATTAGGGTATTCTATGAAGATGCATTTGTCTGCTTTGAGTTCGAGCTCGCTAGGTGAAAAACCCATTTTCACATAAGCGTCGCAGCCCCAAACATTAAGAAATGACAGCTTAGGCTTCTGTCAAACCATAATTCTCACGGTGTCATCTCAACAGACTTAGATGGTGCCCTGTTAAAGTGAATGGATTTGTCTTTAATGCATAACCCCATAACGATAGTGGTAAAACGATAAGAGACATCATAGTACTCACTATATCCAATAGAGCACGACTACGACGTTCGAACACACCATCACACTATGGTGTTCCAGGAGGCGTGAGCTGTGAAACAATTTCCACATTGTCTAAAATTGCATACCAAACTCGTAACTTAGATATTCACCTCCATGATCATATCATAGACATTTATCTTCTTGTCACGATGATCTTTAACTTCACTCTGAAACTCCTTGAACCTTTCAAACATTTCAGATTCGTGTTTCATTAAGTAAATATCCCCATATTTACTCAAATCATCAGTGAAGGTAAAGAAAAACAACGATATCCACTGTGTGTTTCAACACTCATTGGACCACATACATCAACATGTATTAATTCCAATAAGCCACTTGCCCGCTCCATCATATTGGATGACGGGGTCTCAGTCATCTTGCCCAAGAGGCATGGCTCGCATGTCTCAACCGATTCGAAATCGAGTGAGTCAAAAACATCCATCATCATGGAGTTTCTTCATGCGGTTTATACCAATATGACATTACGTGGCAGTGCCACAAGCATGTGGTACTATCATTATTAACTTTGTATCTTTTGGTACCAATGTTATGAATATGTGTACTACTACGATCATGATTCGATAAACCATTTCGAGTGGGTGCATGACCATTCAAGGCATTATCCATGTAAACAGAATAACCATTATTCTCTAACTTATATGAATAACCGTATCGCACTAATCATGATCTAATCACGTTTATGCTCAACGCAAACACCAAATAACATTTATTTAGGTTTATCACAAATCCTGAAGGTAGAGAGAGCGTGCGATGGTGATCACATCAATCTTGGAAATACTTCCAACACACGTCGTCACCTTTCACCTAGCTAGTCTCCATTTACTCCGTAGCTTTTATTTCGAGTTGCTAACACTTAGCAACCGAACCGGTATCTAATACCCAGGTGCTACTAGGAGTACCAGCAAGGTACACATCACTAACACGTATATCAAATATACTTCGATTGACATTACCAGCCTTCTTATCTACCAATCATCTAGGGTTTTTCCGCTTCAGCGAACATTCTCCTCGTAACAGAAGCACTTAGTCTCGGGTTCGGGCTCAACCTTGGGTTTCTTCACTAGAGCAACAACTGGCTTGCCATTCCTGAAGTTTTTCCCTTCTTGCCCTTGCCCCTTTTGAAACTAGTGGTTTTCACTTAACCATCAACACTTGATGCTCCTTATTGATTTCTACCTTCGTGGTGTCAAACATCACGAACAACTCAGGGATCATCTTATCCATCCCTGGCATGTTATAGTTCATCACGAAGCTCTAGTAGCTTGGTGGCAGTGACTTGGAGAACTGCATTAATCACTATCTCATCTGGAAGATTAACTCCCACTTGATTCAAGTGATTGTAGCACCCAGACAATCTGAGCACACGCTCAGCGATTGAGCTATTCTCCTTTACCTTGCAGGCAAAGAATCTTGTTGGAGGTCTCATACCTCTCAACATAGGCACGAGCTTGAGATCACAATCTCAGCTCCTAGAACATCTCATATGTTCTGTGACGTTCAAAACATTTTGAAGCCTCAATTCTAAGCCGTAATGCATGACGCACTGAACTATCACGTAGTCATCAAAAAGTGCCTGTCATATGTTCACAACATCTACAGACAACGCTTGAGGGAGTGATGCAGTTAGCGGTACATCAAAAACATAAGCTTTCTGTGCAGCAATGAGGACAATCCTCAGATCACGGACCCAGTCCGCATTATTGCTACCATCAACTTTCAACTTACTTTTCTCTAGGATTGTATCAATAAAACTGGGGAGCTACAGCGCGAGCTATCTACGACATAATTTGCAAGGACATTTTTAGACTAAGTTCATGATAATTAAGTTCATTTAATCAAATTATTAATGAACTCCCACTTAGATAGACATCTCTCTAGTCTTCCAAGTGATACATGATCCATGTCAACTAGCCCGTGTCCGATCATCACGTGAGACGGACTAGTCATCCATGGTGAACATCTCTATGTTGATCGTATCTTCTATACGACTCATGTTCGACCTTTCGGTCTTCCGTGTTCCGAGGCCATGTCTGTACATGCTAGGCTCGTCAAGTCAACCTAAGTGTTTCGCATGTGTAAATCTGGCTTACACCCGTTGTATGCGAACGTTAGAACCTATCACACCCGATCATCACGTGGTGCTTCGGAACGACGATCCTTAGCAACGGTGCACAGTTAGGGTGAACACCTTTCTTGAAATTTTATTGAGAGATCATCTTATTTACTACCGTCGTTCTATGCAAATAAGATGTAAACATGATAAACATCACATGCAATCAATATAGTGACATGATATGGCCAATATCATTTTGCTCCTATGATCTCCATCTTCGGGGCACCATGATCATCACTGTCACCGGCACGACACCATGATCTCCATCATTGTGTCTTCATGAAGTTGTCTCGCCAAATATTACTTCTACTACTATGGCTAACGCTTAGCAATAAAGTAAAGTAATTACATGGCGTTTATGATTGACACGCAGGTCATACAATAAATAAGACAACTCCTATGGCTCCTGCCGGTTGTCATAATCATCGACATGCAAGTCGTGAATCCTATTACAAGAACATGATCAATTCATACATCACAATGCATCACATCACATCCTTTGGCCATATCACATCACAAGGCACATGCTGCAAAAACAAGTTAGACGTCCTCTAATTTGTAGTTGCAAGTTTTTACGTGGCTGCTATAGGTTACTAGCAAGAACGTTTCTTACCTACGTCAACACCACAACGTGATTTGCCAATTGCTATTTACCCTTCATAAGGACCCTTTTCATCGAATCCGATCCGACTAAGGTAGGAGAGACAGACACCCGCTAGCCACCTTATGCATCTAGTGCATGTCAGGCGGTGGAACCGGTCTCACGTAAGCGTACGTGTAAAGTTGGTCCGGGCCGCTTCATCCCACAATACCGCCGAATCAAGATAAGACTAGTAGCGGCAAGCAAATTAACAAACTCGACGCCCACAACTGCTTTGTGTTCTACTCGTGCATAGATTCTACGCATAGACCTAGCTCATGATGCCACTGTTGGGAGACGTAGTAGTAAATCAAAATTTTCCTACGTTCACCAAGATCTATCTATGGAGAAACCAGCAACGAGAGGGGAGAGATTGCATCTTCATACCTTTGAAGATCGCTAAGCGGAAGCGTTACAAGAACGCGGTTGATGGAGTCGTACTCGCAGCGATTCAGATCGCGGTAGATCCGATCAAGTGCCGAACGGACGGCACCTCCGCGTTCAACACACGTGCAGCCCGGTGACGTCTCCAACACCTTGATCCAGCAAGGAGGAAGGAGAGGTTGGGGAAGGGCTCCAACAGCAGCACGACGGCGTGGTGGTGGTGGAGTAGCAAGGTATTCCGACAGGGCTTCGCCTAAGCGCTGCGGAGGAGGAAGAAGAGAGGTAGGGCTTCGCCGTGAGAGAGAGAGATCAAATCCTGTCTCAAAACATCCAAAACCTCAAGTATATATAGGAGGAGGGACGTGGAGGGCTGGCTTGGCCTCTACTCCAAAGAGGAGATGGCCGGCCGAATTAAAGGGAGAGTCCACCTCCCACAAGGGAGGTGGATCTCCTCCTTTTAAATCCTTTTTGCCTTATCTCCTTATCTCCAGCCGCATGGGCCTTTAGCAAAAGTCTTGCCCAGCCCAATAAGGGCTGGCACACTTTATCTAACAGCCCATGTGGTCCTTTGGTCGTCACACCCCTCCCGGGGGGTTATCCGGCACCCTCCCGGCACTCCCGGTACACTACCGATGAGCCCGAAAACTTTCCGGTGACCAAAACTGGACTTCCTATATATCAATCTTTACCTCCGGACCATTCCGGAGCTCCTCGTGACGTCCGGGATCTCATCCGGGACTCCGAACAACCTTCGGTAATCACGTATACCTTTTCCCTATAACCCTAGCGTCATCGAACCTTAAGTGTGTAGACCCTACGGGTTCGGGAGACACGTAGACATGACCGAGACACCTCTCCGGTCAATAACCAACAGCGGGATCTGGATACCCATGTTGGCTCCCACGTACTCCACGATGATCTCATCGGATGAACCACGATGTCAAGGATTCAATCAATCCCGTATACAATTCCCTTTGTCTATCGGTATGATACTTGCCCGAGATTCGATCGTCGGTATCCCCATACCTTGTTCAATCTCGTTACCGGCAAGTCTCTTTACTCGTTCCGTAATACATCATCCCGTGACTAACTCCTTAGTCACATTGAGCTCATAATGATGATGTCTTACCGAGTGGGCCCAGAGATACCTCTCCGTCACACGGAGTGACAAATCCCAGTCTCGATTCGTGCCAACCCAACAGATACTTTCGGAGATACCCGTAGTGCACCTTTATAGCCACCCAGTTACGTTGTGACGTTTGGCACACCCAAAGCATTCCTACAGTATCCGGGAGTTGCACAATCTCATGGTCTAAGGAAACGATACTTGACATTGAAAAGCTTTAGCAAACGAACTATACGATCTTGTGCTATGCTTAGGATTGGGTCTTGTCCATCACATCATTCTCCTAATGATGTGATCCCGTTATCAACGACATCCAATGTCCATGGCCATGAAACCGTGACCATCTATTGATCAACGAGCTAGTCAACTAGAGGCTCACTAGGGACATGTTGTGGTCTATGTATTCACACATGTATTATGGTTTCCGGTTAACACAATTATAGCATGAACAATAGACAATTATCATGAACAAGGAAATACAATAATAACCATTTTATTATTGCCTCTAGGGCATTTTATTATTGGAGGCGTCTGCACATCGACCCAGATGTCGATATTACCTTCAATTTCATCTTCCGGACGAATATCAAAGGTGATAAGCATATTAGGCTCAAATGCATAAGACTTGCATAGTGCTTGCCAACTTTTTCATTCAAAATAGCAATAGGTGTCTGCATGGTACAATATTACGGCAAAACTAAAACCATGCTCGGCCCTCAAGTGAACTATCTTTACCTCCATATCTTTTTTAGTATTGAAACCAATCTTATCCAAGACATCAATTCTTGCATGGCAGGGGATACGCTAATAGAACAGTAAAAAATAAAATTAATTATAAGTTGAAGCAAAAGAGGCAGAAGTCATGCTTAATCACGAAAAAAGACTTGTCATTGTGACTTAATGTATCCACTTCGAATGTCTCATCCAGCATGATGCTGAAGCGCCTACCATCAACTAGGAAAGTCTTGTCACACAGGCTGCGCTTGTCTTCGCAGTATTCGCACATACCGAATGCACTTTCATCGTCAGACATTTCCTATGTTCATAGTTGAAACATTTAAAATCGATCGAAGGAGACTACGAGAAAACTGATCAACACATAGATCACTATTACTCAATACGCAACCGGTTGACATTAGGTCTGTCGAGTCTTTCCTTCCTAAACTCTCGTCTCACATATATGGTGGGCACTCCCTCTAATATTGCGACTGTCGGTGATGGTGGCTCCTCCATTCGTCCCAGAGTGCATTACAC
This sequence comes from Hordeum marinum, assembly GCA_022496015.1. Taxonomy (NCBI): domain Eukaryota; kingdom Viridiplantae; phylum Streptophyta; class Magnoliopsida; order Poales; family Poaceae; genus Hordeum; species Hordeum marinum. The sequence goes on along the minus strand of CM039676.1, from coordinate 491,656,156 downwards.
CAAAATGTCTAGCACACTGGAACGAAGGAGAAGCGACCCCCACAACAACAGTCGGGATTCTTCCTTTCTCTCTCATATATATATATATGGTGGACACTCTCCCTCACTGAAACACACACAAGGAGCCGAAACAGACCTAAAGTCAACTCATTTCATATATCGAGCAATGACATAGAAAAAATTCCCCATGTTTTACCGGAATGACTTACAAATCACAAATACATTTATAATGAACTCGAATATAATATCACTAATACATCATCCCGAATAAGCCAGTTCAAAAATTACGGCACTCTTTGGATCCTAATGCGTGTGTGACTTTCGGTCTGTCGAGGCTTTCCTTAAGTAACTCTCATATCTCATGGTTGTGTTGGTGCGCTCTCTCTCACACTGATATGGTTGTGTATATATGTTCGTGGGCGATCTCTCACAATAATAGTTCGACCGTCAGTGATGGACGCCCCGCCTCTTCTCTTCTTGCGCACTATATCGATGAGTATATCGCAAAGAAGAGAAGAAAGACGAGGCGCCCCCACGACAACAGTCGGGATTCCTCCATCAAGAACACACATGAAAGTCACACAAGGAGCAACGACAGACCGAAAGTCACACATGTATTATACCGATAAAATATCACAAATACATTAATATTTATAATGAACTCGAATGTAATATCACTAATACATCATCCTGAATAATCCAGTTCAAGAATTACGGCACGCTTTGCATCCTAATGCGTGTGTGACTTCCGGTCTGTCGAGGCTTTCCTTAAATAACTCTCATATCTCATGGTGTGTTGGTGCGCACTCTCTCACATTGATATGGTGGTGTATATATGTTGGTGGACACTCTCTCATAGTAATAGTTCGACCGTCGGTGATGGACGCCCCACCTCTTCTCTTCTTGCGCATAATACCAATGAATATATCGTAAAGAAGAGAAGAAAGATGAGGCGCCCCCCACGACAATAGTCGGGATTCCTCCATCAAGAACACACATGAAAGTCACACAAGGAGAAACAACAGACCGAAAGTCACACACGCATTATACCGATAAAATATCACTAATACATTAATATTTATAATGACCTCGAATATAATATCACTAATATATCATCCCGAATAATCCAATTAATGCATCATCAAATATTAAGTAATACATCTCCAATATTATCATATAAAATCACTAATACAGATCGAATATCCTAGAATCCAAAGTGGAGGACGGTGAACTCGGTTCACTAGCGGTCTCTGAGTCGCCGGCGGTGGACACCCAAAGATAAGGAACCATCACGGGATCATAACTCAAGTGAGATCCCTGAAGGATCTGGCAGGTATTGTTGAACCGGGAATCCAACGCCACCATGTAGCGACGGACGTGCTTGTCCTCCTCCCTAACACGGTGACGTACCACCTCCGCGGGTGCCCGCTCCCTCCGCACTGAAAGTGGCCCGCGTAACCGCCACCACAGAAGATCCGGGTTGACGACGATACCTGCATTCCTCACCAACCTCCGAGCCCGGGAAGGTAGCACCTCCCAGTGCCAGCCCGGTGGAGCCCAGTCCCGGACATGGCGCCTATCAAGCAGGCTCTCGCGGACTACTCGACGATGAGGATGCGGGCCGGGCATCGTCGACAAATTCCTATGAGAACGTTTTCTTATCGTTTAATCACTAATTTTTCATAAAACCCAAATTTTTTCTGTAATCTAACATACACATACTAATTTTCCAAGGACTCCTAATAATTAAATAAACATAAAACGTTGAAAAGGGCCTCGACTCCTTTTCCCCTTGATCCTCGACCCCTGACAATCTAAATAAACCTAAACAAAATCTAGCAGGGGGCCTAAACTAAACCTAAACTAAACCTAAACCTAAACTAAACCTAAACTAAACCTAAAACTAGACCTAAACCTAAACCAAATTAAACAAAATCTAAATTAAACCTAATTTAAAAAAAATCTAAATTAAACAAAATCTAAATTAAACAAAATCTAAATTAAACCTTAAAAAAAGAGGGCAGACTCACCTTGGGCGGTCGGCGGTAGGGGCGGGAGCGGGCGGCGACACGGGCGGGGCGGCCGGCGGCAGGGGCGGGGGCGGGCGGCGATGGGGCGGCGGGCGTCGTGGCGGCGCGCGGTGTCGGGCGGCAGCGACTGGGCGGCGGGCGGCGGCGACGGCGGATTCCAACAGCCTTTAGTACCGGCCCGAGCCACGCACCGGTACTAAAGGTCCACCCCAAAAATGCGCGAGGCGGTGGACCTTTAGTACCGGTGCATGGCTCGCACCGGTACTAAAGGTTTTTTTAATTCTTTATTCATTATTATTTTTAGAAAACCCCCTGAACTTTAAGAAAATCATAGAAAAAAAACTATGACTCTAATGGAAATAAATAATATATCAAAAAATATCAAAAAAATATAAAGAATATGTTTATGGCATTTCCATGCATGTTTGAACAAGTTAAACGGCTGTATAAGACAATTTGATTAAATGGTATTTGAAATGTCATATCTCGAGTTTGAAAAGCAGTACAAATGAACTCTGAAAAGGTTGTAACTTGACATGACATCATAATTTCGCCCACATAGCAACTTCTAAAGAGTTGAGAGGGTTACGGCAAAAACTGGATGCACTTCGTGTACAAACTGGACAATCTCTTTCGAAGTATGAGGGTTTCGGACGAAAATCATCTATTACAAAGAGATTTCATTTCTAATAACTTATTTTAACTCCATACTTTTTGTGTGTTCAATATGCACCATTCAAAGGCACATCATAAATTTTCAACCCTTTCTGACTTCATGTGATATTTTTCATGCATTTAATGATTTATGTGTCTGGTCCTCTTGTGAAACCTTGGTTCCTTGGCCAGAGGAATGACACCAGTGTTGTCACAGAACAGGTTCATTGGATTCAGTGCACTGGAACTACTTCAAGATCTGTCATGAACTGTTTCATCCAGACACCTTCCTTCGCCGCCTCCGAGGCTGCGATGTAGTCCGCTTCGCACATAGAATCGGCTACCACGCTTTGCTTGGAACTGCACCAGCTTACCGCTCCCCTGTTGAGAATATATACGTATCCGATTTGTGACTTAGAGTCATCTGGATCAGTGTCAAAGCTAGCATCGACGTAACCCTTTACGACGAGCTCTTCATCACCTCCATAAACGAGAAACATTTCCTTAGTCCTTTTCAGGTACTTAAGGATATTCTTGACCGCTGCCCAGTGTTCCATTCCAGGATCACTTTGAAACCTTCCGGCCATACTTATGGCAAGGCTGACATCGGGTCTTGTGCATAGCATTGCATACATGATAGATCCTAGAGCTGAAGCATAGGGGATGACACTCATCTTTTATCTATCTTCTGCAGTCACTCGGCATTGAGTCTTACTCAACTTCACACCTTGTAACACAGGCAAGAACCCCTTCTTGGACTGATCCATTTTGAACTTCTTCAAAACTTTATCAAGGTATGTGCCCTGTGAAAGTGCTATTAAGCGTCTCGATCTATCTATATAGATCTTAATGCCTAATATGAAAGCAGCTTCTCCTAGGTCCTTCATTGAAAAACTCTTTTTCAAATATTCCTTCACGCTTTCCAGCATTTCTATATTGTTTCCAATCAGCAATATGTCATCCACATATAATGCTAGAAATGCTATAGAGCTCCCACTCACTTTCTTGTAAATACAAGCTTCTCCGTAAACTTGTATAAACCCAAACGCTTTGATCACCTCATCAAAGCAGTTATTCCAACTCCGAGATGCTTGCACCAGTCCATAAATGGATCGCTGGAGTTTGCAAACTTTGTCAGCATTCTCTGGATCGACAAAACCTTCGGGTTGCATCATATACAACTCTTCCTCAAGGAAACCATGGAGGAACGTTGTTTTGACATCCACCTGCCAAATTTCATAGTCGAAATAAGCAGCTATTGCTAACATGATTCCGACAAACTTAAGCATCGCTACGGGTGAGAAAGTCTCATCATAGTCAACTCCTTGAACTTGTGAAAAACCCTTTGCCACAAGTTGAGCTTTATAGATGGTGACATTACCGTCCGCGTCTGTCTTCTAGTTAAAAATCCATTTGTTCTGAATGGCCTTTCGTCTTTCAGGTAATACTTCCAAAGTCCATACTTTGTTTTCATACATGGATCCCATCTCGGATTTCATGGCCTCTAACCATTCCTCGGAATCCGGGCCCATCACTGCTCCTCCATAGCTCATAGGTTCATTGTTGTCCAACAGCATGACCTCCAAGACAGGGTTGCCGTACCACTCAGGGGTAGTACACGGCCTTGTCGACCTATGAGGTTCAATAGCAGCTTGATCTGAAGCTTCATGATCATCATCATTAACTTCCTCTTCTACCGTCGTAGGTTCCACAGAAACATCTTTCTGCGCTGTGCTACTTTCTGGCTGAAGTAAAGGTTCAATAACCTCATCAAGCTCTATTTTCCTCCCACTCAATTCTTTCGAGAGAAACTCTTTCTCAAGAAATGTTCCCTTCTTAGCGACAAACACTTTGCCTTCGAATCTGAGATAGAAGGTATACCCGACTGTCTCTTTCGGGTATCCTATGAAGACGCATTTATCCACTTTGGGTTCCAGCTTTTCAGGCTGAAGCTTTTTGACATAAGCATCACATCCCCAAACTATAAGAAACGACAACTTTGGCTTCTTGCCAAACCATAGTTCATATGGTGTCGTCTCAACGGATTTCGATGGTGCCCTATTTAAAGTGAATGCAGCTGTCTCTAATGCATAACCCCAAAACGATAGTGGCAAATCAGCAAGAGACATCATCGAATGCACCATATCTAATAAGGTTCGATTATGACGTTCGGACACACCATTACGCTGTGGTGTTCCAGGCAGTGTCAACTGTGAAACAATTCCACACTGTCTTAAGTGACTGCCAAACTGATAACTCAGATATTCACCTCCTCGATCAGATCGCAGGAATTTAATCTTCTTGTTACGATGATTCTCAACTTCACTCTGAAATTGCTTGAACTTTTCAAACGTTTCAGACTTATGTTTCATTAAGTAAATATACCCATATCTACTTAAGTCATTAGTGAAGGTGAGAAAATAACGATATCCACCACGCGCTGTGACATTCATTGGACCGCACACATCAGTATGTATGATTTCCAATAAGTCACTCGCCGTACCATTGTTCCAGAGCACAGCGTTTTAGTCATCTTGCCCATGAGGCATGGTTCACATGTGTCAAGTGATTCAAAATCAAGTGACTCCACAAGTCCATCAGCATGGAGCTTCCTCATGCGTTTTACACCAATATGACCTAAACAGTAGTGCCACAAGAAAGTGGTACTATCATTATCAACTCTACATCTTTTGGCATCAATGTTATGAACATGTGTATCATTACTATCAATATTCAATATGAATAAACCCCTCACATTGGGTGCATGACCATAAAAGATATTACTCATATAAATAGAACAACCATTATTCTCTAATTTAAATGAGTAACCGTCTCGCAGTAAACAAGATCCAGATATAATGTTCATGCTTAACGCAGGCACTAAATAACAATTATTCAGGTTCATCACTAATCCCGATGGTAATCAAAGAGAGAGCGTGCCGACGGCGATCACATCAACCTTGGAACCATTTCCCACATCAACCTTGGAACAATTCTCATCTATGCAAAAACCACAATGGTGATACACAAGTTGCTTTTCAACCTTCTCAAGGACCGCCTTTGTCGAATCCGATCCAACTAAAGTGAGAGAAACTGGCACCCGCAAGCCATCTACGCAACAAGTTGCGTTTGAGGGAATCGGTCTCTCGTAAGCGTACGAGTAATGTTGGTTCGGGCCGCTTCATCTCACAATACCGCTGAACCAAAACACGACCAAGGGAGGAAGCAATCTAAGCATCAACACCCACAAACTCTTTGTGTTCTACTCGAGATCTTATCTACACATAGACCTAGCTCATGATGCCACTGTTGGGGAACGTTGCATGGGAAACAAAAAATTTCCTACGCACACACAAGATCTATCCATGGTGATGAGCATCTACGAGAGGGAGAGTGGATGTGCATACCCTTGTAGATCGCTAAGCGGGAAGCGTTAAGAAACGTGGTTGGTGTAGTCGAACGTCTTCGCGATCCAAACCGCCGAGCGTCCCGCGATCCAATCACGATCCGTCTCGATCAAGCACTGAACGGACGACACCTCCGCGTTTAGCACACGTACAGCTTGATGATGATCTCCGCCTTCTTGATCCAGCAAGAGGGAGCGGAGAGGAAGAAAAGTTCTCCGGCAGCGTGACGGCGCTCCGGCGATGGTGGTGGAGCTATTCCGGCAGGGCTTCGCATAAGCACTGCAGAAATCCGATCTAGAGGAGAAACTAGCACTGGAGGAACGGGTAGCACGTGGCTAAAAATCTAGTGCAAAACCCTAAAAACCACCAGTATATATAAGAGGGAGGGAGGAGAGGCCCTGGCGCAAGGGCCAAGTCCTCCTTGGTCGGCCGAAGTGGGGAGGAGAGGAGGACTCCTCCTCCAATCCTATTGGACTAGGATTCCTCATTTTTTTTGCCTTTTTTCCACCTTTTCCCTTTGGGCTTTTCTTCCCTAGCCACATAGGATTTGTGTGGGACTTCCACCAGCCCACTAAGGGCTTGTATTCACTCTCCCACATCACATGAAGCCTCTTGGGTCGAAATACCCCTCCCGGTGGTCTCCCGGTACACTACCGGCACTCCCGGTACACTATCGATGAGCCCGAAACTTTTCCGGCGACCAAAACAGGACTTCCTATATATGAATATTTACCTTCGAAACATTCCGGAGCTCCTCGTGACATCCGGGATTTCATCCGAAACTCCGAACAACCTTCGGTCACCACCATACATAACTCTATACTACCGAAACGTCACCAAACCTTAAGTGTGCAGACCCTGCGGGTTCGAGAACTATGTAGACATGACCGAGACACCTCTACGGTCAATAACCAATAGCGGGACCTGGATGCCCATATTGTTTCCTACATATTTTACGAAGATCTTTATCGGTCGAATCTCTATGTCAAGGATTCAGTTAATCCCGTATGATGTTCCCTTTGTTCTTCGGTATGTTACTTGCCCGAGATTCGATCGTCGGTATCTCCATACCTAGTTCAACCTCGTTACCGGCAAGTCTCTTTACTCGTTCCATAATACAAGATCCCGTGACTAACACTTAATCACATTGCTTGCAAGGCTTATTGTGATGTTGTATTACCGAGTGGGCCCTGAGACACCTCTCCATCACACGGAGTAACAAATCCCAGTTTTGATCCATGCCAAGTCAACAGACACCCTCGAAGATACTTGTAGAGCACCTTTATAGTCAACGAGTTACGTTGAGACATTTGATACACACAAGGCACTCCTCCGGTGTCCGTGAGTTGCATGATCTCATGGTCATAGGAACATATACTTGACATGCAGAAACAGTAGCAATAAACTGACACGATCATATGCTATGTTTGTAGTTTGGGTCCTGTCCATCACATCATTCTCCTAATGATGTGATCCCGTTATCAAATGACATCACATGTCAATGGCTAGGAAACCTTGACCATCTTTGATCAACGATCTAGTTCACTAGAGGCATACTAGGGACAAAGTGTTGTCTATTTACCCACACATGTAATGTGTTTCCAATCAATACAATTATAGCATGGATAATAAACAATTATCATGAACAAGGAAATATAATAATAAACACTTTATTTATTTCCTCTAGGGCATATTTCCAACATGATCACTCCTCCAAAACCTAGCTAAAACCCACAAATCACATATCTTTGAGCATACCACAAGCTAATCAAGCAATGAGAGATGAAGGAGCAAAGTTGCTAACCTTTATGAACACTTGGATAGATGGGGTGCCTTTAAGTCTTGACAAATCCTTGGCAAAATGGAGGATGAGCTTCGAGCAAGAAGAAGAACAGGGGAGAAAACAGAGAAATGATCGAGCCCCTTCGATCGGCTGCGGACGAAGCATATGTGTAGGAAGTCTTTAGTACCAGCTGGTGACACCAATCGGTACTAAAGGTTGCCCTTTAGTACCGGTTGGTGTCACCAGCCAGTGCTAAAGATGCACGCGGGCCCCAAGTCTGACCAAAAGCCTGGCATGCTCCCTTTAGTACCGGCTCGTGACACGAACTGGTACTAAAGATCCCTCACGAGACGGTACTAAAGGTCGCCCTGCTCCTAGCCGTTGGAGCCGGCACGAACCGGGACTAATACCATCTTTAGTACCGGCTCGTAACCAGACCGGGACTAATGCTCGGGACGCAAGGTCTATTTTCTACTAGTGGTTCTTCACAGATTCGTCGTCTTGGAGTACATGTCAAGTCTTTAGGATCTTCCTTGTAGTTGCTATGGGCCTCTCAGAGAGGCCCAAAACGGAATCTACATGGGGGTCTTCGGCCCAACCCACTAGGTCAGAAATCTCCCTAGCAAGAGCCCCCCCCTATTCGGGTCACCGTCACACGAGGTATGTTATTCTTCTTTATCACATATTTCTTCTTGAACCCCCTCCCTTGAAGCATGCATAACCACCTTCTTGTCCTTCAATGCAAGGTTGGATCTCTTGGTCCCTCGAACAATCTCAAGGGTTTTCTATGACTTGGTATCCAAAAGAGTATGGGTGGTGAAGGTAGACACAATTTCACTAGTACTCATGGCCGGGATGATGATCAACCATCCTGACCATAGTGTGATAACAAAAGACTATGGACCGAGTGAACTTTTCCTTGACAAAACTATCATTCGCCCATGAGCATACAAAGTTTCATAAATCCAACACAAGATACTTTGGGCTCAGTTATCTCTTCGACGGTCTCACCATCATTCTTCACAATAATTTGACTTCTTAGTTGAGTAAGGCCAACCGAGATCTTTTAATGCATGCACCACCTTGTAACATGTCATTAAGGCAATCACACACTTCCTTGGCGATCTTTTAAAGAGAAATGGAATCACTATACTCATAGGTTACGGAAAGTCAAAGCATGTTGAGTGTGGTACCATTAAGTTAATCATCAATGTATTCCGGTGGAGTAACAGTTAGAGAGTCCTTGGTCTAGAAACATTGACACCAGCCATCAAAGTTGCATCGTGGCACTATAAATGTGAGACTCCATAGCGAGTTTTCACTTAGCTAATTGGTTAGCTCTTGATACGTCTCCAACATATCTATAATTTATGAAGTATTCATGCCATGTTTGCAACAACTTTATATGGTTTTTTTATGATTTGATTAGAACTAACCCGAACTGACGATGTTTTTAGTAGAACTACTGTGGTGTCGTTTTTTTTTGTGCAGAAATAAAATTTCTCGGAATGGGCTGAAAATTTAAGGTGATTTTTTATGGACCAAAAGAGACCCCCGAAGCACAAGAGCTGGGCTAGGAAGTGGACGAGGAGGCCACAAGCCATCTAGGCGCGCCCTACCCCCCAGGGAGGGTGCTTCGGGCTTGTGGTCCCCTCAGGCACCCCCTTGACGTGAGACCGACACCAAAAATTCTTGTAAATACACAAACCTCCAAAAAGAACCCTAGATCGGGAGTTCCGCCGCCGCAAGCCTGTGTAGCCACGAAAAACCAATCGAGAGCCCGTTCCGACACCCTGCCAGAGGGAGAAACCATCACCGGAGGCCATCTTCATCATCCCGGTGGTCTCCATGATGAGGAGGGAGTAGTTTGCCCTCGGGGCTGAGGGTATGTACCAATAGGTATGTGTTTGATCTCTCTCTCGTGTTCTTGAGATGACACGATCTTGATGTACCGTGAGCTTTATTAATATAGATGAATCATTTGGACTTTTCTCCTTAATCAACCATCCTCTTTAAGAAGTTAAGCCCTTATAATAGACAAACTAGTAGATAGGATCGAGAGGTTGACTAGAGGGGGTGAATAGGAGAATGTAAAATCTTAGCTTAACTTCCAATTCTAGGGGTAAGTGCGGATAAAGCAAGTTCTCTATAAATGCAGTGCATGGTGAGAACAACCTATATATGACAAGCAAGCTAACACACTAGACAAGTGAGTATGTGATGCAGATGTATCCCGAAGTTCACGCTCTTTGGAGAGTGAAAATCTCCACTAGAGAGGTGCTAAAGCCAAAGCTACAGAGCACCACCAAATGGATCACCTTAATCACCCTTTGAGTCACCCCAATGGATGAGCCTAAAATCACCCGAGGGTCGTATTGAAGGTGACAAATGAACATTTACAATTTTCTAGATCAAACCATAAGCAAGGAAGCTTCCGGTCCTCTCCTATCGCCTAGGAGTCCCAACAATCCAATAGTAACAAGTGTTGGCGATGTACAAGAGTGGGGAACACAAGTTTGGTGGAAATGAGATCATGTTTCAATCCTCTAAGTTTGGTGAGTTTTGAGTGGTTAGATTGGGAGGAATCAAGCTTTTGGGTGTAGCAATGGTGGAGCAGTTCAAGAAGAAGGGTTAGTGTTGGAGATGGAAGAATGGGTGGTACAACTTATCCCACACCAAATATGAATCTTGTTGATCGTCAGGAGGGGCGTGGGCATGAGCTTAAGGACCCTAGACCCTTTGGGAACGGGTCAGAGGCCCCGTGCGCATGGAGTATCTAAATAATTTTCAACTCAAGCATGTGGGCATAGAGGCCAGCTGGTTCATGCACACATGGTGTCCACAAAGCGAACTCTGGACCTCATGGCCACGTGGTACCTAACACAAGTCACTTAGGGGAATGGTTTCAACCTATTTATAGGGAAGTTGTAGGATGGCTTGGTGTATATGTTTGCATGATCTCAATCCTTATTCGATCATCTCAACCCCTCTTAACAGTGTGGTTGTCATGTGACCCAAAACAAGCCCAAACAGAACTCTCGAGTCTTCGGATAACCACACAATTTCCTTTTTGAAGTGTGGGGTCAACCATCTCCATATAAATCTATGGAAAGACCAATGATAAACTTAATAACTATCATTAATCTCGCTAACGACATTGTAATCATATCAAAATACTATTGAGACTAAATGCACTTCCACTCAGCAACGGTGGTTGATTTCCGTTGCACGAAGCTTTGTGATTGTATCCACTGGTCGAAGGGCGGCCCTATGGAGCGATGACATCTCGAGCACATCGATGTTGGCTCCCCTTTCTTCCTCCCAATCTAGATGCATATAAGGAAAGCTATATAGGGAGGCAGTCCAACGCAGACTTGGGAGTCCATATTTTCTACCCTAGAGCTGGCGACAAAGTGGTCACAGTCTTTTTGTCCTAAGTGATATACTGTCCGGTGAAAGCTAGCCTATATTTGAGCCACGACCATGGAATGGCCTTGATTATAATCTTATCATTCATGCAAGTTTGTAGTGATTTGGTTGTGATTTTATTTTTATGAAGTCCTTTCATAAGCTTTATACTGCCACCACTTTGACTTAATTAATTTCAGAGTTTTTCGGAATCGCCTATTGTTAAAAACGGACCCCGATAAATGCCACATCTGTGGCAGAAACACATACAACTCCGAATGTTTTTTGATGGCAATTTAGCGACGCGAGGATGATAACTTTAGTTATCAAGCATGACAACTTTCTTTAGTTGACAAGTTAAAAAAAGGTTTGTTTTTCTTTTCAGATGACAACTTCAGTTATAAAAAATGTTAAAGCCGGATTGCTTCATGCAACACATCTGTCACTTATCATTTAGGTTAAAAAAAGTACGATGAAGAAAAAAAAAGCTATGGCACATGGAATTTTACATTTCTCATGAAGATAAGAGCATCTTCAGCTGTTGGCCCCTTGAGGGGGACGAAATAGCGCCGCCTGGGGCCAAGCCGACGCTAAAATTGGCTTGGGGGGCTCGGGTTCCCAGCCGCGGCCCCACGGTTGCCCTCCAACCGGCGATTTTGGCCTAATATGGGCGCAGATTCGGCCCAAATTCGGCCTAGATTCGGTGCTATTTCGGCATAACTTTAACAAATTCGGCGCTCTTTCGGCTTAAAATCAACAAATTCGGTGCTCTTTCGGCATAAATTCAATAAAAAACTAAATGTTTCGTACCAAAGTTCATCATAAAAATTAATACAAAATCAAATAGTTCAATGAAGCAAGTTCCAACATAAATTTAAACAAATCAAGCTAGGCGTTGCCCTTGAGCCTCCATAGGTGCTCCACCAGATCCTCCTGCAGTTCTTGATGCACTTGTGAGTTTCAGGTCTCCTAGCGCATATTGAGGTAGGCAACCCATGTTGCTGGTACCTGGTGATCAACAACTGCAAGAGGTCCCATCCTGTGATATGGTCCAGTGTCAAACACTGGCTCTTCCTGCTCGCTCTCAATGATCATGTTGTGCAAGCAGACACAACAATTCATGATCTCCCACATCTGCGATTTCGACCAGGTCAGAGCGGGCCCTTGTTGTAGTGGCGCCTATTGACCTCAAAGTTCACCGGAGGAGCATGACCTTCAGCAAGCTTCGCGAAGACATTTGAGCACTGCAAGACATTGATGTCATTGTGAGTTCCTGGCATACCAAAGAAGGAGTGCCAAATCCATAGGTCATGTGTGGCTAGTGCCTCAAGTACCACACTGCAACCTCCTTTGACGCCTTTGTACATCCCCTGCCAAGCAAATGGGCAGTTTTTCCATGACCAACGCATGCAGTCGATGCTTCCAAGCATCCCTGGAAATCCTCTTGCTGCATTATGTGCTAGGATTCGAGCAGTGTCTTTAGTATTGGGTGATCGCAAATATTGTGGTCCAAACACTACCACCACTGCCCTGCAGAACTTGTATAGACACTCAATGGTGGTGGACTCAGCCATTCGCGCATAGTCTTCTTGCATGTCAGCGGGAGCTCCGTATGCAAGCATCCTCATAGCTTGGGTGCGTTTTTGTAGTGAGGAGAATCCAACTGTGCCGGTGCAATCCTTCTTGCAAACGAAATAGTTGTCGAACTCCCGGACGGAATTAACAATCCCGCGGAAGAGCTTCCGGTTCATCCGGTAACGATGCCGAAATACTTTCTTACCGTGCAATGGAGAGTCGGCAAAGTAGTCGGCGTAGAGCATGCAATACCCGTTCATCCGATGCCTCCGAACAGGCCGGCCATCGATGCGAGTATCATGAGGTGCTCCTTGTCGACGATGTTGGCCTCGGCTTCTTCCTCCAACAGGGTTGCGAACGCCTCCTCGTCTTTTGAGTCCATGGCCGAGCAGGCAAAACGACGAACACCTTGCGGGCGAGCAGCCGCCGGTGTCCTGCCGGCGTGGTGTGGGCCGGAGGACGTCGATAGGCGAGGGTCGGGGAAGCGAAATCCGATGAAGGGGAATGAAGGGGCGGTCAAAAGAGGCCTTCTAGCGGCGGCGCAGTGGCCGTGAACAGGCGAGAGGAGTGGCTCGGGCAAGGAAAAGGACGAGATTCGCCTGACAGTGATGTCCCACAAGCCGGTTTGTTTTTGCCGGAGCCCACCAAGAGCCCCCCAGCATGCTGGGTTCGGCCTAAGTTTGTCGGCCAAAAAAGGCTCTAACCGGCGAAAGACAGGGTCCTGCGGGTACGACTAGGCTGATTTTTCAACGACAGCAGTAAAAAAAATCGTTCGAAAAAGCCTGTTGGGGACGTGGGTGGAGATGCTCTAACATACAGTTTTCAGGAACATGGGAGGCGTTTCAGGAATTTTCATTCCAATGGCCCAATCTCCTCGAGGTGGCCGAACCATTTCGCCGTTCCCCACCACCCACACCCAGACCTAGCGACCACCATGGCGGCAGCGCCGCCGTCGATCCCGGACGAGCTCTTCGAAGAGATCCTCCTCCGCCTCCCGCCCGACGACCCGGCCTGCCTCCTCCGCGCCTCCCTCGTCTGCAAGGCCTGGGGTTGCGCCGTCTCCCGCCCCGGATTCCGCCGCCGCCTCCACGAGCTCCGCCGGGCACCCCCCGTGCTCGGCTTCCTCCACGGCTGCGACGACAACCGCATCCCCCACTTCACCCCCACCACCGCGTCGTCCTTCTCCCTCCCCGCTCCGGACTCCCGCTCCTGGCGGGCCCTTGACTGCCGCCACGGCCGCGCCCTCTTCCTCTCCAAGGGTGATGCACAGGAACTCCTCCTGTGGGAGCCAACCACGGGTGCCCAGCAGCGGGTACCAGTGCCCCCGGCGTACGATGGCATGTACCGGGACGAGGAGGCGACGGTGTACGCGACCGCGGCCGTGTTCTGCGCAGCGGACGGGTGCGACCACCGGGACTGCTTGGGAGGCCCTTTTGGCGTGTTATTCGTCTTCTGCGTCGAGGAAGACGGCGACGACGAGGGGTGTGTCACGTTGACGCGCCTATACTCGTCGGATACGGGCACCTGGGATGAGCAGAGCTGGATTTTCCACAACTTGCCCATGTGTTTTACATTTTATTCCAGCGTGCTAGTTGGGAGGTCTCTGCTCTACTTCATGTCTAACGATGGGTGCATCCTAGAGTATGACTTTGCAAGGCATGACCTGACTGTTTTTGACCCACCAAACTATGAGTCGATCTACGATGGCCGATATAACATCATGCTGGCGGAGGACGGTGGACTGGGAGTTAGCCAAGAGATGAATCCGCATCTCAAATTGTGGACAAGGGAGGTGCTTGAAGGCGCCGATGCCCGATGGGTACTGAGTCGGGTCATCTACTTGGAAAATTTGCTCCCAGATGGTGCTCTCATTGAGGTAGCAAGTTCAGTGGATGTGTTGGGCTTTGCTGAGGGAGCAAATGTCATTTTTGTGACCACGGTTGCTGGCGTCTTCACCATTGAACTACAATCAGAGCGGGTGAGGAGGGTGTGTGATGATCATGGCTTATGTAATTTGATTCCAGTTGTTAGCTTCTACACTCCTGTGCGCTGACGTGAACAAAAGGATCCTTCGTTTGAGCCTAGTGAGGCGGCGGGTGGCCGGCAAATCAGTTGTTCGACAATGGGTCCAACATTATCAAGGAGGGGGGCTTTGTGGACGCCTTCGATTACATAAGCCATGCCCTCGAGAACAGGTTAGTATGCTCTTTCCAAAGCTGTTAGCCCTGCTGAAGCAAATAACTTGCAATTAGTTCAGTGCTCTTTCGGATCTGCTGTTGTTTGAATATGTTCATAGTTGCTCTGAACCTATGACTTTCTGCGGTGATGTGCTTACCCTTGCCGTTTGAGGTGTTGCTCGACAGAGGCTAGTATTTCTGTTATGATGTGTGCATTGTGAGTGGCATCATATCAAAGTGCAACTACCGTGCTATCCTATTTGGGAAATGTTATATGCCTCTCTAGTACTAGCTAGTTGCAAATATCCCATCAGTCTGAGTAGTTAATAACTCGTTAGAAAATGCAGTCAACAGAACAAGTTAGCACTGTGTGTCATCAAACTGGTTGACAGTAACTGTAGCTGTGCTGCTCTATCATACATCACAGTATGTTATAACCTTTGCAACTATAGACTGGTCCTTTATTGTCAGCGTTCCACCAAACAGAGAAGTTGCTCTGGAGTCTACAGACATGGGCGTGGCGCTATACGATGCTCAAGAGGTGACTGGTCCTTTGGGTGATGTTCCCAAGACTGCATGGGTAGGTGATAAAAAGCTTGTTTATTGGTTGTGCAGATTTTGAATCTGTGCCTCTAAAAATATTTTTTGAATTCCTGGTGCAATGTGCTAGTTACCAAGCAACCGTGAATCTTTGCCATGAACTTTCCCTTATTTTTCTCTTGTTTTGACATCTATTTTGCCAAAGCAAATGATCTGAACTACTGCTATGCATATGATCACAGTGAGTGAACAGTCAGTCTGTTCTTCCCAAAGAGACCAGTTGTGCATATTTTGCAACCTTGCTCATTAGTTGTACATATTTTGTACCTGTGCGTCTCAAAAAATATTTTGAACGGATGCCTGGTGTGATGTGTCAGTTATACCAAGCAACTGCCGATATTCGCCTTTTTGTTTATTTCCTCTTCTTTTGACATTTTGTTTGGCGAAGCGAAGGATCTCAACTATAGCTATGTCTACAATTACACAGTGATAAGTTTGGCAAACAAACCAGGCAACAAAGTACACGTTGACACAAACTGATTTACCATGATGGTCATGATATATGCATTGTGGTTAGCATCGTATCAGAATGCAGTTACCATGATGTCCTATTTGAGGAATGTCATATGCCTCTCCATCACTCTGCAGTTTGTTTTATCGTATTTAATAATCTGTGCAAATACTAGCCAGTTGTTAGGACATGCAGTTAACAGTGTGAAGTTAGCGCCTTGTGTCATCAAATTAGTTGACATGATAACTTTCTTCCTTATGTTGTAACATTAACAATTATTGACTTTGTCAGGGTTCTACCATATGGAAAGGCTGCTCTGGAGTCTTATCATCAAATTAGTTGACATCGATGCAGCTTGCTATCTGAAGCTCAAGAGGTTACTGATCCTTTGGGCGATGTTCCCAAGGGTACGCGAAATGAACAAGCCGTGAAAAGCTCAGCTACAGCCAGCAAATGGTATGCTGCGAACTGAAAAGGCCTCAGGTAGCAATGTTGATGATGCTCCACCTTCAGAGAAAGTTGATTCTAAATATTGTACCGTACCTCATTGCCCCTTCCCCAGACCAGTGGCGGTGAAGTACGCGATTTTGCTAATTTCTGCATTATTCTCTAGCGCTATATACAAGTTCCCCTGCATGGAATGGTTTCAGTTAGCGTGGCATGAATACAGACAGAAAAATAGGCATGTACTGTTGCGCATGTAAAATGTGTTTGGAACTAGGAAAAGCTTGCTGTGTGGAAAATTTATATATATCTTGAAATTTCATCATCATTTCATAAGAGACCATTTAATTGTTAGCATTATTCATTTTTACAGTGGATAATACTGCAGAAGCATTATTCAGTATCAGTGGATGATGTTGCAAAGCAGAGGATCTGAATTAGTTACAGCGAGTGAACCGTTGGTTCTTTCCAAGTGGACCCTGAACCGGGTTTTGTTTTTGTTTTTGCGAGGTGAACCGGCTTTGGTTGGCCAAACAAAATTTCCAGGCCGTGCCAAAATTACACCTTCACACCGCCTGTGCACAGACCCTGAGATGCACGACCATTAGTGCTGCCCCCCACAGCATTGCAATCTCTAGAAACCAGCAATAGACAGTACACTTCACTTGAACAAACTCATGGGCACTTCATCTTCAACACTAGGAAGATGCCCACTCCTTGGCCGGTCTTGTTCGCCTTATATTGAGGTTGGAGAGGCGTCTGCGGTGGAAGTCCTTCTCGAATTCAGTTAACGTCTTGTATTCCAAGTGGGTTACGCTTTCCATGTTGATGTTACGTCCTTGTTTTTTTTTTTTTTGAGAAACATCGGTACTTTATTAATCAAGCAACAAAGCTATAAAGAGTCTCCCGGATACACTCCGGAGTAAAAGGAAAAACACAAAGACCATTACAGTTCATACATGACTTAGCTAAATTATGAGCTAAAACATTAGACTGCCGACGAATATGCATGAATCGACCAAAGGAGATTTGTGACGCGCCATTCTTGATGTCCACTACCACAGTGCCCACCATCGAACGGTTACGGACATGAGAATTAATCCTCTGCACCAGAGAAAGGCAGTCAGAGACAAAGATCACGGAGTCGCATCCTTCCTCGCGTGCTAGGCAAACAGCCTGCCGAAGAGCCCAGGCCTCTGCTAACTCAGGTTCCGGTCTTCCGGAGATTGCTTCACGACACGCCACAACACATTGACCATCAGAGTTCAGAGCAATCACCCCCGCACCAACTTTTCCCAGATCATTGAAAATCGCAGCATCAGACATGATTAATAGGGAGTCTGGCGGCGGCGAAGACCAAATAAAGCTTGAAGCAATACTCTCACGCCTATGCGAAGACTCCGGTTTGTATAGATGCCGACAGATCAGATCAACATATGCTTTAATCTTGAAAGCAGTACGAACAGGATGTGATTCATCTTCATTATTTCTTCATTATTTCGAGCAGAATTCCGCACCTCCCAAATATGCCATATGGTCACCACCATGACTGTGTTCATCACATCCGAAGAGCGGGAGAGAAAGTCAAACAACCACTTCATTGGAGAAACAAAGCTATTTCGGCATAACTTGATATCAAAGGATTGCTTCACATTTTTTCCAAACCTCATAAGCAAATGGACATAACAGCAGTGCATGCTCAATACTTTCAATTCTTCCACAGAAGCAGCACAGATTAGACGTCGGCACATTGCGGCGCTGGAATTGGACACTAGACAGAAGGTAGCCATGCGCTAACCTCCAAAGAACTACCTTCATCTTATTTGAGGCTTTGATAGACCAAATAGATTTCCATCTCTTCATAATAGCCTCACCATCCAACGACATACCACGTCCAGGAACACTATGCACCCTTTGAAAACGAGCAGTTCGTGCCAAATTGTACCCTGACCGCACTGAATATTCTCCAAATCTTGTGTGAGGCCATCGCACATAATCGTTTTCACCAAATCGACCAACTGGGAGAGTCAATATTTCATTAGCAATATTCTCTTGAAAGAAAGCTCGAACAGTTTGCACACACCAGGAGTCTTGGTCTTCATTCAGTAGACATTTAACTGTTGCAGAAGGTGGAATTGGAGACACTATTTGTAGTAAGTCCAGTGGCGTGGATGAAATCCAATGATCACTAGTGATGAGCATAGTCGATCCATCGCCAATGCCCCATTGCACTCCTTGCTTTAAAATCTCCCGACCAAACAAAAGACTGCGCCAAGTGTAAGAAGCAGTTCGAGGTGCAACAGCATGCCAGAAATCACCATGTGGGAAATATCTGCCCTTAAGAACACGAGCACAAAGGGAGTCCGGCGCCGTAAGAATACACCAACCTTGCCGTCCAAGCATAGCTTGATTGAAAAGAGCCATGTCTCGGAATCCCATCCCGCCCAAAGAGTTAGGAGTTGTAAGCCATTCCCAGGATCACCAGTGTAGTTTTTTCTTCCCATTATCACAGCCCCACCATTGATCAACGATAATTTGCCTCAATTTTTCACAAGTGGCGATAGGAAACTGAAAACAACTCATGACATGCGTTGGGATTGCTTGAATGAAAGATTTAAAAAGAGCCTCTTTGCCCGCGCGAGAGGCAGGACGATCTGACCAAGCATGCATCCTTTGCCATGCTTTATCGGGCCAAATGCTGAAAGTTGTCGTAGGTTGCTGTCCTACTTCAGTAGGCATTCCTAGATACAATTTCTGAATTGTTTCACTATTGATTCCCAACTTGGCCTTGACTCGGTTCTTCACCACATCATCACAGTGAGTTCCAAAGAAAATAGATGATTTCTCTTTATTAATAAGTTGGCCAGAACCCTTACAATACATATCCAAAGTAGACTCCAGAGCAGCCACATTTCGTGTATCGCTTCTTGCAAAGAAGATACTGTCATCGGCAAAGAGAAGATGTGAGATAGCAGGGCCATTACGACCGTTACGAATACCTTGGAGCTCACCACATTTCTCTTTCTGTAATAACAGACTTGACAAACCTTCGGTGCAAAGAAGGAACAAGTAGGGGCTGGTTGGGTCACCTTGGCGAATACCACGTGATGGAGCCACAACTTCTGTAAGCTCACCATTAACCCTGACGGCATAACAAACATTAGTGACGCACCGCATCACAGAGTCAATCCAGGTCGGAGCAAAGCTAAGTCTTGAATGGCACCCATGAAGATAACACCACTCGACATGATCATATGCCTTCATCATATCAATCTTCATAGCAAAATAAGGTTGTTTCACCATTTGGCGCCTTATAGTATGCATGCATTCATAAGCAATCAAAGTATTATCCGTGATTAGTCTTCCTGGGACAAATGCACTTTGATAATCAGAAATAATCACCGGCAAAATTAATTTGAGACGATTAGCCAAAACCTTAGAGGCGATTTTGTAAAGGACATTGTAGAGACTAATCGGACAAAAAATCTTCAATTGTTTTGGCCTCGCAACTTTAGGGATAAGCACAATTACTAAATCACAAAAACCCTCCGGAATTGGTCGTCCCTCCAAGAAGCTTCGAACTGCATGACAAATATCCTCCTCCAGAAAAGACCAATGTGTTTGATAAAAAAGGAGGGAAACCCATCTGGGCCAGGTGCCTTAGTCGGGCCCATTTGAAATAAGACTGTTTTGATCTCCTCATTAGTGTACGGCCTGCACAGTTCTTCATTCATGCCAGATGACACTTTTCGAGGAATAGAGGCCAGAACATTATCAATCTCAGCACATGATTTGGAAGTGAATAATTTTTAATAAAAACCTTGAACCATACTCTTAATCTCACCCCGCGAGTCACAAATAGATCCATCATCACGCAACAAGGCAGAAATCTTGTTAGCTCGACATCTTGCAGCCGCCCGTGCATGAAAAAATGTCGTGCTTCTACCCCCCTCACACAACCAGTCCACTTGAGACCAGTGTCGCTCCATGATTTCTTCCCTATCAAATAACTCACAAAGGCCACCATCAATAGACCTCTCCTCCATAAGCATGGTCTCCGAAATTGGAGAGGAGCGGATTGTCTTAAGCCTCCGTTCTAATTTATATATTTCCTTGCGGACACTCCCAAAAGAATCTCGGCTCCATGTACGCAAACATCGAGACACATGATTCAGATTAGACCAGGTAGATTGTAAGGACATAGAACCGTATCTTCCATTTTCCCAAGCTTGTTCCACAGTTTCCTTGTAATCATCATCTCGCAACCACATAGCCTCAAATTTAAAATCACATTGAATCGGCCTGGGACGCTGCAAAGAACTATCATGAGAAAGCTGAATCAGGACAACATAATGATTGGAAGTTGTAGCAATGACATTCTCCACACAACAATCATCAAATAACTGGGTAAAATCTACATTAGCAACTGCCCTGTCTAGGTGAACCTTTACATGAGTGTCCACATTTTGACGATTACACCATGTAAATTTTGGTCTTGAGAAGCCCAAGTCTACAAGTTCACACTCAACCATACAATCACGAAAAGCAGAAATTTGACTCTCTGAACGATCCCGAGGTCCACAATGTTCATCTTGAGACAAAACCTCATTAAAATCACCACAACATATCCATGGGCCGTTCTATTGTGCACGCATGAGTTGAAGAAAATTCCAGAAGTGGTATCTCTCTTCCCTTCGAGATTCACCGTACAAACATGTAGCACGCCAAGTAGGGTCTCCCTCGGAGGTCACATGAACATCAATACACCTATTGTTAGCCAATTTCAGCTCAACATCAATAGTCTGTAACCAAAATAGAGCCAGACCACCACTCTGACCATCACTACCCACAACAAAGCAACCATTAAAACCTAAGGACCACATCATATTTCTTACGCGAGATTCCCTCATCTTTGTTTCAGACAGAAAGAGGAGGGTGGGTCGGTGCAACTTCACTAGCCAGCAAAGCTCGCCAACTGTCGAGTCCGACCCAAGGCCTCGACAGTTCTAGCACAATATACTCATTGTGTCTGGCGGGGCTGCACCGCAGCGTCCGCTAGATCCGCCGACCTATTTGGAGATGTTCTCTTCTTCTTGTTACCATCCTCCTCGGTGTGCACCACATAATCACCTGAGTCATCTGCCTTGTCTTGCACTATAACGAGGGTCAAAGAATCAGAACCCTCTTTTCTAGATTCATTGCTTGTAGACCCCGCTTGGAGGGCCTTGGCAGGTTTGCGCTTCTATCCTGATAAGTTCTGCTTACTATTTGTCACATCATTCAGATCCGTACTGGTCCTGTTAGACCTCCCCCTACCACGGCCATGACTAGTTTGTCCACGGCTTCCCACGATCAGCGCTCCTCTATTGATAGTCAAGGAGACCACATCAGTCCCATCTAGTTGTCGAGTTGTCCTTTTGCCACGGGTACCCGTCGCGGAGGCATGTGAGACACCAGACATAGACCAATTTCCTGCATGGCCCATAAACTCCAAGGAAGATGAAGCGTTATTGGGGTTGTAGCTACCGCCCTTCCGCATAAAATTATCAACACATAACTTCTTGGATGCATAAGGCAGCTCCCCCATCTCATCACGAATATTCGGGTTAGGACATAGCTGTTGATAAACGTTGCATGGGAAACAAAAAATTTCTATGCTTCACCAAGATCAATCTAGGAGATGAGCATCTACGAGAGGAGAGATTGGATCCAGGTACCCTTATAGATCACTAAGCGGAAGCGTTAAAGAATGCGGTTGATGTAGTCATACGTCTCTGCGATCCAAATCGCAAGCCGTCCCACGAACTCTCGATCAAGTGCCAAACGGACGGCACCTCCGCGTTCAACACACATACAGATCGATGATGATCTCCGCCTTCTTGATCCAGCAAGAGGGAGCGGAGAGGTAGATGGATTCTCCGGCAGCTCGACGACATGGCGGCGGTGGTGGCGGAGCTGGTCTGGCAAAGCTTCGGGGAGGGAGGAAGGGCTGCGCCATGACTTATATAGCTGCTGCCCTCCCTCACCTCACATATATATAGGGGGAGAGGAGGGGGCTAGCCACCCTAGGGTTTCCCGTAGGGTTTGCTGCGGCGGCCAAGGAGGTGGGGCGGCAGCCAGGGTGGCTTGGCCACCAAGTTTGGTGGCTAGCCCACCCTTTTGGCCCAAACCTAGCCTCTAGCCGCATGGGCCTTGAGGTGGGAGGTGCGGCCAGCCCAGCAGGGGCTGGTCTGCACCCTCTCGCAGCCCATGGGGCCCTTCGGAGTAGATGGGCCCACCTGGTGGACCCCCGGAACACTTCCGGCTCTCCGTCACACAGCTCGCAGGTCACAGAACTTTTCCGGAACTCAAACATCAACTTCCTATATATCAATCTTTGCCTCTACACCATTCCAGAACTCCTCATGATGTCCGGGATCTCATCCGGGACTCCGAACAATCTTCGGTCACCAACACACATAACTCATCTATACTGAAACGTCACTGAACCTTAAGTGTGCAGACCCTGCGAGTTCGAGAACCATGTAGACATGACCGAGACACCTCTACGGTCAATAACCAATAGCGGGACCTGGATGCCCATATTGGTTCCTACATGTTCCACAAAGATCTTTATCGGTCGAACCTCTATGTCAAGGATTTAGACAATCTCGTATGTTGTTCCCTTTGTTCTTCGGTATGTTACTTGCCCGAGACTCGATCGTTGGTATCTTCACACCTAGTCGAGTATCGTTACCAGCAACTTTCTTTTACTCGTTTTGTAATACAAGATCTCATGGCTAACACTTAGTCACATTGCTTGCAAGGCTCATTGTGATGTTGTATTACCGAGTGGGCCCTAAGATACCTCTCCGTCACACGGAGCAACAAATCCCAGTGTTGATCCATGCCAACCCAACAAACATCCTCGGAGATACCTGTAGAGCATCTTTATAGTCACCCAGTTACGTTGCGATGTTTGATGCACACAAGGTACTCCTCCGGTATCAGTGAGTTGCATGATCTCATGGTCATAGGAAAAGATACTTGACATGTAGAAAACGGTAGCAATAAACTAACACGATCATATGCTACGTTTACAGTTTGGTTCTTGTCCATCACATCATTCTCTCAATGATGTGATCCCATTATCAAATGACATCTCATGTCCATGGCTAGGAAACCTTAACCATCTTTGATCAACGAGGTAGTTTGCTAGAGGCATACTAGGGACACATTGTTGTCTATATGCCCACACATGTACTTAGTTTCCAATCAACACAATTATAGCATGGACAATAAATGATTATCACAAACAAGGAAATATAATAATAAACACTTTATTTATTGCCTCTAGGGCATATTTCCAACAATCTCCCACTTGCACTAGAGTCAGTAATCTAGCTCACATCACCATGTGATTTACAATGTAATGAATCAAACACACATACAGTTTTGGTGTTGATCATATTTAGCCCTTGGAAGAGGTTTAATCAACGGGTCTGCAACATTCAGATCTGTGTGCACTTTGCAAATATTTATGTCTTCCTCCTTTATGTGATCGCGGATGGAATTGAAGCATCGCTTTATGTGTCTGGTCCTCTTGTGGAACTATGGTTCCTTGGCCAGAGCAATGGCACCAGTGTTGTCACAGAACAGAGCCATTGGATTCAGTGGACTGGACACTACTCCAAGATATGTCATGAACTCCTTCATCCAGACACCTTCCTTCGCTGCCTCCGAGGCTGCGATGTACTCCGCTTCGCATGTAGAATCGGCTACCACACTTTGCTTGGAACTGCAACAGCTTACCGCTCCCCCACTGAGAATAAATACGTATCCGGTTTGTGAGTTAGAGTCATCCGGATCAGTGTTAAAGCTTGCATCAACGTAACCCTTTACACGAGCTCTTGATCACCTCCATAAACGAGAAACATTTCCTTAGTCCTTTTCAAGTACTTGAGGATATTCTTGACCGCCGTCCAGTGCTCCATTCCTAGATCACTTTGAAACCTTCTGTCCATACTTATGTCGATACTCATCTTTTCTCTATCTTCTGCAGTCACTGGGCATTGAGTCTTACTCAACCTCACACCTTGTAACACACGCAAGAACCCCTTCTTGGACTGATCCATTTTGAACTTCTTCAAAACTTCATGAAGGTATATGTGCTTTGTGAAAGTCCTATTAAGTGTCCCGATCTATCTCTATAGATCTTAATGCCTAATATGAAAGCAGCTTCTCCTAGGTCCTTCATTGAAAAACTCTTGCTCAAAAAATCCTTCACGCTTTCCAGCATTTCTATATTGTTTCCAATCAGCAATATGTCATCTACATATAATATTAGAAACTCTATAGAGCTCCCACTCACTTTCTTGTAAATAGAAGCTTCTCTGTAAACTTGTATAAACCCAAACGCTTTGGTCACCTCATCAAAGCGCAGGTTCCAACTCCGAGATGCTTGCACCAGTCCATAAATGAATTCTTGGAGTTAGCAAACTTTGTCAGCATTCACTGGATCGACAAAACCTTCTAGTTGTATCATATACAACTCTTCCTTAAGCAAACCGTTAAGGAACACTATTTTGACATCCATCTGCCAAATTTCATTGTCAAAATATGTAGCTATTGCTAACATGATTCTGACGGATTTAAGCATCACTACGGGTGAGAAGGTCTCATCATAGTCAACTCCTTGAACTTGTGAAAAACCCTTTGCCACAAGTCGAGCTTTTATAGACGGTGACATTACCGTCCGCGTCCGTCTTCCTCTTAAAGATCCATTTGTTCTGAATGACCTTTCGCCCTTCAGGTAATACTTCAAAAGTTCACACTTTTTTTTCATACATGGATCCCATCTCGGATTTCATGACCTCTAACCATTTCTCAGAATCCGGGCTCATTATCGCTTCTTCATAGCTCGTAGGTTCCTCATTGTCTAAGAACATGACCTCTAAGACAGGGTTGCCATACTACTCAGGAGCAGTACGTGCCCTTGTCGACCTACGAGGTTCAATAGCAACTTGATCTAAAGCTTCATGATCTTCATCATTAACTTCCTCTTCAACTGCCGTAGGCTCCACAGAAACATCTTTCTGTGCTGCGCTACTCTCTGGCTGAATCAGAGGTTCAACAACCTCATCAAGTTCTATCTTCCTCCCACTCAATTCTTTCGAGAGAAACTCTTTCTCAAGAAATGTTCCGTTTTTAGCGACAAAAACTTTGCCTTCAGATCTGAGATAGAAGGTATACCCAATTGTCTATTTTGGGTATCCTATGAAGACGCATTTTTCCGCTTTGGGTTCCCATTTTTCACGCTGAAGCTTTTTGACATAAGCATCACATCCCCAAACTTTCAGAAACGACAACTTTGGTTTCTTGCCAAACCACAGTTCATACTGCGTCATCTGAACGGATTTTGATGGTGCCCTATTTAAAGTGAATGCAACTGTCTCTAATGCATAACCCCAAAACGATAGTGGCAAATCGACAAGAGACATCATAGAATGCACCATATATAATAGTGTTCGATTATGACGTTCGGACACACCATTACGTTGTGGTGTTCCAGGCGGTGTCAATTGTGAAACAATTCCACATTGTCTTAAGTAACTGCCAAACTCGTAACTCAGATATTCTCCTCCTCGATCAGATTGCAGGAATTTAATCTTGTTGTTACGATGATTCTGAACTTCACTTTGAAATTGCTTGAACTTTTCAAACGTTTCCGACTTGTGTTTCATTAAGTCATCAATGAAGGTGAGAAAACGATGATATCCACCACGCGCCTCAATGCTCATCGGACCGCACACATCAATATGTATGATTTCCAACAAGTCACTTGTCCGTTTCATTGTTCCAGAGAACGGGGTTTTAGTCATCTTGCCCAAGAGGCTTGGTTCACATGCGTCAAGTGATTCAAAATCAAGTGACTCCAAAATTCTATCAACATGGAGCTTCTTCATGCGTTTTACACCAATATGACCTAACCGGTAGTGCCACAAGAAGGTGGTACTATCATTATCAATTCTACATCTTTTGGCATCAATGTTATGAACATGTGTGTCATCGAGATTGAATATGAATAAACCCCTCACATTGGGTGCACGACCATAAAAGATATTACTCATATAAATAGAACAACCATTATTCTCTGATTTAAATGAGTACCCGTCTCGCAATAAACAAGATCCAGATATAATGTTCATGCTTAACGCATGCACTAAATAACAATTATCCAGGTTCATCACTAATCCTGATGGTAATCGAAGAGCGAGCATGCCGACGGCGATCACATCAACCTTGGAACCATTTCCCACGCGCATCGACATTTTCTCCTTTGCCAGCCTCCACCTATTCCGCAGTTCCTGTTTTGAGTTGCAAATGTGAGCAACCAAACCAGTATCAAATATCCAGGTACTACAACGAGAGTTGGTAAGGTACACATCAATAACATGTATATCATATATACCTTGTTTGGTGTTGGCCGCCTTCTTGTCAACCAGGTACTTGGGGTAGTTCCGCTTCTAGTGACCAGTTCCCTTGCAATGAAAGCACTCAGTTTTTGGCTTGGGTCCAGCCTTGGGTTTCTTCACGGGAGGGACAACTACTTTGCCACCCTTCTTGGAGTTACCATTTTTGCTCTTGCCATTCTTCTTGAAACTAGTGGTTTTATTGACCATCAACACTTCATGGTCTTTTTGGATTTCAGACTGAGCGACTTTCAGCATCGCAAACAACTCGGCGACTGACTTGTTCATCCCATGCATGTTATAGTTCTGCACGAAGCTCTTATAGCTACGTGGCAATGACTGAAGAACTTTGTGAGTGATCACCTCCGGAGGGAGGGGCATCCCTAACTCCGCCAGACGGGTCAAATACCTAGACATTCTGAGTATATGTTCACTAATAGACCCGTTCTCCTCCATCTTGCAAGCATAGAACTTATCGGAGGTCTCATACCTATCGATCCGGGCATTCTTCTTAAAGATGAACTCCAACTCCTGGAACATCTCATATGCCCCATGACATTCAAAATGTCTTTGAAGTCCCGGTTCTAAGCCATACAACATTGCACACTTAACTATTGAGTGATCTCTATAACGTGCCTCCCAAGCGTTCTTAACGTCTTCGGATGACACGGGAGCGGGTGGGTCACCAAGCGGTGCATCAAGGACATAAGCCTTCTGGGAAGCCGTGAGGATAATCCTTAGATTATGGGCCCAGTCTACAAAGTTACTTCCATCATCTTTCAACTTAGCTTTCTCTAGGAATGCATTAAAATTCACGGGTGCTACTGTGCGAGCCATTGATCTACAACATAAATAAGCAAAGGTTACTAAGACTATTGTTCAAGATAATGAGTTTAGTTAATCAAATTACTAAAGCTCCCACTCAAATTGACATCCCTCAGGTCATCTGAGTGATACATGTTCCAAATTCACCAACTCAAGTCCGATCATCACGTGAGTCAAGCTGGTTTCAATGGTGAACATCATCATTTTGATCATATCTACCATATGACTCATGTTCGACTTTTTGGTCTCTTGTGTTCGAGGCCATGTCTGTACATGCTAGGCTCATCAAGTTTAACCAGAGTGTTCCGCATGTGCAACTCTGCCTTGCACCTGTTGTATGCGAACGTAGAGTCTATCACGTGGTGTATCGACATGACGAACTTTCGCAATGGTGCACACTCGGGGAGAACACAATTTATCTTGAAATTACCTTATAATGCTACCTTCGTCCTAAGCAAAACAAGGTGCATAAAAAGATTAACATCACATGGAAATCATAAGTGACATGATATGGCCATGAACTATTGCTTTTGATCTCCATCTCCAAAGCACCGACATGATCTTCATCGTCACCGGCATAACACCATGATCTCCGTCATCATGATCTCCATCATTGTGTCGCCATCGGGGTTGTCACGCCCACCATACTCATACTACTATTGCTACTGCTTAGCGATAAAGTAAAGAATTACATAGCGCTTAAATATTGACACGCAGGTCATATAATAATTAAAGATAACCCTATGGCTCTGGCCGGTTGCCGTACTCATCGATATGCAAGTCGTGATATTCTATACAAAACATGATCATCTCATACATCACATATATCTCATTATGTGTTTGGCCATATCATATCACAATGTACCCTGCAAAAACAAGTTAGACGTCCTCTAATTGTTGCTGCATGTTTTACGTGGCTGCTATGGGTATCTAGCAAGAACAATTCTCACCTATACGCAAAATCAAAACGGTGATACTCAATTTGCTTTTTAACCTTCTCAAGGACCGCCTTTGTCGAATCCGATCCAACTAAAGTAGGAGAGATAGACACCCGCCAACCATCTTTGTGCAACAGAGTTACACATCAGTCGATGGAACCGGTCTCTTGTAAGTGTACGAGTAAGGTTGGTCCGGGCCGCTTCATCCCACAATATTGTTGAATCAAAACACGACCAAGGGAGGAAGCAACCTAAGCATCAACGCCCACAAACTCTTTTGTGTTCTACTCGTGATCTCATCTACACGTAGACCTAGCTCATGATGCCACTGTTGGGAAACGTTGCATGGGAAACAAAATTTCCTATGCTTCACCTAGATCAATCTAGGGGATGAGCATCTACGAGAGGAGAGATTGGATCCACGTACCCGTATAGATCGTTAAGCAGAAGCGTTAAAGAACGCGTTCGATGTAGTCGTACGTCTCCGCGATCCAAATGGCAAGCCATCCCACGAACTCCCGATCAAGTGCCGAACGGACGACACCTCCACGTTCAGCACATGTTCAGATCGATGACGATCTCCGCCTTCTTAATCCAGCAAGAGGGAGCGGAGAGGTAGATGGGTTCTCTGGCGGCACGACGGCGTGGCGACGGTGGTGGTGGAGCTGATCCGGCAGAGCTTCGCTAAGCAGCGCCGAATAAATCTACTAGAGGAGAAGTAATCGTGGAGGAAGGAAGGGTTGCGCCGTGACTTGTGTAGCTGCATCCCTTCCTCCCCTCACACACACACACACACACACACACACACACACACATATATATATATAGGGGGAGAGGAGACAACTAGCCTCCCTAGGGTTTCCCCTAGGGTTTGGTGTCGCGGCAAAGGAAGTGGGGCGGCGGCCAAGGTGGCTAGGCCACAAAGTTTAATGGCTAGCCCACCCTTTTGGCCCAACCCTAGCCTCTAGCCGCATGCGCCTTGAGGTGGGAGGTGGGGTCAGCCCACCAGGGGCTGGTCTGCACCCTCTCACAGCCCATGGGGCCCTTCGGAGTTGATGGGCCCACCTGGTGGATCCCCCGAACACTTCCGGCACTCCGTCACACCACTCGCAGGTCACGGAACTTTTCCGGAACTCCAACATCAACTTCCTATATATCAATATTCGCCTCCAGACCATTCCGGAACTCCACGTGACGTTCGAGATCTCATCTGGGACTCCGAACAACCTTCGGTCACCAACAAACATAACTCATCTATACCGAAACGTCACCGAACCTTAAGTGTGCAGACGCTGCGGGTTCGAGAACCATGTAGACATGACTGAGACACCTCTATGGTCAATAACCAATAGCAGAACCTGGATGCCCATATTGGTTCCTACATGTTCTACGAAGATCTTTATCGGTCGAACCTCTATGTCAAGGATTCAGACAATCCCGTATGTTGTTCTCTTTGTTCTTCGGCATGTTACTTGCCCGAGACTCGATCGTCGGTATCTTCACCCCTAGTTTAGTCTCATTACCAGAAACTTTCTTTTATTCGTTCCATAATACAAGATCCCCTGGCTAACACTTAGTCACATTGCTTGCAAGTCTCATTGTGATGTTGTATTACCGAGTGGGCCCTGAGATACCTCTCCGTCACACAGAGCAACAAATCCTAGTGTTGATCCATGCCAACCCAACAGACACCCTCGGAGATACCTATAGAGCATCTTTATAGTCACCCAGTTATGTTGCGACGTTTGATACACACAAGGTACTCCTTCGGTGTCAGTGAGTTGCATGATCTCATGGTCATAGGAAAAGATACTTGACATGCAGAAAACTGTAGCAATAAACTGACATGATCATATGCTACATTTATAGTTTGGGTCTTGTCCATCACATCATTCTGCCAATGATGTGATCCCATTATCAAATGACATCCCAACAAGCATAGATGAATGACCAAGCAGACCACGTGAGAAGCAATAAAAAGGCAAACTCTCATACATTACCGAGTATGTCTCATTGGTTTTCAATTCCGCTGATGTAACTGTCACAAAACGAGTCACAGGCTCATGCACGAAAATCTCAACCCGCACACGCATGTATGCACCCCCAACAACGGCCATCAACATCAAATTCCACATTAATTATTCTTCCAATCGGCTTAGAAAACTCCATCCAAAATTTCACTTGCATTAGTCTTTGAGGAAGTGCGAAAATCCTTGCCCAAATGGCTAGACTATTAAGCTTGACCTGAAGAGGCTGGACCGCCGCATCGTAGAGCTTCAGAAGAACAACATGTTTCCCAACCATCCATGGAGACCCGTTCATCACACGGGCACGGTCCGCTTGCGAACCAAATTCAGCAACAAAGATGTTATCCTCTGCGGGGTGGAGCTGCAAACCTTTCGGATTGCCCCAGGCTAGCCTCATAGCCGTAGAGATAGTCTAGATGTGAAGGACATTGGGGGCCAAAACCTTACTAACTAGGGCACGCTTGGGTTCACCGGGTCCGCCTCATCTTCATCATCCAGCATCACAGGTTAGGCTTCGATGGCGGTTAGTCGAAGCCTTTTCGTCAGCTCCTCAACTCAAGAGCCCTGGCCGTAGCCAGGCACACCCGACGAGATAGCAGTTGCACCCTGTAGAGGGGCCTCAGGATCCGTCAGCGGCGACACCTGGACGCCACCACCATCTTGGGAAGAACTCATAAGGGCCAGAGGATCACTCACCGCAGTCCTGCTTACTCCGGCCATGGTCGAGCAGAACGGATCACAACCGACCGCAGCCAAGGATGGGAAACGATGCAAGATCGCCCCTGGATCACCCCGAACCACAAGCAGCAGGACACCGAACAACAACACCAGACGGAGCGGAGCAGAGAACTGGGAAGAAGGGAGAATCACAAAGAAACCGTGAATTCAAACGGAAGCAAACCCTAGAAGACGCTAGTCGCCTGAGGGAGAGACAGCACCTCAAGCGGTTGCCATCGCGTGCACGGCTGGATCTAGGAAGACTCGTCCTTGGGTTTTGGGGGTTCCAAGTCCAATAGAGCGGCAATGAGGGCCAACCGTAGGTGATTTTACTAATTGTCGACATTTATCTACTTATCTAATTGCTCATATCATGACATGCTTGACACATTGTTTTATTCATATTATGCTCTCACACCAAACCTCTAACATATGACATTTGCACCGCTTATTCTTTTTGTCATATGAGCGGGTATGTACTTCATCCATATCATTGCACTTGACTATTTATATATGGGCAACTTGTTTGTTATGTGTGTTTGCGTTCCAAGCACATTTGAATAAATGCACACATCAAGGTGAGCTCGTCTTATATCGATTGTTTTTTATTGCACCATTCTTTGAATATCTATATTGCCATGTGTCTAATCATATTGCCATCAATTAACCAAAAATGGGAAGATTGAAAGTGTATCTAGAATCTGACTGTATTTTGGTGTTGATAACGATATGATTGGAGAGACTAAAGTCACCTTTCAAGTTTATATCAAGACATTGGTCTCTTGGTGATAATATATGGAGATGGTTGACTAGAGTACATCATGGTGGAAAACGAAGATTGTGTCGAAACACGAAGTGGTTGTGATGGAAAAGTGCTCTATAAATATGGCGGAGGTTAGATGATATATAAAGCCGCACAAGGGGTGACCTAAAATGCGTATGCGCCCCCTTAGGAGCCATGGGCCCATAAGCTCCTAGGGGCTCTGGCCCCACTCTCCTTCTCATCTTGCTACAATGACTCTTTGGGTATCGTGACATCCTTTTAATTGTTTGGGGTCCGATGATATGTTATTTTTTTGAAATAAAAAATGTAGAAAGCACAAAATAGCACTGAGCGCTGAATTAATAGATTAGTTCGTGATAAAACTTTTAAAATATTGCACAATTGAAGGATAATAGGCATGAAACATATAAAAATTATAGATACGTTGGAGATGTGTCAGACACCTGTTAGCCTCTTGGCACATGCCCTCTTTTGATGGAAAACTTAGTCTTGGATTAACTCGATTTTTCATTTACAAATACTTGTTTCGCATGAAAATACACATATGAGGATAAAAAGTGGCATTAAAAAATCAGTAGGTTAATTCAAATAAATAATTAAATTATGCATATTTGGTTTAAAAATATGACATGAAAACTAAAATAAGGTAAAGGCTGGCTTAGCAATGGAAGTTTCTCTCTTGCCGAGACCTCAAGTACTGGCAACCTCAAGTTCCGATGGTTAGCGGGAGAGCTCGTACGAGCGGCAGCGGTGCTCACACAACCGACAACAACGATGGAGCGTGGACGAGGGCAACATAACTCTAGCACGGATAAGAGCATCTACAGCCGGATCTTCTATTTTTTTCCTATACATCCGAATTATCTGCATGGTCAATGTCCAGTCAAAAGAGGATGACCCAACCGGACACTCACTTTCTTCCAAAACGCTTAGACTGACCGGCATATTTCCATTCCGCATTAAATCTAGGGGCAATAAGAGGTTGCTCGGTCACGTCCGAACACCTCCACTCGACCCCACATGCAGTTACTCAATTCCCATCTCTGTCCCTCGTCTCTTCGTGATGCACACCTGACTGCCTTTGCCGGCCACATCAATGGTGAAGGAGGCAGCGCCTCGCGGCAGACGTTGAAGCTAGAAGGAGCGCTCGCTGGTGCCGACTGTTAGAAGGTGGAGAGAGGGATTTGTGGAATTGATGTTTATTGTTTGAGCCTCATGGACATATATATAAGAGTCATGATCAACGTGAAATAAGACACGCCATAATAATTCCTAGTTTATCTTATGTTTCCTAACTAATCACGATACTCAACATCCTTCCACAGTCACAACGATAGCGATGTAGACGGTGATACTAGAGAAGAGTCCGAAGGTAAGCCGACATACATCCCCCCCTAGGTCGTAACCGTCGATGTATCGCAGAAGTTGTTGATGGAGTTGAAACCAACGAGGTTGCTCAAGCAAGGCGATAGCCCTTTGCGCCGATGTTGAGGTACTCGAGAGCGTACGATGGTGTAGCCGTGGTCGATGTAGCTATGCGAAGAACGTTGTGGTCGGGGAAGATGACGCCGCCAATGGAGATGAGTTGGTGTTGGAGAAAGATGAAGGGTGGTGAACTGGCGGTGTGGCTCGGGTGAGCGAGCGGCAGGGTGCGGAGGAAGCGGAACAGCGGCGGCGGTCTGAGAAGGCAGCGACGACGTTAGAGTTGGATCGGTTAGGCTAATACCATGTTAGAAGGGAGAGAGAGGAATTGTATATAAGAGTACATGATTATAAGACAAGGTAGAATAATTTTTAGTCCATCTTATACTCTCCCTGTTTTTAAGTATAAGTTTTTTTAAAGATTTCATTATAAATTACATATGGATGTATATAGACATACTTTATAGTGTAGATTCACTCATTTTATTTCGTATGTAGTGCGTAGTGAAATCTCTAAAAAGACTTTTATGAAACGGACGGGAGGAGTAACCACGATACTTAACACGGACGAGGTGACGTCTCACATGCGGGCCTCATGCTGGCCGCCGTGACCACACAGTCACCGCGTGTGCAATGTCGCCCCCGTGCTGGCCATAGTGAGTTGGCCGGGCGCCGTCTGCGCGCCGGCCGGCACGTCGCACAACTCGTGCCCTGGCCGTCGCATCCTGGCTGCAGCGTGTGTGCCTGATGTTGCCCGCGTGCTAGTCGCCGTTGTGTGCGTACTGGCCTTCGCGTCCGCCTGGCACCGTGCATGCTAGCTATCATTGGGCGCGCCCGTGCGTGATGTTGTGCCCGCGCCGCGCCGTGGCCGTTGTGCTTGCTGCTCTCGTTGGCCGCCACTCTCTAGCCATCGCGCTAGCGCTGGCTGCCGTGATCGCGTGTTCACGCCGTGGCTGTGCGTGTTCCTGTCGTGCTCGCGTGCGCTCGCGTGATCACGGTCCGTTGCGCTCGTGCTGGCTGCGGTACTCGCTCGCGTGCTGGCTACTACACTCGATCTGGCCGCCGTGCTCATGCAGCCATGCCTGCGGGCTGCTACGCTCGAGGTGGCCGCCATGCTCACGCAGCCCTGCGTGCAGGCCACAGTCGCGTGCGAGCGGGCCGCAGCGGCAGCTGGCTTACGTGCTAGCAGCAGTCGCAGCCACTTGCTGGCCGCTGCGTGAGCTGCGAGCCGCCGCTGGCCACACCGTGCTATCTAGTCAGCCACTGGCCGCGTGTGTGCTCTGTGAGGTCGCACACAACGTGTTTTCCGAATTTCCTGAAGAATTAGGCGCACAATTTTAAGTAGTGTGGTTAATCGACAGAAAATACAAGAAGGTAAAATGGACAGATCTGATCACTGTCCGGGCGTGTTCGTGGACATTTGAGGAGCCAAATTAGTGTAGACGCTCTAAGGCCCTAGTGGTTGGATAACTGGGGGGCAGCGATTTCGAGCACATACGGGAGGTGACCAAGATCGTACAGGCTGCGTGAATGCAAGGATCACACCGGCAACGGTCGATGGGATGTGAAGGTAGCACTGGAGGAACTTAGGATTTTTATCACTTGCTTTGTTCACTGGAGAAACTGCACTGTGATTGACATGTGGGCTCACTTTTGTTTAGGTGTTTTGGCCAAAAATGTATTATACATATGTGATATAAAAGTGAATTTTTATGTGCCCCTTAATACTGATAGCTGAAAATGTGTACGATGGTGTCATTTGGTTATGAATTTAGGCCCGGTGTCAAATGGGGAAGATAATAATTTTCAGGTTACAAAGGGAAATTATCATTGTTTTTAGCCTCAACTAAATGCCACACTCACACACGCACGCCACAATTAAGTCATATCCCAACTACGCTCCTAACTGGATATACCCACTACCTATACACATCATTGCACTCAGCTGTTCCACTCAATCATCCAAATCCAGATCTAGAGACTACCATGCAAGTACATCCGTCGACGCTCCTGGAAGATCTCTTCGAAGATACCCTCCTCCGCCTTCCGCCCGATGACCCAACCTACATCTTCCACGCCTCCCTCGTTTGCAAGGTTTGGGGATATGTTATTTCCCGACCTAGCTCCCGTCGCCGCATCCATGAGCTCCACTAGTCACCTCCTATTCATGGCTTCCTCCATGAATCCAATGACAAGCGCATCCCCAACTTCACCCCCACCATCGTGTCGTCCTTCTACCTCACCACTTCGTAGCATCGATCTACGCGGGCCCTCGACTAACACCACAAAGGCATCCTCTTCCTCTCCGACTCCAAGGGCCAGGATACTCAGAATATTCTCAAGTTGGAGACAGTCGTGTGTTCCCAACATCGCGCCTGATGCCCATGGCTTATAGTGACATATACACAGATGTGGTGCACACGACTGCCATCGTATTCCGTGCAAAGGATGAGTGCGACCGTCGCGATTTCTTAGGAAGGCATTTTTGTGTTCCATTTGTCCTCTCCGTTGAAGATGAAGACAGCGACAACGATGATCATGCCATGTGGGTGTGTTTATACTCGTCGAAGACTATAACCTGGGGTGAGCTGACCTCTTTGCACCACCGCTGGCCTTTGTGCTTTACACTTTTTTCCAGCATGCTCATTGAGTGGTATCAGCTCTACTTCATGGTTGATGATGGGTTCATCCTAGATGATGATTTGGCATGGCACAATTTGACTATGTTTAACCTACAAAACTATGAGTCAAACTACGACGATGGCCAATATAACATCATGCTGGTGGAGGATGGTGGACTGGGTGTTAACGAAGTCCTGAATTCTAATCTCAAATTGTGGGCTAGGGAGGCAAGTGATATCACTAATTGACAATGGGTGTTGAACCAGGTCATTTACCCGGGAATTGCACTCCCAATTGGTGCTCTCGTGGATGTAGATGCTAGAGTGCAAGTTCTGGGCTTTGTCGAGGGAGTGTATGTCATTTTCGTGACCATGATAGTTGGACTCTTCAAGATAGAAGTACAATCAGAGCGGACGAGGAAGGTGTGCGATGATCATGGCTTTTCTAATTTGATTTCGATTGTGAGCTTCTACAGTCCTGTGCCTCGAGGTGATCACAAGGATCGATAGCCTAGTAGGGATGCAAGTTCTGAGGATGGAGCAGGAGAGGAGAAAACAATACATCAGCTATGACAGTTGATCAACATAGGGTCCAATGTTACCAAAGAGGAGGATTTTGTCAACTCCTTCGGATGCATCAAGGACTTCATAGAGAACGGGTTAGGGTTCCCTTCCCGAAAGCTACTAGCCCCGTTGAAGTGTGATAATTTATTATTTGTGTGGAAAATAATTAGCAATTAGTTCAATGCTCATTTGGTTTTGTTATTGTTCTAACATGTCCCATGTTGCTCTGAGTCTTTGGCTCTTGTAGTTTTGAAGACAAGGATTAGTAGGGTTTAGGATGTGATAGAAATACTTTGGAAAATATTCGACACTGGCTAGTTGGGATATATTATATGTGTCTCAAGTACTAGCCAATTAGAGACCAGTATGCCCTATTATGATGTGCACATTGTGATTAGCATCATATCGAAGTTCAATCACCATGTTATACAATTTAAGAAATGTTATCTGGTCTCTAGTACTAGCTAGATATCAATATCTCTTCAATGCAATTTATTTGTGTAGTACTTCATAATATGTGCGGATAATAACTAGTTGTTAGAAAAGGCAACCAAAAAAACAAAGTTATCACCTTGTGTCATCAAATTGGTTAATAATTGTAGTTGTGATGTTCTATATATCATAGATAACAATAAATTTTTGCCTTTCGTTATAACTGATAACTTCAACAATTATCGACTGTATAATTTGTCCTTATTGTCAGAGTTCCATCATATGAACAAGTTGCTTCAGAATGTACCAGCATGGCATGCGAGCATGGTTGTGGTTTGCCAGATGAAGTTGAAGAGGTGATTGGTCCTTTGGGTGATGTTCCCAAGAGTGCCCGAAATGAAGAATCCGTGAGGAGTTTAGGTACATCCAGCAAAGGTGATGTTGGGAATTGAAAATACCCTAGGTAGCAATGTTCATAATGCTCCGCCTTCACAGAAAGGGTAACTTTGAATCATAAACGGTGAAATATGCGATTTCACTAAAGTAGTTATGATAATATATGAAATTGCCCTTGTACGAAATGGTTTCTCGTTTAATGTGGCATGGATGGTTATGTACTGTGCATATTACACAGAAGATTGGTTATGCATTGTCCATATGTAAGATGTGTTTGGGACTTGGAGAATATTGACATTCGGCGTATTTCATGAACTTCCATCATCATTCCACAGGATACCTTTTGTTTTGCTAATAGTCAGCACATGCTTCACTTTTGCTCATAAGATCCTTGTTTATGGTTGCATATATACCGAGATTGTGCCTCTAAAATTATTTTGAACACTCAGCCATGATCACCAAGCAATCACCAAATATTCAAATCAATATTTTCAATTCTCATTTACAGTTTCCAAATATGTACAACCCATAAACAAGGATCTTATGAGTAGCAATGAAGCAACACTAAGATCTTTATGTATGGCTATTACATATTTTGAAATTGTGCCGCTAAAGTTATTTTGAATGTTATGCCATGAGTACCAAGAAATCACCAACTATTTGTCTCATTTTTTTGACTTCTCGTTCATAGTTTCTGAATATGTCCCCTAATATCCTTGTTTATGGGCTATACACATTTTGAAACTGTGCCTCTAAACTTATTTTGAACACTCTGCCATGATTACCAAGCAATCATCAAATATTTGTCTCAATTTTTTTACTTCTCATTTACAGTTTTCCTAATATGTATATCACATTAACTAGGATCTTATGAGAAGCAATGAAGAAGCCCATAACACCCTTTTCTGGGATGTGCACATTTTAAAACCATGCCTCTGAAATTATTTTGAACACTCTCGCATGATTACCAAGCAATCACCGAATATTTGTCTCAAATTTTTTAATTCTCATTTACAATGAGTGAATAGTTGGTTCTTTCCATGGAGGCATTGAACTGCCTTTCATTGGCCAAACAATTTTTCTCCATATGTTGACAAAAGCCATGGCTTATTGAAACCAAGAGAACAAGGCCAAAGGCAAGCACTATTCGTTGTCTATCCTCATAACCTATTTTTAGTAACTTTTGGTAATAAAGTACTATTGTGAGATCGAGCACACATGAGCTCGGATACACATTAAATTTTGAAAAACTATTAAAAATATTTCAAAACAATTCTGTTTTCTTGGAGAAATATTGATGTTTTTTCCACACGCTTGAATCAGTGATAAACAATACTTGGAAAAAAAACGCGCTTTCTGGAGCATGGGTTTAGTTTTTTACTACACCTCAACAAATGTGATTTCATCGCATAAAACTGCATGAGTGTAAATAAAGCATCGTTGGTTCTCCAAAAAAATGAGAGTTCCTAAATAAATACTTTTTTGGAACTTGCTGCTCACTCGAGATGATGTGACCTCGAGCCTACATATTCCATGTCCCTTTTGGAAAGTCCTTCATAACTTTGAACAAAATTTATGAAAACAAAAGGTGCAACCACATAAAGTTCACACAATAAAATGATTTGTTATTGCAACTCACCAGCATTGGTCAGGATATAAATGGTACAAACATTTCCCACACAAAAATGGAAGCATTAGGACTGTAGACATTCTAAAATACAACAACAGTTGTGTTAGGATGATTGGAGATTACATGTACAGTTTTATAATTACAGGGGTGTGGTAACCTGACAACAACAATCACCATGCCAAATTTACATCTTCACACCGCCTTTGCATAGAACCGAGTTAAGAGTTGCGAAACGATGCACTATTAGCATCGGCCCACATAGTTCTCTGAAAACCAATAATAATCACTACATTGCACTTGAACAAACTTGTAAGAAAACATCCGCCGTTCAAAAGATTTAGTCGGAGGTCGTGGATGATATCTTGTGATTTAGTGCATGAGGCTCTCCCAAACCAAAGTGACACTTGCAGACAAAAGCTCCTGGTAGGACAATCGTTTATTTAGTCATATAGCCGCAAATCCATTCGAAAAGCAAGACTCCAATTCCAAAATAAAAAACTAGCAAACAACTAAATATCGTATCCAAAATCAAGATTTTATTGTTGACTCCAATGCTAAATAAATCTTTAAAGCAAGGTTTCATTGTAGACTTCCAACGCAAAAAAGTAGACTAAATATCAAATCCAAGATGTCAACACGTGACGCGGAGCATCCTACGGACATCACCATGGCAAGAGTCACTTTGGCAAGTGATACGTGCGACATCTACTTCACATACATAAAGGTGAATCATCTCCTTTACACGTGTTCACTTGACCCCTTCGTGGATGGTATACTACTTGACACTCCCCATCGTGTTCATGCATAGGTATTGTCGGAGCTTCACGGATGACGAGGAGGAGTGCCAGCACCTACGTACTAGTACACCATCCATGAGGGAAGCATGGAAGTGGATACGGAAGAAGACGAAGTTGTGGACAAGCTACAGCGGCCGGACATCCGTTCGGCCTCCGGACATTCGACCCTTCCCGGACATCCGGCGCTTCCTCCCCAGAAATCCGGCGCAAGGCGCCCGAACCTCCCAGACGCGGCTACTCCCGGCCAGACATCCGGGCCAACCCGCAGATATCTGGCGCCACAAAACAGGCCGGACATGTAGCTCTACACCCCAGAATCTGGTGCCTCCACACCCGAATCGAGCAGAGCCAAACGCCGAGCCCCGGACATCTGGCCCCACAGCCCGGACATCCGGCACCCCGTGAATGCCCAGACATCCGCCCCCAGCCCGGACATTCGGTGCCTGCCTACGCACAGAGACGGGCCCAAGGCCCGTGTATCTCTCTTACCCCCCATCTCGCCTGGGACTATATAAGGACCTCCGCCCCCTCTCTCTAGGGTTAGCTATAGTTTTTCTCTTAGTATGTTGAGCCTAGCTCCTTCCACTACCTCTCCCATGGAGTAGATGCCTCTATGAGAGAATATCCCCTAGTGGATGTTAAGGCCCCTCACGAGGGAAGATCCTCCGGGATATCAAGGCCCCATCTCCCCATGGGATTTTGGATGAACTCTACCATGTATCCTTCTTTCCCTTTGTTGTTCATGTACCTTTGTTGATCTTGTGTGTGGTGAGTCTAGTGGATGTGTGATTGGACTTG
The DNA here is from genome assembly GCA_022496015.1 of Hordeum marinum. Taxonomy (NCBI): domain Eukaryota; kingdom Viridiplantae; phylum Streptophyta; class Magnoliopsida; order Poales; family Poaceae; genus Hordeum; species Hordeum marinum. The sequence continues at coordinate 491,615,225 of CM039676.1, read as the reverse complement.
TACTTGAGTGTTTCCTCTTGTGATTTCTCCTTGTTCTTCCCCGTGTTCTTTGTGTTCTTCGTGGAATCCCCTTCCAATTCGTGAAAGATCAACACACACGGGCTTGCCCCGTATCATATTGGTAACTAGGGCCACGTTTCTCACGAATTTGGAGTCCTCCCCTTCGTTTTCTAGCCTAATTTTGTTTGATTTCGTCCCAATTAGAAAATCCCCACCAAAAATAGCCTCACCAATTTTTTTGTGATTTGTTGATTCTTGTGAGATTTTGTTGATTTTTATCCATGGAATTCATGTTTGGCAAGTGGATCTAGCTTTCCCACCACCTAATCCCCCTCATTTTTCTTTCCCCCCATCAATTGTGATCCCACGAGCTCAAAATTTCCACCCAAATTGAGTTCTCGAGGCCCAAATCTCGATATGGATCTGTTGGGCCAGACATCTGGGCCTAAGGCCGGACATCCGGGCCCTCCATCCGGACATCCGGCTCCTAGAGCTCACTTTTGGGCGCATTATGGACATCAGTCCCAGATTTCCGGGCCCTGTGAACTCAACCTTTCGTGTTTCACCGTTTTGACCATAACTAATTCATACGAACTTCGATTTTGACGTTCTTTAGCTCGTTGGATAGCTATTGACACCCCCATCCCACAAAAATAGATTCATCATCATTTGAATCCATAACATTTTTCAAATTTTGACATCTTTGCCTAGGCCTCCATCATAACTTCCTCATAGCTTTTCCACCATAAACTTCCGCCATCCTAACCCAATTTTGTTTGAGATTTTTAGTTGCGGTTTCCGTTCACTAAGGTGTTTCGGCTAATTAGGGACGGTTCTATATCGACAACACTGCCACTCATCATCGGCTCGGCCTCGACATCGACAATGGCCACTTTGCCTTTTGGCACCCCAACCGTAAGCAAGGACGGTAACCTCGACGACATCATTGTCTATATCCTTGCCATTGCTTTGATTGCTTCGAGCCTATTGCGTACCTCACCCATTGAGACTAGCGAGTTGAGAATTGTCGGGCCACGTTACTTGTGCACCGTAGTGTTACTCTTGTGCCGCATAGCTACGTTTAGCGTGCAAACATCTTGTGCCATAAGTCCGTCCCGTGCATCCATCATACTTGTCTCATATCTTGGTTCGAGCATCAAGCATAGTATTAAAAAAGAGAAAAAAGAAAAGGCTTTTAAGAAAAACAGGAGATACAAAAGAGATTGTAAGCAATAGAAATAGCATTGAGCCATTTTGCATAGTTCATACTCCTTGCATCATACATACATAGCATAATTGGGATTGAAGACGGCACTTTTACTCTCATAGGTTGGTGCACAAGCGCGTATCTAGCCCATTTGAGCAATCGAGCTATTGTCTCTTCTATTATCCGTGCAACACGAGCTTTCCCCTGGTCTATCACATTTTGTGCTCATTCCTTGGTTGCACGGATCCCATTTATCTATCCGTGTGTGTGTGTTCCTAGTGCCACCATAGCTATTGATCTATTTGCTTTGCATTGCAATTTTGTGAATCTTCCTCAACATTTTCAATATCTTGACTCATATTTTGCTTGAATTTTGTGCCACTTGTCCTAACCAAGCCACTCGATAATATTTATCTTGTAGGCGTGAGTGAACAAGTCCGGTACCAATTCCACTATTCTCTCAATTCACATTGAGTGAAACAGGATGCATCCTCAACTTTGGGAACATTATCTTGGTATTGTTTATCTCATTTCCCACTCACCTTTTCTCGAGTCTTGTGATGGATAGGCAAGCACACCATCTTCGGTCTTCGAAGACTACATCGACATGAGAAACCACATCAACCAACAACTCGAGCGACTCGCCATCGATATACGACACTTTGAAGCTCGGAAGAGGGACATGGTGGCCGCGCACATGGAGAAACTTCGACACACGGTGTCCAACTACAAGTCTTCTTTCCCTTCATCATCGTCATGGCGTAGACGCTCAAGTCGCACATCTTCGAAAAAACAAGTGCACGAAGACCAAGATCACCACCAAGGACAAGCTTCGACACCAAGATCAAGGCGATCGACTACACCCATGGATGATCCTTCCATCTTCAGAAGCATCCCAAGGAAGATGGCCGAGCATGGGATTTTCCCTTCGGTCATGGAAGAGAGTGATGATGTGCCATCTTCAGCCTTCATCCACGACGATAGTGACGAGTTGGTTGAGGATGGGATTTTCACTTCGACCACGGCAACATGTGGTGATGAGTTGAGAGACTTTTGCCACCATACTAAGAGTGAGAGTGATTTCACCACTATCCCCATATATGATGAGTTGCCCTCGTTTCCATGTGAGGAGACACAACCCCCACCACTTGAGTGAGATGAGTGACTCCACCATATGTGAGTATGAGTGCAACTACCTAGAGGGAGGGAGTGAGCCACCACCACATAGAGCGAGTGAGGTAGTTGATAGGGCATGCGAGGCCATTTTGATTTCTAACAACTTAACCTCTACCTCTAGTGTGTCTTCTCCTTTGGTGCTAGGTCCCATATACGATGACGCGATGATCCTTGACGACTTCGTCCTCCCTTTGGACAAGACCATGGCCATGGTGGAATATGATGCACCCCCACATGGTTCCATCACGATGAAGACGATCAAGAGTTGGTTTCTCCCACCTCACCTACACCACATGAGTGGAATGAAAAAGGTAACATAGGTGAAGGTGATGCTCTTGTCCCACTAGTGGACTATCTCAACATTGATTGCTTGCATGATGTTGATCACCTTATGGATACTTCACATGCTATGTCTTCTTCATGCATAGATGTGCCACCAATTTATGATGCGTAGGATGATGAGCATATAGAATTGCCTAGTTGTGATGCTATACTCCATAGGATATCATGTGAAAAATCTATTTGTCACATTATGTTTGACAATCCGCTTGACTTGTCATATGGTATGCGTGAAATTTGCCATATTGCATCTTTGCAATCTCACCATAGTGACTATGCATATCCCATAAAAGTAAATCCCATTTTCTCATATGTCATAGATGACAAACCCATGGTTATTGGCATTTGCTTTTCTTGTGATTATATTGCCATGCTTCCTTTGAATCATTTGCGCAATAATTCTCATATGACATGCCATGACCACCTAGCTTCGGATATGCATTGTTTTGGATGTTGTCCATATTCTCTGACTTATGCTTCCTTTATTGCACATGAGGAGACCCCAATAGTTTCCTCATACATACTAGGAGATTTTGATCCATCCTACACTTCACATGATCTCCATATTTGTGTGCACAATATGCTTGCCATTGATATGAATAAAATGCTTGTGCCACATACTTGCTATAAATTGCGTCCCAATCATGTTCAGCATAATAACTATAATTGCATGATGGATGACGTATTCCTATACCATGCATCTCATTTATTTGAGCATTGGAAATTTTGTGCTAACGAACAAAAGCACATGCACATCCTAACGGATGATGTGTACATATACCACGCGCACACAATTTTCGCTTTGCCTTTGTTGTGTGCAGGTACCCATGATTACGCGTCAACCTCACAATCCCATGAGTAGATGAAAAGAGCTCTTGAGGGCACCGATGATTTGGGATTCACTGGAGTGTGTCTCCAACACTTCCCCTCGCGCAAGGACTATGCGCTGATACGTCTCCATCATATCTACTTTTCCAAACTCTTTTACCCTTGTTCTGGACTCTATTTTGAATGATTGAATGGAACTAACCCGGAGTGACGCTGTTTTTAGCAGAATTGCCTTGAAGTTATTTTTGTGCAGAAATAGAAGTTCTCGGATTGACTTGAAAATTTACGGAGAATATTTTTGGAATTAAAAAAATACTGGCGAAAGAATCAACCAGAGGGGGGGGGGTCTACCCATTGGACAAGAGGTAGGGGCGCCACCCTAGGGCGCGCCCAGGTGGCTTGTGGGCCCCCTCCAACTCCTCCGACCTCAACTCCAACTCCATATAACCCTATTCAGGGAGGAAAAATTCAGAGAGAAGAGTTCATCGTGTTTCATGATACGGAGCTGCTGCCACCTCCTGTTCTACCTCGGGAGGGCAGATCTGGAGTCCGTTTTGGGCTTCGGAGAGGGGAAATCAATGTCGTCGTCATTACCAACCATCCTTCATCACCAATTTGATGATTCTCTCTGTCGTTCGTGATTAATTCCATTGTAGGATTTTTCGATGGTGATGGGTTGGATGAGATTTACCATGTAATCGAGTTAGTTTTGTTAGGGTTTGATCCCTAGTATCCACTATGTTCTGAGATTGATGTTGCTATGACTTTGCTATGCTTAATGCTTGTCAGTAGGGTCCGAGTGCCATGATTTTAGATCTGAACCTATTGTGTTTTCATCAATATATATGTGTTCTTTATCCTATCTTGAAAGTTGTACACATATTACGAGTTATGATCCGCATCCCCCAAGGTGACAATAACTGGGATTCTTTCCGTAGTTTGAGGAGTTCATGTATTCACTAAGTGCTAATGCTTTGGTCCGCTTCTCTACTAAAAGGAGGCCTTAATATCCTTTAGTTTCCATTAGGACTCCGCTGACATGGGAGGGTAGGGCAAAAGATGTCATGCAAGTTCTTTTCAATAAGTACACATGACTATATATGGAATACATGCCTATATTACATTGATGAATTGGAGCTAGTTCTGTGTCACCCTATGTTATAACCGTTGCACGATGAATGCCATCCGACATAATTATCCATCGCTGATCCATTGCCTACGAGCTTTTCACATATTGATCCTTGCCAAGTTACTTTTCCGTTGCTACTGTTACAATCACTACAAAACTGCTACTGTCACTTTTGCCATCTTACTGTTACTTCCATACTACTTTGCTACTAAATACTTTGCTATAGATATTTAGTGTTTCAGGTGTGGTTGAATTAACAACTTAGCTGCTAATACTCGAGAATATTCTTTGGCTCCCCTTGTGTCGAATCAATAAATTTGGGTTGAATACTATACCCTCAAAAACTGTTGTGATCCCCTATACTTGTGGGTTATCAAGACCATTTTAGCCCTATTATCTGAGTCACTTGGGATTTATATGTGTTGATCACTATGAAGAATCTGAAAGACCCCAAAACCAAGATCTATCCCTCTACTACGAGAGGAGGTAAGGAACTGCCATCTAGCTGTGCACTTGATTCACCTTCTGTGATGAGTAAATTTGCGACACCACCACCTGCTATTGATTCTGATATGTCGCAAGTAATTGATGATGCCACTTCTGCTATGCATGATTCTAATGATGGTACTTTGCTTGATAATACTGTGCCACTCGGTGAATTTCTTGATGAACAAATTTCTAGAGTCAATGCTGAAACTGATGATATTTCTGAAACTGATGAAATTATTGAAACTGAACACTATGAGACACCTGTTAGACCTAGCTCTCTTATATATGAATTGCCTAATATACCTAAGGTTTATGTTATGGAGGGAGAGGTAGCTAGGGACTTTCTTGCTTGTAAGGATATAGATGATCTTAAGAAATTGCTATGCAAGTGGAAGGAAAAATCTTTGAATGCTAGAATGCAATATGATCCTAAGTTTGCTACTTCACCTATCTTTGTTACTGATAAGGATTATGAATTCTCTGTAGATCCTGAGTTAATTACTTTGGTTGAATCTGATCCTTTCCACGGTTATGAATCCGAAACTGCTGTGGCACATCTTACTAAATTGAATGATATAGCCACCCTATTTACTCATGTGGAAAAAATTCGTTATTACTATATTCTTAAGTTGTTTCCTTTCTCATTAAAGGGTGATGCTAAGATATGGTTTAATTCTGTTGCTCCTGGTTGTGTGCGTAGTCCCCAGGATATGATATATTACTTCTCTAAAAAATATTTTCCTGCCCTTAAGAAACAAGCTGCCTTGTAGGAAATATTTAACTTTGTGCAAATTAAAGAGGAGAGTCTCCCACAAGCTTGAGGGGGATTCTCCAATTACTTAATGCTTTGCCTGATCATCCTCGCAAGAAAAATGAAATACTTGATATCTTTTTTTTGAGGGGTTAAACAGTAGGAAAGGCTCCTACTGCATATATATTCTCATATCATAAGGGGCGCAGAGTACAAGTGTTATGTTACATATGCACAGGGGGGGTGAAATTAAAGTACAAGCAGATGGAGGGGGTAATTATAGCAGCTAGGATAATGAATTAACCACACAAGCAACCAACTGCTTCTTGTGGGTGGGGACTCTATGGCCGATGTTAGCAAAGCCTTTTTTGAATCTGGCCTTCCACGAAGATATTGAGGGGGCTACCTGACGAAAGTAGTTATTGTTCCTCTCCTTCCAAATGCTCCAGGCCGCCACAAGGAAGACATCCATGATCATTTTTCTTCGGTGCAGTGTCTTAAGGTGTGCTATCAGCTCGAGTCTGCTTCCGTGCGGCGGCCAGGTTATGTTGAGCTTGTTCCAACATGCAAAGCTGAATGAGCAATGGAAAAACAGATGTTCCACGGTTTCCTCAACATGTTGCCCACATAATAGATAGTCAAAGTTGTTTCCAATGTTGTAATGCCTTCTCTTGATCATGTTTCTCGTGTTAAGGTGGTCTGAAAGTAGAAACCAGCCAAAAACTTTGAGTTTGGGGACGCTTTTAACCTTCCATCACCATCGATACGCATCATGAGCAATCATCTCTCTGAAGAAGAAGGTGTAGTATGATGTAGTCTTGAATTCTGCAGCCCCCCACATACATGTCCAAACATCATTAGTTTTTGTCATCATCACAGCACTCACATTCTGTTGTGGAGTCCTCAGCTCCTCATACGCTTGGACAAAAAGGGGCATATGGAAGGCTTGATCAAGATGGGTAATGGAGAGAAATTGGCGTGTCGAGACATCCTCATTGTTTGTATAGGAGAAGGCACGCGGGTGGTTTTCAGTGAGCATGCAGTTACTCCAGCTATCTTTCCAAAAGAGGACAGTCTCACCTGATCCAATCTTCACCCTAGTAACCCCTTTGTAGACTGGCATGAGTTTGATGAGTTGGCACCACCAGAAGGAACCGCATGGTGCTGCTGCATGGGGGACAGTGGTGGCATAGTACGTGTCCCAAACCAGGTGGGCCCAGGGTGTGTCGAACATATTGTAGAACTTGTGTAGCAGTTTGAGGAGCAATGCATCGTTTTGTACCTTAAGGTTGAGTACTCCAAGACCACCATTTTTATTTGGCCGGCATACCATGTCCCATGTCGCAAGTGAGTTACTCTTATCACCATCATCAGGTTTCTTGACCCAAAGCCCATGGCGCCTTATTTTATCTAGCTGCTCAATGATTTTTGGCGGGAGTCTAAGAACCCCCATTGGGTATATCGCCAAGGAAGTGACCAACGAGTTCATCAAAGCTAATTTGCCCGGATACGACATCAACGACATTGCCACAGTGATTCTGCTCTCAGCTTTGCAAACCCATGGAGTTAGGTCAAGAACCGTAGGTTTTGTGGTGCCCAAGGGTAATCCAAGATAGGTGAACGGCATATGGGCACATCCACATCCAAAGATGGCTACAATATCCTTGTACATGTCATCTGTGTGTTTATCGGGATCAAAGTGGACTTGTGGAAGTTGATGTGCAGGCCAACAAAGTCCACGTAATCTATGAGGATTTGTTTCATGTAGGTTGCTTGGACCTGACAAGCCGTCATAACAATGATTATGTCATCCGCGTATTGAATGACCGGGAAGTGATTATCTCGTGTTGAAGGAATTGGCAGTTGCAGAATGTTGTTGTGTATCACTTCATTAATGGTTGTTTGTAATAAGTCTGCTGCAAGCACGAAAATTAACGGCGATAGGGGATCCCCTTGACGGACTCCACATTTACACCAGAAGTGCTTTCCTGGGACCCCATTAAGAAGTACATAGGATCGGCCCGACGAAGAGATGCATTTGAACCACTCAATCCATTTAGCGTTAAATCCCATACTTCTCATGATCTGTATTATGGCCGAGTGCTCCACCGTGTCGAAAGCTTTGGAAAAGTCCAGTTTTAGGAGGACAATCTTTCGCTTGGATGCTTGGCATTGATAAATTTACTCGAAGGCCCAAGCTAGGCAGTCGTTGATGGTGCGTCCCTTGAGAAAGCCATCCTGATTGCGGTGCATGATTTGCTAGATGATCTTTTGTAGTCTGTTAGCTAGTATTTTCATGATCAACTTGAGGCAACAATTGAGTAATGTAATTGGCTGAAAGTCGTTAACTGTTTCTGTGGCTCGTGTCTTTGGTATGAGAGTGATGTAGCCATAGTTGAGGCTCTCAAGGTTTAAGTTACCTTTGTGGAATTCCTCACACTATCGGTAGAAGTGTCCTTAATCACCGGCCAACATGCTTTGCGAAATGCACCATTGAAACCGTCCGAACCAGGTGCCCGATCAGGTGGCATTTCCTTAACGACTTCATCAATATCCTGCATTGTGAAGGGGGTGGTGAGGCTGTCAAAGTCAACCTGAGTACGGAGCATCTGAGAGAGATTGAATTTCATCTATGGAGGTTTTGTTGATCCTGTTGGGGAATGTTGCATGGGAAACAAAAAATTTCCTATGCACACGAAGATCTATCCATGGTGATGAGCATCTATGAGAGGGAGAGTGGATCTACATACCCTTGTAGATCGCTAAGCGGGAAGCGTTAAGAAACGCGGTTGGTGTAGTCGAACGTCTTCGCGATCCAAATCGCCGTGCGTCCCGCGATCCAATCACGATCCGTCCCGCGATCCGATCACGAACCGTCCCACGAACTTGATCACGATCCGTCCCACGAACTTGATCACGATCCTTCCGATCTAGCACCGCACGGACGGCACCTCCGCGTTCAGCACACGTACAGCTTGATGACGATCGCCACCGTCTTGATCCAGCAAGAAGGTGTGGAGAGGAAGAAGAGTTCTCCGACAGCCTAACGGCGCTCCGGCGATGGTGGTGGAGCAATTCCGGCAGGGCTTTGCCTAAGCACTGCAGAAATCCGATCTAGAGGAGAAACTATGCACTGGAGGAACGGGTAGCACGTGGCTGAAATACTAGTGCAAAAACCCTCTATACCACCAGTATATATAGGAGGAAGAGAGGAGAGGAGGCAGCCTTGGCTACCCAAGCCAAGGGCTTCAGCCGAAAAGAGGTGGAGGAGGTGGAGTCCACCTCCAATCCTAGTAGGACTAGGGTTCACCTATTTTTCCTTTTTTTCACCTTTGCTCTTGGTTTTTTTCTTCCAGCCACATGGGCCTCTTGTGGTTGTTCCATCAGACCAAAAATGGCTGGTTTCCACTCTCCCACAGCCCATATAGCTTCTTGGGTCGAGATACCCCTCCCAGAGGTCTCCCGGTACACTCCCGGCACTCCCGGCACACTACCGATGAGCCCGAAACTTTTCCGTAATACAAGATCCCGTAACTGGCAAGTCTCTTTACTCGTTCCGTAATACAAGATCCCGTAACTAACACTTAGTCACATTGCTTGCAAGGCTTATTGTGTTGTTGTATTACCGAGTGGGCCCTGAGATACCTCTCCGTCACACGGAGTAACAAATCCCAGTCTTGATCCATGCCAACTCAATAGACACCCTCGGAGACACCTGTAGAGCACGTTTATTCACCCAGTTACGTTGCAACGTTTGATACACACAAGGAACTCCTCCGATATCTGTGAGTTGCATGATCTCATGGTCATAGGAACATATACTTGACATGGAGAAAACAGTAGCAATAAACTGACATGATCATAAGCTACGTTTGTAGTTTGGGTCTTGCCCATCACATTATTCTCCTAATGATGTGATCCCGTTAACAAATAACATCTCATATCCATGGATAGGAAACCTTAACCATCTTTCGATCAACCAGCTAGTTCACTAGAGGCATACTAGGGACATTGTGTTTGTCTATGTATCCACACATGTATCCATGTTTGCAATTTATAAAATTATAGCATGGATAATAAACGATTATCATGAACAAGGAAATACAATCATAAACACTTTATTTATTGCCTCTAGGGCATATTTCCAACAGTCTCCTACTTGCACTAGAGTCAATAATCTAGTTCACATCACTATGTGATTTACATTGTAATGAATCGAACACCCATGTTGTTCTGGTGCTGATCATGTTTAGCCCTTGGAAGAGGTTTAGTCAACGGGTCTGCAACATTCAGATCCGTGTGCACTTTGCAAATATTTATGTCTTTCTCCACGATGTAATCGCGGATGGAGTTGAAGCGTTGCTTTATGTGTGTGGTCCTCTTGTGAAACCTTGGTTCCTTGGCCAAAGCAATTGCACCAGTGTTGTCACAGAACAGGTTCATTGTATTCAGTGCACTGGGCACTACTCCAAGATTTGTCATGAACTGCTTCATCCAGACACCTTCCTTCGCCGCCTCCGAGGCTGCGATGTATTCCACTTCGCACGTAGAATCAGCTACCATGCTTTGCTTGGAACTGCACCAGCTAACCGCTCCCCCGTTAAGAATAAATACGTATCTGGTTTGCGATTTAGAATCGTCCAGATCAGTATCAAAGCTTGCATCGACGTAACCCTTTACGACAAGCTCTTCATCTCCTCCATAAACAAGAAACATTTCCTTAGTCCTTTTCAGGTACTTAAGGATATTCTTGACCGCTTGCCAGTGCTCCATACCAGGATCACTTTGAAACCTTCCGGCCATACTTATGGCAAGGCTGACATTGGGTCTTGTGCACAGCATTCCATACATGATAGAGCCTATGGCTGAAGCATAGAGGATGACACTCATCTTTTCTCTATCTTCTGCAGTTACTGGGCATTGAGTCTTACTCAACTTCACACATTGTAACACAGGCAAGAACCCCTTCTTGGACAGTTCCATTTTGAACTTCGGCAAAACTTTATCAAGGTATGTGTTCTGTGAAAGTGCTATTAAGCGTCTCGATCTATCTCTATAGATCTTAATGCCTAATATGAAAGCAGCTTCTCCTAGGTCCTTCATTGAAAAACTCTTGTTCAAATATTCCTTCACGCTTTCCAGCATTTCTATATTGTTTCCAATCAGCAATATGTCATCCACATATAATACTAGAAACGCTATAGAGCTCCCACTCACTTTCTTGTAAATACAAGCTTCTTCGTAAACTTGTATAAACTCAAACGCTTTGATCACCTCATCAAAGCGCTTATTCCAACTCCGAGATGCTTGCACCAGTCCATAAATGGATCGCTGGAGTTTATAAACTTTGTTAGCATTTTCTGGATCGACAAAACCTTCGGGTTGCATCATATACAACTCTTCCTCAAGGAAACCGTTGAGGAACTCTGTTTTGACATCCATCTGCCAAATTTCATAGTCGAAATATGCAGCTATTGCTAACATGATTCTGACAGACTTAAGCATCGCTACGGGTGAGAAAGTCTCATCGTAGTCAACTCCTTGAACTTGTGAAAAATCCTTTGCCACAAGTCGAGCTTTATAGACGGTGACATTACCGTCCGCGTCTGTCTTCTTCTTAAAGATCCATTTGTTCTGAATGGCGTTTTGTCCTTCAGGTAATACTTCCAAAGTACATACTTTGTTTTCATACATGGATCCCATCTTGGATTTCATGGCCTCTATCCATTTCTCGGAATCCGGGCCCATCACAGCTTCTCCATAGCTCGTAGGTTCATTGTTGTCCAACAGCATGACCTCCAAGACAGGGTTGCCGTACCACTCAGGGGTAGTATGAGGCCTTGTCGACCTACGAGGTTCAATAGCAGCTTGATCCGAAGCTTCATGATCATCATCATTAACTTCCTCTTCTACCGTCGTAGGTTCCACAGAAACATCTTTCTGCGCTGCACTACTTTCTGGTTGAAGTAAAGGTCCAATAACCTCATCAAGCTCTATTTTCCTCCCACTCAATTCTTTCGAGAGAAACTCTTTCTCAAGAAATGTTCCGTTCTTAGCGACAAACACTTTGCCTTCGGATCTGAGATAGAAGGTATACCCGACTGTCTCTTTCGGGTATCCTATGAAGACACATTTCTCCGCTTTGGGTTCCAGCTTTTCAGGCTGAAGCTTTTTGACATAAGCATCACATCCCCAAACTTTAAGAAACGACAACTTTGGCTTCTTGCCAAACCACAGTTCGTATGGCGTCATCTCAACGGATTTAGATGGTGCCCTATTTAAAGTGAATGCAGATGTCTCTAATCCATAACCCCAAAAGATAGTGGCAAATCAGCAAGAGACATCATAGAACGCACCATATCTAATAAGGTTCGATTACGACATTCGAACACACCATTATGCTATGGTGTTCCGGGCGGTGTCAACTGTGAAACAATTCCACACTGTCTTAAGTGACTGCCAAACTCATAACTCAGATATTCACCTCCTCGATCAGATCACAGGAACTTAATCTTCTTGTTACGATAATTCTCAACTTCACTCTAAAATTGCTTGAAATTTTCAAACATTTAAGACTTGTGTTTCATTAAGTAAATATACCCATACCTACTTAAGTCATCAGTGAAGGTGAGAAAATAACGATATCCACCACGCATTGTAACATTCATTGGACCGCACACATCAGTATGTATGATTTCCAATAAGTCACTCGCCCGTTCCATTGTTCCAGAGAACGGCGTTTTAGTCATCTTGCCCATGAGGCATGGTTCACATGTGTCAAGTGATTCAAAATCAAGTGACTCCAAAATTCCATCGGCATGGAGCTTCCTCATGCGTTTTACACCAATATGACCTAAACGGCAGTGCCACAAGAAAGTGGTACTATAATTATCAAATCTACATCTTTTGGCATCAATGTTATGAACATGTGTGTCATCACTATCAATATTCAATATGAATAAACCCCTAACATTGGGTGCATGACCATAAAAGATATTACTCATATAAATAGAACAACCTTTATTCTCTGATTTACATGAGTAACCGTCTCCCAATAAACAAGATCCAATATAATGTTCATGCTTAACGCAGGCACTAAATAACAATTATTCAGGTTCATCACTAATCCCGATGGTAATCGAAGAGAGAGCGTGCCGACGGCGATCACATCAACCTTGGAACCATTTCCCACGTGCATAGTCACTTCGTCCTTTGCCAGCCTTCGATTATTCCGTAGTTCCTGCTTTGAGTTGCAAATGTGAGCAACCGAACCGGTATCAAATACCCAGGCACTACTACAAGAGCTAGTAAGGTACACATCAATGACATGTATATCATATATACCTTGTTTGTCGTTGGCCGCCTTCTTGTCAGCCAGGAACTTGGGGCAGTTCCGCTTCCAGTGACCAGTTCCCTTGCAATGAAAGCACTCAGTTTGTGGCTTGGGTCCATGCTTGGGCTTCTTTATAGGAGTAGCAACTACTTTGCCATCCTTCTTGGTTTTACCCTTCTTGCCCTTGCCCTTGACTTTGCCATTTTTCTTGAAACTAGTGGTTTTATTGACCATCAACACTTGATATTCGTTTTAGATTTCAGACTCAGCGACTTTTAGCACAGCTCGGCGACTGACTTGTTCATCCCGTGCATGTTATAGTTCATCACAAAGCTCTTGTAACTAGGTGGCAGTGATTGAAGAACTCTGTCAGTGATCGCCTCTGGCGGAAGGGCAATTCCCAACTCCGCTAGACGACTTGAATACCCAGACATTGTGAGTATATGTTCACTGATAGACCCGTTCTCCTCCATCTTGCAAGCATAGAACTTATCGGAGGTTTCATACCTCTCGATCCAGGCGTTCTTCTGAAAGATAAACTTCAACTCCTGGAACATCTCATATGCTCCGTGACGTTCAAAACGTCTTTGAAGTCCCGGTTCTAAGCCATACAATATTGCACACTGAACTATTGAGTAATCTCCAGTACGTGCCTCCCAAGCGTTCTTAACGTCTTCGGAGGTCATGTCTTCTAGTTGGTCACCAAGCGGTGCATTAAGGACATATGATTTTTGGGAAGCCGTGAGGATAATCCTCAGATTACGGGCCCAGTCAACAAAGTTACTTCCATCATCTTTCAATTTAGCTTTCTCTAGGAACGCATTAAAATTCAGGGGTGCTACTGCACGAGCCATTGATCTACAACATAAATATGCAAAGTTTACTTACACTATTGTTCAAGATAATGAGTTTAGTTAATCAAATTACTAAAGCTCCCACTCAAATTGACATCCCTCAGGTCATCTGAGTGTCACATGATCCAAATCCACCAACTCAAGTCCGATCATCACGTGAGTTGAGGTGGCTTAAATGGTGAACATCATTATGTTGATCATATCTACTATATGACTCATGTTCGACCTTTCGGTCTCTTGTGTTCCGAGGCCATGTCTGTAAATGCTAGACTCGTCAATTTAACCCGAGTGTTCTGCGCGTGCAACACTGGCTTGCACCCGTTGTATGTGAACGTAGAGTCTATCACACCCGATCATCACGTGGTGTCTCAACACGACGAACTTTCGCCACGGTGGACACTCGGGGAGAACACAATTTATCTTGAAATTTAAGTGAGGGATCACCTTATAATGCTGCCATTGTACTAAGCAAAACAAGGTGCATAAAAGGATTAAAATCACATGCAATTCATAAGTGACATGATATGGCCATGAACTTGTGCTTTAGATCTCCATCCTGAAAGCACCGACAGGATCTCCATCGTCACCGAGAAGACACCATGATCTCCATCATCTTGATCTCCATCAACGTGTCGCCATCGGGGTTGTCTCGCCCAACATGCTTCTACTACTATTGCTACCGTTTAGTGATAAAGTAAAGCATTACATAGCGCTTAATGATTGACATGCAGGTCATACAATAATTAAAGACAACCCTATGGCTCTTGCCGGTTGTCGTACTCATCGACATGCAAGTCGTGAAATTCTATACATCACATGATCATCTCATACATCACATATATCACATCATGTAATTGGCCATATCACATCACAACATACCCTGCAAAAACAAGTTAGACGTCCTCTAATTGCTGTTGCATGTTTTACGTGGCTGCTACGGGTTTCGAGCAGGAACGATTCTCACCTACGCATAATCCACAACGGTGATACATAATTTTCTTTTCAACCTTCTCAAGGACCGCCTTTGTCGAATCCGATCCAACTAAAGTGATAGAAACTGCCACCCGCAAGCCATCTAGGCAACAAGTTGCGTTGAGGGAACCGGTCTCTCGTAAGCGTACGAGTAATGTTGGTCCAGGCCGCTTCATCTCACAATACCGCTGAACCAAAATCTGACCAAGGGAGGAAGCAATCTAAGCATCAACGCCCACAAACCTTTTGTGTTCTAATCGAGATCTCATCTACACATAGACCTAGCTCTGATACCACTATTGGGGAACATTGCATGGGAAACAAAAAAAATCCTATGCACATGCAGATCTATCAATGGTGATGAGCATCTACGATAGGGAGAGTGGATCTACATACCCTTGTAGATCGCTAAGCGGGAAGCGTTAAGAAACGCGGTTGGTGTAGTCGAACGTCTTCGCGATCCAAATTGCCGTGCGTCCCGCGATCTAATCACAATCTGTCCCGCGATCCAATCACGATCCGTCCCGCGATCTGATCACGATCCGTCCCACGAACTTGATCACGATCCGTCCCATGAACTTGATCATTATCCTTTCGATCTAGCACCGAACGGACGACACCTCCGCGTTCAGCACACGTACAGCTTGATGACGATCTCCACCGTCTTGATCCAGCAAGAAGGAGTGGAGAGGAAGAAGAGTTCTCTGACAGCCTGACGGCGCTCCGGCGATGGTGGTGGAGCAATTCCGGTAGGGCTTCGCCTAAGCACTACAGAAATCCGATCTAGAGGAGAAACTATGCACTAGAGGAACGGGTAGCACGTGGCTGAAATTCTCTTGCAAAAACCCTCTATACCACCAGTATATGTAGGAGGAAGAGAAGAGAGGAGGCAGCCTTGGCTTCCCAAGCCAAGGGCTTCGACCGAAAAGAGGTGGAGGAGGTGGAGTCCACCTCCAATCCTAGTAGGACTAGGATTCACCTATTTTGCCTTTTTTCTCCACCTTTCCTCTTGGTTTTTTTTCTTCCAGCCACATGGGCCTCTTGTGGTTGTTCCACCATCCCACAAAGGGCTGGTTTCCACTCTCCCACAGCCCATGTAGCCTTTTGGGTCGATATACCCCTCCCGGAGGTCTCCCGGTACACTACCGGCACTCTCGGTACACTACCGATGAGCCCGATACTTTTCCGGTGACCAAAAAAGGACTTCCTATATATGAATCTTTACCTACGGACCATTCCAGAGCTCCTCGTGACGTCCGGGACTCCAAACAAACTTTGGTCACCACCATACATTACTCTATACTACCGAAACGTCACCAAACCTTAAGTGTGCAGACCCTACGGGTTCGAGAACTATGTAGACATGACCGAGACACCTCTAAGTTCAATAACCAATGGCGGGACCTGGATGTCCACATTGGTTCCTACATATTCTATGAAGATCTTTATCGGTCGAACCTCTATGTCAAGGATTCAGTTAATCCCGTATGATGTTCCCTTTGTTCTTCGGTATGTTACTTGCCCGAGATTCGATCGTCCGTATCTCCATACCTAGTTCAACCTCGTTACTGGAAAGTCTATTTACTCGTTCCATAATACAAGATCCCGTAAGTAACACTTAGTCACATTGCTTGCAAGGCTTATTGTGATGTTGTATTACCGAGTGGGCCCTGAGATACCTCTCCGTCACACAGAGTAACAAATCCCAGTCTTGATCCATGTCAACTCAACATACACCCTCGGAGACATCTGTAGAGCACCTTTATAGTCACCCAGTTACGTTGTAAAGTTTGATACACACAAGGCACTCCTCCGATATCTATGAGTTGCATAATGTCATGGTCATAGGAACATATACTTGACATGCAGAAAACAGTAGCAATAAACTGACACGATCATAAGCTACGTTTGTAGTTTGGGTCTTGTCCATCACATTATTCTCCTAATGATGTGATCCCGTTATCAAATGACATCTCATGTCCATGGCTAGGAAACCTTAACCATCTTTCGATCAACCAGCTAGTTCACTAGAGGCATACTAGGGACATTGTGTTTGTCTATGTATCCACACATGTATCCATGTTTCCAATTAATACAATTGTAGCATGGATAATAAATGATTATCATGAACTAGGAAATACAATAATTAACACTTTATTTATTGCCTCTAGGGAATATTTCCAATAGATCCCATGCGCTTTTTAAAAGCCTCAAACAAAATGGATTCTTTTCCCGCATGATCGTCAACAATTGTGTCCTCATTAGATTTCAGGCTAGAAATGAAGTTTTTTCTATATCTTTCCGTGACCACTGCTTGAAAGAATTTTGAATTCTCGTCACCAAATTTAATCCATCTAATGGTGCATCTCTTTTTGCAGTAGTCTTTCTGGTGTTGTAGCAGTCGCAAAAGATGCTTCTTGAGAATAGACTGAAAGTTGCTCTCAGGCCCTGTTAGGAGATGACGGTCTACAATGTGATCAATCTCAAGAAGGGCTTTATTGGTATTTGCTATGGCTGTTTTCAGTATCGAGATATTCTTACTCCAGTGACTGAGTTCTTGTCGGAGGTTTTTCAGTTTCTGACATAAACTTGTAGCTGCATTACCAGATTTGCCGTGCTTTAAAGGTTTGCTCCATGCTTGGGAAACCACATCCATAAAGCCAGGGTGAGCGATCCAGTAGGTTTCAAACCTGAAGATTTTGCTCTTGGGGATGTTGGTTTGAATCACAACAGAGCAAGGTGTATGATCATATACTGGACAACCCAAGGGGTTAACCATGGTGCTTGGGAAAGAGGAAGTCCAATTTAGGGAAGTGAAAAACCAGTCTAGTTGCTCTAGTAGAGGGTTCTGCTGCATACTTGACCAGGTATAATTTTGCTCCTTAATTGGAATTTCAGTTAGGTGTTGTTCTCGGATAAAATCATTAAACGTGAATATGTCTTGTATGTTCCACCCGGTTTGTTTTTGTTGTCAGGCGATCGAATATAATTAAAGTCCCCAAGCAATAACCAATCCTCTGTAGTCAGGATATCAATGTCAAACAACCATTGTGTAAAGCTCTCACATAGATCACCCTGGCAAGGACCGTAAATGTTAACTAGCTTCCAAGAGTGAGATGAGATCGTGGATGTAAATTCAACACCTAGCACAAACTGTTCGTGAATGAACACTTGTCCCGAAAACGCAGCACTACACCAGATCGTGATAATACCACCAGATGCACCAATCGAAGGTATAAACGCAAGTAAGAAATAAAATTAAGTCAACGAGGATGGGCCTTCGTCAGCCTGGGTGAGCGCCTCCAAAGTGAGTTCCTCTGCAGGGACTGCACAGAGCTGAATGCCAATTTGCTGCATAGTGGAGATGGCTGTAAGCGGAGGAATGTCGTCTGACTGAATATCTGACAGATGATACCTAGAGGTGTGCTCATGAACCACTGCAGAAGGAATAGTCATGAGCTTCACCTTGGATTTGGTCAGGCAAGAATCCTGGTTGTGAGTGACACGGAAGCCTTCATACTTGTTTTGCCTGGTACTACGATGGAGGGAAGCAGTGTTGAGGGGAGCAACATTTTTGCCCTTGCGGTTTTTCATCTGAGGCCCTGCGACAGAGGAGGATGGAATAATGCTATTCTGCAGTTTAGGCACCATGGGTGGTGGGCCCAAAATGTCAAAGCCAGCATTGTCTATGAGGGAGGGAGGGGCGATGTTTTCATTGTCAACAGTGGGGGCAACAGCCACAGTTTCAGATATTCCAGTCAGTTGATTCACTCCAACAGGTTTAGTTAACATCATGGAGTATTCAGAGAGCGCAGGAACTGCATCTTTAGGTAGACCCATGTTGTGTGATTGAGTAACAGAAGATTCCCCCAATGGAGCTGGCCCAGAGGAATGCAAAGGTGGTGGGGAATTGTTAGTCACATCATCATCAGACCTGGTTACTTCTTGGATTGTAATTGTAGATGGACCTTGAGGCTGCAATATTTATGTAAACTGAAGCCCATTTGCCACTGATGTAACCTGTAGTTCCACATGCACAGATTCAGTGCTGACACCATATTCATTTTGCCATGGTCCCATGGTGGACAGATAGGGACAGAGAGCATGGTAGATCGAAGTATTGAGCTTCTGGCGAGGAATGGGCTCTGACTGAAGTAGGGCTAGCAGCTGGTTGCCTTGAGTGGAGAGGCCAAAATGTAACCCTTGGCTATGCATGTCCACTGTGACAGATAGATGCTCTTGCACTTGCAGGTTGTCATGTTTTGAGGAGTGCTCAATGGCCTGTTCCACAATTATCAGGGCCAAACCAGAGTTGTCAGAGCTAGAATCATCAAAAATCGTAACAGAGTCATTCCAAGCATCAGCACCATTATCAGTAATATTATTCTTTGGGACAATGCAATCCTGAACAACAAGGCCTTGATCCGCAAGCCAAGCCTGAAAGTTCATCAAAGTGGGGTGGCATCATCAGAGGCTGGGCAGCTGGGAGTGGAGGCTGAGGCCAAGCGCCCCACCCAACCATGTTCTGGTTAGGAGCATTACCATGAACTGCAGGATCATTATTGGGTGGAGCAGCATTTTGAACAAGCCAATTGTGTACGTGTTGCTGATAGAGTTGCTCCGCAGTAAGATCCGGACCAACCTGAGGATGTGGGTTACCGTCAGGGGGGCGGCTCCTTGCCGACAGGGGGAACTTGAGGCAGCATGGCATTCTAATCGTTACTACGCAAGATTGTAACCTGCACTGTCCACAATCTCTGGCTCCTCCAAGTTGCCAAACCACAAAGCTCTTCGGCACTAATATGAGAAGTATCACCTGCGCTTTAATCAACATGAATCTTCTGTCCTGCTTGGGGTATACCAAGAAATCAAAGAGCCGTACCCTCCTAGCGCTTTGGTGATGTAGTAATCAGTTTGATAATCATAGGGAAAACCAAAAAACATGAGCCAAACAGCAGGACCGAAAGTAGTGGTGCGCCTCTTGAGAGCCTCATTATGCGGTACAAATGAGATGAGTAAATCCTCTTCCTCAAGTTCTAATGGAGTTGCAACTTCAGTAGCACGAAGGAAGGAATCCACAAATCCAAAGATCCCAATGCCAAATGGGTGGTCACTAGCCTCTGTAGTAAAGAGCTGGGCTTCATGAAGCAAACCTTACGCTATTTCATGAATGGCTGCCCGGCGGTGGAGAGGAACGTAGGTGCTGGCTTCTACAATCGCCAAGAAGTCGTGATTCAAGGGAGGGATGGGTCCAACCACCATCCCACTACGCACCAGGCGATCTACAGGTCCCGGCTCGACGATGAAGCCTGGTGGGAGGAAGGGCACCGGGTTGAGTGGGTAGTTGGCCATGGCGGCAAGGTGGTGAGGGGGGTGCAACGTCTATGGTGATGGAGGTGAAGTGTGGAGTGAAGGTGGTGGCAGGAGGGCGAGGATGGTATTGGGCGGTGTTGTTTGGAAACTCGAGGCAAAATTGCGACCGCCAGGGGTAGTTTTGGTAGGATGGATTTGCTTGGGGACCCATTTCCATGTCTCATGCCAGCGTTTAGAATAACAGAATCGTTCCACATGGTTGTAGGCCCCACAGAAGTTGCATTTGTGGGGGTGCGTAAAATGGGCTGAGATTGATCTCTTTGGGAAGGGGCGGCCAAGTAATCTGGTTGATTAACATCGTTGCCTTGTTTCAGAAGTTTAATGCCAGATTGTGAGCGCTGAGAGACCAGAAGCGGGCAATTAAGCACCTTATGATCCGGTGTTGAGCAGTGAATGCAAATGACCCTGGCCATGGAAGAAAACCGAGTGTGCCCCCATTGTAGGCAACGAGCACACAAATTGGCCCATTGAGCTGCTAGTTTAGTGATTTGTTTCTCCGGGTAATCAGCTTGGGCCAGATCGGCTTTGTGTTGGGCCGAGAGAAAAGGAGGCAATTTGTTATGTGGAGGAGCATATTTGAAAGCTGAGGATAAGAAACTTTGTGGCAACGTTATGTATTTAATCCGCATGGGACATTTAAAGGAGCCCAACGTGAGATATGATGGTGATTGATTGTCCTCAAATTTTGCCTGAGCGAGGTAAATCTCCATTAAACGTAGTCTATCCTCTTGGGGCGTAGTTATCGGTACCTCATCAAGACCGTTGGTAAATGATCCGAATTTGATTTTTGGAGCTTGGAGGTGATTTTGTGCCTTAAGATGATCATGAGATTGAGGAGGATGAATGCATCCCGAGGACGAAGAAGAAGCTTCAACAAAATGCTTGTTAGAAAACTCCATCTTCTGAAGGGGTAGCAATACAAATTTGCTTAATTCTTGAACCGAGGCAGGACACATGGCACCATTAGAATTGTGGATATCAGAACTCGGCGAAATTGCAATCGGGCTGCAAGCTGAGGTCAAGGGAAGTTCCTCATCAGCATGCCAACTAAGATTTGAAAGATGGCTTCGGTTGAAACGACCATTGAACAAGTGAAAATGACAAATAAAATCCAGCGAAACACGATCCTTGAGCCCATATATGAAGTGCTCAACTTTGTTATTTGCCACCGAGAAGCGAAATACCCGAGGACTGATTTGAACAACCTTGAAACCAGCTCCAATTCCTCCAAGACAACATTGCAGCGCTATGCCCACAGATTCAACCGAGAGTGGGAAAGAGGCGATGAAAAAGATACCACCTAGAAAAACTCTTTGGTATCTCGAGAGGAAGAGAAGTGAACCGTAGAACCAAATTTCTTCCTCACCTGATCTGCCAGAGCCAGGCCAGGGGCAAAGTCCCAGTGTAGCAAGCCCTCCATCCTCTTAATTCTTAGTGGAGATCGCCATTGGAGTGAGTGGAGCAGGTGGGAGGAGGGGGGAGAGAGGAGAGGAGGAGAGAAGAGGTGGAGATCGCCATCCCTTCTACCCTTCCTCATGGGAATACTTGATATCTTTTATAATGTACTAACTGATGCTTCTAGGGACCACCTAGATAGTTGTGACTATTGAACAAGCTGAACTACTATTGAATAATATATTGAGCAATGATAATGATTGGACTATTCCCGAACCACCTCCAAAGCCCACTCCGAAGAAACGAGGTATTCTATTTCTCAGTCCTGAAGATATGCAAGAGGCAAAAAAATCTATGAAAGAAAAAGGTATTAAAGCTGAAGATATTAAGAATCTACCACCTATTGAAGAAATACATGGTCTTGATAACCCGACACAGTTAGTAGAGATAAATTCTCTTCATGGATTCGATGAAGGTGATATTCCTTATAATAAGTCTGCTAGCCAATGCTTGGATGAGTTTGATAACTTTATTGTTAAGCAAGAAATTTTCAATGCTTATGTTAGTAGACAATTGAAACAAAGTGCTTACATGCTTGATCGCTTAGGTGATTATATGAGTAGAACTATTAATGATCTTAAGCTTATTAGTAAACATGCTTCCATGGCAACTAATCAAGTAGAACAAGTACTTAAGGCACAAAATGATTTTCTTAATGAGATGAATTGTAAGAATAATGATCATCTGTTAGAGTTGTGCCTATAGGTGGTAAAATGACTCAGGAACCTTTGTATCCTGAGGTCCATCCTAAGAGGAATGAGAAAGATTCTCAGAGAATTAATACTGATGCACCCAATCGTCCCAGTAATAAAAGGAAAAAGAATGATCATAGGACTTTGCATGCTGCTAGTGAACCTATTATAGATACACCTGAAAACCCAAATGATATTTCTATTTCTGTTGTTGAGACACAATCTGGTAATGAACATGAGCCTAGTGATGATATTAATGATGATGTTCAGGTTGATGCTCAACCTAGTAATGATAATGATGTGGAGATTGAACTTGTTGTTGATCTTGATAACCCACAACCTAAGAATAAAAGATATGACAAAAGAGACTTTGTTGCTAGGAAGCATGGGAAAGAAAGAGAATCATGGGTTCAAAAACCCATGCCCTTTCCTCCTAAACCATCCAAGAAAAAGGATGATGAGGACTTTGAGCGTTTTGTTGAAATGCTTAGACCTGTCTTTTTGCGTATGCGCTTGACTGATATTCTGAAATGTCTCTGTATGCTAAGTATATGAAAGATATTGTGACAAATAAAAGAAAGATATCAGGAGCTGAGATTTCCACCATGCTTGCTAATTATACCTTTAAGGGTGCAATACCAAAGAAACTAGGAGATCCCGGAGTACCTACTATACCATGCTCTATTAAAAGAAATTATGTTAAAACTGTTTTGTGTGACCTTGGAGCTGGTGTGATGTTATGCCTTCCTCTTTATATCATAGACTTAATTTGAATAAGTTGACGCCTACTGAAATCTCTCTGCAAATAGCTGATAAATCAACTGCTTTACCCATCGGTATTTGTGAGGATGTGCCTGTCGTACTTGCAAATGTTACTATCCTAACGGACTTTGTTATTCTTGATATTCCCGAGGACGACAGTATGTTGATCATCCTTGGTAGACCTTTTTTGAATACTGCAGGAGCTATTATTGATTGCAACAAGAGCAATGTCACTTTTCATGTTAATGGTAATGAGCATACGGTAGACTTTCCGAAGAAACAACATCAAGTTCATAGTATCAACTCCATTGGAAAAATTTCAACGATTATTATTGGAGATTTTGAATTCCCTCTCCCCACTGCCAAAAATAAATATGATATACTTATTGTCGGGGACATGCATATCCCCGTTGAGGTAACCTAGTGTTATTCGAAAATTCTTCGGTTCCATGTCATTCGAAAAAAGTTTGTCAATAAGACTTGATCAACCTTATTAATGGATTCTTTTTGATGAGCATGAGATGGATGAATTTAGGAGGCACAACCTTTGGTACCCAACTTTTCCTATCTGTTATTTAGATTATACAAAGTAAAAATGCTATTATTTTTCTGTTTTCTGATTTATCTATGCAATAAAAACTGACCTGATAATAAAAGTTCTCCAAATGCCCTGAAATTGTAGTATGATTTTTATGGAATATTTAAGAATATCTGGCACTGAGAACATATCAGGGGGCTGCACCAGTGGGCCACAAGCCCATAGGGCGCGCCCCCTGGCTTGTGGGTCCCATGTAGGCCCCCCTCACTTATTCCAGCAACTATCCACTTCGTCTTCCTCCAAAAAAATCTCACCATTGCTCTAGCCTGTGTTCTAGCTCATTTTGCTGCCATTTTCGATCTCCTTGTGAAAGCTCCATTTGCAAAACTGTTTTGGGGGACTGATCTTCGGTATGTGACTCCCCCAATGGTCCAATTCGTTTTTGTTTTAGTGCTTTATATATTGCAAAAAATCTGTTGTGGTGACCTTGTTCTTGAGCTTGCATGTCAAATATGTATGGTCCCAAGTAGTTTTGATGCATGATATAGCCTCTAGGCATTTGTGGGAGTAGTTGCTATAAATTTTACCAAGTTTTGTTCATCTTTATTTTTGAGTCACTAAAAATTTCAGAAATTTCTCAAAGAAAGAAATGATGAGGAGATTGTTAGGAGGCTATTCAAGACGGGGATCTAAAGAAGATGAAAATGAGGTGAAGAAGAAGTCCAAATACAATCTTCCTCGTGTCACAGAGGTTTGGCCATGTGAATGGCCAAGTGATGCATTCTTGAGGGCGGTCGGAATTTATACAGATTTCTATTATTTGGCAGAGAATGTAGGCATCACCGACTTCCTCAACGATAATTGTGACCAGTACCTCATATTCACTAATATCAAGTTGCTATAAGTTTTATGGAGTTTTACTTGTATGATGTGCCCCATAAGATGACACTTTATGATTTTTGCAATGTTTGCAAAATACCTTATGAGGAAAACATCAGTGAACCACGTCCTAGAGACATGGATAACGTTATTACCGCAACCACTATGGGGGAAGAGAAAGGGGTGTCAAAGGCAAGAGCAGCTAGTTAACATTTTCCTTTTCTACGCTATTATTCATTATTTGCGGGGAGATGTTTAGTTGGTCCTCGGGAGAGTGGAGGCCTTAGTGCTCCCGACCCCGCCATTATGCACCACGCTTTACTTGTTGATAGAACTTTTAGTATGGGCGCTATGGTGGCCCAACGGTTGAATTTAAAACGTTCGAAGGACCCCATATTCGGAGGTATCTATGCATCTCATCTAGCCAAACACTTTAAGATACCCATTAGGCTTGACGAGGAAGAGGAAATGCTGCTAACTACAAGATATTTAGACTATGACAGTATGGTAGCACATGACTTTATTAGGAAGGATAATGATAGGAGGCTGCTTTACAACTTAGTATTTAGTCAAGATACTTGTGAGATTATTGCTCCGCCCGCTTCTTCTTTGTTCGTTATCCATTCAGTCAGGTACACTATTATGCCCGAGGACATCTACCAATATTGGGATCTCTGGCACCCCCCAGCACCTGAGCCGGCACTAGCCCTTTATCCGTATAAGGATCCAATTTTTCAGTGGGAGCCACAGGAGCTCGCCAACCAGTTGAACCCTCAGGACCCTCCGGAGTATCCATGAGATGGTTATTTTCAGCCATGGCACTAGACCAACTTAGGCTAAAAGCCTAAGCTTGGGGGAGTACGTATTTGTCACTGACATTACATTCATGTTCACACACTCATCTTAGTAGTCAGTCCTCATACTTTTCATTGCACCATCCATGGTAGTTTATTTCTTCTTTCCGTTTTTTTCTTGTGTTCTTAATTAACCTTGAGAAAATCCAACAAAAAAAATTAGTTCTATTGTTACCTTCTAGTCTCTTTAGTTGTAGCATTAAAATAAAACCCAAAAAGATTTCTCGTTCTTCTTTTGCTTGTTGGGAGCTTTCCCGTGTAAATAGTTTTTCTCGTTCTTTTTTGAAATTTCTTTTTTTGGGTTGTAAGGACAAGACCACGATGAAAATGATGAGTGGCTCTCATATGCATTATTTTTTATCTATCAGGGAGCCCATATTACCTTGCCTTCTCCCTTGAGTTATTGTTTGCAGATTCCAGCTTAGTCCAATGCACATGCACTCTTATTATTATTCACACTGTTTGGTCGTGCAAGTGAAAGGCAATAATGAGGATATATGATGAAGTGATTGAGATGGAGAAAAGTTGGTACGAACTCAACCTATTTTGTTTTTTGTAAATATGATTAGCTCATCGTTCTGGATTCAGCTCATTATGGATGAAACATGTTTGCAATGACAATTAGAGATTATATTTATTCATGCCATGCTTAATTATCTAAGAGTGTATAATGGTTTGCCTTGAGTGCCAACATGCATTTTAAAATGGTTGTGATGTAGTATGGTAGGATGGTATCCTCCTTTGAATGATTCAAGTAGCTTGACTTGGCACATGTTCACGCATGTAGTTGAAATAGAACCTCCACGATAGTTATGTTCATGGTGATTTATATCCTACTCGTGTTTGCATTCAATGCTGGTTAATCTCAATGCATGTTTATGACTATTGTCTCTCTCTAGTTGGTCGCTTCCCAGTCTCTTGGTAGCCTTCACTTGTACTAAGCGGGAATACTGCTTGTGCATCCACTTCCTTAAACCCAAAGTTGTTCCATCTGAGTCCACCATACCTACCTATATGTGTATTTACCTGCCATTCCAAGTAAATTTTCATGTGCCAAACTCTAGACCTTCTAATAATATTATGTTTTGTATGCCTGAATTGCTCATGTAGCGACTGGGGGTGGTCAGTATCTTCCATGCTAGGTGGCTTATTCTCACGAGATGTGTTGATTCACTATCATTCACGAGAAAGTGTCTAGTATTCGGGATGCCTAGTTCCATGCTCCAAAATCAAATCAAAATATAATGAAACAAAACTCCCCCAGGATAGTTCTTTTTATGGACGGTACCCGTGGATTCGGCCAGCCGTGGAGTGTGTTCGATTGGTGGAGTGCTAGGGGGGGGGTAAAAACTTTATCATTCTTTTTGGGAACCGCCTATAATGTATCTAGCATGGAAGGCATACCGCTCAAAATTATTATTCATCCCTATTTTAAAAGCTCGAGCTCCGGCACCTCTGCAAATCAATGCTTCCCTCTGCGAAGGGCTTATCTATTTTACTTTACTGTTGAGTCATCCTCCTCTTATAAAAAGTACCAGTTAGAGAGCACCACCATCATTTGTATGCTTTGTTATTAATT
This sequence comes from Hordeum marinum, assembly GCA_022496015.1. Taxonomy (NCBI): domain Eukaryota; kingdom Viridiplantae; phylum Streptophyta; class Magnoliopsida; order Poales; family Poaceae; genus Hordeum; species Hordeum marinum. The sequence goes on along the minus strand of CM039676.1, from coordinate 491,588,015 downwards.
GATATTGATTATGACTCTGACTCGATCACTTTTACCATGAACTACAATTTTCAGTCAGTCATTGTTCTTCTGGGGTGCTCTGCATTTATGTTTTGCGGTCTCAGAAAGGGCTAGCGAGATATAATTATATCATATTGTATCATGATTTTTTTGATAAAATTTTTGTCATCCGAGATTTATTATTATTGCTCGCTAGTTGATTATGCCATTGATATGAGTAAATGTGAGACCTAAATGTTATTGTGAACATGGTTAGTATATAATATTTGTAGAAAAATCTGAACATTAGTTAGACATATTTACAATGACAAGATCAAACAGAGTTTGCAAAAGTTTTTATTTGTCACTTTCAGTTCGCCAACTGAATTGCTTGAGGACAAGCTATGGGTTAAGCTTGGGGGAGTTGATACATCTCCATCGTATCTACTTTTCCAAACTCTTTTGCCCTTGTTTCGGACACTAATTTGCATGATTTGAATGGAACTAACCCGAACTAACGATGTTTTCAGCAGAACTGCCTTGGTGTTATTTTTGTGCAGAAATAAAAGTTCTCGGATTGACCTGAAAATTTACGGAGAATATTTTTGGAATTAATAAAAAATATAGGTGAAAGAATCAACTAGATGGGGTCCACCCATTGGCCACAAGCTAGGGGGCCACGCCACCCCTAGGGCACGCCCAGGTGGCTTGTGGCCCCGCTACAACTCCTCTGACCTCAACTCCAACTCCATGTAACCCTATTTGGGGAGGAAAAAATCAGAGAGAAGTGTTAATGGCGTTTCACAATACGGAGCCGCCACCACCTCCTGTTCTTCCTTGGGAGGGTAGATCTAGAGTCCGTTTTGGGCTCCAGAGAGGGAAATCGATGACGATGTCACCACCAACCATCCTTCATCACCAAATTCATGATGCTCTCTACCGTTCGTGAGTAATTCCATCATAGGCTTGCTAGACGGTGATGGGTTGGATGAGATTTACCATGTAATCGAGTTAGTTTTGTTAGGGTTTGATCCCTAGTATCCACTATGTTTTGAGATTGATGTTGCTATGACTTTGCTATGCTTAATACTTGTCACTAGGGCCTGAGTGCCACGATTTCAGATCTGAACCTATTATGTTTTCATGAATGTATATGTGTTCTTGATACTATCTTGCAAGTTCTAGACACCTATTATGAGTTATGATCTACATCCCCCAGGGTGACAATATCCCTTAGTTTCCATTAGGACCCCGCTGCCACGGGAGGGTAGGATAAAAGATGTCATGCAAGTTATTTTCCATAAGCACATATGACTATATATGGAATACATGCCTGATACGTCTCCAACGTATCTAAATTTTTTTATGATGGCATGCTATTATATTATCTGTTTTGGATGTTTTATATCCATTAATATGCTATTTTATATTATTTTTGGGACTAACCTATTAATCTAGAGCCTAGTGTCAGTTTCTGTTTTTTCATTGTTTTTGAGTTTTTAGGATATGGAATATTAAACAGAGTCCAAACGGAATAAAACCTTTGAAGGAATTTTCTTGAAGGAAACAAATCAACCGGGCTTGGAGTGCACGGCAAGAGAGTTGCCAGGGAGCCACCAGCCGGCTAGGCGCGCCCCCTGGCCACGCCTAGCAGGCTTGTCGGCTCCCGACAGGTCTCCTAACCCTAAGCTTTGGCCAATAAATTCCCAAATATTCCCCAAATTTAGAAAAATCCACGCAAATACTTTTCCGCCGACAGAAGCCTCCGTTCCCGAGAGATCCAATCTTGGAGCCTTTTCCGGTAATCTGCCAGAGTGGGTTTCTATCACGGAGGGCATCTACATCAACTCCATTGCCCCTCCGATGATGCGTGAGTAGTCCACCACAGACCTACGGGTCCATAGCTAGTAGCTAGATGGATTCTTCTCCCTCTTTGATCTTCAATACCATGTTCTGCATGATCTTCATGGAGATCTATCCGATGTAATACTCTTTTGTGGTATTTTTGTCAAGATCCGATGAATTGTGAGTTTATGTTCAGATTATCCATGAATCTTATTTCAATCTTCTATGAATTCTTATATGCATGATTTCATATCCTTGCAAGTCTCTTCGAGTTGTTGGTTTGGTTTGGCCAACTAGATTGGTAATTCTTGCAATGGGAGAAGTGCTTGGTTTTGGGTTCAATCTTGCGGTGTCCTTACCCAGGGCATAGTAGGGGTAGCGAGGCACGTATTGTATTATTGCCATCAAGGGTAAAAATATGGAGTTTTCATCATATTTCTTGAGTTTATCCCTCTACATCATGTCATCTTTATTAGTGCGTTACTCTGTTCTTCATTAACTTAATACTCTAGATGCAGGCATGAGTCGGTCGATGTGTGGAGTAATAGTAGTAGATGCAGAATCGTTTTGGTCTACTTGATATGTAAGTGATGCCTATATGCATGATCATTGCCATGGATAAGTACATGATCATTCACTTTTCTATCAATTGCTTGACAGTAATTTGTTTACCCACCATGATATTCGCCTTCAAGATAGAAGCCTCTAGTGAAACCTATGGTCCCCAGTTCTACTTTCCATAATATACTTTCAGATCTATAAACTAAAAATACCAAAAATACTTTGGTGCAATTTATTTACCTTTTACTTTCCATTCTCGTTTACACCTATCTCTATCAGATCTAATCCTTGCAAATAACCATGAAGGGATTGACAACCTCTTTATAGCGTTGGGTGCAAGAGTTTGATAGTTTGTGTAGGTGCATCCATTGGTGACTTGCTTATTCCTGCTACTAGATTGATACCTTGGTTCTCAAAATACTTATCTACTTCGTTGCATCACCCTTTCCTCTTCAAGGGAAAACCAATGCAAGCTCAAGAGGTAGCAAGAAGCATTTCTGGCACCGTTGCCGAGGAGGATACATAGCAAGTCAAGACAAGATCTGTCCCCTCAACTTGCCAATTTCTGGCCGTCTTGCTGGGGAGGATACACATCAAGCCTACCAAGTACCCAACACAAACTCATATCTTGCATTTACATTATTTTCCATTTGCCTCTCATTTTCCTCTCCCCCACTTCTAAAACGATTTTCAGAAAATACCAAAAATATTTGCCTTTTTATTCGCTCTTCTTTCGTTCGCCTTTTTGTTTGCTATGTTTTCTTGTGTTGGCATGTGCCTTCTATTTGCTTGCATCTTCGCTTGCTAAAATTCTATTGATATGGATCCTCATCCACTTGCTAATCTTTTGAAAATGCCAAATTATGATGAACCAATTGGTAGTGAGTTGAGTTCACTTGATGATCTCTATGAAGTTTTTTTTGAAAATCATAAATCTGAATTTTTTATGAAGTGTTTAAAGAACAAAATTATAAGGTGATTCATGATAGATCCTTGATTGAAAAGCATGATTGCAATGTTGCTAGTATGAATTCTCTAAATATCCATGATGCTAATGATATGCAAAGCCATAAGCTTGGGGATGCTATGCTTAATGAAGATGATATTTTTTGTTCCCAAAGTTTTGGTGATGACACGTATGCTATAATTGATCATGAAAATAATCCTTTATGTGATAGTTATATTGTGAGATTCCTTCATGATGCTACTGAACATTATTATGAGGGAGGAACATATGCTTGTAGGAATTGCAATAACTTGACGATGCCCCGCATGTTGCTATGGGAACCTTATTAAAACAATGTATGATTAAATGATATAAGACTAAAATTAATGCAAAATATATATAAGTGTCTTACATGACTTAATTCCCTGGGAAAAAGGGAATGCATGAGGTTGTATGATTTGCAAGAACAGATTAATGGAAAAAGTAATGTATGACTCCATGCTTGGCTTAGTGATGTGGCATTGTTGCATGGAGAGGAAAATTAGGTAGTGGGTTGTAGCTATTTAAGAATAGAGGATGTCAAGTTTCCCCTCTATGTGTTCAAAGTTTTGAAGTTATGCTTGTTTTTCCTTCCTATGCTAGTTGATTCTTGTTCCCATAAATTGTTTGCTCACAAAATCCCTATGCATAGGAAGTAGGTTAGACTTAAATGTGCTTTTCATGAGATTCATGATGCTTTCTTGCATATTTCAATTACTAATTTTTATGTGATCGTCATCAAAATCATTATGCCTAGCTAGGGGCGTTAAACAATAGCGCTTTTTGGGAGGCAACCCAATTTTATTTTTGTGTTCGGTTTTTGCTTCAATTTATAAGTGTTTACCACATTATTACTTGTGTAGTAATTGTGTTTTTGTGTTTTAATTAGTGTTTGAGCCAATTAAAACCTTTGGTGTGATCTATGGTAGTTGTTGATTTGATCTTGCTGAAAAATAGAAACTTTTGCGCTCAGTCCAGGAAGTTTCTAAAATTTTCAGAGCGTTGAATGAGTCTAAAGTTTATACACACGATTGATGTATAGATTTTCCAGGTTTTCCTCATTTTTTAGAACTGTTTGAGTTATATAAGTATACGAAGTTTTCAAATTGCTACCGACTGTTCTATTTTTGACAGATTCTGTTTTCTTTGAGTTGTTTGCCTATTTTGATGAATCTTTGGGTTGTATCATGGGGTATGAACCATAGATAAGTTAGAATAAAGTAGGTATAACACCAATATAAATAAATAATGAGTTCACAACAGTACCTAAAGTGGTGATTTATTTGCTTATACTAACGGATCTCACGAGTTTTCTGTTAAAGTTTGTGTTGTGAAGTTTTCAAGTTTTGGGTAAAGATTGGATGGACTATGAAATAAGGAGTGGCAAGAGCCTAAGCTTGGGGATGACCAAGGAACCCCAAGTCATATTCAAGGATGCCAAAGAGCCTAAGCTTGGGGATGCCCTGGAAGGCATCCCCTCTTTCGTCTTCAATCCTGCGGTAAATTTACTTGAGGCTATATTTTTATTCACCACATGATATGTGTTTTGCTTGGAGCGTCTTGTATGATATGAGTATTTTCTTGTTAGTTTACCACAATCATCCTTTCTGCACACATTTTTGAGAAGGACACGCTGAATTGTGAATTTATTAGAATACTCTGTGTGCTTCACTTATATCTTTTGAGTTAGACAATTTTGCTCTATATGCTTCACTCATAGTTTTTAGAGCACGATGGTATTTGTGTTTTATAGAAATAATTGAACTCTCATACCTCACTTATATTATTTTGAGAGTCTCTAAACAGCATGGTAATTGGTCTAGGTTATGAATTTAGTCCTAATATTATAGGCATCCAAGAGGGATATAATAAAAACTTCCATATTAAGTGCATTGAGTATTTATGAGAAGTTTGATTCCTTGCATAAAGTTTTGGGATATAAAGATGGTAATGTTACGATTCATGTTAGGGAGTAATTGTGATTTGGTAAAAATACTTGTGGAAAGGTTTGTGATTCCCGTAGCATGCACGTATGGTGAACCGTTATGTGAGGAAGTCGGAGCATGACTTGTTTATAGATTGTCGACCTTTGTGTGAGGGTCGGGAGTGTGCAGTGGTGAACTCCTATCAACCTCTCCCCTAGGACCATGCGTTTAATACTGTGCTTCAATGACTAATAGACTTTTGCAATAAGTATGTGAGTTCTTTATGACTAATGTTGAGTCCACTCTCACCCTTCCACCTTTGCTAGCCCCTCTAGTGCCGCGCAACTTTCGCCAGTACAACAAACACCTTCCTCAAAACAGCCACCATTTACCTTCCTCAAAACATCCACCATATATATTTCCTCAAAACAGCTATAATACCTACCTATAATGGCATTTCCATAGACATTTCGAGATATATTGCCATGCATCTTCCATTGTTTCCTTTTATGACTTGCATCATCACTTCCATACAGGGGCGGAGCCAGCGTACTAGCATTGGGTTCAAATGAACCCAACGAATTTTTGTGGACACGTAGAGTACACAGGTATGTACATGCTTTGACCCCAATAAAAAATAAGGGCTGACCCCATCAACTAAGAATGCAACGCCCGATGCAAAGCCCAAAAGCCCACTAGAGAATTGCCACCGTGATAAGCCTGTTCATGGCTTCCTGTTAGTTACTTCATGATCTGGTCTTCCTATTCTCATGTATGTGCACACGGCCGCCGCCTAACCTTTTTCCCTTGTTCTCTTCCTCGACTCTGTGATCTGGTCTCTCCGATTCACTGTGATCAATGGTCACTATTCAAGACACCAGCGACGAGCCAACACCAGCAAGTCGACACCGGCAAGTCAAGTATTATAATTCAAATTCAAGGTATTGACATCGCATCTCACATCTCCTTTCTGTTGCACATGCCTAGTTTCCTAATTGCTTATTCCACGCACTTAGATTGATATAGCTTACCGAACAGAGTTTCTCGGAGGAGGTCGATCACCATACACAGATAATCATGCGAGCACTTAAACCCATTAGACGTAGGCAAAGTGCATAAATTACCGTTGTTGCAAGCAGTCTTCAAAGCCAGAGGAATTACTTTACATGTGTTTCCTTGTGATCCGGCTAATTGGAAAAAAACTTTAGAGCACGATGATATTATGCGAAGATATATTTACTCAGGGGACTTTACATGCGACTGCCTTGTTTTGACTATTCACAAAGGGCCATTTATGATATTTCATCAAAATTTAGTCCAAAAAAGTTTGATCAACAAGTATATTACCTTTTGTTTAGCTTATCACCTTATGAAATTATTGGCAGAAGAGATGCTTTTCAGTTTTGAATGTTGTGAAGAAAGAGTCACATAAGAAAATGGGTAATCGGTTCATGAGTGATTCTTTATTTTGCTACGTGGAGAAAACTATTATTATTGATGTTTTTTTACTTCTTAAGATGATGAAACATCAAAATGGGGCACTCTATAATGCTACTGACTTAACATGTTGGATGTATGGACCATTGTTTTATTTATAAAGCGGGTTGAAAACCTATCTCGATTATTTATTTTAAACTCTTCAAACTATTTTTTCATCTGCTTCATTGTTTCTAGGAAGATGAGAAACTATACCTAAAACCTGAAGTTATTTATGTAACACACTATTTACAATATGTAAAAATTAGGTTTAGGATCTCATTCAGCAGATATGTACAACTCACTTCAGTTTTTTACCGTAACACAATATTTGATAAGTGATATCATAATTCAATTCATTCAGTTATCTTTGATTGCATGTTGCACTCTTGTTGTAAGATTATGTAAAATTAGACTTTACACATAACTAATCTATATCAAATTCTCACAATAAGTTACTGAATCAACCCAATAGCTAAATTTTCTGGCTTCGCCCTTGCTTCCATATTGCATATTGAAATGTCTCCAACGTATCTATAATTTTTGATTGTTCCATGCTATTATATTATCTGTTTTCGATGCTTTATATGCATTAATATGCTATTTTATATTATTTTTGGGACCAACCTATTAATCTAGAGCCTAGTGCCAGTTTCTGTTTTTCCTTGTATTTGAGTTTCGCAGATAAGGAATATTAAACGGAGTCCAAACGGAATAAAACCTCCGGAATGATTTTTTCTGGAAAAGATGGAAGCCACGAGACTTGAGAACCAAGGCCGAGAAGCTACCACGGGGCCACAAGCCCGCTTGTCGCGGCCAGGGGGGCCACCCGCGCTGGGCAGGCTTGTGGGCCCCTGGCAACTCCCCTAACCCTAATCTTCGACCTATAAATACCCAAATATTCCATCATTATCGAAACGAGCTACGAAAACACTTTTCCGTTGCCAAAAGCCTCCGTTCCAGAGAGATCCAATATTGGAGCCTTTTTCGGTAATCTGCCGAAGGGGGATTCGATCACGGAGGGCATCTACATCAACTCCATTTCCTCTCCGATGATGCGTGAGTAGTTCACCATAGACCTACGTATCCATAGCTAGTAGCTAGATGGATTCTTCTCTCTCTTTGCTTCTCAATACCATGTTCTTCATGATCTTCGATGTGTTTGTCGAGATGTAATACTCTTTTGCGGTGTGTTTGTCGAGATCCGATGAATTGTGGGTTTATGTTCAGATTATGCATGAATATTATTTGAGTCTTTCCTGATTTCTTATATGCATGATTTAATATCTTTGCAAGTCTCTTCGAGTTATTGGTTTGGTTTGGCCAACTAGATTAGTAATTCTTGCAATAAGAGAAGTGCTTAGTTTTGGGTTCAATCTTGCGGTGTCCTCACCCAGTGACAAAGTAGGGGTAGTGAGACACGTATTGTATTGTTGCCATCAAGGATTAAAATATGGGTTTTTCATCATATTTCTTGAATTTATCCCTCTACATCATGTCTTCTTACTTAATGCGTTACTCTGTTCTTCATGAACTTAATACTCTAGATGCAGGCAGGAGTCGGTCGATGTGTGGAGTAATAGTAGTAGATGCAGAATCGTTTTGGTCTACTTGTCATGGACGTGATGCTTATATGCATAATAATTGCCTTGGATATCTTCATAATTATTCGCTTTTCTATCAATTGCTCGACAGTAATTTGTTAACCCACCGGAATACTTGCCACCATGAGAGAAGCCATCTAGTGAAACCTATGGCCCCCGGGTCTATTTTCCATATTATATTTTCAGATCTAAAACCAAAAACACCAAAAATACTTGTTGCGTTGTTTTTACTTTTAGTTTTACTTTCCGTGCGAGCACCCTATTATATCTATCTCTACTAGATCTCATCCTTGCAAATAACCGTGAAAGGATTGGCAACACTTTTATAGTGTTGGGTGCAAGAGTTTGATTCCTTGTGCAGCGATATCTATTGGTGGCTCGCTTGTATCTCCTACTGGATTGATACCTTGGTTCTCAAAAACTGAGGGAAATACTTATCTACTTTGCTGCATCAAACCGTTCCTCTTCATGGGAAACCAACACATGCTCGAGAAGTAGCACATATAGAGTCATATCTTGTCATAGGTATCGAGTTGTAATTTTCTTTGACTTGTAAGTAAATAAAAGTGTGATGATTGTCATTATTAGAGCATTTACCATGTGAGAAAAGGATGATGGAAGCTATGATTCCCTCACAAGTGGGGATGAGATTCCAGACTTTATGAAAAATAAAAGAGGCATGCAAAGACCAAATAAAAAAAGAGGCCTTAGATGCCCACCAATAAAAAAATAAAAATGAGAGAAAAGAGAGAAGGGACATTGCTACTACCTTTTTCCACACTTGTGCTTCAAAGTAGCAGCATGATCTTCATGATAGAGAGTCTCCTATTTTGTCACTTTCATATAACTAGTGGAATTTTTTCTTCATGATGCACGTCCACTTAGTTTATTTTTGAGCTTTCATACACTTATAGCTCTAGTGCATGCGTTGCATGGAAATCCCTACTCACTCACATTGATATCTATTGATGGGCATGTCCATAGCCCGTTGATACGCCTAGTTGATGTGAGACTATCTTCTCCCTTTCCTTGACAACCTCCACCATATTCTATTCCACCTATAGTGCTATATCCATGGCTCACGCTCATGTATTGTGTGAGAGTTGAAAAAGTTTGAGAAAATAAAGGTGTGAACACAATTGATTGACTTTTCATCGGGGTTGTGCATGATATAAATACTTTGTGTGGGGGAAGATGGAGCATAGCCAGACCATATGATATTGTAGGGATAACTTGCTTTTTCCATTATATTTTGAAGAGATACAATTGCTTTGCTAGTATGATTGAAACTTTATTGTTTTTATATCAATATTAAGCTTTTGTTTTGAGTCTTACGGATTTGAATATTCATGCCACAATAAAGAATATTACATGGATAAATATGTTAGGTAGCACTCCACATAAAAAAAATTGTTTTTATCATTTACCTACTCGTGGACGAGCAGCAGTTAAGCTTGGGGATGCTAATACGTCTCCAACGTATGTATAATTTTTTATGATGGCATGCTATTATATTATCTGTTTTGGATGTTCTATATGCATTAATATGCTATTTTATATTATTTTTGGGACTAACCTATTAATCTAGAGCCTAATGCCAGTTTCTGTTTTTTTCCTTATTTTGGAGTTTTTCAGATATGGAATATTAAACACAGTCCAAACGGAATAAAAACTTTCGAAGGATTTTTTCTGGAATTAAACAAATCAACCAGGATTGGAGTGCATGGAAAGAGAGCTGCCAGGGAGCCACAAGCCTGCTAGGCGCCCCCCCCCCCCCCCCGATCGCGCCTAGCAGGCTTGTCGTCTCCCGGCAGGTCTCCTAACCCTAATCTTTGTCATATAAATTCCCAAATATTCCCCCAACATGAGAACAAGCCACGCAAATACTTTTCCTCTGACAGAAGCCTCCATTCCCGAGAGTTCCAATCTTGCAGCCTTTTCCGGTAATCTGCCGGAGGGGGTTTCTATCACGGAGGGCATCTACATCAACTCCATTGGCCCTCCGATGATGCGTGAGTAGTCCACCATAGACCTATGGGTCCATAGCTAGTAGCTAGATGTCTTCTTTCTCTCTTTGATCTTCAATACCATGTTGTTCATGATCTTCATGGAGATCTATCCGATGTACTCCTCTTTTGTAGTGTGTTTGTCAAGATCCGATGAATTGTGAGTTTATGTTCAGATTATGCATGAATCTTATTTGAATCTTCTCTGAATTCTTATATGCATGAATCTTATTTGAATCTTCTATGAATTCTTATATGCATGATTTCATATCCTTGCAAGTCTCTTCGAGTTATTGGTTTGGTTAGGCCAACTAGATTGGTAATTCTTGCAATGGGAGAAGTGCTTGGTTTTGGGTTCAATCTTGCGGTGTCCTCAACCAGTGACATAGTAGGGGTAGCAAGGCACGTATTGTATTCTTGCCATCATGGGTAACAAGATGGAGTTTTCATCACATTGCTTGAGTTTATCCCTCTACATCATGTCATCTTTCTTAATGCGTTACTCTGTTCTTCATGAACTTAATACTCTAGATGCAGGTAGGAGTCGGTCGATGTGTGGAGTAATAGTAGATGCAGAATCATTTCGGTCTACTTGATATGGATGTGATTCCTATATGCATGATCATGGCCTTGGATAACTACATGATTATTCGCTTTTCTATCAATTGCTTGACAGTAATTTGTTTACCCACCATGATATTTTACTTCAAGAGAGAAGCTTTTAGTGAAACCTATGTCCCCTGGGTCTACTTTCCATAATATACTTTCAGATCTATAAACCAAAAATACCAAAAATACTTTGGTGCAATTTATTTACCTTTTACTTTCCGTTCTCGTTTACACATATCTCTATCAGATCTAATCCTTGCAAATAACCATGAAGGGATTGAGAACCCCTTTATAGCGTTGGGTGCAAGAGTTTAATTGTTTGTGTACGTGCATCCATTGGTGACTTGCTTGTTCCTCCTACTAGATTGATACCTTGGTTCTCAATAACTGAGGGAAATACTTATCTACTTTGCTGCATAACGCTTTCCTCTTCAAGGGAAAACCAACGCAAGCTCAAGAGGTAGCAATGCCTACATTACATTGATGAATTGGAGCTAGTTCTGTGTCACCCTATGTTATAACCGTTGCATGATGAATACCGTCTGACATAATTATCCATCACTAATCCATTTCCTACGAGCTTTTCACATATTGATCCTTGCTAAGTTACTTTTCTGTTGCTACTGTTACAATCACTACAAAACTGTTGCTGTCACTTTTGACATCGTTATCGTTACTTCCATACTACTTGGCTACTAAATACTTTGCTGCAGATATTAAGTCTTTCAGGTGCGGTGGAATTGAGAACTCAGCTTCTAATACTCGAGAATATTCTTTGGCTCCCCTTGTGTTGAATCAATAAATTTGGGTTGAATACTCCACCCTCAAAAATTGTTGCGATCCCATATACTTGTGGGTTATCACGCGCATCTCTTCTACATGGCCCTCACATGGCCATGGCTTATTGTCCATTACATACCCTTAGCCCATATTGCCATGTTCACTTTGCATGATATGCTCATTTCTCTGCCTTTGCCATGCAATTTTGACCCTTGCTTGCATTTACCTATGATCCACCATTCTACTACTACTATGTGTATTTGCATGCTTGGTGGAGATCCTACTTGCTATTGCCATGTTTATTTTGTGTCCAATGCCTATGATGATATATTGATCATGTTTTATTCTCGTCCTTGCGTTATGTCATTTGAATTGTCTATGCCTATTATTTTCTCAAACGACATGATCGCCATGACTTCCTCTAGTATGTTGCATCTTCTCACTACTAGTTTGCATGCCATGATCACTATGCTTGATTATGTTGCATCTCCGATGTGCTCCTTTGATGCGGTTGATGACAACCATTGCCATGCTTTGCACATGATTGACATTGCATACTGTCATATATCTCCATGTGTTGCCTCTTTCTTGCTATATAATTTGCCATGTATTGAGTGCAACAATGCTTCTACTCTTGCCAATGAGATTGCCCCCATAGATTTCTCACATATTATTGGAGCTTTCGACATCTTTCATGTGAAGCATGTTTGTCTTCCTTGTTCGCACCATATGCCTAGTCCATTAATATAGCCATTGTTGCATCATATTGTTCATGCAATTTTGTTCCTAATGGTTATGTGCAAGAGAGGAGAAACATCATGATGGATGATGTGTTTATCTACCATGCACATACATTCTTTGCTTTGTTGTGTGTATGTGTAGGATACTTTGACTAGCGTGAGTTGATGATTCGAGCTCTTGCGAGCGAGCCATGCTACGCCGACGCATTTCTACATCGCACTTGCTTATGCATCGACATTGTGACCGATGCACAAGGTCACGCTTTTGAGGTGACATACTTCTTGTGCATGGACATTTTGGTCCATCCTACTTGTGTTGCTTGTACCATGACATATATTGGTCATGTTAGACCACTTACTTGCACACATTTTAGAGATATTTCTTTCACTCATGATTGCCATCGTTCCATGCCTCGTGACTTATATGTCTTGTGTGTTGCATCCAACTTGTGGCTTATTTTCTATTATCATATGCTTCATTGCAAAAATGTCCATTCTTCACATTTGCCATGCCACATTTCTTGCTACATGCTTGAATTGATTGCCTCACACATGTTGAACACTTTCTCTTTCTATTGTGTTGAGTGCTTCACTATCTTCACTACACCATGTGCACATTATGCTTGGATTGTCTTGCACTTGCCCCATGTGTCTAGACATGTCATTTTCTTTGGTGTTGTGAATGATTCCTTTGCCTACCATAGACCTTTCGTTGATTTCTATGTGCATGAGTGCTATGATCTTGAGGTACATGCTTGTTCTGTTGACATATGTATTGGCATCCCTAACTCACCTAGGCATCCTTGTTTCCATGATAGCATTGCGTGTGCTAAGTTTTTATGCTTACATGCCATGACACAATCCCTTGTGACACCATATGTTAAGCATGATGATGACACTTGTGCGGTGATGCACCACTTGAATGCTTGGTTTTGCACTAACGCTAACCACATTAGTTTTTCCAAGTGTTTGTCACGTTTGATCCTTTGAAGGAATTCCAAGATGGTGAGACATTGGAGAGTGCCCCTTTAGAGCTTGATGATGATGAGTGCTTGGTGATCGTCCACTTCTACACAACGACACCATCTCCTTCACATGGTGATTTGGATTTTGATCCAAGGACAGATCTTTCCCAAGGGGGAGGGGATGATGCGGACCATCCTACGGACATCACCATGGAAAGAGTCACTTTGGCAAGTGACACGTGCGACATTTACTTCACATACATAAAGGTGAATCATCTTATTTACACGTGTCCACTTGACCCCTTCGTGGTTGGTATACTATTTGACACTCCCCTCTGAAAGTGCGTTATATCGGCTAGAGGGGGTGAATAGGCGATTTTTACAAATTCGTCACTTGAGGAATTTCAACTTTGAGGAATTTGAAATGTGATGAATAACTAGCAGTGGAATAAGTACTCAAGTGCATGAGGAACATAGTAATAGTATAGTCTTCATGATGAAATGAAACATGCACAGATAGAGAGTAGCGTGATAAAGGATAAACAGTGATGAACAAGGCAACTTGAAGAATTTGAGGTGAGGAATTTGCGAAAGTCTTCAGTCAAATTCTTCAAACAGTAATAATCAATTTCATCAACAGGTTTATGAGGAATAAGCAGGTTGAGGAAATAGAACCAGGTAGCTCGATGAAGACAATGGTTTGATGACCCAGTTCCAACTGCTGTTACAGTCGTACGTCTGGTTTGGAGTGGCCTGGTATTTAAAACAGAGGACACACAGTCCCATGACACACAGTCCTTACCGTATTCTCCTTGAGCTAAGGTCACATAGTCCTCGCCCAACACTCGTGGTAAGTCTTCAGGGTAGACTTCCAAAACCCTCACAAACTGGTCACCCGGTGATCCACAATTTACTGCCGGATGCTCTAGACCAAGGTCACTTCATGGCCCCCAATTGACTGCAGGAGCACTAGACCATGACACCTAACCGCGTGGAGGATACATAGTCCTCAAAGGTAACAAGCGTCGGTTCCACACAGGAATATCTTTAGTGATGCTCAATCACTATGGGTTTTGTGGTTTGATTGTAGGTTTTTCCTCACTGATGATTTTCTCTCAAAGTCCTCAGAGGATGGGTTGCTCTCAAATGACAAGTGTCAGTTCTCTCTCAGAGCAGCCAACCAGCTAGTGGTTGTGGGGGTCGGCTATTTATAGCCAGGGTGCAGCCTGACATGATAAGACATAAATGCCCCCAATGATATGACCGTTATGTCGATAAGAACGATTGGGGACAGCTGGCGCTAAGCACAACAACGGTTGGAATTTCGAACCATGAAAGTCCTCAGCTTATCATGATCCTCACTTGTAGGTAATTCGCACTAGCGAAATCCTAACTCCTCAGTCAGATCAATTTCCTCAGTGACCAGAAGAACTTAGTCTCTGTCACTGAAGAACTTGTCTGAACCATAAGAGATTTCCAAAGGCTTCACTCGGAGGATTGTATGGGTTGAGGATTTTGGAGTTGAGCATCAGTTGGAAATTTTCCTTAGTATTACCTTGGCCCCCTTTAATAGTACGGTGTTTCCTATGACTCAAATAAAGGAAATGAAACTACGAAAACAAAAGTGTTCATGCTTCATATTCCTCGTTCATATCTTCAAGGTCACACCAACTTCTTCATTTTCAAAGTCTTCACAAAGTCTTCAGAAAGTCTTCACTTGAAGACATACATTTTTAGGGGTCGATAATCTCCGAATATACCAAACTCCTCATCGACTTATAGAGCATGTGTACACTCACAAACACATTAGTGCCTTAACCTATAAGTCTTCAATACACCAAAATCACTAAGGGGTACTAGATGCACTAACACCCTCGTGTGCATGCATAGGTATTGTCGGAGCTTCACAGGTGACGAGGAGGAGTGTCAGCACCTACAAACTACTACACCATCCATGAGGGAAGCGTGGAAGTGGAGACGAAAGAAGACGAAGCTGTGGACAAGCTATAGCAGCCGGACATCCGACCGGCCTCAGGACATCCGGCCCTTCCCGGACATCCGGCACTTCCTCCCCAGAAATCTGGCGCAACGCGCCCGAACCTCGTAGACGCGGCCACTCCCGGCTGGACATCCGGCACCACAAGACAGGCCGGACATCTGGCGCTCCACCCCAGAAATCCGGCGCCTTCACACCAGAATAGAGCGGAGCCAGACGACGTGCCCTGGACATCCGACCCCACAGCCCAGACATCTCACACCCCATGAATGCCCGAACATCCGGCCCCCAGCCCAGACATCCAGCGCATGCCTGCGCGCAGAGACGGGCCGAAGGCCCATGTAGCTCTCTCTTACCCCCATCTCGCCTTGGACTATATAGGGACCTCCTCCCCCTATCTCTAGGGTTAGCTATGGTTTTGCTCTTAGTAAGTTGAGCCTAGCTCCTTCCACAACCTCTCCCATGGAGTAGATGCCTCTATGAGAGAAGATCCCCTAGTGGATGTCAAGGCCCCTCACGAGGGAAGATCCCTCAGGATATCAAGGCCCCATCTCCCCATGGGATTTGGGATGAACTCTACCATGTATCCTTCTTTCCCTTTGTTGTTCATGTACCTTTGTTGATCTTGTGTGTGGTGAGTCTAGTGGATGTGTGATTGGACTTGTTCTTGAGTGTTTCCTCTTGTGATTTCTCCTCGTTCTTCCACGTGTTCTTCGTGTTCTTCGTGGAATCCCCCTCCAATTCGTGAAAGATCGACACACACGGGCTTGCCTCATATCAACATGCTAATGTTTGGGACCAGGAATGCAACTATCATCACTAAAATAAGCATCAAATGGGATGATGCTAAGCGGTAATTACACAAAAAATAGGCATGTATCGTTGTGCATGTAAAATGTGTTTGGAACTTGGGGAATCTTGCTATGTGGACAATGGATATATCTCTTGTACTTTCATCATCATTCCATGGGAGACCTTTTAATATAAGTCGTCTGCTAATCGTTAGCAGTATTCATTTTTACAATTGATACTACAACAGAGGCATTATTCAGTAGCAGTAAATGATGTTGCAAAGGAAAGGATCTGAATTACAGTTATGGTGAGTGAACAATTGGTTATTTCCAAGTAGACACTGAAGCGTCTTTTGTTGGCCAAACCAAAATTTCCCCACGACTTACTGAAACCAAGATAACAAGGCCAAAGGAGAGCACAATCGATGCTGCCTAGCTTCATAAACTATATTTAGCAACTTTCAGAAAATCATTCATAACTCTCGAGGAAAGTTTAAGCAATAAGTAAGTCAAACAAACAAGGCAACATAATACCGTGTTGACACCATACAAAGATTGAAAATGCATCTAGACCCTGATTGAATTTTGGTGTTGACAACGATATGATTAGGGGACTAGTCTCATTTTTCAAGGTTTATATCAGGACATTGATCTCTTAGTGATAATATATGGAGACGGTCAACTGGAGTACCATATGGATTTCTGGGTGGCAATGGTCCCCGAAGAATTCTGGGTGGCAAGGGTCGGGGACCAAGGATCAAAAATGAAAACGATGTCCCTTATACAAAGACTCAAAGGTTTTTTGGTTTTATTTGAGTGGTAAGAAAACCACACTATCAAAACGAGTTGAGGTGTTTGAACTAGCTCGGGGATCATGCAAAATTCATGCACGATATATCTCATGTGCCAAAGTGAAATAGACACTTCTTTCGCCTTGGTATTGGCATTGGCGGCCTCGATCTCTAACATCTTGGCTTGCTTCTCCGCATCCATATCAAGCCTCCTCCTTTGGATCTCCATGAAGGCGTTCATTTGCTCTTCCTTGTCTTGCCGACGCTTCTCTTCTCTTGAGTCCTTCTTGGTCATCATGCCCTCCACAGTTGTGATCAAGACGGTCAACGCCGCATCCCACTTGTCCTCCTTGGAGTTGGTCTTCCCCCGCGGTCGTGTCTTCTCATCGTCCCCAACCTCCTCCACGGCTTTCTCCCTTCTACGCATCATGAGGGCGGCATATTGCTCCTTGAACTTCACCTCATCTTTGACGATCCTCCAACAATGAGAGAGTTGGAAGGACTTTCCATTATCTTGGGCCTTGAATGCCTCCAAAGCCTGGAATGCCTACAAATGAATTGCAAATCGGGAAATGGATATGGAAATGGACATGCAAGCATAAACGGAATGAAACAAAAGAGGGGCGCATGCGTGCATACCATGTCTTGTATGCCAATGCTACTCACGGGATGTGCCTTGATGCTCTCAAAAGCAGCACAACACTTGTTGCACTCTTGTTGGATCACCTTCCATCGCGTCGAAATGGACACCCGCCCGCGTGTGCTATGCATTTTATACGGCGGAAACTTCTTGCGTTCATGAAACTCTCGATGGACATGAATCCAAAAGGTTGATGCCTTTTGTTCGGCACCGAGGTTGGGGTCTTGCCTAGTGTCCCTCCAACACTCACAAAGGAACTTGTCCTCTGTTGCCGTGTATGTCTTCATCCGTCTACTCTTGCGCTTCGCCTTCACCCCGATGGCTTGGTTGGCGAGCTCATCCTTGAACAAAGGCTCCCCGTCGATGTCCACCTCATCCTCTTCCTCAAGGCCGTAGTCCTCCGGAAATTCGTGGTTGAGCGGGAAGATGTCCAGGTCTAGGCCGACCTGATCTTGCATGAAGACAGCCTACATGCCAGCTTGATCATAGGTCGACATCCCTCGCTCGTCCTAGCTTTGGGTCTCATCGGGATCATAGCCAGCCGCGGCGGCACCGCCAGCGGCCGTCGTAGCGCCCTCAAAAATGATGTTGTGCATGAAATGGTTGGTCGTCTCGTCGTCGACGGCCGCCGGCATTCTGTCGAACAGGTTGCAGGCGGCGGGGAGCATGTCGGCTGGCATGTCCCGTGTGCGTTTCCTCGTCCCACCGGATGACGAGCCACCTGCTACTAGTGTGGCGTTGAGGTCGATGGGCACGGGCGCACGCGTGGAAGGCGTCACCACGCTCACCTCCGGCGAGCATTCCCTGGAGAGTCGGGAGGCTTGCGAGTAGACGTGGAAGCCGGGGATCGGGTGAGTCGCCGATGCATGGGGTGACTTGGGCAGCACCATCGGGTGAAACGGAGACGAGTCGGTGCTAGCCGCGGCCACGGCAGCGTTGACGAGCCCGTGCTGGCTAGGGTTTATCCCTAGGTACAATTAGCGCCTCCCTCATTGTCGCAACGACGCGGGGGGCGGTGTCATGCTGCTGCTTGGCGGCGGCTATGGCCACGACGGCCGCTGCTTCGTCCCTTGCGTCCGCCGCATGCCTACGGTTCTTTCTCTTCGATGACTCCTTGGCCCGCTCCTTGGGCGTCAGCTCCTTCTTCTTAGTGGGCGTGGTGGCGGTCTTGCGCGGGGGGGGGGGTGCCTTTGCCGGACGGGGCGGTCCTGATGCCGGACGAGGCAAGCGAGGCGACGCCTGCGGCGGCATCGAGGTCTTCGTCCATGGCGAGCGGCCGGGGATCGTGCACGGGCGGGAGTGTTTGGGAAAAGTGGGGGGAAATGGTGGGCGCTTTGCCACCGACTGGCGGGCCAGGGGAGTAGTTGGCTCGCGGCGTCCGCGTCCGTCTCGTGTCCGCGCCGACGCAAGTCGGGCTAAAAAATGGATCGGAATGGGTCGGCAGGCGGATGAAAAGCGGACGTGCGTTTGTTTGGGTTGGAGCGTTGCGTCGACTTTTCTGTCCGCCGCAATCCAAACGGATCCAAACGGACGCGCGCGGACGAAATGGGTCGACGCATTGGAGTTGCTGTCGTGGCGGATGATATGTGCCTTTTTTCGCCGGTGGTGATGAATGGATATTGGCCTCTTTGTTTTCCTATATATAATTATATATCCTTCCTCCCCAACCTTTTTCCATCCGTCGACAAAACATCCATAAACATTGTGCTCTGCTAGGTTCCCCTATAATCTTCATTTTTTACCCATTCATATATGACTCATTCCACCACAGGATTACAATCTGCTAATGTCCTCTGAATCACAAATTTGTACAGGTGTTGTTCATACTGGCTTATGCTCAATTGATTCGAACTGATCTTGGAGACTGGTTGTCACATTTTTTTTGTTTCTGGAATTCCTCGGCTCATACCTCCAATGGCTTCTAGACCAGGTAAGTACTTCACGTGCACTGCCAGACCTTATCTCGATGTTTACCATCCATGTTTTTTACAGTGTATGATTGCTTAGATTACGTGTTTTCTATGTTAGGCTCTTTACTGCTGTGGGACAGATTACTTAGAACCGTACAAAAAATGCGCAAAAAATATTACCATGCTGTTTTAGAAGGGGGTGAAGCCTCAACATCTTCTGCTCCTATTCATACATGAGGAAAACCAAATAATTATGTGGACAAATGCAACATGCAAAGGAAATCGCTTGGACCGTATTAGATACAAAAAACATTGAAAGCTTAATTCAGGACCATTGTGTGATGCCACTGGCCGCCTAAGTTGACTCTCAGCGAAGAGAATACAAATGGCGTTATAGGTAATCTGGTTACCGAAGATAATGCTTACCTGTTATTTATGTACATAATAATCAACTAAAATTGATTCCGTTTGTGTTACCCTTCTACCTTATCAGCTAGGTATCATGGCCGTTCACATCTAAGAGCACCTTATTACAGAATGGAATGCCTATTGCTTTGGGGGTTTTTTTTTCTGTTCTAACCATCAACTATCCTTGTGCGTTGTTTAATTGGGAGTCGGGCACAGTACTGGAGAATATATGAACGAGGGATTTGATTGCTCAAATTATGACCAGCACCTCCACCCGTTATAGTTTTGTTTTCTAAACAAACTGCTCAACTTCTTTTATTCTGCTTACATATGATGTAGCCTTGCAGGATATGTTTCATTTGGTCGATTGGCTTTGCCAACTATTGGTGATTATATCTCATGTTTTGCCTATGAGCCTAATGCTAACCCTGCACGATGTGTTCTTCAAATGGTTAGCTTTGGTGCCAGAGAGTTCCTAGTGTGATGCGTGTTGGAAATATGAGCAATTTATCCAAAGATTTAAATGAAATAAGCAGCTGATAAAACAAGATTATAGTAAAAAAGGCAACACTAGTCATGCGACTTAGAGGAAAATATGTCACAATAAGAGGAACGAAACTTATAAGGGAAACTAAAGTATAGAAGGTGAATATTATGTGAACATGTGAACTATAGCGAAACATAGGTAGAATAGAAACTAGACCAAGTAATTCTAGCAGAACCTCGAACATGAAAACATGAATACGTACTGAACGGTGGCAGGAGCTGGGTTGGCGTTGACGTCATCACCGGCCATGTCGTCGAAGAGGTCGTTGACGTCGGGGAAGAAGTCGTCGTTTGAGAAGTGATCGTCGGTATCCGTGGCATCCGTGATGAAGAAGCCAGTAGTCGCGCCGAGCGCTTCCCAAAAACCTTAGCACCCTTCTCCCGTACAAGACTCAAAGCGGTGGGGTTTCAAAGCTCTACTGTCCCGACCTGCGGTACACGCCGCAAGCCAGGATGGGGAAGAACCTAGTAGCAGCTCAGGGTTTGGAACTTGAGGGCGTGAGAAAGAAGAAGTTCTGGTGTGTGTCTGTGGAGAGGAGCAACCTCCCTTTTATAGGCACAGGAGAAGGAGGCGAACAGGCAGCGACGGGAGGCGAAGCAAAAGAGGGAGATGAAACGAAAAGGCAGCAGCCGAAGGGTGCAGCGTAAATTTAGACATCGGCTCGGCCCATTCCTGCAACCCGCAGCGCCGCGAGGCGGGCGGCGGAAGAGGAGCGCACGTGTATATCCCTCTTGTTCTCATGCTCATACATGTGGAGAAAGATTCTCCCTTATAAGGAGGTCCAACTCCTACTAAAATAACAATGTGGGACTAAATTTTTGTCCCACCTCTTGCATTGCACGAATGGGCTTAGTGGGCCTCTAGGATTTATTAAGAATTCTGAAAATTATTATTGGGATGGCCCACTTTTAGAGCAAATTCTAGCAATCCCCCACCAAATCCAAGAGGCACACAAAAAAATTCTTTGGTTCCAAAACACTGTTTTTATACTGGTACTGTAGTGGAGACTGTTAAGTTGAACTTTCACCTAGAACTCTATGCTACACTAGTAAGCAACTTGAACAGTGGACTATGCCTTGAACTGCAAGTTTTCTGCGAATCTAGCTTCACACAAAGCCTTGACCGATAATAGGCTGTCGTGAGACTTCCCCGCGGGTGGAGCTTATGCGTCATACTCCGAGACCTTTCATGAGTTTACTAGAGAGCACCCTACTCTCATAGATTGTGACGTTAACAATCAGACTCATATAGGTGTGTTCTTTAAAAGATGTTCTGCAGGACAACATCTCTGCTTAAATAAGCCACTTAGAACACATTAAAATTTATATCAACCTGCCATGCAGATTAGGAAAGTATTGCATCTTCATGGAGTGGTATTATTAGTAGTAAGGATACTTTCCTCTCAGTTGACCAACAACTTGTCTTCCACATCTAATTCACGGGATCTCCGATCACATAGAATAGGTTACCACTGTGAACAACTCACGTTGTGGGTCTCATACCCATCTCCTTTGATGCATTATCTATCACATTACATGATAGACCCTTGGTAAAAGGATCTGCCAGATTTTTAGACATTTGGATATAATCCAATGCAATAACTCCGGAGTTTCTCATTTTCCTGACAGATTTTAACCTTCTCTAAACATGTCTTGATGACTTCATGTTATCCTTTGAACTACTCACTTTGGCAATCACAGTTTGATTGTCGCAGGTCATAAGAATACCCGGTACATGTTTCTCCACAACCGGTAAGTCATTCAAGAGCCGACGAAGCCAATCTACTTCGACCGTAGCTGTATCTAGTGTTGTGAGTTCTGCTTCCATTGTTGACCTCGTTAAGATGGTCTACTTGCAAGACTTCCAAGAAACAGCGCCACCACCATGAGTGAATACATATCCGCTCATGGCCTTTATCTCATCACCATCAGAGATCCAGTTTGAGTCACTGTACCCTTCAATCACCTTTGGGTACCCAGTGTAGTGAATTCCATAGCTCGTAGTGCCCTTCAAATAGTGCATAAATCTTTCTAGAGCTTTCCAATGATCATCTCCCGGTTTTGAGACAAACCGACTCAGTTTGCTAACAGCAAAAGAGATGTCAGGTCTCGTGGCACTGGCTAAATACATAAGTGAGCCAATAATTTGAGAGTATTTCAATTGATCTCTAGCAATTCTTCGATTCTTTCAAAGTAAAACGCTAGCATCATAAGGTGTCAGAGAGGGCTTGTAGTCACTATAACCAAAGCGCTCACGATCTTTTCCACATAGTGAGATTGAAGCAATGTAATCCCACCATCATCATCTCTCAGCAGCTTGATATTTAAAATAACATCAGCTACTCCTAAATCCTTCATCTTGAAACAATGAGATAGGAAATTCTTGACTTACTCAATGACGTTCAGATTTGTTTTGAAAATCAGTATGTCATCAACATATAGGCAAAGGATAACTCCCTCGCCCCTACCATGGCGATAGTACACACATTTGTCAACTTTGTTTACAACAAAGCCTGCAGTTGTTAAAGTTATTTCAAACTTCTCATGCCACTACTTAGGTGCTTGTTTGAGTCCATACAAAGACTTCAACAATCTGCACACTTTTCCTTCCTAACCGTCCACTATAAACCCATCAGGTTGTTCCATGTAAATTTCCTCACCCAACTCTCCATTCAAGAAAGTTGTCTTAACATCCATTTGATGAACTAGAAGACCATGTGAGGCAGCTAGTGAAACTAACACTCGAATAGTGGTTAGTCGAGCCACATGTGAATAAGTATCAAAGAAGTCTTCGCCTTCCTTTTCGATATAACACTTGGCCATGAGCCGTGCCTTATATATACTTCTCAATAGTACCATTAGGCCTAAGCTTTTTCTTGAATACCCATTTGCACCCTATAGGTTTGCACCCATAAGGTCGATCTGTTATCTCCCAAGTTTCATTTGCCAAGATGGAATCCATCTCACTATGGACCGCTTACTTCTAGTAGTCAGCGTCTTCAGATGCATAGGCCTCTAAAATAGAACTGGGAGTGTCGTCTATGAGATACACAAGAAAATCATCACCAAAGGACTTTGCAGTCCTCTATCTCTTGCTAATTTTAGGAGTCTCATCATTGTCCTCCACGGGATCTTCAAGACGTTGTGTCGAAATGATAGGTTCAGAAATTTCAACTACATCTTGACTCGATGAACTAGGCAACTCTTGATTTGATGAGCTACCTATATCCTTCATGGGAAAGATATCTTCAAAGAAAGTCGCATCATTCGACTCCATGATTGTACCGACGCGCATGTCTGATACCTCATATTTTACAGTCAAGAATCTATAACCAATGTTATGAAAAGCATAGCTCAGGAAAAGACAATCTACAGTTTTTGGTCCAAGCTTTCGCTTCTTTGGAATTGATATATTCACTTTTGCCAAGCAGCCCCAAGTACGTAGGTAAGAGAGTTTTAACCGTTTCTTCTCCCATTCGTCGAATGGAGTTATCTCTTTGTTCTTTGTGGGAACTCGGTTTAGGACATGACATGCAGTCAATATCGCCTCCTCCCATCATGCCTTAGAGAAACCTAATGTATCTAATATGGCGTTACCCAAATCAGTTAGAGTATGGTTCTTTCTTTCGGCTACCCCATTTGACTGAGGTGAATAGGGAGGCATTCTCTCATGTATTATTCTGTGTTCCGCACAAAAAGAATCAAATTCGTTGGAAAAATACTCTTCACCACGATCGGACCTAAGCCTCTTGATTTTCCGATCAAGTTGATTTTCCACTTCAGCTTTATAGTTCTTGAAAAAATACAAAGCCTCATCTTTTGATTTTAAAATATACACATGGCAATATCTAGTGGAGTCATCAATTAATGTCATGAAATATTTTTTCCACCTTTTGTCAAAACACCATTCATTTTACAAAGATCTGAATGTATGAGTTCTAGTGGCGCAAGACTTCTTGTTTTCGCAGTTGTATGAGATTTACGAGGTTGCTTAGCTTGCACACAAACTTGTCACTTAGATCTCTTGACAACAGTGGTGTTAGGGATTAAGTTCAACTTGGCTAGCCGTGTCATACAACCGAAATTAACATGACAGAGACGTGAATGCTAGACCTTTGATTCACTATTGTTGCAAACATGATGAACAACTTTATTACAAACATCTGACAGAGATAGTCTGAACAAGCCTCTTGACTCATAACCTTTGCCAACAAAAGTTTCATACTTGGATATTACAAATTTATTGGACTCAAAGACAAGCTTGTAGCCATCTCTACACATAAGAGATCCGCTAACAAGATTTTTATTGACGGAGGGGACATAATGCACGTTCTTCAGCCGCATGATCTTCTCCGAAGTAAACTTCAGATCGACCGTGCCAACACCACGAACAGAAGCACTTGAACCATTGCCCATCAGCACGGAAGTAGTTCCTGTGGCCTGATAAGAAGAAAACATGGAAATATCACCGCATGCATGCACATTAGCACCCGTGTCAATCAACCAATCAGGAGAAAGACATACTGAGAGAATAGTGGGAAGTATACCGTACCCAACATCCTTCATCTCAGCCTCACCAATGACAACATTTGTGATCTTGTCGCCTTTTCCATGTTGACGCTTGTCATAATGGTTAGGGCAGCTAGGGGCCCAGTGATTAGGATCTCCACAAACATGACACACACCTTTCTTCTTATTAGTCTTCTTCTTGAAGTTGGTGTGTTGCGAAGCCTTGTTCTTCCCATCAAACTTTCCCTTGCCATCAAACTTGCCCTTGTTCTTGGAATTGTGGGGCTGAAAGTTTTTCTTCTGTACCAAATTGGCACTAGAACCTCCCTCAATACCTCGAGCACGTATATCTTTTGCTCTCGCCTTTTCTTCCACATCAAGAGTACCAATGAGATCCGGAACGGAAAACTCCTGTCTCTTATGCTTTAGAGAGGTAGAAAAGTTCCTCCACGAGGGAGGGAGCTTAGTAATGATACCTCCGGCAACAAACTTGTCCGGTAACATACAATTGAATTGCTCAAATTCTCTAGCAAACGAATGTATCTCGTTAGCTTGCTCAACCACGGAGCGCTGTTCAGTCATCCTGTAGTCATAGAATTGTTCCATGATATACAGCTCAGTGCAGGCATCGGAGACCCCAAACTTGGCCTCGAGTGCATCCCACATATCTTTTCCATTGTCAATTGACGCATAAGCATCAACTATGTTCTCACCAAGAACACTCAAAAGTGCAGCCTTAAACAAGGTATCCTTTTTCTGAAAAACTTGTTCCTCTTGAGAATTAAGATCTCCTTTAGGTTTGCCAAGAGTGGGCTCGTAGCAGCTCATGGTTTGAAACCATAGGACAGCCCTCACACGCCACCTCTTATAGTGCACACCCTCAAACATAGGAGGCCTCATGGAAGCAGTAAAACCACTCGGAATAAATTGCCTAATATAAGGTTTTTGGATTGTTGGAAATATGAGCAATTTATCGAAAGATTTAAATGAAATAAGAAGCTGATAAAACAAGATTATAGTAAAAAAGGCAACACTAGTCATGCGACTTAGAGGAGAATATGCCACAATAAGAGGAACGAAACTTATCAGGAAAACTAAGGTATAGAAGGTGAATATTATGTGAACATGTGAACTATACCGAAACATAGGTAGAATAGAAACTAGACCAAGTAATTCTAGCAGAACCTCGAACATGGAAAGCATGAATACATACTGAGCGGTGGCAGCAGCTGGGTTGGCGTTGACGTCATCACCTGCCATGTCGTCGAGGAGGTCGTTGACGTCAGGAAGAAGTCGTCGTTTGGGAAGTGACCATCGGTATCCGTGGTGTCCGTGATAAAGAATCCAGTAGTCGCGCCGAGGGCTCCCCAAAAACCTTATCACCCTTCTCTTGTACAAGACTCAAAGCGGTAGGATTTCGGAGGCCTATTGTCCCGACCTGCGGTGCACGCCGCAAGCCGGGATGGGGAAGAACCTAGTAGCAGCTCAGGGTTTGGAACTTGAGGGCATGAGGAAGAAGAAGTTCTGGTGTGTCTCTCTGGAGAGGAGCGACCTCCCTTTTATAGGCACAAGAGAAGGAGGCGAACAGGCAGCAACGGGAGGCGAAGCAAAAGAGGGAGATGAAACGAAAAGGCAGCAATGTCGTATTCAATCTCCACTACAGCTAAGCCTTTCAACTCCTGAGTGACATCGGCTCGGCTCGGCTCATTTTCGTAACCCACGGCGCGGCGAGCGGTGGAGGAGGAGCGCACATGTATGTCCCTCTTGTTCTCATGCTCATACATGTGGAGAAACATCCTCCCTTATAAGGAGGTCCAACTCCTACTAAACTAGCAATGTGGGACTAAACTTTTGTCCCACCTCTTGCCTTGCACGAATGGGCTTAGTGGGCCTCTAGAATTTATTAGGAATTCTGAAAATTGTTATGGGCTGGCCCATTTTTAGAGTAAATTCCAGCAATGCGAAGTATTATGACACCAAGATGCCCAGTTGCAGTAACTAGAAAGTCACCTTTCTACCACTTTTGTTATCTTACATTTTGGAGGTTATAAGGAGATTTATTTCTTGTTTGATGATACCATGTACTTTGTGTGATGATTGCAATATTCAGGAACCAAGTTGATACCATTCCAATACTTTTGTAGATTAATTGTCGACATTAACATTGGAGTTTTCACTTCACGTAATGAAGTGTCTGAGAGTATTGTTGACTTGAACTTCCAAGAAAACCTGCTAAGGGGCATATATGATTGTGGTGTAAAAACTAGTTTCCTTTCATACTGCTTACAAATTTAAATTTCAATAATCTTAAACACTAACACTTCTGTAAATCTATTATTGGTAGGAGGAGAATTTACTGTGATTCGGTTAGCAGAGCGGCTCTCACCTGCAATGGATATGATAAAGGAATCCAGAATCCGGGGAACAAAAGATCAACCAATATGGTGATAATACATGCAGACTAATATATATCTCATAATCCTCATTTGAATATATTGTTTTTCATCTATTATATGTTCTCTTTGCAGGAAGTACAAAATAAACTTAATGCCAAAATAACAAAGCTGGAATTCCGTATGTTCATGTTGTTACATCTAACAAGATTATACGAATATGCCATGATGTTGCCAATCAATTGCTGGTCTATGTGGCGACCCACTTAACATGGAGCATATTGTCCCTCGCTCATGGCACCATACATTTACATAAATTTCTATATTTACGTTGGACTAATGGACGGACGCGGCAAAGCGCGCCATCAATGATCAAGTAAACCGATGCTTAGATTTGAATTTTTTTCTTATTTATTGAGAAAACATCTATTTTTAGGAAGCCTCCATAAATAACAGTCCAAATGATGCGCCATCACTTACTACTGGTTTACATGTTGCTTTCCATGTTATCTCGGTTAATTTTGATTCGAAGTGGCATGCCCGGATGTAGACATGGTTTTGCCTATGTCGAAATAGTTTTCATACGCCCCACGGACAATATCTTCTTGTGGCTCTTACAGAACAACAGAAAGGATATCGACTAACCGCATGGTTCCATGGTTATGTACACCTTCGAAATGCTTAGTTACCTAGGATCTGTCTGTGTCTCCCAATCCCCTTCCTCCCGTGGCCGGGTGAAAGCTCGGTTCTTTTTAAACTGGCTGCGTTGGCGTTCGTCGTCGTATCGTTGATGGTGGCGCCGTCTTGGACTCGGGGGCTGCAGTACAATTTCGGTAGGGATGACAACGGTGACTTGGGGGCTGCAGGTGTATGTTCCCGACAAAGATGACTGCAGAGATGGCGGTTCTTCAAACGAATACGGGTGAAAACCTGCTATTGGCTATTGCCAAGGCCGGCGGTGGCGGTGCTGTTTGCGTCGTTCCTTTCCTGAAGGCATCGTCATGGAGAAGTTCAAGGCCACTCTCTGTTACTTCCCGGGGAAACCTTAGATCAGTAGATTGAATGGCGGCGGCTCTTTGGTGTCGTTTCCCCCTTGGGGGCGTCATTTTTGGAGGTACACACGGGCTCGAGGGACCAAGGCAGTAGATGTTCTGAAACTAGTTATATGCAATGTAACTTGTTCTAGATAACCCTCTGTTACACTGCACTTCCCTTTCGTGGGGGGTTCTTACCACCAGCTATGTTATGTGTGTAGCAGGCCTGCCTAAACTGACTGCATCTGTGGCTGCAAGCGAGTGATCAGCTAAGATACGCAGATGTGAACGCAGAGGGGATATAGTCCTCAACTGAATTTAATTTAGTTCATATTGGGGTTTGTTCCCTTCCGCATTCTGTTTGATGTAGCATGGAGGAAAGAATATTTTTTAGTCCTTTTTTCTTAGTCAGTACTTTTTGTATCCTGAAAAATGGGCATATAATCTATGTGTTTATACAAGCAGGGGGCGGCATGTAACCCACAACTCATGTTTTCCGTAGTCATTTTATCTAAGCCAAGTGTGATGTTATCTAGTTTTTGGTACTAGATTATTTTTTAGTATTCATGCATGTCCTGTAAACTCCGCCTATGTTGTCTCAACATAGCCGGTCCCAAGCCCGGGTAAAGGAGGAGGGTTGTGATAGGCTTGACGAGCCAACGTGAAAACCCAGCCACTCTTATGGAGATGAAACCCAAAAGATTTTCGTTGGGGCGTAACCCTCTCAGCGACGCGCCACATCGGAACCCGGGTGTGGTGAAAAATGGGCAAGGGCCGGGCCGTCACCCCCCAGGTGGCGCACCGTATCGTGATCTGGATACGGTCGCAAGTGAGCGAGGATCGGGTCGTCGCATCCTTAGTGGCGCGCTACATCGGCGCCCGGGTGTAGTGGAAAATGAGCGAGGGTCTTCGCATTTGACTCGACGAATGCGAAGGGTAAGGAAGCTAGCCGAGCCTAGGAGGATTCGATTAGGTAGCTGGAACGTAGGGTCTCTGACAGGTAAGCTTCGGGAGGTAGTTGATTCAGCGGTGAGGAGAGGCATTGGTATCCTTTGCGTCCAAGAGACCAAATGGAGGGGACAGAAGGCGAAGGAGGTGGAGGGTACCGGCTTCAAGCTATGGTACACGGGGACGGTTGCAAACAGAAATGGAGTAGGCATCTTGATCAGCAAGAGCCTCAAGGATGGAGTGGTAGACGTCAAGAGACGTGGGGACCGGATTATCCTGGTCAAGCTGGTAGTTGGGGACTTAGTCCTCAACGTTATCAGCGCTTATACCCCACAAGTAGGCCACAATGAGAACACCAAGAGGGAGTTCTGGGAAGGCCTGGAGGACTTGGTTAGGAGTGTACCGATCGGCGAGAGGCTCTTCATAGGAGGAGACCTCAATGGCCACGTGGGCACATCTAACACATGTTTTGAAGGGGTGCATGGGGGATTTGGCTATGGCATCAGGAATCAAGAAGGAGAAGATGTCTTAAGCTTTGCGTTAGCCTATGACATGATCGTAGCTAACACCTTCTTTAAGAAGAGAGAATCACATCTAGTGACTTACAGTAGTGGGCAGCATTCTAGCCAGATTGATTTCATCCTCTTGAGAAGAGAAGACAGGCGTGCATGCCTAGACTGTAAGGTGATACCTGGAGAGAGTGTTGTCCCACAGCATAAGC
Source organism: Hordeum marinum (assembly GCA_022496015.1). Classification (NCBI taxonomy): domain Eukaryota; kingdom Viridiplantae; phylum Streptophyta; class Magnoliopsida; order Poales; family Poaceae; genus Hordeum; species Hordeum marinum. The sequence goes on along the minus strand of CM039676.1, from coordinate 491,557,853 downwards.
TTGTGGTTGCTGACCTCCGTTTTCGGATTCGTGTCCAGCGGGACAAGCGTGCCAAAGTCGCTAGAACGAAGTGGTGGAAGCTCAAGGGGGAGGTAGCTCAGGTGTTCAAGGAGAGGGTCATTAAGGAGGGCCCTTGGGAGGAAGGAGGTGATGCAGACAACATGTGGATGAAGATGGCGACTTGCATTCGTAAGGTGGCCTCAGAGGAGTTTGGAGTGTCCAGGGGAAGTAGAAGAGAAGCTAAAGATACCTGGTGGTGGAATGATGTTGTCCAGAAGGCAATCAAGGAGAAGAAAGATTGTTTCAGACGCCTATATCTGGATAGGAGTGCAGACAACATAGAGAAGTACCAGATGGCAAAGAAGGCCGCAAAGCGAGCTGTGAGTGAAGCAAGGGGTCGGGCGTATGAGGACCTCTACCAAAGGTTAGACACGAAGGAAGGCGAAAGGGACATCTATAAGATGGCCAAGAGCCGAGAGAGGAAGACGAGGGATGTTGACCAAATCAAGTGCATCAAGGACGAAGCAGATCAACTCCTGGTGAAGAACGAGGAGATTAAGCATAGATGGCGGGAGTACTTTGACAAGTTGTTCAATGGGGAGAGTGAGAGCTCTACCATTGATCTGGATGACTCCTTTGATGATACTAGCAGGCGTTTTGTGAGGCGAATCCAGGAGTCGGAGGTCAAGGAGGCTTTAAAGAGGATGAAAGGAGGAAAGGCGATGGGCCCCGATTGTATCCCCATTGAGGTGTGGAGAGGCCTCGGGGACATAGCGGTAGTATGGCTAACCAAACTTTTCAACCTCATTTTTCGGGCAAACAAGATGCCAGAAGAATGGAGACGGAGTATATTAGTACCAATCTTCAAGAACAAGGGGAATGTTCAGAGTTGTACTAATTACCGTGGAATTAAGCTGATGAGCCATACAATGAAGCTATGGGAGAGAGTCATTGAGCACCGTGTAAGAAGATTGACAAGCGTGACCAAAAATCAGTTTGGTTTCATGCCTGGGAGATCAACCATGGAAGCCATTTTCTTGGTACGACAACTTATGGAGAGATATAGGGAGCAAAAGAAGGACTTGCATATGGTGTTCATTGACTTGGAGAAGGCCTATGATAAGATTCCGCGGAATGTTATGTGGTGGGCCTTGGAGAAACACAAAGTCCCAACAAAGTACATTACCCTCATCAAGGACATGTATGATAATGTTGTGACAAGTGTTCGAACAAGTGAGGGCGACACTAACGACTTCCCAATTAAGATAGGACTGCATCAAGGGTCAGCTTTGAGCCCTTACCTTTTTGCCTTGGTGATGGATGAGGTCACAAGGGATATACAAGGAGATATCCCATGGTGTATGCTCTTTGCGGACGATGTGGTGCTAGTCGATGAGAGTCGGACGGGGGTTAACAGGAAGTTGGAGTTGTGGAGGCAAACCTTGGAATCGAAAGGTTTTAGACTTAGTAGGACTAAAACCGAGTACATGAGGTGCGCTTTCAGTACTACTAGGAACGAGGAGGGGGAGGATGTTAGCCTTGATGGGCAAGTGGTGCCTCAGAAGGACACCTTTCGATATTTGGGGTCAATGTTGCAGAAGGATGGGGATATCGATGAAGATGTGAACCATCGAATTAAAGCCGGATGGATGAAGTGGCGCCAAGCTTCTGGCATTCTTTGTGACAAGAGGGTGCCACAAAAGCTAAAAGGCAAGTTCTATAGGACGGCAGTTCGACCCGCAATGTTGTATGGCGCTGAGTGTTGGCCGACTAAAAGGCGACATGTGCAACAGTTAGGTGTGACGGAGATGCGCATGTTGAGATGGATGTGTGGTCACACAAGGAAGGACCGCATCCGGAATGATGATATACGAGATAAAGTTGGGGTAGCGCCAATTGAAGAGAAGCTTGTCCAACATCGTCTGAGATGGTTTGGGCATATTCAGCGCAGGCCTCCAGAAGCCCCAGTACACAGCGGACGGCTTAAGCATGCTGATAATGTCAAAAGAGGCCGGGGTAGACCGAACTTGACATGGGAAGAGTCTGTAAAGAGAGATCTGAAGGACTGGAGCATCACCAAAGAACTAGCCATGGACAGGGGTGCGTGGAAGCTTGCTATCCATGTGCCAGAACCATGAGTTGGTCGCGAGATCTTATGGGTTTCACCTCTAGCCTACCCCAACTTGTTTGGGACTAAAGGCTTTGTTGTTGTTGTTGTTGTTGATTCATGCATGTCCTGTAGATTATTAAGGTTAGTAAATCCCTTTTCATTCTGGATGTGGTTTAGGGGAGGCTTGATGGTTTTAGTAAATCTTTTTCTTTCACCGACATTTGGTTTAAAACAGAGTTTAAGTGTCGCTATTTTTTGCACTGAGGGTCAATCGAGCAGTAAAAAATTAGAGCCCCGTGATCTAGTTTCTCTGAATTTTGTTTTTGTCCCTGCACATACAAAGATAATGGAGATATGGGAACCAGCTTTGGACCCGCGCAAGCTTTTCTCACAGGCTGACATCCAGCATATAAGAATTCGGTACATGAACTAACTATTCTTTTGGAGGAAAAACACCGCAGACAAGAGTCTTTTTCACTGATTTCAACTTACATGCTCTTCTTTCTCCTCTTTTATTCATTTTCACACTTCGAGTGGTTGGAGGGCATGTTGGGGAGGTTGTTCTTGGATGTACACGCACCCCATATGTATTGTAAATGAGGGCGCACCTCATATGTATTGTAGATGGGGGCACACCTCATTTCCGTTGTAAATGGGATCCACTGTTTCTGTGTGTGTTAAACAGTGAATGATAGCAGGGGTGTTTTATTTTAGTTTTCTTCAGTGTTTTCGTCAGTGCTTGTTCGTGTCCATCAGTTATAACTTAGCAGATTCAGAATTCAATTATGTCAGTTATTTGATCAGTGTTTATTTGTTTCCATCAGTTCTAATTTAGCAGATTCAGAATTTAGTTTATCAGTTTTTAGTTCTCCTGCTACTCATTTCTTCAGTTTCAGTTTCTCAAACCCTCATTAGTCTTAGATTTTAAGTAGGTGTCATTTTCAGTGTTATCACCTATTAGTTATTTCAGGTTACAGTAGGTGTTATTTTCAGGTCAGTTTCGTTAGTTATATATCATTTCAGTCTATCATTTAGTTATTTCTGATGTCATTTTCAGGTCATTATCTCAGTTATTGTTTCAGTTATCTCTATTCCTCATTTTCAGTCATCTGTTTTAGTTTCGCATGGCTTTGGTATTATCATTAGCTTTGTCAGTTGTTTTTCTTCTGTCTTTTGTTTTTTTCATTTTTCTTCAGTCTTTTTTTTTTCATTTTTCTTCAGTATTTTAGTTTTTTTTCATTTAGTTAGTCTCTCAGTATTTAATTTATTCAGTCCCAAGATATTCTCTCAGTTATTTTCGTTAAGTATCTCAATTTGTTAGTCTCTCATTATTTCATTCATTCAGTCTCTCATTACTTCAGTCTTTCATTGTTAGCATTTTAAGTTTTCCATTATTTCAGTTTCAGTTCTCATTTCATTCAGTTATTAGTTAATCATTTATGAACTTTGTTGAGTTGTTCAGTCCCTCATTTATTTGCTTTGAATATCTTGAGTATATCATTTTATCAGGTTTCAGTCCCTATTTTTCAGTTAGTCAATACTTCATCATTTGATTCTTGGCATTTCACTCGCTTAAGTATCTCATTAATAGAGTTTCCTAAATTTTCATTCCGTCCGTCTTATTTGGTCAGTTTGTTTCATTTTTTCTTGAGGTATTTGGGTGGGATAACTCTGCCTACCATCTTTTTAAGTTCGTGTCCGGTTCCAAGCCTGGGTAAAGGTGGAAGAATCTTTATTTCAGTGTTTGTTTTCATAGCGGTCAGCCTAAGAGAGTTTGACGGGAGTGGCAGGCGACGAGATGTGTGTTGGGTCTCAGTTCTAGCTCGTCTTATTTGTGTGTGCAGTCTTCAGTTTTTTGGTTATTACAACTACTTCTCAGGAGAAGCGTTTAGCTCGTCATGGTTCAATTTTGACAGTTTAGCCATTATCTTCAGCTTTTGAGACATAAGTTTCTGTCTTGTTTTCTTTTAAGCGTGCCAATTGCTAATGCGGATGTCGTGAGAAGGATATAACAGAGCTAGTGCAGCTCAAATGACGAACTGCAACTCATATATATGGTCTCCATTAGTTCACTACTTCCCTTGTCCCTATTGTCATTCAGCCATTAGTCTTCAGATTTTCTTGTGTGCTAGCTGTAATCATTCTTCAGAAAATAAAGGGGGATAGGACCGGGGGTGGATGGCAGTCATGCATTAGATGTCTACATGCTATATGGATACTTATCAATATAGTCTTTTCCATCTCAGTCTACAGTAATTTTCATTTTCAGGCTTCTGTTTGTGTTTTTTTTCTATTTTTCATTTCAGATTTTGGACACTTAATTAGGGAAGGGTGACGAGGCGTCGAAGAGTGTTCGGTCAAGGCTTCTGTGTGCTATTAATTAAGTAAGCAATCGATTTTTCATTCTTGTGTTTTCTTCATGTATTTTTCCTGAACTAGTTGTGTGTTACCACGCAGATAGTTTTGTGTGTTAGCTCATAGGCTGGGATAATTAGCTTAGTTAGCTAGCTTTTACCAATTTATTTTCCTTCCTGACAGCACGGATGGGACTAGATTAATGTACCATTAAAACTGAATTTCACACGTACAAGTTTTTTCTTCTGTGTTTTGTTTTTTTCATTTTTCTTCAGTGCCTTGCGTTGTCTTCAATTTTGTCATCTCAGTTTGTGTTCTGTTTGTGTTCTCTGTTCAGTTTCAATATGTCACTTAGTTCAGTATCTCAGATATAGTGTCAGTATTCAGACCTTCATCGTTCAACCAGTCGTCGTTCTTTTCAGTAAATACTTAGTGCTTACTGAGCAGGGGTTGGTGTCATTTTCTTTGGTTGCATTATTAGTTTCAGTGTTACCACATACTCCCTCCGTTCCTCTATATAAGGTGTATTTTTTTGATAAAATTCCAGAATGTAAGGTGCATTTCTTCTATTTCCTCATAATTCCCTTCTTAGCCCTCTTTAAAAAAGGAAAGTGTCTCTTTTTTTGATTGTCTGTATCTCTTTTTATAGCAAAAGAAGAAAACTATCTCTTTGTCGATTACATGTATCTCATATTTTTCTAGACTAATTGATTCACTTTCCACAAACCAACAAATTTGTCAAGGGCATTTTAGTCTTAACATGTATATAATTATGTGCCTTGGTCACCGTACCGAAAATAATACACCTTACCGAAAATAATTTGTCAAGGGCATTTTAGTGTTGAACGCAGAGGCGCCGTTGTTTGGAGCTTAGATCAGAATTCACCGCGATCTGAATCGCTGCGAATACGACTCTATCAACCGTGTTTTAGTAACGCTTTCGCTTTGCGATCTTCAAAGGTATGAAGATGCACTCCCCCTTTGCTCGTTGCTGGTTTCTCCATAGATTGATCTTGGTGAGGCGTAAGAAATTTTTTGATTTACTACTACGTTCCTCAACGGTGGTATCAAAGCTAGGTCTATGCGTAGAATCTACACGAGTAGAACACAAGTTGTTATGGGCGTCGATTTTGTCAATTTGCTTGTCGTTACTAGTCTTATCTTGATTCGGCGGCATTGTGAGATGAAGCGGCCAGACCGACTTTACACGTGTGCTTACGTGAGACTGGTTCCACCGCCTGACATGCACTTGTTGCATAAGGTGGCTATCGGGTGTCTGTATCTCCCACTTTAGTCGGATCGGATTCGATGAAAAGGGTCCTTATGAAGGATAAATAAAAATTGACATATCACATTGTGGTTTTTGCGTAGGTAAAAAACGTTCTTCCTAGAAACCTATAGTAGCCACGTAAAAACATACAACAACAATTAGAGGACGTCTAACTTATTTTTACAGCATATGCCGTGTGATGTGGTATGGCCAAAGGATGTGATATGATATATGTGATGTATGAGATTGATCATGTTCTTGTAATAGTATTCACGACTTGCATGTCGATGAGTATGACAACCAGCAGGAGCCATAGAGTTATCTTAATTTATTGTATGACATGCGTGTCAATCAAAAACGTCATATAATTACTTTACTTTATTGCTAATCGTTAGCCATACTAGTAGAAGTAATAGTTGACGAGACAACTTCATGAAGACACGATGATGGAGATCATGATGATGGAGATCATGGTGTCATGTCGATGACAATAATGATCATGGTGCTCCGAAGATGAAGATCAAAGGAGCAAGATGATATTAACAATATCATGTCACTATATTGATTGCATGTGATGTTGATCATGTTTTACATCTTATTTGCTTAGAACGACGGTAGCTTAAATAAGATGATCTCTCACTAAAATTTTAAGAAATGTGTTCCCCCTAACTGTGCACCGTTGCTAAGGTTCGTTGTTCCGAAGCACCACGTGATGATAGGATGTGATAGGTTCTAGTTCGCATACAACGGGTGTAAGCCGGGTTTGCACACGCAATACACTTAGGTTGACTTGACGAGCCTAGCATGTACAAACATGGCCTCGAAACACGGGAGACCGAAAGGTCGAACATGAGTTGTATAGAAGATATGATCAACATGGAGATGTTCACCATTGATGACTAGTCCGTCTCACGTGATGATCGGACACGGGCTAGTTGACGTGGATCATGTGTCACTTGGATGACTAGAGAGATGTCTATCTAAGTGGGAGTTTATTAAATAATTTGATTATGTGAACTTAATTATCATGAACTTAGTCTAAAATGTCTTTACAATCTATCTTGTAGATCCAATGGCCTACGCTAATGTTGCCCTCAACTTCAACGCGTTCCTAGAGAAAACCAAGCTAAAAGATGATGGAAGCAACTATACGGACTGAGTCCGTAGCTTGAGGATCATCCTCATAGCTTCCAAGAAATTATATGTCCTTGATGCATCGCTAGGTCACGCACCCATTTTCCCAGCAACTCAAGACGTTATGAACGCCTGACAGTCGTGTTGTGATGATTAATCCCTGGTTTAGTGCGGCATGCTTTACAGCTTAGAACCGGGGCTTCAAAAGCATTTTGAGCAACACGAAGCATATGAGATGTTCCAAGAGCTGAGAATGGTTTTTCAAGCTCATGCCCGGGTCGAGAGATATGATGTCTCCGACAAGTTCTTCAGTTGTAAGATGGAGGAGATCGTAGACTAAAAAGGAGCATCAAGTGTTGATGGTCAATAAGACCACTAGTTTCAAGAAAGGCAAGGGTAAGAAGAACTTCAAGAAGGACGACAAAGCAGTTGCCGCGCCCGGTAAGCAAGTTGCCGGGAAGAAGAACAAGAATGGACCCAATCTTGAGACTGAGTGCTTTTATTGCAAGGGCACATGTCACTGGAAGCGGAACTGCCCCAAGTACTTAGCGGATAAGAAGGCCGGCAACGTTAAAGGTATATGTGATATACTTGTTATTGATGTGTACCTTACCAACGTTCGTAGTAGCTCCTGGGTATTTGATATCGGTGCAGTTGCTCACATTTGTAACTCCAAGCAGGAGCTGCGGAATAAGCGGAGACTGGCGAAGGACGAGGTGACGATGCGCGTCGGGAATGGTTCCAAGGTCGATGTGATCGCTGTCGGCACGCTACCTCTACATCTACCTTCGGGATTAGTTTTGAATCTTAAAATTGTTATTTAGTACCAGCTTTGAGAGATGGCTACTCATTGTATCTGGATCTCGCTTAATGCGAGATGGCTACTCATTTAAATCTGAGAATAATGGTTGCTCTATTTATATGAGAGAAATGTTTTATGGTCATGCCCCACTGGTCAATGGTTTATTTTTGATGAATCTCGAACGTGATGTTACACATGTTCATAGTGTGAGTACCAAAAAGTGTAAGGTTGATAACGATAGTCCCACTTACATGTGGCACTGCCGCCTTGGTCATATTGGTGTCAAACGCATGAAGAAACTCCATGCTGATGGAATTTTGGAGTCTCTTGATTTTGAATCATTTGACACGTGTGAACCATGCCTCATGGGCAAGATGACCAAGACTCCATTCTCTGGAACAATGGAGCGAGCAACTGACTTGTTGGAGATAATACATACCGATGTATGCGGTCCAAAGAGCGTTGAGGCTCGTGGTGGCTACTGTTATGTTCTCACCCTCACTGATGACTTAAGCAGATATGGGTATGTCTACTTAATGAAACACAAGTCTAAAACCTTTGAAAAGTTCAAGGAATTTTAGAGTGAGGTAGAGAATCAACGTGACAGGAAAATTAAGTGCCTATGATCTGATCGTGACGGAAAATATTTGAGTCACGAGTTTGGCACGCACCTAAGGAAATGTAGAATTGTTTCACAACTCATGCCGCCTGGCACACCTCAGCGAAATGGTGTCTCTAAACGTCGTAATCACACTCTATTGGACATTGTGTGATCTATGATGTCTCTTACCGACTTACCGCTATCATTTTGGGGATATGCATTAGAGACTGACGCATTCACTTTAAATAGGGCACCATCTAATTCCGTTGAGATGACACCGTATGAATTATGGTTTGGAAACAAACCTAAGTTGTCATTTCTCAAAGTTTGGGGATGCGATGCCTATATGAAGAAACTTCAACCTGAGAAGCTCTAACCCAAAGCGGAAAAGTGCGTCTTCATAAGATACCCCAAAGAAACTATTGGGTATACCTTCTAGCTCAGATCCGAAGGCAAAGTCTTTGTTGCAAAGAATGAATCCTTTCTAGAGAAAGAGTTTCTCTCAAAAGAAGTAGGTGGGAGGAAAATAGAACTTGATGAGGTAATTGTACCTCCGCTCGAACCGGAGAGTAGCACAACACAGGAAGTTGTTTCTGTGGAGCCTGCACCGGCTGGAAAGGAAGTTAATGATGATGATCATGAAACTTCAGATCAAGTTGCTATTGAAGCTCGAAGGTCCACAAGGACACGTTCCGCACCAGAGTGGTACGACAACCTTGTCCTGGAGATCATGTTGCTGGACAACGGTGAACCTTCGAACTATGAAGAAGCTATGGCGGGCCCGGATTCCAACAAATGGCTTGAAGCCATGAAATCCGAGATAGGATCCATGTATGAGAACAAAGTATGGACTTTGGTGGACTTGCTCGATGATAAGCAAGCCATTGAAAATAAATGGATCTTTAAGAAGAAGACTGACGCGGATGGTAATGTGACCGTCTATAAGGCTCGGCTTGTCGCTAAGGGTTATCCACAAGTTCAAGGAGTTTACTACGATGAGACTTTTTCACCCGTAGCGAAGCTGAAGTCCGTCCGAATCATGTTAGCAATTTCCGCGTTTTATGATTATGAGATCTGGCAAATGGACGTCAAAACAACATTCCTTAATGGTTTCCTTAAGGAAGAACTATATATGATGCAGCTGGGAGGTTTTGTCGATCCTAAAGATGCTAACAAAGTATAGAAGCTTCAGCGCTCCATCTATGGGCTGGTGCAAGCATCTCGGAGTTGGAACATTCGCTTTAATGAGGTGATTAAAGCGTTTGGATTTATACAGGTTTATGGAGAACCCTGTATTTACAAGAAAGTGAGTGGGAGCTCTGTAGCATTTCTCATATTATATGTGGATGACATATTGTTGATCGGAAATGATATATAACTTTTGGAAAGCATAAAGGCCTACTTGAATAAGTGTTTTTCAATGAAGGACCTTGGAGAAGCTGCTTATATATTAGGCATCAAGATCTATAGAGATAGATCGAGACGCCTCATAGGTCTTTCACAAAGCACATACCTTGACAAGATATTGAAGAAGTTCAATATGGAACAATCCAAGAAGGGTTCTTGCCTGTGTTACAGGGTGTGAGATTGAGTACGACTCAATGCCCGACCACAGCAAGGATAGAGAAAAGATGAGTGTCATCCCCTATGCTTCAGCCATAGGCTCTATTATGTATGCCATGCTGTGTACCAGACCTGATGTGAACCTTGCCATAAGTTTGGTAGGGAGGTACCAAAGTGATCCCGGAGCGGAACACTGGACAGCGGTCAAGAATATCCTGAGGTACCTGAAAAGGACCAAGGACATGTTTCTCATATATGGAGGTGCCGAAGAGCTCGTCGTAAAGGGTTACGTCGATGCTAGCTTCAACACAGATCCGGATGACTCCAAGTCACAAACCGGATACGTGTATATTTTGAACGGAGGGGCAGTCAGCTGGTGCAGTAGCAAGCAAAGCATCGTGGCGGCATCTACATGTGAAGCGGAGTACATAGCTGCTTCGGAAGCTGCAAAGGAAGGAGTCTGGATGAAGGAGTTCATCACCGACCTAGGAGTAATTCCTAATGCGTCGGGCCCGATGACTCTATTCTGTGACAACACGGGAGCTATTGCCCTTGCCAAGGAGCCCAGGTTTCACAAGAAGACAAGACACATCAAGCGTCGCTTCAACTCCATTCGTGATTACATTCAGGAAGGAGATATAGATATTTGTAAAGTACATATGGATCTGAATGTCGCAGATCCGTTGACTAAACCTCTCTCACGAGCAAAACATGATCAACACCAGAACTCTATGGGTGTTCGATCCATCACAATGTGACTAGATTATTGACTCTAGTGCAAGTGGGAGACTGTTGGAAATATGCCCTAGAGGCAATAATAAAGTGATTATTATATTTCCTTGTTCATGATAATTGTCTATTGTTCATGCTATAATTGTATTAATCGGAGACCGTAATGCATGTGTGAATACATAGACCACAACATATCCCTAGTGAGCCTCTAGTTGGCTAGCTCATTGATCAATAGATGGTCACGGTTTCATGACCATGGACATTGGATGTCGTTGATAACGGGATCACATCATTAGGAGAATGATGTGATGGACAAGACCCAATCCTAGGCATAGCACAAGATCGTGTAGTTCGTCTGCTAAAGATTTTCTAATGTTAAGTATCATTTCCTTAGACCATGAGATTGTGCAACTCCCGGATACCGTAGGAATACTTTGGGTGTGCCAAACGTCACAACATAACTGGGAGGCTATAAAGGTGTTGGGGAACGTTGCATGGGAAACAAAAAAAATTCTACGCACACGCAGATCTATCCATGGTGATGAGCATCTACGAGAGGGAGAGTGGATCTACGTACGCTTGTAGATCGCTAACCGGGAAGCGTTAAGAAACGCGGTTGGTGTAGTTGAACGTCTTCGCGATCCAAATCGCCGAGCGTCCCGCGATCTAATCACGATCCGTCCCGCGATCCAATCACGATCCGTCCCATGAACTCATCACGATCCGTCCCGCGAACTCATCACGATCCGTCTCGCAATCTTGATCACGATCCGTCCCGTGCACTCATCAGGATCCGTCCTGCAAACTCATCACGATCCGTCTCGCAATCTTGATCACGGTCCTTCTGATCTAGCGCCGAACGGACGACACCTCCGCGTTCAGCACACGTACAACTTGATGACGATCTCTGCCTTGTTGATCCAGCAAGAGGGAGCGGAGAGGTAGAAGAATTCTCCGGCAGCGTGATGGTGCTCCGGCAATGGTGGTGGAGCTATTCCGGCAGGGCTTCTCCTAAGCACTGCAGAAATCCGATTAGAGGAGAAACTATGCACTGGAGGAACGGGCAGCACGTGGCTGAAAATTCTGTGCCAAAACCCTAAAATCCTCTAGTATATATAGGAGGAGAGGAGGAGGAGTCTTGGCTGCCAAATAGGCAGCCCTTGGGTTGGCCGAACCCAGTGGGATTGGAGGATTCCTCCTGCAATCCTAGTAGGACTAGGACTCCTCCTTATTTTTGCCTTGTTTTGCCTTTTTCCACCTTTTTCTCTTTGGGATTTCTCTCCCAGCCGCATGGGACTTGTGTGGGACTTCCACCAGTCCACCAAGGGCTGGTATTAACTCTCCCACAGCCCATGTAGCCTCTAGGATCGAAATACCCCTTCCGATGGTCTCCCGGTACACTACCGGCACTCCTGGTACACTACCGATGAGCCCGAAACTTTTCCGGCGACCAAAATAGGACTTCCTATATATGAATCTTTACCTCCGGACCATTCCGGAGCTCCTCGTGATGTCCGGGATCTCATCTGAGACTCCGAGAAACCTTCTATCACCACCATACATAAATCTATACTACCGAAACGTCACCAAACCTTAAGTGTGCAGACCCTGCGGGTTCGAGAACTATGTAGACATGACCAAGACACCTCTACGGTCAATAACCAATAGCGAGACCTGGATGCCCATATTGGTTCCTACATATTCTACGAAGATCTTTATCGGTCGAACCTCTATGTCATGGATTCAGTTAATCCCGTATGATGTTCCCTTTGTTCTTCGGAATGTTACTTGCCCGAGATTCGATCGTCGGTATCTCCATACCTAGTTCAACCTCGTTCAAACTCTTTTCAAACAATCGTTTATGCTCTCCAGAAATTCTACATCATTTCCGAATAGCAATATGTCATCCACATATACTTATCAGAAACTCTATAGTGCTCCCACTCACTTTATTGCAATTACAAGTTTCTCATAAACTTTGTATAGACTCAAAAATTTGATCACCTGCCGTCCAACGAGCAAGTCCACCAAAGTCTATACTTGGTTTTCATACATGGATCCTTTCTTGGATTTCATGGCCTCTAACCATTTGTTAGTTTTCAGGCCCATCATCGCTTCTCCATAATTTGTAGGTTCATCGTTGTCCAACAACATGACCTCCAAGACAGGGTTGTCGTACCGCTCAGGAGCAGTACACGTCCTTGTCGACCTACGAAGTTCGATAGTAACTTGATCCGAAGCTTCATGATCATCATCATTAACTTCCTCTTCAACTAATGTAAGCTTCACAGAAACAAGTTTCTGCGCTGCGCTACTCTCTGGTTGAGACAGAGGTTCAATAACCTCATCAAGTTCTAGCTTCCACCCACACAATTCTTTGAAGAGAAACTTTTCCTCGAGAAAGGACTCAGTTTTAGCAATAAACATTTTATGCTTGGATCTGAGATATAAGGTTCACCCAACTATTCTTAGGGTATTCTATGAAGATGCATTTGTCCGCTTTGGGTTCGAGCTCATTAGTTGAAAACATTTTCCACACAAGCGTCGCAGCCCCAAACATTAAGAAATGACAGCTTAGGTTTCTATCAAACCATAATTCACACGGTGTCATCTCAACGGATTTAGATGGTGCCCTATTTAAAGTGAATGTAGTTGTCTCTAATGCATAACCCCAAAATTATAGTAACAAAACGATAATAGACATCATAGCACGCACCATATCCAATAGAGCATGACTATGACGTTCGGACACACCATCACACTATGGTGTTCCAGGTGGCATGAGTTGTGAAACAACTTTCACATTGTCTAGAGTTGTATGCCAAACTCGTAACTCAGATATTCACCTCCACGATCATATCGTAAATATTTTTATCTTCTTGTCACGATGATCTTAAACTTCACTCTAAATTTGCTTGAGCCTTTCAAACGATTCAGACTTGTGTTTCATTAAGTAAATATACACTATATCTACTCAAACCATCAGTGAAGGTAATAAAATAACGATATCCACCGCACGCTACATGAATCACTTGCCCGCTTCGTCAAAACAGAAAACGGGGTCCTTAGTCATCTTGACCAAGAGGCATGGTTCGCACGTCTCAACCGATTCGAAATCGAATGAGTCCAAAAATCCATCAGCATGGAGTTTCTTCATGCGTTTTATACCAATATGACATTTAGCGGCAGTGCCACAAGTATGTGGTACTATTATTATTAACTTTGTATCTTTTTGGCATCAATGTTATGAACATGTGTATTACAACGATCAAGTTTCAACAAACCATTCTTACTGGGTGCATGACCATTGAAGGTATTATTCATGTAAATAGAATAACCATTATTCTCTAACCTAAATGAATAACCGTGTTGCAATGAACATGATCTAATCACGTTCATGCTCAACGCAAAAAACACCAAATAACATTTATTTTAGCTTCGTCACTAATCTCGAAGGTAGAGAGAGTGCGCGATGTTGATCACATCAACCTTGGAAACATTTCCAACACACATCATCACCTCACACTTAGCTAGTTCTCCGTTTATTTCGTAGCTTTTATTTCGAGTTACTAACATTTAGCAACCGAACCGGTATCCAATACCCAGGTGCTACTAGGAGTACTAGCAAGGTACACATCAATAACACGTATATCAAATATACTTCTGTTGACGTTTGCCAGCCTTCTTATCTACCAAGTATCTAGGGTTGTTCCGCTTCAGCGACCGCTCTCCTCATAATCGAAGCACTTAGTCTCGGGTTTGAGTTCAACTTTGGGTTGCTTCACTGGAGCAGCAACTGACTAGCTATCAATGAAGTTTCCCTCCTTGCTCTTGCCCTTCTCGAAACTAGTGGTTTTAACTAACCATCAACACTTTGATGCTCCTTCTCGATTTCTACCTTCGCGGTGTCAAACATCGCGAATAGCTCAGGGATCATTATTTCTATCCCTGGCGTTTTATAGTTCATCACCAAGTTTCTTGTATCTTTAGTGACAATGACTTGGAGAACTATATCAATCACTATCTTGTCTGGACGATCAACTCCCACTCGATTCAAGCGATTGTAGCACCCAGACAATCTGAGCACATGCTCAATGATTGAGCTATTCTCTTTCATCTTACAGGCAAAGAATCTTGTTGGAGATCTCATATCTCGCAACACGGGCACGAGCCTGAGATCCTAATTTCAGCTCTTAGAACATCTCATATGTTCCATGATGTTCAAAACGTTTCGGAGCCTCAATTCTAAGCTGTAATGCATGACGCACTAAACTATCAAGTAGTTATCAAAATGTGCCTGTCAGATGTTCACAACATCTACAAACAACGCTAGAGGGGTTGGTGCACCGAGCGGTGCATTAAGGACATAAGCCTTCTGTGTAGCAATGAGGACAATCCTTAGATCACGAAGCTAGTCCGCAATATTTCTACCATCATCTTTCAACTCTATTTCTCTAGGAACATATAAAATTCAAGGGAGCTACAGTGTGAGCTAGTAATCTACAACATAATTTTGCAAGACACTACTAACTATGTTCATGATAATGAGTTCAATTAATCATATTACTTAAGAACTCCCACTCAAATTGACATCCCTTCGGTCATCCGAGTGATACATGATCCAAATTCACCAACTCAAGTCCGATCATCACGTGAGTTGAGGTGGTTACAATGGTGAACATCATCATGTTGATCATATCTACTATATGACTCATGTTCGACCTTTCTGTCTCTTGTGTTCCGAGGCCATGTCTGTAAATGCTAGGCTCGTCAAGTTTAACCCGAGTGTTCTGCATGTGCAACACTTGCTTGACCCGTTGTATGTGAACGTAGAGTCTATCACACCCGATCATCACGTGGTGTCTCAACACGATGAACTTTCGTAACGTTGCACACTCAGGGAGAACACAATTTTATCTTGAAATTTAAGTGAGGTATCACCTTATAGTGCTACCGTCGTACTAAGCAAAACAAGGTGCATAAAAGGATTAACATCACATGCAATTCATAAGTGACATGATATGGCCATGAACTTGTGCTTTAGATCTCCATCTTGAAAGCACCGACATGATCTCCATCGTCATCGACACGACACCATGATCTCCATCATCTTGATCTCCATCAACGTGTCGCCATCGGGATTGTCACGCCCTGCATGCTTCTACTACTATTGCTACCATTTAGCGATAAAGTAAAGCATTACATAGCGCTTAATGATTGACACGCAGGTCATACAATAATTAAAGACAACCCTATGGCTCCTGCCGGTTGCCATACTCATCGACATGCAAGTCGTGAAATTCTATACATCACATGATCATCTCATACATCACATATATCACATCATGTAATTGGCCATATCACATCACAACATACCCTGCAAAAACAAGTTAGACGTCCTCTAATTGTTGTTGCATGTATGATGGTTACGGTGATGGTTACGGAGAATCGTTCTTGCTAGAAACCCGTAGCAGCCACGTAAAACATGCAACAACAATTAGAGGACGTCTAACTTGTTTTTGCAGGGTATGTTGTGATGTGATATGGCCAATTACATGATGTGATATATGTGATGTATGAGATGATCATGTGATGTATAGAATTTCACGACTTGCATGTCGATGAGTACGGCAACCGGCAGGAGCCATAGGGTTGTCTTTAATTATTGTATGACCTGCGTGTCAATCATTAAGCGCTATGTAATGCTTTACTTTATCGCTAAATGGTAGCAATAGTAGTAGAAGCATGCAGGGCGTGACAATCCCGATGGCGACACGTTGATGGAGATCAAGATGATGGAGATCATGGTGTCGTGTCGATGACGATGGAGATCATGTCGGTGCTTTCAAGATGGAGATCTAAAGCACAAGTTCATGGCCATATCATGTCACTTATGAATTGCATGTGATGTTAATCCTTTTATGCACCTTGTTTTGCTTAGTACGACGGTAGCACTATAAGGTGATACCTCACTTAAATTTCAAGATAAAATTGTGTTCTCCCTGAGTGTGCAACGTTGCGAAAGTTCATCGTGTTGAGACACCACGTGATGATCGGGTGTGATAGACTCTACGTTCACATACAACGGGTCAAGCAAGTGTTGCACATGCAGAACACTCGGGTTAAACTTGACGAGCCTAGCATTTACAGACATGGCCTCGGAACACAAGAGACAGAAAGGTCGAACATGAGTCATATAGTAGATATGATCAACATGATGATGTTCACCATTGTAACCACCTCAACTCACGTGATGATCGGACTTGAGTTGGTGAATTTGGATCATGTATCACTCGGATGACCGAAGGGATGTCAATTTGAGTGGGAGTTCTTAAGTAATATGATTAATTGAACTCATTATCATGAACATAGTTAGTAGTGTCTTGCAAAATTATGTTGTAGATTACTAGCTCACACTGTAGCTCCCTTGAATTTTATATGTTCCTAGAGAAATAGAGTTGAAAGATGATGGTAGAAATATTGCGGACTAGCTTCGTGATCTAAGGATTGTCCTCATTGCTACACAGAAGGCTTATGTCCTTAATGCACCGCTCGGTGCACCAACCCCTCTAGCGTTGTTTGTAGATGTTGTGAACATCTGACAGGCACATTTTGATAACTACTTGATAGTTTAGTGCGTCATGCATTACAGCTTAGAATTGAGGCTCCGAAACGTTTTGAACATCATGGAACATATGAGATGTTCTAAGAGCTGAAATTAGGATCTCAGGCTCGTGCCCGTGTTGCGAGATATGAGATCTCCAACAAGATTCTTTGCCTGTAAGATGAAAGAGAATAGCTCAATCATTGAGCATGTGCTCAGATTGTCTGGGTGCTACAATCGCTTGAATCGAGTGGGAGTTGATCGTCCAGACAAGATAGTGATTGATATAGTTCTCCAAGTCATTGTCACTAAAGATACAAGAAACTTGGTGATGAACTATAAAACGCCAGGGATAGAAATAATGATCCCTGAGCTATTCGCGATGTTTGACACCGCGAAGGTAGAAATCGAGAAGGAGCATCAAAGTGTTGATGGTTAGTTAAAACCACTAGTTTCGAGAAGGGCAAGAGCAAGGAGGGAAACTTCATTGATAGCTAGTCAGTTGCTACTCCAGTGAAGCAACCCAAAGTTGAACTCAAACCCGAGACTAAGTGCTTCGATTATGAGGAGAGCGGTCGCTGAAGCGGAACAACCCTAGATACTTGGTAGATAAGAAGGCTGGCAAACGTCAACAGAAGTATATTTGATATACGTGTTATTGATGTGTACCTTGCTAGTACTCCTAGTAGCACCTGGGTATTGGATACCGGTTCGGTTGCTAAATGTTAGTAACTCGAAATAAAAGCTACGAAATAAACGGAGAACTAGCTAAGTGTGAGGTGATGATGTGTGTTGGAAATGTTTCCAAGGTTGATGTGATCAACATCGCGCACTCTCTCTACCTTCGAGATTAGTGACGAAGCTAAAATAAATGTTATTTGGTGTTTTTTGCGTTGAGCATGAACGTGATTAGATCATGTTCATTGCAACACGGTTATTCATTTAGGTTAGAGAATAATGGTTATTCTATTTACATGAATAATACCTTCAATGGTCATGCACCCAGTAAGAATGGTTTGTTGAAACTTGATCGTTGTAATACACATGTTCATAACATTGATGCCAAAATGATACAAAGTTAATAATAATAGTACCACATACTTGTGGCACTACCGCTAAATGTCATATTGGTATAAAACGCATGAAGAAACTTCATGCTGATGGATCTTTGGACTCATTCGATTTCGAATCGGTTCAGACATGCGAACCATGCCTCTTGGTCAAGATGACTAAGGACCCCGTTTTCTGTTTTGATGAAGCGGGCAAGTGATTTATTGGAAATGATACATGTTGATGTATGCAATCCATTGAGTCTTGTAGCATGCGGTGGATATCGTTATTTTCTTACCTTCACTGATGATTTGAGTAGATATAGTGTATATGTACTTAATGAAACACAAGTCTGAATCGTTTGAAAGGTTCAAGCAAATTCAGAGTGAAGTTTAAGATCATCGTGACAAGAAGATAAATATGTTTGCGATATGATCGTGGAGGTGAATATCTAAGTTAAGAGTTTGGCATACAACTTTAGACAATGTGAAATTTGTTTCACAACTCACGCCACCTGGAACACCATAGTGTGATGGTGTGTCCGAACGTCATAGTCGTGCTTTATTGGATATGGTGCGTGCTATGATTTCTATTATCGTTTTGTTACTATAATTTTGGGGTTATGCATTAGAGACAACAACATTCACTTTAAATAGGGCACCATCTAAATCCGTTGAGATGACACCCTGTGAACTATGGTTTGATAGAAACCTAAGCTGTCATTTCTTAATGTTTGGGGCTGCGACGCTTGTGTGGAAAATGTTTTCGCCTAATGAGCTCAAACCCAAAGCGGACAGATGCATCTTCATAGAATACCCTAAGAACAGTTGGGTGAACCTTCTATCTCAGATCCAAGCATAAAATGTTTTTTGCTCAAACTCGATCATTTCTCGAGAAAGGGTTTCTCTTGAAAGAATTGAGTGAGAGGAGGATAGAACTTGATGAGGTTATTTGAACCTCTGTTTCAACCAGAAAGTAGCGCAGCGCAGAAAGATGTTTCTGTGAAGCCTACGTCAGTTGAAGAGGAAGTTAATGATGATGATCATGAAGCTTCAGATCAAGTTACTATCGACCTACAAGGAAAATAGAACTTGATGAGGTTATTGAACCTTTACTTCAACCAGAAAGTGGCGCAGCACAGAAAGATGTTTCTGTGAAGCCTACGTCAGTTGAAGAGGAAGTTAATGATGATGATCATGAAGCTTCGGATCAAGTTACTATCGAACTTCGTAGGTCGACAAGGATGTGTACTGCTACTGAGCGGTACGACAACCCTGTCTTGAAGGTCAAGTTGTTGGACAACGATGAACCTACGAACTATGGAGAAGCGATGATGGGCCCGAAAACCAACAAATGGTTAGAGGCCATGAAATCCGAGAAAGGATCCATGTATGAAAACCAAGTATAGACTTTGGTGGACTTGCTCGTTGGACGGCTGGTCGTTAAAGTACAAATGGATCTTTAAAATGAAGACAGACGCCGATGGTAAATGTTACCATTTGTAAAGCTCGACTTGTTGCAAAGTAGTTTACGACAAGTTCAAAGAGTTGACTGCGATGAGACTTTCTCACTCGTAGCGATGCTAAAGTCTGTTGGAATTATGTTAGCAGTTGCTGCATTTTTCAATTATGAAATCTGGCAGATGGATGCCAAAACATCGTTTCCTTCCTTAAGGAAAGGTTGTATGAGATACAACCAGAAGGTTTTGTCAGTCCTAAGGATGCTAAAAGATGTGCGAGCTTCAGTGATTCTTCTATGAACTGAAGCAAGCATCTCGGAGTTGGAATATACACTTTGATGAGGTGATCAAAGTTTTTGAGTCTATACAAAGTTTACGAGAAACTTGTATTTGCAATAAAGTGAGTGGGAGCACTATAAGAGTTTCTGATAAGTATATGTGTGTTGGAAATATGCCCTAGAGGCAATAATAAATTAGTTATTATCATATTTCCTTGTTCATGATAATCGTTTATTATCCATGCTATAATTGTATTGATCGGAGACTTAGATGCATGTGTGGATACATAGACAAAACCATGTCCCTAGTATGCCTCTAATAGACTAGCTCGCTGATCAAAAGATGGTTAAGGTTTCCTAGCCATGGACATGAGATGTCATTTGATAACGGGGTCACATCATTAGGAGAATGATGTGATGGACAAGACCCAAACTGCAAACGTAGCATATGATCGTGTCGGTTTATTGCTACTGTTTTCCGCATGTCAAGTATGTGTTCCTATGACCATGAGATGATGCAACTCACAGATATCGGAGGAGTGCCTTGTGTGTATCAAACGTCGCAACGTAACTGGGTGACTATAAAGGTGCTCTACAGGTATCTCCGATGGTGTCTGTTGAGTTGGCATGGATCGAGACTGGGATTTGTTACTCCGTGTGACGGAGAGGTATCTCGGGGCCCACTCGGTAATGCAACATCACAATAAGCCTTGCAAGCAATGTGACTAATTGTTAGTTGCGGGATCTTGTATTACGGAACGAGTAAAGAGACTTGCTGGTAACGAGGTTGAACTAGGTATGGAGATACCGACGATCGAATCTCGGGCAAGTAACATACCAAAGAACAAAGGGAACGTTATACGGGATTAACTGAATCCTTGACATAGAGGTTCGACCGATAAAGATCTTCGTAGAATATGTAGGAACCAATGTGGACATCCAGGTCCCGCCATTGGTTATTTACCGTAGAGGTGTCTCGGTCATGTCTACATAGTTCTCGAACCCGCAGGGTCTGCACACTTAAGGTTCGGTGACGTTTCGGTAGTGTAGAGTTATGTATGGTGGTGACCGAAGTTTGTTCGGAGTCCCGGATGATATCCGGGATGTCACGAGGATCTCCGGAATGGTCCGGAGGTAAAGATTCATATATAGGAAGTCCCAGTTTGGTTTCCGGAAAAGTTTCGGGCTCATCGGTAGTGTACCGGGAGTGCCGGTAGTGTACCGGGAGTGCCGGGAGGCCTCCGGGAGGGGTATTTCGACCCCAAGAGGTCCATGGGCTGTGGGATAATAATAACCAGCCCTTAGTGGGCTGGGAAAACAGCCATTAAGGCCCATGGCGCAGGAGAGAAAGTCCTAAAGCAAAAAGTGGAAAATCAGCCAATAGGAGGCAATCCTACTCCAACTAGGATTGGAGGTGAAGTAGGATTGCTTCCCACCTCCTATTTCGGCCGACCCAAAGGCCTTGGCTGCCTCTCCTATCCTCTCCTCCTATATATACTATTGGATTGGGTGGTTTTTGGACAGAATTTCCGGCCACGTGCTACCCGTTACACCGGTGCATAGTTTCTCCTCTAGATCGGTTTTCTGCAGCGCTTAGGCGAAGCCCTGCCGGAATTGCTCCACCACCATCACCGGAGCGCCGTCACGCTGCTGGTGAACTCTATCTCCTCTCCACCTCCTCTCGCTGGATCGAGACGGTGGAGATCGTCATCAAGCTGCACGTGTGCTGAACGCGGAGGTGTCGTCCGTTCGGCGCTAGATCGGAAGGACCGTGATCGAGATCGCGAGACGGTTCGTGATGTGTTCACGGAACGGATCGTGATGAGTTCGCGGGACAGATCGTGATCAAGATCGTGAGATAGATCGTGAGATAGATCATGATGAGTTCGCGGGACGGATCATGATGTGTTTGCGGGACGGTTCGTGATTGGATCGCGGGACGCTCGGCGATTTGGATCGCGAAGAAGTTTGACTACACCTACCGCATTTCTTAATGCTTCCCGCTTAGCGATCTACAAGGGTACGTAGATCCACTCTCCCTCTCGTAGATGCTCATCACCATGGATAGGTTTGCGTGTGCGTAGGAAAAATTTTGTTTCCCATGCGACGTTCCCCAACAATGTGGATGACATATTGCTATTCGGAAATCATGTAGAATTTCTGGAGAGCATGAACGGGTGTTTGAAAAGAGTTTTTCAAAGGAAGACCTGGATAAAGCTACCTAATTGTTGAGCATCAAGATCTATAGAGATAGATCAAGATACTTGATGAGACTTTCAATGAGTACATACCTTGACAAGATTTTGAAAGAGTTCAAAATGGATCAGTCAGAGAAAGAGTTCTCGCCTGATTTGTAAGGTATAAAGTTGAGTAAGACTCAATGCCCAGTGACTGCAGAAGATAGAGAAAAGATGAGTGTCATTCCCCATGCTTCAGCCATAGGCTCTATCATGTATGCAATGCTATGCACAAGACCCGATGTCATCCTTGCCATAAGTATGGCCAGAAGGTTTCAAAGTGATCCTAGAATGAAGCACTGGACAGTGGTCAAGATTATCCTTAGTAACTAAAAGACTAAGGAGATGTTTCTCGATTATGGAGGTGATAAAGAGTTCGTCGTAAAGAGTTACGTTGATGCAAGCTTTAACACCAATCCGGATAACTCGTAGTAGCAATCCGGATATGTATAGCGGAGCAGCCATTTAGAATAGTACCAAGTGGAGTGTGGTAGCAGTGTTACGGTTTGACATAGAAATTTGCACAGTACACACGGATCTGAATGTCGCAGACCCGTTGACTATAATACCTCTCTCACATGCAAAGCATGATCGAGCCCCAAAACTCATTGGGTGTTAGATTCATAACAATGCGAATCACATGGTGATGTGAACTATATTATTGACTCTAGTGCAAGTGGGAGACTGTTGGAAATATGCCCTAGAGGCAATAATAAATTAGTTATTATCATATTTCCTTGTTCTTGATAATCGTTTATTATCCATGCCATAAATTGTATTGATCGGAGACTTAGATGCATGTGTGGATACATAGACAAAACCATGTCCCTAGTATGCCTCTAATAGACTAGCTCGTTGATCAAAGATGGTTAAGGTTTCCTAGCCATGGACATGAGATGTCATTTGATAAACGGGATCACATCATTAGGAGAATGGTGTGATGGACAAGACCCAAACTACAAACGTAGCATATGATCGTGTGAGTTTATTGCTACTGTTGATGTGATCCCGTTACCAACGACATCCAATGTCCATGGTCATGAAACCGTGACCATCTATTGATCAACGAGCTAGTCAACTAGAGGCTCACTAGGGACATGTTGTGGTCTATGTATTCACACATGCATCATGGTTTCCGGTTAACACAATTATAGCATGAACAATAGACAATTATCATGAACTAGGAAATACAATAATAACCATTTTATTATTGCCTCTAGGGCATATTTCCAACAGTCTCCCACTTGCACTAGAGTCAATAATCTAGTTACATTGTGATGAATCGAACACCCATAGCAATCTGGTGTTGATTATGTTTTGCTCGTGAGAGAGGTTTAGTCAACGGATCTGCAACACTCAGATCCGTATGCACTTTACAAATATCTATATCTCCCTCCTGAATGTAATCACGGATGGAGTTGAAGCGGTGCTTGATGTGTCATGTCTTCTTGTGAAACCTGGGCTCCTTCGCAAGGGCAATAGCTCCAGTGTTGTCACAGAATAGAGTCATCGGGCCCGACGCACTTGGAATTACTCCTAGGTCGGTGATGAACTCCTTCATCCAGACTCCTTCCTTTGCTGCTTCCAAAGCAGCTATGTACTCCGCTTCACATGTAGATGTCGCCATGACGCTTTGCTTGCTGCTGCACCAGCTGACTGCCCCTCCGTTCAAAACATACACGTATCCGGTTTGCGACATGGAGTCGTCCCGATCTGTGTCGAAGCTAGCATCGACGTAACCCTTTACGACGAGCTCTTTGGCACCTCCATATACGAGAAACATGTCCTTTGTCCTTTTCAGGTAATTCAGGATATTCTTGACCGCTGTCCAGTGTTCCGCTCCGGGATCACTTTGGTACCTCCCTACCAAACTTATGGCAAGGTTCACATCAGGTCTGGTACATAGCATGGCATACATAATAGAGCCTATGGCTGAAGCATAGGGGATGACACTCATCTCTTCTCTATCCTTTGCGTGGTCGGGCATTGAGTCGTACTCAATCTCACACCTTGTAACACGGCAAGAACCCCTTATTGGACTAATCCATATTGAACTTCTTCAATATCTTGTCAAGGTATGTGCTTTGTGAAAGACCTATGAGGCATCTCGATCTATATCTATAGATCTTAATACCTAATATGTAAGCAGCTTCTCCAAGGTCCTTCATTGAAAAACACTTATTCAAGTAGGCCTTTACACTTTCCAAAAGTTATATATCATTTCCCATTATCAGTATGTCATGCACATATAATATGAGAAATGCTACAGTGCTCCACTCACTTTCTTGTAAGTACAGGGTTCTCCATAAACTTGTATAAACCCAAACGCTTTAATCACCAAATTAAAGCGAATGTTCCAACTCCGAGATGCTTGCACCAGCCCATAGATGGAGCCCTGGAGCTTGCATACTTTGTTAGCATCTTTAGGATCGACAAAACCTTCCAGCTGCATCATATACAGTTCATCCTTAAGGAAACCCTTAAGGAATACCGTTTTGACGTCCATTTGCCAGATCTCATAATCATAAAATGTGGCAATTGCTAACATGATTTGGACAGACTTCAGCATCGCTACGGGTGAGAAAGTCTCATCGTAGTCAATTCCTTGAACTTGTCGATAACTCTTAGCGACAAGCCGAGCCTTATAGACGGTTACATTACCATCTGCGTCAGTCTTCTTCTTAAAGATCCATTTATTTTCAATGGCTTGCTTATCATCAGGCAAGTCCACCAAAGTCCATACTTTGTTCTCATACATGGATCCTATCTGAGATTTCATGGCCTCAAGCCATTTGTTGGAATCCGGGCCCGCCATTGCTTCTTCATAGTTCGAAGGTTCACTGTTGTCCAACAACATGATCTCCAGGACAGGGTTGTCGTACCACTCTGGTGCGGAACGTGTCCTAGTGGACCTTCGACATTCAACAGTAACTTGATCTGAAGTTTCATGATCATCATCATTAACTTCCTCTCCAGCCGGTGCAGGCTCCACACAAACAACTTCATGTGTTGTGCTACTCTCTGGTTCGAGTGGAGGTACAATTACCTCATCAAGTTTTATTTTCCTCCCACTTACTTCTTTCGAGAGAAACTCTTTCTCGAGAAAGGATCCATTCTTGGCAATAAAGACTTTGCCCTCGGATCGTAGGTAGAAGGTATACCCAATAGTCTCTTTGGGATATCCTATGAAGACGCACTTTTCCGCTTTGGGTTCGAGCTTCTCACGTTGAAGTTTCTTCACATAAGCATCGCATCCCCAAACTTTTAGAAACGACAGCCTAGGTTTCTTTCCAAACCATAATTCATACGGTGTCGTCTCAACGGATTTTGATGGTGCCCTATTTAAAGTGAATGCGGCAGTCTCTAATGCATATCCCCAAAATGATAGCGGTAAGTTGGTAAGAGACATCATAGACCGTACCATATCTAATAGAGTGCGATTACGACATTCAGACACACCATTTCGCTAAGGTGTGCCAGGCGGCGTGAGTTGTGAAACAATTCCACATTTCCTAAGGTGTGTGCCAAACTCGTGACTTAAATAATCTCCGCCACGATCAGATCGTAGGCACTTTATTTTCCTGTCACGTTGATTCTCTACCTCACTCTGAAATTCCTTGAACCTTTCAAAAGTTTCAGACTTATGTTTCATTAAGTAGACATACCCATATCTACTCAAGTAATCAGTGAGGGTGAGAACATAACGGTAGCCACCACGAGCCTCGACACTCATTGGACCGCATACATCGGTATGTATTATTTCCAACAAGTCAGTTGCTCGCTCCATTGTTCCGGAGAACGGAGCCTTGGTCATCTTGCCCATGAGGCATGGTTCGCACGTGTCAAATGATTCGAAATCAAGAGACTCCAAAAGTCCATCAGTATGGAGCTTCTTCATGCGCTTGACACCAATATGACCAAGGCGGCAGTGCCACATGTAAGTAGGACTATCGTTATCAACCTTACACTTTTTGGTACTCACACTATGGACATGTGTAACATCATATTCGAGATTCATCAAAAATAAACCATTGACCAGCGGGGCATGACCATAAAACATTTCTCTCATATAAATAGAACAACCATTATTCTCATATTTAAATGAGTAGCCATCTCACATCAAGCGAGATCCAGAAACATTGTTCATGCTCAAAGCTGGTACTAAATAACAATTATTAAGGTTTAACACTAATCCAGAAGGTAGATGTAGAGGTAGCGTGCCGACGGCGATCACATCGACCTTGGAACCATTCCCGACGCGCATCGTCACCTTGTCCATTGCCAGCCTCCGCTTATTCCGCAGCTCCTGCTTGGAGTTACAAATGTGAGCAACTGCACCGGTATCAAATACCCAGGAGCTACTATGAGTGCTGGTTAGGTACACATCAATAACAAGTATATCACATATACCTTTAACATTGTCGTCCTTCTTATCCGCTAAGTACTTGGGGCAGTTCCGCTTCCAGTGACCGGTACCCTTGGAATAAAAACACTCAGTCTGAGGCTTGGGTCCATTCTTGTTCTTCTTCTTCCCGACAACTTGCTTACCGGGCGCGGCAACAGTTTTGCCGTCCTTCTTGAAGTTCTGCTTACCCTTGCCTTTCTTGAAACTAGTGGTCTTATTCACCATCAACACTCGATGCTCCTTTTTGATCTCGACCTCTGCTGATTTCAGCATCGAGTACAACTCAGGAATGGACTTCTCCATCCCTTGCATGTTGTAGTTCATCACAAAGCTCTAGTATCTAGGTGGAAGCGACTGGAGGATTCTGTCAATGACCGAGTCATCCGGGAGATTAACTCCCAACTGAGTCAAGCGGTTGTGTAGCCCAGACATCTTGAGGATGTGCTCACTGACAGAACTATTCTCCTCCATCTTACAGCTGAAGAACTTGTCGGAGACGTCATATCTCTCGACCCGGGCATGAGCTTGGAAAACCAGTTTCAACTCTTGGAAAATCTCATATGCTCCGTCTTGCTCAAAACGCTTTTGGAGCCCCGGTTCTAAACTATAAAGCATGCCGCACTGAACAAGGGAGTAATCATCGCAGCGAGAATGCCAAGCGTTCGCAACGTCTTGCTTTGCTGGGAGAAGGGGTGGGTCACCTAGTGGTGCATCCAGGACATACAATTTCTTGGAAGCTATGAGGATGATCCTCAAGCCACGGACCCAGTCCGCATAGTTGCTTCCATCATCTTTCAGCTTGGTTTTCTCTAGGAACGCGTTGAAGCTTAGGGTGACATTCGCGTTGGCCATTGGATCTACAATATAGATTGTAAAGACAATTTTAGACTAAGTTCATGATAATTAAGTTCACATAATCAAATTATTTAATGAACTCCCACTTAGATAGACATCTCTCTAGTCATCCAAGTGACACGTGATCCATGTCAACTAGCCCGTGTCCGATCATCACGTGAGACGGACTAGTCATCCATGGTGAACATCTCCATGTTGATCGTATCTTCTATACGACTCATGTTCGACCTTTTGGTCTTCCGTGTTCTGAGGCCATGTCTGTACATGCTAGGCTCGTCAAGTCAACCTAAGTGTTTCGTGTTTGTAAATCTGGCTTACACCCGTTGTATGCGAACGTTAGAACCTATCACACCCGAGCATCACGTGGTGCTTCGGAACGACGATCCTTAGCAACGGTGCACAGTTAGGGTGAACACTTCTCTTGAAATTTTATTGAGAGATCATCTTATTTACTACCTTCGTTCTAAGCAAATAAGATGTAAACATGATAAACATCACATGCAATCAATAGAGTGACATGATATGGCCAATACAATCTTGCTCCTTTGATCTCCATCTTCGGGGCACCATGATCATCACTGTCACCGGCACGACACCATGATCTCCATCATCATGATCTCCATCATTGTGTCTTCATGAAGTTGTCTTGCCAACTATTACTTATACTACTATGGCTAACGTTTAGCAATAAAGTAAAGTAATTACATGGCGTTTATGATTGACACGCAGGTCATACAATAAAATAAGACAACTCCTATGACTCCTGCCAGTTGTCATACTCACCGACATGCAAGTCGTGAAACCTATTACAAGAACATGATCAATCTCATACATCACAATGCATCACATCACATTCTTTGTCCATATCACATCACAAGGCATATGCTGCAAAAACAAGTTAGACGTCCTCTAATTTGTAGTTGCAAGTTTTTATGTGGCTGCTATAGGTTTTTAGCAAGAACGTTTCTTACCTACGCCAAAACCACAACGTGATATGCCAATTGCTATTTACCCTTCATAAGGACCCTTTTCATCAAATCCAATCCGACTAAGGTGGGAGAGATAGACACCCGCTAGCCA
Source organism: Hordeum marinum (assembly GCA_022496015.1). Taxonomy (NCBI): domain Eukaryota; kingdom Viridiplantae; phylum Streptophyta; class Magnoliopsida; order Poales; family Poaceae; genus Hordeum; species Hordeum marinum. The sequence continues at coordinate 491,529,318 of CM039676.1, read as the reverse complement.
CCTTATGCAACAAGTGCATGTTAGGCGGTGGAACCAGTCTCACGTAAGCGTACGTGTAAAGTCGGTCCGGGCCGCTTCATCCCACAATACCGCCGAATCAAGATAAGACTAGTAGTGATAAGCATATTAACAAAATCGACGCCCACAACAACTTGTGTTCTACTCGTGCATAGATTCTACGCATAGACCTAGCTCATGATGCCACTGTTGGGAGACGTAGTAGTAAATCAAAAAAAATTCTACGTATCACCAAGATCTATCTATGGAGAAACCAGCAACGAGTGGGGAGAGATTGCATCTTCATACCTTTGAAGATCACCAAGAGGAAGCATTACAAGAATGCGGTTGGTGGAGTCATACTCGCAGCGATTCAGATCGCGGTGGATTCCGATCTCAGCGCCGAACAACGGCGCCTCCACGTTCAACACACGTGCAGCCTAATGACGTCTCCTACGCCTTGATCCAGAAAGGAGGAAGGAGAGGTTGAGGGAGAGCTCCAGCAGCACGACGGCGTGGTGACGGTGGAGCTACGTGGACTCCGGTAGGGCTTCGCCAAGCGCTACGGAGAACGAGGAAGAGGAAGGGTAGGGCTGCGCCGAGAGAGAGAGAGAGAAGTCGTGTCTCAAATCAGCCCAAACCCTTGCATATATATAGGAGGAGGGAGAGGGAGGGCTACCTTGGCCCCTCCTCCAAGGAGGAGAGGTTTGGCCGAACTAGGGGGAGAGTCCACCTCCCACAAGGGAGGTGGATCTCCTCTTTTAAAACCCTTTTGCCCTTTATCTCTTGATCCCAGCCGCATGGGCCTTTCTAGAAGGTCTTGGCCAGCCCAATAAGGGCTGGCACACCTCCTCTAAGGGCCCACAAAGTCCTATGGTCGTCACACCCCTCCCGGGGGTCCTCCGGCACCCTCCCGGCACTCCCGGTACACTACCGATGAGCCCGAAAACTTTCCGGTGACCGAAACTGGACTTCCTATATATCAATCTCTACCTCCGGACCATTCCAGAGCTCCTCGTGACGTCCGGATCTCATCCGGGACTCTGAACAACCTTCGGTAATCATGTATACCATTTCCTTATAACCCTAGCGTCATCGAACCTTAAGTGTGTAGACCCTACGGGTTCGGGAGACATGTAGACATGACCGAGACACCTCTCTGGTCAATAACCAACAGCGGGATCTGGATACCCATGTTGGCTCCCACATGCTCCACGATGATCTCATCGGATGAACCATGATGTCGGGGATTCAATCAATCTCGTATACAATTCCTTTTGTATATCGGTATGATACTTGCCTGAGATTCGATCGTCGGTATCTCTATACCTTGTTCAATCTCGTTACCGGCAAGTCTCTTTACTCGTTCCGTAATACATCATCCCATGACTAACTCCTTAGTCACATTGAGCTCATTATGATGATGTCTTATCGAGTGGGCCCAGAGATACCTCTCCGTCACACGGAGTGACAAATCCCAGTCTTGATTCGTGCCAACCCAACAGACATTTTTGGAGATACCCGTAGTGCACCTTTATAGCCACCCAGTTACGTTGTGACGTTTGGCACACTCAAAGCATTCCTACGGTATCCGGGAGTTGCACAATCTCATGGTCTAAGGAAACGATTCTTGACATTGAAAAGCTTTAGCAAGCGAACTACACTATCTTGTGCTATGCTTAGGATTGGGTCTTGTCCATCACATCATTCTCCTAATGATGTGATCCCGTTATTAACGACATCCAATGTCCATGGTCATGAAACCGTGACCATCTATTGATCAACGAGCTAGTCAACTAGAGGCTCACTAGGGACATGTTGTGGTCTATGTATTCACACATGTATCACGGTTTCCGGTTAACACAATTATAACATGAACAATAGACAATTATCATGAATTAGGAAATACAATAATAACCATTTTATTATTGCCTCTAGGTAAGACTTATCTCCTCGAAAGCCCCTAGCCTTGCTGAAGTGTGACAATGTATTCTTTGTGTGGAAAATAACTTAGCAACTAGTTCAGTGCTCATTTAGATCTGTTATTGTTGTGGCATGTCCGTTGTTGCTTTGGGCCTTTGCCTTTTGTAGTTTGGAAGACGAGTATTAGTGGGGTTTAAGATGTTATAACATTTCCCTAGTTTCTATGAGTGTGTTGTCCTTTGAGATGTTACTCCATAGCAATACTGGGAAAATATTCAACACTAGCTAGTTGAGAAATGTTAAATATGTCCCAGTACTAGCTAGTTTAAGACTAAGATCTCTTGCTATAATGTGCGCATTTTGATTAGCATTGTATCAAAGTTCAATCACCATGTTATCCTATTTGTGGAATTTTATATGCGTCTCCATTACTAGTTAGATGTCAATATCTCATCACTGCAGTTTATTTGTGTAGTAGCACGTCATAATATGTACAGACACTAACTAGTCAGGAAAAGCAGCCAACAAAATGAATTTAACACCTTGCGTCATCAAAATGGTTGACATAATAATTGTAGTTGTGATGTTCTATCATAGATAACAATAACTTTCTGCCTTATGTTGTAACTTATAACCTTAACAGTAATCGACTGGATGTTTGTCCTTATTGTCAGGGATCCACCATATGAAGAAGTTGTTGCGGAATATACCAATATGGTCTACGGACATGGACGCGGCTTGCCATATGAAGCTAAAGAGATGACTGGTCCTTTGGATGATGTTCCCAAGAGTGGACGAAATGAAGAATCCATGAAGAGTTGAGGTACAAGCAGTGAAGGTGATGCTAGGAACCGAATAGATCTCGGGTAGCAATGTTGATGATGTTCCGCCTTGAGAGAATGGGTGAATATTCTGAATCATAAATAATGAAATAATCGATTCGGCTGAAGCTCCACCACCACCACCACTGGCATATTACATATAGTGACACAGTGACACAGAAGATTGGTCATGTACTCTTGCGTAGCCATGTAAACCATTACATATCTGTTGGAACTTTCATCACCATTCCACCGTAAACAATTTAATATAAGTTGTTCTACAATTTAATATAAGTTGTTCTACTGAGAATTAGCATTATTCAATCATAGTAGAACCACACAGTGACACAGAAGATTGGTCATGTACTCTTGCGTAGCCATGTAAACCATTACATATCTCTTGGAACTTTCATCACCATTCCACCGTAAACAATTTAATATAAGTTGTTCTACAATTTAATATAAGTTGTCTACTGAGAATTAGCATTATTCAATTATAGTAGAACCATTCATCAATTTTAGTATATGATATGTTGCAAATAGCATAGACCTACTTCATTCAAAAATTGCTTTTGGAGGCCTGAGGTCCATGGAGGCCTCCTTCTGCAAAATTCAAAAAAAAAATCACATTTCAAAAAATACTATAAAAACATATATACATGGAGGCATAATGTACATGTGTGTAAATTTTTAGGAGAAAATGTCTTGAAATGAGGGTTGTGCAAAAAAAAATCTTAGGCTTTTCAACACATGATACTATTCATCCTCAAAGTCTAGAAATTTGTCCTTTTTATACAGGTCGCATTTCAAGGTATTTTATCTTGAATTTTTAAACATATATACATTTCATCCTCGTATACTTACATATATTTGTAAGAGTTTTTTAAACCAAAAAGTTTGAATTTTTTTCAAGAATAAAGGGTTCCATGGAGCCCGATCAGCGCTGCTCATGAGAACCTTGTTTATGGGTTGTACATATTTTAAAATTGTGCCTCTAAAATTAATTTGGACACTCTGTCTTGATTACCAAGCAATCAGCAAATATTTGTCTCATTTTTTCTGCTTTTTTTTTGGCTTTGACAGTGAGGGGAACGTTGGTTCTTCCCAAGGAGGCATTGAACTGGCTTTCTTTGGCCAAACATCCCCCCCCCCCCCCCCCCAAGTCTAGATAAAAGTCATGGATTCTTGAGGCCAAGAGAACAAGGCCAAACGCAAACGCTATTCACTGCCTAGCCTCGTAAAATATTTTTAGTAACATTCGATGCGTCATTTGTAACTTTCAAGGAAATTTTATGCAAACAAAAAAGGCAATCAAATAACGTTGACACAATTGAGATTTGTTCCTGCAAGTCACTGGCATTGGTCAGGACAGAAATGGTACAGACATTTCCCACGTAAAAAACCGTGAGGATTAGGATTGCGAGCTTTCTAAAATGCAACATCGTTTGTTTTAAGCTGATTGGAGATTACACGTACGGTTTTATAATTACAGGGTCATGGGAACTTGACAGCAACGATGAGCATGCCAAATTTACATCTTCACACCGCCTGTGCACAGACGTGAGTTAAAAGTTGCAAAACGATGCACAATTAGAGTCGGCTCACAACATTCTCTGGAAACCAGCAATAGATCAATACACTGCAGTTGAACAAACTCATGGAGAATCATCTCCCGCTCGAAAGATTTAGTCGGAGGCCGCTGATATCTTGTGATTTAGTCCATGAGGCTCTCCTAAACCAAAATGGAACTTGCAGACAGAAGTTCCTGCTAGGAGAAAAAAAATTCTGTCATATATCAGCAAGGCCACTCGAAAAGCAGGACTCCAATGCCAAAAAGAACTGGCAAACAACTAAATATCAACCCTCAAATCAAGTTTTTATTGTAGACTCCAATGCCAATATGGCAGTACCGCTCAACTACGAGAAGTTTGAAAGTCGATGTATCAATAATGTTCCCAAGAGTACCATCGAGCTTCGAAACGGCAAGCCATGCTTCAAGCTAAGTCAGTATTGATCTAATTGATTGCTAAACTGAAGGAAAGATCTCTATCGAAGATTCTCATTCTGAAGCAGGTGTCTAGCTCTGGAAGGAACCTTTAAAGCAAGCTCTCATTGTAGACTTCCAATGAAAAAAAAAATACTCTTACCTATGCATCAAAACATAAGACGTTTTAACTAGCCTACAAAAACGTCTTGTATTTTGGCACGGAGGTAGTAATAAAAACAATTAGATGTCAAATCCAAGAAGTCAGCAGGATAATGTTCGCGACCAGGAATGCAACTACCACAGCTAAAACAAGCATCAAAAGGATTGTAAAAAACATTTGCTTATTATAGTTCATAACTCATTTAACAGAGGTTGTTCTAATGGCATATGCCCTGATGCAGGTGGGAGGGAGCTTCCAAATGAAAAAAAGTTCAGATATTGCTTTAGTGGGACCATGTTATCAGCTCTGTGCTTTCATAGTGATTAGTACCATGGGAATGTAAAAAAGAAGCACATATCTTATCATGACACCTAGACCAAATCCATTTGGAATGACTACTGCTCTATTTAACAAAAGGGGAAGAATAAACCATACGTGTTAAATCATCAATGTGTGTCACATGTACTGAAATACTTTGTGCTTTCCAGGTTATGTCAGTTAGTTTTGTTTGATTTGCTCTTTGGTTGCTGGGTGCAGAACCAAGAACGGGAGGAAGAAGTCGCACGATAAATGGGACAAGTATTTGGAATTAAAGAAGAGGGCAGTTTGCTGCTTGTGCTGTGTTCAATTGTTCTGTACTTCTTGTTATCCTTTGACGAGGATTCCTGTTTGTGTTTTTGAGAAACGTAAGAAGGGTTCTTGTTTGTTTGGGTTAAAAAGGACTACATAACTCTAACAAGTGGCTTTGAGTTTAAGCCTGCTTTGCCCATGCGTTACGCAAGGCTTGCATAACCTTGCGGGCAGTGGTTATGCGGGAAGTGTGCACCCTCTAAACCTGCATTACACTAATGCGGTCAATGCGGCACGTGAAAGAGGCTCACTTGCATCATGATACTTGAGACAAAAACCACTAGTTATTTTCCCAGCATAAAAAAGAAAAGTCGATGCAAACACACACACAAACAAAAGTGAACACAATAACCTGAATGGAAGTTAAACAATGAGCCGCCCTTATTGCTCTGGACGTGAGAATTTCTCCAAATCTGCAAGAAACACATTCACAACTTCGAAGTAAGGATACCATTTACAAAACAGTAACCTGATAGGCTGATAAAGAACAAACTGCAGTAATACAACAGTCAAGAGTGAGAAAAATTACGTTGCCTCCTCAAGAGAATAAACCTGAAGCTCATAAATCACTCCGTGGGAGGGAAGGGGGTGACGAGTTGGTGATGTTCCAGCTCCTGTAGACTCATACTGCAGTGGTAATTGGCTACCCTGGTCACCTTCTGTTTGAGGCAGCGAACATGCAACGCAAGCCACCAGAAATCGTCCACAAGAGGGGGGAAATGGGCACCAATTTCACTGCAACAATTAATAACTTATAAGTACAGAAGTCCCAGCTCCATCAAACATAAAAGCACAATCCCCGTTAGGCAAATTTACCAAATATGCATTGTACTTGGAACTATTTAGTAACATTACTAAGCCAGTTCAGAATGAGGTAAGAATGGAGCATAGCTCCATCTTTTGTATACACAACAGTGAAGGCATTGGTAAATAATATGAAGAGACCAACAGCAACTTGTGTTGTACATGAAAGAGAGAATAAAAGTAACCAAAGCACAAGGGATCACCTGCAAAGAACAGCATGACAGATTGTCAAGCAGCACGCCTTGGTTTCTAATGCAACACATGGATTCTTCATACCATGCCACCATACTATACAAGTTAATTCAGCAGCTCCGGCAGAAAACAATGAGGTAGCAAGTTCTGATCCAACGCCTAAGGACGCAGCACGAGCCTCAGCTTTAACGATTTGTGGACCCAGAAGTGAACTCCCAACCTCTGGTACACAGAGGCCAAAGCATGAGGGCGTGAGGCAGAGTTTCGATTTGATCCTCTAGTATTGCCAGCGGGAATCGGTATCGATGAAGAAGCACCTGAAACAATTCATGTGTTGTGATTCCCTAGTAAAGTTAATCACAATAACACCACCAAGAGGCAGGATTTCAAGGACGGTATTGTTCAAGAATGTGGGTTGCAAACCTGTCTGACTTTGGACCATCAACCAACCATGCAGAAAAGACAGCTCCCAGCTACACGAGTCACCAAAGATATCATGATGGTGATTTCAACCATCTGAATTTCCACAAACCTGTCTGACTTTGAACATCTAACCCGCTAGTGGTGAATGAATGATGGTGATTTCAACCATCTGAATTTCCACAAACCTGTCTGACTTTGAACATCTAACCCGCTAGTGGTGAATGAATTCAATGGCATACGATCAACAGCAGATCCCGAAGGCCTGGCTATTGCCGGAAGAGGCAAGCTGTTGGTTGTGGACGGCATTTGAACATCACTAGACCCAGATGATTCCCCCGGACATACATCCATAGGGTTTACAAACGGATCAGACTGCTGGTTTTCAGCATCTGACGCCAATACATTTTGAGCCCAAATGCAAATGTTCAGGGGCATACAGGTTTCAGAAAACTTCGTCCCAGTAGCAAAACTAGAGCATTCTCTAAAAAAAGATACAGAACAAAATATTCTGAACACAAGTTATCTTTTGCATTCTAATCTAACGATAGTGCAATACATTCTCGATGAAAAATTGTGTTCGGCAAAAACAAAAACCATAATACAAATTTTAGTCCAAGTTCATACGGTTCTTCTCATGTCCTAGATAACTGAAGACCAAGGAGATTCGATGTCACCGTCTGAGCAGCCCTCCTCGAACCTCAGCGTTTCTTGCTGATGAGGTACACGAGATCACCCAGGTGCTGCACTTCCAGGCCTGCCTTCTCGCATCCATCGAAGAAGATCGACTGGTCTTTCCCTATCCTTCTACGCCAGCTCATCAGGAACATGGGGCACCTGACAGCCACTTGGGTACCTGCCAGTGGGATTATGGGAACATTCACTCAGCACGTTCTTGCATTCCTGATGTCCTGGTTACATAATGGAATGTTTGAGAAGTACCTGCTTTGGTCGTGATGTTTGTGCATACACCTTTTTGACCGTTGAGATCAGATTCTTTCAGAAGAAAGGACAGTGTCGTTATCAGGTTCGGGTACTGTTTCACATCTGCAAAGCCACATGGTGTAGCATGTCAGTGAACTGTAAAAGTAGTGAGATATGATTGGCGAAAAATAAGATGTGGACTTACATAGTAGAATGTCACTGGCAATAACAATGTTCCAATCGGGTCGGAGAATCGGAAATGGATCTCCCCACGTGTCTGGGTTATGAAAAATATCAAAAAGTTAGTTTTCCCCTTATGGGTGGTGCACATATCCCAATCACATAAACTGTACATATATTTAGTACAAGTTATATAAGTACATGGTTTCCTTACGTCGGATATGAGGCAACACATCCAAATTATTAACTCTGCAGTTGTGAGCTATGTTTTCTTCAATATCCTTGTCATCATAATCAGAAGTCGTGATATCCACTCCAAATGTTTTTTGCAGGAAAATGGCTAAAGCTCCTGTTCCACTAAGACACACTAAATCATTTATTATAACATACTTCAACAATGAAGTAAAAATACTAGTTCATTTTTCTAAATGGTAAGCTACTTTTTCTTGGCTGGAGGTAAATAGACCGATAAACAGCTTGCTTCATACTGCTAAGTCTCGATATTGTGATAGAAGCTCAACTTAAGTGCTAACAGCAAACAATTTGGGAAAGTACACAAGAAGCCAACAAAGACTTTATTCCCAGAACAAGTTGAGGTAGGCTAGGGATGAAACCCAGTAGGAGCCAGAGCCACACATCCACAAAAACAAGTTGAGACATAATTTGCATAGTTAAAAAGACATGCCTAGGCTCTTGGCGATAGCAAAACGCCTAGCACACAGTTATGCTTAAGTGTGCACCTAATTGTGTTTAAGCGTGCGCTTTGGTCAGAAAATCGCAAGGTAGTAGCGAAACGCACAATTAAAGCCTACCACTTTCTTTAACTTATAATTTGTAATATATCAATTTAATATTATTTTTCTTCAGAGTCAAACAATATATACATAGCATAAATAACCTTTTGGTCATCAATCATAAATATAACCTGCACTAGATAAACTACATTTTTCTGAAGGAAAAGATACATTTTTATACTGCAGAACACAGCTTCCATACCTTCCTACTTCCAGGATCCGTTGACCATCCAGAATTGATGGGTTCTTAACCAGCCAGTCAGCAAAGAAAAATGTCCCAGGCCATAGCAAATTGGCATTTAGCTGATGAGATGAGAATTCTCTGATGCTCAAGTCCTACACATCGATTTTTTTTTCATGAAGGTGAGCAAATCAATTAGGAATATGAGAGGCATGGTTTGGTCTGAGCTTCTGACTTCACTTAGATAACATTGCTTGCAAAAATTACAAAATTCTACAATCTTTGGCTGGACAAGCATACTTTGCTTCCAATCAACAACACATATTCATGCATCATTAAAAAAATCAATAATGTCCATGTGAAATGTTTTTGCACATTACAAAGTAAGGTGGACTAATACTCCCTCTCACAATACATGTTTTGGAGTTTGTATTCCGAAGGTTTGGCCAAATTTTCAAGCATCTATAACGCCAAACTGATAACAATAGCTCAATGAAATGTACTTGTCTTATATGTGCCTATTTTATTGGACAAATCGTATTTCAAGAGAACTGATGTCAACTGAAAACTGGGAGACCATATCAAAGTCCAAAACGAAATTTATAGTCACATAGTGACATTCAGATCCAGTATCTACAAACATATATGGACTAATAGAATATACCACTGTGCTACACGAATTGCAACCTGCGGAAAATGCAATGGTTGGCAATCATCCTTAGAAGAAAAATAAACTAGATGCCTCGATATTGTCGACCCTTTTATCACTGAGACGCTACAGCGCTACTGCTGGTCAAGCTAAATTAGATTGGCCAGCAGTCCAGGTAGTCAGCTAAAGTTTCAGATGATAAACTCACGTATACACTATTTCAAAGAAAACTGATCAGACATCTATCCACCACATCAAGATTCTAGTTCTATTCATGAGGTTCAGCAAACACAAGGTTTCGGGTCGATCTGCTTGTTCGCGGGGTGATGTGATTAGGAAAATAGTGAAACTAGGGTCGAGGATTAGGCACGTAATTTTACCACGCCGGGGAACTTGTGGATCCTCTCCTCGTACTCCAGCGCCGGCTGCTGGCTCTCCCCCTGGTCGCCCACCTGCGCCTCGTCTTCAATCGTGGGAAAGGGGGGAGCAGGAAAGGGGTTCGTCAGCTAGGAGCATGGGGTTGGAGGCAGAATGGACGGGGACGCGAGCGGGGCTTGGGGGGGGGGGGGGGGGGGAGGGGGGGGGGGTTAGTTTACCTCGTGTGCCGCCGTCGTCGTCGCTGTCGTCGTCGGCGTGGAAGAGGGAGGCGGCGGAGAAGAAGGCCGTCTCCATGGTGGACTCTGTGTTTGGGCAGCTCACTCGGTCGGCCGGGTCCTGCTTTGGTCGGATGGGTGCGCTGGGCTGGGCTGGGCTGGGCTGGGCTAGGCTGGGCTGGATAACACCCCAAGTTTACATGGGCTTTCGAGGGTTCGCGCTGGGCTGGACTTACCAGTATAAAAAAACGTGTTCTAAGAAAAAGTATAAAAATACATAAACATGTGTTAGTTTTAAATTCTCTCGCTCGAAAAAAGTGCTACTCCCTTCGTTTCTAAATATAAGTATTTTTAAAGATTTCACTCCATAATGTAGTCTCCATATCTATATGTACTCCCTCCATTTCATGATGTAGTATGCTCGCAATTTTCGAGATTTAAGTTTCATCATAAATTTAACCAATATGGACGAGTGTGGCGTTTAATGGTATAATTTTTGCTCTCACCGTAGTCGTTTATGTTGGTTAAATTTATGATCAAACTTAAATCTCGAAAAACGTAAACGCAGTACATTATGAAATGGAGGGAGTAGTTCGTAGTGAAATATCAAAAAGACTTATATTTAAGAACATAGGGAGTAGTTCTAAATTAAACCTCATGCAGGATCCTGCTAGGGTCACTTTAATGGGACTAGAGTGCATCAAGTTGGGGTTTCATTTTTTATTTCTTTGTACGTGTTTTCGGGTTTTAGATGGTTTTTTGGAGGTTTTCGGATTTTTAGGGTTTGCGCCCAATTTTCCATAGGTTTTGGAGCAAAAAATAGTGTTTCCATGAGAAATGCAGATTTGCTTCCAGGAGGAGCACAATTGTGCCTCTCAGAAGGGAACAAAAAAAACTTTTTTTCTTTCATGACAAGCACAGATTTGTTTTCGCAAGAAACACAACTGTCAATTGTGCCTCCCGAAAATTAAAAAAAATGTGTTTTTCCTTCCACGATAAGCACATATTTGCTTCTCTTGGAGGCATAGAGTTGCTTCTGGAAGAAGCACAATTATGTCTCTCTGAAGGGGAAATGGTGTTTTTCTCTATGCTTCCACCAGAAGCACATATTTGCTTCTCATGGATGCACAAATTTGCTTCTGTGAGAAGCGTAGTTGTGCCTTTCAGAAAGAAAAAAAGAAAAAAAAAGAAAAAAGAAGAAACGTGCTTATGGATCCGGGTTTTTCTTTTGATTTTTTTTGGTTTTTTGGGGAAAAATCATCAAAACCTATTAACACTGGATCTAGTTTGGAAGATCTCAGCACGAGAAATCTAACGGTGAAGACGGTGAGGGATCTCGATGCACAATTCAAAAGATAGAACATTTTGAATAAACAAATTTATGAAAAAAAAGGAAAAACTCCTTGGTTGCGAGAAGTGAAGTATATGTGGAGCGCCACTTGTCGGTGCCCACCTGCGCCTCGTCTACAATCGTGGGAATGGGAGAAGCAGGAAAGAGGTTCATCATCTAGGAGCATGGGGGTTGGAGACATAATGGACGGGGGTTCAGGGGAAGGGTTTAGTTTAAGGGTTTAGTTTACGTCGTGTGTCGTCGTCGTCGTTGCTATCATCGTCGGTGTGGAAGAGGGAGGCGGCGGAGAGGAAGGTCGTCTCCATGGTGGACTCTGTGTTTGGGCAGCTCACTCCGTCGCCCTAGTCCTGCTTTGGTGGATGAGGGCTAGGCTGGATAAGACCGCATGTTTACATGGGCTTTCGAGGGTTCGTGCTGGGCTGAATTGCAAGTAGTATAAAAATATAACCATGTGCTAGTTCTAAAGTTTATCAAAAAAATAAAATGTGCTATTTGTAAAGATCCTCAAAAAAATGTGCTAGCTCTAAAAGAACATAACCATGTGTTGCAAATCGCAAAGCAAAATATACCCTACCCAGGGGGCCATGTGATGGTTAGATAGTTAGATCATTCATGGTGCAGCCAATCTACATGGAGATGTTGCGATCGGAGGGGGTGATGTTGCTCCATCGTCTGTGAGCCGATGACGAGGGCTAGTTGTTGTTAGCTTTTGCTGACTTATTTTTGTAGGGGTGATCAGCGAATGATGGCAAGAGGCGAAGGTGTGTTGCAACTTGTAAGTCCCTGACTCCCTGTGTTGCTGCAACATGCGAGTCTCATGTGAGCTGGCAGTGGCGTAGCCAGGGGGTGGACAGGGTGGTTCATGGACCACCCTGAAATTTCCCATAGCCAATATATAGGGTAGAAAAAAGTTTCTTTTTGACAATACATAGAATTACATGAAGATCTTCATGGTTGGACCACCCTGACTCACCAAGCTAGCTACCCCACTGTGAGCTGGTGACGGTAATGCGAGGTTTTTGCGGCGCGGGAGTAGACTTATTTGCTGCCCTGATGCAAGGTGTGGATAGCATGCACTACGTGCATGAGGAGTACTAGGTGAAATTGGAATGAACGACCGATTGAGTTTTAATCCAACGGCTACACACACACATGAATCCTACGGTGCATGTGGCGACAGATCGGGGGCACATATCGGTTGACCGATGCGGAGCAGCGGCCTTCTGGCAATATTCATTTAGTTGAGTATATTGTTCTTCTCAATTACGAGGCGTTTCTGTTGACTTCATCTTTCTTAAGATTCGTTAGCTCACTCGCTCCAAGGTCCTCATAAGAGTAAGGTATGTGTGTGTGCGCGTGCGTTTATATAGATGGATGTATATGAACATATATATTTATACTTTGTTTATAAAAAAACATAACCAAAAATTATAGAGGTTAGATGGGAAATAATAAAAATAAATTATAGTGACGAGTTTTTTGGTCAACATGCATTTCATTATTCGATGAAACACAACAAATATTTATGATAGATAGTCAGTTTGAGTCATCAAATGGATGTATCAAATAATTAAGCGCATCTCGCGAAAAATTATTTTTGGCCTTTAAACGGGGGCAGCTAAGCATGTCACTTACTAAATATCAGAGTTATGTTATAAATGAGAACTACAGCTTCGGAGAAATGCATCACGAGATTGTCCCATGGAGAACTGGATTAAACGTAACACATATTTTCAAACAAAATTTTAGACCGGTGCAAATTAAAATAAATATATTTTATACTAAGTATTTTTGCTTGTACAAAATTACTAACAATTCTAAAATAATAGCAAGTACAATTCTTATTCCTCGGTTGCCATAGTTAACCAAATATAAAATCATTGTTAAATCAACTGCATTGTTCTTTGATATACAATAGTAACGTTTGTCGCATAAAAGAATATTTCCCCTAAATTAAATGTGAGTGGTGAAAAAATCTTTCTTTGAATTATTTTTTAGCACTTACAAAAAATATATAATGCATAATATAGTATACATGTTTCTGTATGTTTCAATATTATTAAATATTAGGATATTGATTTAAAGTGCATTGTCTAACTAATATCTTAATGGTGCTTTCTAGTGTATTCGGTAAGCCTGTCTATTGAAACTTTGACTATAAACCAAATCTTTTTAAAACGTGTTGCAAGTTTGGTATAGTAATACGTTGGCAATACGTGCATGCTATGTACTTATATCCTACCATCGTCAGGATTGAGCTCTGCATTTGCCTCTGTGTGCGCCGCTTTCCACCTCAACACCTCATTTCCATGTGGATGTGTTGCTCCTAACATCTCACTGTGTCATTGTTGCATATATCCCCTCCTCTCATCCTTATGACATCCTGCCGCATCAGCGCACCCATAGCCAATAATCTCTTGGACGCTTGCACACACCTCCTCACACTTTGCTTCATCTGATGGATTTTTTTTTCAAAAGTGGCACGTTTTTTATAGCAAATTCGAAAACTAGCAGTGCTAGCACGTATTTTGCAAAAATAGCACCCCGAGGGTCGTTCGTTGGTCGAAATGGGTGTCTTCGGTCATCCGTTGGCCGAAGAAGGAGTCTTCGGTCAGGCGTTGGCCGAAGACCTGTCTTCGGCCAACAGATGGCCGAAGAGTCCTCTTTGGTCATTCATTGGCCGAAGAGTTCATACTCTACGTCAGCACCGGACCGAAGTTGCATGTGAGTACTTTTTGGTCATTCATTGGTCGAAGAGTCCTTTTCGGCCTTTCGTTGGCCGAAGAGGGCATTTTATTTCCTGCCCACCAGTTTCTTTCCTGCCCTTGTTTCCCGCTATTTTCTTTCCCGCCCTTCTTTCTCGCCAGTTTCTTTCCCGCCCTTCTTTCCTGCCAGTTTCTTTCCCGCCATTCTCTCCCACCATTTTCTTTCCCGCCTCTCTCTCCCGCCATCTTCTCTTCTGAACGTATAAAACCCCCTCCACAGCAAGGTGGGTGAGCAGGCAAGTGTAGTCTCGTGAAGATGTTCGGTTATCCTTTCTATCGTAGTTGTTTTCACCCTGGTATGTACAAAACTCTTCTTAGTTTAGCCGCCAATTTCAAGATAGACAACAGGATAGTTCCATGGGACGAACTCCTCGGTAGTGGCATCTTCATGAATGGGTTGTCTCACCAGTTAAGTAGGAGAGGGTGGCTTTCAAGGACCTTTGAGGAGATACGTAAAGAACTTCTCAGATTGCATGGTAGGTGAAAAAAAGTACTATGTAAGAGTGAAGCTTTTCAAAGGGCTAAATTAGAGGATAGTTGTTTATGGAGCCAAGACAATGAGGATGAAGACGATCTTTTCATGCCAAGCACCAAGCCCAAGATACCCGCATCGTCGAAGTCCAAGAGTACCGCACCGTCGAAGGGCATGAGTGTTGCATCAACGATGGATGACGACGATGACTTCATGCCGAGCACTAAGGCCAAGAGACCCACATGGTCGAAGTCCAAGACTACCGCACCGTCGAAGGGCAAGATTGCTGCATCAACGGTGGATGACGACGATGACTTCATGCCGAGCACCAAGGCCAAGAGACCCACATGGTTGAAGTCCAAGACTACCGCACCATCGAAGGGAAAGAGTGTTGCATCAACGGAGGATGACGACGATGACTTCGTGCCGAGCACCAAGGCCAAGAGACCCACATCGTTGAATTCCAAGATTACCGCACCGCTCAAGGGGAAGAGTGCTACATCAACGGAGGACAACGACGATGACTTCATGTAGTTTGTGGGATGTATTTTTCTAGTTAAGTCGTACCGTTTAATTCAAATATACTTCTATCTTAATTATCTATTGTAGTCTCTTCGGAAATGTATCTCGTACCGTTTTGTTGAGTCGTATCGTTTAATTCAGATGTACTACTAATATGAAGTAGACAAGTGTGTTGAAAACAAATCAGTCTTTTACATAGATAATGACTCAAACATAGATAGTAACACGTACATGAACGATGTCTGATACATAGATAAGTCATCGCACATGAGAATAGTCTGAAACTATCATGGATGTCTCATACATATATAATCATATCACTGTTGTGGACAGCGACGAGTCTGGACTCTTTCAAATAGTATGAGGACACAAAGAAGATGGCATCCAACTGAATCTGGCCGCACGCAGCCAACACATGTGAGCAAGGAAGGTGCAACAACTTCGGTTTGTTGCATGTACACTCACACATTGAATAAAATTCCGTTTCAATTTTTACCTCATGCGTCTTCACCTCATTTGACGTACCAAAACCATCGGTAGGTAGCTGAACCTCATACCTCCTTTCATGATTACCTATGAGTCTGACAGTGTGCTTTTTTTTCTTTCTGTATCTTCTTTGCCATGTACTCCATGACACGGCTACAATAAGGTGTGTTCGAATGATCTGCAATATGCTTCTTTGCTAACTCGTGCCTTTCTTTGAAATATCTCAAAGTGCCATGGAATACAGTCTCAACAATAGCTATGAGTGGCAATGCTCTATTCCCTCTAAGTACAAAGTTATACACCTCAGCAAGGTTGGTTGTCATGTGGCCATACCTAACTCCATGGGTGTCATGCAGGATAGACCATTCACGGGAGGCTCTTTCTCTATCCACTGAGTAAAATTCTTTATTGCCCTGCCATTCGGCCTCTTAGTGCTAGGAGGGTCAATTGCTAGCAAGTCACAAAGAGCTACAGGCTGCTCTAGCTCCACGGTGATTATTGCTAATTGGACCTGATCTTGTTCCATTTTCTTTCTAGCTTCAACCTGCTTCTTAGTAAACTCATCCAATTTTTACCAAATAAAATTGTATTTGCATGGATGATTCTGCTTGCATAATTTTTTGAACAAGTTCATCAACCGCTTGTTCTTGAACCGTGAGAAAATTTTTACCGCAAGATGGCGCATGCACCACCGGCTCTGTAGGTCCTTCCATGGTGTTG
Organism: Hordeum marinum; assembly: GCA_022496015.1. Taxonomy (NCBI): domain Eukaryota; kingdom Viridiplantae; phylum Streptophyta; class Magnoliopsida; order Poales; family Poaceae; genus Hordeum; species Hordeum marinum. The sequence goes on along the minus strand of CM039676.1, from coordinate 491,512,747 downwards.
ATTCGTTCTTAGTTGGATCCCTCAGTATCTTCACGGCCTTCAATATATCAGCATGTCTGTCATGAATGACACACACGTTTGGTCGGTCCTTCACGATGACAATTTTCACTTGCCTCAAGAACCATATCCAGCTTGGAAAGTTCTCACCCTCCACGAATGCCATAGCATGTGAGATGATTTGATTGTTCCCGTCAATACCAATAGCAGTAAGGATTTGCCCTTTATACTGACCAGTAAGGAATGTGTCATCCACAAACATCACAGGAGGACAATCCTGGAAAGCTTCGATGCAAATAGCGAAAGAAAAAGAATACTCTCTTCAACACCTTAAAATCTGGTATACTCACCAATCTAGTGTGTTGTACGCTAACACAAGTGTCGGGATTCCTATCCTTCAATACTTGAAGGAGCAGCACAACATTATCATATGAGTCAAAGAACCTCCCAAACCTTTCCTCCATAGCCTTCTGCTTAGCCCTCCAAGCCTTCCCGTAAGGAATGACATAATTCCACCTGACCTTCACTGCTGTCTAGATGTGTTTTGCTTCCATGTCTTTCTTCTGCACTATCTCAGTATACATGAGTTGCGCAATGAGAGTTGAAGATAGGTTCGGATGATTCACCAGAAGGTTTTTCCTTACACAGGTATGTGGAACGACATCGGTGACAACCCAGTGGATGTTATACTTCGGCACGTGCCCGTGCACCTTCCCGGGACAACCTGTTTCAACACATTTCACGGTATAGTTTGTTCGATTTGATATGTGTGTCCGGAAAACCCTCTGCGTGGACATAGCCCACTTTACCACCACATATTTCAATTTCTTCTTTGTATCATACATTGAACCTATCTGGACTTGGTTCAGATGATACTACCATGGAGTCTCATGGCCATCGTTGACCGTGAGCCCGGTCGATAGGTCCTGATCCCATGCGGCAGGAATCGGTACCTCCACTTCATCCTCGGAATTTTCAGAATCCGGATCCTCAGCCAGTCCATCCTCGTCCTCTTCCTCCATCACCCTCTGCATTTCCCCCCCTTCCTCATCCCCATCAGCAATACCAGAAGCAGCTAATATTAGCGAATGACTACTCTGCCCAGTATTGTTACCACACAAATTGTGTGGCACATAATCGGGCTCTTCCTCGGGTTGGCTAGCATCCACATCCATTGGTTCACACCCGGGTTCGTACCCCCCCCCCTCTGGTTGTCCGGTATTCTCCTCCTTCGTCATAGGTTGCACTAGGGCATATGGGTGGATTTTTTGGTCTTTGCAACGCCTTAACAAGGTCAACCACTGCTGGCTCCTATCTATCAGCATCAACTCCCACTTCACATTTTTACACGATTTGGTCCACAATGCTTGAATACTGACGAAACATACCCCACGATCCAGCCTGAAACTAGTTGTCAACCAGAACTTTAACTGCCTAATGTCCAGTCTGTCCGTATCTGGAAGTGTCATGACACATTTTTTATACTCACTAAGATGAACCCTCAACTCATTATATCGAACATTGCCAGGGCCATAGTAAATAGTCAAATCTACCGATTCAGACATTTTAACTTGTAAGACACTTCCATCTCATTAATCACAAAGAACAAAATCGTTACTCGCTACACAAACTAACTACTAAAATGAAAGCACAAACCAATTAACACTACAAAAAAATGTGACGCGTGATTATACCTTCGACGTGTGTGGCCACCTCACGAGAACTTGCACCAACGGATAACACCAACGCCACCCCCTCGGTGGCAAGAAGCTGCGCCTCCTCCTCACCAGCCAAACCGCCTCCTCCTCCTCATCCCATCATGACTCAACTCACTTGTACGCACAAATAGCTATCACATAGGAAAAAAATGACCGTAGGCCGATGGATATGGGTACGATCTACCGTTTCTTTGGTTTGGATTCGAAAATGGGTGGAGAAACGGAGAGATCAGTGAGGGGGCGACCTTATAGAGAGGAACGAGAGAGAGAGCTCGTAAGAATAGCCAGAGGAAGAAGAAACTGGCTCGGGAGTTATCCACGATCTCTTCAGTCGCTGGTTAGCCGAAAAGGCCGGTCTTCGGCCGCTGGTTAGACGAAAAGGCCCGTCTTCGGCCTCTGGTTAGCCGAAAAGGATTTCGGTCGCTGGTTGGCCGAAGAGGCCCGTCTTCGGCCTAGCTCACGCACTCTTCAGCCACGCGTAACAAAAGAGGCCTCTTCGGTGTTCGGCTGGCCGAAAAGGCCCTCTTTGGCCAACGAACGACCGACAGGGTGCTATTTTTGAAAAATACATGTTAGCACTATTAGTTTTTGAATTTGCTATAAAAACGCGCCAGTTTTGAAAAAAAATCTGTCTAATGCACCTTGTTCGTCACCACCCTCCCAAACTACAACCTCGTGTTCAACCTTCCCTGCTTCGCCATTGAAGCCTTCCACTTCGATGGGGACATTGGCATCGATAACCCTCGCTCCTAGTTCACACATCTTCCTCGTCAATGTCTTCCTCCAAAGCAGAGACGTCGGGAAATATAGAGGTATCACATCACCAGTGAGTTCAACTACGAGTCACATGTACTGATTGAATCTATTGTGTTGGACTAGCAAACAACCTTGATGTGTCCAGGATAGTTTATGTCATGGAGAAGTAGACGAGTCACCAATGAGTGGGCCCCACATCCACCTTAGCACCACCAGATAAGATTGCCATGTCACCCTCATTGTGGCCCTAGCTAGTCAGGTTCCTAGTCACGGTTCACCCAACCAGATACTAATGCTATTCACAGCACCCATACCCCTAAAGACCTCTCAGAGTTGTTAGTATCATATAAACTAGTATCGTCCACATGACATTGGTTTATAATACTATTCCACAATGCATAGTGTATCAATAATGTCATTATCCCCTCGTTTATTCATTTGTACAATCTCAATACAAAGTTGTGGTTATGATTGATTTACAATTAATTTTTATTATTTGATGTGTAATGATAATGTATCACATTATTAATATGATACTTAAACTCTCTCACACATCATTAATTGTAGTGCCACATTATATTTTTGCTTAAGTGACAATGCATCATTAGTTGCATTGCACATCATACTTTTCTTAGGTGGCAATGCATGCTACTCTTATGATAGTGAGAGGTCAAGAAGTTGAATTCTTTTGGGGGGGAAATAACATCAAACCTATATTTTTCATTGCTAAAAAACTGGATTGCGAAAAAGGCGGTATCAAACTCTATGGATATACTCCATCAGGAATCTTCAGCAGGTGGACTGGAAAAATCCGCCCCTAAACGTCTACGGACGCGTCCGAACACGACCCCTGACTGTGTTGGACGACCCCTCAAATGTCCTGCTACACAACTACACCACTTACCAAAACCTTAAATCAGATACACATAAATACCACACATAAATAGAAATTTGTTAATAGCAAAAAAAATACATAGTTCAAGCATAAATTCATTCCAAGTGCATAATTCAAACATTAAATTCATTCGCTTTCATTGTGGGTTCACATATCCTCCACAAAGTCATTGAGCAGTTGCACATGCACTTGTGTTGATCTCGAAGATCCCGTTGCATCTCGAGGAAGTTCATAATATGCTCAGCATCTTGTTACGTGGGGCGAACTTGTAATCTGGACTTCTCAAAATCATGCGCCCGGGCTGCACACTTATCCTCTACAGTCATATTGTACAAAATGACATAACATGTCATGAGCTGCCACAAAGCCTTTGATTCCCACATCATTGTGGCTCCACATCTTTCCTAGATTATTCTTGCATTGTTGCAAAGTGGCATTGTTTATTCCCATGGAGATCCAATGTGATCTTCACAAACTTCACCCAATGAGGATAGATACCATCGACAAGGTAGTACCCCATGTTCTTGTTATGCCCCTTGATGGAGTAGTTGCATCGCACGCATCCATCACAATCTCTTGGACAATGGAGATCATCGAAGAACATTGATGTCATCGTCAGAACCATACATGCGATAGAAAGCATGCCAAATCCATTAAGTCACTTCATGCCAATGCTTCTAGTATGATGATGGCAGTTTTTCATTGCCAACGCATGCAATCAACTGAACTGAGCATACCTGGAAAACCTCTTGACACTTCAATGGCCATCAACCTTTTTGTATCTTGCACAGTTGGCGGTTGTAACTAATGCAAACATCCTCGGAGCAGCCATGCATTTCTACAAAGGAGAGAATGAGAGTTGTCCGCAACAATCCCTCTTGAGAATGGAGTAGGGATGATGTGCCTCCACACCATCCACCATGTGCAACAACAAGGGTTTGTGCATAGGGAAGCGTTGACCAAAATATGTTTCACGGAATGTTGGTCCAGGTTGGAAGTTGTCCTTGTAGAGCAGTCATCCGCGAGTGACCCTATCCCGGTTTAGAGCTCTCCTCCCTTTGATTGAACCTTTGAAGTTCAGAATTTGCTCCACTTTCCTCTCAATTTCCTCATCATCCTCGTCGTCCGAATCCGAAGAATCGATGAACTCTTTTTGAACAAATTCATCAAACTCCTTGTCTTGATACTCCGCATCCGACGAACCCCACAAATCCATCATTTGCCAACAAAAGAATTAAAAAATGATTAGTCATTTTTTCTTACACATAGAGGGCAATGTGTATGATGGAAGGACGTACCGTTGTGGTGTCCAGGGTGGGGGGATGGCCGGGAGGAGCAACGGTGGTGGTGGCATTGTGGGGTCAGGACAGAGGTGTAGCTAGGGTGACAAAGGAGCTAGGGGAGGGCCGATGTGAACGAGGGAGAAGAGAGAAAGAGGAAAAGGGCATGTCCGGTTAGGTCAGGGTCAATTTGATGGAATTTGTGGTGGGTCTCGTCTGTCAAATCCGACATGACGGATAAGCCAGACGCATCTGGGCCTCCCCATATCCTCTCCAGATATATGTTAAATATAAGGGATGTCAGTCAGTCCGAACGTATATAACCGATTTGAGAGGGGCAGCTAGGTCTCACTATAGATGCTTTGAGGTAGAAAATGTGTATGTCCTGTGTAGTAGGGACTGTCCGGACCTATATAATTTTGATGGCCAGATCATATCTTTTTTTTTCAAATCTAAGTCCATCGTTACTGCAATCATATATACCTCTTAATCATCCTCACTAACTTATTTATCTTAACATGCAAAGATGTCATCTTATTATATAATTACGAATAGGATAAGGCCGGCCGACCTCAACATGCAATCATGCATAAAAAAAACTACCATAACATTCAACCATGCATAGGAAAATGTTTTTCATTCAATAATTTCTGTTCTTATTCAATAAATATTTTACAACTATATACATAACTACTATGTATTTTTATCTTTGGTTCTCATGTTATCGGTTCAAATTTTTATCAACCAATTCCCACGGTAACACACAAGGTATACTCTAGTTTTGTAAGTGATTTGAAACACATTAAGTACAAAATAAAAGTGTTCATACTAATAATACTGATAAGAAGAGAAACAAATTCATGGTAAGAAGATCGAAACCGACGCTTTATTTTACTGATCCAAAAGACTAGGTATCATCCGGAACGAGAGAACCAAAATTGTGTAGGTTCATGGTGGCCGGTTGCAGAGGCAGCAGTACATTCAAAAAAGATTACCACTCCTTGCTACTCTTCCATCGATCCATTGCAGCCTAACATTATAGGTGACTAATCGACTGATTCAATTCAAAATTCTCTCTCAAAAGTCAAAACAAAGTTCGAAGCTCTTCGATCTAATCCGGACGTCGCCGCCGGCCGAACGTCCGGCTGGACACACCGATCACAGGATGGAGCATGTGGGCACCGTGGCGCGCGTGCCGTAGCCGTAGGGGTCCGGATCGGACGCCCAGCCGCCGTACGTGTACCCCGCGGGCGGCGGTGGCGGAGGGTGGGAGTAGTAGGCGTGCTGCGGCGGCGCCGTGCCCCAGCCATACGGCGGCACCGAGGAGGGCGGCGCGTCGCCGGTGCCGTAGTGCCAGTGCGGCGTCGTCGTCGGCCCCGCGTAGGGCGTCGAGCCGTCGCTGAGGATGGCGACGGGCCTCCTCATCTTGCGGCGGATGCGGCGCCTGAGCGCCGCCGGGTCCGCCGTACCCGCCACCACCACCAGCCCCGTGTCCGGCGACGCCCACACCCGCTCCACCCCTGCACGTACGCTCATGCATGCATGTCAGATGGATCAGTGCGCGCGTATACCAACTCGATCTGCTCGTACTAATATAAGCACGGACGATGGGATGTTACTCCTGTGTACGCTACGTACCGAGCAGGTTGCCGACGGCGTTCCTGATCTTCCTGGCGCAATCGAGGCAGTGCACGTCCGTCTGGAGCACCACCGGGCCCGCCGTCGCCATCGCCGTCGCTCTGCCTCCGATGAAGGCGATTTTCTCAAGCTCTAAGTGCGCTGTGTGATATGCGGCGAATGGGCCGGTCTGGAATTTATAGAGGGGCGCGCGGCCGGGAGGAGGAATCACCGGGAGAGAAAGAAATCCGCTCGCGATATGGTAAGCTGATATGCTGGTCGGCACATCAACTCCAAGTTTCCTATAATGTGATGGGATGGCCTCCTTGATTTCTCCCCACTACTAGTAAAACGGTAGTAGTAGCGTTCGAAATATGCATAGTAATAAGGTTGGGTCCAACGCTACTAATATCGCGCTACAGCTAAGTTTTATCAGTAGCGCTGGCCTGACAAGCGCTACTACTATGTACTATTAATAGTAGCGCTTGCCAGGCGAGCGCTACTGCTAACTATCTGTAGCGCTTGGACGAATGAAGCGCTGCTACTGAGTCCAACGTTGTTATTAGATGATTTTCAGCGCTATTGTTAGTATTCCTGCTTTCGCATATTTACATCCTCTACGTATTTGTGATGTATTTATACAAGATCTATACAATAGTTTTATCAGATCATCATAATACATCATTGTCATATAAGAACTCCTCCTCATCATCATTTTCGTCAATGAGACATCATGTAACAAGTTGGTCACTAGTCATAATTACAACTCCTCCTCCTCCTCCTCATCAACTCTAACACATTGTAGCACATAATAACACATTGTACCTAGGATCTAATCCTCTCTCATAGGACCTACTCTACCCTCTCTTAGATACAATATCATAAAACAAGATAGGCTCTGACTCTCCATTATGAAGAACGGAGATCATCCTGTCTCTCATTCTTGGTCTACGCACAATGTTGCTTCCAAGTAGCTCTCTACGATTAACCATACATTTTTTCCAATCTTTGATTGTCATGACTCCATCGGTTTTAGAAATTCGGTATGAACAGGAGTGATGCGTAGGCTGACCTGGACGTGGTGGCCCTAAGCTCGTAACAACAACGCGACCTCTCGGAAACATCAGATGAGGCACACAATCCTTCGGGATTTTCTATTGAAAAACATAGTAATAACTTTGTAGTTAGCAATATAGTTTAGTTTTAGAAGAATTTATACAAAAGATGCACGGATTCGTAATAGTAGAATTAAAATCTTATCATGCAATCTCCATGAATGTTACCATAGTTCACCACGTGCACTAGTGGCACGTATTGACCATAATATGCAGGAGTTTGATAATAGCTATTGTAATTCTCAAGATGACTAAGAAATGCGGTAAGATGATCTTTCTCTTTATAAGTTAATTCTGCTTCATCACTATAGTAGTAGATTCTGTCTACCATCTTTCGTACATTTTTTGAAGAATGAAAATAAGCTTTGAATGCAAATAAGTTGTCAACTATTTTTAAATAAATAATATAAATTACTTAATAAATATGGTTGAGAAACTCACATAATGGTAGAACTAGAGGCGTCTGCACATCGACCGAGATGTCGATATTACCTTCAATTCATCTTCCGAACGAATATCAAAGGTGATAAGCATATCAGGCTCAAATGCATAAGCCTTGCATAGTATTTGCCAAGTTTTGCATTCAAAATAGCAGTAGGTGTCTGCATGGTTCAATTTTACCGCAAAAGTAAAACCATGCTCGGTCCTCAAGTGAACTATCTTTACCTCCATATCTTTTTAGTATTAAAACCAATCTTACTCAAGACAGCAATTCTTGCATGACAAGGGATACGCTAGTAGAATACTAAAAAATTAAAATTATAAGTTGAAGCAAAAGAAGCAGAAGTCAAGCTTAATTACGAAAAAAGACTTGTCATTGTGACTTACTGTATCCACTTCGAAGGTCTCATCCAGCATGATGCTAAAGCGCCTACCATCAACTAGAAAAGGCTTGTCACACAGGCCACGCTCGTCTTCGCAGTATTCGCACATTGCGAATTCCCTTTTATCGTCAGACATTTCCTATGTGCGTAGTTGAAACATTTAAAATCGATCGAAAGAAACTACGAGAAAACTGATCAACACACAGATAACTATTACTTGATATGCAAAGGGTTGACTTTAGGTCTGTCGAGTCTTTCCTTTATGAACTCTCATCTCAGGTATATGGTGCGAACTTCCTCTGATATTGCGACATTTGGTGATGGTGGCTCCTCCATTCGTCCGAGAGTGCATTACATCAAAATGTCTAGCACACTGGAAGGAAGGAGAAGCGACCCCCACGACAACAGTCAGGATTCTTCCTCTCTCATATATATATATATGGTGGACACTCTCCCTCACTGAAAGAAACACAAGGAGCCAAAACAGACCTCAAGTCAACCCGTTCCATATATCAAACAGACGTGTATTCAATAAGCAAAACTAAATCATAAAACAAATTAGTATTCAAATTATCATGCATTCAATAAGCAAAACTAAATCATCTCTTGCGTCCGTACATCGTCGAATAGTATCACTAATACATCTCGAATAGTATCATACATATAACATCACTAATACAATTAAAACCATAGCGAACGACGGGTATTGGCGCGGGCGGTGGACACCCAAAGGTATCGGCGTGGGCGGTGCATAACAAAGGTCTAGCACAAGGAGAAAAAGGAGAAGCGACCCCCACGACAACAGTCGGCATTCTTCTTCTCTCAACTCAAAATGTCGTTTAATTCTCTTTCTAGCAAATTTGGGTCACTCGATATTTCCTACATATTCTAGCACAAGTCATGCTAAAATTCATGAAAAAATCCGCCATGACCTTTGTTAAAATAGGACATATCGAGCGCTTGAAATTGCCGGAACAGAAATGAATCAACACTCCGGGAGAAGGAGGGAGGAGGAGGCGGGCGCCGGAGGGAGGAGGAGGAGGGACGAGGAGGGGCTGCCAAAGGGAGGAGAAGGAGGAGGGGGCCGCCGGAAGAAGGAGGAAGGAGGAGGGGGAGGAGGAGGGAGGAGGAGGGAGGGACCTTGGGGGCACTGGTGGGCGACAGTGGGCAACGGCGCGCGACGGAGTGAGTGAGAGTGTGAGGGGGAAAGTGACGCGCGTGGGCCATACGTGTGGATAAGGTGCCCCGTAGTAGTAGCGCTGGTTCTTAACCACCGGTACTGCTAAGTACAATAGCAGTAGCGCTTTAGGTGAAGAAGCGCTACAGCTATTCTGTTCGCGGAGCGAGGTGGGACTGAATTTAGCAGTAGCGCTGGTTAGAGAAAAGCGCTATTGCTAAATTCAATAGCAGTAGCGCTTTTAACCTATATGCACTACTAGTATACCTAGTCTGCCTGCAACGGTCTGGCAATTGTAGTAGTAGCGTGTTTTATATCTACAGCGCTACTGCTATGTGTATAGTATCAGTCTCTTTCTACCCAAGCGCTACTGCTATTTATGAGCAGCACTTCTTTTTTAAAAGCGCTATTGGTGAGGTCTTGTGTATAAGCATTTCCCTAGTAGTGTCCCCATTCCATAGCGATCCTGTGCTCTGCACATGCGCGCACTCGGCTCGCGGGGTGGCCACGTAAACGTCCCACTCGTGCTGCCTCTTCTTCTTCAGGTCAATTTTTCTTTCTTTCTTTGGGACGACTGTACACGATTGATTACATCACGTTCGGTTGGAACTTGGAAGCGAAGCAAAATCACCGCCCATGGGGCTATGACAGGGTGGAATGTGGTAGTGGATAATTCGAAATAATCGATATTCGGAGAAAATGATTATTCATATCCGGAACATCCGCATATGACCCAGTATATATGGAAAGGGAAATTATCCTAATCCAAATTTACAAGAAATAAGAAAATAAATATGGTATGAGATTTTGACACAAATATGGATACGGAAGTAGATATATCCGTATCCGAATAAGATTATGAAAGTTAATTTTCAAATTGCTGGCCCCAATATTCCAATTATCCAACATAAAAACCAAACAAGTGGTCAAATTTTACACTTTGTAGGATTAAACTTAGAAATTATAATGAATTACATTTGTATTTATTCATAACATATTTATCATTGATTATCGTATATCACAAGTTGATTATTTCATGTCAACACCGCTCCATAGCGTCAATACCCGCATTTATGATCGGTCAGAGCGGACGAAACCACTCACTGGTACCGGCATTAATCAGCGGCACGCCGACCGAGAGTATCGTCCGCGTCACTTCCCAGTGTAGGCGTCTGCTGTGCATTCAAACGACACGACGACTATACGTCCGTCTACCGCCCACATTGATGGCATGCGGTTGTCGAGGCGTCTCCTCCGGTGACCACCCGTTCGTCCATATGGCGCTCGCCTTTCATATATAAACCGCAGCCCCGGCCAAAGCCACAGTCATTAGTCTCCAATCTCTCTCCCACCATGGATTCATCCCCCGTCAAAGCTCTCCAAGGCGGCAAAACGCCGGATCAGGGAGATGGCTAGCATTGCTACTCGTTGGCGGGCCGGTGGGCCGGCGGAGGGGGTCGACGTCCCAATCGAGGACATGACATGATACGTCTCTAATGTATCTATAATTTGCTTCTTCCATGCTGTTATATTATCATTCTTGGATGTTTTACTATCATTTTATTACCACTTTATATCATTTTTTCAAGACTAACCTATTGACATGGCGCCAAACTGCCGGTTGCTGTTTTTGCTTTTTTTACTTCACAGAAAATCAATACCAAACGGAGTGCAATCGTGACGAAACTTTTTGAAGATTTTTTCTGGACTAGAAGACACCCAATGGACCAAAGAAGTGGAGAACTGGGACGAGGAGGCCACAACCCACCAAGTTGCGTCACGGGGGGCTGGCAGCGCCCTGGTGGGTTGTGCCCTCCTCGGGACCCCTCTCCACCACCTCTGATGCCTATAAATTCCCAAATATTCCAAAAACCCTAGGGGAGTCTATGAAACACAATTCCAGCCGCCACAAGTTCCAGAACCGCGAGATCCAATCTAGACACCATCACGGAGGGGTTCATCTTCATCATAGGTGCTTCTCCGATGATGTGTGAGTAGTCCACCATAGACCTATGGGTCCGTGGACAGTAGCTAGATGGCTTCCTCTCTCTCTCTCTCTCTTATGATTCTCAATCCAATGGTCTCTTGGAAATCTATTTGATGTAAACTTTTGTGGTGTGTTCGTTGGGATCCGATGAATTTTAAGTTCATGATCAGTTTCTATCCATGAATATTATTTGAGTCTTCTTTGTTCTCTTGTATGCATGATTTCTTATAGCCTCGTATTTCTTCTTCGAATATTTGGTTTAGTTAGGCAAACTAGATCGATTTTTCTTGCCATGGGAAGGGGTGCTTTGTGATGGGTTCGATGTAGCGATGTTCTTTCCCAGTAACAGAAGGGGCAGCAAGATACGCATGTATCATTGCTATTAAGGATAACACTAGTTGAAAACGGCCCATTTGTCCCCGTTCCATAGGCCCATTTGTCTCGGTTCTGGAACCGGGACTAAAGGGTTGGGACTAAATCCCTAAACCTTTAGTCCCGGTTCGCTTACGAACCAAGATAGAAGGGGCTCCACGTGGCCTCTGCGAGGAGCCTAGGCAGGAGGACCTTTAGTCCCGGTTGGTAACACCAACTAGGACCAAAAGTTGTTGTGCTTTTGTTTTTTTGAAAGGGGGGTAGGGGGTTTTGGAGGGTTAATTTAGGGGTTTCATATTGTGTTAGCTAGCTAATTAATAGAGAGAAGTGTCCTCTCTTTCTCCGTGCTTGGTCGACGCTGCTAGCTACTATACATATAGAGAGAGCTCGACGCTAGCTAATAAGCAAATCAAGGAAACCATTAATTACACAAGACCTAACAACTCATCATCATCATCTTAATCATACAAAGTTAAAGTTTCATAAAACAAAACAAAAAAGATAAAATGACATAATCCTCCCTCATAGGACCTACTCCTCCCTCCTAGTTAAAATGACATAAAAAAGAATAACACCTATGTCTCCATGATGAAGCAAAGAGATCCAACGGTCTCGAACTTGTGGCTTGCGATCCTTCTTTATTTGTCCCATGCTTCAATTTGGAGCCTTCTTGATGGTTTGCGCTCAGTCGAGTATGCAAAAGATAACTCGGAATGGAAGGGGCATTTTATTGTCATATTACCTTCGTGTTGCATCAATGGTGGCACAACTTCATTTGGCAACTTCTGTTGAAGAACATAGTAGTAGCCTAGTTAGCAATGTAATAAATACCATTTACGCAACAGTACTAGTGTACTTAATTAGCAACTCTTACCAAGATATTTCAGCGAATGTCATCCGCCATCAACCTATGCACTAGTGTCCTGTACAATGAATAATTTGGGCCAGTTCCCAAATAATACGGGAAGATGTCCCTACCAGCTATGACACCAATAACAAAGTAGATAAGATCATCCTTCTCCTCCCAAGTTAGATGTGATCCATAAGTATAGTGTGTCATGTCGATTATGTTCTATATTTCACTCGAAGAAACGAAATAAGCTATAAATTAAAAATTAACAAATTTAGTACGGATGACCACCAAATATTTATGTATATAGAATGCAAATTGCTTGATAAATATGCATGGTTGACAAACTCACATGGAGGTAAAATAGGAAGCATATCGACGTCCACCCAAATGTCGATGTTTTCTTCAATATGATCTTCAGGACGAAGATCGAAGGTTATTTCCATATCCTCCTGAAATTCATATGCCTTGCAAAGAGCTACCCAATTTGAGCACCCTAATTATGTGTTATTAAGTGCATTCATTACTTTCACAAGAAATGTGTGACCATGTTTAGTCCTCAGGTTGGCTGTCTTCGTCTCGAAACTCTCGTGCTCTTCGAAACCGAGCCTCTCCAAGAAATACCGTCTTGCATGACAAGGAACGAACTAGTCGAATTGTATACAACAGAAATTACGCGTTAAAGGAAAGAAACATAAGTCATGCTTAATTACGAAAAAACAGTTATCATCATTGCGTACCGTAGAAATACCAAAGTCCTCGTAAAGCTTCATGGTGAAGAACATGTTGTCTCGCAGCCCAGGCTCGTCACAAAGACCCTTATCTTCACCGCAAAATTCACATGCTTGGATCCTATCGTCGTTTGATGATGATGACATTTCCTATGTTCATAATTCAAGACTTACGACACGCTTTGGATCCTAATGTGTGTGTGACTTTCGGTCCTTCGAGGCTTTCCTTAAATAACTCTCATATCTCATGGTGTGATGGTGCACACTCTCTCACACTGATATGGTGGTGTATATATATTGGTGGGCACTCTCTCACAGTAATAGTTTGACCGCCGGTGATGGACGCCCCCCCCTCTTCTCTTCTTGCGCATTATACCGACGAGTATATCGCAAAGAAGAGAAAAAAGAGGAGGCTCCCCCCATGACAACAGTCGGGATTCCTCCATCAAGAACACACATGAAAGTCACACAAGGAGCAACGACAGACCGAAAGTCACACACGCATTATACCGATAAAATATCACTAATACATTTATAATGAACTCGAATATAATACCACTAATACATCATCTCGAATAATCCATTTATTAATGCATCATAAAATATTAACTAATACATCTCGAATATTATCATATAAGATCACTAATATTTCCTTCGATCGATTTTAAATATTTAAAATCGATTGAAGGAAACTACCAGGAAACTGATCAACACAAAAATCACTATTACTCAATATGCAACGGGTTGAATTTAGGTTTGTCAAGTCTTTCCTTCCTAAACTCTCATCTCATGTGTATGACGGGCACTCCCTCTGATATTGCGACCGTCGGTGATGGTGGCTCCTCCATTCGTCCCCGAGTGCATTACACCAAAATGTCTAGCACACGGGAACGAAGGAGAAGCGACCCCCACGACAGCAGTCGGGATTCTCCCTCCCATATATATATAGACACACAAGGAGCCGAAACAGACCTAAAGTCAACCCGTTCCATATATCGAGCAATGACATAGAAAAATTCCCTATGTTTTGCCGGAATGACCGGTAAATCACAAGCACTCGATATTAACTAATACATCATCCCGAATAATCCAGTTAATGCATCATCAAATATTAACTAATACATCTCGAATATTATCATATAAGATCACTAATACAAATCGAATATCCTAGAATCCAAAGTGGAGGACGGTGAACTCGGTTTACTAGCGGTCTGTGAGTCGCCGGCGGTGGACACCCAAAGATAAGGAACCATCACGGGATCATAACTCGGGTGAGAACCCTGAAGAATCTGCTAGGTATTGTTGAATTTGGTGTCCAACACCGCCATGTAGCGACGGGCGTGCTCGTCCTCCTCCCTCACACGGTGACGTACCACCTCCGCGGGGGCCCGCTCCCACCGCACCGAAAGTGGCCCACGTGACCGTCACCACAGAAGCTCCGGGTCAACCACGAGACCTGGATTCCTCACCAAGCTCCGAGCCCGGGAAGGTAGCACCTCCCAGTGCCAGCCCGACGGAGCCCAGTTCCGGACATGGCGCCTATCAAGCAGTCACTCGCAAACCACTCGACGACGAGGATGCAGGCCGGGCATCGTCGACATCGAGATAAATTCCTATGAGAACGTTTCCTTATCGTTTAATCACTGATTTGTCCAAAAACCAGGTTTTTTTGTAATCTAACATAAACATACTAATTTTTCCTAGGACTCCTAATAATTAAATAAAACATAAAACAAAACTAAAACATAAAAAACATCATAAACAAAATCAACTAATCTGTGAGAACATATAGCCACATACATATATGCATTATATATTATATATAGCCACATACATATCTACATTATATATGGAAAAAAACATTCATCTTATAAAAAATCAACATATATTAAAAAATATGCACAGAGCCGGGGCGGCGGCTGCTCACAACGAGGGCGGCGACACGGAGGTGACGGGGCGGCGGCGGCTCAGAGCGGGGCCGACGACGGGGGCAGGGCGGCGACGGGGACGGGGCTACGACGGAGGCGGCAGGGGAGGCAACAGGGGGAGGGGCGGCGACGGGGGCACGCGGCGGGGACGGCGACGGGGGCGGGGCGGCGATGGGGGCGATGGGGGAGGCGACGGGGACGGGGCGGCAACAGGGACGGGGACGACGACGGCAGGGGAGGCGATGGGGAGGCAATGGGGGCGGCGACGGGGATGAGGACGACGACGGCGGGCTCGGGGCGGCAAGCGACGACGGGGACGAGGACGGCGGGCTCGGCGAAGTGGCGATGAAAACTGCAAAATTTCAAAAGTTCTTCTTATATAGAAGAAGCATTGGTGCCGGTTCGTGGCACCAACCGAGACCAATGGCCACCTTTAGTCACGGTTGGTGCCACCAACCGGGACCAAAGGTAGGTCTCTTCTCAGCAGCCCAAAGGGCGGGAAACAGGGACCTTTAGTCCCGGTTGGTGGCACCAACCAGGACGAAAGGGGCATTGGTCCCGGTTGGAGCCACCAACCGGGACCAAAGGTCCCTTTTCGTCAGCCCAAAGGGCGGGAAGCAGAGGCCTTTGGTCCCGGTTGGTGGCACCAACCAGGACCAATGGCCTTGCACAGCGGTGTGGTGAGAGTTTAGTCCCACCTTGCCAAGCGAAGGTTGCCCGAACCAATTTATAAGCCCCGCCGCGGCTGCTACGTTGAGCTCATCTCAAAGTTAAAATAGATGCCCTTATACGGGAAATTTGACCTAAGTTCAAAATGCTAGTATGTGCTAGTATGCACTTACTAGCACTTAGAATTTAGGTCGAATTTTCCCTATAAGCGCATCTATTTTCACATTTTTTATTTTTTTGCATATTAGAAGTTCTTAACAAAAATAATTTATGAATATTCTTTTTTATATTAAAGTTTTTAACAAAAAAAACTTTGATAATTTTAGTTGCATGAATTGTATATAATATCAAGTTTAGTTATATAACTTTTATCAAACGAAAACACGTCTGTTACAAAAGGATTTCAATTTTTTAAACATATTTGAACTCAAGACTTTTTCTGTATTCAATATGCACCATTCAAAGCCACAACGTCCCTTTTCAACCCTTTTCTGACTTCATTTGCTATTTTTCATGCATTTCATCGTTTATTTTGAGCTAAAATGGCCCTAAATCGAAAAGCACTTCAAATGAACTCTGAAAAGGTTGAAAGTTGGCATGGTATCATCATTTTACCCACATAGCATGTTATAAAAAGTTGAGAGGGTTATGGCAAAAACAGGATGCACTTCGTGTACAAAACCGACAATCTCTTTTGAAGTATAAGGGTTTCAGACGAAAACTCATGTGCTACAGAAGGCATTTTATTTATTCACATGTAACTGCAATGATATAGTTGTGGATAGAAAGTCTTCACTTTTTCTTCGCTTGTGTCCTTTGCTTATTGCGCCGTAACCATGGATAATCTTTATCGTTTAACAGGGTGCTTGGGTCGGCCTTGACTTTGAAGGGAGAAATTTCATGAAACTTTTCATAATCTTCAGACATGTCTGTCTTGCCCTCCAATCCCACGATGTTTCTTTTTCCTGAAAGAACTATGTGGCACTTTGGCTCATCGTATGATGTATTCGCTTCCTTATCTTTATCTTTTCTCGGTTTGGTAGACATGTCCTTAACATAGAAAACCTGCGCCACATCATTGGCTAGGACGAATGGTTCGTCTGTGTACCCAAGATTGTTCAGATCCACTGTTGTAATTCCGTACTGTGGCATGTCCTGTACCCCGCCTCTTGATAGATTGACCCATTTGCACTGAAATAAAGGGACCTCGAAATAGTGTCCATAGTCAAGTTCCCATATGTCCACTATGTAACCATAATATGTGTCCTTTCCCCTCTTGGTTGCTGCATCAAAGCAGACACCACTATTTTGGTTGGTGCTCTTCTGATCCTAGTGTTGGGTAACGTTGCACGGGAAACAAAAAAATTCCTACGCACACGAAGATCTATCCATAGTGACGAGCATCTACGAGAGGGAGAGTGGATCTACATACCCTTGTAGATCGCTGAGCGGGAAGCGTTAAGAAATGCGGTTGGTGTAGTCGAACGTCTTCGCGATCCAAATCGCCGTGCGTCCCGCGATCCAATCACAATCCATCCTGTGATCCAATCACGATCTGTCCCGCGATCCGATCATGATCCGTCCCACGAGCTTGATCACGATCTGTCTCACGAACTTGATCACGATCCTTCCGATCTAGCACCGAACGGACGACACCTCCGCGTTTAGCACACGTACAGCTTGATGACGATTTCCACCGTCTTGATCCAGCAATAAGGAGTGGAGAGGAAGAAGAGTTCTCCGGCAGCCTGACGACGCTCCGGCGATAGTGGTGGAGCAATTCCGGCAGGGCTTCGCCTAAGCACTACAGAAAACCGATCTAGAGGAGAAACTATGCACTAGAGATTAGGGTTTGCACATGGCTGAAAAATCAATTGCAAAATCCTAGAAATCCACTAGTATATATAGGAGGGAGGGAGGAGGAGAGGCAGCTTGGCCTCCAAGCCTTGGAGGCTTCGGCCAAACCAAGTGATGGAGGTGGAGTCCACCTCCACTCCTAGTAGGACTAGGATTCACCCAATTTTGCCTTTTCCCACCTTTTCCTATTGGGTTTTCTTCTCCAGCTACATGGGCCTTGTGTGGGAGTTTCCACCAGCCCACTAAGGGATGATATTCACTCTCCCACAGCCCATTAAGCCTCTTGGATCGAAATACCCCTCTCGGAGGTCTCCCGGTACACCACCGGCACTCCCGGTACACTACCGATGAGCCCGAAACTTTTCCGGCGACCAAAATAGTGTTGGAAATATGCCCTAGAGGCAATAATAAATTAGTTATTATCATATTTCCTTGTTCATGATAATCGTTTATTATCCATGCTATAATTGTATTGAATGGAAACACATTACATGTGTGGGTAAATAGACAAACACTTTGTCCCTAGTATGCCTCTAGTGAGCAAGCTCGTTGATCAAAGATGGTCAAGGTTTCCTAGCCATTGACATGTGATGTCATTTGATAACGGGATCACATCATTACAAGACCCAAACTACAAACGTCGCATATGACCGTGTCAGTTTGTTGCTACTATTTTCTGCATGTCAAAGTATGTGTTCCTATGACCATGAGATCATGAAACTCACTGACATCGGAGGAGTACCTTGTGTGTATCAAACGTCGCAACGTAACTGGGTGACTATAAAGGTGCTCTACAGGTATCTCCGAGGGTGTCTGTTGAGTTGGCATGGATCAAGACTGGGATTTGTTACTCCGTGTGACGGAGAGGTATCTCAGGGCCCACTTGGTAATACAACATCACAATAAGCCTTGCAAGCAATGTGACTAAGTGTTAGTCATGGGATCTTGTATTACGAAACAAGTAAAAGAGGCTTGCCGGTAACAAGGTTGAACTAGGTATGGAGATACCGACGATCGAATCTCGGGCAAGTAACATACCGAAGAACAAAGGGAACATCATATGGGATTAACTGAATCCTTGACGTAGAGGTTCGACCGATAAAGATCTTCGTAGAATATGTAGGAACCAATGTGGACATCCAGGTCCCGCCATTGGTTATTGACCGTAGAGGTGTCTCGGTCATGTCTACATAGTTCTCGAACCCACAGGGTCTGCACACTTAAGGTTTGGTGACGTTTCGGTAGTATAGAGTTATGTATGGTGGTGACCGAAGGTTGTTCGGAGTCCCGGATGAGATCCTGGACATCACGAGGAGTTCCGGAATGGTCCAGAAACGAAGATTGATATATAGGAAGGTGGTGTTTGGACTCCGGAAAGATTTCCGGCACTTTCGGTGGTGTACCGGGAGTGACGAATGGGTCCCGGGGGTCCACCAGTGGGGCCAACCCACCCCATGGGCCAAAGTGGCGACCCACCAGCCCCTATTGGGATGGTGGGGTCGGCCAAGGTGGCCTAGGCGCAGGGGAGAGAGGCCCAAACCGAATTGGGGTGGAGTCCTCCCCAAGTTCCACCTCTCGTGTGAGAGGTGGACTCCCAATTGTAGGAGGACTGCCCCTCCACCAGTTCGGCCGAAGCCAAGGGAGGCCCTCCCCTTGGGCGCAGCCTCCTCTCCCCTCTCCTATATATACTAGTGGATTTCTAGGGTTTTGCACAGATTTTTCCCAGCCACGTGCAACCCTAATCTCTAGTGCATAGTTTCTCCTCTAGATTGGATTTCTGCAGTGCTTAGGCGAAGCCCTGCCGGAATTGCTCCACCACCACCGCCGGAGCACCGTCAGGCTGCCAGAGAACTCTTCTTCCTCTCCACTCCCTCTTTCTGGATCAAGACGATGGGGATCGTCATCAAGTTGTACGTGTGCTGAACGCGGAGGTGTCGTCCGTTCGGCGCTAGATCGGAAGGACCGTGATCAAGATCGCGAGACAGTTCATGATGTGATCGCGGGACGGATCGTGATGTGTTTGCGGGACGGATCGTGATGTGTTCATGGGACGGATCGTGATCAAGATCGCGAAACGGATCGTGATGAGTTCGTGGGACGGATCGTGATATGTTCACGGGACTGATCGTGATGAGATCGCGGGACGCTCGGCGATTTGGATCGCAAAGATGTTCGACTACACCAACCGCGTTTCTTAACGCTTCCCGCTTAGCGATCTACAAGGGTATGTAGATCCACTCTCCCTCTCGTAGATGCTCATCACCATGGATAGATCTTGCGTGTGCGTAGGAATTTTTTTGTTTCCCATGCAATGTTCCCCAACAAATAGGACTTCCTATATATGAATATTTACCTCCAGACCATTCCGGAGCTCCTCGTGACGTCCAGGATCTCATCTGGGACTCAAAACAACCTTCGGTGACCACCATAGATAACTCTATACTACCGAAACATCACCAAACCTTAAGTGTGCAGACCCTGCGGGTTCGAGAACTATGTAGACATGACCGAGACACCTCTACGGTTAATAACCAATGGCGGGACCTAGATGTACACATTGGTTCCTACATATTCTACAAAGATCTTTATCGGTCGAACCTTTATGTCAATGATTCAGTTAATCACGTATGATGTTCCCTTTGTTCTTTGGTATGTTACTTGTCCGAGATTCGATCGTCGGTATCTCCATACCTAATTCAACATCGTTACTGGCAAGTCTCTTTACTCGTTCCGTAATACAAGATCCCGTAACTAACACTTAGTCACATTGCTTGCAAGGCTTATTGTGATGTTGTATTACCGAGTGGGCCCTAAGATACCTCTCCATCACACGGAGTAACAAATCCCAGTCTTGATCCATGCCAACTCAACAGACACCCTGGGAGACACCTGTAGAGCACCTTTATAGTCACCCAGTTACGTTGCGACGTTTGATACACACAAGGTACTCCTCCGATATCTGTGAGTTGCATGATCTCATGGTCATAGGAACATATACTTGACATGCAGAAAACAGTAGCAATAAACTGACACGATCATAAGCTACGTTTGTACTTTGGGTCTTGTCCATCACATCATTCTTCTAATGATGTGATCCCGTTATCAAATGACATCTCATGTCCATGGCTATGAAACCTTAACCATCTTTCGATCAATGAGCTAGTTCACTAGAGGTATACTAGGGACATTGTGTTAGACTATGTATCCACACATCTATCCATGTTTCCAATAAATACAATTATAGCATGGATAATAAACGATTATCATGAACAATGAAATACAATAATAAACACTTTATTTATTGCCTCTAGGGCATATTTCCAACAGTCTCACACTTGCACTAGAGTCAATAATCTAGTTCACATCACTATGTGATTTACATTGTAATGAATCGAACACCCATGCAGTTCTGGTGTTGATCATGTTTAGCCCTTGGAAGAGGTTTAGTCAACGGGTCTGCAACATTCAGATCCGTGTGCACTTTGCAAATATTTTTGTCTTTCTCCATGATGTAATCGTGGATGGAGTTGAAGTGTCGCTTTATGTGTCTGGTCCTATTGTGAAACCTTGATTCCTTGGCCAGAGCAATGGCACCAGTGTTGTCACAGAACAGGTTCATTAGATTCAGTGCACTGGGCACTACTCCAAGATCTGTCATGAACTGCTTCATCCAGACACCTTCCTTCGCCGCCTCCGAGGCTGCGATGTATTCCGCTTCGCACGTAGAATCAGCTACCATGCTTTGCTTGGAACTGCACCAGCTTACCGCTCCCCCGTTAAGAATAAATACGTATCCGGTTTGTGACTTAGAGTTGTCCGGATCAGTGTCAAAGCTTTCATCGACGTAACCCTTTACGACGAGCTCTTCATCACCTTCATAAACGAGAAACATTTCCTTAGTCCTTTTTAGGTACTTAAGGATATTCTTGACCGCTTGCCAGTGCTCCATTCCAGGATAACTTTGAAACCTTCCGGCCATACTTATGGCAAGGCTAACATCGGGTCTTGTGCACAACATTGCATACATGATAGAGCCTATGGCTGAAGCATAGGGGATGACACTCATCTTTTCTCTATCTTCTGCAGTTACTGGGCATTGAGTCTTACTCAACTTCACACCTTGTAACACAGGCAAGAACCCCTTTCTTGGACTGTTCCATTTTGAACTTCTTCAAAACTTTATCAAGGTATGTGCTCTGTGAAAATGCTATTAAGCGTCTTGATCTATCTCTATATATCTTAATGCCTAATGTGAACGCAGCTTCTCCTAGGTCCTTCAATGAAAAACTCTTGTTCAAATATTCCTTCACGCTTTCCAGGATTTCTATATTGTTTCCAGTCAGCAATATGTCATCCACATATAATACTAGAAACGCTATAGAGCTCCCACTCACTTTCTTGTAAATACAAGCTTCTCCGTAAACTTGTATAAACTCAAACGCTTTGATCACCTCATCAAAGCGCTTATTCCAACTCTGAGATGCTTGCACCAGGCCATAAATGGATCGCTGGAGTTTGCAAACTTTGTCAACATTCTCTGGATCAACAAAACCTTCGGGCTGCATCATATACAACTCTTCCTCAAGGAAACCATTGAGGAACGCTGTTTTGACATCCATCTGCCAAATTTCATAGTCGAAATAAGCAGTTATTGCTAACATGATTCTGATAGACTTAAGCATCGCTACGGGTGAGAAAGTCTCATCGTAGTCAACTCCTTGAACTTGTGAAAAACCCTTTGCCACAAGTCGAGCTTTATAGACGGTAACATTACCGTCCGCGTCTGTCTTCTTCTTAACGATCCATTTGTTCTGAATGGCCTTTCGCCCTTCAGGTAATACTTCCAAAGTCCATACTTTGTTTTCATACATGGATCCCATCTCGGATTTCATGGCCTCTAACCATTTCTCGGAATCCGGGCCCATCACTGCTCCTCCATAGCTCGTAGGTTCATTGTTGTCCAACAACATTACCCCCAAGACAGGGTTGTCGTACCACTCAGGGGCAGTACGTGGCCTTGTTGACCTACGAGGTTCAATAGCAGCTTGATCCGAAGCATCATGATCATCATCATTAACTTCCTCTTCTACCGTCGTAGGTTCCACAGAAACATCTTTCTGTGTTGCGCTACTTTCTGGTTGAAGTAAATGTTCAATAACCTCATCAAGCTCTATTTTCCTCCCACTCAATTCTTTCGAGAGAAACTCTTTCTCAAGAAATGTTCCATTCTTAGCGATAAACACTTTGCCTTCGGATCTGAGATAGAAGGTATACCCGACTGTCTCTTTCGGGTATCCTATGAAGACGCATTTCTCCGCATTGGGTTCCAGTTTTTTAGGCTGAAGCTTTTTGACATAAGCATCACATCCCCAAACTTTAAGAAATGACAACTTTGGCTTCTTGCCAAACCATAGTTCATATGGCGTCGTCTCAACGGATTTTGATGGTGCCCTATTTAAAGTGAATGCAGCTGTCTCTAATGCATAACCCCAAAACGATAGTGGCAAATCAGCAAGAGACATCATAGAATGCACCATATCTAATAAGGTTCGATTACGATGTTCGGACACACCATTACGCTGTGGTGTTCTGGGCGGTGTCAACTGTGAAACAATTCCACATTGTCTTAAGTGAGTGCCAAACTCATAACTTAGATATTCACCTCCTCGATCACATCGCAGGAATTTAATCTTCTTGTTACGATGATTCTCAACTTCACTTTGAAATTGCTTGAACTTTTCAAACGTTTCAGACTTGTGTTTCATTAAGTAAATATACCCATATCTACTTAAGTCATAAGTGAAGGTGAGAAAATAACGATATCCACCACGCGCTGTAACACTCATTGGACCGCACACATCAATGTGCATGATTTCCAATAAGTCACTCGCCCGTTCCATTGTTCCAGAGAACGGCGTTTTAGTCATCTTGCCCATGAGGCATGGTTCACATGTGTCAAGTGATTCAAAATCAAGTGACTCCAAAATTCCATCAGCATGGAGCTTCCTCATGCGTTTTACACCAATATGACCTAAACGGCAGTGCCACAAGAAAGTGGTACTATCATTATCAATTCTACATCTTTTGGCATCAATGTTATGAAAATGTGTGTCATCACTATCAAGATTCAATATGAATAAACCCCTAACATTGGGTGCATGACCATAAAAGATATGACTCATATAAATAGAACAACCTTTATTCTCTGATTTAAATGAGTAACCGTCTCGCAATAAACAAGATCCAGATATAATGTTCATGCTTAATGCAGGCACTAAATAACAATTATTCAGGTTCATCACTAATGCCGATGGTAATCGAAGAGAGAGCATGCCGACGGCGATCACATCAACCTTGGAACCATTTCCCACGCGCATCGTCACTTTGCCCTTTGCCAGCCTTCGTTTATTCCGTAGTTCCTGCTTTGAGTTGCAAATGTGAGCAACCGAACCGATATCAAATACCCAGGCACTACTACGAGAGCTAGTAAGGTACACATCAATAACATGTATATCATATATACCTTGTTTGTCGTTGGCCGCCTTCTTGTCAGCCAGGTACTTGGGGCAGTTCCGCTTCCAGTGACAAGTTCCTTTGCAATGAAAGCACTCAGTTTCTGGCTTGGGTCCATGCTTGGGCTTCTTTGCAGGAGTAGCAACTGCTTTGCCATCCTTCTTGGTTTTATCCTTCTTGCCCTTGCCCTTGACTTTGCCATTTTTCTTGAAACTAGTGGTTTTATTGACCATGAACACTTGATGTTCTTTCTGGATTTCAGACTCGGCGACTTTTAGCATCGCAAACAGCTCGGCGACTGACTTGTTCATCCCGTGCATGTTATAGTTCATCACAAAGCTCTTGTAACTAGGTGGCAGTGATTGAAGAACTCTGTCAGTGATCGCCTCTAGCAGAAGGACAATTCCTAACTCCGCTAGACTAGTTGAATACCCAGACATTCTGAGTATATGTTCACTGATAGACCCGTTCTCCTCCATCTTGCAAGCATAGAACTTATCAGAGGTTTCATACCTCTCGATCCGGGCGTTCTTCTGAAAGATAAACTTCAACTCGTGGAACATCTCATATGCTCCATGACGTTCAAAACATCTTTGAAGTCCCGGTTCTAAGTCATACAATATTTCACACTGAACTATTGAGTAATCTCCAGTACGTGCCTCCTAAGCATTCTTAACGTCTTCGGAGGTCATGTCTTCTGGTTGGTCACCAAGCAGTGCATCAAGGACATATGATTTCTGGGAAGCCGTGAGGATAATCCTCAGATTACGGGCCCAGTCAACAAAGTTACTTCCATCATCTTTTAGTTTAGCTTTCTCTAGGAACTCATTAAAATTCAGGGGTGCTACTGCGCGAGCCATTGATCTACAACATAAATATGCAAAGTTCACTTAGACTATTGTTCAAGATAATGAGTTTAGTTAATCAAATTACTAAAGCTCCCACTCAAATTGACATCCCTCAGGTCATCTAAGTGTCACATGATCCCAATCCACCAACTCAAGTCCGATCATCACGTGAGTTGAGGTGGCTTCAATGGTGAACATTATTATGTTGATCATATCTACTATATGACTCATGTTCGACCTTTCGGTCTCTTGTGTTTCGAGGCCATGTATGTACATGCTAGGCTCGTCAAGTTTATCCCGAGTGTTCTGCGTGTGCAATACTGGCTTGCACCTGTTGTATGTAAACGTAGAGTCTATCACACCCGATCATTACGTCGTGTCTCAACACGACGAACTTTTGCAACGGTGCACACTCGAGGAGAACACAATTTTATCTTGAAATTTAAGTGAGGGATCACCTTATAATGCTACCGTCGTACTAAGCATAACAAGGTGCATAAAAGGATTAACATCACATGCAATTCATAAGTGACATGATATGGCCATGAACTTGTGCTTTAGATCTCCATCTTGAAAGCACCGTCATGATCTTCATCGTCACCGGCATGACACCATGATCTCCATCATCTTGATCTCCATCAACGTGTCGCCATCGAGGTTGTCACGCCCTGCATGCTTGTACTACTATTGCTACCGTTTAGCGATAAAGCAATGCATTACATAGCGCTTAATGATTGACATATAGGTCACACATAATTAAAGACAACCCTATGGCTCCTGCCGGTTGACGTACTCATCGACATGCAAGTTGTGAAATTCTATACATCACATGATCATCTCATACATCACATATATCACATCATGTAATTGGCCATATCACATCACAACATACCCTGCAAAAAGAAGTTCGACGTCCTCTAATTGTTGTTGCATGTTTTACGTGGCTGCTATGGGTTTCTAGCAAGAACGATTCTCACCTACGCATAAACCACAACGGTGATACATAATTTGCTTTTCAACCTTCTCAAGGACTGCCTTTGTCGAATCCGATCCAACTAAAGTGAGAGAAACTGCCACCCGCAAGCCATCTTGGCAACAAGTTGCGTCGAGGGAACCGGTCTCTCGTAAGCGTATGAGTAATGTTGGTCCGGGCCGCTTCATCTCACAATACCGTTGAACCAAAATCCGACCAAGGGAGGAAGCAATCTAAGAATCAACGCCCACAAACCTTTTTGGTTCTACTCGAGATCTCATCTACACATACACCTAGCTCATGATGCCACTGTTGGGGAACGTTGCATGGGAAACAAAAAATTTCCTACGCACACGAAGATCTATCCATGGTGACGAGCATCTACGAGAGGGAGAGTGGATCTACATACCATTGTAGATCGTTGAGCGGGAAGCGTTAAGAAACGCGATTGGTGTAGTCGAACGTCTTCGCGATCCAAATCACCGTGTGTCCCGCGATCCAATCACGATCCGTCCCGCGATCCAATCATGATCCGTCCTGCGATCCGATCACGATCCGTCCCACGAACTTGATCACGATCCGTCTCACGAACTTGATCACGATCCTTCCGATCTAGCACCGAACGAACGGCACCTCCGCGTTCAGCACACGTACAGCTTGTTGACGATCTTCACCGTCTTGATCCAACAAGAAGGAGTGGAGAGGAAGAAGAGTTCTCCGGCAGCCTGACGGCACTCCGGCGATGGTGGTGGAGCAATTCCGGCAGGGCTTCGCCTAAGCATTGCAGAAAACCGATCTATAGGAGAAACTATGCACTAGAGATTACGGTTTGCACGTGGCTGAAAAATCAAGTGCAAAACCCTAGAAATCCACTAGTATATATCGGAGGGAGGGAGGAGGAGAGGCAGCTTGGCCTCCAAGCCTTGGAGGCTTCGGCTGAACCAAGTGGTGGAGGTGGAGTCCACCTCCACTCCTAGTAGGACTAGGATTCACCCAATTTTGCCTTTTTTCCACCTTTTCCTATTGGGTTTTCTTCTCCAGCTACATGGGCCTTGTGTGGGAGTTTCCACCAGCCCACTAAGGGCTGATATTCACTCTCCCACAGCCCATGAAGCCTCTTGGGTCGAAATACCCCTCCCGGAGGTCTCCCGGTACACTACCGATGAGCCCGAAACTTTTACGGCGACCAAAATAGGACTTCCTATATATGAATATTTACCTCCGGACCATTCCGTAGCTCCTCGTGACGTCCGGGATCTCATCCGGGACTCCGAACAAACTTCGGTCACCACCATACATAACTCTATACTACCGAAACGTCACCAAACCTTAAGTGTGCAGACCTTGCGGGTTCGAGAACTATGTGGACATGACCGAGAAACCTCTACGGTCAATAACCAATGGCGGGACCTGGATGTCCACATTGGTTCCTACATGTTCTACGAAGATCTTTATCGGTCGAACCTCTATGCAAGGATTCAGTTAATCCCGTATGATGTTCCCTTTGTTCTTCGGTATGTTACTTGCCCGAGATTCGATCGTCGGTATCTCGATACCTAGTTCAACCTCATTACTGGCAAGTCTCTTTACTCGTTCCGTAATACAAGATCCCGTAACTAACACTTAGTCACATTGCTTGCAAGGCTTATTGTGATGTTGTATTACCGAGTGGGCCCTGAGATACCTCTTCGTCACACGGAGTAACAAATCCCAGTCTTGATCCATGCCAACTCAACAGACACCCTCAGAGACACATGTAGAGCACCTTTATAGTCACCCAGTTACATTGTGACATTTGATACACACAAGGTACTCCTCCGATATCTGTGAGTTGCATGATCTCATGGTCATAGGAACATATACTTGACATGCAGAACACAGCAGCAATAAACTGACACGATCATAAGATACGTTTGTTGTTTGGATCTTGTCCATCACATCATTCTCCTAATGATGTGATCCCGTTATCAAATGACATCTCATGTCCATGGCTAGGAAGCCTTAACCATCTTTCGATCAACAAGCTAGTTCACTAGAGGTATACTAGGGACATTGTGTTTGTCTATGTATCCACACATATATCCATGTTTCCAATTGATACAATTATAGCATGGATAATAAACGATTATCATGAACAAGGAAGTACAATAATAAACACTTTATTTATTACCTCTAGGGCATATTTCCAACACCTAGGCGATCGTGTAAAATGTATTCCCATTTATCTCGCACCCTTTGTAAGTCATTACAGTCGAAGATGGTCCCCTGGCCAACGAGTACAGCTCATCAGAAACTGTGTTGTCACGCATGAGACGTGTTTGCAACCAACTGCCGAAAGTCCTGATGTGTTCACATGTAATCCAGTCGTCACACTGTTCCGCGTGTTTGGAGCGTAGAATATTCTTGTGTTCATCGACATATGGGGTCACCAAGGTAGAATTCTGTAGAACTGTGTAGTGTGCTTGCGACCAAGAATGCCCGTCCCTACATATTATTGAGTCCGCTCCTAGCGTGCCTTTTCCAGTCAGTCTCCCCTCATACCACCTTTGAGGGAGACCAATCTTCTTAAGGTCAGGAATGAAGTCAACACAAAACCCAATGACATCCTCTGTTTGATGGCCCATGGAGATGCTTCCTTCTGGCCTAGCGCGGTTACGAACATATTTCTTTAAGACTCCCATGGACCTCTCAAAGGGGACCATATTGTGTAGAAATACAGTGCCTAGAATGACAATCTCGTCGACGAGATGAACTAGGACGTGCTCGTGATATTTAAGAAGGATGGTGGGAACACCAGCTCGAAACTAACAAGACATTGCACCAAATCACTCCTTAACCTTGGCAGGATTTCTGGATCAATCGCCTTCTGAGAGATTGCATTGAGGAATGCACATAGCTTCACAATGGCTAACCGAACGTTTTTCGGTAGAAGCCCCCTCAATGCAACCGGAAGCAATTGCGTCATAATCACGTGGCAGTCATGAGACTTTAGGTTCTAGAACTTTTTCTCTGCCCTATTTATTATTCCCTTTATATTCGACGAGAAGCTAGACGAGACCTTCATACTGAACAGGTATTCAAAGAAGATTTCCTTCTCTTCCTTGGTAAGAGCGTAGCTGGCAGGACCTTCATACTGCTCTGGATGCATGCCGTCATTTTCATGCACATGTTGCTGTTCCTCGCGTGCCTCCGGTGTATATTTTGTCTTCCCATACACTCCCAAGAAGCCTAGCAGGTTCATGCAAAGATTCTTCATCACGTGTATCACGTCGATCGCAGAGCGGACCTCTAGGTCTTTCCAATAGGGTAGGTCCCAAAACGTAGATTTCTTCTTCCACATGGGTGCGCGTCCCCCAGCGTCATTCAGTATGTGCCAAGTATTTCATCATGATGCTTGAAGGACCGACTCGCACGTGGCTGAAGGGCTTGCCACCCAACACCATTAATTCCTGGACTGATCTAACGATGAAGTTCATCAAGAATTTCCAAGGAACGTGCAAGCATCCCATGAAGATTGTGGATTTGGATCATTGTGTGCAAAGGGAGGACAAATCGGCTCATCATTAGGTCCGGCGGGTCTCAACTATCATCCACTCGCCTGGGCAGATTACAGAGGCTCAAGCGGTTTTGATTCTGGAAAAGAATTGCCACTTTACACCTCTGAAGCAGAAGCTTGGCCGGCTCAAGCGCTCGTGTCAAGACATGGGGGAGCTCATGGCAGCTCTCACCAAGTACGCCGACTCTGACAGTATGAAAGACCCAGGCTCTGATGAGGAGATATCAGGTCAGGGAAAGAAGAATAACAATGGTAAGGGTGCGGCTGGCAGCGGTAACCATGGCAAGAGGAAGAATCCGGACGGTGGGTCAGAATTGGTGGCAAACACTAGCGTCGGGTACAATCGTGCTAAGGGCAGCGGGAACTTCAGGCAGCCCTTTAATAAGGGTAAAACTCCTTTCAACCTGGAAGAGATGCTCAATAAACCTTATCCGGAGCACAGCCAGCCCGATAGGGCGGCGGGCCATACATGGAGGAACTGCCACATTATGCGGAGTTTCGGGATTAGATCTTGCGGCAGCATCATAACAACGGCAGTGGCCCGCCAGGCGGCTCAGGGCCAGGTGGGTCAGGAGCCGGTCTTGGCGCTAGCGGCTTAGGATCCGACTATCAGGGTCAGGGCAATCAAGGAGGTCATCATCAGCAATCTGGTGGCAGTAATCAGCAGCAGAATAACCAATCTTAATATCAGAGTAATCCGAAGCAACTCAGCACAGGTCAATATCATGTTTTTACAACCTGCCTTGACAAGCGAGACCAGAAGGTGTGCAAGCGGGCGGTTAATGCGGTCATGCCGGCTCTCCCGCAATACTTGAAGTGGTCTGAGTACGACATAACTTAGAGTAGAGAGGATCACCCACCACGTGTTGACAACCCGGGGCAGCTGGCTTTGGTAGTTGCCCCCCAGGTGGGAGGATATGTGTTTACTAAGGTACTTATGGATGGCAGCAACAACATTAATATCCTGTACTACGACACTTTCCGCCGGATGAAATTGCTTGATAAGGACCTTAGGCCTTCTTTGACAGTCTTTCACGGCGTGGTACCCGGAAAGTCGGCTGATCCAGTGGGTAAGATTTCCTTGGAGGTTGCTTTTGGTGATGAATACAACTATAGGGTGTAGTCCTTGTGGTTTGAGGTGGTCAAAATCAAAAGTCCATATCATGCCCTGTTTGGACGTCCGGCTTACGCCAAGTTCATGTCTAGGCCTTGCTATGTCTACTTGCAGTTCAAGATGCCTGGATTGAATGGAACGATTACTGTGCATGGTGATCGGAAGACGGTAATTGAGTGTGAGGAGGGAGACACGGCTTACGCAGAAACAAGTTGTGCTGAAGCAGAGCTCAAGTTCTATAAGGAAAATGTTGACCTGGAGGACATGACTCCACTCAAAAAGCCTACCACGGAATATGAGCTGCCCCTCAAGTTTGCGGAGGATGATACCAAGCTGGTGGATCTCACTCCGGGCGACTCATCACAATAGTTCACTATCGGGGCCAATATGGATCCCAAATAGGAAAGTGCTCTCATCGAATTCATCCATGAGAATCGGGACATCTTCTCATAGAAAC
Source organism: Hordeum marinum (assembly GCA_022496015.1). Taxonomy (NCBI): domain Eukaryota; kingdom Viridiplantae; phylum Streptophyta; class Magnoliopsida; order Poales; family Poaceae; genus Hordeum; species Hordeum marinum. Next base: position 491,481,513 of record CM039676.1, on the reverse strand, counting down.
CTTCTGACATGCTGGGTGTACCGAGGGAGTTTGCTGAGCACCACCTTAATGTGGATCCTAAGTTTAAGCCGGTTAAGCAGTTCCTCCGGCGGTTCAATGAAGAAAGATGTAAGGCTATTGGGGAAGAGGTGGCCTGGCTTCTGGCAGCAGGGTTCATCGTTGAAGTATTTCACCCAGAGTGGCTTGCTAACCCGGTGCTAGTGTTTAAGAAGAACGACACGTGGCGTATGTGTTTGGATTACACGGACCTTAACAAGGCATGTCCGGTTGACCTGTTTGCTCTCCCCCGTATCGACCAGACTATTGATGCAACGGCGGGTAGTGAGAGCTTATGCTTCCTGGACGCTTAGTCCGGTTATCACCAGATCAAGATGGCAGTCAAGGACCAAGAGAAGACGGCTTTCATCACGCCTTTTGCTACTTTCTGTTATGTGTCTACGCCTTTCGGGCTCAAGAGTGCCCAGGCGACTTACCCGTGTTGTGTGCAGAACTGTCTTCACAGTCCGATTGGACGTAATTTTCATGCATATGTGGATGATATTATGGTCAAGTCAAGGAAGAAGGAGACTGTATTTGACGACCTGATGGTAACTTTCGATAACTTACGGGTCTACAAGATGATGCTTAACCCGGCTAAGTGTGTTTTTGGAGTTCCTGCAGGCAAGCTTTTGGGTTTTCTCGTCTCCAAATGAGGCATTGAAGCTAATCCAGACAAGATAAAGGATATTACTTCCCTGTCAGAGCCGGCATGCATGAATGACGTTCAACGCCTGGCGGGTCGAATCGCTGCGTTAAGCCGGTTCATAAGCCGCCTGGGTGAGAAGGCCATTCCCTTATACCAGATGATGAATAAGATAGACAACTTTGTCTGGAGTACAGCGGCGGGTGAAGCATTTGAAGCGCTCAAGAAGCAACTCACTGAGCCGCCGGTCTTGGCTGCTCCGGCTGAGAAGGAACCTTTGTGCCTATACGTGGCGGCTAATAACAGGGTAGTTAGCGCCGCGATTGTTGTTGAGCATAAGGAGGCAGGGAAAGAATGTCCGGTTCAAAGGCCGGTTTAATACATCAGTGAAGTCCTGATAGAGTCCAAGCAGAGGTACCCGCATTCGCAGAAGTTGGTTTATGGGGTGTTCATGGCAAATCGTAAGCTGAAGCATTACTTCCTTGGACACCAGGTCACAGTGGTTTGCAGCTTAGGAGACATAATTCAAAATAGAGAAGCCACCAGGAGGATTGCTAAGTGGGCGTTGGAGCTTGGACCTCTTAATCTGAAATACGTGCCTCACATGGCGGTCAAGTCTCAAGCCTTGGTGGATTTCATAATGACTAGACAGAGTGTCAGGCGCCCGAGGAGAAGCCGGATAACACGTACTGGACGATTCACTTTACGGGTCTAGACAGCTGGAAGCATCAGGGGCTGGGATTGTTTTAACCTCCCCTAAAGGTGACAAGTTCTGTTATGTGCTAAGGTTGATGTTTCCTTGTACTAACAATGCAGCTGAGTATGAAGCTTTACTTCATGGCCTCCGGGTGGCTAAGGAGATGAACCTGAGCCGGGTGCGATGTCTTGACGACTCAGATCTCGTGGCCCAGCAAGTTTCAGGAATGTGGGATTCCAAGGACCTGTGGATGGTGGCTTATCGTCAGGCGCTGGATGTCATCGCTGGTCACTTCAAGGGATATCAGGTGGATCATATTGATCGTCACAGAAACGAGGCGGATGATGCATTGTCCAGGCTGGGCTCCCAGCGAAAGCCAGTGCCACCTAACGTATTCTTGGACGTGCTACATCACCTGTCAGTCAAGCTACCTTCAGAGGAAGACTTGGCTATACCTGACCCGGAGGGGCAGCTGGTGGCGGCTCTACATGCTATCCCCGAATGGACACTGCCTTACTTAGCATACTTGACTCGCGGCGAGTTGCCTGAGGATGAGACCTTGGCAAGATAGATCATCAGGCGATCTAAGTCTATGACAATCATCAATGGTGAGTTACATAAGTGCAGCGTTACCGTCGTTTTTCAACGTTGTGTTTCACCTGAAGAAGGTAAAGAAATCTTGAATGAGATTCACGCTGGCAATTGTGGTCATCACACCGGTTCAAAATCTCTGGTGGCCAAGGCTTTTCGGCATGGTTTCTTCTGGCTGATGACTCGTAAGGACGCAGAATACTTGGTTCTCAAGTGCGATGGCTGTCAAAAGTTCTGGCGGCGTGATCACGTGTCGACTCAGGAATTGCGAATGATTCCAATTACCTGTCCGTCTGCGGTCTGGGGGCTTGATATGGTCGGGACCTTCAAGAGATCCAAGAACAAGAAGACCCACCTCTTGGTGGCAGTGGATAAATTTACCAAGTGGGTGGAGGCTGAGCCAGCCAGCAAGTGTGATGCGGCTACGGCAGTTCAGTTTGTCAGAAATTGACCTACCACTTCGGTTACCCTCATAGTATCATCACCGATAACGGTACAGACTTATCCAAGAGGGCTATGCAAACGTTCTGTGAAAGTGAGCACATCCGACTCGACGTATCTGCGGATGCTCATCCACAATCCAATGGTCAGGCAGAATGCACTAACTAGGAAATCTTGAGAGGCATCAAACCCCGGCTTATGGTTCCTCTGCAGCGAATGCCGGGTTGTTGGGTAGAGGAGTTGCCATCAGTTTTATGGAGCATCAGAACTACTACCAACAGATCAACAGGCTATACGCCTTTCTTCATGGTTTATGGCATAGAAGCCGTGTTACCAAGCGATATACGTCATGACTCGCCATGGGTGGTGGCTTACGTTGAGGCGGATAATGAGGCAGCACGTCAAGACACGTTGGATGCTTTGGATGAAGAGCGTGATCTGGCGGCGGCTCAGTCAACAATTTATCAACAAGACCTGCGTTGCTACCATAGCCGCAGAGTTAAAACCCAGACGTTTCAAGAAGGCAACTTGGTGTTGCGTTTGATTCAAGATCAGACGGATACACACAAGTTATCTCCTCCATGGGAAGGACCTTTCGTGGTCAGCAACAATCTCAACAACGGGTCGTATTATCTCATTGATATACGAGACGAGTCAAGCACTTCTGGGCAGGAGACCCGCCAGCCGTGGAATATAGCTCATTTGTGGCCTTACTATACTTGAGTCATCAACACTCAACATTGTACACCATCATTGTACATATCACATATATATATATATATATATATATATAATAAAGTTGCATCCCTACAAGCCGGGGCCTCTTCCGTTTCACGTATCTCAGCTTGTGCAAAAGTTGACTCCGTCAACAAGGTCATCTAGGGGCTTCCAACCCACCGGCTTTAGCTTGCACACCCCTTTGATTGGCTTTTAAGCCACAGTCAGGCGGGTTATATACCCAAAAGTTGACTCCGTCAACAAGGTCGTTTGGGGGCTTCCAACCCACCGGGTTTAGCTTGCACACCCTCTTGATCGTCTCTTAAGCCACAGTAAGGCGGGTTATATATGTTGGGGAACGTCGCATGGGAAACAAAAAATTTCCTACGCACACGCAGATCTATCCATGGTGATGAGCATCTATGAGCGGGAGAGTGGATCTACATACCCTTTTAGATCGCTAAACGGGAAGCGTTAAGAAACACGCTTGGTGTAGTCGAACGTCTTCGCGATCCAAATCACCGAGCGGCGCGCGATCTCATCACGATCCGTCCCGCGAACTGATCACGATCCGTCCCGCGATCTCATCACGATCCATCCCGCGATCTCATCATGATCCGTCTCGCGATCTTGATCATGGTCCTTCCGATCTAGCGCCAAACGGACGACACCTCCGTGTTCAGCACACGTGCAGCTTGATGATGATCTCCGCCTTCTTGATCCAGCAAGAGGGAGCAGAGAGGTAGAAGATTTCTCCGGCAGCGTGATGGCGCTCCGGCGATGGTGGTGGAGCTATTCCGGCAGGGCTTCACCTAAGCACTTGAGAAAAACGATCTAGAGGAGAAACTATGCACTAGAGGAACGGACAGCACGTAGCTAAAAATCCAGTGCAAAAAACACTAAAACTTCTAGTATATATAAGAGGAAGAGAGGAGGAGGCTTGGCTCTCCAAGAGCCAGCCCTTGGGTCGGCCGAACCAAGTAGGAGAGGTGGAATCCACCTCCAATCCTAGTAGGACTAGGATTCATCCTATTTTTGCCTTTTCCCACCTTTTTCTCTTTGGGCTTTTCTTTCCAGCCTCATGGGCCTTGTGTGGGACTTCCACCAGCCCACTACGGGCTGGTATTCACTCTCCCACAGCCCATGTAGCCTCTTGGGTAGAAATACCCCTCCCGATGGTCTCTCGGTACACTACCAGCACTCCCGGTATACTACCGGTGAGACCGAAACTTTTCCGGCGATGAAAACAGGACTTCCTATATATGAATCTTTACCTATGGACCATTCCGTAGCTCCTCGTGATGCCCGGGATCTCATCCAGGACTCCGAACAACATTCGGTCACCACCATACATAACTCTATACTACTAAAATGTCACCAAACCTTAAGTGTGTAGACCCTGCGGGTTCGAGAACTATGTAGACATGACCGAGACACCTCTACGGTCAATAACCAATAGCGTGACCTGGATGCCCATATTGGTTCCTACATATTCTACGAAGATCTTTATCGGTCAAACCTCTATGTCAAGGATTCAGTTAATCCCGTATGATGTTCCCTTTGTTCTTCGGTATGTTACTTGCCCTAGATTCGATCGTCGGTATCTCCATACCTAGTTCAACCTCGTTACTGGCAAGTCTCTTTACTCGTTCCGTCATACAAGATCCCATGACTAACACTTAGTCACATTGCTTGCAAGGCTTATTGTGATGTTGTATTACCAAGTGGGCCCTGAGATACCTCTCCGTCACACGGAGTAACAAATCCCAGTCTTGATCCATGCCAACTCAACAGACACCCTGAGAGATACCTGTAGAGCACCTTTATAGTCACCCAGTTACATTGCGATGTTTGATACACACAAGGCACTCCTCCGATGTCCGTGAGTTGCATGATCTCATGGTCATAGGAACATATACTTGACATGCAGAAAACAATAGCAATAAACTGACACGATCACATGCTACGTTTGTAGTTTGGGTCTTGTCCATCACATCATTCTCCTAATGATGTGATCCCGTTATCAATTGACATCTCATGTCCATGGCTAGGAAACCTTAACCATCTTTTGATCAACGAGGTAGTCTATTAGAGGCATACTAGGGACATGGTTTTGTCTATGTATCCACACATGCATTCGAGTTTCCGATCAACACAATTATAGCATGGATAATAAACGATTCTCATTAAGAAGGAAATATGATAATAACTAATCTATTATGTCCTCTAGAGCATATTTCCAATAGTCTCCCACTTGCACTAGAGTCAATAATCTAGTTCACATCACTATGTGATTCGCATTGTTATGAATCTAACACCAAATGAGTTCTGGGGCTCGATCATGCTTTGCATGTGAGAGAGGTCTTATAGTCAATGGGTCTGCGACATTCAGATCCGTGTGTACTTTGCAAATCTCTATGTCAAACCGTTAACACTGCTACCACACTCCACTCGGTACTATTCCAAATGGCTGCTCCACTATACGTATCCAGATTGATACTACGAGTCATCCGGATTGGTGTTAAAGCTAGCATCGACGTAACTCTCTACGATGAACTCTTTATCACCTCCATAATCGAGAAACATCTCCTTAGTCTTTTAGTTAATAAGGATAATCTTGACCGCTGTCCAGTGATCCACTCCTGGGTCACTCTCGTACCCCTTGACGGACTCATGGCAAGGCACACACATGTGTGGTACACAGCATGACATACTGTACAGAGCCTATGGCTAAGGCATAGGGGACGATGTTCATCCTTTCTCTTTCTTCTGTCATTGTCGAGCTTTGAGTCTCACTCAACTTCACACCTTACAAATCAGGTGAGAACTCTTTCTCTGACTGATCCATTTTGAACTCTTTCAAAATCTTGCCAAGGTATGTACTCATTGAAAGTCTCATCAAGCATCTTGATATATCTCTATAGATCTTGATGCTCAACAATTAGGTAGCTTTATCCAGGTTTCCCTTTGAAAATCACTTTCCAAACAACCGTTTATGCTTTCCAGAAATTCTACATTATTTCCGATCAACAATATGCCATCCACGTATACTTATCAGAAACTCTATAGTGCTCCCACTCACTTTATTGCAAATACAAGTTTCTCATAAACTTTGTATAGACTCAAAAACTTTGATCACCTCATCAAAGTGTATATTCCAACTCCGAGATGCTTGCTTTAGTCCATAGAAGGATCGCTGAAGCTTGCTCACCTTTTAGCATCCTTAGGACTGACAAAACCTTCTGGTTGTATCACATACAACCTTTCCTCAAGTAAACCGTTCAGAAAACGATGTTTTGACATCCATCTGCCAGATTTCATAATTGAAAAATGCAGCAACTGCTAACATAATTCCAACAGACTTTAGCATAGCAACGAGTGAGAAAGTCTCATCGCAGTCAACTCATTGAACTTTTCATAAACTTCTTTGCAACAAGTCGAGCTTTATAAATGGTGACATTTACCATCACCATCTGTCTTCATCTTAAAGATCCATTTGTACTCGACGACCTGCCGTCCAACGAGCAAGTCTACCAAAGTCTATACTTGGTTTTCATACATGGATACCTTCTCGGATTTCATGGCCTCTAACCATTTGTCGGAATCTGGGCCCAGCATCGCTTCTCCATAGCTCGTAGGTTCATCGTTGTCCAACAACATGACCTCTAAGACAGGGTTGCCGTACCACTTAGGAGTAGTACGCGGCCTTGTCGACCTACAAGGTTTGATAGTAACTTGATCCGAAGCTTTCATGATCATCATCATTAACTTCGTCTTCAACTAACATAGGCTCCACAGAAACATCTTTCTACATTGCGCTACTCTCTGGTTGAAACAAAGGTTCAACAACCTCATCAAGTTCTATCTTCCACCCACTCAATTCCTTCGAGAGAAACTTTTCTCGGGAAAGGACCCAGTTTTAGCAACAAACATTTTATGCTTGGATCTGAGATAGAAGGTTCACCCAACTGTTCTTAGGGTATTCTATGAAGATGCATTTTTCCGCTTTGGGTTCGACCTCATTAGGTGAAAACATTTTCCACACAAGCGTCCCAGCCCCAAACATTAAGAAATGACAACTTAGGTTTCTATCAAACCATAATTCACACGGTGTCATCTCAACAGATTTAGATGGTGCCCTATTTAAAGTGAATGTAGTTGTCTCTAATGCATAACCCCAAAATTATAGTAGTAAAACGATAAGAGACATCATAGCACGCACCATATCCAATAGAGCATGACTATGACGTTCGGACACACCATCACACTATGGTGTCCCTGTTGGAAATATGCCCTAGAGGCAATAATAAATTAGTTATTATCATATTTCCTTGTTCATGGTAATCGTTTATTATCCATGCTATAATTGTATTGATCGGGACTTACATGCATGTGTGGATACATAGACAAAACCATGTCCCTGGTATGCCTCTAATGGACTAGCTCGTTGATCAAAGGATGGTTAAGGTTTCCTAGCCATGGACATGAGATGTCATTTGATAATGGGATCACATCATTAGGAGAATGATTTGATGGACAAGACCCAAACTACAAACGTAGCATATGACCGTGTCAGTTTATTGCTACTGTTTTCTACATGTCAATGTATATGTTCCTATGACCATGAGATCATGCAACTCACGGATATTGGAGGAGTGCCTCGTGTGTATCAAACGTCGCAACGTAACTGGGTGACTATAAAGGTGCTCTACAGGTATTTCTGATGATGCATGTTGAGTTGGCATGGATCGAGACTGGGATTTGTTACTCCGTGTGACGGAGAGGTATCTCGGGGCCCACTCGGTAATGCAACATCACAATAAGCCTTGCAAGCAATGTGACTAATTGTTAGTTGCGGGATCTTGTATTACGGAACGAGTAAAGAGACTTGCCGGTAACGAGATTGAACTAGGTATGGAGATACCGACGATCGAATCTCGGGCAAGTAACATACCAAAGAACAAAGGGAACGTTATACGGGATTAACTGAATCCTTGACATAGAGGTTCGACCGATAGATCTTCGTATAATATGTAGGAACTAATGTGGACGTCCAGGTCCCGCCATTGGTTATTGGCCGTAGAGGTGTCTCGGTCATGTCTACATAGTTCTCGAACCCGCAGGGTCTGCACACTTAAGGTTTGGTGACGTTTCGGTAGTATAGAGTTATGTATGGTGGTGACCGAAGGATGTTCGGAGTCTCGGATACGATCCCGGACATGACGAGGATCTTCGGAAGAGTCTGGAGATAAATATTGATATATGTGATAATAGTGTTTTGATCTCTCGAAGAGTTCCGGAATTAACCGGAAGGGGTTCCGGATATTTACCAAAGTGTTCGGGTACAACAACACTTTATATGGACCAATGGGGTAAAACCCACGAGGTATTGGAAAGGGCAAAAGGAAGTTTTGCTGCTGCCTTAAGCAGTAAGGCAGTACTACCGCTTGTGAAGCGGTACTACCGCTCAAGCGGTACTACCACTCGTGAAGCGGTACTACCGCTTGTGCGCGGGACTGCAGGGATCCGAGTTGGACTCTTTTCTTGCGGGCCAAACCGACCTTGTACGGGCAAAATCGACCTTGTAGAGGTCTTTGCTCCAAGTTTAGACCCCAGGGCTCAACATATAAATAGAGGGGCAGGGCTAGCACACGGGATACAACTTACGGCCACGTGCTACCCGTTCCACCAGTGCTCCTCTAGATCGGTTTCTGGAGCGCTTAGGCGAAGCCCTGCCGGAATTGCTCCACCACCACCATCACCGGAGCGCCGTCATGCTGCCGGTGAACTCCCTCTCCTCTCCACCTCCTCTTGCTGGATCAAGACGGTGGAGATCGTCATCAAGCTGCATGTGTGCTAAACGCGGAGGTGCCGTCCGTTCGGTACTAGATCGGAAGGATCGTGATCAAGGCCACGGGACATTCGTGATCGGATCGCGGGACGGATCGTGACGAGATCGCGGGACGGTTCGTGATTGGTTCGCGGGACGGTTTGTGAATAGATCGCGGGACGCTCGGCGATTTGGATCACGAAGAAGTACGACTACACCAACCGCATTTCTTAACGCTTCCCGCTTAGCGATCTACAAGGGTACGTAGATCTACTCTCCCTCTCGTAGATGCTCATCACCATGGATAGGTTTGCGTGTGCTTAGGAAAATTTTTGTTTCCCATGCAACGTTCCCCAACAGTGGCATCATGAGCTAGGTTGGTGGTTCGATGAGATCTCGAGTAGAACACAAAAGTTTTGTGGGCGTTGATGCTTAGATTTCTTCCTCCCTTGGTCGTATTTTGGTTCAGCGGGATTGTGAGATGAAGCGGCCTGGACGAACATTACTCATACGCTTACGAGAGACCGGTTCCCTCGACACAACTTGTTGCCTAGATGGCTTGCGGGTGACAGTTTCTCTCACTTTAGTTGGATCGGATTCGACAAAGGCGGTCCTTGAGAAGGTTGAAAAGCAACTTATGTATCACCGTTGTGGTTTTTGCGTAGGTGAGAATTTTTCTTGCTAGATACCCGTAGCAGCCACGTAAAACATGCAACAACAATTAGAGGACGTCTAACTTCTTTTTGCAGGGTATGTTGTGATGTGATATGGCCAATTACATGATGTGATATATGTGATGTATGAGATGATCATGTGATGTATAGATTATCACGACTTGCATGTCGGTGAATACGGCAACCGGCAGGAGCCATAGGGTTGTCTTTAATTATTGTATGACCTGCGTGTCAATCATTAAGCGCTGTGTAATGCTTTACTTTATCGCTAAACGGTAGCAATAGTAGTAGAAGCATGCAGGGCGTGACAACCCCGATGGCGACACGTTGATGGAGATCAAGATGATGGAGATCATGGTGTCATGTCGGTGACGATGGAGATCATGCCGGTGCTTTCTAGATGGAGATCAAAAGCACAAGTTCATGGCCATATCATGTCACTTATGATTTGCATGTGATGTTAATCCTTTTTTTGCACCTTGTTTTGCTTAGGACGACGGTAGCATTATAAGGTGCCCTCACTTAATTTCAAGATAAATTGTGTTCTCCCCGAGTGTGCACCATTGCGAAAGTTCGTCGTGTTGAGACACCACGTGATGATCGGGTGTGATAGACTCTACGTTCACATACAACGGGTGCAAGCCAGATTTGCACGTGTAGAACACTCGGGTTAAACTTGATGAGTCGAGCATGTATAGACATGGCCTCGGAACAGAAGAGACCGAAAGGTCGAACATGAGTCATATAGTAGATATGATCAACATAATGATGTTCACCATTGAAACTAGCTTAACTCACGTGATGATCAGACTTGAGTTGGTGAATTTGGATCATGTATCACTCGAATGATCGGAGGGATGTCAATTTGAGTGGGAGTTCTTAAGTAATATGATTAATTGAACTCATTATCATGAACATAGTCAAAGTGTCTTTGCAAATTATATTGTAGATTACTAGCTCACGCTGTAGCTCCCTTGTAAATTTTATATGTTCTAGAGAAATAGAATTGAAAGATGATGGTAGCAATATTGCGGACTGGGTCCGTGATCTGAGGATTGTCCTCATTGCTGCACAAAAGGCTTATGTCCTTATTGCACCGCTCGGTGTGCCACCCCATCTAGCGTCTTCTGTAGATGTTGTGAACATCTGACAGGCACGTTTCGATGACTACTTGATAGTTTAGTGCGTCATGCATTACGGCTTAGAATTGAGGCTTCGAAACGTTTTGAACGTCGCGGAACATATGAGATGTTCTAAGAGCTGAGATTGTGATCTCAGGCTCGTGCCCGTGTTGCGAGATATGAGATCTCCAACAAGATTCTTTGCATGTAAGATGAAGGAGAATAACTCAATCGTTGAGCATGTACTCAGATTGTGTGGGTACTACAATCGCTTAAATCAAGTGGGAGTTGATCTTCAAGATAAGATAGTGATTGATATAGTTCTCCAAGTCACTGTCACTAAGCTACTAGAACTTGGTGATGAACTATAAATTGCCAGGGATTGAAATAATGATTCCTGAGCTGTTCGCGATGTTTGACACCGCGAAGGTAGAAATCAAGAAGGAGCGTCAAGTGTTGATGGTTAATCAAAACCACTAGTTTCGAGAAGGGCAAGAGCAAGGAGGGAAACTTCATGGATAGCAAGTCAGTTGCTGCTCCAGTGAAGCAACCCAAAGTTGAACTCAAACCCGAGACTAAGTGCTTCTGTTATGAGGTGAGCGGTCGCTGAAGCGGAACAACCCTAGATACTTGGTAGATAAGAAGGCTGGCAACATCGATAGAAGTATATTTGATATACGAGTAATGTGTACCTTTCTAGTACTCTTAGTAGCACCTGGGTATTCGATACCAGTTTGGTTGCTAAATGTTAGTAACTCGAAATAAAAGCTACGGAATAAACGGAGAACTAGCTAAGGGTGAGGCGACGATATGTGTTGGAAATGTTTTCAAGGTTGATGTGATCAACATCGCACGCTCTCTCTACCTTCAGGATTAGTGACGAACCTAAGTAAATGTTATTTGGTGTTTTGCGTTGAGCATGGACATGATTAGATCATGTTTATTGCAAATACGGTTATTCATTTAAGTTAGAGAATAATGGTTGTTCTGTTTACATGAATAATACCTTCAATGGTCATGCACCCAGTGAGAATGGTTTGTTGAAATCTTGATCGTAGTAATACACATGTTCATAACATTGATGTCAAAAGATACAAAGTTAATAAATATAGTACCACATACTTGTGGCACTGCCGCTAAATGTCATATTGGTATATAGCGCATGAAGAAACTCCATGCTGATGGATCTTTGGACTCATTCGATTTCGAATCGGTTGCGAACCATGCCTCCTGGGCAAGATGACTAAAAACCCCGTTGGATGGAGTGGGCAAGTGATTCATTGGAAATGATACATGTTGATGTATGCAATCCAGTGAGTCTTGTAGCGTGCAGTGGATATCATTATTTTCTTACCTTCACTGATGATTTGAGTAGATATAGTGTATATTTACTTAATGAAACACAAGTCTGAATCGTTTGAAAGGTTCAAGCAAATTCAGAGTGAAGTTTAAGATCATCATGACAAGAAGATAAAAATGACTGCGATATGATCGTGGAGGTAAATATCTAAGTTACGAGTTTGGCATAAAACTTAAGACACTGTGAAATTTGTTTCACAACTAAAACGCCACCTGGAACACCATAGTGTGATGGTGTGTCCAAACATCATGGTCATGCTCTATTGGACATGGTGCATGCTATGATGTCTCTTATTGTTTTACTACTATAATTTTGGGGTTATGCATTAGATACAACTACATTCACTTTAAATAGGGCACCATCTAAATCTATTGAGATGACACCGTGTGAATTATGGTTTGATAGAAACCTAAGCTGTCATTTCTTATTATTTGGGGCTGTGACACTTGTGTGGAAAATGTTTTCACCTAATGAGGTCGAACCCAAGGCAGACAAATGCATCTTCATAGAATACCCGAAGATTAGTTGGGTGAACCTTCTATCTCAGATCCAAGTCCAAAGTGTTTGTTGCTTAAACAGATCCTTTCTCAAGGAAATGTTTCTCTCGAAAGAATTGAGTGGGAGGAAGATAGAACTTGATGAGGTTGTTAAACCTTTGCTTAACCAGAGAGTAGCGCAACGCAGAAAGATGTTTCTGTGAAGCCTACGTTAGTTGAAGAGGAAGTTAATGATGATGATCATGAAGCTTCAGGATCGAGTTACTATCGAACATCTCAGGTCGACAAGGATGTGTACTGCTCCTAAGTGGTACGACAACCCTGTCTTGGAGGTCATGTTGTTGGACAACGATGAACCTACGAGCTATGGAGAAGCGATGATGGGCCCGGATTCTGACAAATGGTTAGAGGCCATGAAATCTGAGATAGGATCCATGTATGAAAACCAAGTATAGTCTTTGGTAGACTTGCTCGTTGGACGACAGGTCGTTGAGTACAAATGGATCTTTAAAATGAAGACAGACACTGATGGTAAATGTCACCATTTCCAAAGCTCGACTTGTTGCAAAGATGTTTGTGACAAGTTCAAGGAGTTGATTGCGATGAGACTTTCTCACTCGTAGCGATGCTAAAGTCTGTTGGAATTATGTTAGCAGTTGTTGTGTTTTCAATTATGAAATCTGGCAGATGGATGTCAAAAACAATGTTTCCTTAAACGATTTACTTGAGGGAAGGTTGTATGTGATACAACCAGAAGGTTTTGTCAGTCCTAAGGATGCTAAAAGGTGTGCAAGCTTCAGTGATCCTTCTATGGACTGAAGCAAGCATCTCGGAGTCGGAATATACGCTTTGATGAGGTGATCAAAGTTTTGAGGTTTATACACAGTTTATGAGAAACTTGTATTTACAATAAAGTGAGTTTGAGCACTATAGAATTACTTATAAGTATATGTGGATGACATATTGTTGATCGGAAATAACGTAGAATTTCTGGAAAGCATAAATGGTTGTTTGAAAAGTGATTTTCAAAGGAAGACCTGGATAAAACTACCTAATTGTTGAGCATCAAGATCTATAGAGATAGATCGAGATGCTTGATGAGACTTTCAATGAGTACATACCTTGACAAGATTTTGAAGGAGTTCAGAATGGATCAGTCAGAGAAAGAGTTCTCGTCTGATTTGTAAGGTGTGAAGTTGAGTGAGACTGAAAGCTCGACAACGGTAGAAGAAAGACAAAGGACGAACGTCGTCCCCTATGCCTTAGCCATAGGCTATGTACAGTATGCCATGATGTGTACCGCACATGTGTGTGCCTTGGCATGAGTCCGTCAGGGGGTACAAGAGTGAACCAGGAGTGGATCACTAGACAGCGGTCAAGATTGTCCTTAGTAACTGAAAGACTGAGGAGATGTTTCTCGATTATGGAGGTGATAAAGAGTTCGTCGTAAAGAGTTACGTCGATGCAGGCTTTAGCACCAATCCGGATGACTAGTAATAGCAATTTGGATACATATAGTGGAGCAGCCATTTGGAAGTAGTACCAAGTGGAGTGTGGTAACAGTGTTAACGGTTTGACATAGAGATTTGCAAAGTATGCACGGATCTGAATATCGTAGACCCATTGACTATAAAAGACCTCTCTCACATGCAAAGCATGATCAAGCCCCAGAACTCATTGGGTGTTAGATTCATAACAATGCGAATCACATAGTGATGTGAACTACATTATTGACTCTATTGCAAGTGGGAGACTGTTGGAAATATGCCCTAGAGGCAATAATAAATTAGTTATTATCATATTTCCTTGTTCATGGTAATTTTTTATTATCCATGCTATAATTGTATTGATCGGAGACTTACATGCATGTGTGGATACATAGACAAAACCATGTCCCTGGTATGCCTCTAATGGACTAGCTCGTTGATCAAAGGATGGTTAAGGTTTCCTAGCCATGGACATGAGATGTCATTTGATAACGGGATCACATCATTAGAAGAATGATGTGATGGACAAGACCCAAACTACAAACGTAGCATATGATCGTGTCAGTTTATTGCTACTGTTTTCTGCATGTTAATGTATATGTTCCTATGACCATGAGATCATGCAACTCACGGATATCGGAGGAGTGCCTTGTGTGTATCAAACATCGCAATGTAACTGGGTGACTATAAAGGTGCTCTACAGGTATTTCCGATGATGTCTGTTGAGTTGGCATGGATCAAGACTGGGATTTGTTACTCCGTGTGACGGAGAGGTATCTCGGGGCCCACTCGGTAATGCAACATCACAATAAGCCTTGCAAGCAATGTGACTAATTGTTAGTTGCGGGATCTTGTATTACGGAACGAGTAAAGAGACTTGCCGATAACGAGATTGAACTAGGTATGGATATACCGACGATCGAATCTCGGGCAAGTAACATACCGAAGAACAAAGGGAACGTTATACGGGATTAACTGAATCCTTGACATAGAGGTTCGACCGATCGATCTTCGTAGAATATGTAGGAACCAATGTGGACGTCCAGGTCCCGCCATTGGTTATTGTCCGTAGAGGTGTCTCGGTCATGTCTACATAGTTCTCGAACCCGCAGGATCTACACACTTAAGGTTTGGTGACGTTTCGGTAGTATAGAGTTATGTATGGTGGTGACCGAACGATGTTCGGAGTCTCGGATACGATCCCAGACATGACGAGGATCTCCGGAAGAGTCTGGTGATAAAGATTGATATATGTGATAATAGTGTTTTGATCTCTGGAAGAGTTCCGGAATTAACCGGAAGGGGTTCCGGATGTTTACCGAAGTGTTCGGGTACAACAACACTTTATATGGACCAATGGGGTAAAACCCATGAGGTATTGGAAAGGGCAAAAGGAAGTTTTGCTGCTGCCTTAAGCAGTAAGGCAGTACTACCGCTTGTGAAGCGGTACTACCCCTCAAGCGGTACTACCGCTCATGAAGCGGTACTACCGCTTGTGCGCGGACTGCAGGGATCCGAGTTGGACTCTTTTCTTGCGGGCCAAACCGACCTTGTACGGGCAAAATCGACCTTGTAGAGGTCTTTGCTCCAAGTTTAGACCCCAGGGCTCAACATATAAATAGAGGGGCAGGGCTAGCACACGGGATACAACTTACGGCCACGTGCTACCCGTTCCACCTGTGCTCCTCTAGATCGGTTTTCTACAGCGCTTAGGCGAAGCCCTGCCGGAATTGCTCCACCACCACCATCACCGGAGCACCGTCACGCTGCCGGTGAACTCTCTCTCCTCTCCACCTCCTCTTGCTGGATCAAGACGGTGGATATCGTCATCAAGCTGCACGTGTGCTGAACGCGGAGGTGCCGTCCGTTCGGTACTAGATCGGAAGGATCGTGATCAATGCCGCAGGACGTTTGTGATCGGATCGCGGGACGGATCGTGACGAGATCGCGGGACGGTTCGTGATTGGTTCGCGGGACGGTTCGTGATTAGATCGCGGGACGCTCGATGATTTGGATCGCGAAGAAGTACGACTACACCAACCGCGTTTCTTAACGCTTCCCGCTTAGCGATCTACAAGGGTACGTAGATCTACTCTCCCTCTCGTAGATGCTCATCACCATGGATAGGTTTGCGTGTGCGTAGGAAATTTTTTGTTTCCCATGCAATGTTCCCCAACAGTTCCAGGTGGTGTGAGTTGTGAAACAACTTTCACATTGTCCAAAGTTGCATGCCAAACTCGCAACTCGGATATTCACCCGCACGATCATATCGCAGACATTTTTATCTTCTTGTCACGATGATCTTTAAACTTCACTCTGAATTTGCTTGAACCTTTCAAATGATTCAGACTTGTGTTTCATTAAGTAAATATCCACTATATCTACTCCAATCATCAGTGAAGGTAAGTAAATAACGACACCCACCGCACGCTACAAGACTCATTGGATTGCATACATCAACATGTATCATTTCCAATAAACCACTTGCCCGCTCCATCAATCCGGAAAAATGGGGTCCTTAGTCATCTTGCCAAAAAGGCATGGTTCACATGTCTCAACCGATTCGAAATCGAATGAGTCCAAAGATCCATTGACATGGAGTTTCTTCATGCGCTTTATACCAATATGACATTTAGCGGCAGTGCCACAAGTATGTGGTACTAACATTATAAACTTTGTATCTTTTGGCATCAATGTTATGAACATGTGTATTACTACGATCAAGATTTCAACAAACCATTCTCACTAGATGCATGACCATTGAAGGTATTATTCATGTAAATAGAATAACCATTATTCTCTAACTTAAATGAATAACCGTGTTGCAATAAACACGATCTAATCATGTTCATGCTCAACGCAAAACACCAAATAACATTTATTTAGGTTCGTCACTAATCCCGAAGGTAGAGAGAGCGTGTGATGTTGACCACATCAACCTTGGAAACATTTCCAACACACATCGTCACCTCACCCTTAGCCAGTTCTCCGTTTATTCCGTAGCTTTTATTTCGAGTTACTAACATTTAGCAACCGAACCGGTATCCAATACCTAGGTGCTACTTAGGAGTAATAGCAAGGTACTCATTAATAACACGTATATAAAATATACTTCTGTCGACGTTGCCAGCCTTCTTATCTACCAAGTATCTAGGGTTGTTCTGCTTCAGCGTCCTCTCTCCTCATAATCGAAGCACTTAGTCTCGGGTTTGGGTTCAACTTTGGGTTGCTTCACTAGAGTAGCAACTAACTTGCTATACATGAAGTTTCCCTCCTTGCCCTTGCCCTTATAGAAACTTAGTGGTTTTACTAACCATCAACACTTGATGCTCCTTCTTGATTTCTACCTTCGCGGTGTCAAACATCGCGAACAGCTCAGGGATCATTATTTCTATCCCTGGCATTTTATAGCTCATCACCAAGTTCTAGTAGCTTAGTGACGGTGACTTGGAGTACTATATCAATCACTATCTTATCTGGAAGATCAACCCCCACTCGATTCAAGTGATTGTAGCACCCAGACAATGTGAGCACATGCTCAACGATTGAGCTATTCTCTTTCATCTTACAGGCAAAGAATCTTGTTGGAGATCTCATATCTCGCAACACGGGACGAGCTTGAGATCCTAATTTCAGCTCTTAGAAACATCTCATATGTTCCGTGACGTTCAAAACGTTTCGGATCCTCAATTCTAAGCCGTAATGCATGATGCACTAAACTATCACGTAGTCATCAGAACGTGCCTGTCAAATATTCACAACATCTACAGACGACGCTAGAGGGGTTAGCGCACCGAGCGGTGCATTAAGGACATAAGCCTTCTGTGCAGCAATGAGGACAATCCTCAGATCACGGACCTAGTCCACAATATTGCTACCATCAAATTTCAACTCTATTTCTCTAGGAACATATAAAAATACAAGAGAGCTACAGTGCGAGCTAGTAATCTACAACATAATTTGCAAAGGCACTACTAATTATGTTCATGATAATGAGTTCAATTAATCATATTACTCAAGAACTCCCACTCAAATTAACATCCCTCCGGTCATTCGAGTGATACATGATCCAAATTCACCAACTCAAGTCCAATCATCACGTGAGTTGAGGTGGTTTCAATGGTGAACATCATCATGTTGATCATATCTACTATATGACTCATGTTCGACCTTTCGGTCTCTTGTGTTCCGAGGCCATGTCTGTACATGCTAGGCTCGTCAAGTTTAACCCGAGTGTTTTGCGTGTGCAACACTGGCTTGCACCCGTTGTATGTGAACGTAGAGTCTATCACACCCGATCATCACGTGGTGTCTCGACACGACGAACTTTCGCAATGGTGCACACTTGGGGAGAACACAATTTATCTTGAAATTAAGTGAGGGATCACCTTATAATGTAGGGGAATGTTGCATGGGAAAAAAAAATCCTACGCACACGCAGATCTATCCACGGTGATGAGCATCTACAAGAGGGAGAGTGGATCTACATACCCTTGTAGATCGCTAAGCGGGAAGCGTTAAGAAACGCGGTTGGTGTAGTCGAACGTCTTCGCGATCCAAATCACTGTGCATCCCGCAATTCAATCACGGTTCGTCCCGCGATCCAATCACGATCTGTCCCGTGATCCGATCATGATCCATCCCACAAACTTGATCACGATCCGTCTCACGAACTTGATCACGATCCTTCCGATCTAGCACCGAACGGATGACACCTCCGCGTTCAGCACACGTACAGCTTGATGATGATCTCCACTGTCTTGATCCAGTAAGAAGGAGTGGAGAGGAAGAAGAGTTCTCCGGAAGCGTGACGGCGCTCCGGCTATGGCGGTGGAGCTATTCCGGCAGGGCTTCGCCTAAGCACTGCAGAAATCCGATCTAGAGGAGAAACTATGCACTGGAGGAACGGGTAGCACGTGGTTGTAAAACCTAGTGCAAAAACCCAAAACCCTCTAGTATATATAGGAGGAGAGGAGGAGAGGAGGCAGCCTTGGCTTCCAAGCCAAGCTAGTTCGGCTGAACCTACTAGGAGAGGAGGACTCCTCCTCCAATCCTACTAGGACTAGGATTGCTCCTTTTTCCCTTTTTTTCTACCTTTTCCTATTGTTTTTTTCCTCCAGCCACATGGGCCTTGTGTGGGAGTTTCGACCAGCCCACTAAGGGCTGATATTCACTCTCCCACAGACCATGAAGCCTCTTGGGTCGAAATACCCCTCCCGGAGGCCTCCCGGTACACTACCGGCACTCCTAGTACACTACCGATGAGCCCGAAACTTTTCCGGTGACCAAACCAGGACTTCCTATATATGAATCTTTACCTCCAGACCATTCTGGAGCTCCTCATGACATCTGGGATCTCATCCGGGACTCCGAACAACCTTCGGTCACCACCATACATAACTCTATACTACCGAAACGTCACCAAACCTTAAGTGTGCAGACCCTACAGGTTTGAGAACTATGTAGACATGACCGACACACCTCTATGGTCAATAACCAAAAGCGGGACCTGGATGTCCATATTGGTTCCTACATATTCTACGAAGATCTTTTATCGGTCGAACCTCTATGTCAAGGATTCAGTTAATCCCGTATGATGTTCCCTTTGTTCTTCGGTATGTTACTTGCCCGAGAATCGATCGTCGGTATCTCCATACCTAGTTCAACCTCGTTACTGGCAAGTCTCTTTACTCGTTCCGTCATACAAGATCCCATGACTAACACTTAGTCACATTGCTTGCAAGGCTTATTGTGATGTTGTATTACCAAGTGGGCCCTGAGATACCTCTCCGTCACACGGAGTAACAAATCCCAGTCTTGATCCATGCCAACTCAACAGACACCCTGAGAGATACCTGTAGAGCACCTTTATAGTCACCCAGTTACGTTGCGACGTTTGATACACACAAGGCACTCCTCCGATGTCCGTGAGTTGCATGATCACATGGTCATAGGAACATATACTTGACATGTAGAAAATAGTAGCAATAAACTGACACGATCATAAGCTACGTTTGTAGTTTGGGTCTTTCCATCACATCATTCCCCTAATGATGTGATCCCATTATCAAATGACATCTCATGTCCATGTCTAGGAAACCTTAACCATCTTTCGATCAACGAGCTAGTTCACTAGAGGCATACTAGGGACATTGTGTTTGTCTATGTATCCACACATGTATCCATGTTTCCAATTAATACAATTCTAGCATGGATAATAAACAATTATCATGAACAAGAAAAAATAATAATAAACACTTTATTTATTGCCTCTAGGGCATATTTCCAACAGTCTCCCACTTGCACTAGAATCAATAATCTAGCTCACATCACTATGTGATTTACATTGTAATGAATCGAACACCCATGTAGTTCTGGTTTTGATCATGTTTAGCTCTTAGAAGAGGTTTAGTCAACGGGTATGCAACATTCAGATCCGTGTGCACTTTGCAAATATTTATGTCCTTCTCCTCGATGTAATATCGGATGGAATTGAAGCGTCGCTTTATATGTCTGGTCCTCTTATGAAACCTTGGTTCCTTGGCTAGAGCAATGGCACCAGTGTTGTCACAGAACAGGCTTATTGGATTCAGTGCACTGGGCACTACTCCAAGATCTGTCATGAACTGCTTCATCCAGACACCTTCCTTCACCGCCTTCGAGGCTGCGATGTATTCCACTTCGCACGTAGAATCAGATACCACGCTTTGCTTGGAACTGCACTAGCTTACCGCTCCCCCGTAAAGAATAAATATGTATCCGGTTTGCGACTTAGAGTCGTCTGGATCAATGTCAAAGCTTGCATCGACGTAACCCTTTACGACGAGCTCTTCATCACCTCCATAAACGAGAAACATTTCCCTAGTCCTTTTCAGGTACTTAAGGATATTCTTGACTGCTTGCCGGTGCTCCATTCTAGAATCAATTTGAAACCTTCCAGCCATACTTATGGCAAGGCTGACATCGGGTCTTGTGCACATCATTGCATACATGATAGAGCCTATGGCTCAAGCATAGGGGATGACACTCATCTTTTCTCTATCTTCTGCAGTTACTGAGCATTTAGTCTTACTCAACTTCACACCTTGTAACACAGGCAAGAACCCCTTCTTGGACTGCTCCATTTTGAACTTCTTCAGAACTTTATCAAGGTATGTGCTCTGTGACAGTGCTATTAAGTGTCTCGATCTATCTCTATAGATCTTAATGCCTAATATGAAGGTAGCTTCTCCTAGGTCCTTCATTGAAAAACTCTTGTTCAAATATTCCTTCACGCTTTCCAGCATTTCTATATTGTTTCCAATCAACAATATGTCATCCACATATAATACTAGAAATGCTATAGAGCTCCCACTCACTTTCTTGTAAATACAAGCTTCTCCATAAACTTGTATAAACTCAAACGCTTTGATCACCTCATCAAAGCGCTTATTACAACTTCAAGATGCTTGCACCAGTCCATAAATGGATCACTGGAGTTTGCAAACTTTGTTAGCATTCTCTGGATCGACAAAACCTTTGGGATGCATCATATACAACTCTTCCTCAAGGAAACCGTTGAGGAACTCTGTTTTGACATCCATCTGCCAAATTTCATAGTCGAAATAAGAAGCTATCGCTAACATGATTCTGACAGACTTAAGCAACGCTACGGGTGAGAAAGTCTCATCATAGTCAACTCCTTGAACTTGTGAAAAGCCCTTTGCCACAAGTCGAGCTTTATAGACGGTGACATTACCGTCCGCGTCTGTCTTGTTCTTAAAGATCCATTTGTTCTGAATGGCCTTTC
This sequence comes from Hordeum marinum, assembly GCA_022496015.1. Lineage (NCBI taxonomy): Eukaryota > Viridiplantae > Streptophyta > Magnoliopsida > Poales > Poaceae > Hordeum > Hordeum marinum. The sequence continues at coordinate 491,459,627 of CM039676.1, read as the reverse complement.
GCCCTTCAGGTAATACTTCCAAAGTCCATACTTTGTTTTCATACATGGATCCCATCTAGGATTTCATGGCCTCTAACCATTTCTCGGATTCCGGGCCCATCACTGCTTCTCCATAGCTCGTAGGTTCATATTTGTCCAACAACATGACCTCCAAGACAGGTTTGCCATACCACTCAGGGGTAGTACGCGACCTTGTCAACCTACGAGGTTCAATAGCAGCTTGATTCGAAGCTTCATGATCATCATCATTAACTTCCTCTTCTACCGTCGTAGGTTCCATAGAAACATCTTTCTGCGTTGCACTACTTTCTGGTTGAACTAAAGGTTCAATAACCTCATCAAGCTCTATTTTCCTCCCACTCAATTCTTTCGAGAGAAACTCTTTCTCAAGAAATGTTCCGTTCTTAGCGACAAACACTTCGCCTTTGGATCTGAGATAGAAGGTACACCCGACTGTCTCTTTTGGGTATCCTATGAAGATGCATTTCTCCGCTTTGGGTTCCAGCTTTTCAGGCTGAAGCTTTTTGACATAAGCATCACATCCCCAAACTTTAAGAAATGACAACTCTGGCTTCTTGCCAAACCATAGTTCATATGGCGTCGTCTCAACGGATTTTGATGGTGCCCTATTTAAAGTGAATGCAGCTGTCTCTAATGCATAACCCCAAAACGATAGTGGCAAATCAGCAGAAGACATCATAGAACGCACCATATCTAATAAGGTTCGATTATGACGTTCGGACACACCATTACGCTGTGGTGTTCCGGGCGGTGTCAACTGTGAAACAATTCCACATTGTCTTAAGTGACTGCCAAACTCAAAACTCAGATATTCACCTCCTCGATCAGATCGCAGGAACTTAATCTTCTTGTTACGATGATTCTCAACTTCACTCTGAAATTGCTTGAACTTTTCAAACGTTTCAAACTTGTGTTTCATTAAGTAAATATACCCATATCTACTTAAGTCATCAGTGAAGGTGAGAAAATAACGATATCCACCACGCGTTGTAACATTCATTGGACCGCACACATCAATATGTATGATTTTCAATAAGTCACCTGCTCATTCCATTGTTCCAGAGAACGGCGTTTTAGTCATCTTGCCCATGAGGCATGGTTCACATGTGTCAAGTGATTCAAAATCAAGTGACTCCAAAAGTCCATCAGCATGGAGCTTCCTCAAGTGTTTCACACCAATATTACCTAAACGGCAGTGCCACAAGAAAGTGGTACTATCATTATCAACTCTACATCTTTTGGCATCAATGTTATGAACATGTGTATCATTACTATCAAGATTCAATATGAATAAACCCCTCACATTGGGTGCATGACCATAAAAGATATTACTCATATAAATAGAACAACCTTTATTCTCTGATTTAAATGAGTAACCGTCTCGCAATAACAAGATCGAGATATAATGTTCATGCTTAACGCAGGCACTAAATAATAATTATTCAGGTTCATCACTAATCCCGATGGTAATCAAAGAGAGAGCGTGCCGACAGCGATCACATCAACCTTGGAACCATTTCCCACACGCATCGTCACTTCGTCCTTTGCCAGCCTTCATTTATTCCGTACTTCCTGCTTTGAGTTGCAAATGTGAGCAACCGAACCAATATCACATACCCAGGCACTACTACGAGAGCTAGTAAGGTACACATCAATAATATGTATATCATATATACCTTGTTTGTCGTTGGCCGCCTTCTTGTCAGCCAGGTACTTGGGGCAGTTTCACTTCCAGTGACCAGTTCCCTTGCAATGAAAACACTCAGTTTTTGGCTTGGATCCATGCTTGGGCTTCCTTACAGGAGTAGCAACTGCTTTGCCATCCTTCTTGGTTTTACCCTTCTTGCCCTTGCCCTTGACCTTGCCATTTTTCTTGAAACTAGTGGTTTTATTGACCATCAACACTTGATGTTCTTTCTGGATTTTAGACTCAGCGACTTTTAGCATCGCAAACAGCTCGGCGACTGACTTGTTCATCCCCTGCATGTTATAGTTCATCACAAAGCTCTTGTAACTAGGTGGCAGTGATTGAAGAACTATGTCAGTGATCGCCTCTAGCGGAAGGGCAATTCCCAACTCCGCTAGACAAGTTGAATACCTAGACATTCTGAGTATATGTTCACTGATAGACCCGTTCTCCTCCATCTTGCAAGCATAGAACTTATCGGAGGTTTCATACATCCCGATCCGGGCGTTCTTCTAAAAGATAAACTTCAACTCGTGGAACATCTCATATGCTCCATGACGTTCAAAACGTCTTTGAAGTCCCGGTTCTAAGCCATACAATATTGCACACTGAACTATTGAGTAATCTCCAGTAGGTGCCTCCCAAGCGTTCTTTAACGTCTTTGGAGGTCATGTCTTCTGGTTGGTCACCAAGCGGTGCATCAAGGACATATGACTTCTGGGAAGCCATGAGGATAATCCTCAGATTATGGGCCCAGTCAATAAAGTTACTTCCATCATATTTCAACTTAGCTTTCTCTAGGAACACATTAAAATTCAGGGGTGCTACTGCGTGAGCCATTGATCAACAACATAAATATGCAAAGTTTACTTAGACTATTGTTCAAGATAATGAGTTTAGTTAATCAAATTACTAAAACTCCCACTCAAATTGACATCCCTCAGGTCATCGAAGTGTCACATGATCCAAATCCACCAACTCAAGTCCGATCATCACGTGAGTTGAGGTGGATTCAATGGTGAACATCATTATGTTGATCATATCTACTATATGACTCCTGTTCGACCTTTCGGTCTCTTGTGTTCTGAGGCCATGTCTGTACATGCTAGGCTCGTCAAGTTTAACCCGAGTGTTCTGCACATGCAACACTGGCTTGCACCCGTTGTATGTGAACGTAGATTTTATCACACCCGATCATCACGTGGTGTCTCAACACGACGAACTTTCGCAATGGTGCACACTCGGGGAGAACACAATTTATCTTGAAATTAAGTGAGGGATCAACTTATATTGCTACCATCATCCTAAGAAAAACAAGGTGCATAAAAGAATTAACATCACGTGCAAATCATAAGTGACATGATATGGCCATGAACTTGTGATTTTGATCTCCATCTTGAAAGCACCGGCATGATCTCCATCTTCACCGGCAAGACACCATGATATCCATCATCTTGATCTCCATCAACGTGTTGCCATCGGGGTTGTCGTGCCCAACATGCTTCTACTACTATTGCTATCGTCTAGCGATAAAGTAAAGCATTACATAGCGCTTAATGATTGACACGCAGGTCATATAATAATTAAAGACAACCCTATGGCTCCTACCGGTTGCCGTACTCATCGACATGCAAGTCATGATAATCTATACATCACATGATCATCTCATACATCACATATATCACATCATGTAATTGGCCATATCACATCACAACATACCCTGCAAAAACAAGTTAGATGTCCTCTAATTGTTGTTGCATGTTTTATGTGGCTGCTATAGGTATCTAGCAAGAACAATTCTCATCTACACAAAAACCACAATGGTGATACACTAGTTGCTTTTCAACCTTCTCAAGGACCGCCTTTGTCGAATCCGATCCAACTAAAGTGAGAGAAACTGGCACCCGCAAGCCATCTATGCAAAAAGTTGCGGTCGAGGGAACCGGTCTCTTGTAAGCATATGAGTAATGTTGGTCCGGGCCGCTTCATCTCACGATACCGTTGAACCAAAATATGACCAAGGGAGGAAGGAATCTAAGCATCAACGCCCACAAACCTTTTGTGTTCTACTCGAGATCTCATCAACACATAGATCTAGCTCATGATGCCACCATTGGGGAAAAAAATCCTATGCACACCCAGATCTATCCATGGTGAAGAGCATCTATGAGAGGGAGAGTGGATCTACTTACCCTTGTAGATTGCTAAGCGGGAAGCGTTAAGAAACGCGGTTGATGTAGTCGAACGTCTTCGCGATCCAAATCACCATGCGTCCCGCGATCCTATCACAATCCGTCTCATGATCCAATCACGATCCGTCCCGGGATCCAATTACGATCCGTCCCACGAACTTGATCACGATCCTTCCGATCTAGCGCCGAACGGACGGCACCTCCGCGTTCAACACACGTACAGCTTGATGACGATCTCCACTGTCTTGATCCAGCAAGAATGAGTGGAGAGGAAGAAGAGTTCTCGGGCAGCGTGATGGCGCTCCGGCTATGGTGGTGGAGCTATTTCGGCACGGCTTCGCCTAAGCACTGCAGAAATCCGATCTAGAGGAGAAACTATGCACTAGAGGAACGGGTAGCACGTGGCTGTAAAACCTAGTGCAAAAACCCAAAACCCTCTAGTATATATAGGAGGAGAGGAGGAGAAGAGGCATCCTTGGCTTCCAAGCCAAGCTGGTTCAGCCAAACCTACTAGGAGAGGAGGACTCCTCCTTCAATCCTAGTAGGACTAGGATTGCTCCTTTTTGCCTTTTTTGCCACCTTTTCCTATTGGGTTTTTCGCTCCAGCCACATGGGCCTTGTGTGGGAGTTTCCACCAGCCCACTAAGGGCTGATATTCACTCTCCCAAAGCCCATGAAGCCTCTTGAAATACCCCTCCCGGAGGCCTCCCGGTACACTACTGGCACTCCCGGTACACTACCGATGAGCCCGAAACTTTTCTGGCGACCAAACCAGGACTTCCTATATATGAATCCTTACCTTTGGACCATTCCTGAGCTCCTCGTGACGTCCGGGATCTCATCCGGGACTCTGAACAACCTTCGGTCACCACCATACATAACTCTATACTACCGAAACGTCACAAAACCTTAAGTGTGCAGACCCTGCACGTTCGAGAACTATGTAGACATGATCGAGACACCTCTACGGTCAATAACCAATAGAGGGACCTGGATGTCCATATTGGTTCCTACATATTCTACTAAGATCTTTTATCAGTCAAACCTCTATGTCAAGGATTCAGTTAATCCTGTATGATGTTCCCTTTGTTCTTCGGTATGTTACTTGCCCGAGATTCGATCGTCGGTATCTCCATACGTAGTTCAACCTCGTTACTGGCAAGTCTCTTTACTCGTTCCGTAAGACAAGATCCCGTGACTAACACCTAGTCACATTGCTTGCAAGGCTTATTGTGATGTTGTATTACTGAGTGGGCCCTGAGATACCTCTCCGTCACACGGAGTAACAAATCCCAGTCTTGATCCATGCCAACTAAACAGACACCCTCGGAGATACCTGTAGAGCACCTTTATAGTCACCCAGTTACATTGCGACGTTTGATACACACAAGGCACTCCTCCGATGTCCGTGAGTTGCATGATCTCATGGTCATAGGAACATATACTTGACATGCAGAAAACACTAGCAATAAACTGACACGATCATAAGCTACGTTTGTAGTTTGGGTCTTGTACATCACATCATTCTCCTAATGACGTGATCCCGTTATCAAATGACATCTCATGTCCATGGCTAGGAAACCTTAACCATCTTTCGATCAACGAGCTAGTTCACTAGAGACATACTAGGTACATTGTGTTTGTCTATGTATCCACACATGTATCCATGTCTCCAATTAATACAATTCTAGCATGGATAATAAACAATTATCATGAACAAGGAAATATAATAATAGACACTTTATTTATTGCCTCTAGGGCATATTTCCAACATATAATGCTACCGTCGTCCTAAGCAAAACAAGGTGCATAGAAGGATTAACATCACATGCAAATCATAAGTGACATGATATGGCCATGAACTTGTGCTTTTGATCTCCATCTAGAAAGCACCGGCATGATCTCCATCGTCACCGGCATGACACCATGATCTCCATCAACTTGTCGCCATCCGGGTTGTCACGCCCACCATGCTTCTACTACTATTGCTACTGTTTAGCGATAAAGTAAAGCATTACATAGCGCTTAATGATTGACAAGCAGGTCATGCAATAATTAAAGACAACCCTATGGCTCCTGCCGGTTGCCGTACTTATTGACATGCAAGTCGTGATAATCTATACATCACATGATCACCTCATACATCACCTCTATCACATCATGTAATTGGCCATATCATATCACAACATACCCTGCAAAAACAAGTTAGACGTCCTCTAATTGTTGTTGCATGTTTTACGTGGCTGCTATGGGTATCTAGCAAGAACAATTCCCATCTACGCAAAAACCACAACAGTAATACACTAGTTGCTTTTCAACCTTCTCAAGGACCGCCTTTGTCGAATCTGATCCAACTAAAGTGAGATAAACTGGCACCCGCAAGCCATCTATGCAACAAGTTGCGGTTGAGGTAACCGGTCTCTTGTAAGCGTATGAGTAATGTTGGTCCGGGCCGCTTTATCTCACAATACCGCTGAACCAAAACACGACCAAGGTAGGAAGCAATCTAAGCATCAACGCCCACTAACTTTTTGTGTTCTACTCGAGATCTCATCTACACATAGACCTAGCTCGTGATGCCACTATTGGGGAACGTCGCATGGGAAACAAAAAAAATTCCTATGAACACACAGATCTATCCATGGTGATGAGAATCTACGAGAGGGAGAGTGGATCTACATACCCTTGTAGATCGCTAAACGGGAAGCGTTAAGAAACGCGGTTGGTGTAGTCGAACGTCTTCGTGATCCAAATCTCCGAACATCGCGCGATCTCATCACGATCCGTCCCGCGATCCAATCATGATCCGTCCTGCGAACTCATCATGATCCGTCCCGCGATCTCATCACGATCCGTCCCGCGATCTCATCATGATCCATCTCGTGATCTTGATCACGGTCCTTCCGATCTCGCGCCAAACGGACGGCACCTCCGCGTTCAGCACACGTGCAGCTTGATGACGATCTCTGCCTTCTTGATCCAGCAAGAGGGAGCGGATAGGTACAAGAGTTCTCCGGAAGTGTGACGGCGCACCGATGATGGTGGTAGAGCTATTCCAGCAGGGCTTCGCCTAAGCACTGCTGAAAACCGATCTAGAGGAGAAACTATGCACTAGAGGAACGGGCAGCACGTAGCTAAAAATCTAGTGCAAAAAACCCTAAAACCTCTAGTATATATAAGAGGAAGAGAGGAGGAGGCTTGGCTTTCCAAGAGCTAACCCTTGGGTCGGCCGAACCAAGTAGGAGAGGTGGAATCCACCTCCAATCCTAGTAGGACTAGGATTCATCCTATTTTTGCCTTTTTTCCACCTTTTTCTCTTTGGGCTTTTCTTCCCAGCTTCATGGGCCTTGTGTGGGACTTCAACAATCCCACTAAGGGCTGATATTCACTCTCCCACAGCCCATGTAGCCTCTTGGGTCGAAATACCCCTCCCGATGGTCTCCCGGTACACTACCAGCACTCCCGGTATACTATCGGTGAGCTCGAAACTTTTCCGGCGACCAAAATAGGACTTCCTATATTTGAATCTTTACCTCCAGACCATTCCAGAGCTCCTCGTGATGCCCGGGATCTCATCCAGGACTCCGAACAACCTTCAGTCACCACCATACATAACTCTATACTACCAAAACGTCACCAAACCTTAAGTGTGTAGACCCTGCGGGTTCGAGAACTATGTAGACATGACCGAGACACCTCTACGGTCACTAACCAATAGCGGGACCTGGATGCCCATATTGGTTCCTATATATTCTACGAAGATCTTTATCGGTCGAACCTCTATGTCAAGGATTCAGTTAATCCCGTATGATGTTCCCTTCGTTCTTCGGTATGTTACTTGCCCGAGATTCGATCGTCGGTATCTCCATACCTAGTTCAACCTCGTTACCGGAAAGTCTCTTTTCTTGTTCCGTAATACAAGATCCCGTGACTAACACTTAGACACATTGCTTGCAAGGCTTATTATGATGTTGTATTACCGAGTGGGCCCTGAGATACCTCTCCGTCACACGGAGTAACAAATCCCAGTCTTGATCCATGCCAACTCAACAGACACCTTCGGAGATACCTGTAGAGCACCTTTATAGTCACCCAGTTACGTTGCAACGTTTGATACACACAAGGCACTCCTCCGATGTCCGTGAGTTGCATGATCTCATGGTCATAGGAACATATACTTGACATGCAGAAAAAGTAGCAATAAACTGACACGATCATATGCTACGTTTGTAGTTTGGGTCATGTCCATCACATCATTCTCCTAATGATGTGATCCCGTTATCAAATGACATCTCATGTCCATGGCTAGGAAACCTTAACCATATTTTGATCAACGAGCTAGTCTATTAGAGGCATACTAGGGACATGGTTTTGTCTATGTATCCACACATGCATCCGAGTTTCTGATCAACACAATTATAGCATGGATAATAAATGATTATCATGCACAAGGAAATATGATAATAACTAATTTATTATTGCCTCTAGGGCATATTTCCAACAATATACCCAAAAGTTGACTCTGTCAACAAGGTCATTTGGGGGCTTCCAACCCACCGGGTTTAGCTTACACACCCTCTTGATCGGCTCTTAAGCCACCACAAGTTTGAGCAACCTGCCTGTATGCTGATGCTGCTCCGCTAAGTGACGCACCGAACTCTTGCGAGTTAATCTCGATTAGAGACCCTGAGCTGTTCAAAAATATTTGACAGCCACTCTCGCTAGAGACCTTGTACTGGTCAAGGTTATACCGGCGGCTCTTGTCATCTGAGGGCCGGCTTATGGAAAGCGAGGACAAACTCACCCATCTGCTGCCGACTCTCCGCTATATGGCCCGTTCGTACTCTTAAGCAGTTAATCTTTTAAAGACCCTGCACTGTTTAAAGTTCAAATGGCGGATTTATGTCACGTGAGAGGTAGCCCCTAGGCCCTAAGGGTACTCATACCCCGTTGCGCCTCTTTCTGGTTCGTTACACTCTTAACAATCTCGCCAGGAGACCCTGAGCCGTTCAACGAAATTGACGGCCACTCTCGATAGAGACCCTGTACTGTTAAAGAGTTCTAGTAGCGAGTCCACCCAGAAGAACCGGCATATGAGTTTTTGGAGAAGCAAGGTCAGGAAAGCCTTGACATCCATGGGTTGCACTTTTTCAAGCTACCCTCATAGCAATGCAGAATATATTATGTTGTTTGTTTTCGTAGGCTTTGTCTCTTCAGATAAGCCGCCATGAAAGCTAATGACAAGGTATGAGTGAAGCACAAAACAGCTAAAGATATATCAAGTTGTGCACATGCACGATGGCCCGGTTCAGGCAATCAAGGTTTTTCTAAGCCTATTACAAAGCTCTCCACAAAGCCCAAAAAGCAAGACTTAAAGTTTTTGTACACTGATCAAACTTCGGTGGGTCAAGGGGCCGGGCTATTGCAGGATCAACTTGTTTAGTTTGACGGTGGGTCATCCCGCGACGGGTCTTCGACCTCCTCGATCTGAAGATTGTCCACGTCCCAGTTGTAGTTTGTTAATGCTTCAAACTGGACCTCATCAAAGAGGGGAGACGGGTCAATTTCAGGGGCAAAAAGGTGCTTACGGCATGCAGGAGTTAAGTCCCTAGCTTCAAAGGTTGGGCCACGCACTCGTTTGTTCCCAGCGTTGTAAGTCGCCTGGTATGTTGACAGATCAACTTCCTCCGCCAACACTGATGCAAGTATCCTGGAGGCCTTCATACAACAGGCGTAGTCAGCCTCTGTAAATTCTGAGCCGTCGTCTTTCTTGGATGGGAAGCCATCCATCATCTCTTCAGCAGTCAGCTCTGGGGCAAAGGCCAAAGCCCAGCTTACCGCAGCAATTGCTCCCTTTCGGGCGGCTGATCATTTGAGCTCTTGGATTTTCTTCGGCAGGGTTGATAAGAGCTCTATGGGTCTTTTCATGAATTTGGGGCTGCTCTCTTTATTCAGCATTGCTCTGATAGTGCAAAGAGTCCCGCAGTACAACTGCTCTGACAAGGTATAGACGGCTTTCAGCTGCAACACGCTATCGGCACCGAGCTGGCGGCTTCTTTGACCTGTAAAGATGGGTTTCGTGTTATCAGCCGTCTACGTAGTCTTTTAAGCAAGGAAATTGGCTGAGTATTTAGTACTTACCAAATATAGCAGCAGTCATCTCCAAGATATGGCGCTTCAAGGTCTGCAACTCGTGTAATACAAGCTTGAGCCACTGGCCAGCGTCATCTGCACATTTGGCCAGAGCAGTTTGCTTCGCTTCAGCGGCCTTCTTGAAAGCAGGAAAGTCGGATTTAACCTTTGCAAGATCTTCGGCGGCAAGCCGGCACTTCTCCTCTGCTTCACCCCGGGCGGTTTGCTGGGAAGCAAGATTGCCATTTAAGCCGGTCAGATCAGACTCGGCCTTGCTCAAAGCTTCCTGTGACATACAAAAGTAAAGTTGCCCAGGAGGGATAAGTCATCAGGTTAAAATGTTAGCAGATGATCAGCTAAAGAAATATAATGCAAGTCTCAAGCAGATTGCAAGCAATATAGTCGACACTTGGGGGCTAATGTCTATTTGCTCTCCAAGTCTACAATGGAGTGCCGGCTCATCTTCATAAAAGTTAAGCCGACACTTGGGGGCTACATATGGCTCTTCTTTCAAGTAAGTTCCGACTCATCTTCATAAAGTTAAGCCAACACTTAGGGGCTACATCGATGCTTTCCAAGTTTACAGTGAAGTTCCAGCCCATTATTTCTATACTGACCCGGACTTGGGGGCTACCATTGATCAACTCATCAAAACTGAGTACCAGCTCAACATATACATGTTAAGCCGATACTTGGGGGCTACAAGCTAAGTTGTTCTACTTAGGACACAGATTGGAAGACCCGGTTTACCATTTGCAATATTAAACTAGCTCTTGGGGGCTACATAAGGATATAAGGGAAGATAGGAGTACCTCTTAGTTTTTCTTCATTAAACCAACAAGTTTGAGCTCCATGTTCCGGCTTGTGGAGAGGCAGTTCAGATAACCAGCATGTAATTCATCTGCAGTTAATTTCTCCAGCACGGGGAACTCAAAGTCCAGTTTGTCAGAAGCTTCAGTCTTGTCGGTGTGCTTTGTCAGTACATGGGGTTGGGGAGATTGAAAGCCAGTCCTAGTAATGATGACGTCTGGAAGAACTGGATCTTCGACGGTTGTTGAGGGGCTGGGCGGCTTAGAGTTGGTCCTTGGAGGACTATTAGTTGCCATCTCTTTGGCTGCCAGCTCAGAGGACCGATGAGTATCTTCACGTGCATCCTTCGTAGCTTCAGAGGGCTCAGCATGAGCTGCAGGAGAGTCCGGCTTAGCAGTCTTCGGCTCTTGAGCAGTGAGGGTAGAAGTAGACCTGCCAGTTTTCCTTCGTTTTGCTTGAGCCCTGGAAGACACAAAAGATTATTATATAAAGGTTAAGGATGATAAAATGGATATGATGCAGACACAAAGGTACGTACTCCGGGTTGATCTTCAGATGCGGCAGCTTAGTCGTTGTAGAGTCGTCTGACGATGGGGGCGTTTCCTGAAGCCAGTTAAGGCAATATAAAAACAGAGTAAGGTAATAATGCAAGGTTGAAAAATCTGAACTTAGTTAAATGAGTACCTCAGCTGGCTGCTTCCGCTGAGCAGGAGAGTTGGATAACCCAGCCACAAGATCTTCAGAGCCGGCGCTCCGGGTTTGGCATCAGGAGGTGTGATGTTGCTTTTTGAAAAGAAAATCAGGGTCTAAATGAGCAAGAGGATGAGAAGATGGGACTTTTCGGACGACCCGCCATATTTTCTTTGGTGGAAGGTGTTCTAAGTCAGATGAAATATAGGTTACCTCAGGAACGTTGGCATGGCTTGTCTCCGATTCTTCCTGTGAGTAATTATTGTTAGTAAGACGCATAAAAATATAGCCAAGAGACCGATTCATCAACTTCATGCTGCTCTGGAACAATAGTTTTCTTCTTACGTCCGCCGGTCTTTTCCTTAGATTTCTTCGTAGGAGGGGTATATCTTTTCTTCCAGAAGCTGGAGTTAGCCTGAAAGCAAGAGCCGCCGAAAGAGGTTAAAGCTTGCTACATGCATACATAGTTAACACGGAGGTAAAAGAGAGTTGAAAGCCGTCCTTACATCTAGGGCCGGGTTTGCAACATAGAAAGGTTGTAACCCGATGGTGCGGCAAGCTTCTTGGGACTCACGGTGTAACAGCCCGGGACCGACGCTCCAGAAGATTCCCCTTTTATTTCCATTCTTGTTTGTGTTTCGTTTGGTTGTCGCATTCATCATTGCATAATTCACATCATCTGCATGGCATCATCACCCATTTGTGAAAAATTGCATCCGTTCGCAGTCGCCGGTTCTCTCCGTTCTTGCCATTACCCGTTTCGAGATCAACCACACAAGCACGCGCCTGCGACATCGTTAAAAAAACCCGTATTTAAAGCATGCGGAAAATATTCTCGGATTGGGTCGAAATCTAGCGTGCGGTCTTATTATAGTGTAGGTAGACCGCCTACCAAATTTCGTCGCATTCCGAGTTCGTTTGATACCCCATCGGTCCGTCGTAGCAGTGCGTCATCGGGTTATTCGTCGGATGTTTTTGGGGTTTCAAAACTCTTGTCACGGGCCGCAACCTCTATCTCATCCCCACCTGGCCCAACTTCACAGCCCGCTAGCCCAACCTAGCCCCTCCCTCCGTTCGTGGTCATCGGATCGCGATCGGACGGACGAGACTCAACCAGCCCCTAGTGATGTTCCCTATTTAAACCCCCATGGAAAGAGCCCCCTCACTCTCTAGGGTTTTCCCCCATGAAAAATTTACAGCCCATCTGCTAGCTCCACCTCCCTCTCTCCCGAAATACCAACTCCATAGCCAATTTCAGCCCTCACATCTGAGATCTGGGGTTAAAAATCGCCCAAATCCCACCCACCGGACATGTCCGGCGACCAATCCGAACATGTCCGGTGACCACAGAGTCGCCACAGCTTGCGCAAGCCCCTGAGCTCCCATGGCAGCCCCGACCAAACTACCGTCGTCTTCACCTCCGGTTGGACCCCGCCGGTCGGCCCTCGCCGGAGCTCGCCGGAGGACCCCCCCCCCCCCCCCCAGGTCGGACCTCCTCCTCCTTTACTTATCTCTTCTCCTTTATCTTCTCTCTTTCCCCTAACCCCTCTCTCTTCCCTGTCTAGGCTGCCATGGATGCAGAGCTCCGCCGCTCGAGGACCCCAGTCGCCGCTGGATCGCGCGCCCCGGCCTCCCCCTTGTCCGGATCTGGCCGGCCCCATCCATCCCGAGCTCGCGCCGCCCTCGCTGGAGCCCCGCCGGAGGACGCCGTCGTCGCCCGCCTCCAGTGCGCCGTTGGGATCGAGCAGGAGGGCCGGTTCGGCCGCTCGCTCGCTGTGCCCCTGGGTGGGCTGCGCAAGTGCCAGGCCCAGCCAGCCTCCCAGCCGCATGGGCCAGGCCCACTAGGTGAGCCCCCCCCCCCCCCCCCAGCCGCGCTATCCAGCGCCCCTCGCGCTCTATTTTATCTTGCACCCATGTAATTGTTGGACCTTTGCTGAGATTCGACCCTTAGATGTTTTTTCTTGATGTGAATTTGTCTAATTTCCAGGATTTTCAGAATTGCAGAAAAAAACCCTAACTTCATGGATTAATAACTTTTCAACCGTGCATCGGATAAAAATAATACATATATGAAAAGTGAATAGAATTTCATGTAGATTCACAATAACCAACTCACACATGTGTTTAAAATGTTTAACCTGCTGTTTTTCATTTAATTTGCATAAATGCCATGTTAAAATGAATTGTGTAATAACTTTTAGACCGTAGCTCCGATGCAAATGTTTTACATATGTAACTTGACTAGAAAAATGTGTAGAATCTCATGGGTACATTTATTTTTCAGTTTACCAACTCTAAAACATGTTTAGTACAGATCTGGACCAAAATCATAATATGCATATGGGGTTGTTTCGGAAATGCTATATTTTGCTTTCGGCTGCATTTAAAATGCCTAGATGATATAGTTGTTCATGCTTCACCTCTTGCCAGGTTTAACAACAGTTAATATTGATGAGTACCTAAACGGGAGTGAAATAAATGGTTCGAACGTGGAGTTTCGTCAACATGCAACTCGTTGCATATTGAGCTTCACTCAATGTGTAGGAGTTGATTGTTGTGCTTTGTCATTCCTTGCATATTTAAATGGACATGCATCATACGTGTATGCACATCATGTCATGCATATGTTGTGGTGTTACCATGTGTTGATTGTTGTTTCTGGTTTGCTTCTTCTCGATAGAGTTCCGAAAGCATTCGGAGTGTGAGGATTCGTTCGACTATGTTGGCTCCTCTTCTTCATGGACGCGTTCTTATTCCAAGCGGGATCTCAGGTTAGATGACACATTTCCCTGGATACCACTACTATCATTGCTATGCTAGTTGTCCCGCTTTTATCGTTATGTCTCGCTACCTACCACTTGTTTGTCAAGCCTCCCAACATTGCCATGAAAAGCCTCTAACCCCTCCACATCCCAGTAAAACCTTTGTTTGGCTATGTTACCGCTTGCTCAGCCCCTCTTATAGCGTTTCTAGCTGCAGATGCAATTTCTTCCATGTGTTAAAATGGACATTCTTTTGTTATCACAATATTATTGCTATTTAATTTAATGCACTTATACACTTGGTAAAGGGTGGAAGGCTTGGCCTTTTGCTCGGTGTTTTGTTCCACTCTTGCCGCCCTAGTTACTTGTGAACCGGTGTTATGTTCCATAATTGAGTGCTCCTAACATGCCCGGGGTTGTTATGGGGCCCCCCTTGATCTTCGGTTTAGGATAAAGCTTGTCTGGCAAGGCCCAACATTGGTACTATATTTGCCTAATAACTAATAAACTTGCATAGGGACTTTCCGGACCCCGAGGATCTTCTCAACAACCGGGGCCAGTGCTCCTCGTGAGTGTTGGTCCAACCCAGAGCAGCTTATTAATGCTACTTGGGGCAACTCGGTGATTGGCGTGGTAACCATTGCTCATCCGTCGTGTCCTGAGAACAAGGGACGCGACTCCTATTGCGATCATCGACACGCTGGGTGGCCTTGCTGAATTTGTTTTACCTTTGTCGAATGTCTTGAGTGAGGAATTCTGAAAATACTTCGGACTATCTCGAGGTTGCAGATTTCCTATAGAATTGCCTAGGAAGATCACGAGATCCGTGGTCGAGGTTATTCCCACTTTGTGTGGTTAATTTGTGATGGACGAGTTGGAGCACCCCTGCAGGGTTAAATCTTTTGGAAAGTCGTGCCTGCGGTTATGTGGCAAACTTGGAAACTTTGTTTAATATCTAGTCATAGAAAAATTGAAGTAAACTCAAATAAAATACACCAACCATGTGCATAACCGTGATTGTCTCTTCCCGTGAGTCCTTATCCGGGAGAGAACACGGTGGGGTTATATTTGACGTAAGTAGGTGTTTAGGATCAGTTAGTGGTCATTACTAGTTCACGTACGTTATGCGTAGACCACCATACTTTACTTTCTGTACTCGTAAGTTGGCCACTCAAATAAATGCTTAGTCGCTTGCTGCGGCCTCACCACTTACCCATACCTCACCCATTAAGCTTTAATAGTCTTGATACCCTTGGAAATGAGATTGTTGAGTCCTTGTGGCTCACAGATTACTACAACAACGGTTGTAGGTACAGGTAATGCGATGATTTGACATGAGCATGATGCTTGTTTGTTTGGAGTTTTCTTATTCTTCTTCATCAATCTAGGATGGGTTCCAGGTGGCAGTCTGGGATAGCAAGGATGGATGTCGTTTTGTCGTTTGTTTTCGTCCGTAGTCGGGCCCTGCTCTTCTGTATGATGATTGAGTATGTTATTGTATTGATGTGACTCTGATGTAGCTTGTGGCGAGTGTAAGCCAAATTCATATACTCATCTCTTCTGTACATGTACTTGTAATGATATACATTCTTGCAACACGATGAGATGCGCTTCTATCGCTGTCGAGGCCCTCATGCCAAAAATAAGGATATGATCGCATCTTGTGCGTGACAAGTTGGTATCAGAGCCTATACCGACCTAGGAGCCCCCTTGATTGATCGAACTTGGCCGAGTCAAGTCTAGTGAAACACTATTTTGAGTCTAGTTATATCAGAGAGTAGGACTCTTTTTACTCCTCTTCTATGCTCTGGTGAGGAGTTACAACTTAGGAATTTTGATTCTACTCCTCTTCTCGCTCAAAAAATTTTTAGGATCACGCGTGTATTTTGGAAACTATATGATGTCGATGTGACAGAGTTCTGTCTTGGTGCCTCCTATCTGACTTGATTTCTTCCGGGGAGTTGAGCTCCAGGGAATTCTTGGCACATCGTTATCATTCAGCTTCCTTAGTATCTCAGGACGGAGGGTGTTCAGAATTGCTTCAATACTTGTTGTGGTGAGATAAGGTCGGAGTCACCCAGTACTGGGGAGGCGTCCGGGGTACCACCATGGTTAGTATCGTTGTGCTTTCGAGGATCTGAGTTAGATGGATTTCTGAAAGCCTCTGGTTATGTGTTGAAGGATGGATACAGTTGGGGTGTAGGTTTGTTAACTGTGTGAGATATTTTCCTCCGGAAGCCTCTGGTTATGTGTTGAAGGATGGATACAGTTGGGGTGTAGGTTTGTTAATTGTGTGAGATATTTTCCTTCTTGTCTCCCCAACACCAGATTGCATAACCAAGAAAGTTTCGGGAGTTCTTAGGTGGGAATTCAAGTAGTTACCTAGGATATCTTTCAACAGATCATGATGTGAGGTTGGGGTTCGACATCTAGTGGTTTCGTTTGTTCATGGTCTTTCTTACGGAGGACAGTCTCGATTTATGCTTCGTCAAGCCTTGTAGTTCGCTACGCCTAGGGAGCATATTCGAGCGTCATTTCAATATGACAATCCAATGTACAATCGAGCCCGTGCGAACCTTACCATGAAAATATCGAGTAGAATCTCTGTCATGTATTTGCTCTAGCTTGTTTCGTAAGCCTCATCTTTTGTTTTGTTTTTGTATATGGTAATTCGAGTTGCTTTGATGTCAAGTGGTGATCTCATATCTTTCCGAAGTAGTGTTCTCATATTTCTGTGGGATTGCTAATTCTTTTGCTCAATCAAGTTGTCATATCAATTCGTTTTATCCAGTGTGCTTCCCTTTAAGATAATTCTATCATCTCCAATATTTGCAAGATCAATCCTCATATTTCGTTCCAGAGTTGTCTCATCTGTTCCAAGTTTTCTATGTTTTTCCCACCCTCCCGCCCTTTTTCTTCAATGATTAAATTCTCATCCAAGTTCTTTTCTCTTCATTAATGCTTTCACTATCATTTCTTCATATGGTATCCGGTGTTTTCTTGTGGAGATTCTCAAGAGTTTCAATTTCAAGATCTATCCTCATATTCCTTGTTCTTGTTGTTATTCTTCTCCGGTGTATTCAATTGAAGATCTTGGTGTTCATCATATCCTTTTCTCATTCGTTCAATGGTTTCCATGTTGGAAATTCTTATCGAAGCCTCTCTTGTTTATTCGTCTCTCTTTGTTCGATCCGGAGTGCTAAAGATATCTCAGAAGATTTGTGTTTCCATTCAAAATCCTATCAAATTATTTCGAGGTTCTCACCCCATCAAGTTCGTAATTTTTCTGGTGCAATCTCTCTTCCTAAGCAATTGTTTCAACGGTGGTTTCTTTTGAGTGGGCCCATAACCCACAGGTTTTTCCCCAGGATCTTACCTGGCTCTTCTAATCTTTTCTGGAGTTGTCAAGTTCTTTTAAAGATGACATAAGTATGAATTCCATCAGTCATATTCCTTCTCGAAGATCGCTTCTAAATCATTTTCATCATTGACTCAACCTTTCCTTATTCATTATTCTGGAGTATCCCAGTAATTCATGGTGTTGTTTCTCGTCATTATTCTTAGTACTGAAGACCGATGCAGAGTTTCTCTTAATCTTGGTCCATTCTCATTTGTCATCTCATCTTGATGCTTTCCTCTCAAATTGTTTCTATTCATGAGAAATTTCTCCCATATCTATATGGTGCATTCAGAGTTGTTTTCATTTCCCGATCCTCCAAAGGCCATCATTTCAGAAGATTTCTTCGTTCTCAGCTTTCAATCTTCGTTCTCAAATTCTTCTCAATTGTCGTCCCTTCGTTCGTATCTCAATTATTCCGGTGCCTTGTGAAGTTTTCCATTAGGTGGATCGTGATCTCTTCATTCTCATCTATCTCCATTCATTCTTGGCATCCTCATTCGTTTCAATTCATACCAGTGTTTTGTTGAAGACTTCTTCAAGATTGTGATATCTCTCTTCAATCTTTTCAAGAAGAATAAGTTGTGTGCTAAATCTGTTGCTTGTCATCAATTAACTGGGTAAAGGATAGGCATAACATAATTCTTATTCTTGTTTCATCAAGTGATTTCAATCCTTCTTCCGGAGTTGTTCATGATATCTAATTCTTGGTTCTAAGTTGTTCTTCTTTTCTTTTCCGGATTTCAAGTTGCTAAAATATCTCTTTTCGAAGCTTCATCTATATCTTAAAAAGGCCCCAATCTTGTTCTTTTTTAACCTTCAATTCTTTTCTATCATCCTCTCATTTCCGGAGGTTCCTCATGGTGGTCCGTCAAAGAAGTTAAAATTATTTCTCTAAGTATTCATCAAGATTTTTGTTGGAGGTGCTCCAGTGTTCTTTATCTTGGATGTCTAAGTTCAATTCCTTCTCCATTGTCTGTTGGGATGGTGTTATTAAATTCTTGATTAGGAGGAGTCTCGAAGGAAAATTGTTAAGAATAAGATAAGTAAACCCATCATGTCTTTCTTGGAGTTATCTTGGGTTGGATTTCACCTAAAGCATTCCCTAAGGATTGTTGCTATCATGGTGTCATAAATGATTCAAGTTTTCTCCTCCTCTTCTTCGTGAAAGAAGTTTTGATATCTTGTTTCTCTCAAGCAATTAATTGTTTTTGTTGTCGCAGGTTGTCACCTCATAATTTAGAGATGTTTTCCACAAGCCCATAAAAAGCTATTCTTTTCATTGTTGATCCTCCATCAAATCCGTTCAACCATGCTTTCAAATTCAATGGTGGTAGAAGTTGTCATTTCTTCTCCACTCTCTTCTCTCCAAAGATCTAGTTCTATTCTTTTCTTCCAAAGACGTTGTCATGTTGCTCTCTTTCAACCATCATCTAGTTTGATTAAGATCATGTTCTTCCCTGACTTGTCCATTAATCGGAGTGCTGTGAAATCTTTTCATGATCCTTCAATCCTATAAAGTTTTGATTCTAATCCAACCGAAGTTTGGGGTCTCTCTTTCAATTTCCTTCCATCATATCAAAATTTTGCCTCTCTTTCCTACTGAAGTGCTGCCCAAATTTCTTGTGAATTCTTCATTGTTCCTTGCGTCATTTTTCATCTCGTTGAAACTTTCAATGATCATTACTTTCGCTCGTGGTCAAAGAAGTGACTAAGTTTACCTCTTGCTCTTGATCTTCCCCTTCTCATTCTTAAATCTCGGGACGAGATCCTCGTGTAGTGGAGGAGAGTTGTAACAGCCCGGGACCAACGCTCCAGAAGATTCCCCTTTTATTTCCATTCTCGTCTGTGTTTCGTTTGGTTGTTGCATTCATCATTGCATCATTCGCATCATCTACATGGCATCATCACCCATTTTCGAAAACTTGCATCCGTTCACAGTTGCCGGTTCTCTCCGTTCTTGTCGTTGCCCGTTTCGAGACCAACCACACAAGCACGTGCCCGCGACATCATTAAAAAACCATTTTTAAAGCGTGCGGAAAATATTCTCGGATTGGGTCAAAATCTGGCGTGCGGTCTTATTATAGCGTAGGTAGACCGCCTGCCAAATTTTGTCGCATTCCGAGTTCATGTGATACCCCATCCGCCAGTCGTAGCAGTGCGTCATCGGGTTATTCGTCGGATGTTTTCGGGATTTCAAAACTCTTGTCACAGGCCGCAACCTCTCTCTCATCCCCACCTGGCCCAACTTCACAGCCCGCTAGCCCAACCTAGCCCCTCCCTCCGTTCGTGGTCATTGGATCGCGATCGGGCGGACGAGATTCAACCAGCCCCTAGTGTCGTTCCCTATTTAAACCCCCATGAAGAGATCCCCCTCACTCTCTAGGGTTCCCCCCCCATGAAAAATTTGTAGCCACACCCCTAGAAAACCCCACCTGCTAGCTCCACCTCCCTCTCTCCCGAAATCCCACCTCAATAGCACATTGCATCCCTCAGATCTGAGAGCTGGGGCTGAAAATCGCCCAAATCCCACCTACCGGACATGTCCGACGACCATAGAGCCGCCGCAGCTCGCGCAAGCCCCTGAGCTCCCACAGCAGCCCTGACCGAACCGCCGCCGCCTTCAGCTCCGGTTGGACCCCGTCGGTCGGCCCTCGCCGGAGCTCGCCGGAGGACCCCCCCCCCCGAGGCCGGACCTCCTCCTCCTCTCCTTCTCTCTTCTCCTTTCTCTTATCTCTTTCCCCTAACCCCTCTCTCTTCCCTATCCAGGCCACCATGGATGCAGAGCTCTGCCGCCCAAGGACCCCAGCCGCTGCCGGATCATGCGCCCCGGCCTCCCCCTCGTCTGAATCTGGTCGGCCCCGTCCATCCCGAGCTCGTGTCGCCCTTGCCGGAGCCCCCCCCGGAGGACGGCGTCGCCGCCTGCCTCCAGTGTGCCGTCGGGATCGAGCAGGAGGGCCGGTTTGGCCGCTCGCTTGCTGCACCCGTGGGTGGGTTGCGCAAGTGCCAGGCCCAGCCAGCCTTCCCACCGCATGGGCCAGGCCCACTAGGTGAGCCCCCTCGGCCGCGCTATCCAGTGCCCCTGGCGCTCTTTTTTATCTTGCGCCCATGTAACTGTTGGGCCTCTGCTGCGATTTGATCCATAGATGTTTTTTTCCTGATGCGAATTTGTCTAATTTCCAGGATTTTCAGAATTGCAGAAAAAAAACCTAACTTCATGCATTAATAACTTTTCAACCGTGCATCGGATAAAAATAATATATATATATATATATGAAAAATGACTAGAATTTCATGTAGATTCACAATAACCAACTCACACATGTGTTTAAAATGTTTAACCTGCTGTTTTCATTCATGTTAAAATGAATTGTGTAATAACTTTTAGACCATAGCTCCGATGCAAATGTTTTACATATGTAACTTTACTAGAAACATGTGTAGAATCTCATGGTGACATTTATTTTGCTGTTTACCAACTCTAAAACATGTTAGTACAGATCTGGACCAAAATCATAATATGCATATGGGGTTGTTTCGGAAATGCTATATGTTGCTTTCGGTCCCATTTAAAATGCCTAGATGATATAGTTGTACATGCTTGACCTCTTGCCATGTTTAACAACATTTAATATTGATGAGTACCTAAACGGGAGTGAACTAAATGGTTCGAACGTGGAGTTTCGTCAACATGCAGCTCGTTGTATATTGAGCTTCACTTAATGTGTAGGAATTGATTGTTGTGCTTTGTCATGCCTTGCATATTTAAATGGACATGCATCATAGGTGTATGCATATCATGTCATGCATATGTTGTGGTGTTATCGTGTGTTGATTGTTGTTTCTGGTTTGCTTCTTCTCGATAGGGTTCCGAAAGCGTTTCGAGTGTGAGGATTCGTTCGACTACGCTGGCTCCTCTTCTTCATGGACTCGTTCTTCTTCCAAGCGGGATCTCAGGAAAGATGACACATTTCCCTAGATACCACTACTATCATTGCTATGCTAGTTGTCCTGCTTTTATCGTTATGTCTCGCTACCTACCACGTGTTTGTCAAGCCTCCCAAAATTGCAATGAAAAGCCTCTAACCCCTCCACATCCCAGTAAAACCTTTGTTTGGCTACGTTATCGCTTGCTCAGCCCCTCTTATAGCGTTTCGAGCTGCAGGTGCAATTGCTTCCATGTGTTAACATGGACATTCTTTTGTTATCACAATATTATTGCTATTTAATTTAATGCACTTATACACTTGCTAAAGGGTGGAAGGCTTGGCCTTTTGCTCGGTGTTTTGTTCCACTCTTGCCGCCCTAGTTACTTGTGAACCGGTGTTATGTTCCATAATTGAGCGCTCCTAACATGCTCGGGGTTGTTATGGGGAGCCCCTTGATCTTCATTTTAGGATAAACCTTGTTTGGCAAGGCCCAACATTGGTACTACATTTGCCTAATAACTAATAAACTTGTATAGGGACTTTCTGGACCCCGAGGATCTTAATCAACAACCCGGGCCAGTGCTCCTCATGAGTGTTGGTCCAACCCAGAGCAGCTTATTAACGCTACTCGGGGCAACTCGGGGATTGGCGTGGTAACCATCGCTCATCCGTCGTGTCCTGAGAACGAGATACGCGGCTCCTATCGGGATCGTCGACACGCAGGGCGGCCTTGCTGGATTTGTTTTACCTTTCTCAAACGTCTTGAGTGAGGAATTCTGAAAATATTTCGGGTTATCTCGAGGTTGCGGATTTTCTATGGAATTGCCTAGGAAGATCACGAGATCCGTGGTCGAGGTTATTCCCACTGCGTGTGGTTAATTTGTCATGGATGAGTTGGAGCACCCCTACAGGGTTAAATCTTTTGGAAAGTCGTGCCCGCGGTTATGTGGCAAACTTGGAAACTTTGTTTAACACCCGGTCATAGCAAACTTGAAGTAAACTCAAATAAAATACACCAACCGTGTGCGTAACCATGACTGTCTCTTCTCGTGAGTCCTTATCCAGGAGAGAACATGGTGGGATTATGTTTGACGTAAGTAGGTGTTCAGGATCAGTTAGTGATCATTACTAGTTCACATCTGTTATGCGTAGATCACCATACTTTACTTTTTGTACTCGTAAGTTAGCCACTTAAATAAATGCTTAGTCACTTGCTGCAGCCTCACCACTTACCCATACCTCACCCATTAAGCTTTAATAGTCTTGATACCCTTGGAAATGAGATTGTTGAGTCCCTGTGGCTCACAGATTACTACAACAACAGTTGCAGGTACAGGTAATGCAGTGATTTGACATGAGCATGATGCTTGTTTGTTTGGAGTTCTTCTTATTCTTCTTCATCAATCTAGGATGGGTTCCAGGCGGCAGCCTGGGATAGCAAGGATGGATGTCATTTTGTCGTTTGTTTTCGTTCGTAGTCGGACCCTGCTTTTCTGTATGATGATTGAATATGTTGTTGTATTGATGTGATTCTGATGTAGCTTGTGGCGAGTGTAAGCCAATTCCATATACTCATCTCTTATGTACATGTACTTGTAATGATATCCATTCTTGCAACACGACCAGATGCGCTTCTATCCCTATCAAGGCCCTCATGCCAAAAATAAGGATAGGATCGCATCTTGGGCGTGACACACGGATAAGTCCCTTGATGGCAACAACAATGTTCTCTTCTGTCAGAGTGGTGTGATTGAAGCAGAGGGGGTCATTGGCATCACCTGTATATTCACACATAAGATGGTCCCGCCAGCTCAGAGGCAAGACCTTCCAAGAGATCCAACAGCGGGCCAGGTCGATTCATGTCAGACCGTTTGCCATGAGGGCTCTAATCTTAGCGAAAGCCGAAGCGTACTTCACTCGTGCGGAAGCCGACATCTGGTCTGGGAGTTCAGTTGTGGTGCGGAGCCGGGTAGGACAATAGCCCGACAGTGGATGTTCTCCCTCTGGAGACGTGTCCTTGCAGTAAAACCAAGTCTTATTCCAATGATTGGGGTGACTTGGCATTTGAACAGCTGGAAAAGCCATATCCCGTCTTCTTTGGATGAAGACACCACCAAGTTCTAAGGTTGGGCCAGCCGCCACTTCCGTCTGGCGGTTTACGTAGAAATACTCGCGGAAAAGGTCAACTGACGGCTCTTCTTGTAAGTAACCTTCGCAAAGGATTTGGAAGTTGCACATATTGGAAACGGATTTGGCGCAATGTCCTGAGGATGCAGCTTGAAGAAATGGAGGACGTCTCGGAAAAATTTAGAGCTGGGCAGGCTGAAACCCCACGCAAGGTGGTCAGCAAATATAACTATTTCGCCCTCTTGAGGGATGGGTTTCTTCTCTTTGCCCGGAACCCGCCAATGAATAACATCTTTAGCCGGCAAAGTTCCTGCGTCTATGAAATCCTGCAGGAATTCTTCAGAGACCAGAGAGCCGACCCAATTGCAAGAAGAAGATGCCCGAGACATGATGGCGGGTTAAGGTTGTGAAAGGTAGCGGTACGCTGCGAGTTAGAAAGTGATAGACAACTAGGGGCGGCTGATGAATTTAAGCACTATGAAGCTAAGCCGTCGGTACAGTTTATTGCAAAAGCCAGAAGTTTGGCGATGGGTTAAGGTGGACAAAGCCGTGATGCAAAAGTCGCTAAGGACCTATAACAGGTTTCACGTGGTAAACTAAAAGCTGCAAGATCTACGGGCAAAGGAAAAATCAGGTTTATTTTAACCCTAGCGAGGAACTGAGGAAGAACTAACAAGTTTAAACGTAGTAAGGGGAAACAACTATGGATCTACGCGGGGTTGTTGGTGATTCTACATGACCTACCGCCATGGGAAGATGAACATTGCGAGATCTACAGAGTTACTCGTCGTTTGGCATTGCGAGAAAAGCTCGCGCTCTAATGGGGCCGATGAACTCGATGGATTTGAAGCACTAAGCTATGGATCTAAGGGGAGAAGAAGGACATACGAGACAGGTATTGGAAATATGCCCTAGAGGCAATAATAAATTAGTTATTATCATATTTCCTTGTTCATGATAATCATTTATTATCCATGCTATAATTGTATAGATCGGAGACTTAAATGCATGTGTGGATACATAGACAAAACCATGTCCCTAGTATGCCTCTAGTAGACTAGCTCGTTGATCAAAATATGGTTAAGGTTTCCTAGCCATGGACATGAGATGTCATTTGATAACGGGATCACATCATTAGGAGAATGATGTGATGGACAAGACCCAAACTACAAACATAGCATATGATCGTGTCAGTTTATTGCTAGTGTTTTCTGCATGTCAAGTATATGTTCCTATGACCATGAGATCATGCAACTCACAGATATCGTAGGAGTGCCTTGTGTGTATCAAACGTCGCAACATAACTGGGTAACTATAAAGGTGCTCTACAGGTATCTCCGATGGTGTCTGTTGAGTTGGCATGGATCGAGACAGGGATTTGTTACTCCGTGTGACGGAGAGGTATCTCAGGGCCCACTCGGTAATACAACATCACAACAAGCTTTGCAAGCAATGTGGCTAAGTGTTAGTCACGGGATCTTGTATTACGAAACGAGTAAAGAGACTTGCCGGTAACGAGATTGAACTAGGTATGGAGATACCGACGATCGAATCTCGGGCAAGTAACATACCGAAGAACAAAGGGAACGTTATACGGGATTGACTGAATCCTTGACATAGAGGTTCGACCGATAAAGATCTTCGTAGAATATGTAGGAACCAATGTGGACGTCCAGGTCCCGCCATTGGTTATTGACCGTAGAGGTGTCTCGGTCATGTCTACATAGTTCTCGAACCCGCAGGGTCTGCACACTTAAGGTTCGGTGACGTTTCGGTAGTGTAGAGTTATGTATGGTGGTGATCGAAGGTTGTTCGGAGTCCCGTATGAGATCCTGGACATCACGAGGAGCTCCGGAATGGTCCTGAGGTAAAGATTCATATATAGGAAGTCCCAGTTTGGTCGCCGGAAAAGTTTCGGGCTCATCGGTAGTGTACCGGGAGTGCCGGTAGTGTACCAGGAGACCTCCGAGAGGGGTATTTCGACCCCAGAGGGTCCATGGTCTGTGGGAGAATAATAACCAGCCCTTAGTGGGCTGGTGGAACAGCCACAAATGGCCCATGGCGCAGGAGAAGAAAAGGCTAAAGGAAAAAGTGGAAAATCAGCCAATAGGGAGCAATCCTAGTCCAACTAGGATTGGAGGAGAAGTAGGATTCCTCTCCTCCTTGGCGCACAAGGCTGGTTGGTTGCCTTGTGCGCCAGCCCCTCTTCCTCTCCTCTCCTCCTATATATACTAGTGGAATAGAGGGTTTTTGCACAGATTTTACGGCCACGTGCTACCCGTTTCACCGATGCTCCTCTAGATCAGATTTCTGCAGCGCTTAGGCGAAGCCCTGCCGGAATTGCTCCACCACCATCACCGGAGCACCATCACGCTACCGGTGAACTCTCTCTCTCCTCTCCACCTCCTCTTGCTGGATCAATACGGTGGAGATCGTCATCAAGCTGCACGTGTGCTGAACGCGGAGGTGCCGTCCGTTCGGCGCTAGATCGGAAGGACCGTGATCGAGATCGCGAGACGGTTCGTGACGTGATCGCGGAACAGATCGTGATGAGTTCGCGGGACAGATCGTGATCAAGATCGTGAGACGAATCATGATGAGATCGCGGGACGGATCGTGATGAGTTTGCGGGACGGATCGTGATTGGATCGCGGGACGGATCGTGATGTGATCGCGGGACGCTCAGCGATTTGGATCGCGAAGATGTTCGACTATACCAACCACGTTTCTTAACGCTTCCCGCTTAGTGATCTACAAGGGTACGTAGATCCACTCTCCCTCTCGTAGATACTCATCACCATGGATAGGTTTGCGTGTGCGTAGGAATTTTTTTGTTTCCCATGCGACGTTCCCCAACAGTGGTATCAGAGCTAGGTTGATGGTTCGATGAGATCTCGAGTAGATCACAAAAGGGTTGTGGGCGTTGATGCTTAGATTGCTTCCTCCCTTGGTCGTATTTTGGTTCAGCGGGATTGTGAGATGAAGCGGCCCGGACCAACATTACTCGTACGCTTACGAGAGACTGGTTCCCTCGACGGAAGTTGTTGCCTAGATGGCTGGCGGGTGACAGTTTCTCTCACTTTAGTTGGATCGGATCCGACAAAGGCGGTCCTTGAGAAGGTTGAAAAGCAACTAGTGTATCACCGTTGTGGTTTTTGCGTAGGTGAGAATTGTTCTTGCAAAATACCCATAGCAGCCACGTAAAACATGCAACAACAATTAGAGGACGTCTAACTTGTTTTTGCAGGGTATGTTGTGATATGATATGGCCAATTACATCATGTGATATATGAGATGTATGAGATGATCATGTGATGTATAGATTATAACGACTTGCATGTCGATGAGTACGTCATCCGACAGGAGCCATAGGGTTGTCTTTAATTATTGTATGACCTGCGTGTCAATCATTAAGCGCTATGTAATGCTTTACTTTATCGCTAAACGGTAGCAATAGTAGTAGAAGCATGCAGGGCGTGACAACCCCGATGGCGACACGTTGATGGAGATCAAGATGATGGAGATCATGGTGTCATGCCGGTGACGATGGAGATCATGTCGGTGCTTTCTAGATGGAGATCAAAAGCACAAGTTCATGGCCATATCATGTCACTTATGATTTGCATGTGATGTTAATCCTTTTATGCACCTTGTTTTTCTTAGGACGACGGTAGCATTATAAGGTGATCCCTCACTTAATTTCAAGATAAATTGTGTTCTCCCCGACTGTGCACCATTGCGAAAGTTCGTCGTGTTGAGACACCACGTGATGATCGGGTGTGATAGACTCTACGTTCACATACAACGGGTGCAAGCCAGATTTGCACGTGCAGAACACTCGGGTTAAACTTGATGAGCCTAGCATGTACAGACATGGCCTCGGAACACAAGATACCGAAAGGTCGAACATGAGTCATATAGTAGATATGATCAACATAATGATGTTCACCATTGCAGCCACCTCAACTCACGTGATGATCGGACTTGAGTTGGTGAATTTGGATCATGTATCACTCGAATGATCGGAGGGATGTCAATTTGAGTGGGAGTTCTTAAGTAATATGATTAATTGAACTCATTATCATGAACATAGTCAATAGTGTCTTTGCAAATTATGTTGTAGATTACTAGCTCGCACTGTAGCTCCCTTAATTTTATATGTTCTTAGAGAAATAGAGTTGAAAGATGATGGTAGCAATATTGCGGACTGGGTCCATGATTTGAGGATTGTCCTCTTTGCTGCACAGAAGGCTTATGTCCTTAATGCACCGCTCGGTGCGACACCCCCTCTAGTGTCGTCTGTAGATGTTGTGAATATCTGACAGGCACGTTTCGATGACTACTTGATAGTTTAGTGCTTCATGCATTACGGCTTAGAATTGAGGCTCCGAAACGTTTTGAACGTCACGGAACAGATGAGATGTTCTAGGAGCTGAGATTGTGATCTCAGGCTCGTGCCCGTGTTGCGAGATATGAGATCTCCAACAAGATTCTTTGCCTGTAAGATGAAGGAGAATAGCTCAATCGTTGAGCATGTACTCAGATTGTCTGGGTACTACAATCGCTTGAATCAAGTGGAAGTTGATCTTCCAGATAAGATAGTGATTGATATAGTTCTCCAAGTCATTGTCACTAAGCTACTAGAACTTGGTGATGAACTGTAAATTGCCAGGGATAGAAATAATGATTCCTGAGCTGTTCGCGATGTTTGACACCGCGAAGGTAGAAATCAAGAAGGAGCGTCAAGTGTTGATGGTTAATCAAAACCACTAGTTTCGAGAAGGGCAAGAGCAAGGAGGGAAACTTCATGGATAGCAAGTCAGTTGCTGCTCTAGTGAAGCAACCCAAAGCTGAACTCAAACCTGAGACTAAGTGCTTCTATTATGAGGTGAGAGGTCGCTGAAGTGGAACAACCCTAGATACTTGGTAGATAAGAAGGCTGGCAACATCGACAAAAGTATATTTGATATACGAGTTATTGATGTGTACCTTGCTAGTACTCCTAGTAGCACCTGGGTATTGGATACCGGTTCGGTTGCTAAATGTTAGTAACTCGAAATAAAAGCTACGGAATAAACGGAGAACTAGCTGAGGGTGAGGTGACGATATATGTTGGGAAGGTTTCCAAGGTTGATGTGATCAACATCGCACGCTCACTCTACCTTCAGGATTAGTGACGAACCTAAATAAATGTTATTTGGTGTTTTGCGTTGAGCATGAACATGATTAGATCATGTTTATTGCAATACGGTTATTCATTTAAGTTAGAGAATAATGGCTATTCTGTTTACATGAATAATACCTTCAATGGTCAAGCACCCAGTGAGAATGGTTTGTTGAAATCTTGATCGTAGTAGTACACATGTTCATAAGATTGATGTCAAAAGATACAAAGTTAATGATAGTACCACATACTTGTGGCATTGCCGCTAAATGTCATATTGGTATAAAGCGCATGAAGAAACTCCATGCTGATGGATATTTGGACTCATTCGATTTCGAATCGGTTGAGACATGCGAATCATGCCTCTTGGGCAAGATGACTAAAGGACCCCGTTGGATGGAGCGGGCAAGTGATTCATTGGAAATGATACATGTTGATGTAGGCAATCTAGTGAGTCTTGTAGCGTGCAGTGGATATCATTATTTTCTTACCTTCACTGATGATTTGAGTAGATATAGTGTATATTTACTTAATGAAACACAAGTCTGAATCGTTTGAAAGGTTCAAGCAAATTCAGAGTGAAGTTTAAGATCATCGTGACAAGAAGATAATAATGACTGCTATATGATCGTGGAGCTGAATATCTGAGTTACGAGTTTGGCATACAACTTAAGACAATGTGAAATTTGTTTCACAACTAACGCCACCTGGAACACCATAGTGTGATGGTATGTCCGAACATCATAGTCATGCTCTATTGGATATGGTGCATACTGTGATGTCTCTTATCGTTTTTACTACTGTAATTTTGGGGTTATGCATTGGAGACAACTACATTCACTTTAAATAGGGCATCATCTAAATCCGTTGAGATGACACTGTGTGAATTATGGTTTGATAGAAACCTAAGCTGTCATTTCTTAATATTTGGGGCTGCGACACTTGTGTGAAAAATGTTTTCGCCTAATGAGGTCGAACCCAAGGCAGACAAATGCATCTTCATAGAATACCCTAAGATCAGTTGGGTGAACCTTCAATCTCAGATCCTAGTGCAAAGTGTTTGTTGCTTAAACGGATCCTTTCTCGAGGAAATGTTTCTCTCGAAAGAATTGAGTGGGAGGAAGATAGAAACGTACGAGGTTGTTAAACCTTTGTTCAACGAGAGAGTAGCGCAGCGCAGAAAGATGTTTCTGTGAAGCCTACGTTAGTTGAAGAGGAAGTTAATGATGATGATCATGAAGCTTCAGGATCAAGTTACTATCGAACTTCGTAGGTCGACAAGGATGTGTACTGGTCCTAAGTGGTACGACAACTCTGTCTTGGAGATCATGTTGTTGGACAACGATGAACCTACGAGCTATGGAGAAGCGATGATGGGCCCGGATTCCGACAAATGGTTGGAGGCCATGAAATCCGAGATAGGATCTATGTATGAAAACCAAGTGTAGACTTTGGTAGACTTGCTCGTTGGACGGCAGGTCGTTGAGTACAAATGGATCTTTAAAATGAAGACAGACACTGATGGTGAACGTCACTATTTGTAAAGCTCGACTTGTTGCAAAGATGTCTGTGACAAGTTCAAGGAGTTGACTACGATGAGACTTTCTCACTCGTAGTGGTGCTAAAGTCTGTTGGAATTATGTTAGCAGTTGCTGTGTTTTCAATTATGAAATTTGGCAGATGGATGTCAAAAACATCATTTCCTTAACGGTTTGCTTGAGCAAAGGTTGTATGTGATACAACCAGAAGGTTTTGTCAGTCCTAAGGATGCTAAAAGGTGTGCAAGCTTCGGTGATCCTTCCATGGACTGAAGCAAGCATCTCGGAGTTGGAATATACGCTTTGATGTGGTGATCAAAGTTTTGATGTTTATACAAAGTTTACGAGAAACTTGTATTTGCAATAAAGTGAGTGGGAGCACTATAGAATTTCTGATAAGTATATGTGGATGACATATTGTTGATCAGAAATAATGTAGAATTTCTGGAAAGCATAAAACGGTTATTTGGAAAGTGATTTTCAAAGGAAGACCTGGATGAAGCTACCTAATTGTTGAGCATCAAAATCTATGGAGATAGATCAAGATGCTCGATGAGACTTTCAATGAGTGCATACCTTGACAAGATTTTGAAAGAGTTCAAAATGGATCAGTCAGAGAAAGAGTTCTCGCCTGATTTGTAAGGTGTGAAAGTTGAGTGAGACTCAAACCTCGACAGCGGCAGAAGAAAGAGAAAGGACGAACGTCGTCCTCTATGCCTTAGCCATAGGCTCTATATTATGCCATGCTATGTACCGCACCTGTGTGTGCCTTGCCATGAGTCCATCAGGGGGTACAAGAGTGAACCAGGAGTGGATCACTGGACAGCGGTCAAGATTGTCCTCAGTAACTAAGAGACTGAGGAGATGTTTCTCGATTATGGAGGTGATAAAGAGTTCGTCGTAAGGAGTTACGTCGATACAAGCTTTAACACTAATCCGGATGACTCGTAGTAGCAATCTGGATACGTATAGTGGAGCAGCCATTTGGAATAGTACCAAGTGGAGTGTGGTAGCAGTGTTTACAGTTTGACATAGGGATTTGCAAAGTGCACACGGGTCTGAATGTTACAGACCCGTTGACTATAAGACCTCTCTCACATGCAAAGCATGATCGAACCCCAGAACTCATTAGGTGTTAGATTCATAACAATGCGAATCACATGGTGATGTGAACTAGATTATTGACTCTAGTGCAAGTGGGAGACTGTTGGAAATATGCCCTAGAGGCAATAATAAATTAGTTATTATCATATTTCCTTGTTCATGATAATCGTTTATTATCCATGCTATAATTGCATTGATCGGAGACTTAAATGCATGTGTGGATACATAGACAAAACCATGTCCCTAGTATGCCTCTAGTAGACTAGCTCGTTGATCAAAAGATGGTTAAGGTTTCCTAGCCATGAACATGAGATGTCATTTGATAACGGGATCACATCATTAGGAGAATGATGTGATGGACAAGACCCAAACTACAAACATAGCATATGATCGTGTCAGTTATTGCTACTGTTTTCTGCATGTCAAGTATATGTTCCTATGACCATGAGATCATGCAACTCACGGATATCGAAGGAGTGCCTTGTGTGTATCAAACGTCGCAACGTAACTGGGTGACTATAAAAGTGCTCTACAGGTATCTCCGATGGTGTCTGTTGAGTTGGCATGGATCGAGACTGGGATTTGTTACTCCGTGTGATGGAGAGGTATCTCAGGGCCCACTCGGTAATACAACAACACAACAAGCCTTGCAAGCAATGTGGCTAAGTGTTAGTCACGGGATCTTGTATTACGAAACGAGTAAAGAGACTTGCCGGTAACGAGATTGAACTAGGTATGGAGATACCGACAATCGAATCTCGGGCAAGTAACATACCGAAGAACAAAGGGAACGTTATACAGGATTGACTGAATCCTTGACATAGAGGTTCGACCGATAAAGATCTTCATAGAATATGTAGGAACCAATGTGGACGTCCAGGTCCCGCCATTGGTTATTGACCGTAGAGGTGTCTCGGTCATGTCTACATAGTTCTCGAACCCGCAGGGTCTGCACACTTAAGGTTCAGTAACGTTTCGGTAGTGTAGAGTTATGTATGGTGGTGACCGAAGGTTGTTCGGAGTCCCGGATGAGATCCCAGACATCACGAGGAGCTCCGGAATGGTCCTGAGGTAAAGATTCATATATAGGAAGTCCTAGTTTGGTCGCCGGAAAAGTTTCGGGCTCATCGGTAGTGTACCGGGAGTGCCGGTAGTGTTCCGGGAGACCTCCGGGAGGGGTATTTCGACCCCAGAGGGTCCATGGGCTGTGGGAGAATAATAACCAGCCCTTAGTGGGCTGGTGGAACAGCCACAAAAGGACCATGGCACAGGAGAAGAAAAGGCTAAAGGAAAAAGTGGAAAATCAGCCAATAGGGAGCAATCCTAGTCCAACTAGGATTGGAGGAGAAGTAGGATTCCTCTCCTCCTTGGTGCACAAGGCTGGTTGGCTGCCTTGTACGCCAGCCCCTCTTCCTCTCCTCTCCTCCTATATATACTAGTGGAATAGAGGGTTTTTGCACAGATTTTACGACCACGTGCTACCCGTTTCACCGGTGCTCCTCTAGATCGGATTTCTGCAGCGCTTAGGCGAAGCCCTGCCGGAATTGCTCCACCACCATCACCGGAGCACCGTCACGCTGCCGGTGAACTCTCTCTCCTCTCCACCTCCTCTTGCTGGATCAAGACGGTGGAGATCGTCATCAAGCTGCACGTGTGCTGAACGCGGAGGTGCCGTCCGTTCGGCGCTAGATCGGAAGGACCGTGATCGAGATCGTGAGACGGTTCGTGATGTGATCGCGAAACAGGTCGTGATGAGTTCGCGGGACAGATCGTGATCAAGATCATGAGACGGATCGTGATGAGATCGCAGGACGGATCGTGATGAGTTCGCGGGACGGATCGTGATTGGATCGCGGGACGGATCGTGATGTGATCGCGGGACGCTCGACGATTTGGATCGCGAAGATGTTCGACTACACCAACCGCGTTTCTTAACACTTCCCGCTTAGCGATCTACAAGGGTACGTAGATCCACTCTCCCTCTCGTAGATGCTCATCACCATGGATAGGTTTGCGTGTGCGTAGAATTTTTTTTGTTTCCCATGCGACGTTCCCCAACAACAGGGCGCGGCAAACACGGGCGAAACTTTGGTCCGTCAGGTTGATGCAGCGGCCTGGGTTGACTACGGTGATGGAGCTTCACTAGCGTGACGGAGCTCGGGGGCAATGGCGTCGAGAGGAAGAAGAAGAAGTGGAGGCGGCGGAGGAAATGAGAATGACCCCTCGCGGTCCTATTTAAGAGGCTGGAAGGCCGAACGGGCGCGGGAATCAAGGCGGCATAAATTGACCGACCGAGACGGATGCCTCGATTTTTGGGCTGACAGTTTTAATGAAAGATCCGTTGTGGACGTCACGGAATCTTTTTGGCATATTTGATATGACGTCACGGCGGGTTATGTTTTTTCCTTTCAGGTGATGGAGTGTGAGACTCGCCGCCAAGTGAGTTTGAAGATTGACATGAGCAGGCTCAAATCAACCTGGGGCCTAATGTTAGGGATATAACCCCGTGGTAAGACCCGCCCAGGTGGGGGCCAGGTCATACCTGGAGGCTCATAATTCAGTGAGGCGGGCCGAAAGACGTAGGCCTGGCTGTATGGCAGCTTACCAAGATGGGCCAAAACGGAGGCCCAGATAGAAGATGGTATGAAGACCCGGATGGTTAAACCGCCCGGAGACGGTTTGCCCAAGATGGCAAGGCGACTTAGAGACATGATTGTCTACGTTGTAAGAGTGGATGTAGGACTCGTGTAACCCAGGGCCTCGACCTCCTATATAAAGGCGAGACCCCGGGGCGGCTTAGACAGAAACCAATCAATCGAGAACTAGGTCAAGCGAATCCGCTCCCTTGTAATCGATACTCCAATCAATACAACACAAGCAGGACGTAGGCTTTTACCTCTTCTTGAGGGGCCGAACCTTGGTAAATTCGTGTCCCTCATATCAACCAACCCCTTTGAGTCCATCACCTTAGCGATGCCCTCGAACTTAAGTCTTCGGACATCTGCCGTGACAAAACCACGACATGAACCATGACCTAACTATGCATATCACATCCGAAAGCACAAGCACAAGTACTCACCAACGGCTTGCTGCGGTTACGACGACTCCGGGCGGTGCGGCTCGGCGGATCCGGGGAGCCGGTGAAGCGGCTAGGTGGAACCGGGTGAGTGGCGGCCCGGCGGCGTGATTCCGCCCGTAGATGTGGCTGGAATCGCCGTCGACGAACGGGCGAAACCGATGGCGGGCCGTGCGGAAGGGGGTGGGGAACGCGCGCGGGCTGAAATGTCCCTCCCGCCAATCGCTTTTCTCAGATACGGGGCATCGTCGGGCCGAAGGGGAAACCTGTGTTTTCGGGGGTTGGAGGAGGGATTTTACCGCGCCCCTCAAATTTTTTACGGGTCTGACGCGTTTACGGTATCTGGTCGGGCAAGTTTTTTCGTACGGACCCATATTTTGACGGTTATTCTATGGATCGAAACATTACACGGGATGTGTTAAAATGCTCTGAGACATAGCTTTGCATTGGAGCCCTCAAGCCCTTATAAGAGTTTTTATTTATTTTAAACAGAGCTTTGGGTACGGATGACCATGACCTGGTGGTTGGGTCGATCGAGGCGTCTGCTCACTAGGACGAAACCGTGAAAACGGCGCTTTCAATCACGGTGTAGGCTTGCAGCCCATCACCCGTGGTTTGAAGAGGTCTCTCCTTGTGTTGGCCTGGCCTGAGCAGTCTAATCAAAGCTGCCCATGTTTTTTACAACTAGTAGTTCTACTTACCATTTTATTCTGAAATTCCCCAATCACGTAGCCTCTGTTTCGGGAACGAGATTCCTCTGGTTTTCTTTAATGGGAAAATCTCACCGTATCCAAGGGCCAAATCCGACGTGCTAGGGCCTAGGGCCCAAACAAAACCCAAATGTTTTTATCGCCGAAGCGGCGACCGGCGGCGGCATCAGCCAAGCAGAACGAGACGGACCAGCAAGGAAAGGGACCCCGCCACCGAGGCCGAATAACCCCGCGCGCCCGGGCCCGCCCGACAGCGACCCACCCACCAATCATCCACCCTGGCCGGCCCAGCGCGGCCGCCTCCTTCCCCACCTTCTTCCTCCTCCTCTCCACCGGCCACGACATCCTAGAATCCCCCCTTCGAATTCTCGCGTCGCGGCGGCGAGAGAGAGGAGATGAAGTTCGGCAAGGATTTCCGGAGCCACCTGGAGGGCACGCTGCCGGACTGGAAGGACAAGTACCTCGCATACAAGGCGCTCAAGAAGCTCATCAAGACGCTGCCGCCCGACGCCGTCGACCAGCCGCCCCCTCCCCTGCCCCCCCTGCCCCCGCCTGGCCACGGAGACGGCGCCCTCGGGGACTGGTTCGCGCGGATCCTCGACGTCGAGCTCCACAAGCTCAACGACTTCTACATGGAGAGGGAGGAGTGGTACGTCATCCGCCTCCAGGTACCCAAATCTATCCTTCCACCCCCTCCCCCGTCCTCCGCCGCGTCCCTTGCCGCTATCGTCTTCTCGCCGCTCGCGTGCGGGACGGAGTTTAGGTAGGGCCATCGTGTCGTGGGCCGGGATTTGGATCGTGGCGTGGGGATTTATGATCTCCTGGTGCTGGGGAATGAATGGTTCAATCGTGAGTGGGAATTGGTCACATGTGAATCTCTCGAGTTTAGGATGTCTAAGAATTACCTTGGGTAGTAGTGATGAATCAGTGGTACTAGCATCACACCTGATTTGGTTCAGACAACGAGGAGAGGAGTAATTGGCCACTTGTGATACCTGCTCTTAATTGCAACTGCAAACTGGAATTGCCTGGTTTTCATAGTAACTTAGGTGGATAATTTCTTTCTGCTGTTTTTGTTCATTATATAGGCGAAATCAATGGCATGCGCCTTTCTGTATGACAGGGGCAGGCAATCACTCTACGACCTTGATATCCATCAGAAAAGCCATCAAACCTGCTACTCTGAATTTAGTTGTGCAGTGATACTCCCCCTGTTAAGTGAAATGGCCTGAAAATGTCAAAGTTGTGCATAAGCTTATTGAACATGATCAGAGCGGCTTAGGGCATATTAAGGCTCCAGTCACGCAGATGTCATTATGTCAGTTGAACCAGTGACCCATATATGATTAGTGAATCCATCCGCACCACAGCAGAGTTTAAATCTTGCCACTTATGTTTGCTTCAGTGTTTATTATGAGGCCTAGTTTGCTTAATTTGTTGTCAGTGACATGTGACTAGGTGAGTAGCAAACCCAGTTCCAGTAATTCTAGTGATCTGAGACCCAAAACCAATATAAACAATAACACTCCCGAAGAACAAAATTTACCCTATTTTTATGGATCATACGAATGTAGCTGATTGAGCAGTCTAGATCGTTTAACATTTCAGACTAGTTAAAAAAAATACTTCTGAACTTATCTGCTGAAATGTCTGAACAGTCTCTTTAGGCTTCACTTCTTGACTGCATATTAGTTCTGGTCATTCGATTAAACCTCCTGTTCAAAGTATCTTGCACTGTCACCTTCAGTTCTTGACCTCCTGTTCTGATCATTTGATTTAGCCTCCTGTTCTCACATGATTAAATCTTTTAAGTATTAGACTGTCTGGTATTAGCGCATTAAGCATATGTTTATGGTCTTTGGACATGCACCATTCTGTATGACAGGGGCTAAGCTCTCTATGGTATGGTTATATCGATAAGAAAACCGTCAAATCCGGTACTCTGAATTTCATTGTGCAGTGATACCCCCCCCCCCCCCCCTTCTCTTTAAGTGATGGCCTGAAACTGACAACATTCCATATAGGGTTAGCAAACATGACCAAAGTGACTTGGGCATATCAAGGCTTTAGTCACGCAGTTGTCACTATGTCACGTTCAACCAATGACCCATATATGAATGATCATTTAATCCATTTGCATGAGAACAGAATGTTGGTGACTGGTGAGTAGCAAACCCAGTTCCAGTAATTCTTGTAAACCGAGACCCGGAACCAATATAAACGACAACACCTGGCCTTGCCCAAAGAACTAAGTTTACCATTTTTTGCGGGGTATGGACCACACAGACATAGCTGATTGAGCAGTTTAGATGGTTTAGCATTCCAGGCTGGCAGTAAAATCCATACTTCTGAACTTATCTGGTGAAAGGCCTAAATAGTATCTTTATGCTT
Organism: Hordeum marinum; assembly: GCA_022496015.1. NCBI lineage: Eukaryota > Viridiplantae > Streptophyta > Magnoliopsida > Poales > Poaceae > Hordeum > Hordeum marinum. The sequence goes on along the minus strand of CM039676.1, from coordinate 491,421,897 downwards.
CAGTTTTTGTCTTCATATTAGTTCTGAGCATTTGATTGAACCTCCTGCTGAAAGCATCTATTTCGTTGTACTGTCACATGGTTTTGTCCTTGAGTAACAGACTGTCTGGTGTTTTGTATCTGTAGAATCTAATAACATGTGAGGTGTTGAGAAGATGATTATCCTAACAACATGAAGCGACATTCTTGATAAGGTTCTCATGAGTGCTTGGGAGAGAATCCCTTTCTGTTTTGAAATCCCACAATCTGTGAATGTTATTGTCCATTGTTGGCATTTTTCATTTATTGTACATGGGTTATTTAGGGGCTTAGGCAGTACAGTAGTAGGTAGTTGTGGTATACCAATTTCTTTTATTTTCACTCGTCAGTTTGCTTGTCTGTAGGTGCTAAAGGAGAGGATTGAGCGAGTCAAAGCTAAGAAGAATGGCGTTTTTACATCCAAAACTGAGTTCACTGAAGAGATGTTAGAGATACGTAGAGATTTTGTGCTTATCCATGGCGAAATGATACTTCTGCAGACCTACAGCTCCCTGAATTTTGCTGGTGAGCACACGAAACCAAGTTAGCCAACCTTTGGTGTCCTACCAACAGTACGTTTTCTAGCTAACATCATGACACTTGGTGCATGCAGGGCTAGTGAAGATACTGAAGAAGTATGACAAAAGAACAGGCGGCGTGCTCAGCCTACCTTTCACTCAGCGAGCTCGCCACCAACCATTTTTCACCACCGAACCGTTAACAAGACTTGTTCGAGAATGCGAGGCTAATCTTGAACTCCTTTTCCCTGTTGAAGATGAAGTACTTGAGTCTGGTTCCTCTTCAAAGCATCAGGTTCACAATGATGCGACTAGTCGTGACCCAGCTTCATCTTCCGACGCAGAAACGTCAGAGGTGTACCGAAGCACACTCGCGGCAATGAAAGCGATAGAGGGCCTCAAGAAAGCCAGCTCTACTTACAATGCCCTGTCTCTCGCTAGGTTCTTCCATGGAGAGGATGGCGAAGCTTGTTCTGGTGCTGTAACTTCTGAGAGCTCGCTGTTAGATTCCTTGACAGATTCCCAGGTTGAAGACGCAGATAAGGATGATAAAGAGGTGCAATCAAAGGAGCAGAGCTCTGCTCAGACTGACCATAACGTGGAAGTGGAGCGACGCGGTGGATAATAATCAATATCAGTCTTTGCATGCTATTTTGAATCTCCCCTGATAAGTGTAAATGATAGAACTGCTATAACACCAATAATCTGGATGTTTAGCCAGTCTTTGAGATGTGTGACCATAAGTGATGTTTTATTTCGATGCTTGGAGTTTTGGAGCCTTAGGCAGAAAGTGTGTGTGTGTGTGTGTGTGTGTGTGATTTAGCTGATTTGCTTTGAAAGGAGTTGTATACAGTCTCTCTGTTTCCCAAGGTTTTTGTATAGCCACTGATGTTCGCCTTCAGCAAACCACTCAAACGGTGACTTTTTTTTTTGACTTTTTTTTTAAAATTGGCTCATACGTTGAATTTGATTATGCAATATATGTACAAAACATTCTAGTGGGGTTCAGACTCGTAGAAGTAGTAAAATGCAAAGGGAACTTAAGGCTAAACAATAAATAAAAAGGAGACTATTTGTTGATGACTCGTAGAAGTCATCAGCCGCCTGGGTAAAAAGGCTATTCCTCTATACCAGATGATAAAAAGGATGGATAACTTTGTCTGGAGTAAGGCTGCGGATAAAGACCTGGAAGCGCTCAAAAAACAATTGGTTGAGCCGCCGATTTTGGCTGCCCCGGCTGAGAAAGAGCCTTTGCTCCTCTACGTGGCGGCTAGCAACAGGGCTGTCAGTGCCACGATTGTAGTAGAGCGCAAGGAGGCAGGAAAAGAGTACCCGGTTCAGAGGCCGGTTTATTATGTTAGTGAGGTTCTCATAGAATCCTAGCAAAGGTACCTGCATTGGCAGAAACTGATATACGGGGTGTTCATGGCGAACCGCAAGTTGAAGCATTACTTCCTTGGACATCCGATTACTATGGTTAGCTCTGCCCCGTTGGGTGATATAATTCAAAACAGGGAATCTACAGGCAGGATTGCTAAGTGGACGCTGGAGCTTGGGCCACTTAATCTAAAGTATGTGCCTCGCACGGCTGTTAAGTCTCAGGTGTTGGTGGACTTTATAAACGACTGGACAGAGTGTCAATCACATACATACTGGACAATACATACTGGACAATCCACTTTGTGTTGGAAATATGCCCTAGAGACAATAAATAAAGTGTGTTTATTATTGTATTTCCTTATTCATGATAATCGTTTATTATCGATGCTATAATTGTATTAATTGGAAACATGGATACATGTGTGGATACATAGACAAACACAATGTCCCTAGTATGTCTCTAGTGAACTAGCTCGTTGATCGAAAGATGGTTAATGTTTCCAAGCCATGGACATGAGATGTCATTTGATAACGGGATCACATCATTAGGAGAATGATGTGATGGACAAGACCCAAACTACAAACGTAGCTTATGATCGTGTCAGTTTATTGCTACTGTTTTCTGCATGTCAAGTATATGTTCCTTTTGACCATGAGATCATGCAACTCACAGATATCGGAGGAGTGCCTTGTGTGTATCAAACATCGCAACGTAACTGGGTGACTATAAAGGTGCTCTACAAGTGTCTCCGAGGGTGTCTGTTGAGTTGGCATGGATCAAGACTGGGATTTGTTACTCCGTGTGATGGAGAGGTATCTCAGGGCCCACTCGGTAATACAACATCACAATAAGCCTTGCAAGCAATATGACTAAGTGTTAGTTGCGAGATCTTGTATTACGGAACGAGTAAAGAGACTTGCCAGTAACGAGGTTGAACTAGGTATGGAGATACCGACTATCGAATCTCAGGCAAGTAACATACCGAAGAACAAAGGGAACATCATATGGGATTAACTGAATCCTTGACATAGAGGTTCGACCGATAAAGATCTTCGTAGAATATGTAGGAACCAATGTGGACATCCAGGTCCCGCCATTGGTTATTGACCGTAGAGGTGTCTCGGTCATGTCTACATAGTTCTCGAACCCGCAGGGTCTGCACACTTAAGGTTTGGTGACGTTTCGGTAGTATAGAGTTATGTATGGTGGTGACTGAAGGTTGTTCGGAGTCCCAGATGATATCCCGGACGTCATTAGGAGCTCCGTAATGGTCCGGAGGTAAAGATTCATATATAGGAAGTCCCGTTTTGGTCGCCGAAAAAGTTTCGAGCTCATCGGTAGTGTACCGGGAGTGCCGGTAGTGTACCGGGAGACCTCCGGGAGGGGTATTTCGACCCAAGAGGCTACATGGGCTGTGGGAGAGTGGAAACCATCCCTTAGTGGGCTGGTGGAACAACCACAAGAGGCCCATGCGGCTGGAAGAAAAAAGCCCAAGAGAAAAAGGTGGAAAAAGGAAAAAAAAGAATGAATCGTAGTCCTACTAGGATTGGAGGAGAGTCCTCCAATCCTAGTTGGTTCGGCCGAAGCCCTTGGCTTGGGAAGCCAAGGCTGCCTCCTCTCCTCCTCTCCTCTTATATATACTGGAGGTTTTTGGGTTTTTGCACTAGAATTTCAGCCACGTGTTACTCGTTCCTCCAGTGCATAGTTTCTCCTCTAGATCGGTTTTCTGCAGTGCTTAGGCGAAGCTCTGCCGGAATTGCTCCACCACCATCGCCGGAGCGCTGTCAGGATGCCGGAGAACTCTTCTTACTCTCCACTCCCTCTTGCTGGATCAAGACGGTGGAGATCGTCATCAAGCTGTACGTGTGCTGTACGCGGAGGTGTCGTCCGTTCGGTGCTAGATCGGAAGGATCGTCATCAAGTTGGTGGGACGGATCGTGATCAAGTTCGTGGGACAGATCGTGATTGGATTGCTGGACGGATCGTGATTGGATTGCGGGACGCACGACGATTTGGATCGCGAAGACGTTCGACTACACCAACCGCGTTTCTTAACGCTTCCCGCTTACCGATCTACAAGGGTATGTAGATCCACTCTCCCTCTCGTAGATGCTCATCACCATGGATAGATCTGCATGTGCATAGGAAATTTTTTGTTTCCCATGCAACGTTCTCCAACAATGGTATCAGAGCTAGGTCTATGTGTAGATGAGATCTCGAGTAGAACACAAAAGGTTTGTGGGCGTTAATGGTTAGATTGCTTCCTCCCTTGGTCGGATTTTGGTTCAGCGGTATTTTGAGATGAAGCGGTCCGAACCAACATTACTCGTATGCTTACGAGAGACCGGTTCCCTCGATGCAACTTGTTGCCTAGATGGGTTGCGGGTGGCAGTTTCTCTCACTTTAGTTGGATCGGATTCGACAAAGGCGGTCCTTGAGAAGGTTGAAAAGCAAATTATGTATCACCGTTGTGGTTTATGCATAGGTGAGAATTGTTCTTGCTAGAAACCCGTAGCAGCCACGTAAAACATGCAAGAACAATTAGATGACGTCTAACTTGTTTTTGAGGGTATGTTGTGATGTGATATGGCCAATTACATGATGTGATATATGTGATGTATGAGATGATCATGTGATGTATAGAATTTCACGACTTGCATGTCGATGAGTACGACAACCGGCAGGAGCCATAGGGTTGTCTTTAGTTATTGTATGACCTGCGTGTTAATCATTAAGCGCTATATAATGCTTTACTTTATCGCTAAACGGTAGCAATAGTAGTAGAAGCATGCAGGGCATGAAAACCTTGATGGCGACACGTTGATGGAGATCAAGATGATGGAGATCATGGTGTTGTGCCGGTGACGATGGAGATCATGCCGGTGCTTTCAAGATGGAGATCTAAAGCACAAGTTCATGGCCATATCATGTCACTTATGAATTGCATGTGATGTTAATCCTTTTATGCACCTTGTTTTGCTTAGTAGGACGGTAGCATTATAAGGTGATCCCTCACTTAAATTTCAAGATAAATTGTGTTCTCCCCGAGTGTGCACCATTGCGAAAGTTCGTCGTGTTGAGACACCATGTGATGATCGGGTGTGATAGACTCTACGTTCACATACAACGTGTGCAAGCCAGTGTTGCACGCGCAGAACACTCCGGTTAAACATGACGAGCCTAGCATGTACAGACATGGCCTCGGAACACAAGAGACCGAAAGGTCGAACATGAGTCAGATAGTAGATATGATCAACATAATGATGTTTACCATTGAAGCCACCTCAACTCACGTGATGATCGGACTTGAGTTGGTGGATTTGGATCATGTGACACTCAGATGACCTGAGGGATGTCAATTTGGGTGGGAGCTTTAGTAATTTGATTAACTAAACTCATTATCTTGAACAATAGTCTAAGTGAACTTTGCATATTTATGTTGTAGATCAATGGCTCGCGCAGTAGCACCCCTGAATTTTAATGCGTTCCTAGAGAAAGCTAAGTTGAAAGATGATGGAAGTAACTTTGTTGACTAGGCTCGAAATCTGAGGATTATCCTCACGGCTTCCCAGAAATCATATGTCCTTGATGCACCGCTTGGTGACCAACCAGAAGACATGACGTTCGAAGACGTTAAGAATGCTTGGGAGGCACGTATTGGAGATAACTCAATAGTTCAGTGTGCAATATTGTATGGCTTAGAACCGGGACTTCAAAGACGTTTTGAACGTCATGGAGCATATGAGATGTTCCAGGAGTTGAAGTTTATCTTTCAGAAGAACGCCCGGATCGAGAGGTATGAAACCTCCGATAAGTTCTATGCTTGCAAGATGGAGGAGAACGGGTCTATCAGTGAACATATACTCAGAATGTCTGGGTATTCAACTCGTCTAGCAGAGTTGGGAACTGCCCTTCCGCCATAGGCGATCATTGACAGAGTTCTTCAATCACCGCCACCTAGTTACAAGAGCTTTGTGATGAACTATAACATGCACGGGATGAACAAGTCAGTCGCGGAGCTGTTTGCGATGCTAAAAGTCGCTGAGTCTAAAATCCAGAAAGAACATCAAGTGTTGATGGTCAATAAAACCATTAGTTTCAAGAAAAATGGCAAAGTTAAGGGCAAGGGTAAGAAGGGTAAAACCAAGAAGGATGGCAAAGCAGTTGCTACTCCTGTAAAGAAGCCCAAGCCTGGACCCAAGCCAGAAACTGAGTGCTTTCATTGCAAGGGAACTGGTCACTGGAAGCGGAACTGCCCCAAGTACCTGGCTGACAAGAAGGCGGCCAACGACAAACAAGGTATGTATGATATACATGTTATTGATGTGTACCTTACTAGCTCTCGTAGTAGTGCCTGGGTATTTGATACCGGTTCGGTTGCTCATATTTGCAACTCAAAGCAGGACCTACGGAATAAACGAAGCCTGGCAAAGGACGAAGTGACAATGCGCGTGGGAAATGGTTCCAAGGTTGATGTGATCGCCGTCGGCACGCTCTCTCTTCGATTACCATCAGGATTAGTGATGAACCTGAATAATTGTTATTTAGTGCCTGCGTTAAGCATGAACATTATATATGGATCTTGTTTATTGCGAGACGGTTACTCATTTAAATCAGAGAATAAAGGTTGTTCTATTTATATGAGTAATATCTTTTTTGGTCATGCACCCAATGTTAGGGGTTTATTCATATTGAATATTGATAGTGATGACACACATGTTCATAACATTGATGCCAAAAGATGCAGAGTTGATAATGATAGTACCACTTTCTTATGGCACTGCCGTTTAGGTCATATTGGTGTAAAACGCATGAGGAAGCTCCATGCTGATAGACTTTTGGAGTCACTTGATTTTGAATCACTTGACACATGTGAACCATGCCTCATGGGCAAGATGACTAAAACGCCGTTCTCTGGAACAATGGAACGGGCGAGTGACTTATTAGAAATCATACATATTGATGTGTGCGGTCCAATGAATGTTACAGCGCGTGGTGGATATCGTTATTTTCTCACCTTCACTGATGACTTAAGTAGATATGGGTATATTTACTTAATGAAACACAAGTTTGAGACGTTTGAAAAGTTCAAGCAATTTCAGAGTGAAGTTGAGAATCATCGTAACAAGAAGATTAAGTTCCTGCGATCTGATCGAGGAGGTGAATATCTGAGTTATGAGTTTGGCAGTCACTTAAGATAGTGTGGAATTGTTTCACAGTTGACACCGCCCGGAACACCACAGCGTAATGGTGTGTCCGAACGTCGTAACCGAACCTTATTAGATATGGTTCGTTCTATGATGTCTCTTGCTGATTTGCCACTATCGTTTTGGGGTTATGCATTAGAGACAGCTACATTCACTTTAAATAGGGCACCATCAAAATCCGTTGAGACGACGCCATATGAACTGTGGTTTGGCAAGAAGCCAAAGTTGTCGTTTCTTAAAGTTTGGGGATGTGATGCTTATGTCAAAAAGCTTCAGCCTGAAAAGCTGGAACCCAAAGCGGAGAAATGCGTCTTCATAGGATACCCGAAAGAGACAGTCGGGCATACCTTCTATCTCAGATCCGAAGGCAAAGTGTTTATCGCTAAGAACGGAACATTTCTTGAGAAAGAGTTTCTCTCGAAATAATTGAGTGGGAGGAAAATAGAGCTTGATGAAGTTATTGAACCTTTACTTCAACCAGAAAGTAGCGCAGCACAGAAAGATGTTTCTATGGAAACTACGACGATAGAAGAGGAAGTTAATGATGATGATCATGAAGCTTCAAATCAAGCTTCTATTGAACCTCATAGGTCGACAAGGCCGCGTACTACCCCTGAGTGGTACGGCAACCCTATCTTGAAGGTCATGTTGTTGGACAACAATGAACCTACGAGCTATGGAGGAGCAGTGATGGGCCCGGATTCCGAGAAATGGTTAGAGGCCATCAAATCCGAGATGGGATCCATGTATGAAAACAAAGTATGGAATTTGGAAGTATTACCTGAAGCGCGAAAGGCCATTCAGAACAAATGGATCTTTAAGAAGAAGACAGACGCGGACGGTAATGTCACCGTCTATAAAGCTCGACTTGTGGCAAAGGTTTTTTCACAAGTTCAAGGAGTTGACTACGATGACACTTTCTCACCCATAGCGATGCTTAAGTCTGTCAGAATCATGTTAGCAATAGCTGCTTATTTCGACTATGATATTTGGCATGGATGTCAAAACAGCGTTCCTCAACAGTTTCCTTGAGGAAGAGTTGTATATGATGCAACCCGAAGGTTTTGTCAATCCAGAGAATGCTGACAAAGTTTGCAAACTCCAGCGATCCATTTATGGACTGGTGCAAGCATCTCGGAGTTGGAATAAGCGCTTTGATGAGGTGATCAAAGCGTTTGAGTTTATAGAAGTTGGGGAGAAGCTTGTATTTACAAGAAAGTGAGTGGGAGCTCTATAGCGTTTCTAGTATTATATGTAGATGACATATTGCTGATTGGAAACAATATAGAAATGCTGGAAAGCGTGAAGGAATATTTGAACAAGAGTTTTTCAATGAAGGACCTAGGAGAAGCTGCATTCATATTAGGCATTAAGATCTATAGAGATATATCGAGACGCTTAATAGCACTTTCACAGAGCACATACCTGTTGGAAATATGCCCTAGAGGCAATAATAAATTAGTTATTGTCATATTTCCTTGTTCATGATAATCGTTTATTATCCATGCTATAATTGTATTGATCGGAGACTTAAATGCATGTGTGGATACATAGACAAAACCATGTCCCTAGTATGCCTCTAATGGACTAGCTCGTTGATCAAAGGATGGTTAAGGTTTCCTAGCCATGGACATGAGATGTCATTTGATAACGGGATCACATCATTAGGAGAATGATGTGATGGATAAGACCCAAACTACAAACATAGCATATGATCGTGTCAGTTTATTGCTACTGTTTTCTGCATGTCAAGTATATGTTCCTATGACCATGAGATCATGCAACTCACGGATATCGGAGGAGTGCCTTGTGTGTATCAAACGTCGCAACGTAACTGGGTGACTATAAAGGTGCTCTACAGGTATCTCCGATGGTGTCTGTTGAGTTGGCATGGATCGAGACTGGGATTTGTTACTCCGTGTGACGGAGAGGTATCTCAGGGCCCACTCGGTAATACAACATCACAATGAGCCTTGCAAGCAATGTGACTAATTGTTAGTTGCGGGATCTTGTATTATGGAACGAGTAAAGATACTTGCCGGTAACGAGGTTGAACTAGGTATGGAGATACCGACGATCGAATCTCGGGCAAGTAACATACCGAAGAACAAAGGGAACGTTATACGGGATTAACTGAATCCTTGCCATAGAGGTTCGACCGATAAAGATCTTCGTAGAATATGTGGGAACCAATGTGGACGTCCAGGTCCCGCCATTGGTTATTGACTGTAGAGGTGTCTCGGTCATGTCTACATAGTTCTCGAACCCGCAGGGTCTGCACACTTAAGGTTCGGTGACGTTTCGGTAGTGTAGAGTTATGTATGGTGGTGACCGAAGGTTGTTCGGAGTCCCGGATGAGATCCCGGACGTCACGAGGAGCTCCGGAATGGTCCGGAGGTAAAGATTCATATATAGGAAGTCCCAGTTTGGTTTCCGGAAAAGTTTCGGGCTCATCGGTAGTGTACCGGGAGTATCAGTAGTGTACCGGGAGTGCCGGTAGTGTACCTGGGGACCTCCGGGAGGGGTATTTAGACCCCAAGAGGTCCATGGGCTGTGGGAGAATAATAACCAGCCCTTAGTGGGCTGGGAAAACAGCCACAAAGGCCCATGGCGCAGGAGAGAAAGTCCTAAAGCAAAAAGTGGAAAATCAGCCAATAGGAGGCAATCCTACTCCAACTAGGATTGGAGGTGAAGTAGGATTGCTCCCACCTCCTATTTCGGCCGACCCAAAGGCCTTGGCTGCCTCTCCTCTCCTCTCCTCCTATATATACTAGTGGATTGGGTGGTTTTTGGACAGAATTTCCGGCCACGTGCTACCCGTTCCACCGGTGCATAGTTTATCCTCTAGATCGGTTTTGTGCAGCGCTTAGGCGAAGCCCTGCCGGAATTGCTCCACCACCATTACCGGAGTGCCGCTGCCGGTGAACTCTCTCTCCTCTCCACCTCCTCTTGCTGGATCAAGACGGTGGAGATCGTCATCAAGCTGCACGTGTGCTGAACGCGGAGGTGCCGTCCGTTCGGCGCTAGATCGGAAGGACCGTGATCGAGATCGCGAGACAGTTCGTGATGTGATCACGGAACGGATCGTGATGAGTTCGCGGGATAGATCGTGATCAAGATCGTGAGATGGATCGTGATGATATCGCGGGACGGATCGTGATGAGTTCACGGGACGGATCGTGATTGGATCGCGGGACGGATCGTGATGAGATCGCGGGACGCTCGGCGATTTGGATCGCGAAGATGTTCGACTACACCAACCGCGTTTCTTAACGCTTACCGCTTAGCGATCTACAAGGGTATTTAGATCCACTCTCCCTCTCGTAGATTCTCATCACCATGGATAGGTTTGCGTGTGCGTAGGAAATTTTTTGTTTCCCATGCGACGTTCCCCAACAATACCTTGATAAAGTTTTGAAGAAGTTCAAAATGGAACAGTCCAAGAAGGGGTTCTTGCCTATGTTACAAGGTGTGAAGTTGAGTAAGACTCAATGCCTAGTAACTGCAGAAGATAGAGAAAAGATGAGTGTCATCCCCTATGCTTCAGCCATAGGCTCTATCATGTATGCAATGCTGTGCACAAGACCCGGATTTAGCCTTGCCATAAGTATGGCCAGAAGGTTTCAAAGTGATCCTGGAATGGAGCACTCGCAAGCGGTCAAGAATATCCTTAAGTACCTGAAAAGGACTAAGGAAATGTTTCTCGTTTATGGAGGTGATGAAGAGCTCGTCGTAAAGGGTTACGTCGATGCAAGCTTTGACACTGATCCAGATGACTCTAAGTCGCAAACCGGATACGTATTTATTCTTAACAGGGGAGCGGTTAGCTGGTGCGGTTCCAAGCAAAGCGTGGTAGCTGATTCTACGTGCGAAGCGGAATACATCGCAGCCTCGGAGGCGGCGAAGGAAGGTGTCTGGATGAAGCAGTTCATGACAGATCTTGGAAAAGTGCCCAGTGCACTGAATCCTATGAACCTGTTCTGTGACAACACTGGTGCCATTGCTCTGGCCAAGGAACCAAGGTTTCACAAGAGGACCAGACACATAAAGCGACGTTTCAACTCCATCCGCGATTACATCGTGGAGAAAGACATAAATATTTGCAAAGTGCACACGGATCTGAATGTTGCAGACCCATTGACTAAACCTCTTCCAAGGGCTAAACATGATCAACACCAGAACTGCATGGGTGTTCGATTCATTACAATGTAAATCACATAGTGATGTAAACTAGATTATTGACTCTAGTGCCAGTGGGAGACTGTTGGAAATATGCCCTAGAGACAATAAATACAGTTTTTATTATTATATTTTCTTGTTCATGATAATCATTTATTATCCATGCTATAATTGTATTAACTGGAAATATGGATACATGTGTGGATACATAGACAAACACAATGTCCCTAGTATGTCTCTAGTGAACTAGCTCGTTGATCGAAAGATGGTTAAGGTTTCCTAGCCATGGACATGAGCTGTCATTTGATAATGGGATCACATCATTAGGAGAATGATGTGATGGACAAGACCCAAACTACAAACGTAGCTTATGATCGTGTCAGTTTATTGCTACTGTTTTCTGCATGTCAAGTATATGTTCCTATGACCATGAGATCATGCAACTCACAGATATCGGAGGAGTGCCTTGTGTGTATCAAACGTCGCAACATAACTGGGTGACTATAAAGGTGCTCTACAGGTGTCTCCGAGGGTGTCTGTTGAGTTGGCATGGATCAAGACTGGGATTTGTTACTCCGTGTGACGGAGAGGTATCTCAGGGCCCACTCGGTAATACAACATCACAATAAGCCTTGCAAGCAATGTGACTAAGTGTTAGTTGCGAGATCTTGTATTACGGAACGAGTAAAGAGACTTGCCAGTAACGAGGTTGAACTAGGTATGGAGATACCGACGATCGAATCTCGGGCAAGTAACATACCGAAGAACAAAGGGAACATCATACGGGATTAACTGAATCCTTGACATAGAGGTTCGACCGATAAAGATCTTCATAGAATATGTAGGAACCAATGTAGACATCTAGGTCCCGCCATTGGTTATTGACCGTAGAGGTGTCTCGGTCATGTCTACATAGTTCTCGAACTCGCAGGGTCTGCACACTTAAGGTTTGGTGACGTTTCGGTAGTATAGAGTTATCTATGGTGGTGACCGAAGCTTGTTTTGAGTCCCGGATGAGATCCCGGACGTCATGAGGAGCTTCGGAATGGTTCGGAGGTAAAGATTCATATATAGGAAGTCCCGTTTTGGTCGCCGGAAAAGTTTCGGGCTCATCGGTAGTGTACCGGGAGAGCCGGTAGTGTACCGGGAGTGCTAGTAGTGTACTGGGAGACCTCCGGGAGGGGTATTTCGACCCCAAGAGGTCCATGGGCTGTGGGAGAATAATAACCCGCCCTTAGTGGGATGTGAAAACAGCCACAAAGGCCCATGGCGCAGGAGAGAAAGTCCTAAAGCAAAAAGTGGAAAATCAGCCAATAGGAGGCAATCCTACTCCAACTAGGATTGGAGGTGAAGTAGGATTGCTCCCACCTCCTATTTCGGCCGACCCAAAGGCCTTGGCTGCCTCTCCTCTCCTCTCCTCCTATATATACTAGTGGATTGGGTGGTTTTTGGACAGAATTTCCGGCCACGTGCTACCCGTTCCACCGGTGCATAGTTTATCCTCTAGATCGGTTTTCTGCAGCGCTTAGGCGAAGCCCTGCCGGAATTGCTCCACCACCATCACCGGAGCGCCGTCACGCTGCCGGTGAACTCTCTCTCCTCTCCACCTCCTCTTGCTGGATCAAGACGGTGGAGATCGTCATCAAGCTGCACGTGTGCTGAACGCGGAGGTGCCGTCCGTTCGGCGCTAGATCGGAAGGACCGTGATCGAGATCGCGAGACGGTTCGTGATGTGATCACGGAACGGATCGTGATGAGTTCGCGGGATAGATCGTGATCAAGATCGTGAGATGGATCGTGATGAGATCGCGGGACGGATCGTGATGAGTTCACGGGACGGATCGTGATTGGATCGCGGGACGGATCGTGATGAGATCGCGGGACGCTTGGCGATTTGGATCGCGAAGATGTTCGACTACACCAACCGCGTTTCTTAACGCTTACCGCTTAGCGATCTACAAGGGTATGTATATCCACTCTCCCTCTCGTAGATGCTCATCACCATGGATAGGTTTGCGTGTGCGTAGGAAATTTTTTGTTTCCCATGCGACGTTCCCCAACAGTGGCATCATGAGCTAGGTTGATGGTTCGATGAGATCTCGAGTAGAACACAAAAGGTTTGTGGGCGTTGATGCTTAGATTGCTTCCTCCCTTGGTCGTATCTTGGTTCAGCGGGATTGTGAGATGAAGCGGCCCGGACCAACATTACTCGTACGCTTACGAGAGACCGGTTCCCTCGACGCAACTTGTTTCCTAGATGGCTTGCGGGTGACAGTTTCTCTCACTTTAGTTGGATCGGATTCGACAAAGGTGGTCCTTGAGAAGGTTGAAAAGCAAACTAGTGTATCACCGTTGTGGTTTATGCGTAGGTGAGAATCGTTCTTGCTAGATACCCGTAGCAGCCACGTAAAACATGCAACAACAATTAGAAGACGTCTAACTTGTTTTTGCAGGGTATGTTGTGATGTGATATGGCCAATTACATGATGAGATATATGTGATGTATGAGATGATCATGTGATGTATAGAATTTCACGACTTGCATGTCGTTGAATACGGCAACCGGCAGGAGCCATAGGGTTGTCTTTAATTATTGTATGACCTGCGTGTCAATCATTAAGCGCTATGTAATGCTTTACTTTATCGCTACGGTAGCAATAGTAGTAGAAGCATGTAGGGCGTGACAACCCCGATGGCGACACGTTGATGGATATCAAGATGATGGAGATCATGATGTCATGCCGGTGACGATGGAGATCATGCCGGTGCTTTCTAGATGGAGATCAAAAGCACAAGTTCATGGCCATATCATGTCACTTATGATTTGCATGTGATGTTAATCCTTTTATGCACCTTGTTTTGCTTAGGACGACGGTAGCATTATAAGGTGATCCCTCACTTAATTTCAAGATCAATTGTGTTCTCCCTGAGTGTGCACCGTTGCGAAAGTTCGTCGTGTTGAGACACCACGTGATGATCGGGTGTGATAGACTCTACGTTCACATACAACGGGTGCAAGCCAGATTTGCACGCGCAGAACACTCGGGTTAAACTTGACGAGCCTAGCATGTACAGACATGGCCTCGGAACACAAGAGACCGAAAGGTCGAGCATGAGTCATATAGTGGATATGATCAACATAATGATGTTCACCATTGAAGCCACCTTAACTCACGTGATGATCGGACTTGAGTTGGTGAATTTGGATCATGTATCACTCGAATGACCCGAGGGATGACAATTTGAGTGGGAGTTCTTAAGTAATATGATTAATTGAACTCATTATCATGAACATAGTCAAAGTGTCTTTGCAAATTATGTTGTAGATTACTAGCTCGCGATGTAGCTCCCTTGTATTTTTATATGTTCCTAGAGAAATAGAGTTGAAAGATGTTGGTAGCAATATTGCGGACTGGGTCCGTGATCTGAGGATTGTCCTCATTGCTGCACAGAAGGCTTATGTCCTTAATGCACCGCTCGGTGCGCCACCCACTCTAGCGTTGTCTATAGATGTTGTGAACATCTGACAGGCACGTTTCGATGACTACTTGATAGTTTAGTGCGTCATGCATTACGGCTTAGAATTGAGGCTCGGAAACGTTTTGAACGTCACGGAACATATGAGATGTTCTAGGAGTAGAGATTGTGATCTCAGGCTCGTGCCTGTGTTGCGAGATATGAGATCTCCAACAAGATTCTTTGGCTGTAAGATGAAGGAGAATAGCTCAATCGTTGAGCATGTACTCAGATTGTCTGGGTACTACAATCGCTTGAATCAAGTGGGAGTTGATCTTCCAGATAAGATAGTGATTGATATAGTTCTCCAAGTCACTGTCACTAAAGCTACTAGAACTTAGTGATGAACTATAATACACCAGGGATAGAAGTATTGATCCCTGAGCTGTTCGCGATGTTTGACACCGCGAAGGTAGAAATCAAGAAGGAGCGTCAAGTGTTGATGGTTAATCAAACCACTAGTTTCGAAAAGGGCAAGAGCAAGGAGGGAAACTTCATGGATAGCAAGTCAGTTGCTGCTCCAGTGAAGCAACCCAAAGTTGAACTCAAACCCGAGACTAAGTGCTTCTATTATGAGGTGAGAGGTCGCTGAAGCGGAACAACCCTAGATACTTGGTAGATAAGAAGGCTGGCAACATCGACAGAAGTATATTTGATATACGAGTTATTGATGTGTACCTTGCTAGTACTCTTAATAGCACCTGGGTATTGGATACCGGTTCGGTTGCTAAATGTTAGTAATTCGAAATAAAAGATACGGAATAAACGGAGAACTAGCTAAGGGTGAGGTGACGATATGTGTTGGAAGTGTTTCCAAGGTTGATGTGATCAACATCGCACGCTCTCTCTACCTTCAGGATTAGTGACGAACCTAAATAAATGTTATTTGGTGTTTTGCGTTGAGCATGAACATGATTAGATCATGTTTATTGCAATATGGTTATTCATTTAAGTAAGAGAATAATGGTTATTCTGTTTACATGAATAATACCTTCAATGGTCATGCACCCAGTGAGAATGGTTTGTTGAAATCTTGATCGTAGTATTACACATGTTCATAACATTGATGTCAAAAGACACAAAGTTAATAATGATAGTACCACATACTTGTGGCACTGCCGCTAAATGTCATATTGGTATAAAGCGCATGTAGAAACTCCATGCTGATGGATATTTGGACTCATTCAATTTCGAATCGGTTGAGACATGCGAACCATGCCTCTTGGGCAAGATGACTAAAGGACCCCGTTGGATGGAGCGGGCAAGTGATTCATTGGAAATGATACATGTTGATGTATGCAATCTAGTGAGTCTTGTAGCGTGCAGTGGATATCGTTATTTTCTTACCTTCACTGATGATTTGAGTAGATATAGTGTATATTTACTTAATGAAACACAAGTCTGAATCGTTTGAAAGGTTCAAGCAAATTCAGAGTGAAGTTTAAAGATCATCGTGACAAGAAGATAAAAATGACTGCGATATGATCGTGGAGGTGAATATCTGAGTCACGAGTTTGGCATACAACTTAAGACAATGTGAAAGTTGTTTCACAACTAAACGCCACCTGGAACACCATAGTGTGATGGTGTGTCCGAACATCATAGTTATGCTCTATTGGACATGGTGCGTAATATGATGTCTCTTGTCGTTTTACTACTATAATTTTGGGGTTATGCATTAGAGGCAACTACATTCACTTTAAATAGGGCACCATCTAAATCCGTTGAGATGACACCATGTGAATTATGGTTTGATAGAAACCTAAGCTATCATTTCTTAATATTTTGGGATGTGACACTTGTGTGGAAAATGTTTTCACCTAATGAGGTCGAACCCAAGGCGGACAAATTGCATCTTCATAGAATACCCTAAGATCAGTTGGGTGAACCTTCAATCTCAGATCCTAGTGCAAAATGTTTGTTGCTTAAACGGATCCTTTCTCGAGGAAATGTTTCTCTCGAAAGAATTGAGTGGGAGGAAGATAGAACTTGATGAGGTTGTTGAACATTTGTTCAACCAGAGAGCAGCGCAGCGTAGAAAGATGTTTCTGTGAAGCCTACGTTAGTTGAAGAGGAAGTTAATGATGATGATCATGAAGCTTCAGGATCAAGTTACTATCGAACTTCGTAGGTCGACAAGGATGTGTACTGCTCCTAAGTGGTACGACAACTCTGTCTTGGAGATCATGTTGTTGGACAACGATGAACCAACGAACTATGGAGAAGCGATGATGGGCCCGGATTCCGACAAATGGTTAGAGGCCATGAAATCCGAGATAGGATCCATGTATGAAAACCAAGTGTAGACTTTGGTAGACTTGCTCGTTGGACGGCAGGTCGTTGAGTACAAATGGATCTTTAAAATGAAGACAGACACTGATGGTGAATGTCACTATTTGTAAAGCTCGACTTGTTGCAAAGATGTTTGTGACAAGTTCAAGGAGTTGACTACGATGAGACTTTCTCACTCGTAGTGGTGCTAAAGTCTGTTGGAATTATGTTAGCAGTTGCTGTGTTTTCAATTATGAAATCTGGCAGATGGATGTCAAAACATCGTTTCCTTAACGGTTTACTTGAGGAAAGGTTGTATGTGATACAACCAGAAGGTTTTGTCAGGACTAAGGATGCTAAAAGGTGTGCAAGCTTCGGTGATCCTTCCATGGACTGAAGCAAGCATCTCGGAGTTGGAATATACGCTTTGATGAGGTGATCAAAGTTTTGATGTTTATACAAAGTTTATGAGAAACTTGTATTTGCAATAAAGTGAGAGGGAGCACTATAGAATTTCTGATAAGTATATGTGGATGACATATTGTTGATCAGAAATAATGTAGAGTTTCTGGAAAGCATAAACCGGTCATTTGGAAAGTGATTTTCAAAGGAAGACCTGGATAAAGCTACCTAATTGTTGAGCATCAAAATCTATAGAGATAGATCAAGATGCTTGATGAGACTTTCAATGAGTGTATACCTTGACAAGATTTTGAAAGAGTTCAAAATGGATCAGCCAGAGAAATAGTTCTCGTCTGATTTGTAAGGTGTGAAGTTGAGTGAGACTCAAAGCTCGTCAACGGCAGAAGAAAGAGAAAGGACGAACGTCGTCCCCTATGCCTTAGCCATAGGCTCTATATTATGCCATGCTGTGTACCGCACCTATGTGTGCCTTGCCATGAGTCTGTCAAGGGGTACAAGAGTGGTCCAGGAGTGGATCACTGGACAGCGGTCGGAATTATCCTTAGTAACCAGAGGACTAAGGAAATGTTTCTTGATTGTGGAGGTGATAAAGAGTTCGTCGTAAAGAGTTACGTCGATGCAAGCTTTAACACCTATCCGGATGACTAGTAGTAGCAATCTGGATACGTATAGTGGAGCAGCCATTTGGAAATAGTACCAAGTGGAGTGTCATAGCAGTATTTACGGTTTGACATAGACATTTGCAAAGTACACACGGATCTGAATATCGCAGACCCATTGACTATAAGACCTCTCTCACATGCAAGCATGATCGATCCCCAAAACTCATTGGGTGTTAGATTCATAACAATGCGAATCACATGGTGATGTGAACTAGATTATTGACTCTAGTGCAAGTGGGAGACTGTTGGAAATATGCCCTAGAGGCAATAATAAATTAGTTATTATCATATTTCCTTGTTCATGATAATCGTTTATTATCCATGCTATAATTGTATTGATCGGAGACTTAAATACATGTGTGGATACATAGACAAAACCATGTCCCTAGTATGCCTCTAATGGACTAGCTCGTTGATCAAAGGATGGTTAAGGTTTCCTAGCCATGGACATGAGATGTCATTTGATAACGGGATCACATCATTAGGAGAATGATGTGATGGATAAGACCCAAACTACAAACATAGCATATGATCGTGTCAGTTTATTGCTACTGTTTTCTGCATGTCAAGTATATGTTCCTATGACCATGAGATCATGCAACTCACGGATATCGGAGGAGTGCCTTGTGTGTATCAAACGTCGCAACGTAACTGGGTGACTATAAAGGTGCTCTACAGGTATCTCCGATGGTGTCTGTTGAGTTGGCATGGATCGAGACTGGGATTTGTTACTCCGTGTGACGGAGAGGTATCTCAGGGCCCACTCGGTAATACAACATCACAATGAGCCTTGCAAGCAATGTGACTAATTGTTAGTTGCGGGATCTTGTATTATGGAACGAGTAAAGATACTTGCCGGTAACGAGGTTGAACTAGGTATGGAGATACCGACGATCGAATCTCGGGCAAGTAACATACCGAAGAACAAAGGGAACGTTATACGGGATTAACTGAATCCTTGCCATAGAGGTTCGACCGATAAAGATCTTCGTAGAATATGTGGGAACCAATGTGGACGTCCAGGTCCCGCCATTGGTTATTGACTGTAGAGGTGTCTCGGTCATGTCTACATAGTTCTCGAACCCGCAGGGTCTGCACACTTAAGGTTCGGTGACGTTTCGGTAGTGTAGAGTTATGTATGGTGGTGACCGAAGGTTGTTCGGAGTCCCGGATGAGATCCCGGACGTCACGAGGAGCTCCGGAATGGTCCGGAGGTAAAGATTCATATATAGGAAGTCCCAGTTTGGTTTCCGGAAAAGTTTCGGGCTCATCGGTAGTGTACCGGGAGTATCGGTAGTGTACCGGGAGTGCCGGTAGTGTACCTGGGGACCTCCGGGAGGGGTATTTAGACCCCAAGAGGTCCATGGGCTGTGGGAGAATAATAACCAGCCCTTAGTGGGCTGGGAAAACAGCCACAAAGGCCCATGGCGCAGGAGAGAAAGTCCTAAAGCAAAAAGTGGAAAATCAGCCAATAGGAGGCAATCCTACTCCAACTAGGATTGGAGGTGAAGTAGGATTGCTCCCACCTCCTATTTCGGCCGACCCAAAGGCCTTGGCTGCCTCTCCTCTCCTCTCCTCCTATATATACTAGTGGATTGGGTGGTTTTTGGACAGAATTTCCGGCCACGTGCTACCCGTTCCACCGGTGCATAGTTTATCCTCTAGATCGGTTTTGTGCAGCGCTTAGGCGAAGCCCTGCCGGAATTGCTCCACCACCATTACCGGAGCGCCGTCACGCTGCCGGTGAACTCTCTCTCCTCTCCACCTCCTCTTGCTGGATCAAGACGGTGGAGATCGTCATCAAGCTGCACGTGTGCTGAACGCGGAGGTGCCGTCCGTTCGGCGCTAGATCGGAAGGACCGTGATCGAGATCGCGAGACGGTTCGTGATGTGATCACGGAACGGATCGTGATGAGTTCGCGGGATAGATCGTGATCAAGATCGTGAGATGGATCGTGATGATATCGCGGGACGGATCGTGATGAGTTCACGGGACGGATCGTGATTGGATCGCGGGACGGATCGTGATGAGATCGCGGGACGCTCGGCGATTTGGATCGCGAAGATGTTCGACTACACCAACCGCGTTTCTTAACGCTTACCGCTTAGCGATCTACAAGGGTATTTAGATCCACTCTCCCTCTCGTAGATTCTCATCACCATGGATAGGTTTGCGTGTGCGTAGGAATTTTTTTTTTCCCATGCGACGTTCCCCAACAATACCTTGATAAAGTTTTGAAGAAGTTCAAAATGGAACAGTCCAAGAAGGGGTTCTTGCCTATGTTACAAGGTGTGAAGTTGAGTAAGACTCAATGCCTAGTAACTGCAGAATATAGAGAAAAGATGAGTGTCATCCCCTATGCTTCAGCCATAGGCTCTATCATGTATGCAATGATGTGCACAAGACCCGGATTTAGCCTTGCCATAAGTATGGCCAGAAGGTTTCAAAGTGATCCTGGAATGGAGCACTCGCAAGCGGTCAAGAATATCCTTAAGTACCTGAAAAGGACTAAGGAAATGTTTCTCGTTTATGGAGGTGATGAAGAGCTCGTCGTAAAGGGTTACGTCGATGCAAGCTTTGACACTGATCCAGATGACTCTAAGTCGCAAACCGGATACGTATTTATTCTTAACAGGGGAGCGGTTAGCTGGTGCGGTTCCAAGCAAAGCGTGGTAGCTGATTCTACGTGCGAAGCGGAATACATCGCAGCCTCGGAGGCGGCGAAGGAAGGTGTCTGGATGAAGCAGTTCATGACAGATCTTGGAAAAGTGCCCAGTGCACTGAATCCTATGAACCTGTTCTGTGACAACACTGGTGCCATTGCTCTGGCCAAGGAACCAAGGTTTCACAAGAGGACCAGACACATAAAGCGACGTTTCAACTCCATCCGCGATTACATCGTGGAGAAAGACATAAATATTTGCAAAGTGCACACGGATCTGAATGTTGCAGACCCATTGACTAAACCTCTTCCAAGGGCTAAACATGATCAACACCAGAACTGCATGGGTGTTCGATTCATTACAATGTAAATCACATAGTGATGTAAACTAGATTATTGACTCTAGTGCTAGTGGGAGACTGTTGGAAATATGCCCTAGAGACAATAAATACAGTTTTTATTATTATATTTTCTTGTTCATGATAATCATTTATTATCCATGCTATAATTGTATTAACTGGAAATATGTATACATGTGTGGATACATAGACAAACACAATGTCCCTAGTATGTCTCTAGTGAACTAGCTCGTTGATCGAAAGATGGTTAAGGTTTCCTAGCCATGGACATGAGCTGTCATTTGATAATGGGATCACATCATTAGGAGAATGATGTGATGGACAAGACCCAAACTACAAACGTAGCTTATGATCGTGTCAGTTTATTGCTACTGTTTTCTGCATGTCAAGTATATGTTCCTATGACCATGAGATCATGCAACTCACAGATATCGGAGGAGTGCCTTGTGTGTATCAAACGTCGCAACATAACTGGGTGACTATAAAGGTGCTCTACAGGTGTCTCCGAGGGTGTCTGTTGAGTTGGCATGGATCAAGACTGGGATTTGTTACTCCGTGTGACGGAGAGGTATCTCAGGGCCCACTCGGTAATACAACATCACAATAAGCCTTGCAAGCAATGTGACTAAGTGTTAGTTGCGAGATCTTGTATTACGGAACGAGTAAAGAGACTTGCCAGTAACGAGGTTGAACTAGGTATGGAGATACCGACGATCGAATCTCGGGCAAGTAACATGCCGAAGAACAAAGGGAACATCATACGGGATTAACTGAATCCTTGACATAGAGGTTCGACCGATAAAGATCTTCATAGAATATGTAGGAACCAATGTAGACATCTAGGTCCCGCCATTGGTTATTGACCGTAGAGGTGTCTCGGTCATGTCTACATAGTTCTCGAACTCGCAGGGTCTGCACACTTAAGGTTTGGTGATGTTTCGGTAGTATAGAGTTATCTATGGTGGTGACCGAAGCTTGTTTTGAGTCCCGGATGAGATCCCGGACGTCATGAGGAGCTTCGGAATGGTTCGGAGGTAAAGATTCATATATAGGAAGTCCCGTTTTGGTCGCCGGAAAAGTTTCGGGCTCATCGGTAGTGTACCGGGAGAGCCGGTAGTGTACCGGGAGTGCTAGTAGTGTACTGGGAGACCTCTGGGAGGGGTATTTCGACCCAAGAAGCTACATGGGCTGTGGGAGAGTGGAAACCAGCCCTTATTGGGCTGGTGGAACAACCACAAGAGGCCCATGCGGCTGGAAGAAAAAAACCCAAGAGAAAAAGGTGGGAAAGGGGAAAAAAGGAACGAATCCTAGTCCTACTATGATTGGAGGAGAGTCCTCCAATCCTAGTTGGTTCGGCCGAAGCCCTTAGCTTGGGAAGCCAAGCCTGCCTCCTCTCTTGCTCTCCTCTTATATATACTGGAGGTTTTAGGGTTTTTGCACTAGAATTTCAGCCACGTGCTACTCGTTCCTCCAGTGCATAGTTTCTCCTCTAGATCGGTTTTCGACAGCGCTTAGGCAAAGCCCTGCCGGAATTGCTCCAACACCATCGCTGGAGCGCCGTCAGGCTGCCGGAGAACTCTTCTTCCTCTCCACTCCCTCTTGCTGGGTCAAGACGGTGGAGATCGTCATCAAGCTGTACGTGTGCTGAACGCGGAGGTGTCGTCCGTTCGGTGCTAGATCGGAAGGTTCGTGATCAAGTTCGTGGGACGGATCATGATCAAGTTCGTGGGATGGATCATGATCGGATCGCGGGACGGATTGTGATTGGATCGCGGGACAGATCGTGATTGGATCGCAGGACGCACGACGATTTGGATCGCGAAGACGTTCGACTACACCAACCGCGTTTCTTAACGCTTCCCGCTTAGCGATCGACAAGGGTATGTAGATCCACTCTCCCTCTCGTAGATGCTCATCACCATGGATAGATCTGTGTGTGCGTAGGAATTTTTTTGTTTCCCATGCAACGTTCCCCAACACTTTGATGGGTCGAGACAGTTGGAGGGATCAGGGGCTGGAGTTGTCTTAACTTCCCCTAAAGGTGATAAATTCTGTTACGTGCTGAGGTTGATGTTTCCTTGTACTAACAATGCAGCTGAATTTGAGCCGGGTTAGATGCCTCGGCGACTTAGACCTCGTAGCTCAGCATGTTTCGGGCATTTGGGACTCCAAGGACCCACGGATGGCGGCTTATCGTCAGGAGGTGGATATCATTGATGGTCATTTCAAGTGTTATCAGGTGGATCATATTGATCATCGCAAGAACGAGGCGACTGATGCATTATCAAGACTGGGCTCTCAACGTAAGTCGGTGCCACCTAATATTTTCTTGGATGTGATATATCACCCGTCTGTTAAGCTACCTTCAGAGGAGGATCTGGCTATACCTGACCCGAAAGGACAGCTGGTGGTAGCTCTGCATGCTATTCCGGATTGGACGTTACCGTACTTGGCATACCTGACTCACGGCGAGTTGCTTGAGGACGAGACTCTAGCACAGAAAATTGTGAGGCGATCCAAGTCCATGACCATCGTTAATGGTGAATTGCATAAGTGCAGCATCACCAGCATCTTCCAGCGTTGTGTTTCTCCTGAAGATGGTAGGGAGATCTTAAATGAAATACATGCCGGTGATTGTGAACATCATGCCGGCTCAAGACCCTTGGTGGCCAAGGCCTTCCGGCATGATTTCTTTTGGCTGACGACTCATAAGGATGCAGAGGACCTGGTTGCCAAGTGTGACGGGTGTCAGAAGTTTGGAAGACGTGCCCACGTGCCGGCTCAAGAATTGCGGATAATTCCAATCACTTGGCTGTTCTCGGTTTGGGGGCTTGACATGGTTGGACCTTTTAAGAGGTCTAAGGATAAAAAGACCCATCTCTTGGTGGCAGTGGACAAGTTTACCAAGTGGGTGGAGGCTGAGCCGGTTAGTAAATGTGATGCAGCCACGATGGTCCAGTTTCTTAAAAAAATGATCTACCGTTTTGGCGATCCTCATAGTATCATCACGGACAATGGAACAAATCTATCCAAGGGGGCTATGAAGGCATTCTGTGAAAGTGAGCACATCCGGCTTGATGTCTCCGCTGTTGCTCATCCACAATCCAACGGTCAGGCTGAGCGAGCTAACCAGGGAGTCTTGAGAGGTATTAAGCCCCGACTTATGGTTCCTTTACAACGAACGCTAGGCTGTTGGATTCAGGAGCTACCCTCCGTCCTCTGGAGTATCAATACTACACCTAACACATCAACAGGTTATATGCCTTTCTTCATGGTTTACGATGCAGAGACCATTTTACCAAGCGACATACGTCATGATTCGCCGCAGGTGGCGGCTTACGTGGAAGCTGATAATGAGACGACGTGTCAGGACGCGTTAGATGCTTTGGATGAAGTGCGTGATCTTGCAGCAGCTCGGTCAGCGATTTATCAACAAGACCTGCATCGCTATCATAGCCGCAGAGTCAAGACCCGGACGTTCCAAGAAGGCGACTTGGTGTTACACTATATTCAAGATCAGACTGATGCACACAAGCTATCTCCCCCCTGGGAAGGACCTTTCGTGGTCAGCAGAAATCTGAACAATGGGTCATATTATCTTATCACCGTAGATGAGTCACGTACTTCTGGACAGGAGACCCACCGGCCGTGGAATATCGCTCATCTGTGGCCTTACCATACTTGAGGAATCGACTCCCATCTTTGTACATACATACTTCATTGTATCTATATTTTTCATATAATAAAGTTTGCATCCTTGCAAGTCGGGGCCTCTGCCGTTTTTCTTTTGCATTACAGATTTGTGCAAAGATGAAAACTTCTACATGATCACTTGGAGGCTTTCAACCCATCGGGATTTAGCTCGCTCACCCTGTTGAACGGCTCTTCAGCCAAAACAACAACATTGTACAGCGGCTTAAAGGACGGCAACTTACAAGTTGGTGATCCACAAGAAGACGACTTAAAATTTGGTGATCCACAAGACGGCGGCCTACAAAATAGCGCACAAGTTGATGTCGTCGACAAGGTCGTTTGGGGGCTTTCAACCCACCAGGTTAAGCTTCAACCCTCTCGATCAGGCCTTTCAGGCATTGTAAGGCGGGACGTGGACCCAAATGTTGACTCCGTCAACCAGATCATTAGGGGTGCAGCGAGTTGTAAACTTACCCCTTTTGATGCCTCTCCAACCGGGGACCCGCCAAACTCTTACCAGTTAATCACCGCTTAGAGACATTGTCTGTCCAACGTACCGGACAGTTAATCTCACCAGGAGACCCTGAGCACTGGTTAAGGTTCAAATGGCAGACTGTGTCACGTGAAAGGGGGCTTCTGGGCCCTAGGGATACTCATGCCCTGCTGTGTCTCTTTCTGAGACGCTGCGCTCATCAATCCTCGCCTGGAAACCAAGTATTGTTATGAGTTCAAGTAGCGAGTCCACCCAACGGAACCAGGGTCCGTGTCTCTTTCTGGGACGCTACGCTCTTCAATCTCGCCTGGAAACCGAGCATTGATATGAGTTCAAGCAGCGAGTCCACCCAGCAGAACCGGTGGACGAGTCTCTTTTGTTGGAAATATGCCCTAGAGGCAATAATAAATTAGTTATTATGATATTTCCTTGTTCATGATAATCTTTTATTATCCATGCTATAATTGTATTGATCGGAGACTTAGATGCATGTGTGGATACATAGACAAAACCATGTCCCTAGTATGCCTCTAATAGACTAGCTCGTTGATCAAAGATGGTTAAGGTTTCCTAGCCATGGACATGAGATGTCATTTGATAACGGGGTCACATCATTAGGAGAATGGTGTGATGGACAAGAACCAAACTACAAACATAGCATATGATCGTGCCAGTTTATTGCTACTGTTTTCTGCATGTCAAGTATATGTTCCTATGACCATGAGATCATGCAACTCACTGACACCGGAGGAGTGGCTTGTGTGTATACAACGTCGCAACGTAACTGGGTGACTATAAAGGTACTCTATAGGTATCTCCGAGGGTGTCTGTTGAGTTGGCATGGATCAAGACTGGGATTTGTTACTCCGTGTGACGGAGAGGTATCTCAGGGCCCACTCGGTAATACAACATCACAACAAGCCTTGGAAGCAATGTGACTAAGTGTTAGTCACGGGATCTTGTATTACGGAATGAGTAAAGAGACTTGCCAGTAACGAGGTTGAACTAGGTATGGAGATACCGACGATCGAATCTCGGGCAAGTAACATACCGAAGAACAAAGGGAACATCATAAGGGATTAACTGAATCCTTGACATCGAGGTTCGACCCATAAAGATCTTCGTAGAATATGTAGGAACCAATATGGGCATCCAGGTCACGCTATTGGTTATTGACCATAGAGGTGTCTCGGTTATGTCTACATAGTTCTCGAACCCGCAGGGTCTGCACACTTAAGGTTCGATGTCGCTTCGGTAGTGTAGAGCTATGCATGGTGGTGACTGAAGGTTGTTCGGATTCCCGGATGAGATCCCGGACGTCACGAGGAGCTCCGGAATGGTTCGGAGGTAAAGATTCATATATAGGAAGTCCTATTTTGGTCACCGGAAAAGTTTCGGGCTCATCGGCAGTGTACCGGGAGTGCCGGTAGTGTACCGGGGACCATCGGGAGAGGTATTTCGACCCAAGAGACTACATGGGCTGTGGGAGGGTGGAAACCAGCCCTTAGTGGGCTGGTGGAAGTCCTCTAAGAGGCCCATCCAGCTGGAGTTGAAAGATAACGGAAAAAAAACGCAAGGTGGAAAGAGATTCCAAGTAGGAAAGGAGGAATCCTGGTGCTACTAGGATTGGAGGAGGATTCCTCCTCTCCTCCTTGTGCAAGGGCAGCCTTGGTGCACCATCCCTGCTCCTCCCTCCCTCTTATATATACTGGTGGTATTGGGTGTTTTGCACTTGATTTTACGGCCACGTGCTACCCATTCCACCGGTGCTCCTCTAGATCGGATTTCCGCAGTGCTTAGGCGAAGCCCTGCCGGAATTGCTCCACCACCATCGCCGGAGCACCGTCACACTGCCGGTGAACGCTTCCTCCTCTCCACGTCCTCTTTATGGATCAAGACGGTGGAGATCGTCTTCAAGCTGCACGTGTGCTGACTGCGGAGGTGCCGTCCGTTTGGCGCTAGATCGGAAGGACCGTGATCAAGATCACGAGACAGATCGCGACGAGATCACGAGACAGATCGTGATGAGTTTGTGGGACGGATCACGACGAGATCGCGGGACGGATCGTGATGATTTTGCGGGACGGATCGCGATGAGATCGCAGCACGGATCGTGATGAGTTCGCGGGACGGATCGTGATGAGATCGCGGGACGCTCGGTGATTTGGATCGCGAAGACGTTCGACTACACCAACCGCGTTTCTTAACGCTTCCCGCTTAGCGATATACAAGGGTACGTAGATCCACTCTCCCTCTCGTAGATGCTCATCACCATGGATAGATCTTGCGTGTGCGTAGGAATTTTTTTGTTTCCCATGCAACGTTCCCCAACAGTGGCATCATGAGCTAGATCTATGTGTAGATGAGATCTCGAGTAGAACACAAAAGGATTGTGGGCGTTGATGCTTAGATTGCTTCCTCCCTTGGTCGGATTTTGGTTCAGCGGTATTGTGAGAGGAAGCAGCCCGGACCAACATTACTCGTACGCTTATGAGAGACCGGTTCCCTCGACCGCAACTTGTTGCATATATGGCTTGCGGGTGCCAGTTTCTCTCACTTTAGTTGGATCGGATTCGACAAAGGCGGTCCTTGAGAAGGTTGAAAAGCAACTAGTGTATCACCGTTTTGGTTTTTGCGTAGATGAGAATTGTTCTTCCTAGATACCCATAGCAGCCACGTAAAACATGCAACAACAATTAGAGGACGTGTAACTTGTTTTTGCAGGGTATGTTGTGATGTGATATGGCCAATTACATGATGTGATATATGTGATGTATGAGATGATCATGTGATGTATAGATTATCACGACTTGCATGTCGATGAGTACGGCAACCGGCAGGAGCCATAGGGTTGTCTTTAATTATTGTATGACCTGTGTGTCAATCATTAAGCGCTATGTAATTCTTTACTTTATCGCTAAACGGTAGCAATAGTAGTAGAAGCATGTTGGGCGCGACAACCCCGATGGCGACACGTTGATGGAGATCAAGATGATGAAGATCATGGTGTCATGCCGGTGACGATGGAGATCATGCCGGTGCTTTCTAGATGGAGGTCGAAAGCACAAGTTCATGGCCATATCATGTCACTTATGATTTGCATGTGATGTTAATCCTTTTATGCACCTTGTGTTGCTTAGGACGACGATAGCATTATAAGGTGATCCCTCACTTAATTTCAAGATAAATTGTGTTCTCCCTGAGTGTGCACCATTGCGAAAGTTCGTCATATTGAGACACCACGTGATGATCGGGTGGGATAGACTCTACGTTCACATACAACGGGTGCAAGCCAATGTTGCACATGCAGAACACTCAGGTTAAACTTGACGAGCCTAGCATGTACAGACATGGCCTCGAAACACAAGAGACCGAAAGGTCGAACATGAGTCATATAGTAGATATGATGAACATGATGATGTTCACCATTGAAACCACCTCAACTCACGTGATGATCGGACTTGAGTTGGTGAATTTGGATCATGTTTCACTCGAACGACCGGAGGGATGTCATTTTGAGTGGGAGTTGTTAAGTAATATAATTAATTGAACTCATTATCATGAACATAGTCAGTAGTGACTTTGCAAAATTATGTTGTAGATTACTTGCTCATGCTGTAGCTCCCTTGAATTTTTTATATGTTCCTAGAGAAATAGAGTTGAAAGATGATGGTAGCAATATTGCGGACTGGGTCTATGATCTGAGGATTGTCCTCATTGCTGCATAGAAGGCTTATGTCCCTAATGCACCACTTGGTGCGCCAACCCCTCTAGCGTCATTTGTAGATGTTGTGAACATCTGACAGGCACGTTCTGATGACTACTTGATAGTTTAGTGCTTCATGCATTACGCCTTAGAATTGAGGCTCCGAAACGTTTTGAACATCATGGAACATATGAGATGTTCTAGGAGCTGAAATTAGGATCTCAGGCTCGTGCCCGTGTTGCGAGATATGAGAACTCCAACGAGATTCTTTGCCTGTAAGATGAAGGAGAATAGCTCAATCATTGAGCATGTGCTCAGATTGTCTGGGTGCTACAATCGCTTGAATCGAGTGGGAGTTGATCTTCCAAATAAGATAGTGATTGATATTGTTCTCCAAGTCACTGTCACTAAGCTACTAGAACTTGGTGATGAACTATAAACGCCAGGGATAGAAATAATGATCCCTGAGTTGTTCGCGATGTTTGACACCGCGAAGGTAGAAATCAAGAAGGAGCGTCAAGTGTTGATGGTTAGTCAAAACCACTAGTTTCGAGAAGGGCAAGAGCAAGGAGGGAAACTTCATGGATAGCAAGTCAGTTGCAGCTCCAGTGAAGCAACCCAAAGTCTAACCCAAACCCGAGACTAAGTGCTTCGATTATGAGGAGAACGGTCGCTGAAGCGGAACAACCCTAGATACTTGGTAGATAAGAAGGCTGGCAAAGTCGACAGAAGTATATTTGATATACGTGTTATTGATGTGTACCTTGCTAGTACTCCTAGTAGCACCTGGGTATTGGTACCGGTTCGGTTGCTAAATAATAGTAACTCGAAGTAAAAGCTACGGAATAAACGGATACTAGCTAAGTATGAGGTGACGATGTGTGTTGGAAATGTTTCCAAGGTTGATGTGATCAACATCGCACGCTCTCTCTACCTTCGGGATTAGTGACAAACCTAAATAAATGTTATTTGGTGTTTCGCGTTGAGCATCAACGTGATTGGATCGTGTTTATTGCAACACGGTTATTCATTTAAGTTAAAGAATAATGGTTATTTTGTTTACATGAATAATACCTTCAATGGTCATGCACCTAGTGAGAACGGTTTGTTGAATCTTGATCGTAGTAATACTCATGTTCATAACATTGATGCCAAAAGATACAAAGTTAATAATGATGGTACCACATACTTGTGGCACTGCCGGTAAATGTCATATTGGTATAAAGGGCATGAAGAAACTCCATGCTGATGGATCTTTGGACTCATTCGATTTTGAATCGATTGAGACATGTGTACCATGCCTCTTGGGCAAGATTACTAAGGACCCCGTTTTTTGGTTTGATGGAGCGGGCAAGTGATTTGTTGGAAATGATACATGTTGATGTATGCAATCCAATGAGTCTTGTCACATGCGGTGGATATCGTTATTTTCTTACCTTCACTGATGATTTGACTAGATATAGTGTATATTTGCTTAATGAAACACAAGTCTGAATCGTTTGAAAGGTTCAAGAAAAGTCAAAGTGGAGTTTAAGATCATCGTGACAAGAAGATAAAACTGTCTACGATATGATCGTGGAGATGAATATCTGAGTTGCGAGTTTGGCATACAACTTTAGACAATGTGAAAATTGTTTCACAACTCACGCCACCTGAAACACCATAGTGTGATGGTGTGTCCGAACGTCATAGTCGTGCTCTATTGGATATGGTGCATGCTACGATGTCTCTTATCGTTTTGTTACTGTAATTTTGGGGTTATGCATTAGAGACAACTACATTCACTTTAAATAGGGCACCATCTAAATCCGTTGAGATGACACTGTGTGAATTATGGTTTGATAGAAACCTAAGCTGTCATTTCTTAATGTTTGGGGCTGCGACGCTTGTGTGGAAAATGTTTTCACCTAATGAGGTCGAACCCAAAGCGGACAAATGCATCTTCATAGAATACCCTAAGAACAGTTGGGTGATCCTTCTATCTCAGATCCAAGCATAAATTTTTTGTTGCTAAAACTGGGTCCTTTCTCGAGGAAAAGTTTCTCTTGAAAGAATTGAGTGGGAGAAAGATAGAACTTGATGAGGTTATTGAACCTCTGTTTCAAACAGAGAGTAGCGCAGCGCAGGAAGTTGTTTCTCTGAAGCCTACTTTAGTTGAAGAGGAAGTTAATGATGATGATCATGAAGCTTCGGATCAAGTTACTATCGAACTTCGTAGGTCGACAAGGACGTGTACTGCTCCTGAGTGGTACGACAACCCTGTCTTGGAGGTCATGTTGTTGGACAACGATGAACCTACAAACTATGGAGAAGCGATGATGGGCCCAAAAACCAACAAATGGTTAGAGGCCATGAAATCCAAGAAAGGATCCATGTATGAAAACCAAGTATAGACTTTGGTGGACTTGCTCGTTAGACGGCAGGTCGTTAAGTACAAATGGATCTTTAAAATGAAGACAGACACTGATGATAAATGTCACCATTTGTAAAGCTTGACTTGTTGCAAAGAATTTTATGGCAAGTTCAAGGAGTTGACTGCGATGAGACTTTCTCACTCGTAGCGATGCTAAAGTCTGTTGAAACTATGTTAGCAGTTGCTGCACTTTCAATTATGAAATCTGGCAGATGGATACCAAAACATCATTTCCTTAATGGTTTACTTGAGGAAAGGTTGTATGTGATACAACCAGAAGGTTTTGTCAGTCCTAAGGATGCTAAAAGGTGTGTAAGCTTCAGTGATTCTTTTATGAACTGAAGCAAGCATCTCGGAGTTGGAATATACACTTTGATGAGGTGATCAAAGTTTTTGAGTCTATACAAAGTTTACGAGAAACTTGTATTTTCAATAAAGTGAGTGGGAGCACTATAGAGTTTCTGACAAGTATATGTGGATGACATATTGCTATTCGGAAATAATGTGGAATTTCTGGAAAGCATAAACGGTTGTTTGAAAAGTGATTTTCACCTGAATAAAGCTACCTAATTGTTGAGCATCAAGATCTATAGAGATAGATCAAGATGTTTTGGTAAGACTTTCAATGAGTACATACCTTGACAAGATTTTGAAAGAGTTCAAAATGGATTAGTCAGAGAGAAGTGTTCTCGCCTGGTTTGTAAGGTGTGAAGTTGAGTGAGACTCAAAGCTCGACAACGGCAGAAGAAAGAGACAGGACGAACGTCGTCCCCTATGCCTTAGCCATAGGCTCTGTATAGGATGCCATGCTATGTATCGCACCTGTGTGTGCCTTGAGATGAGTCTAACGAGCCAATAACATGACCCGAAGCCTCTTCGGCGGGTCATATCCCCACCATTAGGCCCCAGGTTGAATTGAGCTTGCTCACCTCATCCTTCTCTTCCACTTTTGCCGAGCCGCCCGGAAATGACCCGGCGTGACGTCATGAGATCTGCTGATGTGTCACCAAATCTTTCACTTTAACTGTCATCCCGAGAATCGAGGTGTCCGCCTTGGTCAAACGGTGTCATCGCCTGGATTTTCGCGCCTTCCTTAACCCCCTTTTAAATATAACCCGTGCGGGTCGGTGTTTCCCATTCTCCCGCTCGTGCCTCTGCTTCTTCGTCTTCTTCCCGTCGCCGCCCCAGTGTCTTCGAGATATGCACCGGTGCCGTCCGAACATCGTCCCCAACCTTGGCCGCTGCATCACCCTGAACGTACTAGAGATTCATCCGCCTCTGCCACACCATCTCCGGTAAGCTTTCCTGCTCCCTAGATTGTCGCTGCCATAGTAGGGTTTTCACCGGTACTCCACCGCCGCCGTTCGGGCTCCGGCACTGCCTTCGTCGGTGTATCTTGACGCCGCTAACGCCTTTAGAATGCGCTCTTGCACCGCCGCCACACGCGGGCCGGCCGCGCGTAATGCACGGGCCACGATGGCCCCAATCTGTTTCTTTTTCCTCCGCTCTTCATCGCTAGGTCAGAATAAAATTTATTTTCTCTGCTTTTGTAGATCCGTAGATATAGTAACATCTTGCGGAATCTGTTTTTAGGACTTAGCCGATTTTTCGATCTTCCCTTTCCCTGTTGAGTCGCCAAGCTTCTCCGCTCTTATCAGCCAGGTCTTCCGCTTTATCCGTAGTGCCCTTAAACTTTTTAAGCCGTCAAAAATATTTGCTTGCGCTTCGACTCATCGCGCCTTTTATCTTGCACAACACTTAAGCCACCAACATGTCTTGTGCGTCCGACTCATGCAACTGGGTTGGGTCATGCATTACGGAGGACTTTTTGTCGGATTTTGTTCACGCGGGTACTCTTCTTCCTAAGGAAGTCATTAGCTGGCGGGTCCCAGGTGATGAGACGCGGCCCAAACCTCAAGAAGGTGAAGTGGTGGTTTTTTCTGACCACGTTGAACGAGGGTTCGTGCCTCCTAGCTCAAAATTCTTTCTGGACGTCCTTCACTGTTATAAGCTTCACCCGCAAGACTTGGCCCCCAATTCCGTCTCAAACATATGCAATTTCCAAGTGCTCTGTGAAGCCTGCCTTCAAATCAAGCCGTCTGTGGGGTTCTTTCGGGAGTTCTTTTACGCTAACCGGCAAACTGAAGTGATAGCCGGTCCGAGCCTATAACTTGGAGGCATATCCATCCAGCGGCATAGAGATATCATTTTCCGGCTACGCAGATGCCGAGTCACCCCAAGGACTGGAACAAGACCTGGTTCTATTGCAAGGACATCTCTCCTGAGAACGAGCGTCCTTTGCCGGGTTATCGTCCTTCCCGGCTCACAACAACATCAGAGCTTCCCAGCCGGCCATCAGCTTCAGAACATGCAAGATATGAGCCGGCTCATGCCAAAATCAAGGCTCTCATGGCCAACGGCTTAATCGGGCTGGACCTGATCCACTGCTGGATTTCGTGGCGAATTATGCCTTTGAGCCATAGAAGCCGACTCATGTGCGAATATAAAGGCAAGTATGATAGCTCATTATGCTTTAGCCGATCCACATTGACAGAGAATGACATTACCCTCGCCATCTGGAGCCTTGTCCATGAAGCTTCCGGATCATGTAGCGAGATTGGCCTGGCGCCTTTTTGTGCCATCAATCCAGCTCCCGATGTAAGTTTAATCTCTTCCCTTCCATCTCTTAGACGTTGTTTGCACTTTGTTGATTTGATATTCATTCTCCGGGTCATTCTTATAGGCCGACTCAGGCTTCTAGAAGAGAGAATATGTTGCCCCTCCGAAGAAATCTAGGAAGAAGGTCCCAACCAAGAAGGCTAAAAAATATGCCCCGCAAGATAATTTGCTTGACCCACCACCATCATCCAGCTCAGAGGTAAAGTTTCAACTGTCTTGCTTGATCTTATACCTTCCTATTTTAACACTTACTTTACTCACAGGATGAAGTGGAAACCAGCAGTGCCAATGCTCTTGAGGTAAATTACTTTTCCTCCGGCTCAGAATGTTTCGTCCCCCGAAAGCCGCGGCGGGTTATCAGAAAAGTTCCTCTTTCTCACCCTCTTGCTTATCTGGCTCCCGATTTTCTCTTAAAAAAGCAATAGCAAATCGAGCGTCGACAGACTCGAAGCACCGGCTCTACCGAGCTCATGTTGCCAAACTCTCTAGCTCCCAAGAAACGCCCCGCCGAGGTTTAAACCCCTTCTTTTCTTTTATCTTTGCTTTGTAAACTTGATACTCTCTTCACCTTTCTGTTTTATTTTTGTAGAAATCTCCTTCCTCCGGCCCAGTTATTGAAGAACCGGAGCCTGAACAGCCGGAGGAAACTCAACCGGAAGAAAACCTGACGGCTGCCTCCATAGAGCCGGCCGCTGAAGATGTCATCATGGAGAGCCCTCCAAGGGCTCCTTCCAAGCCGGCGACTCCTGCCAAGATCCCTGATACTCCGGATGTTGTTATCACCGGGTTTGGTCATCAAACGCCTCCGGCTCATGTGTTTACCAAACATACAGAGCCGGCTGAAGCCTTAAAGAAACTGAACTTCGACTCTTCATGCGAGAAGATGACCGTTGAAGAGCTACACGCTGGGTACATAAACCGGGTTACCACCAGCCGGGATTTGGAACTTCGGTTGATCTCTTCCAATAAGACAAAATATGAGGTACTTTTCCTTCTTACTATATCTTTACTTAGCCCCAAGAGCCGGCTTAACGTATGGAGTCATTGAGCCGGGTCTTTCTGTGACCTCTGCAGATATTGTCATGTCAAATTCCTTTAAAATTGCTTTAGCTTTGTACTGTAAATAAAGTGAACCGCCAATTGTAGCCCCCAAGGGCCGTCTCATATTATATTTGAGCCGGGATTGTAATGTAGACAACTTGAAGATCTAGTCGTAACCCCCAAGACCCGGCTCAAACTTGATCAAGTTGAGTCGGTGCTTCCATTATTAGTACATTAAAGAGCCATAGCGTAGCCCCCAAGTTCCGGATTAGCTTCGAAGGAGATGAACCGGAACTGCATACTTGAAAGATCAAATATACATTAGCCCCCAAGTGTCAAATATATTGCTTGCAATCTGTTTGAGACTTGTATTTGCTTTTAACACTCGTCCTGCATTTTGGCGGCTTATCCTGTATTTTGATGTATCATAGGAAGCTTTGAATGACGTCGGGTCTCAGTTGACGGATCTGAGGGCCAACCTGGCGGCTCAGCAAGAAGCCCAAAGTATCGCTGATGAAAAATGTCGGCTTCTCTCTAAGGAATTGGCCAATATCACCGCTGAGCTTACCTCTTTAAAAGAGACAGCTGAATCTGAAAAGGCTGCTTTAACCAAACGAGCGGACGACGGTGAGCAGCGGCTTACAGCTGTGGCGGAGGAACTTCAAGGTCTGAAATAGCACATTGTGAAGATGTCAGCCGCCCTATTTGGTAAGCTTTCTTGTTTACTTTGTACTGTTTAGCATTGCTAGTGAAAAGACTGGCGACTCATTAATTTTATCCGTCTCATCCAGGTCCCAGGAGCCGGCAGTTGGCTTCTGATAGCCTTCTGCCACTGAAGGCCATTTACACTTTTGCGGAGTAGTTATACTGCGGCGCCATCTTCACAATCAAGAGCGTGCAGTACAAGGAGAAGATCCCCACTACTCTGAAAGGGGTCTTGGAACTCTTCTCTACAATGCCCAAGCAGATTGAAGAGCTCAAGAAGTCCGCCTTCCGCCAAGGAGCCGTTGCTGGTTTGAGTCGGGCTCTTGCCTTCGCTCCCGAGCTAACGCCGGCTGAAATGATGGATGGCTACCCGTCTAAGAGAGATCACGGCTCAGAATTCACCGAAGAAGATTATACCCGGTGTGTCAAAGAGTCGCGCTATCTGGCTTCTGTTCTGGCGGATGAAGCTGACTTGAGCACCTATCAGGCGGCTTATGATGCAGAGGAGAAGAGAATCTGCGGGCCTCTCTATGAGTTGAAAGATCTGACACCCGCCCGCAGTAAGGATCTCTTTCCTTGTGAGCTTGACGCGTCTCCGTTCCTTGAAGGGTCATTTGCTGCTCTGGCTGACTGTAATTGGGACTTGGGCAATCTTCAGATAAAGCCAGCAGAAGACCCGAAGTAGGATGAGCCGGCCAATAACTGAATTTTATTCTTTTAGCCTTTCTGAGCACAGACTTATGTAATGACCCGTCGTGGGCGGTTGACAATGCTTTTGCTCCTTCTGAGAGTATCTTTTGTAATAGAGTAAACATGACTCTGCCACTTGGTGGCCATATATATTTGCACCTCTCTGTGTTTTAATGTGTTGCCGGCTCATCAGGGATAAACCTTTGAGATTTTCTGATGAGGGGTGTCTGTCTTTTAAGACGCCATTCCTTTCTCCAGAATATTAAAGCCGGATAGTCTCTTTGAAACCTTAAATTTTGTCGACCGAAGCAACATGGCTCCGGCTCTCATCGGACGAAGTCATTAAAGAGCCGGTTGTCTTTAGGATAATGTAAGCTATACCTGATGGTAAGAAGCCTCTATCGACAACTACGGCTATTGATGAGCCGGAATTTTTTGAAGAGAATTGCGGCTGTGTAGCCCCCAAGTGCCGGGTAGTTCCGCCGGCCACAACCCGGGATTTATAATTGCCTTGGTCTAACCCGGCTTTTATAAGCCGGCATGATACAATACGCGATGATGATTTTTTCTTCCTCAAAAAGCCCATATGACGTCTCTTCTGCGTGAATTCGAATGGTTAAACTCATACCAGTTCAGGGTCTCTGTCGAGATTGGCCGTCAATTATTTGAACCGGCTCAGGGTCTCTAAGCGAGATTGGCCGTCAATTTCTTGAACCGGCTCAGGGTCTCTAAGCGAGATTGGCCGTCAATTTCTTGAACCGGCTCAGGGTCTCTAAGCGAGATTGACTGGTAAGAGTACAGTGAACACCGGCTGTCGATGGGAGATGTAAGCTATACCCCAAGGCAAGAAGCCTCCATCGACAACCGCAGATAATAATTAGCCTGAGACGGCATAAAGCTGGCTGTTTGAAAGGAGAAGTAAGCTATACCCGAAGGCAAGAAGCCTCTTTCAACAGCTACAGTTGATAAGCAACTGAATTTTGGCGTAAACGCCGGTTGTTAGGGTGAGATAAGCGAACCCGTTGGTAAGAAGCCCCCTTCGACAACCGCGGTTAATAAGTAACCGGAAGTGGCATAAAGCCGGCCATTAGGGTGAGATAAGCGATACCCGTCGGTAAGAAGCCCCCTTCGATGGCCGCAGTTGATAAGCAATTGGAATTTGGTCTACACGCTGCTGTCTTAGGGTACTGTAAGCTATACCAAAGGTAAGAAGCCTCCATCAACAACAGCGCTTAATGTAACCACACTGGGCATAAAGCCAACTATACAAGGGATAAGTTAGCTATACCCGGAGGCAAGCAGCCTCCTTGCAACAGTTTAATGACAGCTGGCTGTGCAAAGGAGAAGTAAGCTATACCCGAAGGCAAGAAGCCTCTTTGCAACAGTGCTTTAATTGGACATATTGCCGGCTGTGCAAGGGAGAAGTAAGCTATACCCGAAGGCAAGAAGCTTCCTTGTCACAGCGCTTGATAGGGCACAAAGCTGGAGGGTAGACCAGCCGTTTTGATGACGAACAAACCACTGCAACTCAAAAAATTTCAGCCGGAAAATTTTATCTTGATTGTACAAAGGTGTACATAAGAGCAGAGGCCCCAGTCTTGTGCGGGGATACTAGCTTTTACTCATATGAACATGATATATACAATGATAGTGGCTTTCAACCCCTGCTAAGTAAAGTATGGTCGCAGATGTGCGATATTCCATGGCCGCAATGTCTCTTGACCCGCGGTTTCCGACTCATCTCTGACATCAATGAGGTAAAATGACCCATTGTTAAGGTTCCTGCT
Organism: Hordeum marinum; assembly: GCA_022496015.1. NCBI lineage: Eukaryota > Viridiplantae > Streptophyta > Magnoliopsida > Poales > Poaceae > Hordeum > Hordeum marinum. Next base: position 491,383,494 of record CM039676.1, on the reverse strand, counting down.
GACCACAAAAGGCCCCTCCCATGGTGGAGATAACTTATGCATTCCAGATTGGTCTTGAATCAGCTGGAGCACCAGGTCACCTTCCTGGAACGTCCGGGCCTTTACCCTGCGGCTAGCATCGTAGGTCTTGTTGATAAATTGCCGACCTAGCTGTTGCTAACTCTCGTGCTTCATCCAAGGCGTCCAACGCATCTTGGCGGGCTACCTCATTGTCCGTCTCAACATAAGCTGCCACCCTTGGTGAGTCGTGCCGGATGTCACTGGGTAGAACCGCTTCAGCACCGTACACCATGAAGAAAGGTGTAAAACCTGTAAATCTGTTAGGTGTAGTTCTGATGCTCCATAAGACGGAAGGCAACTCCTCAACCCAACATCCGGGTGTTCATTTCAAAGGAACCATGAGTCGTGGCTTGACACCTCTTAAAATTTCCTGATTGGCTCACTCTGCCTGACCATTAGACTGTGGATGTGCCACGGCTAAAACATCAAGCCGGATACGCTCCTTCTCACAGAACGTTTTCGTAGCTCCTTTGGATAAATTTGTTCCATTGTTTGTAATAATACTGTGTGGGTAACCAAAGTGGTAAATCAGCTTTTTAACAAATTGAACCGCCGTAGCTGCGTCACATTAACTGACCGGCTCTGCCTCTACCCACATAGTAAATTTATCAACCGCCACCAGAAGGTGCGTTTTCTTATCCATAGATCACTTGAAAGGTCCTACCATATCGAGCCCCCAGACCGCAAACGGCCAAGTGATTGTTATCATCCTCAACTCTTGAGTCGGAAGGTGAGCACGCCGGCCAAACTTCTGATAGCCGTCACACTTGCGAACTAAATCTTCTGCATCCTTGTGAGCCGTCAACCAGAAAAACCCATGTCGGAAAGCTTTAGCCACCAAATATTTTGACCCGGCGTGATGCCCACAGTCACCAGCATGAATTTCATTCAATATTTGCCGGCCCTCCTCTGGTGAGACGCGGCGCTGAAAGACACCCGTCACACTACACTTATGTAACTCACCGTTAACAATTGTCATAGACTTAGAATGGCGAGTGATCTTCCTGGCCGCATAAGGAATAGTCCAATCTGGCGTAGCATGCAGAGCCGCCACCGGTTCCGCCTCCGGGTCAGGAATAGCCAGATCCTCCTCAGAAGGTATCTTGACAGTCGGATGATGCAATACATCCAGAAAAACATTAGGTGGTACCGGCTTTCGTTGAGAACCTAACCGTGACAAGGCATCAGCCGCCTCATTCTTGCGACGATCAATGTGATCCACCTGGTACCCCTTGAAGTGACCGGCAATGATATCAACCGTCTGTCGATAAGCCGCCATCCACGGATCCTTGGAGTCCGAAGTGCTTGAAACTTGCTGAGCCACCAGATCTGAGTTGCCTAAACACCTGACCCGGCTTAAATTCATCTCTTTAGCGACTCTGAGACCACAGAGCAGTGCTTCATACTCAGCTGCATTATTAGTACAAGGGAACATTAACCGGAGCACATAACAAAACTTGTCACCCTTGGGGGAGGTGAGAACAACTCCTGCCCCGGACCCTTCTAGCTGCTTGGATCAATCAAAGTGTATAGTCCAATACGTGTTATCCGGATTCTCTTCAGGGGCTTGACATTCAGTCCAATCATTTATGAAATCCACCAAAGCTTGAGACTTAATTGTTGTACGAGGAACATACTTGATGCCAAGAGGACTCAACTCTAAGGCCCACTTCGCAATCCTCCCTGTAGCCTCTCTATTTTGAATGATATCCCCCAACGGGGAAGAACTGACCACTGTTACTTGGTGCCCCAAAAAGTAATGTTTTAACTTGTCATTGGCCATGAAAACTCCGTATTCTAACTTCTGCCAATGCGGATACCTCTGTTTAGACTCTGCCAAAACTTCACTAATGTAATAAACCGGGCTTTGCACAGGATACTCCTTCCCTGCCTCCTTGCGCTCAACCACAATTGCTACACTGACCGCTCTGTTGTTAGCCGCCACATAAAGGAGCAAAGACTCTTTCTCCATCGGAGCAGCTAACACTGGCGGCTCAGTCAATTATTTTTAAGAGCTTCAAGTGCTTCGGCCGCTGCTACGCTCCATTTAAACTTGTCTGTCTTCTTCATCATCTGGTATAAGGGAATAGCTTTCTCCCCAAGCCGGCTTATGAAGCGGCTCAACGCAGCAATCCGTCCTGCAAGGCGCTGAACGTCATTAATGCACGTCGGCTCACCCAAAGAAGTGATGGCCTTAATCTTATTTGCGTTAGCCTCGATGCCCCGCTTAGAGACCAAGAAACCCAAAAGCTTTCCTGCTGGAACACCAAAGACACACTTCGTCGGGTTAAGCATCATCTTGTAGACCCGGAGATTGTCAAAGGTTTCTTTCAAATCCTCTAAAAGAGTTTCCTTCTTTCTGGACTTAACCACGATGCATCTACGTAAGCATGGACATTTCGGCCAATCTGATTGTGGAGGCAATTCTGCACACAACGTTGGTAAGTCGCCTGGGCACTCTTGAGCCCGAAAGCCATGGAGACGTAGCAAAACGCCCCAAAAGGTGTAATAAACGTCGTCTTCTCCTGATCTTTCGTTGCCATCTTGATCTGATGATACCCTGAATAAGCATCTAGGAAGCATAAACTTTCGCATCCGGCTGTTGCATCAATAATTTGATCGATATGAGGGAGCGCAAAAGGGTCAGCCGGGCAAGTCTTGTTAAGGTCCGTGTAATCTATGCACATACGCCATGTGCCGTTATTTTTTAGTACTAGCACCGGGTTAGCCAACCACTCCGGGTGAAAAACTTCCACTATAAAGCCTGCGGCCAAGAGCCGAGCCACTTCCTCCCCAATAGCTTTACGTCTCTCTTCGTTGAACCGCTGTAGAAACTGTTTGATCGGCTTAAACTTTGGATCCACTTTAAGATTGTGCTCAGCGAACTCTCTCGGTACACTTGGCATGTCAGAAGGCTTCCATGCAAAGATGTCCCGATTCTCACGGATGAATTCGATGAGTGCACTTTCCTATTTGGGATCCATGTGAGCCTGAATGATGAACTGCTTGGATGAATCACCCGGATTGAAATCTACTGCCTTGGTATCATCCGCTGAAAACATGAGTGGTGGATCAACTTCTGTCGTAGGCTTCTTGAGCGGGGTCATATCCTCCGGATCAACGTTCTCTTTGTAAAATTTCAGCTCCTCCTAAGCACAACTAGACTCTGCATAAGCCGCATCTCCTTCTTCACACTCAAGAGCCGTTTTCATGTTACCGTGAACGGTAATTGTGCCATTTAAGCCGGGCCTTTTGAGTTGCAGATAAACATAACAAGGCCTAGCCATAAATTTAGCATAAACCGGCCTCCCAAATAGCGCATTATAGGGACTTTTGATTTTGACCACTTCGAACCACAAAGACTCCACCCTGTAATTATGCTCATCACCAAAAGCCACTTCCAATGATATCCGACCCACCGGGTATACTGACTTACCCGGGACCACACCATGAAAGACGGTGGAGGAAGGTTTAAGATCCTTGTCAAGCAACTTCATCTGTCGGAAAGTGTGATAGTAAAGGATGTTGATGCTGTTACCTCCGTCCATGAGCACTTTATTCACCATATAGCCATTCACCTGAGGGGCCACAACTAGAGCCAGCCGGCCCGGGTCATCCACCCGCGGCGGGTGATCCTCCCGGCTCCACATTATATCATATTCAGACCACGGCAAATATCGCGGGAGAGCCGGAGCAACCGTATTAACCGCTCGCCTCCACAACTTCTCGTCTCGTTTACTGTGACCGGTCGTGAATACGTGATACTGCCCAGAACTGAGCTATTTCGGGTTACTCTGGAACCCGGACTGATTGCGCTGCTGCTGATTGTTGTTATTGCTGTTGTTGCCAGGATGTTGTTGGTGCCCCCCTTGGTTGTTCTGACCCGGATGCCCATTTCCTGAACCGCCGGCGCCGAATCCAGCCCCTGACCCACCGTGCCCTGAGCCGCCGGGCGGGCCACCGCCCTGGTTATTACGCGGTTGGGAATGCTGATTTTTGAATCTCTGCATGATAAAGCAATCATCCCACGCATGCAACGCCCGCTTGTCAGGCATGTTGTGCTCCGGACAAGGCTTCCTAAGCGCCTCCTCGAAATTAAAAGGGCCCCTGTTCCTTGGCCTGAATTTTCCACCCCCCTTGGGATGATTCTGTCCTGTGTTGGTATTTGCCACTAACTCGGATCCGCCATTAGTGTTCTTCCGCTTATTTTGATTCCCATTGTTCACAAAACCTTTTCCTTGATCTTTTTTCTTCCTTTGATTGGCTTTCTCATCATCCGAACCCGGATCCTTGGTGTTATTTGAGTCGGCATACTTCGTCAAGGCCGTCATGAGCTCTCCCATATCCTGACACGTGCGCTTGAGCCGGTCGAGTTTCTGCTTCAATGGAACAAAATGACAATTCTTCTCTAAGATAAGCACCGCTTGAGCCGCTGTGATCTGCTCTGAAGAGTGAATAATGGTCGACACCCACCAGACCCAATGATGGGCCGACTCATTCTCCTGTTGAACACAGTGGTCCAGATCGACAATAGTCATAGGCTGCTTACAGGTCCCCTGGAAATTCTTAATAAACTTTGCTCTCAGCTCCGCCCATGAGCTTATCGTGTTAGGTGGCAGACCTTTCAGCCATGTACGGGCCGGACCCTCAAGCATCATGATGAAGTATTTTGCGCATACCGCCTCACTGACATCCAGCATCTCCATGGCCAGTTCATAACTTTCAACCAACGCCTCCGGGGGTAGATCAGCTGTGTAATTTGGAACCTTTCGAGGCCCCTTAAAGTCTTTGGGCAGCCGGTCACTCCTCAGAGCCGGAGTTAAACATGGCACCCCTACAGCTCTGGTACTAACTACTCCCATTGACACGGAAAGCGCCGGCTCTGGACGGGCTGCAGCTATCTCCGCCTCTCGCCTGTCTCCTGCCTGGTCCATGATGGCTTGTGCATCTAGAGCCGCCCTATTGTCCTCCAGTGGTCCGCGGCGCGGGTGACTGCTGGGACACGCCGGCGACTCATAACGTCGGCTGAAACTTCGACTGGGGAGGGGGTAGAGTGAACCCGGCTCCGGCTATGAGTATACTTCTCTTGCTGGGCCATGGCCGTCTGCAAATATCCAATGGCGTTCCGCACCTCCTCCGCAAAGGGTGCCTCATTTGGGATGGGGATCGTCTCAAGCCAGGCGGTCGCTTCTACCATATTCTCGGCCGGGTTAGAATAATGACCCGCCGGTGTTGGAAAAGCCCTAGGTGAGATTTGGTTATGCTGGGGTGGATGAGTCGCCGGGCGCTCCATCAGGCGGCTCTCCGGCGCACCCATAACCCGCCTCGCTCCAGGGGTGTTAAAAAGGTTCCTCGCTTCATAACGTTCTGGTAAATGGGATTGATGCCTCCTCCGGTGCACCGGGCCGCTGATCTCTGCTCTAGATCCAGTAGGAAAGCTTCTGCCTTGATACGCTCCGCTTCTTCCTCCATCTGGGCTTTCAGCTCGGCCGTCCTTTGCTGCTCCTATGCCATCCGGCCCTTGATCCGTGCCACCTCTAGATTCCTAGCTGCTTGATTATCCAGGGTTACCTCTGTGGCCATGAGAGTTGTGAGTTCGTCCATCAATTCCACTAGAACCTGAGCTGGCGGCGGCGGGCTATCACCTGCTGCGGTGGCTCCCGCAGCCGTGTCACCGGCGGCTGAAGTCGATCCTGCCATGAACACCGCCGCGTGAACCGGAGGGCTCAGAGCATCCGTCTCAATGCCCTCTACCTCAGAATAGTTATCATAGTAGCTCCCAAGGCCACCGTTGCTGAGCCAATACACTGATTATGTCACCCCACTGGACGACTCATCTTCTGAGCAAACGAGAGTTCCCTATGACCCAGACGCTTCTAGGTCCATGCCTTGAGTGAAGCCCACAAGAACGTGCTTTTGACCTAGACGGGCATGGGCTGACTACATAACGCACGTAGATTGGAGACGCCGAGCCGGCTCAACGATGTTGGTGCAGACGTCCGGCCCGGGTGTAGATCCATCAACCTTTCCGATGAAAACCTGGATCCCGCCGAATGGAACCCGGAAACCATACTCCACAGAACCAGCATCAAGCCCCCAGCCGGTGTCGTCAATGTAGAGCCGGCCACGGCGACTCTTGTTCATCCTTCCAACCACGTATCCTTCGAGCCCTGGGAGAGAGCCCTTTGAGAACTAAACACCACCAAGCGCTGGCCCCACGGTGGGTGCCAACTGTCGTGGTTTTATCATGGCAGATGTCCGGGTGAACGGACTTCGGTTCGAGGCCATCGCCAATGGGGTGGACTCAAAGGGGTTAGTCGGGACGAAAGACACGGATTTACCCAGGTTCGGCCCCTCGAATCGAGGTAACAGCCTACGTCCTGCTTGTGTTTGTATTGCTTGCGTATCGATTACAAGGAGCGAAAAGCTTGACCTAGTTCTCAATTGCCCTCTAAGTCGCCCCGGGTCTGCCTTTATATAAGAGGTCAGAACATCCGGGTTGTTACAATTGCTAACCGAGTCTCTCTCTATCTTCTTGTCCAAGCCGTCTGTGAGTCGGCTTGCACGCCCGGGTCTTCTCAGTCCGGGCCATCATACGGCCCACACCGTGAGCCGCCTATCCTCTTGGGCCACTTAATCTTACAGCCCACCTTCGGTCCGATTCACGAGCCAATAACATGACCTGGAGCCTCTTCGGCGGGTCATATCCCCAACAGGAAGTCCTATTTTGGTTGCCGGAAAAGTTTCGGGCTCATCGGTAGTGTACCAGGAGTGCCGGTAGTGTATCGGGGACCATCGGGAGAGGTATTTCGACCCAAGAGACTACATGGGCTGTGGGAGGGTGGAAACCAGCCCTTAGTGGGCTGGTGGAAGTTCTCTAAGAGGCCCATGCGTCTGGAGTTGAAAGAGAAAGAAAAAAACGCAAGGTGGAAAGAGATTCCAAGTAGGAAAGGAGGAATCCTAGTCCTACTAGGATTGGAGGAGGACTCCTCCTCTCCTCCTTGCACAAGGGCAGCCTTGTTGCGCCACCCCTCCTCCTCCCTCCCTCTTATATATACTGGTGGTATTGGGTGTTTTGCACTTGATTTTACGGCCACGTGCTACCTGTTCCACCGGTGCTCCTCTAGATCGGATTTTCGCAGTGCTTAGGCGAAGCCCTGCCAGAATAGCTCCACCACCATCGCCGGAGCGCCGTCATGCTGCCGGTGAACTCTTCCTCCTCTCCACGTACTCTTTCTGGATCAAGACGGTGGAGATCGTCATCAAGTTGCACGTGTGCTGAACGTGGAGGTGTCGTCCGTTCGGCGCTAGATCAGAAGGACCGTGATCAAGATCACGAGACGGATCGCGACGAGATCGCGGGACAGATCGTGATGAGTTCGTGGGATGGATCGCGACGAGATCGCGGGACGAATCGTGATGAGTTCGCGGGACGGATCGCGACGAGATCGCGAGATGGATCATGATGAGTTCGCGGGACAGATCGTGATTGGATCGCGGGACGGATCGTGATGAGATCGCGGGACGCTCGGCGATTTGGATCGCGAAGACATTCAACTACACCAACTGCATTTCTTAACGCTTCCCGCTTAGCGATCTACAAGGGTACGTAGATCCACTCTCCCTCTCGTAGATGCTCATCACCATGGATAGATCTTGCGTGTGCGTAGGGAATTTTTTGTTCCCATGCAACGTTCCCCAACATCTTTCTGGTTCGTTGTGCTCTTATCAGATAATCTCTCCTAGAGACCCTAAGCCCCTCAAAGGAGTTGACGGTCACTCTCGTTAGAGACCCTGCATTGGTATGAGTTTGAGCATCGAGTCTAGCCAGGAAGAACCATCATATGAGTTTTTCAAAAAAAATAAAGCAAGACCATTATATATTGCATCATACATTGCATCGTGCATTCCATCATACATTACATCATGCATTGCATCATATTTACATAGCATGCCGGCTTATCAAACCGGGTCAGAGCAAGATTATGAAGGGAGAAGCAAGGCTACAACAGATTTTAACATCTCCGGGTTATGCTTTTTCAAGCCGCCCTTATGACGATGCAGACTATTCTGTCTTGTTTACTTTTGCAAGTTTTTATCTCTCAAAGATAAACAGTTGTTAAGTATGGTGAAAGACATTGTGAGAAGAGTGCAAGGCAGATTATAAGTGCATAAGATGATTGTAACGTCATGTGTGCACGATGGCATGGCTGGGCCATTCAAGTTTCTGCTACGCCTATTACAAAGATCTCCAGGAGTTCAAAAGATGAAGGACTTCAAGTTTTTCATACACTTCCAAATACCGGCGGCTCAGCAGGCAGGTTACAGACAGTCAAGAATAACAAAGTTTTAACTTGCCAGCGGGTCATCCTGTGTCGGGTCTTCGCGCTCTTCGATCTGAAGATTATCCACATCCCAGTTGCTGTTTAATAAGGCTTCAAACTCAGCTTCGTCAAAAAGAGGAGATGGATCAACTTCAGGGGCAAAGAGTGGCTTACGGCATGCAGGGATCAAGTCCCTGGCTTCAAAGGTTGGGCAGCGCAGACGTTGATTGTTTGCATCGTAAGCCGGCTGATAGGGAGTTAGATCCATCTCGTCAACAAGGGTGGAGGCAAGTAACCTGGAGGCCTTTATGCTTTTGGCGTATTCGTCTTCAGTAAATTCTGAGCCATCATCCTTTTTGGACGGGAAGCCAATCATCATCTCTTCGGCAGTCAGTTCAGGAGCAAAGGCCAGGGACCGGCATAGAGCGGCTATTGCTCCCTTCCTAGCAGATGATCGCTTCAGCTCTTCAATCTGCTTGGGCAGAGTGGATAAGACTTCTATGACCCCCTTTATGAACTTGGGAACATACTTGGCAGTCATCAAGGCTTTGATGGTGCAGAGGGCTCCACTATACAGTTGCTCCGTCAAAGTGTATACCGCCTTCCGCTTCATCAAACTATCAGAGGATAACTAGCGGCTTCTCTCACCTGCACAAAAAAATTCAAGTATAAGCCGCCCGAAAGATATTTTTGATTTGACATGGAAATTTTCTAAGCCGTGCATACTTACCAAAGATAGCGGCAGTCATCTTGGATATATGGCCCTTGAGAGTTTTCAATTCTTCTGCCATGAGCTTAAGCTGCTCCTCATTATCGTTTGCACGCTTTGACAGGGCGGCTTGTTCAGATTCGGCAGCCTCCTTATACGTGGCAAAGTCAATTTGGAGCTTTTCAAGTTTTCAACAGCTACCCGTAATTTTTCTTCTGCTATGGCTCGGGTGGTTTGTTGGGTGGTAACATTTGCCCTTAAATCCGCTTGCACAGATTTAGTTGCGTCTAAAGCCTTCTGCGTTGTACAAGTGGCAGATTATAAAAGTTAAGTTGCCAAGATAAGGCAATGAGGAAACTATTCTGATACAAGTCCCAAGCAGATTACAAGCAATATACTTGGCACTTGGGGGCCAATGTCTATATTTTCTCTCCAAGTTTGCATAGAAATTCCGGCTCTCATAATGACCCAGACTTGGGGGCTACACCCGCCGAGCTTCTTAACAAGGGAAGTTCCGGCTCATGATTTTCATAATGACCCGGACTTGGGGGGCTACACTTGGATCTATATTTCAAGTAAGTACCGGCTTATATGTGTTCTAACCCGTTACTTGGGGGCTACATGTTAAGTTCTTTACAGTATGACAAGATTTGAAAGATCCGGTTCATCATTTGCAATATTAAACTAGCTCTTAGGGGCTACATAAAGGTATAAGGGAAAAAGAAAGAGAAGGATAGTACCTCATATTGTTTCCTCATTAATCCAACAAGTTTGGATTCCATGTTGCGACTGGCAGAAAGACGATTCAAGTAACTAGCATGCAGATCGTCCGCAGACATTTTCTCTAGCACGGGAAATCCAAAGTCAAGTTTTTCTGGAGAGCAAGTGTTAATCTTGCTGGCGTGTTTTGTCAACACATGTGGTGTAGGAGATTGATAACCCGTCCCAGTGATGATAACGTCGGATGAGACGGATCTTTGATGGCGGTTGAAGGATTGGGTGGCTTAGGGTCATCCATTGGACTCTCAGGAGTTGTCATACGGTGATCTTCCGGATCTGGAGGTGGAGGAGTGCACTCAGGTGCATCTTTATTAGCTTCAGAAGGTTCATCAGGAGTGGAAGGAGCCGGCTCAGCAGTTTCCGGCTTTTGGGCAGTGGAAGGAACGGTTGACCCCCATGTCTTCCTTCGTTTTGCTTGAGCCCTGGAAGTAAAAATAGTTATTATGCGGTGAAGGTAAAATATAATACACGCGCCGCAAAGTAAAAGACATACTCTGGGTTGATCTTCATAGGAGGAAGCTTGGAGGCAGTTGAGTCGCCGGACGAAGGGGGTGACTCCTATAAAATTGAGATAATAAAGTACAAGAATAAGGTGACAGTACAGGAGAATAAGGCGGATATTAAGACTTGGTAAAAAGAGCACCTCCGTCGGTTGTTTCCATGGAGCCGGGAAGTGTGGTAAGCCGGCCATAAGATCTTCAGAGCTGGAGCTCCGGGTTTGACATCGCGAGTCGTGATGTTGCTTTTTCAACGGAAATTCGGGGTCTAAGTAAGCAAGAGGATGTGAAAAAGGAACTTTTCGGATGACCGCCGTATTTTCTCTTGCGGTAAGACCTCTGAGTTAGAGGAAATGTAAGTTACCTCAGGAGCGTTGGTGTGACTCGTTTCCGTTTCCTCTTGTGTACAAACGATGTCATTAAGTTGCGTAAAGAGATATTTAAGGGAATTAAGTTTTCTACCCATGAGTCGTTCAGTGCATGTAGTTCTTGAGCTTAAGCTTTCTTCTTACGGCCACGCGCGTTAACCGTGGGACTTCTTCTTCATGGGGGAGTGTATTTCTTCTTCCAGAAGTTAGAGTCGGCCTGTATGAAGAGCCGCCAAAAGAGTTAAAAATGTCAGGTATAAGGTTAAGACATGAATGAGCAGTTTTGAAAAGAAGGTCTCTTCTTACATCCGGAGTTGGGTTTGCAACGCAGAAGGGTCTTAACCCGATTGTGTTGCAAGTCTCCTGGGTTGCACGGAGAAGTTGTTTTACAGCAAAGTTGACATTTTCTTCTGTTAGAGGCGTGTGGTTGAAACAAAGAGGATCAATCTCGTCGCCTGTATATTCGCACATAAGCCGGTCAAGCTGGCTTAGTGGTAAAACTTTCCACGAGACCCAGCAGCAGGTTAAGTCGACTCCAGTTAAGCTATTCGGCAGGAGGGCCTTGATCTTTGCAAAAGTCGGAGCATACTTCGCTCGTTTTGCGGCACACATCCGGTCTGGAACTTCAGTGGAAGTACAGAGTCGGGTAGGGCAGTAACCCGACAGTGGATTTTGTCCTTCTGGAGAGGTTTCCCTGTAATAAAACCAAGTCATATTCCAGTCTTTGGGGTGGCTTGGCAAAAGGGCAGCCGTATAAGCCAGATCTCTCCGTCTCTAGATGGAGACGTCGCCGAGCTCCAAGCTTGGTTCAGCCGCTACTTCTGTTTGGTGGTTGACGGAGAAGAAATCACGGAAGAGGTCGACAGACGGCTCTTCTTGTAGGTAAACTTCACACAGGACTTGGAAGTTGCACATGTTGGTGACCGAATTTGGGGCAATGTCTTGAGGGTGAAGCTCGAAAAAGTGGAGGACGTCTTGGATTTTTTTTACCCGGGCGGGCTGAAACCGTGGAGGACATGATCAGCGAATACAACAACCTCCCCGTCCTTAGGGGTGGGCCTCTTTTTTGACCCAGGAACCCGTCAGTGGACGACATCCTAAGCCGGCAATGAGCCCGTCTCTACGAACTCAAGTAAGAATTGTTGGGTTATTCCAAAGCCAACCCAATCACATGATGAAGGTGCTCGCGACATGGTGCGGGTCAAACTGTGAAAGGTCTAGGATGCGGCAGGTTAGAAAACGCCAAACAATCAAGACGGGAGTGGTTAACATAATAGTGAGATGCTAAGTCGCCAGTACATTTCATCAGAAGAGACGGTAACTCGATGGCAGGTGAAGTGGGCAAGATTGTACTACACATATTACTAAGTGCAGACAAACAGGTTTCACATATCACGACCATGGCTAGGGATCTACAGGCAAGGATAAAAAAAGAAATATATTCAAACCCTAAAAATGGTAGTGGAAGAACAGGTAGCTATCGCGCGGAGGAGAGTGGAGATAGAGATCTATAACAAGTGACTATTGGCTCCACATGGATAGCTGCGGTGGATTAACAACATTGCAAGATTTTAGGAACTGATTATCAAGCTAAATTACAACGAACGGTCTAATGAATAGCGAAGAACGCTAATGGAAACCCAATGAACTCGGGGGGATTCAAATGAGGTGCTTGCAGATCTGGCAAGGGTTGAGAGGAGTACCTTGCGGATGCAGTCGGCGCGGGCGGAACTTTGGACTAACTCAGGTTGATGCAGCGGCCGGCGTTGAGGACGACAGTGAGGTCCGGTCGGCGCGACGGAGCTCCAGAGGAGTGAAGCATCGAGAGGAAGAAGAAGAAGACAGGGGCGGAGGAAAGAGAAAAGACCCCCTCATGACCTTATTTATGAGATGTGATGGCAAAATAGTGCGTGCATGAATCGAGGAGGTGAACCGATGCTGACCAAAGGGGACGCCTCGATTTTCAGGCTGACAGTTTTAATGAGAGGATCCCTTGCGGAAGTTGTTGGAAATATTCCCTAGAGGCAATAAATAAAGTGTTTATTATATTTCCTTGTTCATGATAATCGTTTATTATACATGCTATAATTGTATTGATTGTAAACACACTACATGTGTGGGTAAATAGACAACACTATGTCCCTAGTATGCCTCTAGTGAACTAGCTTGTTAATCAAAGATGGTCAAGGTTTCCTAGCCATTGACATGTGATGTCATTTGATAACGGGATCACATCATTAGTAGAATGATGTGATGGACAAGACCCAAACTACAAACGTAGCATATGATCGTGTCAGTTTATTGCTACTGTTTTATGCATGTCAAGTATATGTTCCTATGACCATGAGATCATGCAACTCACGGACATCGAAGGAGTGCCTTGTGTGTATCAAACGTCGCAACGTAACTGGGTGACTATAAAGGTGCTCTACAGGTATCTCCGAGGGTGTCTGTTAAGTTGGCATGGATCAAGACTAGGATTTGTTACTCCGTGTGACGGAGAGGTATCTTAGGGCCCACTCGGTAATACAACATCACAATAAGCCTTGCAAGCAATGTGACTAAGTGTTAGTCACGCGATTTTGTATTACGGAACGAGTAAAGAGACTTGCCGGTAACGAGGTTGAACTAGGTATGGAGATACCGACGATCGAATCTCGGGCAAGTAACATACCGAAGAACAAAGGGAACATCATACGGGATTAACTGAATCCTTGACATAGAGGTTCGACCGATAAAGATCTTCGTAGAATATGTAGGAACCAATATGGGCATCCAGGTCCCGCTATTGGTTATTGACCGTACAGGTGTCTCGGTCATGTCTACATAGTTCTCGAACCCGCAGGTTCTGCACACTTAAGATTTGGTGACGTTTTGGTAGTATAGAGTTATGTATGGTGGTGACCGAAGGTTTTTTGGAGTCCCGTATAATATCCCGGACGTCACGAGGAGCTTCGGAATGGTCCGGAGGTAAAGATTCATATATAGGAAGTCCTGTTTTGGTCGCCGGAAAAGTTTTGGGCTAATCGGTAGCGTACCGGGAGACCATCGGGAGGGGTATTTCGACCCAAGAGGCTTCATGGGCATTGGGAGAATAAATACCAGCCTTTTTTGGGCTGGTGGAAGTCCCACACAAGGCCCATGCGGCTAGGGAAGAGAAGCCCAAAGGGAAAAGGTGGAAAAAAGGCCAAAAAGGAGGAATCCTAGTCCTACTAGGATTGGAGGAGGAGTCCTCCTCTCCTCCCCACTTCGGCCGAACCAAGGAGTCTTGGCCCTTGCGCCAAGTCCTCTCCTACCTCCCTCTTATATATACTGGGGGTGTTAGGGTTTTTGCACAGAATTTTCATCCACGTGCTACCCGTTCCTCCAGTGCATAGTTTCTCCTCTAGATCGGATTTCTGCAGTGCTTAGGCAAAGCCCTGCCGGAATAGCTCCACCACCATCGCCAGAGCACCGTCATGCTGCCAGAGAACTCATCTACCTCTCCCCTCCCTCTTGCCGGATCAACAAGGCGGAGATCATCATCAAGCTGTATGTGTGCTGAACGCGGAGGCGCCGTCCGTTCGGCGCTAGATCGGAAGGACCGTGATCGAGTTCGCGGGACAGATCGTGATTGGATCGCAGGACGGATCGTGATTGGATCGCGGGACGGATCATGATTGGATCGCAGGACGCTCGGGCGATTTGGATCACGGAGACGTTTGACTACACCAACCGCATTTCTTAACGCTTCCCGCTTAGCGATCTACAAGGGTACGTAGATCCACTCTCCCTCTCGTAGATGATCATCACCATGGATAGGTCTTGCGTGAACGTAGGAAAATTTTTGTTTCCCATGCAACGTTCCCCAACAGTGGTATCACAGCTAGGTATATGTGTAGATGAGATCTTGAGTAGAACACATAGAGTTTGTGGGCGTTGATGCTTAGATTGCTCCCTCCCTTGGTCGTGTTTTGGTTCAGCGGTATTGTGAGATGAAGCGGCCCGGACCAACATTAATCGTACGCTTACAAGAGACTGGTTCCCTCAACTGCAACTTGTTGCATAGATGGCTTGCAGGTGCCAGTTTCTCTCACTTTAGTTGGATCGTATTTGACAAAGGCGGTCCTTGAGGAGGTTGAAAAGCAACTAGTGTATCACCGTTGTGGTTTTTGCATAGATGACAATTGTTCTTGCTAGATACCCGTAGCATCCACGTAAAATATGCAACAACAATTAGAGGACGTCTAAGTTGTTTTTGCAGGGTATGTTGTGATGTGATATGGCCAATTACATGAAGTGATATATGTGATGTATGAGATGATCATGTGATGTATAGATTATCACGACTTGCATGTCGATGAGTATGGCAACTGGCAGGAGCCATAGGGTTGTCTTTAATTATTGTATGACCTGTGTGTCAATCATTAAGCACTATGTAATGCTATACTTTATCGCTAAACGGTAGCAATAGTAGTAGAAGCATGTTGGGCGCGACAACCCCGATGGCGACACGTTGATGGAGATCATGGTGTCTTGCCGGTGATGATGGAGATCATATGTCCTTGATGCACCGCTTGGTGACCAACCAGAAGACATGACCTCCGAAGACGTTAAGAACGCTTGGGAGGCACGTACTGGAGATAACTCAATAATTCAGTGTGCAATATTGTATGGCTTAGAACCGGGACTTCAAAGACGTTTTGAACGTCATCGAGCATATGAGATGTTCCAGGAGTTGAAGTTTATGTTTCAGAAGAATGCCCGAATCCAGAGGTATGAGACCTCCGATAAGTTCTATGCTTGAAAGATGGAGGAGAACGGGTCTATCAGTGAACATATACTCAGAATGTCTGGGTATTCAACTCGTCTAGCGGGGTTGGGAATTGCCCTTCCACCAGAGGCGATCACTGACAGAGTTCTTCAATCACTGCCACCTAGTTACAACAGCTTTGTGATGAACTATAACATGCACGGGATGAACAAGTCAGTTGTCGATCTGTTTGCGATGCTAGAAGTCCCTGAGTCTGAAATCCAGAAAGAACATCAAGTGTTGATGGTCAATAAAACCACTAGTTTCAAGAAGAATGGCAAGGGCAAGGGAAAGAAGGGTAAAACCAAGAAGGATGGAAAAGCAGTTGCTACTCCTGTAAAGAAGCCCAAGCATGGACCTAAGCCAGAAACTGAGTGCTTTCATTGCAAGGGAATTGGTCACTGGAAGCGGAACTGCCCCAAGTACCTGGCTGACAAGAAGGCGGCCAACGACAAACAAGGTATATATGATATACATGTTATTGATGTGCACCTTACTAGCTCTCGTTGTACTACCTGGGTATTTGATACCGGTTCGGTTGCTCACATTTGCAACTCAAAACAGGAACTACGAAATAGAAGAAGGCTGGCAAAGGATGAAGTGAGAATGCGCGTGGGAAATGGTTCCAAGGTTGATGTGATCGCCGTCGGCACACTCTCTCTTCGATTACCATCGGGATTAGTGATGAACCTGAATAATTGTTATTTAGTCCATGTGTTAAGCATGAACATTATATCTGGATCTTGTTTATTGCGAGACGGTTACTCATTTAAATCAGAGAATAAAGGTTGTTCTATTTATATGAGTAATATCTTTTATGGTCATGCACCCAATGTGAGGGGTTTATTCATATTGAATCTTGATAGCGATGGCACACACGTTCATAACATTGATGCCAAAAGATGTAGAGTTAATAATGATAGTACCACTTTCTTATGGCACTACGTTTAGGTCATATTGGTGTAAAACACATGAGGAAGCTCCATGCTGATGGACTTTTGGAGTCACTTGATTTTGAATCACTTGACACATGTGAACCATGCCTCATGGGCAAGATGACTAAAATGTCGTTCTCTGGAACAATGGAATGGGCGAGTGACTTATTGGAAATCATACATACTGATGTGTGCGGTCCAATGAATGTTACAGCACATGGTGGATATTGTTATTTTCTCACCTTCACTGATGACTTAAGTAGATATGGGTATATTAACTTAATGAAACACAAGTCTGAAACGTTTGAAAAGTTCAAGCAATTTCAGAGTGAAGTTGAGAATCATCGTAACAAGAAGATTAAATTCCTACGATCTGATCGAGGAGGTGAATATCTGAGTTATGAGTTTGGCAGTCACTTAAGATAGTGTGGAATTGTTTCACAGTTGACACCGCCTAGAACACCACAACATAATGGTGTGTTCGAGCATCATAATCGAACCTACATATGGTGCGTTCTATGATGTCTCTTGCTGATTTGCCACTATCGTTTTGGGGTTATGCATTACAGACAGCTGGATTCACTTTATATAGGGCACCATAAATATCCATTGAGACGACGCCATATGAGCTATGGTTTGGCAAGAGGCCAAAATAGTTGTTTCTTAAAGTTTGGGGATGTGATGCTTATGTCAAAAAGCTTCAGCCTGAAAAGATGGAACCCAAAGCGGAGAAATGCGTCTTCATAGGATACCCAAAAGAGACAGTCGGGTATACCTTCTATCTCAGATCCGAAGGCAAAGTGTTTGTCGCTAAGAACAGAACATTTCTTGAGAAAGAGTTTCTCTCGAAGGAATTGAGTGGGAGGAAAATAGAGCTTGATGAGAGTTATTGAACCTTTACTTCAACCAGAAAGTAGCGCAGCGCAGAAAGATGTTTCTGTGGAACCTACGACGATAGAAGAGGAAATTAATGATGATGATCATGAAGCTTCGGATCAAGCTACAATTGAACCTCGTAGGTCGACAAGGGTGCGTACTACTCCTGAGTGGTACGGCAACCCTGTCTTGGAGGTCATGTTGTTGGACAACAATGAACCTACGAGCTATGGAGGAGAAGTGATGGGCCTGGATTCCGAGAAATGGTTAGAGGCCATGAAATCCGAGATGGGATCCATGAAAGAAAACAAAGTATGGACTTTGGAAGTATTACCTGAAGGGCGAAAGGCCATTCTATACAAATGGATCTTTAAGAAGAAGACAGACGCGGACGGTAATGTCACCGTCTATAAAGCTCGACTTGTGGCAAAGGGTTTTTCACAAGTTCAAGGAGTTGACTACGATGAGACATTCTCACCCGTGGCGATGCTTAAGTCTGTCAGAATCATGTTGGCAATAGCTGCTTATTTTGATTATGAAATTTGGTAGATGGATGTAAAAATGGCGTTCCTCAATGGTTTCCTTGACGAAGAGTTGTATATGATGCAACCAGAAGGTTTTGTCGATCCAGAGAATGCTGACAAAGTTTGCAAATTAAGCGATCCATTTATGTGCTGGTGCAAGCATCTCGGAGTTGGAATAAGCGCTTGATGAGGTGATCAAAGCGTTTGAGTTTATACAAGTTTCTGGAGAAGCTTGTATTTACAAGAAAGTGAGTGGGAGCTCTATAGCGTTTCTAGTATTATATGTGGATGACATATTGCTGATTGGAAACAATATAGAAATGCTGGTGGAAGGGTATGTTCCTATGACCATGCGATCATGCAACTCATGGACATCGAAGGAGTGCCTTGTGTGTACCAAACATCACAATGTAACTGGGTGACTATAAAGGTGCTCTACAGGTATCTCCGAGGGTGTCTGTTAAGTTGGCATCGATCAAGACTGGGATTTGTTACTCCGTGTGATGGAGAGGTATCTCAGGGCCCACTCGGTAATACAACATCACAATAAGCCTTGCAAGCAATGTGACTAAGTGTTAGTCATGGGATTTTGTATTACAGAACGAGTAAAGAGACTTGCCGGTAACGAGGTTGAACTAGGTATGGAGATACCGACGATCGAATCTCGGGAAAGCAACATACCGAAGAACAAAGGGAACATCATACGGGATTAACTAAATCCTTGACATAGAGGTTCGACCGATGAAGATCTTCATAGAATATGTAGGAACCAATATGGGCATCCAGGTCCCGCTATCGGTTATTGACCGTAGAGGTGTCTCGATCGTGTCTACATAGTTCTCGAACCCGTAGGGTCTGCACACTTAAGGTTTGGTGACGTTTCGGTAGTATAGAGTTATGTATGGTGGTGACCGAAGGTTGTTAGGAGTCCCGGATGAGATCACGGACGTCACGAGGAGCTCCGGAATGGTCCAGAGGTAGAGATTCATATATGGGAAGTCCTGTTTTTGGTCGCCGGAAAAGTTTTGGGCTAATCGGTAGTGTACCGGGAGTGCCGGTAGTGTACAGGGAGACCATCGGGAGGGGTATTTCGACCCAAGAGGCTTCATGGGCTGTGGGAGAATAAATACCAGCCTTTTGTGGGCTGGTGGAAGTCCCACACAAGGCCCATGCGGCTAGGGAAGAAAAGCCCAAAGGGAAAAGGTGGAAAAAAGGCCAAAAAGGAAGCATCCTAGTCCTACTAGGATTCGAGGAGGAGTCCTCCTCTCCTCCCCACTTCGGCCGAACCAAGGAGGCTTGGCCCTTGCGCCAAGTCCTCTCCTCCCTCCCTCTTATATATACTGTAGGTTTTAGGGTTTTTGCACAGAATTTTCAGCCACGTGCTACCCGTTCCTCCAGTGCATAGTTTCTCCTCCAGATCGGATTTCTACAGTGCTTAGGCGAAGCCCTGCCGGAATAGCTCCACCACCATCGCCGGAGCGCTGTCATGCTGCCGGAGAACTCTTCTTCCTCTCCGCTCCCTCTTGCTGGATCAAGACAGCGGAGATCATCATCAAGCCGTACGTGTGCTAAACGCGGAGGTGCCGTCCGTTTGGCACTAGATCAGAAGGACCGTGATCGAGTTCGCGGGACGGATCGTGATCAAGTTCGCGGGATGGATCATGATTGGATTGCAGGATGGATCGTGATTGGATCGCGGGACGCTCGGTGATTTGGATCGCGAAGACGTTCGACTACACCAACCGCATTTCTTAACGCTTCCTGCTTAGCGATCTACAAGGGTACGTAGATCCACTCTCCCTCTCATAGATGCTCATCACCATGGATAGGTCCTGCATGAACGTAGGAAAAAATTTGTTTCCCATGCAACGTTCCCCAACTGACGTCACGAAATCTTTTTGGCATATCCGTAAGTGACGTCATGGCGAGTTATGAAATTATTTTGTTGCAGGTAACAAGTGTTGGAAATATGCCCTAGAGGAAATAAATAAAGTATTTATTATTATATTTACTTGTTCATGATAATATTTTATTGTCCATGCTGTAATTGTATTGACTTGAAACACATTGCATGTGTGGATATATAGACAACACTTTGTCCCTAGTGTGCCTCTAGTAAACTAGCTCGTTGAGCAAAGATGGTCAAGGTTTCCTAGCCATTGACATGAGATGTCATTTGATAACGGGATCACATCATTAGGAGAATGATGTGCTAGACAAGACCCAAACTATAAACGTAGCATATGATCGTGTTAGTTTATTGCTACAGTTTTCTGCATGTCAAGTATGTGTTCCTATGACCATGAGATCATGCAACTCACTGACACCGGAGGAGTACCTTGTGTGTATCAAACGTCGCAACGTAACTGGGTGACTATAAAAGTGCTCTATAGGTATCTCTGAGGGTGTCTTCTGGATTGCCATGGATCAACATTGGGATTTGTTACTCCGTGTGATGGAGAGGTATCTTAGGGACCACTCGGTAATACAACATCACAATAAGCCTTGCAAGCAATGTGACTAAGTGTTATCCACGGGATCTTGTATTACGGAACGAGTAAGAGACTTTCCGGTAACGAGGTTGAACTAGGTATAGAGATGCCGACGATCGAATCTCGGGAAAATAACATACCGAAGGACAAAGGGAACATCATACGGGATTAACTGAATCCTTGACATAGAGGTTCAACTGATAAAGATCTTCGTAGAATATGTAGGAATCAATATGGGCATCCAGGTCCTGCTATTGGTTATTGTCCATAGAGATGTCTAGGTCATGTCTACATAGTACTTGAAACCATAGGGTCTGCACACTTAAGGTTCCGTGACGTTTCGGTATAGATGAATAATGTGTGATGGTGACCGAAGGTTGTTCGGAGTCCCAGATGAGATCCCCGACATGACGAGGAGCTCCGGAATGGTTTGGAGGTGAAGATTTTTATATAGGATGTTCCGTGTTGGTTACCAAGAAAAGTTCGGGCGTCACCGGTAACGTACTGGGTGCCAGGAGGGTCCCGGAGGTCCACCGGAAGGGACCACCAGCCCCAAAGGGCTACATGGTCTGTGAGAGAGGGCACACTAGACCCTGGTGGGCTGGCCTTCCCTCCCACAAAGGCCCATGCGGCTGGGGGATTGGTGGGAGGGCCAACCCTAGGGTTGGCGCCACCTTACTTGGGTGGCAAGCCACCCTAGGGCACCTCCACCCTTGGCCACCGCCCCAAGGGGGAAACCCTAGGGTTTGGGGGCACCACCCCTCCCCCTATATATATGTGAGAGGGAGGAGGGCATCCGCACCCTAAGCCACGGCGCAGCCCTTCCTCCCTCTCCGATAGCCTCTCCTCTAGATTGGTTCAGCGAAGCTCTGCCGGAACAGCTCCACCACCACCGCCGCCACGCTGTCATGCTATCGGCGAACCCATCTACCTCTTCACTCCCTCTTGCTGGATCAATAAGGTGGAGATCTTCATCGAGCTGCACGTGTGCTGAACGCGGAGGTGCCGTCCGTTCGGCACTTGATCGGGAGTTCGTGGGACGGCTTGCGATTTGGATTGCGGAGACGTACGAATACATCAACCGCGTTCTTTAATGCTTCCGCTTAGCGATCTACAAGGGTATGTAGATCCGATTTCTCCTCTCACAGATGCTCATCTCCTAGATTGATCATGGTGAAGCGTAGGAAATTTTTTGTTTCCCATGCAACGTTCCCCAACAATAAGGACATAAGACTCGCTGCCAAATAAAATGGAAGATTGACATGGATGGGCTCAAATCGATCTGGGACTAATGTTGGGGATATAACCCCACGGTAAGACCTGCCCAGGAGGGGCCGGGTCATACCTGGCGGCTCGCTATCAAGTGAGCCGAAAGAGGAAGGCTAGGCCGCATGGCGGCTTACTAGATGGGCTGAGACGGAGGCCCAGAGACAGGGGATGGCGTAAAATCCGGGCGGGTAAGCCGCCCGGAGACGGCTTCCCAAAGGAGGGAAGGCGGTTTAGAGACAGTACCAGACACGTTGTAAGAGTCGGTTTGGGACTCGTGTAACCCGGGGCCTTGACCTCCTATATAAAGGCAAGACCCAGGGACGGCTTAGACAGAAACCAATCCATCGAGAGCTAGCTCAACCGAATACGCTCCCTTGTAATCGATACTCCAATCAATATACACAAGGCAGGACGTAGGCTTTTACCTCTTCCCGAGGGGCCAAACCAGGGTAAACCTGTGTCATTCATCCCGATCAACCCCTTTGAGTCCACCGCCTTAGTGATGGCCTTGAACCTAAGTCTTCGGACATCTGTCGTGACAAAACCATGACACTATCCTTGTGAGAACAATTCAGATGCCAAAACCAACCATTTAAGGGGTAATAATATGCATATGTTGCATTCACGAAGAAGAAAAAATTCAGTTGCGATATACAAACATAACAACAATTTGCATACAACTAATCCATATTCAACAGTTCATCTGATTAACCAGTTAACTTGCAATTAATACCTACTCGTAGATCACTCAGTACCCGACAAACTAATAAATCAACTAATTAATTGATTAATTGTATGATTAATTTTCTAATTAGCTGATTAATTCCCTACTCACCAGTCAACCGAGCATCTACTAGTTAACGATCTCCTCAACATTGCAACTAATATAAAATGATTTGTCCATAACAAGTTTGTGCAACTAATTAATCACTCAAAGGTTACCTAATATAGAATACTAAAGGATTTGAGCACAATACACAAGTGATTAGATCAAATATTTCATAAGACAAGATAGAGTGTCTCAGTTAACACCATATCGGCATCGGTGTCTAGGCAGTGTGGGCGGCTTGGTTCCTGGATGGAGGCACCAAGGCAGTGAGGCGACCCGCCGTGCTCGGCACCAACGACGAGTGTGGTTGGGAAAGAGACGTGAAGCACTCGATGAGTCAATATGAGACGATTACTACCTAGTAAAAAAATTGCATTTGGGTTGGGGAGGGGGGCACCGCCCCCTTAGACTTCTATGTAGCTCCGCCGTTGTCTTAGGCAGTCCATGGTCTTCCTCGAATGGGCGGGAGATGCTACGGGCACGCTGGCATTTCTCTGCGGCGGTGGTTATCCTCGCTAGGTTTTGCACACTCCTGAAGCCGAGAGATTTTTTGTGTACAACCACCACCATTTTCGTGTCCGGGAACTAAGAGCATCTCCAGCCGCCCACCCAAGAGGCCCCCCAAGGGCATTTTTATCTCCGATGGGTGAAAATCGGCCCAGTCGCGCCCCCAGGAGCCCATTTTTCGCTGGCTCGGGCCGAATTTTGCGCCGGTGTACCCAGCCCGAACCCGGTGCGCTGAGGGGCGCCTGGGCGCGCCAGGCGAAACGTTTTTGGCGCGAAAAGGAGTGGGTCCGCCGAGTCAGCGACCGCGCGGCGTCGTCGTCCTCATCGGCTCGGTTTCTCGCGGGGAATCAATGCAAGGCTGCTACACTGCCGTCGTTCAGCCTTCCATTGATGCGGAGGGTTCACAAGGCGGCGTTCATGGGCGACGCCGTCAGTACGGGGCGACGCGTGTCCACATCACGGCTCTCCATGCACCCCGTCGCCCCTATAAAAGCCGACCCCTTGCCGGTGCCCCGCCACACCTTCCCCTGCCCCAAACCCCTGCCGTTTATGCCCTTCTCTCTCCCTGCGGCGATCTCCTCTCCCTTTCTCCCCTCCCCCACCCCACCCCATGGTGGAGCGCTACCCAGGCGATGGCGCGGCCCACAATGGTTTCAGCCACCGGCACCTCCACGAGGACGAGCCTCTTGTACGAGGTGGAGTACCAGACGTCGCCCGACATGCGGGCTCCGGGCGCCTGGAGGCTCATCGTTGGCGGCGTCCTCATGCCGCCAGTGCCCACCGGAGCGGAGCAGCGCACCAAGATCGTGCGAATCTGGTCCTTCCTCTTTGAGGAAGTGCGCCGACAGCCGAGGTACACCCCGGACAGCACAAACCTCTAGACGGAGTACTTCGAGCATCGCCGTGAGGAGCAGCTTGCGTCCACCAACAGCGGCCCTGCGTGTGGCCGCAACAACAGCGAGGGTTGCCCCCTTTGGTGGGGCATCCACAGGTGCACGCTCGAGGACGTGCTCGAGCACATCGATATTGGGGAACGTTGCATGGGAAACACAAATTTTCCTTCGCTTCACCAAGATCATTCTAGGAGATGAGCATCTACGAGAGGGGAGAGTGGATCTACATACTCTTGTAGATCGCTAAGCGAGAAGCGTTAAGAAACACGGTTGATGTAGTCAAACGTCTTCGCGATCCAACTCACTGAGCGTCCCGCGATCCAATCGCGATCTGTCTCGATCTAGCACCGAACGGACGGCACCTCCGCGTTCAGCACACGTACGGCATGATGAAGATCTCCGCCTTCTTGATACAGCAAGAGGAAGAGGAGAGGTAGACGAGTTCTCCGGCAGCGCGACGGCGTTGTGGCGATGGTGGTGGAGTAATTCCAGCAGGGCTTCGCCTAAGCACTGTTGAAACGGATCTAGAGGAGAAACTATGGACTAGAGGAGAGGGCAGCACGTGGCTAAAATTCTATAGAAACAACCCTCAAAACCTCTAGTATATATAAGAGGAGGGGAGGGAGGAGACTTGGCTCCCAAGGGAGCCAAATCCACTTCGGCCAAAGTGCAGGGAGGAGTCCTCCTCCTCCACTCCTAGTAGGATTAGGACTCCTTCCTTTTTTCCACTTTTGCCTTTCATTCCACCTTGGGTTTCTTCCCCAGCCGCATGGGCTTCCTGTGGGCCTTCGGCCAGCCCACTAAGGGTTGGTATTACTTCTCCCACAGCCCATGTAGCCTCTTGGGTCGAAATAACCCTCCCGATGGTCCCCCGGTACCCTCCTGGCACTCCCGATACACTACCGATGAGCCCGAAACTTTTTTGGTGACCAAAACAGGACTTCCTATATATCAATCTTTACCTATGGACCATTACGGAGCTCCTCGTGACATCCGGGATATCATTCGGGACTCCGAACAACCTTCGGTCACCACCATGCATAACTCTATACTACCGAAACGTCACCAAACCTTAAGTGTGCACACCCTGCGGGTTCGAGAACTATGTAGACATGACCGAGACACCTCTATGGTCAATAACCAATAGCGGGACCTAGATGCCCATATTGATTCCTACATATTCTACAAAGATCTTTATCGGTCAAACCTCTATCTCAAGGATTCAGTTAATCCTGTATGATGTTCCCTTTGTTCTTCGGTATGCTACTTGCCCAAGATTCGATCGTCGGCATCTCCATACCTAGTTCAACCTCGTTACAGGCAAGTCTCTTTACTCGTTTCTGTAATACAAGATCACGTGACTAACACTTAGTCACATTGCTTGCAAGGCTTGTTGTGATGTTGTATTACCGAGTGGGCCCTGAGATACCTCTCCGTCACATGGAGTAACAAATCCCAGTGTTGATCCATGCCTACCCAATAGACACCCTTGGAGATACCTGTGGAGCACCTTTATAGTCACCCAGTTACGTTGTGACATTTGATACGCATAAGGCACTCCTCCGGTGTTCGTGAGTTGCATGATCTCATGGTCATAGGAACATATACTTGACATGCAGAAAACTGTAGCAATAAACTGACACGATCATATGCTACGTTTATAGTTTGGGTCTTGTCCGTCCCATCATTCTCCTAATGATGTGATCCCATTATCAAATGACATCTCATGTCAATGGCTAGGAAACTTTGACCATCTTCGATCAACGAGCTAGTCTACTAGAGGCACACCAGGGACAAAGTGTTGTCTATATATCCACACATGCAATGTGTTTCCAATCAATACAATTATAGCATGGATAATAAACAATTATAATGAACAAGGAAATATAATAATAAACAGTTTATTTATTGCCTCTAGGGCATATTTCCAATAGTCTCCCACTTGCACTAGAGTCAATAATCCAGTTCACATCACTATGTGATTTACATTGTAATGAATCGAACACCCATGCAGTACTGGTGTTAATCATGTTTAGCCCTTGGAAGAGGTTTACTCAACGGCTCTGCAACATTCAGATCCGTGTGCACTTTACAAATATTTATGTCCTTCTCCTCGATGTAATCACGGATGGAATTGAAGCATCGCTTTATGTGTCTGGTCCTCTTGTGAAACCTTGGTTCCTTGGCCAGAGCAATGGCACCAGTGTTGTCACAGAACAGAGTCATTGGATTTAGTGCACTGGGCACTACTCCAAGATCTGTCATGAACTTCTTCATCCAAACACCTTCCTTCGCTGCCTCCGAGGCTGCGATGTACTCCGCTTCGCATGCAGAATCGGCTACCACGCTTTGCTTGTAACTGCACCAGTTTACCGCTCCCCCGTTGAGAATAAATACGTATCCAGTTTGTGACTTAGAGTCATCTGGATCAGTGTCAAATCTTGCATCGATGTAACCCTTTACGACGAGCTCTTGATCACCTCCATAAATGAGAAACATTTCGTTAGTCTTTTTCATGTACTTAAGGATATTCTTGACCGCCATCCAGTGCTCCATTCCAGGATCACTTTGAAACCTTCCGGCCATACTTAAGGCAAGACTGACATCAGGTCTTGTGCACAACATTGCATACATGATAGATCCTGTGGCTGAAGCATAGGGGATGACACTCATCTTCTCTCTATCTTCTGCAGTCACTGGGCATTGAGTCTTACTCAACTTCAAACCTTGTAACACAGGCAAGAACCCCTTCTTGGACTGATCCATTTTGAACTTCTTGAAAACTTTATCAAGGTATGTGATTTGTGAAAGTGCTATTAAGCGTCTCGATCTATCTCTATAGATCTTAATGCCTAATATGAAAGCAGCTTCTCCTAGGTCCTTCATTGAAAAACTCTTGTTCAAATATTCCTTCACGCTTTCCAGCATTTCTATATTGTTTCCAATCAGCAATATGTCATCCACATATAATATTAGAAATGCTACAGAGCTCCCACTCACTTTCTTGCAAATACAAGCTTCTCCGTAAACTTGTACAAACCCAAACGTTTTGATCACATCATCAAAGCGCTTATTCCAACTCTGAGATGCTTGCACCAGTCCATAAATGGATCGCTGGAGTTTGCAAACTTTGTCAGCATTCTCTAGATCGACAAAACCTTTTGGTTGCATCATATACAACTCTTCCTCAAGGAAACTAATGAGGAACGCTGTTTTGACATCCATCTGTCAAATTTCATAGTCGAAATATGCAGCTATTGCTAACATGATTCTGATGGACTTAAGCATCGCTACGGGTGAGAAGGTCTCATCATAGTCAACTCCTTGAACTTGTGAAAAAACCTTTGCCACAAGTCGAGCTTTATAGACGGTGATATTACCGTTCGCGTCCGTCTTCTTCTTAAAGATCCATTTGTTCTGAATGGCCTTTTGCCCTTCAGGTAATACTTCCAAAGTCCATACTTTGTTTTCATACATGGATCCCATCTCAGATTTCATGGCCTCTAACCATTTCTCGGAATCCGGGCCCATCATCGCTCCTCCATAGCTCGTAGGCTCATTGTTGTCAACCAACATGACCTCCAAGATAGGGTTGCCTACCACTCAGGAATAGTACACGCCCTTGTCGACCTACAAGGTTCAATAGTAACTTGATCCGAAGCTTCATGATCCTCATCATTAACTTCCTCTTCAACTGTTATAGGCTATATAGACACATCTTTCTACGCTGTGCTACTCTCTGGTTGAAGTAAAGGTTCAATAACCTCATCAAGCTCTCTTTTCCTCCCACTCAATTCTTTCAAGAGAAACTCTTTCTCAAAAAAATGTTCCGTTCTTAGTGACAAACACTTTGCCTTCGGATCTGAGATAGAAGGCATACCCAACTGTCTCTTTTGGGTATCCTATGAAGACGCATTTCTCCGCTTTGGGTTCAAGCTTTTTAGGATGAAGCTTTTTGACATAAGCATCACATCCCCAAACTTTAAGAAATGACAACTTTGGCTTCTTGCCAAACCACAGTTCATATGGCATCGTCTCAACGGATTTCGATGGTGCCCTATTTAAAGTGAATGCAGCTGTCTCTAATGCATAATCCCAAAACGATAGTGGAAAATCGGCAAGAGACATCATAGAACGCACCATATCTAATAAGGTTCGATTACGATGTTCGGACACACCATTACATTGTGGTGTTCCAGGCGGTGTCAATTGTGAAGCAATTCCACACTGTCTTAAGTGACTGCCAAACTCATAACTCATATATTCTCCTCCTCGATCAAATCTCAGGAATTTAATCTTCTTGTTATGATGATTCTCAACTTCACTCTGAAATTGCTTAAACTTTTCAAATGTTTTAGACTTGTGTTTCATCAAGTAAATATACCTATATCTACTCAAGTCATCAGTGAAGGTGAAAAAATAACGATATCCACCACACGCCTCAATTATCATTGGACCGCACACATCAGTATGTATGATTTCCAACAAATCACTTGCCCGTTTCATTGTTCCAGAGAATGGCGTTTTAGTCATCTTGCCCATGAGGCATGGTTCACATGTGTCAACTGATTGAAAATCAAGTGAGTCCAAAAGTCCATCTGCATGGAGCTTCCTCGAGCGTTTTACACTAATATGACCCAAACAGCAGTGCCACAAGAAAGTGGTATTATCATTATCAACTCTACATCTTTCGGCATCAATGTTATGAACATGTGTATCAGCACTATGAAGATTAAATATGAATAAACCCCTCACATTGGGTGCATGACAATAAAAGATATTACTCGTATAAATAGAACAACCACTATTCTCTGATTTAAATGAGTAATCGTCTCGCAATAAATTGGATCCAGATATAATGTTCATGCTTAACGCAGGCACTAAATAGCAATTATTCAGGTTCATCACTAATCCCGATGGTAATCGAAGAGAGAGCATGCTGACGGCGATCACATCAACTTTGGAACCATTTCCCACGCGCATCGTCACTTCGTCCTTCGCCAGCCTTCGTCTATTCCGTAGTTCCTGTTTTCAGTTCCAAATGTGAGAAACCGAACCGGTATCAAATACCCAGGCACTACAATGAGAGCTAGTAAGGTACACATCAATAACATGTATATCATATATACCTTGTTTGTTGTTGGTCGCCTTCTTGTCAGCCACATACTTGGGGCAGTTCCGCTTCCAGTTACCAGTTCCCTTGCAATGAAAGCACTTAGTTTCTGGCTTGGGTGTTGGAAATATGCCCTAGAGGCAATAAATAAAGTGTTTATTATTATATTTCCTTGTTCATGATAAACGTTTATTATCCATGCTATAATTGTATTGATCGGAAACACATTGCATGTGTGGATAAGTAGACAACACTTTGTCCCTATCATGCCTCTAGTGACCTAGCTCGTTGATCAAAGATGGTCAAGGTTTCATAGCCATTGACATGAGATGTCATTAGATAACGGGATCACATCATTAGGAGAATGATGGGATGGACAAGACCCAAACTGTAAACATAGCATATGATCGTGTCAGTTTATTGCTATGGTTTTCTGGATGTCAAGTATATGTTCCTATGACCATGAGATCATGCAACTCACGGACACCGGAAGAGTGCCTTGTGTGTATCAAATGTCGCAACGTAATTGGGTGACCATAAAGGTGCTCTACAGGTATCTCTGAGGTGTGCCTGTTGGGTTAGCATGGATCAAGACTGGGATTTGTTACTCCGTGTGAGGGAGAGGTATCTCAAGGCCCACTCGGTAATACAACATCACAACAAGCCTTGCAAGCAATGTGACTAAGTGTTAGTCACGGGATCTTGTATTACAGAATGAGTAAAGAGACTTGCCGGTAACGAGGTTGAACTAGGTATGGAGATACCGACGATCGAATCTCGGGCAAGTAACATACCGAAGAACAAAGGGAACATCATACGGGATTAACCGAATCCTTGACATAGAGGTTCGACCGATGAAGATCTTCGAAGAATATGTAGGAACCAATATGGGCATCCAGGTCCCGCTATTGGTTGTTGACCGTAGAGGTGTCTTGGTCATGTCTACATAGTTCTCGAACCCGCAGGGTCTGCACACTTAAGGTTCCGTGACGTTTTGATAGTATAGAGTTGCATATGGTGGTGACCGAAGGTTGTTCTGAGTTCCGAATGAGATCCCGAACGTCATGAGGAGCTCCAGAATGGTCCGGAGGTAAAGATTGATATATAGGAAGTCCTGTTTTGGTCGCCGGAAAAGTTTCGGGCTCATCGGTAGTGTACTGGGAGTGCCGGTAGTGTACCAGGGGACCATCGGGAGGGGTATTTCGACCCAACAGGCTACATGGGTTGTGGGAGGATAAATACCAGCCCTTAGTGGTCTGGTGGAAGTCCCACATTGGGCCCATGCGGCTGGGAAGAAAGCCCAAATGTGCAAAAGGTGGAAAAGACAAAAAGGTGGGAAAATAAGGAAGGAATCCTAATCCTACTAGGAGTGGAGGAGGAGGACTCCTCCCTCCACTTTGGCCGAAGCCTAGGAGGGCTGTCCCTTGAACCAAGACTCCTCCTCCCCTCCTCCTATATATACTAGAGGTTTTAGGGTTTTTGGAGATAGATTTTCAGCCACGTGCAACCCTACCGTCTAGTCCATACTTTATCCTCTAGATCGGTTTCAGCTGTGCTTAGGCGAAGCCCTGCTGAGATTACTCCACCACCATTGCCGCAGCGCCTTCACGCTTCCGGAGAACTCATCTACCTCTCCGCTCCCTCTTGCTGGATCAAGAAGGCAGAGATCGTCATCAAGCCATATGTGTGCTGAACGCGGAGGTGCCGTCCGTTTGGTGCTAGATCGGGACGGGTCGTGATTGGATCGCAGGACGCTCGGCGATTTGGATCGCGAAAACGTTCAACTACATCAACCACATTTCTTAATGCTTCCCGCTTAGCAATCTACAAGGGTACGTAGATCCACTCTGCCTCTCGTAGATGCTCATCACCATGGATAGATCTTGCGTGTGCGTAGGAAAAATTTTGTTTCCCCTGCAACATTCCCCAATATTGGGTCCAGCCTTGGGTTTCTTCATGGGAGGGGCAACTGTTTTGCCACTGTTCTTGGAGTTACCCTTCTTGCCCTTGATTATTCTTGAAACTAGTGGTTTTATTGACCATCAACACTTGATGTTCTTTCTGGATTTCAGACTCAGTGACTTTCAGCATCGCAAACAGCTCGGCGACTGACTTGTTCATCCTGTGCATGTTATAGTTTATCACAAAGCTCCTGTAGCTAGGTGGCAGTGATTGAAGATCTCTGCCAGTGATCGCCTCTGGCAGAAGGGGCATTCCCAACTCTGCCAGACGAGTCGAATACCCAAACATTCTGAGTATATGTTCACTGATAGACCCATTCTCCTCCATTTTGCAAGCATAGAACTTATCGGAGGTCTCATACCTCTCGATCTGAGCATTTTTCTTAAAGATAAACTCCAACTCCTGGAACATCTCATATGCTCCATGAAGTTCAAAACGTCTTTGAAGTCCCGGTTCTAAGACATACAATATTACACACTGAACTATTGAGTAATCTCCAAAACATGCCTCCCGATCGTTCTTAACGTCTTCGGATGACATGTCTTCGGGTTGGTTACCAAGTGGTGCATCAAGGACATATGACTTCTGGGAAGCCTTGAGGATAATCCTCAGATTATGGGCCCAGTCCACAAAGTTACTTCCATCACCTTTCAACTTAGCTTTCTCTAGGAATGCATTAAAATTCAAGGGTGCTACTGCGCGAGCCATTGATCTACAACATAAATATGCACAGTTACTAAGACTATTGTTCAATACAATGAGTTTTGTTAATCAAATTACTAAAGCTCCCACTCAAATTGACATCCCTCGGGTCATCTAAGTGATATATGATCCAAATTCACCAACTCAAGTCTGATCATCACGTGAGTTGAGGTGGTTTCAATGGTGAACATCATCATGTTGATCATATCTACTATATGACTCATGTTCGAACTTTCTACCTCTTGTGTTCCGAGGCCATGTCCGTGTTGGAAATATGCCCTAGAGGCAATAATAAATTAGTTATTACCATATTTCCTTGTTCATCATAATCGTTTATTATCCATGCTAGAATTGTATTGATCGGAAACTCAGATACATGTGTGGATACATAGACAACACCATGTCCCTGGTATGCCTTTCATGGACTAGCTCGTTGATCAAAGATGTTTAAGGTTTCCTAGCCATGGGCATAAGATGTCATTTGATAATGGGATCACATAATTATGAGAATGATTTGATGGACAAGACCCAAACTATAAACATAGAATATGATCGTGTCAGTTTATTGCTACTGTTTTTTGCATGTCAAGTATATGTTCCTATGACCATGAGATCATGCAACTCACTGACCCCGGAGGAGTGCCTTGTGTGTATCAAACGTCGCAACGTAACTGGGTGACTATAAAGGTGCTCTACAGGTATCTCCGAGGGTGTCTGTTGGGTATGCATGGATCAAGACTGGGATTTGTTACTCCGTGTGACGGAGAGGTATCTCAGGGCCCACTCGGTAATAACCCATCACAATAAGCCTTGCAAGCAATGGGACTAAGTGTTAGCCACGGGATCTTGTATTACAGAATGAGTTAAGAGACTTGCCAGCAACGAGATTGAATGAGGTATGGAGATGCCGACGATCGAATCTCGGGCTAGTAACATACCGAAGAACAAAGGGAATAGCATACGGGATTAACTAAATCCTTGGCATAGAGGTTCAACCGATAAAGATCTTCGTAGAATATGTAGGAACCAACATGGGCATCCAGGTCTCGCTATTGGTTATTGACCGTAGAGGTGTCTCGGTCATGTCTGCATAGTTCTCGAACCCGCAGGGTCTGCACACTAAAGGTTCAGTGACGTTTCGGTAGTATAGAGTTATGTATGATGGTGATCGAAGGTTGTTCGGAGTCCCAGATGAGATCCCGGACGACACGAGGAGCTCTGTAATGGTACAGAGGTAAAGATTGGTATATAGGAAGTCCTGTTTTGGTCGCCGGAAAAGTTTCGGTCCCATCGGTAGTGTACCGGGAGTGTCGGTAGTGTATCGGGGGACCATCGGGAGGGTTATTTCGACCCAAGAGGCTACATGGGATGTGGGAGGACAAATACCAGCCCTTAGTGGGCTGGTGGAAGTCCCACACAAGGCCCAAGTGGCTGGGAAGAAATTCCAAAGGAGAAAAGGTGGAAAAAGGCAAAAAGGTGGAAATAAGGAAGGAGTCCTAATCCTACTAGGAGTGGAGGAGGAGGACTCCTCCTCTCCACTTCGGCCGAACCAAAGAGGGGCTGGCCCTTGCGCCAAGCCTCCTCCTCCTCTCCTCCTATATATAATAGAGGTTTTAGGGTTTTGGCACATAGATTTTCAGCCACGTGCAACCCTACCCTCTAGTTCGTAGTTTCTCCTCTAGATCGGTTTCAGCTGTGCTTTGGCGAAGCCTTGCTGAGATTACTCCACCACCATCGCCACAACATCGTCATGCTGCTGGAGAACTCGTCTACCTCTCCGCTCCCTCTTGCTGGATCAAGAAGGTGGAGATCGTCATCGAGCTGTACGTGTAATGAATGCGGAAGGTGTCGTCCGTTCGGCGTTAGATCGGAAGGACCATGATCAAGATCGCAAGACGATTTGTGATTGGATCGCGGGATGGATCCTGATAAGATCGTGGGACAGATCGTGATGAGATCGCGGGACGCTCGGCAATTTTGACCGCAAAGACGTTCGACTACACCAACCGCATTTATTAACCCTTCCCGCTTAGCGATCTATAAGGGTATGTAGATCCACTCTCCCTCTCGTAGATGCTCATCACCATGGATAGATCTTGCGTGTGTGTAGGAAATTTTTTGTTTCCCATGCAACATTCCCCAACAGTGGCATCATGAGCTAGGTCTATGTGTAGATGAGATCTCGAGTAGAACACAAAGAGTTTGTGGGCGTTGATGCTTAGATTGCGTCCTCCCTTGGTCGTGTTTTGGTTCATCGGTATTGTGGGATGAAGCCGGCCGGACCAACCTTACTCGTACGCTTATGAGAGACCGGTTCCATCGAATGACGTGTAACTTTGTTGCACAAAGATGGCTGGCGGGTGTCTGTTTCTCCTACTTTAGTTGGATCGGATTCAACAAAGGTGGTCCTTGAGAAGGTTGAAAAGCAACTTATGTAACCGTTGTGGTCATTGCCTAGGTGAGAATTGTTCTTGCTAGATACCCATAGCAGCCACATAAAATATGCAACAACAATTAGAGGACGTCTAACTTGTTTTTGCAGGGTATGTTGTGATGTGATATGGGCAATTACATGATGAGATATATGTGATGTATGAGATGATCATGTTTTGTATAGAATATCATGACTTGCATGTCGATGAGTACGGCAACCGGCAGGAGCCATAGGGTTGTATTTAATTATTGTATGACATGCGTGTCAATCATTAAGCGCTATGTAATGCTTTACTTTATCGCTAAACGGTAGCAATAGTAGTAGAAGCATGGTGGGTGTGACAACCCCGATGGTGACACGTTGATGGAGATCAAGATGATGGAGATCATGGTGTCATGCTGGTGATGATGGAGATCATGTCGGTGCTTTCAAGATGGAGATCAAAAGCACAAGTTCATGGCCATATCATGTCACTTATGATTTGCATGTGATGTTAATCTTTTTATGCACCTTGTTTTTCTTAGGACGACGGTAGCATTATAAGGTGATCCCTCACTTAAATTTCAAGATAAATTGTGTTCTCCCCAAGTGTGCACTATTGCGAAAGTTTGTTATGTCAAGACACCATGTGATGATCGGGTTTGATAGACTCTACGTTCACATACAACGGGTGCAAGCCAGTGTTGCACATGTGGAACACTCAGGTTAAACTTGACGAGCCTAGCATGTACAGACATGGCATCGAAATACAAGAGACCGAAAGGTCGAACATGAGTCATATAGTAGATATGATCAACATGATGATGTTCACCATTGAAACCACCTCAACTCACGTGATGACAGACTTGAGTTGGTGAATTTGGATCATGTGTCACTCGAATGACCGGAGGAATGTCAATTTGAGTGGGAGTTCTTAAGTAATATGATTAATTGAAGTCATTATCATGAACATACTCAGTAGTGTCTTTGCAAATTATGTTGTAGATTACTAGCTCACGTTGTAGCTCCCTTGAATTTTTATATGTTCCTAGAGAAATAGAGTTGAAAGATGATGGTAGCAATATTGCGGACTGGGTCCAAGATCTGAGGATTGTCCTTATTGCTGCACAGAAGGCTTATGTCCTTAATGTATTGCTCGATGCGCCACCCCCTCTAACGTCATCTGTAGATGTTGTGAACATCTGACAGGCACGTTCCGATGACTACTTGATAGTTCTGTGCATCATGCATTACAACTTAGAATTGAGGCTCCAAAATGTTTTGAATGTCACGGAACATATGAGATGTTCTAAGAGCTGAAATTGGGATCTCAGGCTCGTGCTCGTGTTGTGAGATATGAGATCTCCAGAAAAGATTCTTTGCCTGCAAGATAAAGGATAATAGCTCAATCGTTGAGCATGTGCTCAGATTGTCTGGGTGCTGCAATCGCTTGAATCGAGTGGGAGTTGATCTTCCAGATAAGATAGTGATTGATATAGTTCTCCAAGTCACTGTCACTAAGCTACTAGAACTTGGTGATTAACTATAAATTGCCAGGGATGGAAATAATGATCCCTGAGTTGTTCGCAATGGTTGACACCGCGAAGGTAGAAATCAAGAAGGAGCATCAAGTGTTGATGGTTAGTAAAACCACTAGTTTCGAGAAGGGCAATGGCAAGGAGGGAACTTCATGGATGGCAAGTCAGTTGTTGCTCCAGTGAAGCAACCCAAAGTTGAACCCAAACCCGAGACTAAGTGCTTCTATTATGAGGAGAGCGGTCATCGAAGCAAAACAACCCTAGATACTTGGTAGATAAGAAGGCTGGCAATGTCGACAGAAGTATATTTGATATACGTGTTATTGATGTGTACCTTGCTAGTGCTCCTAGTCGCACCTGGGTATTGGATACCGGTTCGGTTGCCAAATGTTAGTAACTCGAAATAAAAGCTACAGAATAAACAGAGAACTAGCTAAGGGTGAGGTGATGATGTGTGTTGGAAATGTTTCCAAGGTTAATGTGATCAACATCTCATGCTCTCTCTACCTTCGGGATTAGTGACAAACCTAAATAAATGTTATTTGGCGTTTGCGTTGAGCATGAACATGATTAGATCTTGTTTATTGCAATACGGTTATTCATTTAAGTTAGAGAATAATGGTTATTCTGTTTACATGAATAATACCTTCAATGGTCATCCACCCAGTGAGAATGGTCTGTTGAATCTTGATCGTAGTAATACACATGTTCATAACATTGATGCCAAAAGATACAAAGTTAGTAATGATAGTACCACATACTTGTGGCACTGCCACTAAATGTCACATTGGTATAAATCACATGAAGAAACTCCATGTTGATGGATCTTTGGACTCATTCGATTTCGAATCGGTTGAGACATGCGAACCATGCCTCTTGGGCAAGATGACTAAGGACCCCGTTTTCCGGTTTGATGGAGCGGGCAAGTGATTTATTGGAAATAATACATGTTGATGTATGCAATCCAATGAGTCTTGTAGCATGCGGTGGATATCGTTATTTTCTTATCTTCACTAATGATTTGAGTAGATATAGTGTATATTTACTTAATGAAACACAAGTCTGAATCGTTTGAAAAGTTCAAGCAAAATCAGAGTGAAGTTTGAGATCATCGTGAAGAGAAGATAAAATGTCTACGATATGATCGTGGAGGTGAATATATGAGTTACGAGTTTGGTATACAACTTAAGACAATGTGAAAAGTTGTTTCACAACTCACGCCACCTGGAACACCATAGTGTGATGGTGTGTTCGAACGTCGTAGTCGTGCTCTATTGGATATGGTGAGAACTATGATGTCTCTTATCGATTTGCCACTATAGTTTTGGGGTTATGCATTAGAGACAACAACATTCACTTTAAATAGGGCGCCACCTAAATCCGTTGAGATGACACCATGTGAATTATGGTTTGATAGAAACCTAAGATGTCATTTCTTAATGTTTGGGGCTGCGATGCTTGTGTGAAAAAATATTTTCACCTAATGAGCTCTAACCCAAAGCGGACAAATGCATCTTCATAGAATACCCTAAGAACAGTTGGGTATACCTTCTATCTCAGATCCGAGTACAAAGTGTTTCTCGCTAAAACTGGGTCCTTTCTCCAGAAAGAGTTTCTCTTGAAAGAATTGAGTGGGAGGAAGGTGGAACTTGATGAGGTTGTTGAAACTATGCTTCAACCAGAGAGTAGCGCAGCGCAGAAATTCTGTGGAACCTAAGTCAGTTGAAGAAGAAGTAAATGATGATGATCATGAAGCTTCGGATCAAGTTACTATAGAACCTCGTAGGTCTACAAGGATGCGTACTGCTTCTGAGTGGTATGACAACCCTGTCTTGGAGGTCATGTTGTTGGACAACGATGAACCTATGAGCTATGGAGAAGCGATGATGGTCCCGGATTCGGACAAATGGTTAGAGGCCATGAAATCCGAGAAAGGAACCATGTATGAAAACCAAGTATAGACTTTGGTAGACTTGCTCGTTGGACAGCAGGTCATCGAGTACAAATGGACCTTTGAGATAAAGACAGACGCTGATGGTAAATGTCACCATTTATAAAGCTCGACTTGTCGCAAAGAAGTTTCCGACAAGTTTAGGAGTTGACTGCGATGAGACTTTCTCACTCGTAGCGATGCTAAAGTCTGTTGGAATTATGTTAGCAGTTGCTGTATTTTTCAATTATGAAATCTGGCAGATGGATGTCAAAACATCGTTTCCTTCCTTAAGGAAAAGTTGTATGAGATACAACCAGAAGGTTTTTTCAGTCCTAAGGATGCTAAAAGATGTGCAAGCTTCAATGATCCTTCAATGGACTGAAGCAAGCATCTCGGAGTTGGAATATGCGCTTTTATGAGGTGATCAAAGTTTTTGATTCTATACAAAGTTTGTGAGAAACTTGTATTTACAATAAAATGAGTGGGAGCACTATAGAGTTTCTGATAAGCATATGTGGTTGACATATTGTTGATCGGAAATGATGTAGAATTTCTAGAAAGCATAAAGGGTTATTTGAAAAGAGTTTTTCAAAGGAAGACCTAGATAAAAGCTACCTAATTGTTGAGCATCAAGAACTATAGAGATAGATCAAGATGCTTGATGAGACTTTCAATGAGTACATACCTTGACAAGATTTTGAAAGAGTTCAAAATGGATCAGTCAGAGAGAAGTGTTCTCGACTTCTTTGTAAGGTGTGAAGTTGAGTGAGACTCAAAGCTCAACCACGGCAGAAGAAAGAGACAGGACGAACGTCGTCCCCTATACCTTAGCCATAGGCTCTGTATAGTATGCCATGCTATGTATCGCACCTGTGTGTGCCTTGCCATGAGTCCGTCAAGGGGTACAAGAGTGATCCGGGAGTGGATCACTGGACAACGGTCAAGATTATCCTTAGTGACTAAAAGACTAAGGAAATGTTTCTCGGTTTTGGAGGTGATAAAGGGTACGTCGTAAAGAGTTATGTCAATGCAAGCTTTAACATCAATCCGGATGAATTTTAATAGCAATCCGGATACGTATAGTGGAGTAGCCATTTGGAATAGCTCCAAGTGGAGTGTGGTAGCGGTGACTACAGTAAGACAGAAATTTATAAAGTACACACGGATCTGAATGTTGCAGACCCGTTGACTAAAAGACCTCTCTCACATGCAAAGCATGATCGAGCCCCAGAACTCATTGGGTGTTAGATTCATAACAATGAGAATCACATGAGGATGTGAACTAGATTATTGACTCTAGTGCAAGTGGGAGACTGTTGAAAATATGCCCTAGAGGCAATAATAAATTAGTTATTATCATATTTCCTTGTTCATGATAATCGTTTATTACCATGCTAGAATTGTATTGATCGGAAACTCAGATACATGTGTGGATACATAGATAACACCATGTCCCTGGTATGCCTCTGATGGACTAGCTCGTTGGTCAAAGATGGTTAAGGTTTCCTAGCCATGGGCATGAGATGTCATTTGATAACAGGATCACATCATTAGGAGAATGATGTGATGGACAAGACCCAAACTATAAACGTAGGATATGATCGTGTCAGTTTATTGCTACTGTTTTCTGCATGTCAAGTATCTGTTCCTATGACCATGAGATCATGCAACTCACTGACCCTGGAGGAGTGCCTTGTGTGTATCAAACATCGCAACGTAATTGGGTGACTATAAAGGTGCTCTACAGGTATCTCCGAGGGTGTCTGTTGGTTTGGCATGGATCAAGACTGGGATTTGTTACTCCGTGCGACAGAGAGGTATCTCAGGGCCCACTCAGTAATACAGCATCACAATAAGCCTTTTAAGCAATGTGACTAAGTGTTAGCCACAGGATCTTGTATTACGGAACGAGTAAAGAGACTTGCCGGCAACGAGATTGAACTAGGTATGGAGATGCCGACGATCGAATCTCGGGCAAGTAACATACCGAAGAACAAAGGGAATAGCATACGGGATTAACTGAATCCTTGACATAGAGGCTCAACCGATAAAGATCTTCGTAGAATATGTAGGAACCAATATGGGAATCCAGGTCCCGCTATTGGTTATTGACGGTAGAGGTGTCTCGGTCATGTCTGCATAGTTGGGTTCAACACTTAAGGTTCAATGACATTTCGGTAGTATAAAGTTATGTATGGTGGTGACCGAAGGTTGTTCCGAGTCCCGGATTAGATCCCGTATATCACGAGGAGCTCCCGAATGGTCCGGAGGTAAAGATTGATATATAGGAAGTCCTGTTTTGGTCGTCGGAAAAGTTTTGGGCTCATCGGTAGTGTATCGGGAGTGTCGGGAGTGTACCGGGGGACCATCGGGAGGGGTATTTCGACCAAAGAGGCTACATGGGCTGTGGGAGGACAAATACCAGCCTTAGTGGG
The DNA here is from genome assembly GCA_022496015.1 of Hordeum marinum. Taxonomy (NCBI): domain Eukaryota; kingdom Viridiplantae; phylum Streptophyta; class Magnoliopsida; order Poales; family Poaceae; genus Hordeum; species Hordeum marinum. Next base: position 491,343,543 of record CM039676.1, on the reverse strand, counting down.
CTGGCCGAAGTCCCACATGAGGCCCATGCGGCTGGGAAGAAATTCCAAAGTGAGAAAAGGTGGAAAGAGGCAAAAGATGGAAATAAGGAAGGAGTCCTAATCCTACTAGGAGTGGAGGAGGAGGACTCCTCCTCTCCACTTCGGCCAAACCAAAGAGGGTCTGGCCCCTGCGCCAAGCCTCCTCATTCTCTCCTCCTATATATACTAGAGGTTTTAGGGTTTTGGCACATAGATTTTCAGCCACGTGCAACCCTACCCTCTAGTCCGTAGTTTCTCCTCTAGATCGGTTTCAGCTATGCTTAGGCGAAGCCCTGCTGAGTTTACTCCACCACCATCACCACAGCGCCGTCACGCTGCCGGAGAACTCATCTACCTCTCCGCTCCCTCTTGCTGGATCAAGAAGGTGGAGATCGTCATCGAGTTGTACGTGTGCTGAACGCGGAAGGTGTCGTCCGTTCGGCGCTAGATCGGAAGGACCATGATCAAGATCGCGAGACGATTCGTGATTGGATCGCGGGACGGATGGTGATAAGATCGGGGACGGATCGTGATGAGATCGCGGGATGGATCGTGATGAGATCGCAGGACGCTCGGCGATTTGGATCGCGAAGACGTTCGACTACACCAACCGCGTTTCTTAACGCTTCCCGCTTAGCGATCTACAAGGGTATGTAGATCCACTTTCCCTCTCGTAGATGCTCATCACCATGGATAGATCTTGCGTGTGCGTAGGAAAATTTTTGTTTCCCGTGCAACGTTCCCCAACAGTCTGTACATGCTAGGCTCGTCAAGTTTAACCCGAGTGTTCCGCACGTGCAACACTAGCTTGCACCCGTTGTATGTGAACGTAGAGTCTATCACACCCGATCATCACGTGGTGTCTCGACACAACGAACTTTCGCAATGGTGCACACTCGGGGAGAACACAATTCATCTTGAAATTTAAGTGAGGGATCACCTTATAATTCTATCGTCGTCCTAAGCAAAACAAGGTGCATAAAAGGATTAACATCACATGCAAATCATAAGTGACATGATATGGCCATGAACTCGTGCTTTTGATCTCCATCTTGAAAGCACTGGCATGAGTTCCATCGTCACCGGCATGACACCATGATCTCCATCAACGTGTCGCCATCGGGATTGTCACGCCCGTCATGCTTCTACTACTATTGCTACCGTTTAGAGATAAAGTAAAGCATTACATGGCGCTTAATGATTGACACGCAGGTCATACAATAATTAAAGACAACCCTATGGCTCTTGTCGGTTGTCGTACTCATCGACATGCAAGTTGTGATATTCTATACAACACATGATCATCTAGCACCGAACGGACGGCACCTCTACGTTCAGCACACGTACGGCATGATGATGATCTCCGCCTTCTTGATATAGCAAGAGGGAGAGGATAGGTAGACGAGTTCTCTGGCAGCGCGACGGCGTTGCGGCGATGGTGGTGGAGTAATTCCAGCAGGGCTTCGCCTAAGCACTGTCGAAACCGATCTAGAGGAGAAACTACGGACTAGAGGAGACGGCAACACTTTGCTAAAATTCTGTAGCAAAAACCCTCAAAACTTCTAGTATATATAGGAGGAGGGGAGGGAGGAGATTTGTCTCCCAAGGGAGACAAATCCACTTCGGCCGAAGTGGAGGGAGGAGTCCTCCTCCTCCACTCCTAGTAGGATTAGGACTCCTTCCTTTTTTCCACTTTTGCCTTTCTTTCCACCTTGGGTTTCTTCCCCAACCGCATGAGCTTCCTGTGGGCCTTCAGCCAGCCCACTAAGGGCTGGTATTCCTTCTCCCACAGCCCCTGTAGCCTCTTGGATCGAAATATCCCTCCCGATGGTCCCCCGGTACCCTCCCGGCACTCCCGGTATACTACTGATGAGCCCAAAACTTTTCCGATGAGCAAAACAGGACTTCCTATATATCAATCTTTACCTCCAGAGCATTCTGGAGCTCCTCGTGATGTCCGGGATCTCATCCGGGACTCTGAACAACCTTCGGTCACCACCATGCATAACTCTATACTACTGAAACGTCACCAAACCTTTTGTGTGCAGACCCTACGGGTTCGAGAACTATGTAGACATGACCGAGATACCTCTACGGTCAATAACCAATAGCGGGAGCTGGATGCCCATATTGATTCCTACATATCTACGAAGATCTTTATCGGTCGAACCTCTATATCAAGGATTCAGTTAATCCCGTATGATGTTCCCTTTGTTCCTCGGTATGTTACTTGCCCGAGATTCGATCGTCGGTATCTCCATACCTAGTTCAACCTTGTTACCGGCAAGTCTCTTTACTCGTTTTCGTAATACAAGATCCCGTGACTAACACTTAGTCACATTGCTTGCAAGGATTGTTGTGAAGTTGTATTACCGAGTGGGCCCTGAGATACCTTTCTGTCACACGGAGTAACAAATCCCAGTGGTGATCCATGTCAGCCCAATAGACACCCTCGGAGATACCTGTAGAGCACCTTTATAGTCACCCAGTTATGTTGCGACGTTTGATACACACAAGGCACTCCTCCGGTGTCCGTGAGTTGCATGATCTCATGGTATTAGGAACATATACTTGACATGCAGAAAACTGTAGCAATAAACTGACACGATCATATGTTACGTTTATAGTTTGGGTATTGTCCATCCTATCATTCTACTAATGATGTGATCCCGTTATCAAATGAAATCTCATGTAAATGGCTAGGAAAGTTTGACCAGCTTTGATCAACGAGCTAGTCTACTAGAGGCACACCAGGGACAAAGTGTTGTCTATATATCCACACATGCAATGTGTTTCCAATCAATACAATTTTAGCATGGATAATAAACAATTATCATGAACAAGGAAATATAATAATAAATATTTTATTTATTGCCTCTAGGGCATATTTCCTACAATTGAGGACGGCAACATGTCGCGCCTCGAGTACCCGACCGAGCCAACCTCCATCTCCCGCCGGCACGGCTTGTCGTGGATGCCACGGCACATGGACCCCATCCTCGTTGTCGTCCCACTCCTCCCAATCCTCCGGCACAGCGCGCACGCCTCCCGTCGCCGTGAAGGTGGAGCCCGGCTCGACCCCACTCCGACGCAGTGGCTGCAGTGGCGGGGGCATCACCATCAACGAGGGCCGCCGCTGCGAGCCCTCACCTCCCCGCGGCCACCTCCGCCTTGTCAGGCTGAGGACGGAGCCTGACACGGCGGTGGTGAAGCAAGAGCACCTCGACATGGCGCCGACAACGAGACTGCCATGAAGTCGGCACGCGACGACTACGTCTGCGAGGAGATGGAGCGGCAGCACCGGGCCCTCGAGGAGAGCGAGGCGCTAGGGCCCTCCAACCCCGGCCTGCACCGTTTCGGCGATGCAAGGCAGGGATGCAGTAGGGACGGCGGCCGCGGCGACGGCGACGCGCAGGACGACGACGGCAGCGACGGCGACGGCGACGATGACTATACCAATTTCTACAAGCTCATCGGCATGTAGAATGCGGTGGCGGATGACGGAACGGCGGCGGCGGACGACGACGTAGTCGACGTAGTTTATTGTTATTACTTTGTAATATATATTTTTTTAATGAAAATCAAACTTTGGGCCGGTTTTATGACCTTAAGTGGGCAAAAAGCGACGGTTGGGGGGCACCTCTAGGGCGATGACTGGAAAGCCGAGCCCCCAGACCGATTTTAGCGCCGGCTGGTCCCAGGCGGCGTTAAAATCGACCCTTAAGGGGGCAACCGCTGGAGATACCGTAAGAGATGGATATCCGTCTATCCGACGCCCCTGCACCCTAACCTGTTGCCAACAATAAACGTCTTTTATTGGCTAGTTATTTGCCAAGGGGTACTGTACCTGTCTGCATGTTTGTTTGGTTCGTTTGCCAAAGGCCCAGGGCCTTGCAGCTATAAATCAAGAGAGTCAAAACGTCAAAGCTCTGCTGCTTTGCATCCGGTTGGGACCGAAGATCAGACTACTCCTTGGTGCATATTTGATGGACACTGCCTTGAATCATCAGAAGAGTTCTAGATTCACAACTTTGCTGATCAATCTGAGCCCACATGAGTTGGAGTGTTTTTCAGGCACATGTCAATTTGTTCGTCAATTTTTAGTTACATTGTCCATCCATGTGTGTAGGGAGTGGAAAGTTTATATAAATTCATGTTAATTTGAAGTGAGCATATGAATATGTGAATTTTGTGTATGGAGTGAGAAGTTTCTGTAAAAAGATGATTCTTTTGTGAACTGATTCATGTGCATATACTAATAGTGATTTTGAATCTTTCGGAACACAATAAGTATAGTTTTTGCATTCAAGTAGATCCAGAATTATTTGAAGGCATACTTGTAAGTAAATTTGAACGTATTTAGAGCATCTCTAGCAGACCCCGTATGATGCCGACTCGCAAAATGTGTTTTCAGTTCGCGGAAAACGGCTTTGCGGGCCGGCGCGGGGGCTGCCGAGCAGACCCCGCAAAGCAGACCCGTAAAAAAAATTATTCACAGAAAAAACCACTTTTCTTTGTTTCCTTATTTTCTTTAAGGGCATTAGATATACATAATAATTCACCAAATCTTTGCTAGAATAGCAAGACAAAAGAAAGCAAGAACCACAATTAGGCCTTTGAGAAGATATCCAACTTTTATAACTGCTCCCACTAGTTGGACCAACATCTTCTCCATGCCTTCATTGTTGATATGTGGATTCTTGATCTTGCATTCTTCATTCTTCTTCTTTAATTCTAAAGAAGTAGACGTTGATTCCCCTCTAGTTTCTTCTCTAATTGCACATGCAGGCGCATCATTAGCCTCAATTCTACCAAGAGTGCACGAACATATATTAAGTTTCTTCCTATCAATAAATTGATGTATTCTTCTTTCCAATACCAAAATGAACATTCACCTTCCTACACACATGACCATCTCAATAAGCTACCGAAATTGAACTGAATAGGTTGACAAAGCCGAATGAAAACAAGAACATACCCCGTCGTTTTCGCATTTGAAGAATACCCATCCGGGGTGTTGCGGCGTGCTAGATGTTTGACGCAGCATTGTCTGTGTGCAGTCGTCACACTATATGACCAGCATCAGCAAGCCGGCGAGCCGCTGCGCGAGCACTGAGCCCAGGCAATGGCCAACCGAGTCCTTGCCGGCAAACCGATGACAATGGCTAGAAGACGAACAAGTGCCTGCATGCGGCACTGGGGCTTTGCCGGGGCTGCGCGGGATGCTTCCCGACCAATCCATGGCTTGGTGCAGCCACCGGTGGCTGGAAACGCCAAATCCGGGGGCCGCGACAAACAGCCGCCGATCTGCAACTTTTCGGCTGGTCGAGGCAGGAGGAAGTGGTGGAGGACAATCGCAGGCATGTGGCGGCCCGCCGGCGTGATCCCGCCGGCTGGTATGGCCGGAATCGTAGGCGGTGGCCCAGCAGTCGTGGGTGGGGAAAAGCGCGGGTTGAAATCCCCCCCCCCCCCACGCCAATTGTTTCCTCTATATACAGGACATCGACGGGGAGAGGGGGAGAACCTGCGTTTTCGCGGGTTGGGTGGGAATTTTGCCGGGAGCGCAAAAATATTTACGCGTCCAACGCGTTTGCGCGGTCTGATCGGACAGCTTTTTTTGCATGGACCCGTATTTTGACGGTTATTTTGTAGGTCACAGCATTATACGGGTCTGCTAGAGATGCTCTTACACTGTTGCTTCATCTGTGTGACCATTGCCGTGATCTTTGATGCACCATTGTATAGGAAACAAGAGAAGGACCATTTGAGGTGTTGTCATACTAGACTTCATGCACTTTATTTCCTTGGCCACTAGGCTATTGGAACATGACTATTACGTTGAAAATATGCGCCGGAATAAAGCTACCCCCAATGTGGGTGATAGCAAGAGAAAAAATGGGTGTATGAATGGCGGGGAAGCGTCGTCGCGCTAACTACTTTGCTCCTCTTGCATTTGGGTACGGTCGAGGAATACGCCATCGTCTCGTCGCTCTGGAACGGCACCATCGCAAAAGGCACCGTGCAGAACATTAGCGGCGTCAGCAACTAGATGCTCGATCCTGGCCCCTCTTGATGCTTGATCTTGGATCGATACTCCCACCACATTCGCCTCACGTCTAGATCCGGCGAATTTGTATGCCCCATGGCCCAGAGGAGCACCTATATATGATCCCACTCGACTCCCCCAAGGAGGATCGTCGCCTTTTGGCTCGGTTTGAGACTACAACCGCCATCGGCCCCCTCGCTAACTCCCACTGGCTGTGAAACCACGACTTGATCTCCATCATACTGGCTAACTTCACAGCGTCGTCGCCTGCAATCATCATGTATCAGTTGTAGTCCTCCATCGATCTACTTCTCCACAACACTAGAACTACCCGGGGGCAATTTTGGATTGGAAGAGGAGCGGCGGCCGTTTTGGATTGGAAGAACTGAAGAGGAGCGGCGGCGGGCTGGGAGCGGATATGCGCGAATGGACGTGCTTAGTGGGGCTTATTAAGATCCCTCACAATGACTAATTTACCCCTTAATTAAGAGATGGCCCCACATAAACTTGAGTACCGATCCCACGTTATTTAGTACTAGCAAAAAAGCCCATATGTTGCAACGGATATAAAATAAATAAAATTTAAATTATAAACAGTTAGTACCTTCCTTCACTGTTGTGTAAAGTAAATCAACAACTTGCCGCTTGGGGCGGGATTGGGACACCCCTTCTTTTTTCTCCTGCCATGAATGCTTCCGAATTTCCTCAAACGATGGTTCCGTCATTTCGGTCATGACTGGCGTACCTTGACGGCACGGATCATAAATCGCCTCATCTCCTTCAGGCCTCCGACTCAATTTATTTCGTGATAAGAAGCGGTAGAAAAAAAATATTATATACTCTCTTCATCCGAAAATACGTGTCATATGAATGAATGTATCTAGATGTATTTTAGTTTTAGATATATTTATTTTTATTCATTTGTGCAACAAGTAATTTCGTACGACATGCTTAAGTTGTACCGAATTCTTAAATAGCTCTCAGGCATCCGAGGCAAAATGGGTTTTGGGCTCTCTACCTCTACAAGGATGGCACGAAGTTAAGTGCTAAAGCTCCACACTGCAGCTTGAACACGATACTACACAATACTAATTAAATCCAATCTAAGCTAGGTTTGTTGTCATATGTGCACTTGCAAAACAACGTAATTTATCAAAGGAACAAAATGTACAACATGCAATGAGACTTGCATTATTATCAGATGTCATGCAATGGCAGTGTGCCATACTATGTGTATGATCAAACTGGGCGGCAGCCTAGGCCACTACGTGGACAAAAGCACTCTAAAAACCACTTTTAAACTTTTAGGGGGTGTTTTGAATGGTTTTGTGAAGTTTAGGGGGTGATATACCTGGTTTTGGAGTTGAGGGGGTTAAGTAGCCGGTTCCTGAAACCCGAGGGGGGTATGTGGACTTCTTTCTTTCTTAGTTTCCAACATTGCTTACTGATTCTTGCCCACAATCCTGCCTCTTAATTAGAAGGGATTAGCTTGCCGTTTGATATGATTTCAATTGTATGTTCCCTCCTTAATGTGCATGGTATGCCCCACGATATTTGTTGATTCCCAAGCTATTTGTTGGGATTATTTTATGCGAACTATATAAACTGGTGGAATTCAATACAAAAAAGCTGAGGTGGGACTATTTTATCATGAAGAAATGTGTCCCTTTTTTTTACTTCATATATATGAATAAATAACTACAGTACTTTCTTCCGTTTCTACAAAACTCTTTCTATATGGGCCGGTTCGTGCGTTTACTGCAGCCTAGCCTGACTGGTGCCTGTTCGAATCCCGGCCAGGTGTATGTGTCCGTGTTTATGATTAGTACCGTTTGGAAAAAATGTACACGCCGGCTAGTGGCTCAAAAATAAAAGTGACGGCGAACTCGAAGAAAGCATTAGTCATTTTATTTTAGAAAAAACTTGTGAGTACTTTTTTGCCGGTACTAGCCAATAGTACCCATTTATCTATGATGAGATCGAGACCAACGGACGGCTTATAAAAATGTAACCACCCTAAAACTTGTAATCATTTTATCCTCTGCCTTTCCTTGACCGTCTGATCTTGCTCTCGAGCCTCTGCCCTGATCACCCTAATTGTCTCCCCGTGAGCCAAGTCAAGCAGATAATGCCCCCGTGTAACCTTTGGTTAGGGCTAGAGTCACGTGACCTATGCCTCGGGCCTCTTCGATCGGTATGTTTTTTCCGTCGACGCGTCCATGCATCAACCAATTAATTCTACATGGAGAAACATGCATATGCGTATGGAAATCCGTTGAGCTTTTTGGTTGCACTCCGTTGCAAGTTTGGAACAGCCTTTTCTTTTACATTTTTTTAGGGGAAGATTTTTCTTTTACTTGGAGGGATAAAATTTGAACAGCTGTTTAGGCCAACACCTTGCAACTAATTGCAGCTGTAATAAATAAACAAAAAAAAGGCTTGATCAACATATGGTTACGTCATGTGAAGTCGGCCGAAATGCCCTCGCTCGTAGTCGGCTCGATGTATGTCTTGTTTGGAACAGTGCCGCTGCTTAATTTGCATGCAGTCGCCGCGTCTCACTCTTCCGGACCCTTTGAGACCCACTATAGAGGATCTGACTTTCGACCACCTGAATTATATAATTAGCTTATTATTAATCAGATGGTTGCCTTGCCCCGGCTCCTCGACCCCAACAAGGATGCCAGCTCCTGTTCATGGTCAACGATGTCCATCGAACTGCCTACATATACAAGCTAAACCCATCCGTACTCCTCCATCTCTCCCAGCCCCAACCGTCAACCTTCTCTGACCGATCGAGCAGCAGCTGCGAGTTGGAGCCCAAGTTCGACGGCGATGGCACGCTCGGAGCTGGTCATGGCGTTGCTGGTGGCCGTCCTCGCCGCCGGCTGCTGCGCGTCGGCCGGCGCCGTGGCGTACCTCTCCAAGCTGCCTGTCACCCTCGACGTCACCGCATCCCCCACTCCCGGCCAAGGTACGCACCACCGTCGTATATGCATTCTTTCTTGTTAGCCTGCAAGACGTAGAGCTGTGAAACCGACGAGGCTAAATCAATGACCTGATCCTCCACCAGTTCTCCACGCCGGCGAGGACGTGATCACGGTGACGTGGGCCCTGAACGCGACCCGGCCGGCCGGCGACGACGCCGCCTACAAGAGCGTGAAGGTCAGCCTCTGCTACGCGCCGGCGAGCCAGAAGGAGCGCGAGTGGCGCAAGACCCACGACGACCTCAAGAAGGACAAGACCTGCCAGTTCAAGGTCGCCCAGCAGCCCTACGCCGCCGGCGCCGGCGCCGGCAAGGTCGAGTACCGCGTCGCCCTCGACATCCCCACCGCCACCTACTACGTGCGCGCCTACGCGCTCGACGCCTCCGGCGTGCAGGTCGCCTACGGCCAGACCGCGCCCGCCGCCGCCTTCAACGTCGTCAGCATCACGGGCGTCACCACCTCCATCAAGGTCGCCGCCGGCGTCTTCTCCACCTTCTCGGTCGTCTCCCTCGCCTTCTTCTTCTTCGTTGAGAAGCGCAAGAAGAATAACTAAGCTCCGAAGGTGTTCGTCCGTGCGCGACTTCTTCTTATCCTTCGCAACGTACACACAATATTACCGTATGTAAAAGAGTAGTGTTCGATGTTCTCTTTTTGGGGAGCTCACGTGATTGTTGATGTTGTACCATCGACGGATACTGCTAAATGTTTGTACATCTCTAAATCAGACTGTTATCTTGGTGTTATCCATAATTTCAACAGTTTTGCTGGATCTCAATCGACTTAGACTTCGGTATGTTTCAATCGGTGCTATGTTTCTTTGAGCTTGCATGGACATTCATACAAAACTTTATTCAGTCGACTGAGACCTAGCCACGCCATAATTTCAAAGGCTAGAAGAAACATGCATAATATTTGCACCTTCTATCTCTGTTAACGTGAAGTGTTTATTTCAACAAACAACAAAGTGTGAAACGTTACAAACATCAATCAAGAATTACAGTACATCATAGCTGCGCTGACAAGGGCAATTTTTCGCAGCACGCTGGAGTTAGAAGTCATGTTTCCATCAAGCAGTTAAATATATACGGCGGGTGTCTTTGGCGGTACAATATACATTTCAAACTATTTACAAACATGTATTCTGCCACTTATACAGACCCGGCTCTGCAACTCAATCAGAGCTGCTACACACATGAATTGTTCGATCATACTCCATCAAGAGCGGAAACGCTCAACAACGACAACAGAACCAGAGATTCATCTTAGTAACAATCCTGACTTATGATGCTCTGGGTACCTGGGTTGACATTCACCGAGCAGGACATCAGGCCCTGAAAAAATGGAGTTGTTAAGAGTTTCACAGATTTGTTTTCTTTGTCAAAAGGCTGATCTGGTGTGCAGCACAATACCAAAATTCAGCATCTATCTCACTAGTTGAATCATGATAAATTAGCATGCAAACATGTCACAGATACAATAAGACAGCAAACAACAACTCACTCAGACACGAGTCACAGCAAGAAATTTACTTCTGAATAAAATTTTGCCAGGAAAAAATATGTATATATTTGAAATAAAACAAAATGTTCCCGTTAACAATAGGATGTCTCATTTGGCGCCATAATACAGCTCCAATGTTCAGGTTGCCATTCCTGCTTCTCTAATCCATTGAGAAATATAGCTGGCTCAATGGGATGAAATAAATAAATAAAACCCACCCTCCAGCACTCTACTGTTAGTTTCTGGTTGTATGCAGATGCTGCTCGTAGGTTCTTGTTCGCAAAGCATTGTACAGTGGTGGATTAGCTACAAGCTGGCTTTGCTGCTTGTGTTGGTCTCAGCTTAAGGCAAGTATTATGTCTATATAAGTATATATGTGGCAGTCTGGAAAATTGGTTATTGTTTCTGCTCATTATCATAACAATTTTTTAATAAGACTCTACAGGAGAGAATTATTAGTCTAACTACAACCAAAACTACTAAATTCATACAATACCAATGTGCGACTGTTCGTGCTCACAAGTGTTCTGAAATAAAGAAGTTTTACAGCAAAGAGCATGCCGATGTTTCTTGTGCACCGAGCCTTCAAGCCGTCTTGCAAGCTTTAATGAGCAGGCTCGACGAGCTTGGCCAGAGGGCAGACGCTTAGGCTCGGTTTGTTCAAGCTCTGAGCCGAGCCGAGCCTCGAACCACGAGCTTTCTGGTCACCCCTAGTAACACAACTCAACCCTTTGGCTTTACCTATTTCCTGATCTAATTCTCTTAAACAAACAAAAAACAGACTGTTGACCAGAAGTAATGGATGTTTCTCTTTTTTGATGAATAAGCCAGTTTGGACTCAGCTAGCTCAAAGTTGTACTCATGTAGGCACTGAAATATTTTCTTGGCTAACACTTCGTGTTGAGGTTAGCTCTACACACTACACTTCCTGAGCCCTGGCACTCCCATGATGAGATAACTGATCAGTGATAACTGTTTAAGTTTATGCTTGTTATTTTCTGTTCAGCAGACTTCTTGGTGACAAAGAGGCCTGGACTTCAATACCTTACTAACATAAAAAAAATTGCACTACAACAAGATTAGAGAAATGTTTGTGGATGACTTTAAGTCCGCATATTAGGCCTGATGGACCCAATACATTAATACATGAGGGTGAGTGTTGAAGTATTATCGTGCACATTTCCTCATCACCTCAAACTTTTGGATCAATGTTTGATGCAAGCAACTCTATATAATTGACATAGTCGGTGTAAGTCTTTGCAATGGACTACGGAGTTCATCAACCACTATATGTATGTACTGATCAAAACTTGAGTATATAAGAGCCAATTCTCCGCCTCCTCCGCAAGCAGTGTGATGTTGCACTGAAACCAGATATTTTGTGTAACGCATATTACAACTTTCAAATAAGACGATTGTGAGACACTGCCTCTGAATATTACTAATTTGGAAATGGGAGATCAGCACCTGCAAGTCAGGCTTACTGATCTATTCCATATTGCTCTCTAATAATCCTACCAACATACTCCCTCTGTTCCATAATTGTTGTCGGGGTTTTAGTTCAAGAACTAAAACCATGACAAGAATTATGAAACGGAGATAGTAAAAACTATAAACTACCAAATTTAGTTTTAGACCTTGTGACACCCAAATAAAGAATTCATATCACTAGTCCTCCCAACTCCCTTTAGATCGAAATTTATGCAGAGCGTATACTCAGTCACCAAAACTGTCCTATGATCACACCAAATGTCGTCCAATAATTAGGCAATCTCATCAATCATGACCCAGTCGCTAAAAAGTCATTAGAACAGGAACAGTGTAAAGTAGCCCATTACAACCTAATACAGCATACAAATTCTCAGTCCAATCCACACAACCAATATCATGGAGTAGTTCTTAACAATCAATCAAAGACATTCGGCCAAAGAAAATAAAATCACAAAGCCCTCCAATCAGTCAATTACCTTGACGGGAAGTAGTTCCTAACAATCAATCAAAGACATTCGGCCAAAGAAAAAAAATCACAAACGCATCTAATCAGTGAATTACCTTCACAGGGATGTTGAAATGGAACAGCCTGACCGCGCCGACCACCTCCGTCACTATCTCCAGCGGCACAGACCCAGCGGCGATGTCCCCAATCAGCTCGATCACGTCGTCCAGCACCCTGCCGGCGTCCACCCACACCTCAGAAGAGGCATACGTGACCCCTCTCGCTGCGAGCTCGCCGGATCCGGGCCGCGCGGTGCCGGAGCCGAGCAGACGGCCACGGTACGAGACGGCGGCGGAGATGGCGCGGTAGCGGAGAGGGAAGAGGAAGCCGGGGTTGCGGACGCGGAGGCCGAGAGCGAGGTTGAAGTCCAGCGCGGGGAAAGGCGGCGGGTTGACGCGGAAGCGGTCGAGGCGGATGTCGGCGACGCGGGCGGCGGGGGCGTACGGGTAGAGGAGGAAAGCGAGGAGCGCGAGGGCGAGGAGGAGCGGGAGCGTGCGGGTGGTGAAGCGCCGGATGCAGGGGATGCGCCGCGGGCGGAGGCGGCGGAGGCGGACGACGATGGGGGACGGGGGGAGGAGGACGAGCGTCGGGGGAGGCGGAGGCGGAGGCGGAGGAGGCCCAGGGGCGTAGCCGTAGGCGGCGGCGGGGTAGGCGTAGTACGGCTGCGGGGGCTGGGGCTGGGGCTGCCCGAGGAGGGGTTGGGCGAGGTGGCCCGAGGGCTTCTCGCCGTCCGCCGCCGCGGATCCCATCGCCGGCGAAGTGGTTGCGGCTGGGAGACGATTGGGTAGTGGTAAAAACTAAAAACTTGCACGCAGCTCGTGGCCACGGAGACTTTGTTGGATTCGATTGTTCACCGGAAAAATCAATCACAATTCACACATAAACGAACGTCACCTTCAACATGTCCCACAAGACAATCTAACCTCTTCTAAAGACAATCACATTCACATCTAAAAAGAAGAATTATAACCGGCACGACACAATTGATTTACGTAAAGAAGGTTGCAGCTTAGGGATTGGACAAGCATCGCTTAATCAAGAGTGAAAGTGACAGCTATATCGTTCAAACCAAGTACCTTCTCATTTTTGTCATCAGGAAAGACAATGCTTGAGTGAGAATTAATATCTTCAATGAATTTGTTAGGCCTGGCCCACCAGAGCAACCGGCGACTGGACCCGGATGCAGGCTAACCAAAGTGCCAACAAGGAAGGGCCGACCGAAGGGAGCGACGCGTGACTGAAGGCAATGACAAGACGCTGGCTGGGGATTGGCTGGACTGCTTCTTATAGACCTAGTGGTTGTGGTGGTGGCGGGAGGGGGGGGGGGCGAGTAAGGGTCCGTTTGGTTGCTTTCTCCATGGCTCAGTGTATACAGGCTCTCGACCACTATCTGCATGTCGTTTGGTAGCCTGCATTAAACCCAGATCGTATCTTCCAGTAGTGTAAATTGCATTAAGCCGAGCCTGCATCTGGAAAAACGGTCGATTTCAGCGTTCCTCGCGAGCCAGGCTGAGGACGCTTTAAGTTTCGTGCGGCCCGGTTTTTACATGTGAGCTAGGCAACCAAACAACGCACTACTTGGCCTGCCAGAGCCTTGTTGGTCTTAATGCAGCCTACCAAACACACCCGAAATGTATTACGACTTGGATTGGAGTTGATCTCGAGGACCTTCCTTCCTTTTATCAAATGATACCTTTCTTCCTCCTCCTCCCTGTTGTCTCCCTTCTTTGATCCACTCGAGGATAGGCACGTTACATCTGGTATCAGAGGTCTACCTATCCGACGATGTGGATATTGCCTACCCCAAGTCGTGCTATCTCATGAAGCAAGCAAAGCAGGCGGCGGCGATGGAGGAGCAGATCGCCGCCTTCGCCAAGGTCGTCAACGACGGATGCATCACCAACGAGGCGAGGCTGGACGCCATCCAGACCTTCTTGGAGCTCCGACATCCCACGGTCACCCATCTCCAGAACCAGGTGGATGAACTGTGCGCGCAGATGAGGCATCGCTCTCCACCCTGCTCTGGCGGCACCTCCGGATCCGATCCTGGAGGGCTACGCGGTGGTGTGGCCGACTTCAGCAGCAACCAATGACATCGCCAGGCATCACGGGCCGTGAGGCCACGGCGAGATCGACCACACCGGAGGACCGGCATACGGTGTGGTTACCACTCATGTGCCGCCTCCAATCAGGGGTACATCCTTGACCGATTCTCTACTCACATCCCCAAATTCCTCATCCATCTGGTAGAATTCGATCCACGCACATCACACGCATCCCCTATTAGTTGGTCTCTACCTGTCGGGGATATACCCCATGGTATGACCCGGAGACAGTTCTAAGCAGGCAAACAGTTCTAAGCCGACAAACAGTTTCTAAGCCGGCAAACAGTTTCTAAGCTGGCAAACAGTTTCTAAGCCGGCAAACAGTTCTAAGCCGACAGACAAGTCCTAAGCCGGCGAACAGTTATGACCCGTCAGACAGGTTAAGTCCCGGAGACGAGTCTCTGAAGATGAGTATTGAAGATAAGCCTTGGTTAAGCCGCGGGGACTCAGAAGCCCATGAAGATAAGCCCTGGGTTAAGCCGCCCGGTTAAGCCACGGGGACTCAGAAGCCCATGCAGAGAAGCCCACGATGGGAAGTCGTAATAAGTTAAGTCTCAATCCGACTTAGACTCTACATGTAAACCGCCCCTTCAACTTATATAAGGAGGGGCGGGTCACCCCGAGAGGGTCAAGTTTTTAGACGTCTCAATAAACAGGTCTTAGACAAGTTCAAGTCATGAGAGATAGACAAATTAGAGACACTCGAGATTAGAGGTAGCGATTCCGCACCCTTGTAACCGAGATCATCATCATCATCATCATCAATACAAGACAAGCAGGACGTAGGCTTTTACCTTCATCGGAGGGGCCGAACCTGGGTAAACTCGCGTTTCTCGATTCCGACCAACCCCTTTCAAGCCGCCACATAGTTGCGATCGTCCTGAACCTAAGTCCGTTCACCCGGACATCTGCCGTGAGAAATCCACGACAGTTGGCGCCCATGGTGGGGCCTACGCACGGTGGTGTTGAGTTCTTGGAGGGATCTCTCCCAGGGATCGAGAAGTTCGTAATTTTTCGGATGAAAAAGAGGCGGCGAGCAAGGATCTACGTCGTTGGCGAGTAGTCGGAACGGCATATCGAGACTGAGATCGAGAGAAATTAGGGTTACATCTGTGCACTACTACATCCTGTGATCTGTCAAGACACACAAAAGACCGAGCAGTTTCCGTCAACCGGAGTAGGCGTGTCAAATCAGTTTGCATCGAGGTCAATTCAACCCGGCGTAATCTACGAGTCGCCGTATTGCATCATGTAGTACTATTCCACGAGAAGCAACTACACGTCTAATCTCAGTCTCAAAACCCGAGGTTGCTCACGATCTGACCAGCCACTATGTTGAAGACCAAAAGCAACTCAAAGCTAGCCGTCAAAAATCAATCAGAAGAGATGAGTGCTACCACCGGAATGCAGGGACAAATTTTCTGTTTTGACCCTTTGCCGTTAGTTTAGCGTGATTTGACCCCATGTGTAAAAAAAATCGGATCTGACCCTTTTCCTACCGCCATTGTCTTTGGCGGTAGGGTAACACATCCTACCGCCAAGGTCTTTGGCGGTAGGACTTACTTACACCGTCACGTCCGTTCGGCGTGAAAAATGACCCTACCGCCACCGTCTATGGCGGTAGGGACCTACATGCAATTATAATAAAATGAAAAATTACATGCAGGTCCCTACCGCCATAGACGATGGAGGTAGGGTTACACATCCTACCGCCAGAGACTATGGAGGTAGGGTTTTTTCGTATGAAACGGACGTGACTGCGTTGCTAGGTCACGGCCTATGGCGGTAGGTTGTGTTACCCTACCGCCATAGACAATGGCGGTAGTAAAAGGGTCAGATCCGAAAAATATTACACATGGGGTCAAATCACGCTAAACTAACGGCAAAGGGTCAAAACAGTGAATTTTTCCCGGAATACAGTACATGACCTGACCATGGGGTGGGTTACGTGGGCATATGTTGTAGCAGCAGTAAAAAAAACAAAGAGAGGGCACGATTTCCTGGAGGATGACATCGCCGCGGACTTGATTCCGCCTCCGTTCGCTCCAATTCCGCCTCACCTCGCTGGCGCACGTCCGAGCAGCCCCGCTCTGCCTCCACGGCGTCTTGCTCCGAACCGGCAAAGGTCTACGTCGATCTTCTCTGCCTACACGCACTCGCCCTAGCCTCCGTTCCAAGATCGATCCGCCGGTGACCTGTTGCAGCGCCCCGTCGAACTTTTTCAGCATTGCTCCTCTCGCTCCGTCGTTGGAGCCTTTCGCTATTGTACCTCGCCATCCATCGCGGTCCCGTCGGTCGGCTTCGCCTCTCCTCACCGCGAGTCATCTCAGCCCTCGCCGTCTCGCCCCCGCTCACCAGCAAGCCACGCCTCGGCCGGACCCGGCCGCCGCCTCCACCGGCGCCTCTCAGAATTGCACTTGCGGACGGCCTCATCTCTAAGTTGCCTCACCTCGCCCCGCTGCCTCGGAGCCGCCGCGGCTGCCGTGACCCGCGCAGCTCCTCTCCTCGCCGAGTCGCCCGGCCGCCGTGGGCCGCCTACTCGCCAAGCCGAGCCGTCCAGCTCCTACGGCCTCCGGCTCCTCCCGCAGCTTAGGCCCATGCTGCGGCCTCCGACTCTCCCGCACCTTGTCACCGTCGCCGCCTCGGGCCGGCCTGGCCACCTCCATGGAAGGCTATCGCCTCTGAGCCGCCTTGTGAATCGCCACTACGGCTTCTATCTACGGGCTGCCGAGCCTCAAGCGCCTGCCCCGTTGAGCCGCCGGCCATAGTCAAACCGCCGTCATGGCCAACGCCTCGCTCGCTGAGTTGGCCCTGCGCCTACAGCCGCCGCTCTGGTTCGCCTCATCGTCACAGTTGTGCCTCGCCCCCCAGCGCCTGTGCCGATGTCGTGGCTCGCCTCTGATGCTGTCGTGACCTCGGAGTGCCTCGCTGCATCCAAACTGGCCTGCGCCTCTGCTCGCCCGCACACGCACCCCTGCTGGCTACCTCGCCTCTCCTCGTCGCAAGTCGCCTCTGCGCTCGTCACCTCCACCTGCCGCTGCAGTGTTGTGGCCTCGCTCCACCGCGTTCGCCTTCACCTCCGTGCCTCAAGCCGCCGCGGCGCTAGCCTCGGCGTACCAGTCGCCGGCTCCCAGCTGCACGCGCGCCTCGCTTCCGCCTCGGCCTGGCTCCACCGAGCCACCGGCGTAGCCTTCGCCTCTGCCTGAGCCGTCGGCTGACTCGCCGCTCCTCCCGCGCCGCCTGAGCCGCCGGCCGACTCGCCGCTCCTCCCGCGCCGCCTGAGCCGCCGGCCGACTCGCCGCTCCTCCCGCGCCGCCTGAGCCGCCGGCCGACTCGCCGCTCCTCCCGCGCCGCCTGAGCCGCCGGCCGACTCGCCCTCGAGCGCCACCTTCGTCGCCAAGCCGCAGGCCGGCTCACCAGCTCTTACCGCGCCTGCCATAAGCCACCCGCGCCGGTCCCCTACTCACAAGCAGCATCGCCCTGTTGTGACCCGATGCCGCTCCTCCCACTGGCCGGCTCATACTACGCCGCCTTTGCCCCGCCAGCCACCGCGCTCCCATGGGCCGCTGTCGCCTCGGCCACTCCTCCCATGCCCGCCGGCTCGCCGGCCCTCGTTAGCTCTTTCGGCTGCTCTCTAGAGACTTGGCTGCGGGGAAGAAGGGGAGTTGGGAACCGGCTGAAAATAAGGGGTTTTCCACGGCCCATATGAGGACACGGACGTCTAGTCGCCCTCACTTGGCCTTGCCTCCGCCGTTCGCCTCTGAGACGCTGCGGCCTCTGCCGCTTCACCAGTGACGTACACGACTATCTCAACATTCCAAGAAAATACCAGGTGCTATCCACCTTATTTATTCATCCAAAGACAGTTACTCGTCCGTGATAACTTTTATGCAGGGCAATTATTCATTACCGAAGCGGTGTTATATTGCGCGTAAGGAGCTTGTGCTAATATGACCACACGTCAACGTTGTTCATGTTGCATTGCCCAACAGACGCGCACAAGCCGCCGCGGCGGCCCGGTTTTAGCGCGCGCGCTCAACCGTTGGTATGAGCTTTCCAATGAACGCGGCAAGCCGCCGTATCCGTGATATGGTTTTCACCAACAACGCCACGGCCGACTCGTCGTTTGCGCTGGCTTACAACACCGCGACCAGCTCGCCCGTCTGCATTGGTTTACAATGCCGGAGCCGCCATCCCCGCGGTCCGGTTTACATCAACATTATCATGTGCCAGCATCCATCTATGCCGCACTATTCGACGGATGTGCGCAAGCCGCCGCCCACGGTCTGATCTACATCAATATCGATGCAGTGCTCGCTTGTATGAGCCGCCCAACTGACGTGCGCAAGCTAGGCAACCAAACAACGCGCTACTTGGCCTGCTAGAGCCTTGTTGGTCTTAATGCAGCCTACCAAACACGCCCGAAATGTATTACGACTTGGATTGGAGCTGATCTCCAGGACCTTCCTTTTATCAACTGATACCCTTTCTTCCTCCTCCTCCCTGTTGTCTTCCTTCTTTGATCCACTTGAGGATAGGCACGTTACATCTGGTATCAGAGGTCTACCGATCCGACGATGTGGATATTGCCTACCCCAAGTCGTGCTATCTCATGAAGCAAGCAAAGCAGGCGGCGGCAATGGAGGAGCAGATCGCCGCCTTCGCCAAGGTCGTCAACGACGGATGCATCGCCAACGAGGCGAGGCTGGACGCCATCCAGACCTCCTTGGAGCTCCGACGTCCCACAATCACCCACATACAGAACCAGGTGGACGATCTATGTGCGCGGATGAGGCGCATCGCCCTCCATCCTGCTCTGGCGGCGCCTCCGGATCCGATCCTGGATGGCGACGCGGTGGTGCGGCCAACTTTAGCAGCAACCAATGACATCGCCAGGCATCACGGGCCGGGAGGCCACGGCGAGATCGACCACACCGGAGGACCGGCATACGGTGTGGTTACCACTCATGTGCCGCCTCTGGTCGGGGGTACGTCCTTGACCGATTCTCTACTCACATCCCCAAATTCCTCATCGCATCTGGTAGAATTCGATCCATGCACATCACACACATCCCCTCTTAGTTGGTCTCTACCTGTCGGTGATATACCCCGTGGTTGACCCGGAGACAATTCTAATCCGGCAAACAAGTTCTAAGTCGGCAAACAGTTCTAAGTCGGCAAACAGTTTCTAAGCTGGCAAACAGTTCTAAGCCGGCAGACAAGTCCTAAGCCGGCAAACAGTTATGACCCGTCAGACAGTTATGACCCGTCAGACAGGTTAAGTCCCGGAGACGAGTCTCTTAAGATGAGTATTGAAGATAAGCCTTGGTTAAGCCGCGGGGACCCAGAAGCCCATGAAGATCAGCCCTGGGTTAAGCCGCCCGGTTAAGCCGCGGGGACTCAGAAGCCCATGAAGAGAAGCCCACGATGGAAAGTCATAATAAGTTAAGTCTCAATCCGACTTGGACTCTACATGTAAGCCGCCCTTCAACTTATATAAGGAGGGGCGGGTCACCTCGAGAGGGTCAATTTTTTAGACGTCTCAATAAATAGGTCTTAGACAAGTTCAAGTCATGAGAGATAGACAAATTAGAGACACTCGAGATTAGAGGTAGCGATTCCGCGCCCTTGTAACCGAGATCTTCATCATCATCATCAATACAAGACAAGCAGGACGTAGGCTTTTACCTCCATCGGAGGGGCCAAACCTGGGTAAACTCGCGTTTCTCGATTCCGACCAACCCCTTTCAAGCCACCACATAGTTGCGATCGTCCCAAACCTAAGTCCGTTCACCCGGACATGTGCCGCGACAAATCCATGACACTACCAAAGCTGTATTTTTCGTCCTTCGATGGGAGAATCCATAGTTCTGGAAGATGAGTTGTGAGAAATACTTCTCGGTGTATGCGGTTCCATTAGAATTATGGGTGCGTGTAGCCACTCTGCATTTCACGGGAAACTATAGTTTAGCGATTGTACAAACATTGCTTTATGGAGAGTGAACTCGTATGTGATAGCTATATTGATCAAACCAAGTACCTTCTCATTTTTGTCATCAGGAAAGACAATGGTTGAGTAAGAATTAATATCTTCAATGAATTGAATGAATATTTCTTCCTCTTCTGTCATATGATTCCGACATCAGAATCGATGATTCATTGATTTTCACTAAAGCCATAGCCCTATAATGAAGATCGTGCCTTAGTTTTAGATGTCTATTTTTAATGGGTCCTCTCATGTTAGTAACATGAAATGAACCTTAGGAACTCCAATGGTCCCAGGCACGTAATAAAACCAATCACCAAAATGTTGAGCAAATACATTTCCATCATTACACTTACGAAGCATAAAGGATGGGTCCATGGTGAGGCCAAACTTGTCATGGGTCATATTCTTAGACTCTAGTAGCTATATTGCCCACAACCTTCTCCCTCTAAATATTTGCCTTGTGCCCACTTGGCACAATTATAGTCTTTGGATTTCATTGACTTTTCCTAGTGATGTAGGGACGAGGAATGGACAGAGACTCGGGCCCGGGGGAGGACGAACCAGAAGAGGGACGAAAAGAGTTCGATATTCGAGTTTGCCTACCGACTCGCTTCTCAGGACAACGCTTCCCCGAGAGCACCCAAGGAGGATAGTAAGCAGATGTAACCCAAGGGCCCGTCGTATATACGGACCCAGTGACCCTAGGAAATATCCACTTTTCAAAGCCCCACTCACCGTCGCCAGGTAGAGTGGATTGTGATCTCCAAAACAGATCTCGTTGGTGATCCTCTAGATCTCCGGTGACCACTACAATACCAAAGGCATGAGTAAAGTCTTACCTCCTCCCAGAGGATTCGAACATGTGTAAACTCGTTGTATTTTTGCCAGAACCACTCGATAAGACGATGCTCATCTCTACCGAACAAACAGTCATCTCCCGATGACACTGTCGCACGAAAGGGACACCTAGCCAAACCCTTCCTTTGGGAAAGTCTCCTCTTGGTTGCCCAAAGCTCATCAAGGTTTTCCTTGCCAATACAATAAAACTAAACCTTACTCAAATTGAGCCTTGATCCTAGTTGAAGAGAATAGCGGGAAGTCATGCGATGCCCGCAACACCAACAACCTTGTCTTGGGTTGAATCATCATCGGAGGTGTACTCTTCTTCAATGAGTGCTCTTACTCTTGTATCACTTTGGTAGGGATTGCCATCATACAAGAAGAAGAAAAGGTGATTTACACACAAAAAATCAGGCAACTTACAAATAGCAAAAGTGGGAAACGAAACCAACCATAGAGGATTGCCTATCCTTTTTATCTTTAGTGAGATACAAATCTGTCAGTTCTACTCAACCTAATGCACACCAATCACTTCAACGTGATTAGACAAATAGAGCCAAGAGCAATACATCTATAATTAGTGATAGTCACCATACAAACATCAACATAAGAGTAAGTATAATAAGATGACGTAGACAGACTATAAGACTTTAAATATTACTGGGTTGGCAGAGAGAGAAGAGAAGCGGGATATAGATTTATAGTCAGTTGTAGTATGGACTCCAAGAAACTTCGTGAGTGTAAGGTTTGACATGTGGTAACAAAGTAATACTTCCTTATAACTAACTACTATACATGTTGGCTATAAAATTGACTATAGATGACATGGCAATATACTATAGACAATAGTTGGTTATATTATTATTAACCATGCTCTAAAGGAACCATTCATCATCTAACAAAAATTGTACTTGAGAGAGAGAGAGAGAGAGAGAGAGAGAGAGCTACATATCTGCTGCTACAATTTTGTGGTCCAGAGACCTCAATGTAATTTTTATTATGTATTTATGTTTGGATTGTTTTGTACTTCTGATGAACCTTCTATAATAGATCTGAATCCTTTTCACACAAAAGCAATGTAGTCCAGGGTGGACTACTCACACCTCATTGGGAAGTAGCTCGAGAATGATGCTGAAAACTTTTGAGAGCTCGTTGTTAGGTTACTTGACTGATTCCCAGGTTGAAGATGATTATAAGGATGATAAACAGGTGCAATCAGAGCAGACCTCTGCTCAAACTGACCATAACATGGAAGCAGTTGGTGCAGACGATAGCACTGATGTAACACCAATAATCCGGATGGTTTATCGATTCTTTGAACGTGTGACCATAAATCATGTTGTATTTGTATATGTATATAGTGTTTTGGAGCTATAGGCAGAAAGCTGTATTCAATCACCGTGTTTCTCAAAGTATTTGTATAGCAAACCAAAGTGTTCCCAGTTCAAAGTTATTTCCTTGCACGGCTACTGACAGTCGCCTTTAGCGAGGCAACCACTCGTATACATGTCTAGCTTCAGCAAACTGTATCATCTTGTCACATCTATGAAGCACAAGCAATATACCCGGCACCAATCAGAAAGGACTGAATACACCGAAACTGCCATCAGCAAACTATTAGTATGGTATTCATGTAGTCTCATGTCACAGCAGTTCACCTTGAGTTCACAACATTGTACACGGGGTAGTCAAAGAGTCGGGTGAGAGGCCGTGGACAACTGCGGTGCAGGCATGAATAAGCCCCCTTCTTCTATGGGGAAAGACTGGAACTGGAAGTAGTACACACACATTTTTACAGCGTTATCTATGCCAAAATGGAAGGTCACGATTCCCCCAATCGCTACCCAGACACATAGGCTGCCGCACCTGGTCATTGTTTTCTTACATCAGAGATCGCAGGAACCTTGGCAGGGTAGCTAGACAAGTCAACGTCGAGCAGGTCCGTGAGGTCATACATTCCTCCAGGCGGGTCGACTTTGTTCCTGATCGGAGTGGTCATCGACTCGTCCTGGTCTACGTGGTTGGATGACACGCTTGAGGTCACTGGACTTGAGGCCACCACCGTGATGCCAGCCAACTCCACATCCCGGACACTTGGCACAGCGCTCCCTGAAGGAAACTTTGTCGGTGCACTCTCTCCCTCGTTGTGGTTGTACAGCACATATTCATTATAGGTAGGAGCAAACTACATGAGAATGGAGTTGATTAGAACGAGATACAGGCAAGCCACATTAAACAAGAATGTAGACTGTTTGATGCGCAAGATACAGGTAATAGGCGCCTAAGATCCTGGTTACCTGGTGAACGGTGTCGTGGTAGAAATCGTTGAATTTTAAAGCATGAAGAAGGCTTCCCCTGAATCCACCAGAAGGGCGAGCATTTGCACCTGCATACTCCTTGTAGGGAAAGGCAAACAGGTGCCCAATGGCTGCTATGAGCATCTCAACACACAATACATAGTTCTGGAGATCAGCAGCCTTTTCAGCATTCTTGATAAATCGAGACTTGGCAGCAAGGAAAACCAGGACACCCTACAATGCAAAAACAATCAAATTATTGCATGGACAGAACTTACTATGGCATCACAATTCCTTAATATGACCATATGTGAGGAGAAAAACAGTTGGCAGGCAACCTATCATACTATCGAAGAGGGGAAAACATGGGTTGATGTTTTGTATTTACCTGCCAGTATGTGAGAAACACGACTGATTTGATTATAATGAACTTTGGGACAGGATTATATGGCCGAAGTAGATCTCTGCATGCCGCATAGAACAATGCAAGAGCATATAACGCCATCGAGTATGAGATTGTGTAAATAATAGTGATGTATAAATAGGATTGGTTGACACTGAAGTTTCCATCTTCATATTTTCCTTTAGCATAAAGTATGAAGGTAATAACCACCAGGATAGGCTTAAGAATAACAAACTGCAAACAGCCTTGTTTGCATCTCCGTATAAAACGCCTGCTCAGTGACATAAAAATTCAGTTAGACTTCGCGAAGGATGTTGCAACATGCCAATGTATAATTGTTATGATAGCAACTTATTATGCAGAAGGACACATACGCACCCATCTAGTGGAATAGCTGGGAAACAGCAAGTCATCAGAAACCACGATGGTTTCAGGGTTCGCCCATTCAAACTCACCACCACAGCCCCAGGTCCTCCCACCCATGCCAAGCAGAGTGAAAAGAAATTGTAGATGACCCAAGCATCATAGCTGAAACATTATGGTGAAGGAAAATTTAGCATAAGATGGATATACACTCATGCAGTTCTTAGTTTAGGTACTTGTGAAGACTATTAGATTAGAAACAAACAAACAAACAAAACAGCACATGGGCAACAATCAGCAAGATAAGATGTCACCTAAAGTTGGGATTATAATATGCTAACTCACCTGTTAAAGTGCATAGCCAGCACATACAAGGAAAAGAAGAGAATAATAATTATGAAATGGCCAGCATTTCATAAATTACACACAACTGCCTCTTTGGTCATTAGTCATTACACAATCAGAGTTGTTGAAACCACATGGGCAGCATGAATTTAGGCCATGGCAAAGTGGAAGCACATATTATCGTTTCATAACCTGGGATTCTAATTTGCAATTCGACACCAGAGAAGATCGTTCATCACACACTCCCAGCTGGTTATTCTCTATCATGGTATACTTCCAAGGAAGACATTTAAAGCTAATAGATGCATGAATCCTCTAAAACACCACATACGAATATGTGATGCATACACCCATGGGAGTATGGCTGCAGTTGTCCACAATGTATATAACGGATCCTGCTATATCACTAGTTATGAACTTATGATCAGTGCTTAACCCATGAGCAGTCATCAGAATGTTGATATTGATAGCATATCCAGTTGGATTTGGATAATAGCTCGAGCCTATAGAAGTGCTTATAAATGTCACACAACATTACAAACTTATAATCTTGTGTACAGATCACAATTTGCAGACCATAAATTTAACATGGTAGCAGAAAAAGGAAACGCTTGCGAGTATGCCATTAAAGAGAACAAAAAAAAAAAAGCTTCCACTTGTTCTTTTCCCCCTACAATTAGACCTCTAAGACAATAGAAACACCAACAGGCTGAAACCATAATCTCACATTGAGCCCATCGATTCACATAACGGCACCAAAGAAGTTTGAACTGCAAGACAGCGACTTACATTTCTCGGATAGAGGTAAAATATATTGCATTGTCTGGTAGGATCAGGGAAATAAATGACATCACCGCATAGACCTGCAAAACAATGTGTGCCTTTAGAGCTAATACGCTGCAGTGTCTTCAGCAACATAAAAGGGGTGATAAATAAACAAAGAAAACTACAAATGAGGGTGAAATTCAAAAGCAAGGTTGATATGCATAATAATGTGCTGCCAAACAGTAATAATGCTCAAACAGTTGCTTTACAGCTGCATAAAAATAACCAAGTAGGAGTATTTCATACAAGGACAGTTTTATGGCAGCAGAAAATGCACTTAGAGATAGCATACGGCCACTTAGAAGGCCCTTGAAGAACCCAACGTTTCTATCAGAACTCTCGGATGAATTTATTTACTTAATCGTGAAAAATGACAGCAGCAAATGCTTAAAAATCCATAATGACCAGCTGTGTCCGATAGGTAGCTTGCACATCTAGAATAAAATCACAGGGAAAGCATGCTGCGGCACTCCTGGTGCTCTCAAAACCTAAGAGCGCCAGCAGATCCCACCCGCAGATGGACAGACAAATTTTACTCCACCTAATAATGCGAGGACAGCGCATTGGGGGTTCAATCATAGGTCCGACCCACACGCACTCGCTCGTCACGAATCCGCCGAGACGGGCTCGCCTCCCAGCTCGCGGCCCGGTCGAATTCACCCGCAGGAAGGAGAAAAAAAACTGAAAAACCGGCGGCGGCAGCGACAGATCTGGCGCGAGGCGGGAGCAGGCGCGCGGGGAAAGTGGGGGAAGGGGGGAAGCGTACCGGGACCATGAATATGATGCGGACGATGAAGCGCTGGAAGATGGGTTCGGCGTAGTGGAGCAGGTGGCGGTAGATGTGTCCGAGCGTGATGACGGTGGCCGCCGCGGCGCACAGCAGCGCCGCCGCCGTGTACGCCACCGCCGCCCAATCCATCGCGGCGAGGACACCGCCTCAGCGAGTGCCACGCGAGGTGAGGCGCGGCGGCCGCTCCCGTCTCCCGTCTCCCGTCTCCCTCCCGCCCCGCGGCGTCCGGTGCGGGTTTGGTCGGGGGTCGGTGGTTAGGCTTTTTGGGCGTGCGAGGGAGGGAGGGAGGGAGGAAGGAGAAAGGGTTTTCTTTTTTCCTGGGACGCCAAGAAAAGGAGAAGGGAAAGGGGTTAACAGTGCGAGCCCAGGTATTCTCTTCTCTCAAAAAAAAAAAAAAACAGTGCGAGTCTCAGGGTGGCCTCCGCGTCGCTTCGATGGTTGTTGAATTCTTGTTTTGTTTTTGGGGATTTGATTTGACCTTTACAAAATCTGGGGATTTGAACGGGGGCACGCGGTCGAGACTCGAGACGGGGAACCGATGCTTCCCAAGCCTTTCCTTGCAAGGGGTCGTCTCCTCTCAATTTTCCTTCGCGGTTTGCCTTGCCTGCATACACTAGTAGTAGTCGTCGTCGTTGCATTTTTCACCTACACGCTTGGACTTTTTGATGCTTGGGCTGCAATTTGCCGCATGTGCCGTCCTCAACTGCAAGTAATAACGAGATGGAGTCTAACGAGATGGAGTTGGCGTTGACTCATGTCGTCTCCTTAGGGTGACGAGGTTAGGGTTCCTCATTGTGTGTTCATGGCGACGAGGTCTTGTGCCAGGCGCTTCAGAATGATTCAATGGTTCGATGGTGGACAATGAGTTCCTAGTTGTCCGCGACAAGGTTAGACCGGCTCCGGTATATGAACGGCCAAAGCGGCATGTCGCCGCCTCGTTTTTTGCAGCGGTAGTGAACGTTCGGTGGTCTAGTAATTTTTATGTAAATTTTTATTATGCTTGGGGTGTATACTTTTAGTGAGCTTTTATACATATCCGGACATTTTTTGAAGAAAAAAGTCTGAATACAGTTATATCACATCCTGAAGAAATGGAAATTAAGTGTGGCGGCTATCTCTAGAAAAAACGTGTAGCAGTTTAGTGGTCTAAAAAAATTTATATCAGTTTTCAGAGGGAGTGCATAATTAAGTAGCAAGCTAGCGTCTGCTTGGTTGTTTCTGTTAACGGGTTAGCATCTTCCCTGCATCTGCTTGATTGTTTCTGTTAACGAGCTAGCATCTGCCTTGCATTGTTGAGGCTGTCTGGAATCAAATAATGACAGTTTGTGCAGATTAATTTTGTTCTTTGAAATAATACAACAGCTTATCATAACGAACAACATTCCTGCTCATTGGTTTTGGACGGTCTGCAGGTGCATGGCATATGATTATTCTCTCCTCTTTGGAGAAACCACCGGATGATGCCATGAGTGACAGGTTGCGTTGGTTGCGTGGAGGGTGGAGCCAGCTTCACGATCGGCGATACCATCCTCGACTTGTTCTCCTCAGTCCCCGCCGCCGTGCTTACGGCTTACCTACCGATCTATTTGCACTCCGCTACTTGATCTGCAACTATTTACCAGCAGGGCATGGTTAGCGTCCCACGCATGTGGCTGCTGATGACGTTGATGTGCAAGTCAAGCAAAGCCCGGCGAAAACTGGCCGGTCATGCACCTGTTGTTGGACAATGCTGCAATTGACAGCTGTGTCAACGTCTCAATGTTGCTTTTGTGTGGCAGATACCCATTTTAGCAAATCAGCACCCCGTTGATTGGTTTTGTTTAAGCATGTCTCATACGTTTGGACGGACGATCTGGTTAGTGATCGGTCAGAAAAGCGTGATCAGATGAACGCCTTCAACTGGCATTAAACGTCCGAGATGATCGGTATCCATTAGTAGAAAACGGCACATTTGTCCCGGTTTCAGAGGTTCATTAGCTTCGGTTTTGGAACCGGGACTAAAGCCCTAAATCTTTAGTTCCGGTTCGCTTACGAACTGGTAGAGAATGGGTTTCACGTGACCTCTGCGGGAAGCTCAGGCAGAAGGACCTTTAGTCCCGGTTGGTAACACCAACCGGAACCAAAAGGCGTCCACGCGTCAACATCTGGCAAGAGCTGGGGTATTATTATTATTTTGAAAGGGGGTAAGGGTTTTTGGATGATTAATTTAGGGATTTCATATTATCTTAGGTAGCTAATAGAGAGAAGTGACATCTCTTTCTCCGTCCTTGGTCGACGCTGCTAGCTACTATACATATTGAGAGAACTCGACGCTAGCTAATAAGCAAATGAAGGAAACCATTAATTACACAAGATCTAACAACTCATCATCATTATCATCTTAATCATACAAAGTTAAAGCCTCATAAAACAAAACAAAAAAGATAAAATGACATAGTCCTCCCTCATAGGACCTACTCATCCCTCATAGGTAAAATGACATAAAAAAGAATAACACATATGTCTTCATGATGAAGCAAAGAGATCCAACGGTCTCCTACTTGTGGCTTGCGATCCTTCTTTATTTGTCTCCATGCTTCAATTTGGAGCCGTCTTGGTGGTTTGCGCTCAGTCGAGTATGCAAAAGAGAACTCGGGATGAAAGGGGCTTTTAATTCTCATATTACCTTCGGGTTGCATCAACGGTGGCACAACTTCATATGGCAATTTCTATTGAAGAACATAATAGTAGCCTAGTTAGCAATGTAATCAATACCATTTACGCAACAATATTAGTGTACTTAATTAGTAACTCTTATCAAGATATTTTGGCGAATGGCATCCGCCCTCAACCTATGTACTAGTGTCATGTACAATGTATGATTTGGGCTAGTTCCCAAATTATACGGGAAGATATCCCTATCACCTAGGACACCAATAACAAAGTAGATAAGATCATCCTTCTCCTCCCAAGTTAGATGTGAATCATAAGTGTAGTGTCTCCTGTCGATTATGTTCTGTGTTTCACCCGAAGAAACGAAATAAGCTGTAAATTATAAATTAACAAATTTAGTACGGATGAACACAAAATATTTATATATATAGAATGCAAATTACTTGACAAATATGCATGGTTGACAAACTCACATGGAGGTAAAACAGGAAGCATATCGACATCCACCCAAATGTCGATGTTTCCTTCAATATGATCTTCAGGACGAAGATCGAAGGTTATTTCCATATCCTCCTGAAATCCACATGCCTTGCAAAGAGCTTCCCAATTTGAGCACCCTAATTCTGTGTTATTAGGTGCATTCATTACTTTCACAAGAAATGTGTGACCATGTTTAGTCCTCAGGTTGGCTTTCCTCGTCTCGAAACCCTCGTGCTCTTCAAAACCGAGCCTCTCCAAGAAATACCGTCTTGCATGACAGGGGACGAACTAGCCAAATTGTATAAAACAAAAATTACGCGTTGAAGGAAAGAAGCAGAAGTCATGCTTAATTACGAAAAAACAGTTGTCATCGTTGCGTACCGTAGAAATATCAAAGTCCTCGTAAAGCTTCATGGTGAAGAACCTGCCGTCTCGCAGCTCAGGCTGGTCACAAAGACCCATATCTTCACCGTAAAATTCACACGCTTGGATTGTGACGCCCCCAATTTCGACCGTACGCTAACATACACACAATGCGTACGATCAAGATCAGGGACTCACTAATCAATATCATAACACAACTCTAGACACAAATTTAAAGTCATACAGCTTCATATTACAAGCCAGGGGCCTCGAGGGCTCGAATACAAAGCTCGACAAGCACGAGTCAGCGGAAGCAAATAATATCTGAGTACAGACATAAGTTAAATAAGTTTTGCCTTAAGAAGGCTAGCACAAACATAACAACGGATTGAAAGAGGCGAGGCCTCCTACCTAGGAACCTCCTATCCTACTGCTGGTCGGGGGCCACCTCCACATAGTAGTAGGCTCTTGCGGTGGTGTAGTAGTCGTCTCTGGTGTACTCCATCTCCTGGGCTCCATTGTCTGAATGCAGAATCGAATCGAGGGAGAAAGAGAAAGCAAAGCAGCGGTGAGTACTCATCCTAAGTACTCGCAAGACTGACATCAGAACTATACTAAGTATGCATCATTATCAAGGGTTGGGTTTATATCTGGACTGACTACAGAAAGCAAGAATGAGGGAAGGCCTAGTCCTATCGAAGACTAGCATCTTTAGCACCTTGCAGCATTAGAAGAGAGTAGACTGGTATCTCATATATAGTCATATTAATTGTAGCAATTTTATTAAGTAACCACGCTCATAGATTCTTCCTCGACTCCCTGCGAGGAAGCAATCCCGGAGCCACATTCCAATTTAGAGTCACAATTGTAGTTGTATAAGGTCAAGGTACAACTCCAAATCGTCCTGTTATCATGGACACGACTATTCGAATAGATTATCATCCCTGTAGGGGTGCACCACATATTCCCCGCACGCTTGAATCACCTTCGGCCGGACACACTTTTCTGGGTCATGCCCGACCTCAGGATATCAAAACGTCGTCGCCCCACCTAGACTCAACGAAGAGGCCAGCCCGCCCGTCTAAATCCTATGCGCGCAGGGGTCATGGGCCAATCGCCCTTTGCACTCCTGCACGATGCGTACACGGACGAAAGTAGACCTAGTACACTCAGTCCGGGAGTTGTACCTTCCAGCCCAATCCGGCGCGCACGCTCCATTGCTGACGTTCGAAGAGCTTAGGCTGATACAACGACGCCGAGTACCCATAACTTCTCCCACGTGAAGGTTAGTGCATATTAAGGCCAACGACCTAACTCAGATCAAGCACCCAACCCATTAGCATTTTATTAATGCGGGGCAAGCGCGAACCATAATGTAGTCCGTCGCCCCGCCGATAACCCTGGGGTGCCTTATCGGTGCACCCCACCAAGTCTTCGGATGTCTTATGGCACATCCCACCAAAACTTTCTCACATGGGTACCCTTGGGGCCGCCCCGTCACCAACATGTTTCTATAACCAGGTCATAGTAACTGTGTATATAAAACATCAAGGCGGGAACTAAGGAATCACCCTCAACGGTCCCCACTCGATGTAACCGCCAAGGTGGACTTTAGAGGAATCACCCTCGATGGTCCCACACTTGAGGGGCTGCACGACAGAGACATCATCGGGAATGGTGAAGGAGGAATCACCCTCGATAACCACGACCGACTAGCTGCACTACAGGGCTAGCATCATGAGTACTTCACGAGGTGTCATCCTCGGTACTCAATAATAGCATTGCAGAGTCGCACAACTAAGGGGAGTGCGGTGATGTGAGGGGCCTGGCTTGTCGGTCGGTTGACCGAGTCTTCGAGTCGTCGGTTCGTAGATGAAGAAGCAGGGGCAACTGGGACTAAGGGGGTCACTGGGGATTCACTAACCAACCTATACTAAGCAGTTGGTATGATTACAGGAATAGTAGCAGTTCATCAAAAACAGGCTATGCATCAGAATAGGAGTTAACTAATACAGTAGAAAAAATCTAATGCAAGAATAAGAGGGAAAGAATAGGCGGTATCGGAATGCTCAAGGGGGGAGGTTGCTTGCCTTGCTGCTCTGCTGAAAAAGGTTGGTCGTCAGGGGCGTAGTCGTACTTGGCAGCAACATTGGTATCGGGGTCTATCGGAGAGAAGAGGGGGGGGAAAACAATAAATATAAAGCAAACAGGTGCACCATGATGCATGACATGGAATATGTAGAGCTAGGTATGCACTAACGCAATACTACACGCATCAGATGGAGCGGGAGAATACCTGACGCTATTTCCCAAGACTGCGGATTTATCAAACAGTCGAATCAAAGGGGAAAGTTCCATGTTCATCATGATAGGAGCATGTGGCAAATGATTGGATGGCATATTTGGATTCGTGGGATTTTTCTGATCAAGTTTTATATATAAATTATTTTCATCTAAGCTACGGTTCAAAAGATATGATTTTCTAAAGTTTTTATTAATTTCTAGAATTTAACAGATTATTATTAATTCGAAAAATGCTTTATGACGCCAGCATGACATCATCACTACATCAGCAGTCAACTCTGGCTGACGAGTATCAAACCTGACATGTGGGGGCCACATGTCATAAACTCAGGGTTAATTCAGTTTATTAAATTAATCCAAACAGAGTTAATTAGCAGGTGGGTCCACATGTCAGTGAGACATTAGGTTAATTTATTTATTTTAATTAATCTAACTATTTAATTAGGCACCTGACAAGGGGAGCCCACCTGTCA
Source organism: Hordeum marinum (assembly GCA_022496015.1). Classification (NCBI taxonomy): domain Eukaryota; kingdom Viridiplantae; phylum Streptophyta; class Magnoliopsida; order Poales; family Poaceae; genus Hordeum; species Hordeum marinum. The sequence continues at coordinate 491,310,767 of CM039676.1, read as the reverse complement.
TACATGTGGACGGTTGGTCGCGTTCGAAAGCTGGAGACATAGCCGATCCACTCCAACCATCAGAACGAGCAATTGTGGCCAGTGGTGAGCGGCAGGTCGACGGTGGCGGAAGTAAGTTTCGGCCGGCGATGGCAAACAGCGACCCGATGCGCTTTCGAGCTAACTATGTGCACTACACGGGCCTACGCGAAGCGTGGAGTCGAACGGTGGCGTCGGCATGACCAAATGGTTGCCGGATGGTCGCCGGCGACGAGGTCAAACGGCTGTGCGCTCGGGCTCCGGTGGGAACTAGCGCTACAAGGTCGGGTTCGTCGCGGGGAAGAGTGGAGAAGGAGGCCGGAGCTCACAGCGGGGTGTTGCCGTTCACGGTGGGCTCGGGGAGGGCTTGACGGCGACGGAATCGACGATGGCGAGCTCGGGTGCCTGATGAAGAAGACGACGTGGGGACGGAGATGCAGAGGCGCAGGAGCTCGGGCTCGTGGTCGAAGAGGTCAAGGAGGTCGTGGCGGAGCTCACGGGCGTCTCAGCGAGGCTCGGGGGTGGCTGTGACCGCGAGCTCTATGGCGGCCGCGTCATGGCTGCGCTCAGTTGCAGGGGGAGGGGACAGGGGAGCGCGAAAAGGGGATCTGGAGGGGGCTAGGGTTTCAGGGGAGCGAGAGGGAGGCCGTGGAGCCGTTCTTATCCTCCACGATGCCGGGGGCGACGCGGTGCGTCGGCGACGAGCGGGGTCGCTGCTCTGTAGCGACCGCTCTGGTCGCTACAGAGGAGGGAGACGACGGGGGAGCGGGCTGGTGGGGTTGGGCCGGTTGGGACCGGCCCAGTAGGGAAGGGGGGTTCCCCCCTTTTTTCTTTTTTTCTGTTTTTGTTATTTGTAATTTCTATTTGAATTATTTTTAGCCACTATCTGCCTTAGAAAAAATGTGTGACATGGTCCACAAAATAACATGCATTATTTTGAAAGGCCATACCAACTTTGAGCATTTTTATAATCTGTTTGCATCTCCCATTTGAATTTAATTGCATTTTAAAAATACTTTCAGCTACTGTTATTAATGGTGGGGGCCACACGAGAATCTTGGTGATGTTGTTTTCCTTAACAACTTTAGTTTTGAGATTTTTAACAAGGGTGAAACATTTCTCTCATGATGTTTGCAAATTTTATTTTATCACATAAAATTTCCATGCACACATGGATTAGTAAAAGCATTAGCATAATCCTGGCCATCACTGTAGCTTAATTACAATGATCATTATAGCAGAAATCCAGGGTGTCACAATTCTCCCCTACTAATAAGAATTCTGGTCCCAAGAATTAAGAGGTAGAAGTAAGGGGGGGGGGAAATTTGGTTACGAAATTCTAACGAGTCTTCCTGTCTTTGTTGTTCTTCTCGAAGAAGTTGATCCCTTTCGTTAATATATTCATGTTTCTGCTTCAGGTCATCATGATGAAGTCATCATCCTTCCTTCGGGATCTTCGTCGTCCTACAGATGAGATTAGAGGGAAAACTCTAGAAGAACGAATCTAAACAAAGTTGGGCATCTGACGGCGAACTCAGGGAGGAACGCAAGATTTATTTCTCAAGCTAAGACTCAAGGAATCACTAAGAGCAAAATGCGACGGTGTAAAAGTAAAGGGGGGAAGTTCAGAGCAACGAGAATAGGTATCGCGTCTGATATTAGAATAGATCGTCCCTTGGTCGGTGGCTTGGAAATTACGTACGAATTCAAGTGCAAAGCATACTTTGGAATTAAAGATGTACAGGAGAGTCAGGTTTCAATCCTGTGGAACTGAGGGTTATGGGCCGACCATGTGGTTAAGAGCAGGAAGAGCGTTGACAACTTGCACGGTCATGAAAGAAGACATGTCAGAGGATAGCTGGTCAGATATGTTGGCAACAACGTGAGTGCCAAGGGCGAGGGACGAATATGACCATTTTCCTGCTTGTAGAAACGAGGCGGACCAATAGGCAAAGTTCTCATCCATCGATGGTTACCAGAATGTTATCAACAATAGTAACAGGATCTTACTGACAGACTTGTTCACCGAGGTGTTTACCTAAGGAGAGAACTATTACTGCTTAGATCATACAATCTCAAGAAAGGTTAAACAGACCAATGGAAAGGAAAATGTGATTATTAGATCAACCAGACCAATGGAAAGCAAAATGTATTCATCACATTAAACAGACCAATGGAAAGGAAAATGTGGTTATACTCAACTTTTAGGAGTATATCTTTCCCAAAGACAAAAGGAGCATGATGTATGTGACAGGACATCAAGTACATCACCATTTAGGTAAGGGGGGGGGAGGAATTCATGATATTACCCATACAATGGCGTTTGGATAATTGGTCAAGAAACATTTAGCATTGTGCTTCCTATGTTCTTGTTGATGATTGGAGTATCACAACCATGCCTCGGGGAAGCATCGACATGGTCATCAGGTAAGATCAGACGTTGGGGACACAAAGGATCACAACTTATAACATAAGCCTTACAATTTCCTCATGGGAGAAAAGGCTAATCTTGTTGAACAAGATACTACAACTATAGGTCCTCCGGCCAAGTGTGCTATGCAAGAATTCATCTTACCGGGTTAAATAAGGACCAATGTCATAATTCTTGGAAAAGATCCAACCATCGTATATGTTCGAGATTCAGATCTGGTTAGTGTGGGGATACTTCAGACATAGCAGGCCTAAGAAGAAAAGGATGCAACACAGACCTACGAGACGATGTTGCAAGAATCTCAGAATGAACGATGGAAGCAAGCCTGAATCATGAATCGGCTTGCAAGACATATGAACACAATGTCAAGACATTCGTTCCCACATGGAATTTTTTAGGATGGAATGCAATCAAGCTCTGGTTGGGAACCGCCATAAAGGATATCCAAGTTCCATGTGTAAGTCTGGACTAGCTTTTACGTAGGACTTATTTTCCTAGATCAAACCAATCAGTGGCTTGGCATGCTAGGAAATACATACGGAGTGAATGTAGAAAATCTATCAAACCATAAGATACTTAACACATGCATGAATGAATTGGGACGATTCGAGAGGAAGCGAAACAAAATTTTCTCATAATCACGATAGCAAGATGGACGTGAGCTTAGAGAAAAACACTTCTTTATCAAACATATTCTTCATGATCTAGACACAAAGATAATGCTTTCAAGGTTTCCAACACTAGTTTCAATGTTCATCATGAACCATGAAGAAGAAGAGAATGTGGCTGATGGGCTCAGCAACAATTCGTTGAGGATTCCATAAAGATGGATTTCCATGATAGAGTGAACAATGTAATAGCATTGGTCAAACAAGATGACCTATTGAGGTATGCCCGAGGGAAAACATCCACAATTAAATATTACTCGAAAGGTGCACCCAAGATCCGGACTAAGTAGCATGACCAATGTTAAAATGCTGATCCAACAGCCAACACACTAAGAATGGTCTTATTGTTCATTAACTCCGAGGTAATATAGTTGCTATGCCATAAGTGTTGAATTTACACATCACGGTCCATTTGTCAGTATTCCGGTTAGAAACAAAAAGGGTACCAAGAATTGAAAGGAGGTGGCGAGAAGTATTACTATATCAAGAATTCTTAAGGCATGTGCAATTCTTATGACATTCTCGACAAAAGGTGGTAAAACTCCAAGATAGAACATAACACAAGATAGCTAACAAGGAACTTAAGGTTCAACCAAACAAGACTAAGTCGGTGCGTGGAAGGTAGGCAAGGATGTCGCCAACGACAATACCAACTACCAAGGACAATGATGCTACTCTCATCATGAATTTAATTGATATCCTGGGAGAGGCCAGAATGCTGATGAGGATCACGACACATTTGTCGAGAAGTTTCATGAAGATGTAATCGATCAGCGATGACATCAAGCAAAGAAATGGTGAAGTGAAAAGTTGTTGGAACCACAGATAAGAGTGCTAGCTCCGAATTGAAATTTCATTTCCAAACAACCAACATGTCGTTGTCAGATCGATGTAAGCTTGATGCACTGTTGGAATTGTGATTCCGGGATGGAGGACATAGATAGTATGGTCAAGCTCTAGCATGGCGATAATGATGTAGGTCTAGCAACTTGGAAAGACATGATTGAGTACTAACTCATAAGCAAAGAAGATTACTAAGAGTTGTTGAATCACAATGCGTACTCGATTCAGATATCAGTGTCCTTGAGTGTCCGACAACTCAAAACACGAGGAAACTGGAATCAATGAAGGAAAACATAGTTGATGAGGAGCTTATAAGAAGTTAGGTAGCTCCATGATTTTCTCGAGTTACCAAGCGGTAATACTCGGATGTAGGTCAGAATTAAAGCTTGGACCGATGTATTGATCCGCAGAAGGCAAGTGCTTAAACTGGTCTAAAAATGGGATCAAAGAAGAATAGTCATGGTCGGAACCACGGTTGCAAAGTATCAAATCAGGTTGTAGCTTTGAAAGATTATCTGACAAAATACCAGAACAGTAGGACTCGTGAAAACTCTCGAGTTCACATGGATTAAGGAAGGCATAGGTCCAACCCATCGGGGCATCTTAGGAACATATACCACAAGCTTCAAGAGTAATTAACACATGCTTGAAAACAGAGCATGGCTGATGAAAGCATAGGATACAACTTATCAGAGGGAGAAGACACAGTTTACTAATGGCATCACGTATCAGTTGAAGAACACCACAAGAATTTTGAATGCGAAGGATGCTATCGGAGAAAAACCAATGGCAATATGGAGAGCTAGGTATGCACTAACGTAATACTACACGCATCAGACGGAGCGGGAGAATACCTGACGCTATTTCCCGGGTCTCCGGATTTATGGATAGTCGAATGAGAGGGGAAAGTTCCATGTTCATCATTCTAGGAGCATGTGGCAGATGATTGGATGGCATATTTGGATTCGTGGGATTTTTCTGATCAACTTTCATATATAAATTATTTTCATCTGAGCTACGGTTCCAAATATATGATTTTCTAAAGTTTTTATTAATTTCTGGAATTTAACAGATTATTATTAATTCGAAAAATGCTTTATGACATCAGCATGACATCATCACTGCATCAGGAGTTAACTCTGGCTGACTAGAGTTAAACCTGACATGTGGGGGCCACATGTCATAGACTCAGGGTTAATTCAGTATATTAAATTAATCTAAACGGAGTTAATTAGCAGGTGGGTCCACATGTCGGTGAGAGATTAGGTTAATTTATTTATTTTAATTAATCTAACTATTTCATTAGGCACCTGACAAGGGGGACCCACCTATCGTACATACAGGGGTGATGGGCCCCACTAGTCAGTGGCTGGTCAAAGCCCAGTCATCAGTTGACCCGGTCAATGTGTCAACGGCGACTGCGGGGCCCAGCTGCCAGTGACCATGGCAGTGGCCCCGACCTGGCCACGTGGGTGGCGGCAGCGGCCGCCACCGGAGTAACTCCGACGAGCACCCGAAATGGTGGCAGGGCTCGGAAATCGTCTACGGGTGGCCATTTGGCGCGCGGTTGGTCGCGTTCGAAAGCTGGAGACGTCGCCGATCCATTCCAACCATCAGAACAAGCAACAACACCCAGTGGTGAGCGGCAGGTCGACGGTGGTGGAAGTAAGTTTCGGTCGGCGATGGAAAACGGCGACCCGATGTGCTTTCGAGCTAACTATGTGCACTACGCGGGCCTATGCGAAGCGTGGAGTCGAACGGTGGCGTCGACAGGACCAAATGGTCGTCGGATGGTCGCCGGCGACGAGGTCAGGCGGCTGTGTGCTCGGGTTCTGATGGGAACTAGTGCTACGAGTTCGGGATCGTTGCGGGGAAGAGAGGAGAAGGAGGCCGGAGCTCACAGCGGGGTGTTGCCGTTCACGATGGGCTCAAGGAGGGCTTGACGGCGACGGAATCGACGGCGGCCAGCTCGGGTGCCCGAGGAAGAAGACGACACGGGGACGGTGATGCAGAGGCGCAAGAGCTCGGGCTCGTGGTCGAAGAGGTCTAGGAGGTCGTGGCGGAGCTCGCGGGCGTCTTAGCTGGGCTCGGGGGTGGCTGTGGCCGTGAGCTCTACGACGGCCGCGCCATGGCTGCGCTCGGTTGCAGGGGGAGGGGACAGGGGAGCGCGAAAAGGGGATCTGGAGGGGGGCTAGGGTTTCGGGGGAGCGAGAGGGAGGCTGTGGGGCCATTCTTACCCTCCACGACACCGGGGCGACGCGGTGCAGCAGCGATGAGCGGGGTTGCTGCTCTGTAGTGACCGCGCTGGTCGATATAGAGGAGGGAAACAACGGGGGAGCAGGCTGGTGGGGTTGGGCCGGTTGGGGCCGGCCCAGTAGGGAAGGGGGTTTCCCCCTTTTTTGTTTTATTTCTGTTTTTGTTATTTGTAATTTCTGTTTTAGTTATTTTTTGCCACTATTTGCCTTAGAAAAAATGTGTGACATGGTCCACAAAATAACATGCATTATTTTGAAAGGCCATACCAAGTTTGAGCATTTTTATAATCTGTTTGCATCTCCCATTTGAATTTAATTGCATTTTAAAAATACTTTCAACTCCTGTTATTAATGGTGGGGCCACATGAGAATCTTGGTGATGTTGTTTTCCTTAACAACATTAGTTTTGAGATTTTTAACAAGGGTGCAACATTTCTCTCATGATGTTTGCAAATTTTATTTTATCACATAAAATTTCCATGGGCTTTTGAAGTGGAATTTGAATTGAGCTTTCATTTAAGAGTGATCACACATGGATTAGTAAAAGCATTAGCATAATCCTGGCCATCACTGTAGCTTAATTACAATTATCACTGTAGCAGAAATCCAGGGTGTCACATGGATCCTATTGTCGTCTGATGACGACGATATTTCCTGTATTCATGATTCAAGAATTACGGCACACTTTGGATCCTAATGCGTGTGTGACTTTCGGTCTGTCGAGGCTTTCCTTAAATAACTCTCATATCTCATGGTGTGTTGGTGCGTACTCTCTCTCATTGATACGATGGTGTATATATGTCGGTGGACACTCTTTCACAGTAATAGTTCGACCGTCGGTGATGGACGCCCCCACCTCTTCTATTCTTGCGCTTTATACCGACGAATATATCGCAAAGAAGAGAAGAAAGATGAGGCATCCCCCATGACAACAGTCAGGATTCCTCCATCAAGAACACACATGAAAGTCACACAAGGAGCAACGACAGACCGAAAGTCACACACGCATTATACCGATAAAATATCACTAATACATTTATAATGAACTCGAATATAATATCAGTAATACATCATCTCGAATAATCCAGTTATTAATGCATCATAAAATATTAACTAATACATCTCGAATATTATCATATAAGATCACTAATACAGATCGAATACTATCGAATAATCTAAGTCACTAGCGATTCCTGAGTCGCAGGTGGTGGACACCCAAAGATAAGGAACCATCATGGGATCATAACTCGGGTGAGATCCCTGAAGAATCTGCCAGGTATTGTTGGACCTGGCGTCCAATGCCGCCATGTAGCGACGGACGTGCTTGTCCTCCTCCCTGACACGGCGACGTACCACCTCCATGGGGGCCCGCTCCCTCTGCACTGAAAGTGGCCCACGTGACCGCCACCAAAGAAGCTCCGGGTCGACGATCAGACCCGGATTCCTCACCAAGCTTCGAGCCCCCTAAGGTAGCACCTCTTAGTGCTAGCCTGGCGGAGCCCAGTCCCGGGACATGGCACCTATCAAGCAGGCTCTCGCGGACCACTGGACGACGAGGATGCGGGCTGGGCATCGTCGATGTCGAGACAAATTCCTAAGAGAACATTTTCTTATTGTTTAATCAATAATTTTTCCAAAACCCAATTTTTTTTCTAATCTAACATACACATACTAATTTTTCCCAGCACTCTTAATTAACTAAAACATAAAACAACTAAAACATAAAAAACATCATAAACAAAAAAAATCTATGGCTCGGGATGGGCTCGGGGTGGTGGCTCAAAATCTACATATATACATACATCTACATACACATCTACATATATACATACATCTACATATAAATCTACATACGTGAACAAAAAAATATGAAAGAAAGGAAAACTGGGACGACGACTCACAACGGGGGCGGTGAGGGCTCGGGGAGGGGGGAGAGCGTGTGGGCTCGGGGGCATCGACGGCGACGGTGACGACGACGGTGGGGCAGGGGCGCGACGAGGGCTCGGGGAGGAGCGACAACACGCGAGCTCGGGGGAGGGGTGGTGACGGCGACGGCGGGGCAGGGGCGCATCGACGGCATTGGGGCAGGGGCGCATCGGCGTCGTCGGGGGTGAAGAATGCTGAAAGTTTTAAAATGTTGGCTTATATAACCAGAGCATTGGTCCCAGTTGGTGGCACCAACCGGGACCAATGCCCCCTTTAGTCTCGGTTGGTGCCACCAACCGAGACCAAAGGTCAGTTTTCAGCGGCCCAAAGGGTGGGAAACAGGGACCTTTGGTCCCAGTTGGTATCCCCAACCGGGACTAAACGGTGGCATTGGTCCCAGTTTGTTCCACCAATTGGGACCAAAGGTCGGTTTTAAGCAGCCCAAAGGGCGGGAAACAGGGACATTTGGTCCTGGTTCGTGGAACCAATCGGGACCAAAGGGGCATTGGTCCCGGTTTGTGCCACCAACCGGGACCAATGGGTGGCGCAGCCCGGGGCCAAATTTTTAGTCCCACCTGGCTAGCCGAGAGAGCTCGGGAGTGGTTTATAAGCGCTGATGCGCACAACCTCCCGAGCTCCTCTCAACTGCAAGCTTTTGGGCCTAATGTGTCGCTGCCTATGGGCCTATTTGGCCTTCTACGGGCCTGAATCCAGGCCCAACAAGTTGGTTGGGTTTCTAGTCGTATCCACACCTTGGTGGCCCAGTAGGTGGCATTTTATAAAAAACCATTTTTAGTTTTTTGCTTTATTTATTTTATTTTGTTCCTACTTACTGTTTTTGAGTGATTCTTTTTTGCTTTTAAGTCACAAAAATTATAAACTTTCTGTTAGTGACATTAGTTTTCAAATTTGAATTTTTTGAAATTTGTGTGAATCACTAGTTTGTGAATAACTTTACTAAAATAGATTTTTGAGTGATTCTTTTTCCTGCTATTTGGTAAGTTTTAGGTTATTTTAAATGTCTGTATTATTCAAAAACAGATTTGGTTATTTTAGTTTGCTATTAAAGTTTCTAACAAAAAAATTCTTTATGAAAATTCTTTTTGCTATTAATGTTTCGAACAAAAAATACTTTGATAATTTCAGTTGCATAAATTTTATATAATTTTACTTTCAAAAATAGTAGAGGTTTATAAAAGCTTTTTAGTTGATTCCTTTTGCTATTAGAGTTTTATAAAATACTAGAGGTTGAAAGTTGGCATGGTATCATCATTTCGCGCACATAGCATGTGCTAAAAAGTTGAGAGGGTTACGGCAAAAACTGGATGCACTTTGTGTACAAAACGGACAATCTCTTTCAAACTATAAGGGTTTCGGACGAAAACTCATCTGTTATGAAAGGGATTTCATTTTTTTTGAACTCCAGACTTTTTGTGTGTTCAAAATGCACCATTCAAAGCCACACCATCAATTTTCAACCCTTTCTGGCTTCATTTGGTATTTTTCATGCATGTACTGATTTGTTTGAGCTAAATGACCCTGAAATTGAAAAGCACTACAAATGAACTCTGAAAAGGTTGAAAGTTGGCATGGTATCATCATTTCACCCACATAGCATGTGCTAAAAACTTGAGAGGGTTACGACAAAAACTGGATGCACTTCATGTACAAAACGGACAATCTCTTTCGAAGTATCAGGGTTTCGGACGAATACTCATCTGTTACAAAGGGATTTCATTTCTTCACATGTAACTGCAGTGATATTCTCGATCAAAGGCATCATCATAATAGTTGCGGAGAGAAAGTCTTCACTTTTTCTTCGCTTGTGTCCTTTGCTTATTGCACCGTAACCATGGATAATCTTCATCGTTTAACAGGGTACTTGGGTCAACCTTGACTCTGAAGGGTGGAATTTCATGAAACTTTTCATAATCTTCAGACATGTCTGTCTTGCCCTCCAATCCCACGATGTCTCTTTTTCCTGACAGAACTATGTGGTGGTTTGGCTCATCGTATGATGTATTCGCTTCCTTATCTTTTCTTTTTCTCGGTTTTGTAGACATGTCCTTCACACAGAAAACATGCGCCACATCATTGGCTAGGACGAATGGTTCATCTGTGTACCCATGATTGTTTAGATCCACTGTTGTCATTTCGTACTGTGGGTCTATCTGTACCCCGCCTCCTGAGAGATTGACCCATTTGCACTGAAACAAAGGGACCTTAAAATTATGTCCATAGTCAAGTTTCCATATGTCCACCATGTAACCATAATATGTGTCCATTCCCCTCTTGGTTGCTGCATCAAAGTGGACACCGTTGTTTTGGTTGGTGCTCTTTTGATCTTGGCCGATCGTGTAAAATGTATTCCCATTTATCTTGTACCCTTTGTGTTGGGGAACGTTGCATGGGAAACAAAAATTTCCTACGCACACGCAGATCTATCCATGGTGATGAGCATCTACGAGAGGGAGAGTGGATCTACGTACCCTTGTAGATCGCTAAGCAGGAAGCATTAAGAAACGCGGTTGGTGTAGTCAAACGTCTTCACGATCCAAATTGCCGAGTGTCCCGCGATCCAATCACGATCCGTCCCGATCAAGCACCGAACGGACGGCACCTCCGCGTTCAGCACACGTACAGCTTGATGACGATCTCCGCCTTCTTGATCCAGCAAGAGGGAGTGGAGAGGTAGAAGAGTTCTCCAGCAGCGTGATGGCGCTCCCGCGATGGTGGTGGAGCTATTCCGGCAGGGCTTCGCCTAAGCACTGCAAAAATCTGATCTAGAGGAGAAACTATGCACTAGAGGAACGGGTAGCACGCGGCTGAAAAACTAGTGCAAAAACCCTAAAACCTCTAGTATATATAAGAGGGAGGGAGGAGAGGCCTTGGCGCAAGGGCCAAGCCCTCCTTGGTTCAGCCGAAGGGGGAGGAGAGGAGGATTCCTCCTCCAATCCTTTGTCAGCATTCCCTGGATCGACAAAACCTTCTGGTTGTATCATATACAACTCTTCCTCAAGGAAACCGTTGAGGAACGCTGTTTTGACATCCATCTTCCAAATTTCATAGTCGAAATAGGAAGCTATTGCCAACATGATTCTGACAGACTTAAGCATCGCCACGGGTGAGAATGTCTCATCATAGTCAACTCCTTGAACTTGTGAAAAACCCTTTGCCACAAGTCAAGCTTTATAGACGGTGACATTACCGTCCGCGTCTGTCTTCTTCTTAAAGATCCATTTGTTCTGAATGGCCTTTCGCCCTTCAGGTAATACTTCCAAAGTCCATACTTTGTTTTCATACATGGATCCCATCTCGGATTTCATGTCCTCTAACCATTTCTCGAAATCTGGGCCCATCACTTCTCCTCCATAGCTCGTAGGTTCATTGTTGTCCAACAACATGACCTCCAAAACAGGGTTGCCGTACCACTCAGGAGCAGTACGTGCCCTTGTCGACCTACGAGGTTAAATAGTAGCTTGATCCGAAGCTTCATGATCATCATCATTAACTTCCTCTTCTACCGTCATAGGTTCCACAGAAACATCTTTCTGCGCTGCACTACTTTCTGGTTGAAGCAAAGGTTCAATAACCTCATCAAGCTCTATTTTCCTCCCACTCAATTCTTTCGAGACTCTTTCTCATGAATGTTACGTTCTTAGAGACAAACAATTTGCCTTCAGATCTGATATAGAAGGTATACCCGACTGTCTCTTTTGGGTATCCTATGAAGAGGCATTTCTTCGCTTTGGGTTCCTGCTTTTCAGGTGAAGCTTTTTGACATAAGCATCACATCCCCAAACTTTAAGAAACGGCAACTTTGGCCTCTTGCCAAACCATAGTTCATATGGCGTCGTCTCAACGGATTTCGATGGTGCCCTATTTAAAGTGAATCCAGCTGTCTCTAATGCATAACCCCAAAACGATAGTGGCAAATCAGCAAGAGACATCATAGAACGCACCATATCTAATAAGGTTCGATTACGACGTTCGGACACACCATTACACTATGGTGTTTCGGGCGATGTCAACTGTGAAACAATTCCACACTGTCTTAAGTGACTGCCAAACTCATAACTCAGATATTCACCTCCTTGATCAGATCGCAGGAATTTAATCTTCTTATTACGATGATTCTCAACTTCACTCTGAAATTTCTTGAACCTTTCAATCGTTTTAGACTTGTGTTTCATTAAGTAAATATACCCATATCTACTTAACTCATCAGTGAAGGTGAGAAAATAATGATATCCACCACGTGTTGTGACATTCATTGGACCGCACACATCAGTATGTATGATTTCCAATAAGTCACTCACCCGTTCCATTGTTCCAGAGAACGACGTTTTAGTCATCTTGCCCATGAGGCATGGTTCACATGTGTCAAGTGATTCAAAATCAAGTGACTCCAAAATTCCATCAGCATGGAGCTTCCTCATGCATTTTACACCAATATGACCTAAACGGCAGTGCCACAAGAAAGTGATACTATCATTATAACCTCTACATCTTTTGCATCAATGGTATGAACATGTGTATCATCACTAGCAAGATTCAATATGAATAAACCCCTCACATTGGGTGCATGACCATAAAAGATATTACTCATATAAATAGAACAACCATTATTCTCTGATTTAAATGAGTAACCGTCTCGCAATAAACAAGATCCAGATATAATGTTCATGCTTAACGCAGACACTAAATAACAATTATTCAGGTTCATCACTAATCCCGATGGTAATCGAAGAGAGAGCGTGCCGACGGCGATCACATCAATCTTGGAACCATTTCCCACGCGCATCGTCACTTTGTCCTTTGCCAGCCTTCGTCTATTCCGTAGTTCCTGTTTTGAGTTGCAAATGTGAGCAACCGAACCGGTATCAAATACCCAGGCACTACAACGAGAGCTAGTAAGGTACACATCAATAACATGTATATCATATATACCTTGTTTTTCGTTGGCCGCCTTCTTGTCAGCCAGGTATTTGAGGCAGTTCCGCTTCCAGTGACCAGTTCCCTTGCAATGAAAGCACTCAGTTTCTGGCTTGGGTCCAGCCTTGGGCTTCTTTACAGGAGTAGCAACTGCTTTGCCATCCTTCTTGGTTTTACCATTCTTGCCCTTGCCCTTGCCCTTGCCATTTTTCTTGAAAATAGTGTTTTATTGACCATCAACACTTGATGTTCTTTCTGGATTTCAGACTCAGCGACTTTTAGCATCGCAAACAGCTCGACGACTGACTTGTTCATCCCGTGCATGTTATAGTTCATTAGAAAGCTCTTGTAACTAGGTGGTAGTGATTGAAGATCTCTGTCAGTGATTGCCTTTGGCGGAAGGGCAATTCCCAACTCCGCCAGACGAGTCGAGTACCCAGACATTCTGAGTATATGTTCACTGATAGACCCATTCTCCTCCATCTTGAAAGCATAGAACTTATTGTAGGTATAATACCTCTCGATTCGGGCATTCTTTTGAAAGATAAACTTCAACTCCTGGAACATCTCATATGCTCCATGACGTTCAAAATGTCTTTGAAGTCCTGGTTCTAAGCCATACAATATTGCATACTGAACTATTGACTAATCTCCAGAACGTGCCTCCCAAGCATTCTTAACATCTTCGGATGACAGGTCTTCTGGTTGGTCACCAAGTGGTGCATCAAGGACATATGATTTTTGGGAAGCCGTGAGGATAATCCTCAGATTACGGGCCCAGTCAACAAAGTTACTTCCATCATCTTTCAACTTAGCTTTCTCTAGGAACGCATTAAAATTCAGGGGTGCTACTGCGCGAGCCATTGATCTACAACATAAATATGCAAATGTTACTTAGACTATTGTTCAAGATAATGAGTTTAGTTAATCAAACTACTAAAGCTCCCACTCAAATTGACATCCCTCAGGTCATCTGAGTGTCACATGGTCCAAATTCACCAACTCAAGTCCGATCATCACGTGAGTTGAGGTGGCTTCAATGGTGAACATCATCATGTTGATCATATCTACTATATGTCTCATGCTCGACCTTTCGGTCCAAATCTCCGAGCGTCCCACGATCCAATCACGATCCTTCCCGATCAAGCACCGAACGGATGGCACCTCCGCATTCAGCACACGTACAACTTGATGACGATATCCACCTTATTGATCCAGCAAGAGGGAGTGGAGAGGTAGAAGAGTTCTCCGGCAGCGTGACGGCGCTCCGGCGATGGTGGTGGAGCTATTCCGGCAGGGCTTCGCCTAAGCATTGCAGAAATCCGATCTAGAGGAGAAACTATGCACTGGAGGATCGAGTAGCACGTGGCTGAAAAACTAGTGCAAAAACCCTAAAACCTTCATTATATATAAGAGGGAGGGAGGAGAGGCCTTGGCGCCAGGGCCAAGCCCTCCTTGGTTCGGCCGAAGGGGGAGGAGAGGAGTATTCCTCCTCCAATCCTAGTAGGACTAGGATTCCTCCCCTTTTTGCCTTTTTCCGCTTTTCCCTTTGGGCTTTTCTTTCCCTAGCCGCATGGGCATTGTGTGGGACTTAAACAAGCCCACAAAGGGCTGGTATTTACTCTCCCATATACCATGAAGCCTCTTGGGTCGAAATACCCCTCCCGGTGGTCTCCCGGTACACTACCGGCACTCCCTGTACACTACCGATGAGCCCGAAACTTTTCCGGCGACCAAAACAGGACTCCCTATATATGAATCTTTACCTTCGGACCATTCCAGAGCTTCTCGTGACGTCCGAGATCTCATCCGGGACTCCGAACAACCTTCGGTCACCACCATGCATAACTCTATACTACCGAAACGTCACCAAACCTTAAGTGTGCAGACCCTGCGGGTTCGAGAAATATGTAGACATGACCGAGACACCTCTACGGTCAATAACCAATAGCGGGACCTGGATGCCCATATTGGTTCCTACATATTCTACGAAGATCTTTATCGGTCGAACCTCTATGTCAAGGATTCAGTTAATCCCGTGTGATGTTCCCTTTGTTCTTCGGTATGTTACTTGCCCGAGATTCGATCGTCGGTATCTCCATACCTAGTTCAACCTCGTTACTGGCAAGTATCTTTACTCGTTCCGTAATACAAGATCCCATGACTAACACTTAGTCACATTGCTTGCAAGGCTTATTGTGATGTTGTATTACCGAGTGGGCCCTGAGATACCTCTCTGTCATACGGAGTAACAAATACCAGTCTTGATCCATGCCAACTCGACAGACACCCTCGGAGATACCTGTAGAGCACCTTTATAGTCACCTAGTTACATTGCGACGTTTGATACACACAAGGCACTCCTCCGGTGTCCGTGAGTTGCATGATATCATGGTCATAGGAACATATACTTGACATGCAGAAAACAGTAGCAATAAATTGACACGATCATATGCTATGTTTGTAGTTTGGGTCTTGTCCATCACATCATTCTCCTAATGATGTGATCCCGTTATCAAATGACATCACATGTCGATGGCTAGGAAACCTTGACCATCTTTGATCAACGAGCTAGTTCACTAGAGGCATACTAGGGACAGAGTGTTGTCTATTTACCCACACATGTAATGTGTTTCCAATCAATCAATTATATCATGGATAATAAAACGATTATCATGAATAAGGAAATATAATAATAAACACTTTATTTATTGCCTCTAGGGAATATTTCCAACACTTTGTAAGTCAATACAGTCGAAGATGGTCCCCTGGCCAACGAGTATAACTCATCAGAAACAGTGTTGTCACGCATGAGATGCATTTGCAACCAACTACTGAAAGTCCTGATGTGTTCACATGTAATCCAGTCGTCACATTGCTCCGGGTGTGGAGCGCAGAATATTCTTGTATTCATCAACGTACGGGGTCACCAAGATATAACTATGTAGAAGTGTGTAGTTGATACGTCTCCAACGTATCTATAATTTATGAAGTATTCATGTTGTTATTTTATCTTTCTTGGATGTTTTATATTCATTTTATAGCAACTTTATATCATTTTTGGGACTAACCTATTGACCCAGTGCCCAGTGCCAGTTGTTGTTTTTTGCTTGTTTTTTACATCATAGGAAATCAATATCAAACGGAGTCCAAACACCACGAAACTTTTTGGAGATTTTTTTTGGACTAGAAGGAACCCACCAATGGGATAGAGCTACACCTGGGGGTGCCCCGAGGGGGGCACAACCCACCAGGGCGCGCCAGGGCCCCCTGGCGCGCCCAGGTGGGTTGTGCCCACCTCGGTGGCCTCCCGCACCCCCTCTTTGCACTATAAATTCCCAAATATTCCGAAACCCTTCGGGGTAGCCCTAGATCGGAAGTTCCGCTGCCGCAAGCCTCTGTAGCCACCGAAAACCAATCGGGAGCCCGTTCCGGCACCCTGTCAGAGGGGGAGATCATCGCTGGTGGCCATCTTCATCGTCCTGGTGGCCACCACGATGAGGACGGAGTAGTCCACCCTTGGGGCTGAGGGTTTGTACTAGTAGCTATGTGTTTAATCACTTTCTCTCTCTCTCGTGATCTTGAGATGTCACAATCATGATATATCATGGGATTTGTTAACATAGATGGATCATATAATGTTTCTCCCCTCTATACTCTTGTTGTGATGAATTGAGTTTTACCTTTGAGATTTTGTTGTTATTAGATTGAATACTTTAATGCATTTGAGAACACTTGATATATGTCTTGCAATTGAATACTCGTGGTGACAATGGGGTATCATATTGATTCACTTTATATGTATTTTGGCATTCAACTTGCGGATTCCCGCGGTGACATTGGGGTAATCCATGCATAGGTGTTGATGCACGTTCTTGTCTTTATTTCTGCGATAGAAATCTTGGGGCACTCCTTGAAGTTCTTTGTGTTGGATTGAGTATTATGAATCTGAAATTATTTGGTGTTGTTTTAGTATGAACTCTTGATTATATCGATCGGAAAGAATAGCTTCTGTTATTTTAGTACGAACTCTAGATAGATTGAATGGAAAGAATAGCTTTGAGGTGGTTTCATACCCTACAAACAATTTCTTCTTATGTTCTCCGTTAGATAGGAACTTTGGAATGATTCTTCATTGCACGTTGAGGGATGGTTATATGATCCAACTATGTTAGCATTGTTGAGAGATTGCACTAGCGAAAGTACGGACCCTAGGCCTCATTTTCAATCATTGCAATATCGTTTGTGCTCACTTTTGTTATTTGATACCTTGATTTTTTATTTATTCAGATTATAAAAATATATTTCTACCATCCATATTACACTTTGCCGAACTAGTGCACCAATACAATTTGCCATTGTATTGGGTGTGTTCGGGACACAAGAGATTTCTTGTATTTGGTTGCAGGGTCATTTGAGAGAGACCATCTTCATCCTACACCTCTCACGGATTGATAAACCTTAGGTCATCCACTTGAGGGAAAATTGCTACTGTCCAACAAAACTCTGCGCTTGGAGGCCCAACATGTGTCTACAAGAATAAACTTGCATAGTAGACATCAAGCTCTTTTCTGGCGTTGTTGCCGGGGAGGTGAGTGCATGAAGGTATATCTTTATATCTTGCAATCAAATCTTTTAGTTTCTTGTTTTATCACTAGTTTTGTTTATTAAATAAAACTACAAAAAATGGAATTGAGGTTGCGTCATATTATTGATCATCTTTATAATATCTTTCTTGAAAATGATGGATCGGAAAATTGTGCTCCAGTGTTAGAAGAAGAAGTTATTAAAATGTTTGGCCCTAAATATTTGAATGATGAGAATGATAGTGATATTTTTAGTATGAATTATCTGAATATTCATGATGCTAATGATGCAAAGCCACAATCTTGGGGATGCTATGTTTGATGAAGAAGATATTTTTAGTCCCCCAAGTTTTGATGAGCAAAACTATTTTGATTATGGCATACCTCCTATCTATGATGATTATTGTGATGACACGTATGATATAAATAGTAATGACAACCATGAAACTTGTCATCATTCTTTTAGTTTTCAATTGGATTATGCTTCACATGATAGTTACTTTGTTGAGTTTAGTCCCACTATTAGTCATGAGAAGAAATTTTCTTGTGTGGTGAGTAGTAAAAGTTCTATGCTTGTAGATCATGAAAAGAATGATTTATGTGTTGGTTATATTTTGGAATTCCTTCATGATTCTATTGAAAATTATTATGTGGGAGGAACATATGCTTGTAGGAATTGCAATAATATCAAGTTTCTTCTCTATGTGTTCAAAGTTTTGAAGTTATGCTTTTTTTTGCCTTCCTATGCTAGATGATTGTTGTTCCCATAAATTGTTTGATCACAAAATCCCTATGCATAGGAAGTGGGTTAGACTTAAATGTGATTGTCATGAGATTCACGATGCTCTTTTGCATGTTTCAATTACTATTCCTATGTGAGCATCATTGAAATCATCATGCCTAGCTAAAAGGCATTAAAGAAAAGCGCTTGTTGGGAGACAACCCAACACTTTTACTTTCTGTTTTTGTGTGTTTACATGATTAATATACTGTATTAATAATGTTTTGTGTCTTTTATTTCGATAAAGTGCCAAGTAAATCCTTTGGGATAGTGTGGATGCTTGCTTGTTTGATTCTGTGCAAAAACAGAAAGTTCTGCGTCCAGTATATGAATTATCTGATTTTTACTGGAGTTTCAAAAAATTCTGAAATTTTTACAAAAACTTTATATGCAGATTAGTTGAGTTTTCCTAATGTTTTAGAATTTTTAGAGTCACTGAAGTTTTGTGATCATTCAGATCTTTGCAGACTGTTCTATTTTTGACAGATTCTGTTTTGCATGCATAGTTTGCTTGTTTCAAATGTTCCTATAGCTTATATTGAGTAATATAAATTGTGGGAATTATGTAATACATTAGGTATCATGTGGTAACAATTTTGAATCTTGTCTTGACATTACCTAAGTGAATGATCTATATTTACTACACTAACCCATCTCACGAAGTTCCGTTAAGTTTTGTGTGATTGAAAGTTTTCAAGTTTTGGGTGAGACACCGATATGAGGAGAATAAGGAGTGACAAGAATCTAAGATTAGGGATTCACAAGAAACCCCAAGGTAATATACAAGGAAATCTCAAGCACCTAAGCTTGGGGATGCCCCGGAAGGCATCCCCTCTTTCGTCTTCAACACTATCGGTATATCTTACTTGGAGCTATATTTTTATTCCTCACACAATATGTGCTTTTCTTGGATTGTCATTATATTTTGTTATTTTCTGTTAGGTATTATTTATATTCTTTTTTTTCAATAAAAATTTCCAAGAATTGCCTTAGGATGCTTGCATTGCATGCTTTGATGAGTGTTGTGTAAAAACACAAACTTTGGCTGTAGTGTTTGAATTTTAATATTTTACTGGAACGTGGAATGTTTCTGAAATTTTTACACAGTATGTCCATATAAATTTTATAGTATTTCCTAAATTTTACTAATTGTTTGAGTTACATAAGTACACTGTTTTCATAAATTGCTACATACTGTTCTGTTTAGACAGATTGTTGTCATACTTTCGTTATCTGCTTATCCTATAGTTTCCATAGCCTATATTGGTAGATATGAATTGTGGAAATGATAGTATACAGTACCTAATGTTTGAAATTTATTATGAAACTTGTCTTGTGAGTACATAAAGAGTTGATTTATTATTATGTGTACTAACTTATGTCAAGAGTTCTTGTTGAGTTTTGTGTGGATGAAGTTTTCAGTATTAGGTAAACCGTGGTATGAAAGGAATTAAGGAGACACAAAAGCTAAAGCTTGGGGATGACCAAGGCATCCCAAGATAATATTTCAAGAAGTATCAGGCATCTAAGCTTGGGGATGCCCCAGTAGGCATCCCACCTTTCTTCATCAACAATTATCGGTTAGTATCGGTTGATCCTAAGTTTTTGCTTCTTCACATGATGTGTGATATTCTTGAAATGTTATTTTGTTTTGTTTTGATTGTTGTTTTAATAAAATAATTATATTTAAATTTTTTAAATAAAATGGCGTCCTCAAGTAATTGCCACGGAGGCTAAGTAAGCGGCATTCACATCCCGTCAACAAAGCTCTTTTCTATGTCATTTACTCTTGTGCTTAACTTATATACTATGAGTAAATTGTTGAATAAATTCAATTTCATGAAGTTGAAACCATATCATGCCTAGTGTTAGCTTCACATTGGGTTTAGAAAGTGAAATCTTTTGAGGCTTGACAATCACAATATTGGCCATACGAGCAATTCACGAATAATTAGTATAAGGAAGAGAACTTTCACATGCAGATACACTATCCCAGAAATCTTTTGTGATTGTAAGCCCCCATCAAAATATTATATGCCAAATTTTTTTATGTTGGACAAGGAAGACAATGTAATGATTTATGTTTGTTCATATTCACATAGAAGTTATATTGTCATAGATCCTTCAACATGTGGTGCTTGCCCCCCATCTTTGCTAGCCAAAAAATTCCGCACCAAGTAGAGATACTACTTGTGCATCCAAAAACGCTTAAACCCAAATCTTATTTTCAAGAGTCCACCATACCTACCTAAGGATTGAGCAAGATCCTTCAAGTAAGTTGTCATCGGTGCCATAAGGCAATAAAAATTGCTTCTAAAAGTGTTAGATCATTTAGTGTAAGAGAAAATTGAGCGTTGTACGAACTTGTGATGGCAAAGTAATAAAAACGACGGACTACATAATAAAGGTTGCTATCATAAGGGGCAATATAACATGATGTTCTTTTGCACTAAGGGGTTGAGCATACAAACAAATAAGCGCATGGCAACCTCTGCTTCCCTCTGCGAAGGGCCTATCTTTTACTTTTCAGTATTTACTTTTATGCAAGGAGTCAAAGTTTTCTCTCTATTCCTTTTTATTTTTCTCCTTTGACAAGCATCATGTGGTGAGGAAAGATCTAGGCACATATGTCCAGTTCAATATGGGTAGCATGAGTTATTATTGTTGACATCACCCTTGAGGTGAATACATTGGGAGGCAAAACAATAAGACCCTATCTTTCTATGTGTCCGGTTGAAATATTTTGCTCATGTGTACATGGTGAGTGTTAGCAATCATAAAAGACTATATGATGGTTTAGTATGTGGAGCTCTTACTTAAAATCTGTTGACTAAGTTGAATTGCAATTGCTTGGTGACTCAAAACATAGGTTGTTGAGTTCCAAGAGAATTCATGGTTTGAACCTTAACATGTGAATTGGTTGCTACTTTAACATGAGATGTTTTATAAGAAAGAATTGATATTATGATGCTAGGAAAAGTTATTGAAATTATCATTGATCAAACTTATGCACTTTGCTAGCAGTCACACTTCATAAATTATTTCTTTTATCATTTACCTACTCGAGGACGAGTAGGAATTAAGCTTGGGGATGCTGATATGTCTACAACATATCTATAATTTATGAAGTATTCATGCTGTTATTTTATCATTCTTGGATGTTTTACAATAATTTTATAGAAATTTTATATCATTTTTTGGGACTAACCTATTGACCCAGTGCCCAGTGCCAGTTGCTGTTTTTTGCTTGTTTTTTACATCGCAGGAAAACAATATCAAACGGAGTCCAAACACCACGAAACTTTTTGAAGATTTTTTTGGACCAGAAGGAACCCAATGGGCCAGAGCTACACCTGGGGTGCCTCGAGGGGGGCACAACCCACCAGGGCGCGCCAGGGCCCCCTACCGTGCCTAGGTGGGTTGTGCCCACCTCGGTGGCCTCCTGCACCTCCTCTTTGCACTATAAATTCCCAAATATTCTGAAACCCTTTGGGGTAGCCCTAGATCGGAAGTTCTGCCGCCGCAAGCCTCTATAGCCACCGAAAACCAATCGCGAGCCCATTCCGGCGCCCTGCCGGAGGGGGAGATCATCACTGGTGGCCATCTTCATCATCTCGACGACCACCACGATGAGGAGGGAGTAGTCCACCCTCGGGGCTGAGGGTTTGTACCAGTAGCTATGTGTTTAATGTCTCTCTCTCTTGTTATCTTGAGATGTCACAATCTTGATATATCATGGGCTTTGTTAACATAGATGGATCATATGATGTTTCTCCCCTCTATACTCTTCTTGTGATGAATTGAGTTTCCCCTTTGAGATTTTGTTGTTATCGGATTGAATACTTTAATGGATTTGAGAACACTTGATATATGCCTTGCAATTGAATACTCGTAGTGACAATGGGGTACCGTATTGATTCACTTGATATGTATTTTGGCATTCAACTTGCGGATTCCTGCGGTGACATTGGGGTAATCTATGCATAGGGGTTGATGCACATTCTTGTCTTTGTTTCTCCGGTAGAAATCTTGGAGCACTCCTTGAAGTTCTTTGTGTTGGATTGAGTATTATGAATCTGAAATTATTTGGTGTTGTTTTAGTACGAACTCTTGATTAGATCAATCGGAAAGAATATCTTCTGTTATTTTAGTATGAACTATAGGATAGATCAAACGGAAAGAATAGCTTTGAGATGGTTTCGTACCCTACAAACAATTTCTTCTTATGTTCTCCGCTAGATAGGAACTTTGGAGTGATTCTTCGTTGCATGTTGAGGGATGGTTATATGATCCAACTATGTTAGCATTGTTGAGAGATTGCACTAGCGAAAGTACGGATCCTAGGCCTCATTTTCAATCATTGCAATTTTGTTTGTGCTCACTTTTGTTATTTGCTACCTTGCTATTTTTATTTATTCAGATTATAAAAATATATTTCTACCATCCATATTACACTTTGCCGAACTAGTGCACCTATACGATTTGCCATTGTATTGGGTGTGTTGGGGACACAAGAGATTTCTTGTATTTGGTTTGCAGGGTCGTTTGAGAGAGACCATCTTCATCCTACACCTCTCACAGAATGATAAACCTTAGGTCATCCACTTGAGGGAAAATTGCTACTGTCCTACAAAACTCTACGCTTGGAGGCCCAACACGTGTCTACAAGAATAAACTTGCATAGTAGACATCAGTAGTGTGCTTGAGACCAAGAATGCCCGTCCCTACATATTATTGAGTCTGCTCCTAGCGTGCCTTTTCCAGTCAGTCTCCCCTCATACCGCGATTGAGGGAGACCAATCTTCTTAAGGTCAGGAATGAAGTCAACACAAAACCCAATGACATCCTCTGTTTGATGGCTCATTGAGATGCTTCCTTCTGGCCTAGCGCGGTTACTAACATATTTCTTTAAGACTCCCATGAACCTCTCAAAGTGGAACATATTGTGTAGAAATACAGGGCCCAGAACGACAATCTCGTTGACTAGATGAACTAGGATGTGTGTCATGATACTGAAGAAGGATGGTGGGAACACCAGCTCGAAACTAACAAGACATTGCACCAAATCACTCCTTAACCTTGGCAGGATTTCTGGATCGATCACCTTCTGAGAGATTGCATTGAGGAATGCACATAGCTTCACAATGGCTAATCGAACGTTTTTCGGTAGAAGCCCCATCAATGCAACCGGAAGCAGTTGCGTCATAATCACGTGGTAGTCATGAGACTTTAGGTTCTGGAACTTTTTCTCTGCCATATTTATTATTCCCTTTATGTTCAACGAGAAGCCAGACGGGACCTTCATACTGAGCAAACATTCAAAGAAGATTTCCTTCTCTTCTTTGGTAATAGCATAGCTGGCATGACCCTAAAACTGCTTTGGATCCATGCCATCTTCTCCGCGCATACGTTGTTGTTCCTCCCGTGCCTCTGGTGTATCTTTTGTCTTCCCATACATGCCCAAGAAGCCTAGCAGGTTCATGCAAAGATTCTTCGTCATGTGCATCACGTTGATTGCAGAGTGGACCTCTAGGTCTTTCCAATAGGGTAGGTCCCAAAATATAGATTTGTTCTTCCACATGGGTGCGCGTCCTGCATTGTTAGTTGGAACAGATAGTCTGCCATGACCCTTTCCAAATATTACTTGTAAATCATTGACAATATCAAGTATGTGATCACCAGTACGGAGGGCGGGCATCTTCCGGTGATATGCCTCACCTTTGAAATGCTTTCCTTTCTTTCGACATTGATGGTTGGTCAAAAGAAATCGACGATGCCCCACGTACACATTCTTCCTGCATTTGTCCAAAAATATACTGTCAGTGTCATCTAAACAGTGTGTGCATGTGTGGTATCCCTTGTTTGTCTATCCTGAAAGGTTACTGAGAGCAGGCCAATCGTTGATTGTTACAAACAGCAACGCATGTAGGTCAAATTCCTCCTATTCTTTCTCATCCCACACACGTACACCTCTTCCAGTTGTAAAAGTTCATCAACTAATTGTTGGGGAACGTCGCATGGGAAACAAAAAATTTCCTACGCACACGCAAACCTATCCATGGTGATGAGCATCTACGAGAGGGAGAGTGGATCTACGTACCCTTGTAGATCGCTAAGCGGGAAGCGTTAAGAAACGCGGTTGGTGTAGTCGAACATCTTCGCGATCCAAATCGCCGAGCGTCCCGCGATCTCATCACGATCCGTCCCGCGATCCAATCATGATCCGTCCCGTGAACTCATCACGATCCGTCCCGCGATCTCATCACGATCCATCTCACGATCTTGATCACGATCTATCCCGCGAACTCATCACGATCCGTTCCGTGATCACATCACGAACCGTCTCGCGATCTCGATCACGGTCCTTCCGATCTAGCGCCGAACGGACGGCACCTCCGCGTTCAGCACACGTGCAGCTTGATGACGATCTCCACCATCTTGATCCAGCAAGAGGAGGTGGAGAGGAGAGAGAGTTCACCGGCAGCGTGACGGCGCTCCGGTGATGGTGGTGGAGTGATTCCGGCAGGGCTTCGCCTAAGCGCTGCGGAAAACCGATCTAGAGGAGAAACTGTGCACCGGTGTAACGGGTAGCACGTGGCCGGAAATTCTGTCCAAAAACCACCCAATCCACTAGTATATATAGGAGGAGAGGAGAGGAGAGGCAGCCAAGGCCTTTGGGTCGGCCGAAATAGGAGGTGGGAGCAATCCTACTTCACCTCCAATCCTAGTTGGAGTAGGATTGCCTCCTATTGGCTGATTTTCCACTTTTTGCTTTAGGACTTTCTCTCCTGCGCCATGGGCCTTTGTGGCTGTTTTCCCAGCCCACTAAGGGCTGGTTATTATTCTCCCACAGCCCATGGACCTCTTGGGGTCGAAATACCCCTCCCGGAGGTCCTCCGGTACACTACCGGCACTCCCGGTACAATACCGATACTCCCGGTACACTACCGATGAGCCCGAAACTTTTCCGGAAACCAAACTGGGACTTCCTATATATGAATCTTTACCTCCGGACCATTCCGGAGCTCCTCGTGACGTCCGGGATCTCATCCGGGACTCCGAACAACCTTCGGTCACCACCATACATAACTCTACACTACCGAAACGTCACCGAACCTTAAGTGTGCAGACCCTGCGGGTTCGAGAACTATGTAGACATGACCGAGACACCTCTACGGTCAATAACCAATGGCGGGACCTGGACGTCCACATTGGTTCCTACATATTCTACGAAGATCTTTATCGGTCGAACCTCTATGTCAAGGATTCAGTCAATCCCGTATATCGTTCCCTTTGTTCTTCGGTATGTTACTTGCCCGAGATTCGATCGTCGGTATCTCCATACCTAGTTCAACCTCGTTACCGGCAAGTCTCTTTACTCGTTCCGTAATACAAGATCCCGCAACTAACAATTAGTCACATTGCTTGCAAGGCTTATTGTGATGTTGCATTACCGAGTGGGCCCCGAGATACCTCTCCGTTACACGGAGTAACAAATCCCAGTCTCGATCCATGCCAACTCAACAAACACCATCGGAGATACCTGTAGAGCACCTTTATAGTCACCCAGTTACGTTGCGACGTTTGATACACACAAGGCACTCCTCCGATATCCGTGAGTTGCATGATCTCATGGTCATAGGAACATATACTTGACATGCAGAAAACAGTAGCAATAAACTGAAACGATCATATGCTATGTTTGTAGTTTGGGTCTTATCCATCACATCATTCTCCTAATGATGTGATCCCGTTATCAAATGACATCTCATGTCCATGGCTAGGAAACCTTAACCATCCTTTGATCAACGAGCTAGTCTACTAGAGGCATACTAGGGACATGGTGTTGTCTATGTATCCACACATGTATCTGAGTTTCCGATCAATACAATTATAGCATGGATAATAAACGATTATCACGAACAAGGAAATATGATAATAACTAATCTATTATTGCCTCTAGGGCATATTTCCAACAGTCTCCCACTTGCACTAGAGTCAATAATCTAGTTCACATCACCATGTGATTCGCATTGTTATGAATCTAACACCCAATGAGTTTTGGGGCTCGATCATGCTTTGCATGTGAGAGAGGTCTTATAGTCAACGGGTCTGCGATATTCAGATCCGTGTGTACTTTGCAAATCTCTATGTCAAACCGTAAACACTGCTACCACACTCCACTTGGTACTATTTCCAAATGGCTGCTCCACTATACGTATCCAGATTGCTACTACTAGTCATCCGGATAGGTGTTAAAGCTTGCATCAACGTAACTATTTACGACGAACTCTTTATCACCTCCATAATCAAGAAACATTTCCTTAGTCCTCTGGTTACTAAGGATAATTCCGACCGCTGTCCAGTGATCCACTCCTGGACCACTCTTGTACCCCTTGACAAACTCATGGCAAGGCACACATAGGTGCGGTACACAGCATGGCATAATATAGAGCCTATGGCTAAGGCATAGGGGACGACGTTCGTCCTTTCTCTTTCTTCTGCCGTTGTCGAGCTTTGAGTCTCACTCAACTTCACACCTTACAAATCAGACGAGAACTATTTCTCTGGCTGATCCATTTTGAACTCTTTCAAAATCTTGTGAAGGTATGCACTCATTGAAAGTCTCATCAAGCATCTTGATCTATCTCTATAGATTTTGATGCTCAACAATTAGGTAGCTTTATCCAGGTCTTCCTTTGAAAATCACTTTCCAAATAACCGTTTTATGCTTTCCAGAAACTCTACATTATTTCTGAACAACAATATGTCATCCACATATACTGATCAGAAATTCTATAGTGCTCCCACTCACTTTATTGCAAATACAAGTTTCTCATAAACTTTGTATAAACATCAAAACTTTGATCACCTCATCAAAGCATATATTCCAACTCCGAGATGCTTGCTTCAGTCCATGGAAGGATCACCGAAGCTTGCACACCTTTTAGCATCCTTAGGCCTGACAAAACCTTCTGGTTGTATCACATACAACCTTTCCTCAAGTAAACCATTAAGGAAACGATGTTTTGACATCCATCTGCCAGATTTCATAATTGAAAACACAGCAACTGCTAACACAATTCCAACAGACTTTTAGCATCGCTACGAGTGAGAAAGTCTCATCGTAGTCAACTCCTTGAACTTGTCACAAACATCTTTGCAACAAGTCGAGCTTTACAAATAGTGACATTCACCATCAGTGTCTGTCTTCATTTTAAAGATCCATTTGTACTCAACGACCTGCCGTCCAACGAGCAAGTCTACCAAAGTCTACACTTGGTTTTAATACATGGATCCTATCTCGGATTTCATGGCCTCCAACCATTTGTCGGAATCCGGGCCCATCATCGCTTATCCATAGCTCGTAGGTTCATCGTTGTCCAACAACATGACCTCCAAGACAGAGTTGTCGTACCGCTCAGGAGCAGTACACATCCTTGTCGACCTACGGAGTTCGATAGTAACTTGATCCTGAAGCTTCATGATCATCATCATTAACTTCCTCTTCAACTAACGTAGGCTTCACAGAAACATCTTTCTGCGCTGCGCTACTCTCTGGTTGAACAAAGGTTTAACAACCTCATCAAGTTCTATCTTCCTCCCACTCAATTCTTTTGAGAGAAACTTTTTCTCGAGAAAGGACCCAGTTCTAGCAACAAACACTTTGCACTCGGATCTGAGATAGAAGGCATACCCATCTGTTCTTAGGGTATTCTATGAAGATACATTTGTCCGCTTTGGGTTCTAGCTTATTATGTGAAAACATTTTCCACACAAGCATCGCAGCCCCAAACATTAAGAAATGACAGCTTAGGTTTCTATCAAACCATAATTCACACGGTGTCATCTCAACGGATTTAGATGATGCCCTATTTAAAGTGAATGTAGTTGTCTCTAATGCATAACCCCAAAAATTATAGTAGTAATATGATAAGAGACATCACAGTATGCACTATGTCAATAGAGCATGAC
Source organism: Hordeum marinum (assembly GCA_022496015.1). Taxonomy (NCBI): domain Eukaryota; kingdom Viridiplantae; phylum Streptophyta; class Magnoliopsida; order Poales; family Poaceae; genus Hordeum; species Hordeum marinum. The sequence goes on along the minus strand of CM039676.1, from coordinate 491,282,349 downwards.
TATGATGTTCGGACACACCATCACAGCATGGTGTTCCAGGTGGCGTTAGTTGTGAAACAAATTTCACGTTGTCTTAAGTTGTATGCCAAACTCGTAACTCAGATATTCACCTCCACGATCATATCGCGGTCATTTTTATCTTCTTGTCACGATGATCTTTAAACTTCACTCTGAATTTGCTTGAACCTTTCAAACGATTCAGACTTGTGTTTCATTAAGTAAATATACACTATATCTACTCAAATCATCAGTGAAGGTAAGAAAATAACGATATCCACTGCACGCTACAAGACTCACTAGATTGCATACATCAACATGTATCATTTCCAATGAATCACTTGCTTGCTCCATCCAACGGGGTCCTTTAGTCATCTTGCCCAAGAGGCATGGTTCGCATGTCTCAACCGATTCGAAATCGATGAGTCCAAATATCCATCAGCATGGAGTTTCTACATGCGCTTTATACCAATATGACATTTAACGGCAGTGCCACAAGTATGTGGTACTATCATTATTAACTTTGTATCTTTTGACATCAATGTTATGAACATGTGTACTACTACGATCAAGATTTCAACAAACCATTCTCACTTGGTGCATGACCATTGAAGGTATTATTCATGTAACCAGAATAACTATTATTCTCTGACTTAAATGAATAATCGTATTGCAACAAACATGATCTAATCATGTTCATGCTCAACGCAAAACACCAAATAACATTTATTTAGGTTCGTTACTAATCCTGAAGGTAGAGAGAGCGTGCGATGTTGATCACATCAACCTTGGAAACATTTCCAACACACATCGTCACCTCACCCTTAGCTAGTTCTCCGTTTATTCCGTAGCTTTTATTTCGAGTTACTAACATTTAGCAACCGAACCGGTATCCAATACCCAGGTGCTACTAGGAGTACTAGCAAGGTACACATCAATAACTCGTATATCAAATATACTTCTGTCGATGTTGCCAGCCTTCTTATCTACCAAGTATCTAGGGTTGTTCCGCTTCAGCGACCTCTCACCTCATAATAGAAGCACTTAGTCTCGGGTTTGAGTTCAACTTTGGGTTGCTTCACTGGAGCAGCAATTGACTTGCTATCCATGAAGTTTCCCTCCTTGCTCTTGCCCTTTTCGAAACTAGTGGTTTGATTAACCATCAACACTTGACGCTCCTTCTTGATTTCTACCTTCGCGGTGTCAAACATCGCGAACAGCTCAGGGATCAATACTTCTATCCCTGGTGTATTATAGTTCATCACTAAGTTCTAGTAGCTTTAGTGACAGTGACTTGGAGAACTATATCAATCACTATCTTATCTGGAAGATCAACTCCCACTTGATTCAAGCGATTGTAGTACCCAGACAATCTGAGTACATGCTCAACGATTGAGCTATTCTCCTTCATCTTACAAGCAAAGAATCTTGTTGGAGATCTCATATCTCGCAACAAAGGCACGAGCCTGAGATCACAATCTCTGCTCCTAGAACATCTCATATGTTCCATGACGTTCAAAACGTTTTGGAGCCTCAATTCTAAGCCGTAATGCATGACGCACTAAACTATCAAGTAGTCATCGAAACGTGCCTGTTAGATGTTCACAACATCTATAGACGACGCTAGAGGGGGTGGCGCACCGAGCGGTGCATTAAGGACATAAGCCTTCTGTGCAGCAGTGAGGACAATCCTCAGATCACGGACCCAGTCCGCAATTTTGCTACGAACATCTTTCAATTCTATTTCTCTAGGAACATATAAAAATACAAGGGAGCTACAGCGCGAGCTAGTAATCTACAACATAATTTGCAAAGACACTTTGACTATGTTCATGATAATGAGTTCAATTAATCATATTACTTAAGAACTCCCACTCAAATTGACATCCCTCCGATCATTCGAGTGATACATGATCCAAATTCACCAACTCAAGTCCGATCATCACGTGAGTTGAGGTGGCTGCAATGGTGAACATCATTATGTTGATCATATCTACTATATGACTCATGTTCGACCTTTCGGTCTCTCGTGTTCCGAGGCCATGTCTGTACATGCTAGGCTCGTCAAGTTTAACCCGAGTGTTCTGCGCGTGCAAATCTGGCTTGCACCCGTTGTATGTGAACGTAGAGTCTATCACACCCGATCATCACGTGGTGTCTCAACACGACGAACTTTCGCAACGGTGCACACTCGGGGAGAACACAGTTCATCTTGAAATTCAAGTGAGGGATCACCTTATAATGCTACCGCCGTACTAAGCAAAACAAGGTGCATAAAAGGATTAACATCTCATGCAATTCATAAGTGACATGATATGGCCATGAACTTGTGTTTAAGATCTCCATCTTCGAAACACCGGCATGATCTCCATCGTCACCGGCACAACACCATGATCTCCATCATCTTGATCTCCATCAATGTGTTGCCATTGGGGTTGTCACGCCCTGCATGCTTCTACTACTATTGCTACCGTAGCGATAAAGTAAAGCATTACATAGCGCTTAATGATTGACACGCAGGTCATACAATAATTAAAGACAACCCTATGGCTCCTGCCGGTTGCCGTACTCATCGACATGCAAGTCGTGATAATCTATACATCACATGATCATCTCATACATCACATATATCTCATCATGTAATTGGCCATATCACATCACAACATACCCTGCAAAAACAAGTTAGACGTCCTCTAATTGTTGTTGCATATTTTACGTGGCTGCTATGGGTATCTAGCAAGAACGATTCTCACCTACGCATAAACCACAACGGTGATACACTAGTTTGCTTTTCAACCTTCTCAAGGACCGCCTTTGTCGAATCCGATCCAACTAAAGTGAGAGAAACTGTCACCCGCAAGCCATCTAGGCAACAAGTTGCGTCGAGGGAACCGGTCTCTCGTAAGCGTACGAGTAATGTTGGTCCGGGCCGCTTCATCTCACAATCCCGCTGAACCAAAATACGACCAAGGGAGGAAGCAATCTAAGCATCAACGCCCACAAACCTTTTGTGTTCTACTCGAGATCTCATCGAACCATCAACCTAGCTCTGATACCACTGTTGGGGAACGTCGCATGGGAAACAAAAAATTTCCTACGCACACGCAAACCTATCCATGGTGATGAGCATCTACGAGAGGGAGAGTGGATCTACGTACCCTTGTAGATCGCTAAGCGGGAAGCGTTAAGAAACGCGGTTGGTGTAGTCGAACATCTTCGCGATCCAAATCGCCGAGCGTCCCGCGATCTCATCACGATCCGTCCCGCGATCCAATCATGATCCGTCCCGTGAACTCATCACGATCCGTCCCGCGATCTCATCACGATCCATCTCACGATCTTGATCACGATCTATCCCGCGAACTCATCACGATCCGTTCCGTGATCACATCACGAACCGTCTCGCGATCTCGATCACGGTCCTTCCGATCTAGCGCCGAACGGACGGCACCTCCGCGTTCAGCACACGTGCAGCTTGATGACGATCTCCACCATCTTGATCCAGCAAGAGGAGGTGGAGAGGAGAGAGAGTTCACCGGCAGCGTGACGGCGCTCCGGTGATGGTGGTGGAGTGATTCCGGCAGGGCTTCGCCTAAGCGCTGTGGAAAACCGATCTAGAGGAGAAACTGTGCACCGGTGTAACGGGTAGCACGTGGCCGGAAATTCTGTCCAAAAACCACCCAATCCACTAGTATATATAGGAGGAGAGGAGAGGAGAGGCAGCCAAGGCCTTTGGGTCGGCCGAAATAGGAGGTGGGAGCAATCCTACTTCACCTCCAATCCTAGTTGGAGTAGGATTGCCTCCTATTGGCTGATTTTCCACTTTTTGCTTTAGGACTTTCTCTCCTGCGCCATGGGCCTTTGTGGCTGTTTTCCCAGCCCACTAAGGGCTGGTTATTATTCTCCCACAGCCCATGGACCTCTTGGGGTCGAAATACCCCTCCCGGAGGTCCTCCGGTACACTACCGGCACTCCCGGTACAATACCGATACTCCCGGTACACTACCGATGAGCCCGAAACTTTTCCGGAAACCAAACTGGGACTTCCTATATATGAATCTTTACCTCCGGACCATTCCGGAGCTCCTCGTGACGTCCGGGATCTCATCCGGGACTCCGAACAACCTTCGGTCACCACCATACATAACTCTACACTACCGAAACGTCACCGAACCTTAAGTGTGCAGACCCTGCGGGTTCGAGAACTATGTAGACATGACCGAGACACCTCTACGGTCAATAACCAATGGCGGGACCTGGACGTCCACATTGGTTCCTACATATTCTACGAAGATCTTTATCGGTCGAACCTCTATGTCAAGGATTCAGTCAATCCCGTATATCGTTCCCTTTGTTCTTCGGTATGTTACTTGCCCGAGATTCGATCGTCGGTATCTCCATACCTAGTTCAACCTCGTTACCGGCAAGTCTCTTTACTCGTTCCGTAATACAAGATCCCGCAACTAACAATTAGTCACATTGCTTGCAAGGCTTATTGTGATGTTGCATTACCGAGTGGGCCCCGAGATACCTCTCCGTTACACGGAGTAACAAATCCCAGTCTCGATCCATGCCAACTCAACAAACACCATCGGAGATACCTGTAGAGCACCTTTATAGTCACCCAGTTACGTTGCGACGTTTGATACACACAAGGCACTCCTCCGATATCCGTGAGTTGCATGATCTCATGGTCATAGGAACATATACTTGACATGCAGAAAACAGTAGCAATAAACTGAAACGATCATATGCTATGTTTGTAGTTTGGGTCTTATCCATCACATCATTCTCCTAATGATGTGATCCCGTTATCAAATGACATCTCATGTCCATGGCTAGGAAACCTTAACCATCCTTTGATCAACGAGCTAGTCTACTAGAGGCATACTAGGGACATGGTGTTGTCTATGTATCCACACATGTATCTGAGTTTCCGATCAATACAATTATAGCATGGATAATAAACGATTATCACGAACAAGGAAATATGATAATAACTAATCTATTATTGCCTCTAGGGCATATTTCCAACACTAATGGCCTTAGGTACACATGAATGTCATTGTCGGGTTGTCTAGGTCCTTGGATGAGCACTGGCATCATAATGAACTTCCGCTTCATGCACAACCAAGGAGGAAGGTTATACATACATAGAGTCACAGGCCATGTGCTATGCTTGCTGCTCTGATCCCCAAAAGGATTAACGCCATATGCACTTAAACCAAACCATACGTTCCTTGGGTCAACTATAAAGTTGCTCCACTTTCTCTCGATCTTTCTCCACTGCGACCCGTCAGTGGGTGCTCTCAACTTCCCATCTTTCTTATGGTCCTCTTTGTGCCATCGCATCGACTTGGCATGCTCTTTATTTCTAAATAGACGTCTCAACCGTGGCATTATAGGAGCATACCACATCACCTTGGCAGGAACCCTCTTCCTAGGGCGCTCACCTTCAACATCACCAGGGTCATCTCGTCTGATATTATACCGCAATGCACCGCATACCGGGCATGTGTTTCGAATCCTCGTACGCACCACGGTAGAGGATGTAGTCATTAGGGCATGCATGTATCTTCTGCACCTCCAATCCTAGAGGGCATACAACCTTCTTTGTTGTGTACGTACTGTCAGGCTATTTGTTATCCTTTGGAAGCTTCTTCTTCAATATTTTTAGTAGCTTCTCAAATCCTTTGTTAGGTATACCATTCTCTGCCTTCCACTACAGCAATTCCAGTGTGGTACCGAGATTTGTGTTGCCATCTTCGCAATTGTGGTACAACCCTTTTTTGTGATCCTCTAACATGCGATCGAACTTCAACTTCTCCTTTTCACTTCCGCATTGTCTCTTTGCATCAACAATGACCCGGCAAAGATCATCATCGGGCACATTGTCTGGTTCCTCTTGATCTTCATCTTCCCCCGTTGCAGGATCACCGTATTCAGGAGGCACATAGTTGTCATCATCCTCTTCTTCTTCATTGTCTTCCATCATAACCCCTCTTTCTCCATGCTTGGTCCAAACATTATAGTGTGGCACAAAACCCTTCTCAAGCAGGTGGAAGTGTAGGGCTTTAGAGTTGGAGAAAGCCTTCGTATTCTCACACACAGTACATGGACAATGCATAAAACCATTCTGCTTGTTTGCCTCAGCCGCTTCGAGAAAATTATGTAGTCCCTTGATACGTCTCCAACGTAACTACAATTTTTGATTGTTCCATGATATTATATTATCTATTTTGGATGTTTTATATGCATTACTATGCTATTTATATTATTTTTGGGACTAACCTATTAATCTAGAGCCTAGTGCCAGTTTCTGTTTTTTCCTTGTTTTTGAGTTTCGCAGATAAAGAATATTAAACGGAGTCCAAATGGAATAAAACCTCCGGAAAGATTGTTTCTGGAAAATATGGAAGCCACGAGACTTGAGAACCAAGGCAGAGGAGCTGCCACGGGGCCACAAGCCCGCTTGCCGTGGCTAGGGGGGCACCCACGCGGGAAGGCTTGTGGGCCCTTGGCACCTCCTCTAACCCTAATCTTCGGCCAATAAATACCCAAATATTCCATCATTATCAAAACGAGCCACTAAAACACTTTTCCGCCGCCAGAAGCCTCCGTTCCCGAGAGATCCAATCTTGGAGCCTTTTTCGGTAATCTGCCGGAGGGGGATTCGATCACGGAGGGCATCTACATCAAGTCCATTGCCCCTCCGATGATGCGTGAGTAGTTCACCACAGACCTACATGTCCATAGCTAGTAGCTAGATGGCTTCTTCTCTCTCTTTGCTTCTCAATACCATGTTCTTCATGATCTTCATGGAGATCTATCCGATGTAATACTCTTTTGCGATGTGTTTGTCGAGATCCAATGAACTGTGGGTTTATGTTCAGATTGTCCATGAATATTATTTGAGTCTTTCCTGAATTCTTATATGCATGATTTCATATCTTTGCAAGTCTCTTTGAATTATTGGTTTGGTTAAGCTAACTAGATTGGTAATTCTTGCAATAGGAGAAGTGCTTAGTTTTGGGCTCAATCTTGCGGTGTCCTCACCCAGTGACATAGTAGGGGTAGCGAGGCATGTATTGTATTGTTGCCATCAAGGGTAAAAATATGGGGTTTTCATCATATTGCTTGAGTTTATCCCTCTACATCATGTCATCTTACCTAATGCGTTACTCTGTTCTTCATGAACTTAATACTCTAGATGTAGGTAGGAATCGATCGATGTGTGGAGTAATAGTAGTAGATGCAGAATCGTTTCGGTCTACTTGTCACAGACATGATGCCTATATGCATAATCATTGCCTTGTATATCTTCATAATTATTCGCTTTTATATAAATTGCTCGACAGTAATTTGTTCACCCACCGTAATACTTGCCATCATGAGAGAAGCCATCTAGTGAAACCTATGGCCCCCGGGTCTATTTTCCACAGTATATTTCAGATCTAAAACCAAAAAACACCAAAAATACTTTATGCATTATTTTTAATTTCCGTTCAAGCATCCTATTATATCTATCTCTACTAGATCTCATCCTTGCAAATAACCGTGAAGGGATTGACAACCCCTTTATAGCGTTGGGTGCAAGAGTTTGATTCCTTGTGCAGGTATATCTATTGGTGGCTCGCTTGTGTCTCCTACTGGATTGATACCTTGGTTCTCAAAAACTAAGGGAATACTTATATAATTTGCTGCATCAAACAGTTCCTTTTCACGAGAAACCAATGCATGCTCGAGAATAGCAAGAAGAATTTCTGGCGCCGTTGCCAGGGAGATACATAGCAAGTCAAGGATACCAAGTACCCATCACAAACTCATCTCTTGCATTTACATTATTTGCCATTTGCCTCTCGTTTTCCTCTCCCCCACTATTAAAATGATTTTTAGAAAATACCAAAAAGATTTGCCTTTTTATTCACCCTTCTTCCGTTCGCCTTTTCGTTGCTATGTTTGCTTGTGTTGCCATGTGCATTCTTGTTAGTGCATCTAGTGTCCCTTATTGATTTTGGTGTATTGAAGACTTATAGGTTAAGAAACTAATGCATTTGTGAGTGTACACAGGCTCTATAAGTTGATGAGGAGTTTGATACACCCGGAGATTACCGACCCCTAAATATGTATGTCTTCAACTGAAGACTTTGGTGAAGACTTTGCTGAAGACTTTGGCAATCCTAGAAGACTTTGAAAATTAAGAAGTCGGTGTGACCTTGAAGATATGAACAAGGACTATGAAGCGTGAAGACTTTTGTTTTCGTAGTTTCATTTCCTTTCTTTGAGTCATAGGAAACACCGTACTGTTAAAGGGGGCTGAGGTAATACTAAGGAAAATTTCCAACTGATGCTCAACTCCAAAATCCTCAACCTATCCAATCCTTCGAGTGAAGCCTGTGGAAATCTCTTATGGTTCACTCAAGTTCATCAGTGACAGAGACGAAGTTCTTCTGGTCTCTGAGGAAATTGATCAGACTAAGGAGTTAGGATTTCGCCAGTGCGAATTGCCTACAAGTGAGGAACATGATATTTCTGAGGACTTTCATAGTTTGAAATTCCGACCGTTGCTGTGCTTAGTGCCAGCTGTCCCCAATCATAACATAGACATGACGGTCATATCATCGGGTGCATTTATGTCTTATCATGTCAGGTTGCACCCTGTCTATAAATCGCCACCCCCACAACCACTAGTTGGTTGGCTGCTCCGAGAGAGAACTGACACTTGTCATTTGAGAGCAACCCATCCTCCAAGGACTTCGAGAGAAAATCATCAGTGAGGAAAAACCCACAACCAAACCACCAAACCCATAGTGATTGAGCATCACTGAAGAAATTCGTGTGTGGAACCGACGCTTGTTACCTTTCAGGATTGTGCATCCTTCAGACAGTTAGGCGTCATGGTCTAGTGCATCCTGTAATCAATTGGGGATCACGAAGTGACCTTGGTCTAGAGCATCCAACAGTAAATTGTGGATCGCCGGGTGACCAGTTTGTGAGGGTTTTGGAAGTCTACCCTGAAGACTTACAACGAGTGTTGGGCGAGGACTATGTGACCTTAGCTCAAGGAGAATACGGTAAGGAGTGTGTGTCCTAGGACTGTGTGTCCTTTGGTTTAAATACCAGGCCACTCCAAACCAGACATACGACTGTCACAACAGTTGGAAGTGGGTCATCAAACCACTGTCTTCATCGAGCTACCTGTTTCTATTTCCTCAACCCCTCTATTCCTCGTATACATGCTGATGGAATTGGTCATTACTGTTTGAAGAATTTGACTGAAGACTTTCACAATTTCCTCACCTCAAATTCTTCAAGTTACCTTGTTCCTCACCTGCTTATCCTGTATCACGCTATTTGTAATCTGTGCATGTTTCAATTCATCATGATGACTATGATGTTGCTATGTTTTCCATGCACTTGAGTACTTAGTCCGCTGCTAGTTATTCATCACATTCAAATTCCTCAAGTTGAAATTCCTCAAGTGATGAATTTGTAAAAATCGCCTATTCACCCCCCTCTAGTCAATATAACGCACTTTTAATTGGTATCAGAGCGGTTACTCCCTAGCTTTGTGTGATTTTGGTTTAACCACCTAGAGTTCTAGTTATGTTGACTGCAGGTATGATCAAGGTTTTCGCGGGCTGTCCTGCCTTCGATGGGACGGACTACCCCTACTGGAAGAACAAGATGCGCATGCATCTTGAAGCTATTGACAACGATCTCTGGTATGTTGTGGAAAATGGTGTTCCCTCTGTTACTCCCAAGATCAATGCTGCTGATGTGAAGAGATTCAAGCAACTCGACTCTCAGGCGAAGAATATCATCTGTGGCCATCTGAGCAAAGGTCAGTATGGCAGAGTGAGTGCTTTGGAGTCTGCTAAAGCTTATCTGGGATAGGCTGTCCAAAGTCAATGAAGGTGTTTCCACTCAACGTGACTCTCATGTTGATGTTCTTCGCAATCTCTTCAACCGCTTCAAGAGACTTGACAATGAAAATGTTCAGCAAACTTTTGATCGTCTTACTAATATCTCCAATGAGCTTCAAGCATTGGGTGCCACCGATATCACTGACCATGAAGTGGTGAAGAAACTACTAATATCTCTTGACTCCTCATTCGATACTCTGGCTTTGATGATTCAAGAACGTGGAGACTACAAGTTACTTGATCCTGCTGATATTCTTGAGATACTCAATACTCATGAATTCCAACAAGGTGAGAAGAGAGACCTCTATGGTCCAAGCTATGGAAGATCTCGTGCTCTGAAGGCAAAAGCAATTTCCCCATCTGAAGAAGAAGATTCTAACAGCAGCCTTGGTGATCCTGAAGAACTAAGTCAGGAGCTAGCAATGCTCATGAGGAAATTCCAGAAGTTCTCAAGGAGAGGTGGATTTGAAAAGTCATCAAAGAGTGGTTTGATGAAATCAGATTCCTCAGATGACTACAAGAAAACAACCTGTCATCGTTGCAAGAAGCCTGGTCATTTTATCTCTGATTGTCCTCTCTGGGAAAAAGATTCAAAGAAGAAGAAGAAATACAAGGATGATAGTTCTGATGACTCAAAGAAAAAGAAGAAATCTTTAAAGTCCTCATCCTCAAAGTCCTCAAAGCACAAGAAGAATGGTTCCAGAAAGGCTCGAGCATTCATTGGCAAGGAAATGGATTCTGAAGAAGAATTTGAAGAATATGAAGAAGAGGAAGAATCTGAGGTGGAATCTGAATCTGGTGTTGCTAGCCTTGCTCTCACTACTGCTTTCGTCAGCAAGTCCATCTTCAATGATGAAGAAAATGACTACTCCAACGACTCTGACGTCAGCAATGATGATTATGCTCCCACCTATTGCTTCATGGCAAAAGGCTCAAAGGTACACAAACATCATTCCTCATCTGAATCAAGTGAAGGTGAATCTGATGAATATGTGAAACCCAACTATGCTAAACTTGTTAAACTTGCCACTAATCAACAAAGTGCACTTGAAAAGCTTCAGAAAATGCTAGACAAAAGCGATGATCTGTTGAACGATGAAGTGGATCAGACTCAAACTCTGTCTGACAATCTCAAAAGTCTTTAGACAAAGTATGATAAGCTTCAGAGTCATCATAATGCTCTCTTAGCCGATCATGAGAAGCTTTCTTATGAATTTCTTCAAAGAAAGAAAGATCTTGAGAAACTAAGGGTGTCACATGAGGATCTCCAAAGGGAAAACGATTCCTTACTGGCTCAACAGATCAGTACTGCTCAGGAAGAATTTGTTCCACCTTGTTTGAAATGCATTGAACGTGAAACTGCTAATTCTTCACCTAAATGTTCAAATGCCTCTATTGCTGCAAATTCTTCAACTATTCCAGTGGTCTCAAATTCCTCATCTGAGGATACCACAAGTATCACTAACGAAAATGCAGGGTTGAAGGAATTGTATGTGACAGGCATGTACAAAAGTGTCAAAGGGCATCAAACCCTTTGCGATTCCTCAAAAAGCAGATTCTGAACAGGAACCCTAGGAAAGAGGGTGTTGCCTTTGTGAGGAAACTCAACGCTGATGGATCTTACTGGACACCTGAGCAGTACCCCAAAACCTCATGGGTTGCTGCAAAAGGACCTCCTATAGATCCATCCACTTTATCTGGCTTTACTTGTGAAACTTCATATTCATCTGATGACTTACTTGACTCAAACTACAAGTTCTTCAAAAATCAGAAAGGTGAAGTATTTGCTAGATTTGCTGGAACTAACTGCAGGAACGGCTCACCTATGAAGAAAATCTGGGTTCCCAAGAGCTACCTACAAAATCTTCAAGTGAATGTCCTCACGACACCACTCATGAAGAACAAGAACCCTAGATCAAATTCCTCATATGGACCAAAGTCTTCACTTGGACCAAATTCCTCAAATGATCAAAAATATCATTCTCATGCTAATGCCTCTGTTTCGCAGGGAAAATCTAAGAGTTATGAATATGTGCATTATTCTTCAAACCATTATGTTCATAAGTCCTTGAAGAATTTCCCTGCTTATTCATATGAGTACTCTAACCCTCACCCTGTGAAACGAAGCGCACTTGCTTCAATGCATCCTTTCTCATATGGTGCTCGCATAATGATGAACTCTTTACCACCCCTCCAGATGTGGGTGGTGAACAAATTGAACTAATCTCTTATGCAGGGTCAGGTCTCCAGATGAACTTGAACATCTAATGAATTTGCTAGAGACCTGAGGAAATGCTTGAAGGGACGCAAGCTAACCTTGTAGAAATGAATTCCTCATTTCTAACGTCCTCACACTACTTGCTTACTATCTTGTGCGATGAAATTCTGTCTGATGAAATTGATGTCATATTCTTCAATCTGAAGCATATGAGTTCATAAGTTTTACTAATTCATCTGCAGGATGAACCTCCAAAAGCTACTGAGTGGGTCCTCGACAGTGGATGCACAAACCACATGACCGGTGACAAGAGTCTTCTAATGAATTTTCCACTTGTTCCATCTCATCTGAAGCATATCACCTACGTAGAGAAAGGAAAAGCCAAGTTATTGGGTCTAGGTAAGGTTGCAATCTCAAAGGACCGAACCATGGATAAGGTGATGCTTGTCGAATCCCTTGGGTTCAACCTTATGTCTGTCTCAATGCTTTGCGATCTTGATATGATTGTAGTATTTGGAAAATATCATTGTGTTGTCATCATGGAATCTGACAACTCCAAAGTCTTCGAAGGCTTTAGGAGAGGAGACTTGTATATTGTTGATTTCTCTATAGGTCCTCAGCCTGCCACATGCCTACTTGCAAAGTCCTTTGAAGGATGGCTGTGGCATCGACGTCTTGGACGTGCTGGTATGAGGAACTTGCACCCGCTCGTGAAGAAAAAACACATCATTGGCACTGAAGGTGTCAAATTCCTCAAGGACCACCTCTATGGTGCATGTGAGTCTGGGAAGATGACCACATCCAAGCATCCCTCGAAGACAATCATGAGCACGACTCGACCCTTTGAATTGCTTCACATGGATCTCTTTGGCCCCACTCATTATTCCACACTAACAAATTCTTCAAGTTTGTATGGATTTGTCATTGTTGATGATTACTCTCGTTACACTTGGGTGCATATTATTCTGTACAAGTCTGAAGTGCAGGATGTCTTCAGATGATTTGCTTCAAGGGCCTCCACCAACTTCGACATCAAGATCAAGCATATCAGGAGTGATAATGGGACTGAGTTCAAGAACACCAATCTTGATGAACTTGGTATTACTCATGAGTTATCTGCCCCTTATACTCCTCAGCAGAACGACGTCGTGGAGCGCAAGAATAGAACTCTTGTTGAGATGGCTCGCACCATGCTTGATGAATACAAGACTCCTCGTCGCTTCTGGCCTGAAGCAATTGATACTGCATGCCACATCATCAACAGGGTATATCTTCACAAAGTCTTCAAGAAGACCTCGTATGAACTTATGACTGGCAAGAAACCCAATGTAAGTTATCTCAAAGTCTTTGGTGCAAAATACTGGATTAGAGATCCTCACAATAATTCAAAATTTGCACCAACAGCACATGAAGGTTTTATGTTTGGTTATGGAAAGGACTCGCACACCTACAGAGTCTTCAACACCTACCACCACAAGGTTGTTGAAACTGTAGATGTGCGGTTCGATGAAACTGATGGCTCGCAAAGAGAGTACCTGCCTTCTGTGTTAGATGAACAATCTCCTGAGGAATCCATTAAGCTGAAGGCTATTGAAGACATCATACCCACTGAGGAATTCATTCCAACGAACGAAGACATTCATGCTGATGCACCTGAAGAAAATGGTGATGAAGAAAATCCTCAGCCACGTCAACCTGCTCATCCAAAAGTTGCAAATGAAGTGCATATTGACAAAATCATCAATGACATCAATGCACCAGGTCCTCTGACTCGCTCAAAAGCTTCACATTTGACTAACTTTTGTGGGCACTTTGCCTTTGTGTCTATCATAGAGCCCACCAAAGTTGATGAAGCATTCAAGGAGCCTGAGTTGATTCAAGCCATGCAAGAGGAATTGTATCAATTCAAGCTCAACAATGTGTGGGAACTTGTCAAGCGGCCAGATCCTCGCAAGCATAACATCATAGGTACCAAGTGGATCTACCACAACAAGCAAGATGAAAATGGCCTTGTGGTAAGGAATAAGGCTCGTCTTGTAGCTCAAGGCTACACACCGGTTGAAGGAATTGACTTTGATGAAACTTTTGCACCTGTTGCTAGACTTGAAGCTATTTGTATATTGCTTGCTTATGCTAACCATCATGATATCATCTTATATCAAATGGATGTGAAAAGTGCATTCCTCAATGGTAAGCTTGAGGAAGAAGTATATGTTGCTCAACCACCAGGTTTTGAAGGCCCTAAGCATCCTAACAAAGTCTTCAGACTCAACAAGGCCCTCTATGGCCTCAAGCAGGCCCCTCGGGCATGGTACGACACTCTGAAGGAATTCCTCATGAAGAAAGGCTTCAAACCCAGTTCACTCGACCCAACACTTTTCACAAATTCCTATGACAATGAATTGTTCATATGCCAAATATATGTAGACAATATTATCTTTGGCTGTACTGACAAACGTTACAGTGATGAATTTGCCTATATGATGAGTGAAGAATATCAAATGTCTATGATGGGAGAGTTGAAATTCTTCTTAGGTCTTCAAATTCGCCAGCAAGACAATGGCATCTTCATATCTCAAGAGAAATACCTCAAGGATGTTGTGAGGAAATTCGACATGCAAGATTGCAAAGGCGTCAAAACTCTGATGCCTTCAAAAGGCCACCTATGCATTGACGAAAATGGTAAAGATTTCGATCAGAAGGTATATCGCTCCATGATTGGCTCATTATTGTATCTATGTGCATCTAGGCCTGATATTATGCTGAGTGTTTGCATGTGTGCCTGATTCCAAGCAACACCGAAGGAATCACACCATAAGGCTGTGAAACATATTCTTCGATACTTAGCTCACACACCAACGCTTGGATTATGGTATCCCAAGGGCTCACATCTTCACCTCGTCGGATACTCTAATGCTGACTATGCTGGAGATCGTGTGGATCGCAAGTCAACCTCAGGCACATGCCATTTCCTCGGACGAACCTTAGTCTGTTGGTCCTCGAAGAAGCAGAACTATGTTTCACTATCTACTATTGAAGCTGAGTACATTGCTGCTGGTTCATGCTGTGCTCGGTTGCTGTGGATGAAGCAAACCCTCAAGGACTACGAAATCAAGTTGAAGAATGTGCCTCTTCACTGTGACAACGAGAGTGCCATCAAGATTGCTTACAACCCAGTTCAGCATTCCAAGACCAAGCACATACAGATTCGTCATCACTTTCTTCGAGATTATGTACTCAAGGGCGACATCTCCATCGACCACGTTCCCACTAAAGAACAACTGGCCGATATCTTCACAAAGCCCTTGGATGAAAAGAGATTTTGCAAGTTGCGGTGTGAGCTAAATATCTTAGAATCTTCGAATGTTCTTTGAAAAAGGATACACATCCTAACACTTATGCAAAATTGATGACTTAGATGTGCAACACATGAAGTAATGTTTTTCTTCAATCAATAAAGAATAACCCTCTAAGTGTGGAGAAATTAGTGAAGAATTTGATTCTCAGAACCCTACGACAATTGTACACGGTGTCTGAAGTCATCATTCTTATACGGTGGGTCACGCCACCAACCAAAGTTAAAATTCTTCAAAGTTGAATTTTTCGTCATTTTGCAAATTCTTCAAATTTTCAAATTTCTCAAGTTTGCAAATTCCTCAACTTTTCAAATTCTTCAAATTATGAAAATCATGTTCTTCATTGACTATATATATATATATTTGAGTTTTCAGTGTCCTCAACAACATTCACTTATTAATAATTCTTCAAGTTGATTCTCATCTAAGTGAATGTGATCGGACCCTTTCCCCTCCATGCTAAACTCAACCCAGTCTGTTCACAAATTCTTCATATGCGTTCTACTTTGAAACACGTTCAAAGTCTTCACTGTGTCCTTGACAGCTGAAGAATTTGCGAACGGAAACTTAAAATTTTTAGTATCAAATTTTTGGTGTTTCGCGCTCAATCAGTTCCAATTCCCACGACTGGATAACCCACGATCCCCCACTATCGCCACTACTCAGAACGCGGGTGACACCTGTTGCGAGGAGAGCAAGGGTCAGGGGAAATCTAGTACAAAATCCTCGGACAGATTGGTTTTCACCTCCACTATAAATAACCCTCCCCTTTCACTGTGCTCGGTTACTCCTCACTTCAACTCTCTCCCGAGCTTCGACCTAGCGCCACTGCTAAAATCATCGTCGCCGGTGTGGAAGAGCTTCACTGCCTCGACCTCGCCGTCGCCATACTTGCATCGGCCGCGGAAGTATTCACCGCGCCGCCGCTGTAGCTGTCTCCCTCTGCCGAGCTAGGGCGTGGGAGATCTGGACTGACGAACTTCCTCAATCTCATCTCTCAGTTCATCGTGTTCTTCATCAGGGTAAATAAAATTTATTTTTACTGCCCTTGTTTGATCTTCAAGTTTTCCTAAATCTTCACAAAGGTGTTTATTCTTCAAGAATCTCATTCTAAAGCACCTTACATGTTCATACACTTGATGACTTTTCCTAAGTTATGAGTTTCTTCAAGATTCCTCAATTGTGTGAATCCTCAAAATTTGCACAACTCAGGAACCTAAAACAAGGAACACTTAGTGAAATTCCTCAAGACACTAATGGTAAAATTCCTCACACCTGATTTTATTGGAAAAATTTCTGAACGCATATGACCTCTTCAAATTCCTCGCACCTATACTCTGTTCACAGGTACAAACATGTCCGCTGATGAATCACTTGGTTCTCATCAACTTAACTCGTTTGTAGCGTTTCTTGAGGAAAAACTGTCTACTTCTTCAGAATCTTCAAGAGTTCAGATTTCTCAACCGAAGAAAATGGCTGATGGGAAGAAGCCATAGAAAGGTGGAAAGAAGCCTGATGTGCACACTGCTTTTGAGATTCCAGATGACTTGTATGAGGAATACTGCACACCCGATGAAGAAACTCATGGCAAAGAGACGACTAAGCAGAGAAAGATTCGTCTGCAGAAAATAAAGAGGAGATGGGCAAAGGAGTGGAAGGAATATCGTTATGTGACTCCAAAATATATGATGAAATTCACTGTGAAACCTCCTTGCAGCAGGCCTCCCTTGGCTCAAAATCAAATTACTGATCCCACTAGTCTCAAGACTGGTGAAGACTTTCCTCATGTATGTGAGAAACAACAAGCCAAGTTGGCAAAGAAAGCAAAAGAGGATGTGAAGACATTCAATGAAGAATCTGCTGTTGCTGCCACTGTCGGAGCCTTTGCAAGTGCTCCAAAGAAATCGATGATGAAGAAATCTGCAGTGAAGACAAATTCTTCAACTTCAAAATCATCACAGCAGATTCCTCAAGCTGAAAGGCCTCAGCCCTCAACGGCCTCAGCCGCTGATACGGTTGCTGCTCAGTCCTCAATTGCTGCTGCAAAGTCCTCAACCCCTGTGCATTTGGCATCTTGTTAGAGGACTGAGGGATTCATAGTTGCTTCAAAAGCCTTAGCAAGTCCCTCTGCACGAGCAAAGTCTTCAACAAGCCCAACTGTGTTGAAACTGAAGAAAACTGCTGGACGAGGTCAAAGACCAAGTCCTCACACAAGCAAAGTTGTGGTAACTGTACCCTCAAGATCTGAGGATGATGATGAAGCTGATGATGAAGAATTGGAAGAAATCATCAGACAAAGTCAGCAAAAGGCTGCAATAGCCAAAGGCAGCTCTGTTCCTCTCATGCTGGATCCCAAGATGATCCTCAACTTCATTGACATGTGGCATGAGGATCCAAGCACCCCACTTTCCTCACCGAACCTGCCTCTTGGTGTGGACCATGTCCTCACCCACTTTATTGCTGATGAAAAATGGAAATGAGATCAAGCTCAGAGAGCTAAAAGGAACATGGCTTGGAAAGAAAAATTCCTGAGGAATAATGTGATGAAGTTTACTCCAAATCAACTCATCACAGTTCAGTCTGAAATTCGCTCCCTCTCTGAGGAACAAGAAAAATACGATGCTGAATGGAAGGGCACCAAGGTGAGATTTGTCAGGGCAGCCCAAGCTGCTGTTAAGGACCATAACACCAGGGTTGCAGCTCGATCGCAATCACAAAATCCTCATGCTGAGGAAACTGCTCATCCTACTGAGGAAAATGCTAGCACAGCTGAAGAAAGTCAGACTGCTGAAGAACATACCAGGACAACCTCCACTGTTGTGCCTGAAGAAACTCACGGGCTAGCTGAAGCTTTTTCTGCGTCTCATGAAACTAATACCTCAAGGGCGACTGCATCAGTCGTGCCTGAAGAAAATGTACCACCTTCACCTACAGCTGAATCAGCCAAATCATCAAAGGTGAAGACAATCAATCTTCCTTCTGCATCAGAAGTGAAGAAAGCTAAGGCGGCTGAGAAGAAGGCACTAAAGAGAAAAGCTTCAACTTCAGATTCCTCAGCTGTGAAGAAGTTGAAGACTTTGCCAAAGTCCTCAACAAAACCATTAGATGCCACTCCACTCTCCTCAGCACCAGCCTATGAGATCATTCCATTTGGCGTTGACTATGTCATCCCAGATGAAGAAGATGGAGAAGATCATTCTGCTGCTTCAACAGAGCAGATTGATGAAGACATTGAAGTTGAAGCAGATTCTTCAACTCCACAGGTATCATCGCCCCAGCCTTAGTTCACTGCTGAAGAGGCCGACGTTGAAGAAATTGATGAGGATGTAGACATTGGCAATACAACACCTGTCATCAACGATGAATATTGGGAAGCAGCTCACCCAAATTCACCAATGACTACTCCTCTGTCACAGATTCCTCAGTCCCCAGCCCAGACTAAAGAAATTCATGAAGAATCTGATGACTTGGCCGCTCCAGCCACTGAAGAAATTCTAGCTGCATCAGCCGATGACTTTGTTTCTCCAACTGCCACTGAGGAAACTACACCACAAATTCCTCAGACTGAAGAAATTCCTCCTATGCCAAAGGAGATCAAGGGCCGCTTCAAGCCAAACCTTCAGCCGAAGCCCAAGATGCCATTCAAAGGCTCAACGCGCCCCAAATTCCTCAAAAGCAATTTCTTCAATGAGCACATGTTCTTCACTGGTCCTAATCCATATGACTCAGCAATGGCCGGTCGAAGCAGATTCTGGACTGCCACTCAAATGAATTACTATGCATCAATATTGTTCGACAAGAAGAAAGTCTTCGAGCACCATCAAATTCCTCATGCTAATATGGAAACACTTCCATCATTCACGCCGGTGCTCCAAGTTCTTCATGATGCAGGAATCCTTCCTTTTTGTGTGGACATCTGCGACTGGAATGAAGAGCTGATTCTTCAATTCTATGCCACACTGCACATCACAGGTGACGCCTCTGACATCAACTCCTAGGTCTTGGACTGGATGACAGGATCAACTCATCTCACTGCTCAAGTTTCAGAATTACTTCGGTCTGTCCTAGTGCCAATTCCTTCAGATGAAACTCGTCGACTTTTTGATGAACCTGCTCTTCCAAATCAACCGATGCTAGTACTGATGAAGCCTTTGGCTCCTGGAAAGCCTCAATGAAAAACCTTCCTTGTGGAGGATGTGCTATATGTGTCCAGGACGGTCTACCGCATTCTCACCAATACTCTATGTCCTTAGAAGGGCCACAACTCTGAAGAAGAGGAAGTGGAGGGAGTCATGAAGAATATGTTGTTCAACATCATTCATGGGATTCCCATCAACTTCCATGATTTCTTCATGAGGACATTGGCGAATGCTGCTCTAGCCCCATTTGAACTGAAGCCTTATGCACCTTGGATCATGAAGTTCATCAGATCAAAGTCTTTCGTACCCTTCAAGGCGGACTTTCAGAATTATTTCGGCTTCTTGCCTCCGATTGAAGTCCTCAAGAGCACAACTGCCTCAGTTGAATGAAAAGGCAAGGTTGTCATTGATGAAGGCACTTCGTCCATTGGATGGACAGTTTCACAAAGCTGCTTCCTTCTCCACAAATGATGACACTGCAACTCAGGATTCTGAAGCAAAAGCCTCAGTGCAAAAACCTCAAGAGTTTGCCCCTCGTGTGATAACTGATCGAGAGCTTCTCATAAGTCTTCATCAGAAGGTCGATCGCAATCACAAGTGGGTGAAGGTCAGCTTGGTTACATTGTGCAAAACATGACTGTGACGCACAACTCTGTGAAGAAAAATCATTACTATGTGCATGAAATCCTCAACCGCGGTTGGGCCATTCTGTCTCACCTCAAGCCTCCTGAAGAACTGAAGGAGCTGGACCTTGAGGAACATCTTGACTGGGCTCGTCAACCACAGAAGAAATTCAAGAAAGTTCAAGTTCCTCTGATGGTCACAAGTTCATATTCTTCATCACATGAGACGGATGAAGCTGAGATTGTTGACGACACTGCGGCAGGCCCTGCATTGACAAACGACCCCGACAACGCTGGCACTCCTTTCACCAACATGATGAAATTCTTCAAGGGGCATTAGTCCTCACTTTTTCGTCGCTTTTGGTCTTCGATGACAAAGGAAAAAAAAATTGAGTTAGTCTTCAAGAGGGCCTCCATATAAGGGCTATATTTTTGTTTAAGTTACAACTCTCGCTCTTTTGAAGCTTTTGGTTATTGAGTTGTAAACTTAAGTTTGATGGTGGTCTAACTCTTTTGAACTACTTTACGCATGCTTATTTCCTCAAGTATCTTAATGCATGCAGGTTGAATTTCGTCAGACACCATTTTTCATCATGCATTTCAAATTCTTCATATCATATGATAAATGCATGTATGAATTACAAGATATAGGGGGAGTTCTCCATATTTTAACCTGCCATGTGCATTTGCAGTCCAAAGCAAATTCCTCAAATATGCACATCTTCAGGGGGAGTTCTTCTATATCTTGCAATCAAATTCCTCAACCTCAGTAATTACACTTCATATTATTATTCTCGTTGAAAACTTAACCTATTTGTCATCAATCACCAAAAAGGGGGAGATTGTTAGTGCATCTAGTGCCCCTTAGTGATTTTGGTGTATTGAAGACTTATAGGTTAAGGAACTAATGCGTTTTTGAGTGTACACAGGCTCTATAAGTCGATGAGGAGTTTGATACATCCGGAGATTACCGACCCCTAAAAATGTATGTCTTCAACTAAAGACTTTGGTGAAGACTTTGCTAAAGACCTTGGTATTCCCTGAAGACTTTGAAAATGAAGAAGTCGGTGTGACCTTGAAGATATGAACAAGGACTATGAAGCATGAAGACTTTTGTTTTCGTAGTTTCATTTCCTTTCTTTGAGTCATAGGAAACACCATACTGTTAAAGGGGGCCGAGGTAATACTAAGGAAAATTTCCAACTGATGCTCAACTCAAAAATCCTCAACCTATCCAATCCTTCGAGTGAAGCCTTTGGAAATCTCTTACGATTCAGTCAAATTCATCAGTGACAGAGACGAAGTTCTTCTGGTCTCTGAGGAAATTGATCTGACTGAGGAGTTAGGATTTCGCGAGTGCGAATTGCCTACAAGTGAGGAACATGATATGTCTGGGGACTTTCATAGTTCGAAATTCTGACCGTTGATGTGCTTAGCGCCAGCTGTCCCCGATCATAACATCCACATAACGGTCATATCATTGGGGGCATTTATGTCTTATCATGTTAGGTTGCACCCTGACTATAAATAGCCACCCTCACAACCACTAGTTGGTTGGCTGCTCCGAGAGAGAACTGACACTTGTCATTTGAGAGCAACCCATCCCCCGAGGACTTTGATAGAAAATCATCAGTGAGGAAAAACCCACAACCAAACCACCAAACCCATAGTGATTGAGCATCACTGAAGAAATTCCTGTGTCGAACCGACGCTTGTTACCTTTGAGGACTGTGCATCCTCCAGACGGTTAGGCGTCATGGTCTAGTGCATCTTGCAGTCAATTGGGGATCACGAAGTGACCTTGGTCTAGAGCATCCAGCAGTAAATTGTGGATCGCCAGGTGACCAGTTTATGAGGGTTTTGGAAGTCTACCTTGAAGACTTACCACGAGTGTTGGGCGAGGACTGTGTGACCTTAGCTCAAGGAGAATACGGTAAGGACTGTGTGTCCTGGGACTGTGTGTCCTTTGGTTTAAATACCAGGCCGCTCCAAACCAGACATACGACTGTCACAGCAGTTGGAACTGGGTCATCAAATCACTTTCTTCATCGAGCTACCTAGTTATATTTCTTCAACCCCTCTATTCCTCGTATACATGTTGATGAAATTGATAATTACTATTTGAAGAATTTGACCGGAGAATTTCACAATTTCCTCACCTCAAATTCTTCAAGTTACCTTGTTCCTCACCTGCTTATCCTGTATCACGCTACTTGTAATCTGTGCATGTTTCAATTCATCATAATGACTATACTGTTGCTATGTTTTCCATGCACTTGAGTACTTAATCCGCTGCTAGTTATTCATCACATTTGAAATTCCCCGAGTTGAAATTCCTCAAGTGATGAATTTGTAAAAATCGCCTATTCACCCCCCTCTAGTCGATATAACGCACTTTCACTTCTATTTGCTTGCATCTTCGCTTGCTAAAAGTCTATTGATATGGATCCTCATCCACTTGCTAATCTTTTAAAAAGACCAAATTATGATGAACCAATTGCTAGTGAGTTGAGTGCACTTGATTATCTCTACGAAGTTTTGCTTGAAAATCATGAATCTGGAAATCTTGATGAAGTGTGGAAAGAAGAAATTTGTAAGGAGATTCATGATAGTTCCTTTAATGAAAAGCATGATTGCCATGTTGTTAGTATGAATTCTATGAATATCCATGATGCTAATGATATGCAAAACCACAAGTTTGGGGATGCTATGCTTGATGAAGATGATATTTTTTGTTCCCCAAGTTTTGGTGATGACACATATGCTATAATTGATCATGAAAAGAATCCTTTATGTGATAGTTATATTGCGAGATTCCTTCATGATGCCACTGAAATTTATTATGAGGGAGGAACATATGCTTGGAGGAATTGCAATAATATCAAGTTTCCTCTCTATGTGTTCAAAGTTTTGAAGTTATGCTTGTTTTGCCTTCCTATGCTACTTAATACTTGTTCCCATAAATTGTTTGCTCACAAAATCCCTATGCATAGGAAGTGGGTTATACTTAAACGTGTTTTTAATGCTATTCATGATGCTCGTTTTCATATCTCAACTACTACTTTTTATGTGAGCATCATTGAAATCATCATGCCTAGCTAGGGGCGTTAAACAATAGCGCTTGTTGGGAGGCAACCCAATTTTATTTTGCTTTCTGCTTTTTGCTTCTGTTTTGGTGTGTTGGAAGATTATTACTTCTGTAGTAATTGTGTTTTTGTGTTTAAATTAGTGTTTTAGCCAAGTAAAACCTTTGGGGTGATCTATGGTAGTTGTTAATTTGATCTTGCTGGAAAACAGAAACTTTTGTGCTCAGTCCAAGATTTTTCTGAATTTTTCAGAGCGCTAAATTGATATGAAATTTTTACACAGGATTTATATACAAATTTCCCTGGTTTTAATAATTTTTCAGAATTTTTAAAGTTGCAGAAGTATTCGAAGTTTACAGATAGCTATAGACTGTTCTGTTTTAAACAGATTCTGTTTTCTTTGTGTTGTTTGCTTATTTTGATGTATCTATGGGTCGTATCGGGGGGCATGAGTCATGGAGAAGTTAGAATACAGTAAGTATTGCACAAATATAAATAAATAATGAGTTCACAACAGTAACTAAAGTGGTGATTTATTTTTCTTATACGAACGGATCTCATGAGTTTTCTGTTGAGTTTTGTGTTGTGAAGTTTTCAAGTTTTGGGTGAAGATTTGATGGACTATGGAATAAAGAGTGGCAAGAGCCTAATCTTGGGGATTCCCATGGCACCCCAAGTCATATTCAAGGATACTAAAAAGCCTAAGCTTGGGGATGCCCCGGAAGGCATCCCCTCTTTCGTCTTCAATCCATCGGTAAATTTACTTGAGGCTATATTTTTATTCACCACATGATATGTGTTTTGTTTGGAGCATCTTGTACGATATGAGTCTTTGCTTGTTAGTTTGCCACAATAATCCTTGCTGCACACATCTTTAGAGAGACACACGCTGAATCGTGAATATGTAGGATACTCTATATGCTTCACTTATATCTTTTGAGCTAGGCAATGTTGCTCTAGTACTTCACTTATATCTTTATAGAGCATGGTGGTGTTATATTTTATAGAAATTATTAAACTCTCGTTCCTCACTTATATTATTTTGAGAGTTTATTAAAACATCATGGTAATTTTTTTAGGTTATGAATTTAGTCCTGATATAATGGCATCCAAGAGGGATATAATAAAAAAATTCATATTAAGTGCATTAACAACTATGAGTTGGATTCCTTGCATATAGTTTTGAGATAATAGGGATGGTAATATGAGAGTCATGTTAGTGAGTAGTTGTGAAATGAAGGGATACGTGTGTTAAAGCTTGTGATTCCCGTAGCATGCACGTATGGTGAACCGCTATGTAACGAAGTCGGAGCATGACTTGTCTAATGATTGTCGACCTTTGTGTGAGGGTCGGGAGCACGCGATGGTTACCTCCTACCAACCTCTCCCCTAGGAGCATGCATCTAATGCTTTGTTTGATTATTAATAGACTTTTGCAATAAGCATGTGAGTTCTTAATGACTAATGTGAGTCCATGGATTATACACACTCTCACCCTTCCATCCTTGCTAGCCTCTCTAGTACCGCACAACTTTCGCCGGTACATCAAACCCTCCTTCCTCAAAACAGCGACCATATATTCCTCAAAACAGCCACCATACCTACCTATTATGGCATTTCCATAGCCATTCCGAGATATATTGCCATGCAACTTCCACCATGTCGTTTTTTCTATGACTTGAATCATCACTTCATATTGCATATATAGTTTTATCTTGTCATAGGAATCGAGTTGTAATTTATTTTTTCTTTGAGTTATAAGTAAATAAAAGTGCGATGATTTTTCATTAATAGAGCATTGTCCCATGAGAGAAAAGGATGATGGAGGCTATGACTCCCTCACAAGTTGGGACGAGTATCCGGACTTTACAAAAAATAAAAGAGGCCAACGAAGCCCAAAAAAAAAATAAAAGAGGCCAAAGAAGCCCACCAATATAAAAAAATGAGAGAAAGAGAGAAGGGACAATTGCTATTATCTTTTTCCACACTTGTGCTTCAAAGTAGCACCATGATCTTCATGATAGAGAGTCTCCTATTTTCCCACTTTCATATAACTAGTGGATATTCATTTTGCACGGCCACTTAGTTTTCTTTTTGAGCTTTCATACACTTATAACTCTAAGTGCATTTGTTGCATGGCAATCCCTACTCACTCACATTGGTATCTATTGATGGGCATCTCCATAGCCCGTTGATACACCTAGTTGATGTGAGACTATCTTCTCCTTTTCCCTTGCACCCCCACCATATTCTATTCCACCTATAACGATATATCCATGGCTCACGCTCATGTATTGCATGAGAGTTGAAAAGGTTTGAGAACACCAAAAGTGTGAAACAATTGCTTGACTTGTTCATAGGGGTTTTGCATGATTTAGATACTTTGTGTGCGGAAGATGGAGCATAGCCAGAACATATGATTTTGTAGGGATAACTTTCTAAGGCCATGTTATTTCGAAAGGACACAACTACCTTGTTGATGTGCTCGAAGTGTTACTGTTTTTATGTCAATATTAGACTATTATTTTGAATCTAACGGATCTGAATATTCATGCCACAATAAAAAATATTACATGGATAAATATGTTGGGTAGCATTCCACATCAAAAATTCTGTTTTTATCATTTACCTACTCGAGGATGAGCAGGAACTAAGCTTGGGGATGTTGATACGTCTCTAATGTATCTATAATTTTTGATTGTTCCATGCTATTATATTATCTGTTTTGGATGTTTTATATGCATTAATATGCTATTTTATATTATTTTTGGGACTAACCCATTAATCTAGAGCCTAGTGCCAGTTTTTGTTTTTTTTCTTGTTTTTGAGTTTCGCAAATAAGGAATATTAAACAGAGTCCCAACGGAATAAAACCTCCGGAAAGATTTTTTCTGGAAAATATGGAAGCCACGAGACTTGAGAACCAAGGCAGAGGAGCTACCACGGGGCCACAAGCCCGCTTGCCACGGCCAGGGGGCACCCACGCCGGGCAGGCTTGTGGGCCCCTGGCACCTCCTCTAACCCTAATCTTCGGCCTATAAATAACCAAATATTCCATCATTATCAGAACGAGCCACGAAAACACTTTTCCGCCGCCAGAAGCCTCCGTTCCCGAGAGATCCAATCTTGGAGCCTTTTCCGGTAATATGCCAGAGGGGGATTCGATCACGGAGGGCATCTACATCAACTCCATTGCCCCTCTGATGATGCGTGAGTAGTTCACCACAGACCTACGGGTCCATATCTAGTATCTAGATGGCTTCTTCTCTCTCTTTGCTTCTCAATACCATGTTCTTCATGATCCTCATGGAGATCTATCCGATGTAATACTCTTTTGCGGTGTGTTTGTCGAGATCCAATGAATTGTGGGTTTATGTTCAGATTATCCATGAATATTATTTGAGTCTTTCCTGAATTCTTATATGCATGATTTCATATCTTTGCAAGTCTCTTCGAATTATTGGTTTGGTTTGGCCAACTAGATTGGTAATTCTTGCAATAGGAGAAGTGCTTAGTTTTGGGTTTAATCTTGTGGTGTCCTCACCCAGTGACATAGTAGGGGTAGCGATGCATGTATTGTATTGTTGGCATCAAGGGTAAAAAGATGGGGGTTTCATCATATTGCTTGAGTTTATCCCTCTACATCATGTCATCTTACCTAATGCATTACTCTGTTCTTCATGAACTTAATACTCTAGATGCAGGCAGGAATCGGTCGATGTGTGGAGTAATAATAGTAGATGCAGAATCGTTTCGGTCTACTTGTCATGGATGTGATGCCTATATGCATAATCATTGCCTTGGATATCTTCATAATTATTCGCTTTTCTATCAATTGCTAGACAGTAATTTGTTCACCCACCGTAATACTTGCCATCATGAGAGAAGCCATCTAGTGAAACCTATGGCCCCCGGGTCTATTTTCCGTATTACATTTTCAGATCTAAAACCAAAAAACACCAAAAATACTTGCTGCATTATTTTTACTTTTAGTTTTACTTACCGTTCAAGCATCCTATTATATCTATCTCTACTAGATCTCATCCTTGCAAATAACCGTGAAGGATTGACAACCCCTTTACAACGTTGGGTGCAAGAGTTTGATTCCTTGTGCAGATATATCTATTGGTGGCTCGCTTGTGTCTCCTACTGGATTGATACCTTGGTTCTGAAAAACTGAGGGAAATACTTATCTACTTTGCTGCATCAAACCGTTCCTCTTCATGGGAAACCAACGCATGCTCGAGAATTAGCAGCCCTTAATATACTCGGAGGTGCGTCGGTCACCGTACATCCATTGCCAGTTCATCTGTGTGCGTTATATAATAAAGTGTATTAATAGACAGGACGAGGGCCGACGGAGGCGGATACCAAAACCATCACACTATATAATAACAAACAATAATAACAGTAAGAAAATTACACAAGTATCTATCTAAATCATACAAGTAAGAACTTTTTTCTTTTAGAAGAAGATAAGAAGAAGAGGCTAACCACGGTGGTGCCGACATCGAGATGGGCGCGGGTGATAGACGGCGGTGAGGACGGGGACGGGACAGGACGGACCGCCAAACCTAGACAAATCTTGAGGAAAATGGAGCTTGGACAAGGAGCTTAGAGAGGAGAAAGCTTAAGTGTGGCTCGGGCATTTCATCAAACACCTCATGTGCATAGGAAGTGAGCTAGAGCACCACAAAACTCTCCCATGGTCGGCCAAAAGACAGAGCAATGCATTGCTTTGCTCGCGGGCAGGGGGTATATATAGGCCAATCTTTGGTCCCGGTTTTTGGCTGGAACCGGGACTAAAGGACACCATTTGGTCCCGGTTCCTACCACAAACCAGGACCAATTATTGTGGGCTAGGAACGAGGCCCATTGGTCCCGGTTCATGTCTGGAACTGGGACCAAAGGGGTCAGACGAACCGGGACCAATGGCCCACGAGGCCCCGTCGGCGCCCTGGCCTCACGCACCGGGACCGATGCCACCATGGGTCCCGGTTCGTGAGTGAACCGGGATTAATGGCATTTTAGGCCTGCACCAAAGCCCTGTTTTCTACTAATGATCCTTCATATCCAACCCAAATATGGGGCGGATATGGGAAGGCCCGGGCGTGACCGGGCGCGTCTGCCACATCGAACGCGACCCACGTTGTCCCATCCAACCCCACATATAGTCGTCCACATCCCTTCCTCGAACAAAACCCTAGTCACTCCCCTCCCTTCCCCTCCACTCCACTCCGCCTCCAAGCTCCCTTCTAGCGATCTCCGGCCTTCTCCGTCATGGCGGGGCAATGGATCTAACTCTGACCAGTTTGGATCCATTGACTAGGGTGTCGTCTCATGCGGTTTGGAGGAGGCAATGGTTGTCCGCATCGCACTGATGCCGCTCTTGAGGGGACAACACCCGACCGACGATGGGATCTGCCCGGCGTGACTTCATAGTGTCAGCACATCGGGCACTCGAATTCTCCGGATGGATCATCGCGGTCCTTCTAGGAGCCTTCAAATCTCCCTTTTCCAATCACCGGTCCGCCAGAGTATGAGTCCCACGGGAGTCGATGTGCGAGAAGGAGAGGACGAGGACGGTCGAGGCCCGCCTCGTTGCCAACATGGCATCAAGGCGGGTGGACGCGGAGGAAGCCATCCACGCCTACATTGTAAAGAAGCGTAAGAGG
This sequence comes from Hordeum marinum, assembly GCA_022496015.1. Classification (NCBI taxonomy): domain Eukaryota; kingdom Viridiplantae; phylum Streptophyta; class Magnoliopsida; order Poales; family Poaceae; genus Hordeum; species Hordeum marinum. The sequence continues at coordinate 491,253,329 of CM039676.1, read as the reverse complement.
AGGAACACGCGGGCCCTCACTCAAGAGCAGAATCAGGCGGTCCGTGTCATGGTCGGACTACCACCCAAGGAGGAGGAGGACAGCGATGGGTTGGACAACTTTGGTGACGAGCAGATCCGACTCAATCTGTATTGCGTCCTCGACCCCTACTTCCGTGAGAAGGACGACAAGGGAGACGGGAAGGGCAAGGGCAGCCATGTGTGATCTTCTCCATAGATAGCATGTAGGTTAAACATGCCAAATTTTGATAATATGATGTCATGTTGTGATGTAGTAGTCGGACGATGTGTATAATACATCATTTACGTAGTTGCATGAGTTTGTATGGATTTGAGGAGTGCTAATTGAGATGTATGGTTGTGATAATGGAAATTTGAGGCTTGAACGGTTAGTGTCCGTGGACCCGCTCGGCTGTGTATGCGGCCATGTTGCGACACAAACGGAACTTTAGCCCCCCCTCCACAAAGTCTCGCTATAGATACTCTTAACTCCATAGAATCTGCATGTTGCGACACAAACGGAACCTTAGCCCCCTCCCCCACCTCGGCCTCTCCTATGGATTTGGAGGACATAGGGTAAGCCCGCACGCTGAACAAAGGCTCTGAAGGTGATGGTTCCTCCCAACGCAGTGGTCCAGGCGGCACAACGTCATGGTTGTGGACTCTTTTCCTTGTTAGTGCGGCATCCTACATAGATACACGACGATTTGGGTGCGATGACCCTTCCTCATTGTCGTATATTCGGCTCCCGGCCATGTGGGAGCCTGAAAGCATTGCCTGCTTTGGCCTCCTAAAAAAGGCTTTGATCAGCCCCGAGCTCTTCCATGACAAGGCACGGGGCTTCACGGACCTGGATCCGGGTCTCTGATCTGGTTGTGGCGGGACCCATAGTCAACGAGCCTCGGTGGAATCCTTTCATGATGGTCTTGGAAGTGATGGTGGTGGGTTTGGTGGAGCATCAAGGTTCGATTTGGGAGAGGGTGAGGATGTGACTATCGCCGAAAGCCAGGCATCTACTACGGTCGGAGCCAACGACACTTGTGCGTGTCGCTCCCTTGCTGAAGGCGCCGAGTTGCAGTCCTTGGCTCCCTTAGAGGGTTTCTTTAGGGGAAATTCTAGGTTCAAGTCGGTCAGGATCGGATGATGATGGTGTTGGCATAGTGATCTCCCTTGGCAGCATCAACTTGGAGCTGGATCTGGCTAGCATGACCGGTGGCAGATTTCACTTTAGTCGGCGGCTCATGCGACAAAGACTATGTGTATGAGTGTGTTCGGGGCTACGACATGGTTGTGGTAGCCGGCTCGTCAGCATGGTCATAGTACGTTTGTTGCTAGTGTAGTCGGGCCTACAACAGAGGGTCCCTACGACAATGATAACATGTAACGGGTAGCCAGGCTTAGTGATATTCCATGGCATTAGCCTTGCGTAGATCCCATTTGTTGCTTGTAACACCCCCACTATCATTCTACAGTAATCTCCCCTAGTGGTGCCATGTCATCATGACTACTATGCAAATTGCCTTTCGATAAAAATCAAAGTCAAAGTCAAATTTCAAATTTCAAGTGAAATTTAAAGTTTCACAAACATAGTTGCAAAATAGTTCATCATTTAGAAAATATTCCATAACGAATATTTGTTAAGGAAAAGAACAAAACTTGTTTGCTTAATTGGGCTATAGCAATTAAAATAGTGCAAATCAGCATATTTAAGTGCCTTTTCATTTATGGAAAATTCAAACAACTTCAATTACTTTCCATAATTTTTGTGGCAGTGCCAAATAATGCAATGTAAATTATGTGACAAGTCCCATAATTTACAAAGGTCGTTTGATGGCTAAATAAAATAAAAAGATGTCATTGTAAAAGAAAACAGAAAATAAAAAGAGAAAAGACCTAAGCTACTATGCCATTGGGCCTAAGTGCCACAATGCACTGTGACCCAGCCCACCAGGGCGTTCCTCAACCTCCGCACAGGAGAGGAGGCCGAGCCATGTGCATGTCGCACATCCACGGCTACCATGGCCATGGATGGCCTCCACATCTTCTTATGCCGAATCATTTGTGTATCGCAAACAATTCGTCCGAGCGACCTGTTTGTCTGGTATCACACACAAAGTTCAGAAGTCAAACCAGTTGTGTTATTTTTGCCTCGTCGCAAGCAGTTCACCTGGATGAACTTTGTGCCATACATCACACACACCTTTATCTGGTTAAGCGTTTACGTAATTCTGACTCATCGCAAGCAGTTCATCTGGAACAAATGTATGCCACGTATCGCACACGCAATAGTTTTTCGAATCATATTTGATGGATCCACCATCGCACACAGTTCACGTTATTGGTGACAGACCTTGAACTATACCGTTTGCGATTCGTGCATTACCAACAGTTTGGTCGAAGGGTCTATAATCGATGTGTCGTCTTTGGACCTTACCGCGGTAGTGTTGGGCAAGTAACATATAACTAGTAAAACCATATCAATAATAACTAGTAACATTTGAGAAATTGAATAGTATGCAATGGTACACAATAGAAAACAAACATCGACTTTGATTATCATTACAGTTGTTCATTATTATTATGTGACATATTTTGTATAACATGAAATGCATCACATGCTTCTATTTACTTTATGTGACAAAAGCAATTTGCACATATTGACATGATAATTTTAAGAATATGCGACATACACTCTTTCACTTACCATAATGTCCAACATCCCAAGTAAATCTTTCGGGCAAGTTATTCTCAAGGCATAAATGTCCGAACATCTTATCTCTGTCTTGCTCTTCAGGACTTCATGAAGTATTTTCCATGCCAACTTGTGCTTGGAAACATAAAATTTGGCGACAATATCTCCTTCATATATTGATTTCCACTATCAATATATAAAAGTGGTCTTAGCACTCAACCAATATCCAAGGACCAATTTTATTAGTCTAATAAAACTACAATATGTTAAGTTATTGTCATCTCTACTTCAATATATCCAATTCCAAAAATATTGCCTCATAATTTTCTCAAACATATTAGTAATTAACCCATAGCAACAGAAACAAAGTTTGAAAATACAGTAAACAAGTGTAACAATTGTTGTGTGCCTTCGAAGTAGAGGTTGACGGTTATCCTATTTTTTAGAAAAAGATAAACAAATCTGATATCTACCAAACCAAGATATACAAAACATAGGTGTTTAATCTAGTGTACATAGACAAAATTTACATGAGTCAGGCGAAACTACCTTCTTGCCCCCAATTCTAAGAGAGGAAGCTTGAAAATTGGAACCATGCGACTTTTGTGAAGGGGACTTCCTTCCATGTATTGTAGTAGATGTTGTTTGTACAATACGTGTGGTTTGATTTTGTTTTCCTTTGGAGCTTAGCATGGGCTTCTTTTGTATAAGCTCCAAAAGAGCATGTGTTTTCGTCAAGTTTAAACCTAATGGCCCACGTCCACGAATGGATTGCCAAGAGAAGAGCTTATTGACCACATCATTAGCTTCATTTCAAACTATGTTATGTCAACAAAATATTGCCATGTTTTTCAAAAAAGAACTTCTCTTAAAAAACTCACTCATTTCACAATAGGTTTCCCGCCCTCGTGCCATGGTAGTTTATTTGATGAAACTACCATGGTCTAATTAATAAAACTTCGATGTAGCTTGTAATAAAATTGTCATAGTTTAATAAATAAATTTTCCATGGCTTAATTTATAAAAATGACATGCTACATATGATAAAACTACCATCACCTAATTAAAACTAACATACACTAATTAAAGTAGAAAATGTCATGGTCTTAAATAATATGAATTGTCATGGCCCAAATAATAAAAGTGCCTCAAATATAATGAAACCACCTGTGAAAAATTATTAAAACTGCCATGGATTAAAAAGAATTGCCCTGGCCTAAATTATAAAAATGTCATGCTACCCATAATAAAACTACCATGTTCTAATTGATAAAATTCCATGCTACCCACAAAACCAAATTGGCATGGCCTAATTTATGAAAATGCAATGCTAACTATAACAAAGTACCATGCATTAAATAAAACTATCATAGACTAATCTTACATTCTTAAGAAGTTGCCCCCAATTCTCTCAGCATGCAAAGTGTCCAACTCAACATCCCACTACGCAATGCACTTGTCAACATGCATAGAGTCCACCTCAGCACGTATGCCATGTCATTAGTTCGGTTACAAACAACACATCTCACTACTGTTTATCCTGCTCAATCCTGATGCATGCCATCACTTTTTTCCTTGACACTTACGAACCATTCCTCTGCGTGCCTTCAGTTAGGAGTGACTGATTCTTCGTATCCCCACTATCTCATGACTCTTTCACTTCTCGCCGAGAGTAAAACATGAAGGCATGGAGGGACCGTTTTGGCCTTTAAATACCTCATTTGACCAGAGACGCTTCACGCTGGTCATACTCTGTAACATATCCTTCTCACGATGTCAGTTTTCCCATGAAGGCATCTCAAACAAATAAGGGATTTATGTATTTTTCATTTCCTTTCTCGATCCCTTCCGCGGTATCTTCCTCTAAACTAGACCAATGTTGATACGTACCTGCAGGCTTGGAGGCCGACATTAGGGGCGGGGGGGGGGGGGGGGATGGTTTCGTCGAAGACGTTGTTGTGGCCATGGACGACGTCGGTGCCGTGGAGAACTGGGAAAGGGGGCGAGACGCTGCCATCGCTTCCGAGGATGTTGCCGCGTCTATCTCAGCGAAATCGTAGAATGGCACAACGAAGCACTTGATCTGGGCAATCTGGCTCCCCTTCTACCGCAACATCATACAACCCAGCACACACACGCACACGCACCCACACGCACACACACGCGCACGCACACATGTCTCCCTCATCTCTTGATATTAAGAGCAGGTCATAACGCCACAACACCACTGCTAAGACGCCGCTCCACCCTACACAGTACGAGAAAGAGTCTTCAAGTCTGGTTCTTCAAGCCAGGTTCAGCCACACCTTCATTTGTATTGTATCCAGCATAAACTGTCACAAGTATTTTGGCATTCCGGATGCTAATTATATGTGGCAGCAAGATGGGTGAAGTTATGTATACGAGAAAGGTTAAAGCTAGAAATTCAGTCAAGGTGCAGACGAGCAAATTGTATGGCAGTGGTATCTTTGAGTATAATCCCTAATAGTCATGTTGTTTCCTTTTTCTTTCTCCTCTGTTTTATGTATATATTTAGATAAATTATTTGCTAATATTTTTTTGTTAGTGGAACAGGTTGCATTGTCTTCTTTCCATTAAGATGAACGAAGTACTTTATATCATCCAACAAAATACGAATTAAGATCGCGCGTGCACAAATTTGATCACAAAACTGAGCGTATGTGGTAACATGGTTTCATAGTTACATTTACATGCAATCCATCTTCTACCATTTTCTCTTTCTTTTATTCTCACTGTTCTTTTCTCCTTAGTTTGCCGGTCTCTTTTGACAAACTTGCACCCCACAACAACGCGCGGGGCATTGTCTAGTTAAATAGAAAATGACACGATCAAACTAATATAAATGGCATGGCCAAATAATAAAAATGTCATGGCACATAAAATGAAACTACCATGGGCCTAATTAATGAATTTGCCATGGAAAAGCAATAATAATTACCACGACCTAAACTATAAAAAATTCTTTGCTACCTATAATAAAACTACCATGTTTTAACTAATAAAAAGTGCCATGGTACTCACAAATAAAACTATCGCAGATTAATTAAGAAGAATTTGTTTGGCGGAAAGATTAATTTAAAAGAAGTGACACGACCTATTTTAATAAAATTGCCATGCTCTAAATAACAAGTGTGCCATTACATCTATAATGAAACAACCATGGGCTAATTAATGAAATTTTTGTGGTATATAAGATAATATACCATGGTTTCAAAACTAGGGAAACAAAAGAAACTAGGAAAAATTAAATAGTTTTACCCACTACAGATTTATCATGCACATTTTTTCGTAAAAAAATCATATACCTATAAGAGCTAAATCTAAGAAAACGCCACCCTGTAAAGCACTTTTTTGGAAGTAAAAAATACATTGGGGATACATCACAAGATTGCCATGTTATAGAACATTCGTATATTTGCCATGTCCATACAACATTTTGTTCTTCAAACTTTCCGAGATTAAAAATACAAAATATTTTTCGAAAAAAGTTCTATGTTCTAGATAAGAAAATATGAGAAAAAAATCAGTAAAATAGTATGGCGAAAATCTCAGAATGTTCAACGAATTACCATGTTCTTTTAAATGTTATGTTCTATTTCAAATTGCCATGTAGAAAACATAGGTAGAATTGTGATACTATGTAGTACAACATTTTGTTCTTAATGCCATGGACCAAGAAACTGAACAGTATCAATAGTTTTACGCAAATAAATTTCAAAAAAATGCCATGATTTTTTTTAAATGTTCCATGTCACGTTAAACAAAATTGCCATTGTTTTTAGAATATTTTGTCTTAAGCAAATTCAGAAAACTTGCCATGTTTTGTACAAAATTTTGCATATCTACATGTATGGTTCACCAAGGAGCAACTACTTTCAGAAGAAAAAAAACATCAAAGCAAAAAATAGGGGTTGCTGCATCGCATCACACAGAGAAGCGGACATGAGAAGCTAATTGAATGTCACACTGGATGAGTTCATGGGAATGCCCCCATGTGATTAAAGACACTACTCTTAAGCATTTTTGTTCCTCATTATAGTCCTCACAATGCCTCGTCTAGTGTTGGAGGATGTAAAATATGCAGGAGATAATACAGATAGTTTCCTTGTACTCCCTCCGTAAACTAATATAAAAACGTTAAGATAATTAAAATAGTTATCTAAATACTCATATATTAGTTTACAGAGGAAGTATTTTATACGTTGGGCTGCTATGGCTGAGAGTACCTCCATGGCCCAAATGCGGATGAGTGAAACCTCGGTACTGGATGGATTGGGAGGTCCTAGTCGACACCTTAAGCACCACCGAAGCTAACCGGCGCTCATAGAAGGACTTTAGTGGGACGGCATGAACAGTAATATACGAAATCATTGTAGCCTGAAATTCAACCAAAAACAGACTGTTTGTTGTGGGGAATCGAACTCAGGCCAGGCCACTAATATCCTGCAAGAGACCAGCTACCACTACACCATTCGGCTACTGCTGATAAATCAGGTAATAAATAATCATTCACAAAAAAAAGTTAAACAAATTTAAAAGACAAAATTCACAAAAATGGAAAAAGTTCATCATTCTTCAAAAAAAGTTCATTTGATTTGAAAAAAATTCATTGATATTGAAAAAGGTTCATCGATTTCGGAAGAAGTTCATCCAATTTTAGGAAGGTTCATCGACTTTGGAAAAAAGTTCATCAATTTTTAAAAAAGTTCATCCAATTTTAAAAAAATTATCGACTTTGGAAAAAAGTACATCGATTTTCGACAAAAGTTCATCTAATTTTTAAAAGTTTAGGATGTTGGAAAAAGTTCATCGAATTTTGGAAAAGTTCAATGATTTTGAAAATGTTTTTTGAATTTGAATACAAATCATAAAATTTGAAATTAAAATCGTTAAGTAAGAAAAAAGGTTGAGAAAAGGAAAAAAAGCATTAGACTGAAACAAAAAAGGGTGAGAAAAGGAAAAAAACGAAATGGATAACAAGTAAAACAGGGAAAACGAAGTATGTACGCATTAGAATGAAACAAAAAAGGATGAGAAAAGGAAAAAAAAGAAATGGATAACAAATAAAACAGGGAAAACGAAGTATGTACGCATCATTGGGGTGGGACCAAGCTCTCGCAGGTTCGATTCCTTGTGCACGCAATTTTACTGGAGTTTCTACTGGCCTGGCCCATTACCTTGTTTGAGCATTTTCCGGTTTTGGGAACGTTCTCTTTTCTTTTACCGATATTTCCGTTTCTTTTGGCTTTTCATTCTTTTTCTGTTTATTTTTTCTTTTCCGTTTCTGTTTCGTTTTTTCTTTTCAAGTATATTTTGGTTTATTTTGTAAATTTCACGTTTCAAAAATTGTTTGGAAACTTAGAAAATATTCGTTCTTTAAAAATGTTCATATTTTCGAAAATTGATAATAAATTCAAAGAATGTTTGCATTTCCAAAAACAATTTATGAAATTTTCAAAAATGTTCTCATTTTATAAAAAAAAATCAGAAGTTTTTTGTTCCACATTTTCAGGAAATTCAAAATATGACCGGGATTTTAAAAAATGTTCTTGTTTTCGTAAATTCTTCACATTTTTCTAAAAACATTCTTATTTTCAAAAAAAAATTCAGCTATTGAACATTTATTTCCTTTTAAAGAAAATTTTAATAATTCAAAAAATGTTTGTGCTTTTGAAAAATGTTCGAAGGTTTACAAAAAAGTTTTGATTTCATTTTTTTTACTTATATAGAAATTGTTCTCATTTAGAAATAACTGGATTTTCCAGTTGTTCCCACTTTAATAAAATCGTTCTGAATCCAAAATGTTGTCCCTATTTTCAAATTTTGTTCACCAATACAAAAAATGTTCACATTTTGAAAGCGTGTTCTAGAATTTTCAAAAAGTTCACGCTTTCAAATTTGTTCTGGAAATTTAAAAATGTTCGAGTTCAAAATAAAAACTCTTTATAATTTCAATCGACATTCCATTTTTTGAGTGTTTGTTTAGAAATTCGAAAAATGATCACATTTATGAAGAATGTTCATGAAGTTGAAAATTTCTTCATAGGTCCGAAAAATTCAGGATTTCCAATAGGTGGACTGGTTAGACGGACTCATGCACAACGAGTAAGTATGTATTTTGAAATCCTGCCAGAAAGCATATATATAGCTATAAGTGAACCGGCTCGCGAAACAACAGAAACAAAAAAACGGACCAGAAAGTCCGCCAAGTGGAAGCTCTATGCGAAACAATAGCAACTTGACGCAAAGAGCGTCATATAGGACCTCCCTGGATCCCTGTTCGATGCATCTAGAACACCGGCACGAGCTACACACTCATGTGGCTTAAGACTACGTCGGTAGTTTCCCAAAGAGGAAGGGATGATGTAGCACAACGACGGTAAGTATTTCCCTCAGTTATAAAACTAAGATATCAATCCGTAGAGGAAGATCACGCACCCACGTAAACAACACCTGCACGCAAACAACAAATACTTGCAACCCGACGCGAAAGAATGGGTTGTCACGCTCTCTATGGTAATAAGATAGATAGATTAGGTAATGATAGTTTTGGCAAATAGATCTCGCAAGAACACAAAATAAAATAAGTAAACAAAAAGCGAGAAAGGTATTTTTTGGATTAATAGATCTGAAAACAAAAGATGCAAATAGTAGATCGAAAAGCAATATGTTGGAAAAGTAGACCCCGGGGCCATAGGTTTCACTAGTGACTTCTCTCATGAGTATAACGCTCGGTTGATGAACAGATTACTATTGGACAATTGATAGAATATCAAATAATCATGACGATATCCAGGCAATTATCATTATATAGGCATCACGTCCAAGATAAGTAGACCGAAATGATTTTGCATCTACTTATTAGTTCACACATCGACCGCTATCCAGCATGCATCTAGTATATTAAGTTCATGGAAAAACGGAGTAATGCAATAAGAACGGTGACATAATGTAGACAAGATCTATTCATGTAGGAATGTAGGAATAGACCCCATATTGTTATCCTTAATGGCAACGATACATGCGTGTCTTGCTGTCCTTTCTATCACTGGGAAAGAACACCGCAAGATCAAACCAACCACAAAGCACCTCTTCCCATGGCAAGAAAAATCGATCTTGTTGGCCTAACTAAACCAAAGATTCGAAGAAGAAATACGAGGCTATAAGTAATCACGCAAATAAGAGATAAAAAAAGACTCAAATCATATTCATGGATAGAAACTGATCATGAACTCAAAATTCATCGGATCCCAACAAACATATCGCAAAAGTCATTACATCAAATAGATCTCCAAGAGACCATTGTATTGAGAAACATAAAGAGAGAGAGGAAGCCATCTAGCTATTGCCTACGGACCTGTAGGTCTATGGTGGACTACTCACGCATCACCGGAGAGGCACCTATGAAGAAGATGAACCCCTCCGTGATGGTGTTAGATTGGATCTCGAGGTTCTGGAACTTGCGGCGGCTGGAATTGTGTTTCGTCGACTCCCCTAGGGTATTCTGAATATTTGGGAATTTATAGGCTCGATAGTCGGTTGAGGGGGTGCCCGAAGTGCCCACCCTCTACCAGGCCGTGCCAGGGGCCTCTGCCGCTCCCTGGTGGAGGGTGGCCACCCTAGGCCCCTCCTCTGGTGATCTTTCCCCATCTTCCTTCTTCTGGTCCGTAAAAAATCCACAAAAATCCCCGCAGCATTAGGGCTTCGTTTGGTACACATTTTCTGCGAAGTAAAAAACTAGCAAAAATAGCAACAACCACTTGGCACTATGTCAATAGGTTAGTCCCCAATAATGATATGAAGTTGCTATAAAATGACTGTAAAACATCCAAGGTTGATAATATAACAGCATGGAATAAACAAAAAATATAGATACGTTAGAGACGTATCAGCATCCCAAGCTTAATTCCTACTCGTCCTCGAGTAGGTAAATGATTGAAACAGAATTTTTGATGTGGAATGCTGCCCAACATGTTCATCATATATTCTTTTATTGTAGCATGGACATTCGGACTTTTAAATGGTTCAAAGTAATAGTCTAGTTTTGAGATGAAAACTTTAATACTCAAGCATATCAACAAGCAACCATGTCTTTCAAAATATCAACCCTAAAGCAAGTTATCCCTAGCCCATCATGCTCAATCATTAATCCATTCACAATACACACTCAAATATTAGTTACACCTAATGCTCAAGTACGATCATAGTGTGTCGGTGTACTAAAGTTTGGGCTTTTAGTACCCCATATTTGTGCACGGGCAGTTGTAGCCACACCAGCGGTAAGGCCTGCCAAGGGACTGCTCGAAGCAAATACAAGACGTCAAGAAAACGTTCAAGTCAACAAGCATAAGACCGAAGGCCAAAGGCTGGAACCCCGGCAAGATCTTGCCGGAGGTGGCTTGCAGAGCCCCGGCAAGAAGTGCACCTGGCAAGACCTCGCCACCCTGCCAGCGCAGAGACTAGGTGTCATCCCACTAGGATACGTGTCAAGGCGCTGGCGATGGAGAGGCTAAGCAGCGCCGATGGGACGGGCTCCTATCCCATCACGTAGAAGGTCAGGGACACCTGACGGAGCATTAAATGCATTTGTCCTACACCGTCAGTGTTAGGTATGATAACACTGCAGCACTGTACACCTCGTGCATGTATTGTACGCCACTATTGGAGACCCCTTCATCATATAAAAGGAGGCCCAAGGCGTTACGAGGGGGATCGATCTTCTTCCACCTGCTGGCTCACGCGCGTAGCAGCTGTGTACTGTTCATAGCGCTACTATAGCTAGAGCCCTAAAACACCCATAATACACTAAACAGGAGTAGGATTTTACGCTTCTCAACACCCCGGACCTCGGTAAAACCTCCCCTCGCATTGCTCGTCAGATCTGCTCTTTGTGCATACCATCTCCCTGCTGAACCACAAAGGGATCCACGCGAGCCCATAGGTGTTCTACCCTGACATCTTTGGCACGCCAGGTAGGGGGAAGGTTGTGTGAACCTGATCTAACAATCAGTGCGCCAGTTTCTTCATCATCTTCATCGCCATGGCCCCTAAGAAGAAGGGTTTCACGACGGTTGATCCGTCCACGTCCGGTGTGCCTGTAGCCACTCGTATAGACGACAGTGTGAATGCAGGCGGAGGTCTTGAACCTCCACGATGTTCTGGTGATCAAGGCCAAGCCAGCGGAGCCGTTCGCAACAACGACGTCAACCCACACGCCGTTGGATCTCAAGAAGGAACTGTGCTGCCTACAGGCGGCGCAGTGAACTCCAGGGATGGAAGGGAGCCTTCCAAGACACCCATGCCGGCGCATATGCCGCAGCCTTCTCAGGTCGCACGCGATGAGTAGCGTGGTGACGTTGGTGGTTCTAAGCACCCCCATGGAAAGACTCCTACGCATCATTCCCGAGATGCGTGGGACCAACATGCGCGTCAAAGTGCTGGCGGAGGTGGCACACGATCGCGGGACTGTGATGGAGCTCCTTGTAACACGGTTAGGAGTCAGAGCACCTCACGTTCATCGTACCTTCCGCTTCCGACCTCATTAGGAGAAGCGTTGGTGCGAGCAAAGCTACTCCTGAATTTCCCTCCTGCGGCGGAGAAGCTTGATGAGTGGAGAGCTACTATCCAAAGCCTCGTCAACTTCACTGATAGAGATGGGTTGAAGTGGGCGGAGCCTTCGCAGCAGCGGTCCATCGAGTCAGCGCGCACCAATTGCGACAGGGTTGCAGGTGGCACGACCACGGTGCACTCTCCTCCGTGGCGACAACGGCAGTCGCCGACGCGACAGGTTAGCACCGGTGGTGACGACTCAACGACGTCGTCTGATCCGCGAACTCACTGCGATCAACGTCAAATTCTTCGGGAGCGAACCAAAGAAGACGCTCGAACCACCATCGAGCGGCGGCGAGAAACGCACCATCAATACGATAAGCACGCAAGACCCACTATAGACAAGCCTGTGCTAGGGTATCCTGTCGACCTACCTTATGAGGTGTGTTGCCCAACGTTTACCCATGAGCTGCGGAGAGTCCAGTGGCCCAATTCCCAAATGTTCAAACCGGATGTCTCGGAGAAATACGATGGCAAGACCCACCCATCGGAGTTCTTGAGCATCTACACCATTGCGGTGCAGGCTGCCGGGGCTCGCGATGACAAGATACTCGCCAACTACTTCCCATTGGTGCTCAAGCCCAACGTTAGGTCGTGGTTGATGCATCTACCGGAGAATTCCATTTCTTCCTGGGCAAACCTGTGTTATGAGTTTGTTGGCACCTTTACCGGAGGCCACCAAGATCCTGGACAAGCAAGTGATTTGCATCTCATCGCCTAGAAGGAAGGCGAAACCTTGCGCAAGTACATTCCGAGATTCAACCGTATACATCACAACATCCCACACGTTCATCCTCCTGTTGTTATCAGCGCGTTTCATCAGAACGTGCGTAACCACAGGATGCATGAAGAGCTGGCGATGAACAAAGTTAAGGACGTCGTCGAGCTCTACGCTCTGGCTAATAGATATGCTCGAGCTAAAGAAGGGAGGAGACTCCCCGGCGAGGATGCTGGTGCTGGAGTCGACTCTAACGAAGACACCACCGCTTCGGTAAGGAAAGGCCAACGGCAGAACAAGAAACGCAAGGACAAGGCTGTGCTTGCTGTCGAGGAATCCGACGACCCCAACATCGCCAAGAAGACTAAGGTTGACGACCTCAGCAAGGAGGTTGCCAGGTGCATATCTTGTCAGGCCTTGGCGGCTCCGACAAGCCGGATGGCTCCGACAAGCAGTACTGGAAGATCCATCGCACCAAGGGTCATGATCTCCAAAACTGCCGGCAAGTTGAGCAGCTTGCCCAGAGGCAGAAAGCTGAGTATGTGAGGCGAGATAAGTAGAAGGCCCAAGACAGTGCAGAGGTGTCCGACAAGAAACACGATGGCCGAGGAGGTCGTCACGGCAAGGCCAAGCAACAGGAGAGGCCCGCTCGAGGCCGTGACAAGGAAGAGGGGGATGATGATGTCAACGAGGAGGAGGACGAGTCCAGCAAGCACGAATTTTGAAGTGCTACAAACGTCATGTGTGTCGACGGAGGCACCTCGTTGCATTCTTTCCGTCGCCAACTTAAACAGTGGGCGCGAGAGATTAATGCGACAGAGCCCTCTGTCGAAGTCTGGAAACCATTGAGATGGTCCCACACGCCTATCATTTTTGACGCCGAGGATCACCCTGATTGGACAACTACGGTCGGGTGTCTGCCATTGTTGGTTTCACCGACAATCCGCAACCTCAAGGTGATGAAAATGTTAGTTGACGGTGGGGCCGGTTTGAATTTGATCTTGCCTGATGTGATCAAAAGGTTGCAAATCACTGATGAAGGTCTTGAGGAGACAGGCAGGTTTCAGGGGATCAATCCAGGGAGGAGTCAGCCGAAGGGCAAGATCACACTGCCGGTAACATTTGGCAGTGACATGAACTTCAGGACAAAGAAGATTGTTTTCGACGTCGCCAAGATTCCATTGCCATATAATGGGATCCTTGGCCGCCCAGCGCTGGCCCAGTTCATGGCGGCATCACACTATGCTTATAATGTGTTGAAGATGCCCGGGCCGATTAGCGTCATCACAATCAACTCTGACAAGAAGGATGCACTTATCTGTGCCGACCAGCTTTATTGGGAGGCAGTTGCAGCACCTGCCGCCAAGGCACCTGCTCCTGCCGTTGAAGTTCCCGTGGGGAAGAAGACCGGCAAGACCTCTGGTGCACACTCCGGCAAGCGCGCCTCTTTGGAGTGTTGCACTCCCGTTGACGATGTGCCAGAGGGATCAACAGGCAAGAACAAGAAATCCGAGGCAGCTCCACCAGAAACTAAGAAAGTGCCCGTCAAGGAGGATGGTACGGGAGGAACTTTCACCATAAGTTCCACCCTCGACGACAAATAGGAAAGCGCGCTCATTGCCTTCCTACGGGTGAATGTCGATGTGTTTGCATGGCAACCATCTGATGTCCCTGGTGTTCCCAGGGAGGTAATTGAGCACCATCTTGCTGTCTGTCCTCATGCACGGCCCATCAAGTAGGAAGTTAGGAAGCAAGCCTTAGAGCGGCAAGAATTTATTGCCGAGGAAATCAGGAAGTTGGAAGCAGCAAGTTTGGTCAGAGGAGTGCTCCATCCAACATGGTTGGCCAATCCAGTTGTAGTGCGCAAGGAGAATGGAAAATGGAGGATGTGCATTGATTATACAGATCTTAACAAAGCATGTCCAAAAGATCATTTCCCCTTGCTGCACATCGACCAGATTGTGGACTCCACTGCAGGTTGTGATCGGTTGTCATCTCTCGACACTTATTCAGGATACCACCAGATCTTCATGTCCAAGGAAGACGAAGATAAGACCGCATTTATCACCCCATGTGGTACGTATTGCTTTGTGCATATGCCTTTCGGGTTGAAAAGTGTTGGTTCAACATTTGCAAGAGCAGTCCAGATTGGTTTTGAGCCTCAACTACATAGAAATATGGAAGCTTATATATATGACATTGTGGTTAAAACCAAGGACAAAGCAACACTCATACAAGATCTGGAAGAGACGTTTGCAAATCTGCGCAAGATCAACTTGAAGCTCAATCCTGAGAAGTGTGTGTTTGGTGTTCCGTCCGGCAAGCTTCTCGAATTCTTTGTGTCTCAGCGTGGGATTGAGGCGAACCCCGACAAGATCAAAAAATTGAGCAGATTGAAGCACCAAGACGCATCAAGGATGTGCGTCGTATTGGCTGCTGTGTTGCGGCTTTGAGTAGGTTCATCTCAAAATCTGCTGAGCGTGCCCTGCCCTTTTTAAAATCTTGAAAAAGGCAGGTCCAATGAAGTGGACTCCGGAAGTGGAGGCAGCGCTGTAGGATTTGAAGAGGTACCTCTCCACTCTGCCAATACTAGTCACACCTACCACAAGAGCCGTTGTTGCTATACTTGACGTCAATGAATCAAGTGGCTAGTGCGGCATTAGTGGCGCAAAGAGAAGTCGACGAATAAGCAGTGACAGAGGCATGACCACTAAGTGACGAACCAGGATCTTCCCTGATAGGGTCTGGTGCCGATAAGTCAGGATCTCTGTAGATGAATGAAGCAACACAGAAGAAGAAGATGGTGCAGCGCCGAGTGTATTTTGTCAGCTCCCTTTTGCAAGGGGCTAGGTCAAGATACTCTCGCGTGCAAAAGTTGCTTTTTGGCCTCCTCATGGCCTTAAGGAAATTGTGCCATTATTTCCAAGCACATGAGATCACCGTCGTCACTCGCTTTCCGCTGCAACAGATTTTGCGAAATCCAGATGCGACCGGCAGGATTGTGGAGTGGGCTTTGGAATTTTCAAGCTTTGGTCTCAGATTTGAAAGTACTTCAACTATCCAGAGTAGAGCCTTGGTAGGATTCATTGCAGAATGGACTCCAACACAAGACGAAGAGATCCAAGAAACGACCCTCCCCGGGAAGGAAACAAGCCGAGAATGGGTTATGTATTTTGATGGGGCTTTCTCCTTGCAGGGAGCCGGTGCTGGCGTGCTGCTTGTCGCACCCACCGGAGAGCACCTCAAATATGTAATTCAGATGCACTTCGCTAGGAGAGGTCAACAAACAACACCGCATAATATGAGGGGCTGCTTGCCGGTCTCAGGATCGCGACAGACCTTGGGATCAATAAGCTCATTGTCAGAGGTGATTCACAGCTTGTCGTCAAGCAAGTCAACAAGGATTATCATAGCCCGTTGATGGAAGCCTACGTAGAAGAAGTGAGGACGTTGGAGGAGCACTTTGACGGTCTGCAAACAGAGCATGTTCCTCATGCAGAGAATAGCATTGTTGACGAATTATTGAAGTGTGCTACCCTCAAGTTACCTATGGAACCAGGGACTTTTGTGCTCCAATTAACTCGGCCATCCGTAACACCGTCGGCAAAGCAGAACAAGAGAAGGAAGTTTAAATTCTGTCCAATACTTTCCCACAGAGCTCCCAGAAGCTATCGGCAAGGAAGTTGCCAGGGTCAATGCCGAGCTTGCCGGGGGCAACAGGCTCCGGCAGGGCCTCAAGCCCTTGCCGTAGAGACAAGCGCCTCCGCGGTAGAAGACATGCATTTAGTCCTTGTTGTCAAGCCCCAAGCTTCAGCATGGGCACATCACATTGTTCAGTTCCTTCAAATAGGAGAACTCCCTGAGGAACAGGAAGAAGCAAAGAAAGTAGCCCTTCGGTCTAATATGTAGAAGTTTGTTGACGATGTCCTGTACAGAAAGAGATCGAACTATGTGAAATTGAAGTGCATTCCTCGGGAGGATGGACTGGAGCTGTTGGCAGAGATACATGGAGGCATATGTGGCTCCCACATAGGATGAAGAGCTCTTGCCGGGAAGGCCTTCCGGCAAGGTTTTTTTTGGCCCACTACTCTCTAGGATGCAACTGCCCTAGTAACCAAGTGTGAAGCGTGTCAGTTCCATTCAAAGAAACTACATCAACCAGCTCAAGCTCTTCAGACAATCCCTCTTTCCTAGCCATTTTCGGTTTGGGGGCTCGACATCTTGGGCCCCTTTCCCCGTGCTACCGGGGGCTTTGAGTACTTGTACGTTGCAATCGACAAGTTCACAAAGTGGCCGAAAGTGGAATCAGTGAGAAAGGTGACAACACAATCAGCCGTCAAGTTCTTCAAAGGAATAGTTTGCCATTTTGGTGTACCAAACAGGGTCATCACTAACAACGACACACAGTTCACAAGCCGCACCTTCATGCAATATGTCCAGGACCTTGGCAGCAAGATCTGTTTTGCTTCTGTTGCTCATCCGAGGGGGAACAACCAAGCAGAAAGGGCAAATGCTAAGTGCTGCGAGGGCTTAAGACAAGAACTTTCGACAGGCTATGCAAGTGCAGAAGACGTTGGATTGATGAGCTGTCAACGGTTCTTTGGTCGATCAGAAGGACGCCAAATTGAGCCACAGGCCAGACACCCTTCTCCCTGGTGTACGGGGCGGAAGCAATTTTCCCCACGGAACTCATATATGGGTCACCTCGAGTGCTCGCTTATGATGAGCTTGAGCAAGAGAAGTTGCGCCAAGATGATGTAACGCTCCTTGAGGAAGATCGTCTTCAGGCTGCTGTGCCAGCCGCACTCTACCAGCAAGCTTTGCGCCACTACCATAGCCGCAAAGTTCATGCCCGAAGTCTTGAGGAAGGCTACCTTGTTCTTTGGCGCGTTCAGTCGGCCAAGAATTCAAACAAGTTTACGCCAAAGTGGGAAGGCCCTTATCAGGTAGTACGAGTCACCAGGCCTGGCGCAATCCGCTTGGAAACCGAAGATGGCGTCCCAGTGAGCAACTCCTAGAATATCAAACATCTTCGTAAGCGAGCACCTTTTATACAAGTCTTGTCGGCGAGGCATACATAAGGCGCGGTTTTCGGGACCCCCGGCAACCACCTTTTATACAAGTCTTGTCGGCGAGGCATGTCATCCTTTGTACAAAGCCAGGCGCAGACCCTGTGCATAGTTTAATAAGATTGAGCGTCCTACAACTCTTGCTGATTTCCATGTTTCCTTACATGCATGTTTATCTAAGATGTTGCATTACACTTATTCCTAGCAAGTGCTAACGAACCGCCAAGGTTCCATACCTCTATTTTCTCTTCTTTCTTTTTCTTAGAGTATAGAAGGTTCCCTCTCGTACAAGTTTGCCGGGGGGATGAGATAGCATGGACACCTACAGGCGACATTCGAAGTTGACATCTTGCGGAAAGGAGTACAACAACAAAAAGCTAAGTTGCAAAACTCTAAGTAAACTTTTACTATGAGGTTATTTTCCTTGAATGATTTCGACTTTTTTATGGGAAACCTGCACGCAAAGGAACCTTGTCATGATCGGTTGCGCCCTTACTTTGTTTCGAGTCCACTCAATAGTTTAAGTGGTTGCACTAAAAATGTCAAGGTATCTTGCCGTCCGCGGCACCGCTAGCAGGCTGCTAAGGATCCGCTCCTCAAAGCACTCGCGGCGGGGCTGCATGCACCAGTAAGTTTCCAATAAAGCGTAGGGAGTGTACCATACCGAGAGGAATCTAACAAAGGGTGTAACATGCATTCGTTTAAAGGGAATGAAATTTACATGAAATGACATCTGTTCCTAAGTACATCTTTATTTGACTTTCTCCCCTAGGGGCAGATTACAAGAAGAAAAAGATAGGAAGAGTCCCCCTAGAAGCCTGGCCTGATGTTGGGGAACGCGACAGAAAACAAAAATTTCTGGTATAGCGAGCATGCCCAGGACCACTATGGAGACTGCATACAAGGTTTGATCTGATCCGTACCGACTCGAAGCGCAGCGGAAGAAGAGTCGGTGGAGATCGTTGGTGCAGATCCCCGCAGCTAGGATTTTACAACCTCCCAACCGCAAGGATGTACTCCCTCGTCGGACAGCCCTTCGGGAGGCGGTCGGACAGTCCCGCGGACAGCCCTTCGGGAGGACCCTCGAAACTCGAACGAAGACTCGGACAGCCCTATGGGAGGACACACGAACAGCCCCTCGGGCAAAAGATCGAAACTACGACCTCTCTATGGGGTTGCGCACATACAGTGTCATCTATCCGGCAGGGTTTCGCCGTCCAGAACTAGTTCCTGCCGGAACCCAGACAGCCTTCCAGCTCTACGAAAGACTCTTTTCGTGGGAGGGAGAGAGAGAGCTTGCAAAGCAAAGCATGTGTATGAGAGCACAAGGATGAAGAAATGGCAGCCCACTCACCTCCTATTTATAGGAAAACCAAGGGGTAGGGTGGTTTTACAATAAAACCCAAAATGCACATGAATGAAGTCCTTCCACAAGGGCATAAAAGTGAAACCAAGGAACAAGAGGGACTCCATGAAGGAGTCCACCATGTGGCCGGCCACAACCTCATGTGGGGCCCCAAAAATGGCCCCAATCCATCCATGTCATCCCCAAGATCTTTTGGAGCAAAGCCCCAAAAGGTGGCTTTCCATAAAGTAGTCCAAAAAGCACTTTCACTATTCACGGCGACATTTTTCAGCGTCCGCTCGAACTAAAAATATTTATGTGGGCTTAGAACAATTCTAGTACCCCACTAAAATAATTTTCAATGCGATCCGGAACAATTCCGGAATAGTGATTTTCATCTGCGAAAAGCATCTGAAGTGGTTCCGGCAGCTCCGGAACATTTCCGGTTTTCATCCCGGAAAATTCCAGAAAGTTTCCAGAACGATTCTGGCACCCTTCAAGAATTATCAGGCATGTGCCAAAACCAATTTGACTTTTTGGTATCCCCTGAAACAACTTTTCAGTTTCACCGAAACTGTTCCGGTGACCTATCTGCGGAACTTTTCCGCTGTCCGAAACTTTTCCGGTGTCCGAAACTTTTCGGTGATTTTCTCTCAGACTCCCTGTCTAGTATTCAACAGATAGATGAACCTTAAGCGTGTGACCCTATAGGTTCGGTGAAGCATAGACATGACCCGGAACCCCTTCCGATCAATGATCAACATCGGAGCCGTGGACACCCATATTGACCCCTATACCCACACGAATGAATATTCGAGTGAACCTCTAGTTGTCGTGAGCTATTCCTGTTGCTTCGCGATATGTTAACAATTACCCGAGGTGAGACATGTAGGCATCCTCGTGGATCAACAACTTGTCCACTATGCCAGTTACCTCGTTGCCGGTATTGTTCTCTTTTCTCGTTCCCGTGTTCCGGCATCCCCGTGATCAAATCACAAAGTGTCTGGCCAGACGATGATGGATACCGTAACACCGAGAGGGCCCAGAGATATCTCTCCATCGTCGGAGGAGCAAATCCCAATCTTGAGCTATCAAGTTACTTGACATACTTTTCCATGAACCCGTAAGCCGCCGTAATAGCCACCCATTTACGGATGACGTTTAACAAACCCCAAATTTCATGAAGCAAGCATGAAGAAACTCGATACTCTCATGGTCTAAGGAATTATGCAAACGTTAACCATCTCTGTGTTATTAACCATTAACTTGTGACAAATGTATCTCATAGCATAACATCAATTCGGATCGATTCAACACGAGTGTTCTACCAACATCGCATCCTCAAAATTGCTGGCATAGCCATGCCCATGATCAGGAAAACAGGACCATCATGCAACACTTGAGCCAGTCTTAGAGGCAAGACTAGGAATACAATTCACCGTTTCTTATACCACACGTGCACATGAGTTTCCCTCCAAGCCTCGTTTAATTTGTAGACTCGAGAATCATTGCAGTTATAGCATGGAACATAAACATTCATTACAAACTTTGGAGATACAAAATAACTGTTATTACTGCCTCTAGGGCATATCTCCTACACCTGACCCCTCCTAGACCAGCACTGCACGGAGGGCAGGGCTTCCAGAAGGGAAGGCAAAGCCGAAGTCCATGAGGCTGCCAGTAGATCCAGCTGGAAGATGAGGCAGCGCCCGAGACAAGGACCCCGGCAAGGTCGCTCTGCCGGGAGGGGGAGAGGCGTGAGCTGACGGTGATGGTGCGGCTGACGATCAGTCGGAGCTTAGGTCATCGTATTCCGACTTGACGGCCTAGAGCTCGGACCCGTCGTCGCCGTCTTCACCGACGCCGTCCTCCTCGTCACTGTCGCTCGAGGAGGAACTTTTGGCACCGCTCGAGCTTTCCTCATAGTAGCTAAGGCGGGCGCTTGAGCTCCCGTAAATCTTGACGGAGAGCAGGTCGATCTCCACCATCTTGAAGCGGAGGACATGCCCATCCAGGAGGTTATGGGTGCGGGTGAAGGTTTTCCAACCGCTCCTGAAGAGCATGATGTGGCTCTCCGGATACTGGACGTCCACCCGCGTGGTGCCATTGCAATAGCCATGCGCCCACAGCCATAGAGCGGGCGGCTTCTCAACCTCCATCACCCTAGAGAAAGGGTGAGGGAGGCGTAGATGGCTCCGAAGGGGACGACGTAGCTTGATGACGAACTCTAGCACCGTCCCCTCCGTATGGGTATCTTCAAGAAGGGGGTCCGGTGTCGGAGGAAGGGGTGGAGCAGCGCTCCGCCTCCCACGGCCATGACCTCCATGTTGGCCACGACCCCACGTACCTCTTCCACCACGCGTGCTCGGGCCACCCTCCTCCTCTGTGCCTGAAGCGGTGGCATGATCCTGACAGGAACTCCTTGCCGGTCAGGCGGAGGACGGTGGCCGCCCTTGCCCTCTGGCCATGACTAAGGGAGAGGACAACTCATGGTCGGGAAGGTATAGAAGGGCAGGCTTTGGAGGTTCACACTCAAGGAGGAAGGAAGGATGAATGAGCATCGCCCCTCGCCCCCCAATTTATAGGGAGAGGCGAGGGGGCTGGCTCTCCTCCGCCACAAGAGTCGCCTCCCATCTCCACCCATCCCGTCGACCACGATCACGGGCGAAAAGGTAACCGCCCCATTGCTCGAATCCATGGCGCTTTGGTTTCTTCCATGATTAAGCCTTTAAGTCACGGGCGCCCGTTGCTAGCTCCCCGCTATGCATGTGGCGCACGTAGAGGAAACGGCCGCTCTGTGCACATATCCCACGTCATGCACTTAGCGCAGTAAGCGGAATGGTTACAACCACAGGCTCCTGCCACGCGTGCCCGTGCACTATTTGGGCCTAGCCCAACAACGCCTCGCACTCGTGTGTGGCCTAGGCCCAGGGGCTCTTGTCGGTGTACTAAAGTTTGGGCTTTTAGTACCCCATACTTGTGCACGGGCAGTTGTAGCCACACCAGGGGCAAGGCCTGCCAAGGGACTCCTGGAAGCAAATACAAAGACGTCAAGAAAACATTCAAGTCAATAAGCACAAGACCGAATGCCAAAGGCTGGAACCCTGACAAGATCTTGCCGGGGGTGGCTTGCAGAGCCCTAGCAAGAAGTGCACCCGGCAAGACCTCGCCAGCCTGCCAGCACAGAGACCAGGTGTCATCTCACCAGGATACGTGTCAAGGCGCTGGCGATGGAGAGGCTAAGTGGTGCCGATGGGACGGGCTCATGTCCCGCCCCGTAGAAGGTCAGGGACACCTGACGGAGCATTAAATGCATTTGTCCTACACCGTCAGTGTTAGGTATGATAACACTGTAACACTGTACACCTCGTGCATGTATTGTATGCCACTGTTGGAGACCACTTAATCATATAAAAGGAGGCCCAAGGCGTTACGAGGGGGATCGATCTTCTTCCACCTTCTGGCTCACACGCGTAGCAGCTGTGTACTATTCATAGCACTCCTATAGCCAGAACCCTAAAACACCCATAGTACACTAAAGCAGGAGTAGGGTTTTACGCTTCTCAGCGGCCCGAACCTGGGTAAAAACCTCCCCTCGCGCTGCTCGTCAGATCTACTCTTTGCGCATATCGTCTCCCTACCGAACCACAAAGGGATCGATGCGATCCCATAGGTGTCGTACCCCGACATAGTGCCCCCTAGTTGGTGCTTTATAAGAGAAGAAGGAGACTCAAGTTGAAAAATAAAAATTGCATAAAGCAAATATATAGGACCTTCACAGAGGGAAGTAGGGATTTGTAGAGGTGCCAGAGCTCAAATGTTTAAATTGATAGAGAAAAATATTTTGGGTGGCATGCCTTTCTTATCAACGAAAACGACTAAGAGATTTCAATATCTTTCCACACTAGATGCATCATAGGCAGTTCCCAAACAGGAAACAAAGTTTATTCCTTTTTCCACCACACTTTCAATTTCCATGGCTAGCCGAATCCACGGTTGCCTTCCATACCAACACTTTCCAAGGAAATTATTAATTGACAACATAAAGTAAATTTCTTTTCTTTTTTATTTTGGGACTTGGCATCCCTATTACTGTCATACTCTCGTGCAATGACAAGTGAATAAACACTCATCTTGAGAATAACACATCTAGCATGAAACAATATCGGTCACCCCTACCGTTTCATGAGCGGTACGAGCACACAAAAAGGAAAATTTATTTTGAAAGTTTAGAGATGGCACATACAAATTTTCTTGGAACGACATGGAAATACCGTATATAGGTAGGTATAGTGGACTCATATGGCAAAACTCGGTTTAAGGATTTGGATGCATAAATAGTATTTCTACTTAGTACAAGTGAAGGCTAGCAAGGGATTGAGAAGCATCCAACCAAGAAACTAAAAATCACATAAGAGAGCATTAAGCATAACTAACACTGAATAATGTACCATAAGTAGGACATAATTTCGTAGCAGAACTATTGACTTTCGTCCCAGCATGGGGAATCACAAACCTTAACACCAATATTATTACTAAGCATAATTACTCACTAACATAACTCACATATCACTATTGTCATGTCTCCAAACTATTACAAAGAATCAAGTTTAATTTGTCCAATGATCTTCATGAAAGTTTTTATTATATCCCTCTTGAATATTTATCACTTTGGGACTAGTTTCATATGTTACAATTGCTTTTGACATGTAAGTGAAGAACATGAGCATACAAGTTTAATATATCAAAATAATATAAGTTAAGCATGAGAGTATTTCTTCAAACATGTAAAATCTAGCCATGCTAAAAAAAGATATAAGTTAAGCACAAGAGCAATTCCTTTGCTCAATAGTTTTAAGTGAAGCATAAAGGGCAATTCTAACAAATCATAGCATAATTTTGGCTCTCTCAAATAGGTGTGTCCAGCAAGGATACTAATGAAAATGCAAAAAGCTAAAAAAGCAAAGATACGAGATGCTCCAAGCAAAACTCACGATATGTGACGAATAAAAATATAGTTCCAAGTAGTATACCAATGGTTGTTAGAAGAAATAGGGGATGCCACTCGGGGCGTCCCCATGCTTAGTTTCTTGTTACTCTTTGGATATTACCTTGGGGTTCTGGAGCATCCCCAAGCTTTGGCTTATCTAACTCCTTATTCCTTCATCCATCGTGATCTCACCCAAAACTTGAAAACTTCAATCACACAAAACTTAACAAAATTCTCGTGAGATCCGTTAGTATAATAAAGCAAATTATCACTTTAGGTATTGTTGTAAACCCATTCATATTTTATTATTTCATTATACCTACTATATTCTAACTTTACCATGACTTGTACCTCCCTATACAAGCCACAGATTCATCAAAACAAGCACACAATGCAATGAAAACAAAATCTGTTTCAGACAGGATAGTCTGTAGTAATCTGTAGTCTACCCATACTTCTGGAACTCTAAAATTCTGAACTATTAGGAAAATGTAAATAATTTTTATAGTAATACTGTGTTGAAATTTGAGCTCAATATCTTGTTCCAATAAAAAATGAAAATTCATGTACTGGGAACAAAGTTTCTATTTCAGATTCAACATTGTTTCTACTCATCTTATGGATCATCCTAAAGGAATTATTTGGCACAAACACTAAATAAAACATAAAAACACAATCATAAAAGAATCATAATTTTGAAAAACACTCAAAAACATAAAGCAAAAGATAAAAATAATTTATTCATTGGGTTGCCTACCAACAAGCGTTATCGTTTGACGCCCCTAGCTAGGCATAATGCATAGATTCAAGTATTGTCATCATTAGTTTGCACTCCATAGAAGGCACTCGTGATTGATTCATATGGTGGATTAATTATTTTTCAATGGAAGTTTTCTATACCCTTTCTAAGGGGAAACTGAAACTTAATATTACCTTCTTTCATATCAATTACGACACCTATAGTGCGTAAAATCGGTCTACCAAGTATGATAGGACAACACGGATTGCCATCAATATCAAGAACAATAAAATTAGTGGGCACATAATTCCTATTTTGAAGAATAAGAACATCATTCATTCTTCCCAAAGTCTTTTTAGTAGTAGAATCTGCCAAGTGTAAATTAAGAGAACATTCTTCAATATTGGTAAGACCAAGCACATCACATAAAGATTTCGGAATCGTAGAAACACTAGCACCCAAATCACACAAAGCAAAACATTCATAATTTTTAATATTTACTTTAATGGTGGGTTCCCACTCATCATGTAATTTTCTAGGAATTGAAATCTCTAATTCCAACTTCTCTTCTAAGTGTTTCATCATGGCATCAACAATATGTTTAGTAAAAACTTTATTTTGTTCATAAGCATGGGGAGAATTTATCATAGATTGCAGCAAAGAAATACAATCAACCAAGGAAAACTCTCATAACTAAAGTCTTTGTAATCAAAGATAGTGGGAACATCACTAGTTAAAGTTTTGACCTCTCCAAACCCACTTTGGTCAAAAATTTCATCAAGATTTTCACCCTCCAAATAATTGGGATGCCCTCTAGCTAAATTTGACTCTTCTTCAGTCCCTTTATCATCAATTTTAACATTAGTAAACAAGGAATCAATAGACCACACACCAATCAGTTTAAGATCTTCATAATCGTTAGAAAACACTTTTTGTAAAAAATCTCTTTTAGCTCTAAGCATAGCGGTTCTTTTTTTACTTTCATCCATAGAACTATATAAAGCCTTAATTGATTCATTGACCTTAGGTGGAAAAGCATGCAACTTGAGATTTTCTACATCATTGGAAATTCTATCAATGCTTCTAGACATATCATCGATCTTATTCAACTTTTCTTCTAACGTAGTATTGAAAGACTTTTGAGCATTGATAAATTCTTTAAAAATATTCTCAAGATCAGAGGTGCGCCTATTTTTTTTATTATTATAAGAATTACCATAGGAATTACCATAATTATTAGAGGAATTTCCAGGGAAAGGCCTAGGATTAAAATTACCTCTATAAGCATTGTTATTGAAATTGTTTTGCGAGATGAAATTCACATCTACGGAATCACTATTTTTCTCCATCAAAGTAGACAAAGGCACATCATTAAGATCAATAGGAGTATTTTTACTAGCAACCAACTTCATAAGAGCATCAACTTTTTCACTCAAAGTACTAATTTCTTCTACCGAATTAATCTTTTTACTAGTAGGTGCTCTTTAAGTATGCCATTGTGAATAATTTTCCATAATATTATCTAGAAATTTGGTAGCTTCACCCAAAGTAATTTCCATAAAAGTACCACCCGCAGCGGAATCTAAAATATTTCTAGAGACAAAATTCAATCCCGCTTAAAAAAATTGTATGATCATCCAAAGATTTAAATCATGAGTAGGACAATTTCTTAGCATCAACTTCATTCTTTCCCAAGATTGTGTAACATGTTCATGCTCAATTTGCTTAAAATTCACGATTTGAGTTCTAAGGGAAATAATTTTTGCGGCCGAAAAATCCTTAGTAATAAAAGCGTCCTTGCACTTATCCCAAGAATCGATACTATTGCGAGCCAAAGAAGAAAACAAGATTTTTTGCATGATCCCGCAAGGAAAAAGGAAATTATTTCAACTTCACAATATAATTGTCCACATCTTTTTTATTTCGCATATCGCATAATTCCACGAAGGTATTTAGATGGGACACGGAATCCTGATTAGGAGTACTGTAAAATTGATCTTTCATGACAAGATTCAACAAAGCAGCATTAATATCACAAGACTCTGCACTAGTGGCAGGAGGAGCAATAGGAGTGCTAATCAAATCATTATTATTGGTATTGTAAAAATCACACAACTTGGTGTTTTCTTGAGTCATCGTGACTAGGCAACCAAGATTGGAAGCAAACAAGAGATCTGACGGGAAAAAGGCAAACAAAAAAGAGAGGGCGAATAAAATGACAAATTTTTGAAGTGGGCGAGAGGAAAATGAGGGGCAATTGGTAAATAATGAGAATTGCAAGGAAATGAGATTTGTGATTAGGAACCTGGTAGATGAGATTGCCTCCTCCAAGACAACGGTACCAGAAATTCCTTTGTGTGGCTTGAGACTGCATCGGTAGTTCCCCAAAGAGGAAGGGATGATGCAGCACAACAACGATAAGTATTTCCCTCATTTATGAAACCAAGGTATCAATCCGTACAGGCAGATCACGCACCTAGGTAAACAACACCTGCACACAAACAACAAATACTTGCAACCCGACGCGAAAGAGAGGTTGTCACGCTCTCTATGGTAATAAGATAGATTAGGTAATGATAGTTTTGGAAAATAGATCTCGCAAGAACACAAAATAAAATGAGTAACCAAAAAGTGCAGCAAGGTTTTTTTGGTTTTTCTGGATTAATAGATCTGAAAATAAAAGATGCAAATAGTAGATCGAAAAGCAATATGTTGGAAAAGTAGACCCAGGGGCCGTAGGTTTCACTATTGGCTTCTCTCATGAGTATAGCGCACGATGGGTGAAAAATTACTGTTGGGTAGTTGATAGAAGATCAAAATAATCATGATGATATCCAGGCAATGATCATTATATAGGCACCCCGTCCTAGATAAGTAGAATGAAACGATTCTGCATCTATTTCTATTACTCCACACATCGACCATTATCCAGCATGCATCTAGTGTATTAAGTTCATCGGAAAATGGAGTAATGCAATAACAACAGTGGCATGATGTAGACAAGTTCTATTCATGTAGGAATATACCCCATCTTGTTATCCTTAATGGCAACGATACATGTGTGTCTTGCTGCCCTTTCTGTCACTCGGAAAGAACACCGCAAGATCGAACCCATCACAAAGCACCTCTTCTCATGGCAAGAAAAATCAATCTAGTTGGCCTAACTAAACCAAAGATTCGAAGAAGAAATACAAGGCTATAAGTAATCATGCGAATAAGATATCAAAGAAGACTCAAATCATATTCATGGATGGAAATTGATCATGAACTCAAAATTCATCGGATCCCAACAAATACACAACAAAATTCATTACATCAAAAAGATCTCCAAGAGACCATTGTATTAAGAAACATAGAGAGAGAGAGGAAGCCATCTAGCTACTGCCTACGGACCCATAGGTCTATGGTGGACTACTCACGCATCCTCAGAGAGGCACCTATGAAGAAGATGAACCCCTCAGTGATGATGTTAGATTGGATCTCGAGGTTTTGGAACTTGTGACGGCTGGAATTGTGTTTCGTCGACTCCCCTAGGGTATTCGGAACATTTGGGAATTTATAGGCTTGATAGTCGGTTGAGGGGGTGCCCGAGGTGCCCACCCTCTACCAGGACATGCCAGGGGCCTCTAGCGCGCCTTGGTGGAGGGTGGACACCCTGGCCCCCTCTTGTGGTGATCTTTGGCCCATCTTCCTTCTTCTGGTCCATAAAAACTCCACAAAAATCCCCGCAGCGTTTGGGCTCCATTTGGTACTGATTTTCTACGAAGTAAAAAAACAAGAAAAAACAGCAACTAGTACTTTCACACTATATCAATAGGTTAGTCCCAAAAAATGATATAAAGTTGCTATAAAATGATTTTAAAACTTCCAAGATTGACAATATAACAGCATGGAAAAAGCAAAAATTATAGATATATTGGAGACGTATCACACACTTCTCGGCCAACTAGCTCAACGGCAAAAAAGATTGCCCGCCGGGAACATGCTAGCTCGCCGACCACACCACCCTTGCCCCCGAGCTCACCACCACCACCTCTAGTGTCGTTTCGCCCGTCGTCATCGTCGTGTGTCCCACCGAGGTCTAGCCAGCATGAGGAGTCGTTGGAGCCACCGTTGAACCACCTTCTCCTCTCGAGATTTCGCACTGCATCGTTCTTCGCCAATTGTTGCCATCCGTGTCTCTTACCCTACGATGGGAAGTCAGCGATTCTCGTCTTCCTTCTCCTAACCTACACTCCACCTCCTATCCTCCTCCCCCGAGGAACACTCCACGTGCCACCAGCTCCCCATTTCCCAGAAGAGAGAAACGCAACACCACCATCTTCACAGTCTTCGCTCCCTTCTTCCAGATTCCTCACCAGTACACATTTGAGAGAATGAGACGAGGGTAGGTGGGAAAGAGGAGTGGTGGGGAAGGGCAGGGGGTAAATAGAAAAGTGAGGGGGATTTGTTCATCCACAGGGTGTTGTATAGCGAGCTCTCCCCAAGCCATGACGTGGTAGCTTGGACACACCAAGATTTGTGCTACTGGATCAAATGGCATAGAAGGTGTTCGCTCGGGAAAGCTATATATATGACGTTCGCCAGGTACAATTTCCGTAAAAAAAGGTATTGCGCAGCCTAGAAAAAATTGAAGCATAATCATGAAAATAATAATTCACATGCTAAGAAATTTAGAATTTGACATGCTAAGGATTTCATATATAGCACACGGCTCAAAACACAGAAAATGTATGTAACAAAAACTCCTAGTTGCAACGTGAAATATAATAATATTTGAACTAAAAATACCATATACATGGTAAATTTGAGAAAATGTATAGAAACAAAAGGAAATTGCCATGCTCCATGAACATTCACAATTGAAATGTTTTGAAAACAAAAGAAGAAATGTCATGATCAATATAATAGAAATGACATGACATTAAAAGAAATACCATAATACAAAGATTAGAATTGTTGTGCATGCTACTCCCGTAGGAGTTGTTGGATTTCTCCGAAGAAGAAGGGTGATGTAACACACAACGGAAAATATTTTCCACGGTTAAAAACCAATGTTTAATCGAACAAGTAGGAGTCTGCAAGTTAGCAAGATAAATAGCACCTGCACACAAACAAAATAAATGTTTGCACCTAACTTGGCAAGGGGATTGTGAATCCCCTCGTCTTGCAAGTTCCAAGGTTAAAAGAAAATAGTTATATATAGTGATATGGCAAACGGTAAAATAATAACGAGAGCCACACAAATTATAATAGAGAATGCACCTGGGGAACCATAGGTTCACTAGTGACTTCTCTCTCAAAAGCTGGTAATGGCATGCTAAACAATATATTACTGGGAAATTCATAGATAAGTAGTATTCATAACTATGATCATTCATGACATAATCTTGTATAGGCATCATGTCCGTGACAAGTAGGCCGTAATCCATTTGCATATACTACTATTACTTCACGCCAAAATTGTCATCTAGCATGCATCTCAAAGTATTAAGTTTGCGAGAAATAGAGTAACGCAATAATCAAGATGACATGACGTAGACAGAGAGAACCTAGAAATAAGATCAATCCTCGTTGTTATATCCTTAGCAACGACAACACATTCCATGCCATCTCCCTATTCTCTCATTGGGTTAAAGATCACCATGAGGTTGAACCCACTACTATGCACCACTCCCTGTGAAGAATCACCCATCAACTTGGCCAGAGAAGGCAAATAACTCGGAAAACATCCATAGCTACTCAATCATACATCAATGAAACTTCAAAAGATTCAATTACATATAATTAAAATCTGATTAAAAATCCACAAGTCATCGGATCCCAACAAATAAATCATAAGAATTACATTAGATCGATCTTAGAGGAAGTCATTGTATCGAAGACTGGAGAGAGAGAGAGAAGAAGAAGAAGAAGAAGAAGAAGAAGCCATCTAGCTACTACTATGAACATGTAGGTCCTAGAAGTACATCT
This sequence comes from Hordeum marinum, assembly GCA_022496015.1. Lineage (NCBI taxonomy): Eukaryota > Viridiplantae > Streptophyta > Magnoliopsida > Poales > Poaceae > Hordeum > Hordeum marinum. Next base: position 491,222,174 of record CM039676.1, on the reverse strand, counting down.
CACACATCATTGTGGAGGCACCAAGATTCATGAAGAGGTCTCCTGTGGTGGCTGCCGCCTCTGATAGAGCATCAGAACACGGCTCCGGATGGGATTGCTTCTAAACGTAGGCTTGCGGCGGTGATAAAACTCTCTCATCTTTCTCTCTCGGGGTTTCATGAATTATGGAATTTATAGGTAGAGGAATCATGTCAAACAGAGCAGCAAGGGGACCACAAGCCTAGGTGGCGCGTCCACCCCCTGGCCACGCCACCTGCCCTCGTAGCTGACTCGTGGGTCCTCTCATGGTCTCCCGAAGCTTCTAAGGTATCTTATGCACCAGAAAAAAATCATCAAAATTGGCATCTGTAACATCCCAAATTTTAAATTTTTGAATGTTAATTATTTAAACTTGGTTAATTAAAAAGTTGTTGGATGCTTGTTGTTTGCTAAATTCATCTGGTATTTAATTTTTTGGAGTTTTATTCATTATTCTAATCAAAGGGTATACAAGGACTTTCCCACATATTCATTTGAATCTTAGTTTTTATTTTTAAATTGTTCAAATCATTTTTAACTCAAGGAAAATGTCGAGTGAAGATAACATGACTTATTCCCTATTAATATAGTTGGGAAATGCAAAGAATGTTTTTCTGTAAGTTTTCAAATATGTTTGGGAATTTATTGAACCTATATTTTTAGGGGCTCATATTAAAACAAAGTAGGATTTATCCGGACAGCATAATCTATGTATTTCCATTGGAGTGGGAAAAATGGTCTTTGATATATATTTTAGTTATAATATTTTTTATGTGAGTTTCTGGTATTTTACGAATTCAGTTGTTATTTTATTTTAGTCAATTAGTTTTCCTCTGCAATATTGTTTAGTAGCCAGAAATTACTACTCACGGGACTCCATCCCAGCATTGTAGGCAGTCCATTTGCCTGTTCATCGTGTAGGCATGCAGGGTAGTACCGCAACACCACAGTAGTTCTGGTCCAGCAAGGCCCATTAGGCCAAATTCCAACGCAACACTAACTTGTAGAAGTTTTTCCTTTTTGTTTTCACTCGGTCTCTGCATCCTGGCCCAATCTTGTCATCCTCCTCCTCTCGCCAGAAATCATGTACGCGCGCGGTTTCTTCCTTTCTCGATCCAAATCCCAACCGATTGGGCTTGATCTGACCCTCTCAAATGCCCTACTCATTATAAGTATCGTCACCTCCTTCTCATCCGATTTTTTGCCCAATCGAAAACTCCTCCATCTTTCAATTGTGTGAAACTTCTGCCTGATGTCCTTCCCTCCTAGGCCTATGTTCCTTCAGTTCGATTCTATCTTTTCCTTGGACCTGAATAAAATTGCTCACATCGGAAACATTCTTTTTGATTTGGGAACGCGGTGCCAAACTTTAGTTAGCCCAAAAGATTTATAAGATGTAGTTATTGGTTGTTTTTGTCCAAACAAAATGCACCTATTGCCATAATTTGGGGTTTCAGAAGTACATATGAAACAAGATATGGTAAGTCTTGTCAATTTCACCAACATATTATCGAAGACGAGACTGGATTTTCTACTCATGGGTGCATCTACACCCACATGAACAATAAATTCAGAAAAATTACAAATAAAAAAAATCTGAAAACTTTGGGACATCAAACAAGATCAAAAGTTTTAGATTCTTGCAATTTTTCATCCACAAATAACATTCGAAAAGCCCTCAAGCAAAAATAACAAATTCAGTGCTCAAAGTTTTGTCCACTTTTGAGTAGTGATTTGTTTTTCTTTGTGAGGTCTCCTCAAATGTTATTGGTCACGAAATTTTGCAAGAAGCTAAATTTTGTGATCTATTTTTAGGTCAAAACAAATCAGATTTTTTTTTGTTTGTATTTCCGATTTTACTGTTCATACGGGCTGCACCGACACCCAGGAGCAGCCACACGTTTCTTTCTGGAAGTGCCTCCTGGAATTTGTTGGATTCTGTTTCTGGTTTATGTGAATACTATGCTTTTGCACAATATTCATATAAAATTTATTCCATTCCATACTAGCGAGGCTAGCCAGCCGAGCTAGCCACTATGGACAACTATAAGAAGCAGCGCTAAATTTAAATTCTTTGTATGTCACATGTTTTTTAGAGATGTTCGTCATGTGGCTGGTACATCGCCAGCATCCAGTCCCGATTATAATTGGCAGGCACCACCGCCTGGGCCTTAAGCCACAATCCTCACTGTGGCCCAAAAATCTCAGAGATCAGCTAAAATTTAATTGACCGAATTGGGGTTGAACTAAGAATAAGATGTATGTATGGTCCTTAAACTTGTTGGCTATGTCCACAATGGCCCTCCAATTCAGAAACTGCTTCAATACGGTTCAGAACTTGAGAATATCAATACAGTCCTCAAACTTGGCAAACCAATCGTACCATACTTCTCACATATGTTTCATATACGTCAGGAAGTTTGTTTTCTCCATAAAACCGCCTCATATTTTATTAATTACATAAAAAACATAAAGTTAAAAGTGTAGGTTACACAAGTTAGTATGGGTTGATAATCCACTTCTTAGCCTAGGCTCATCTGCACCCGCAGTGAATAAACAAATCAAAATGAATACTAGAAAATTTCAAAAACTTCCAACTTTTATTTTGCAAGGTAGATAATTTGGTGCGTCAGGTCCGATCCAATTTTCGAATCATTTGGACATCTAAGTAGCTCTCGACAAAAGACAAATTCGGGCTCTGTTTAAAAGTTTACTGTTCATACACTGTTCTCGCACGTTTTTTGATTTTTTTAGAGCTACTCAGATGTTCAAATGATCTAGAATTTGAAGCAGAGATAACGCAATAAATTTTCTACCATGCAAAAAATGGATTTTTTTGATTTTTTTAGTATTGTTTGTGTGTGTTTGCTGACCGGGTGTAAATGAGCCTGGGCACCGAAACGCTGCACTCAAAAATTAATTCTCATATAAAGGATCGAATATTATTCCTTGTGGTCGCTTGTTAATTAGCCCACAGAAACTAAGCACACAAGGTCATTCATGGCTAATTGTATAATAATGAGCTAGACCATCTATATTTGCATTTCCATCTAACACTTCAAGCGATTTCTTAAATATTTTTTATATATGGCGCTTCTATAGTCCCACAAAGTTTCATTTTAAATTTTCCAACTTCACGTTTTATTATTATTATTATTATTATTATTATTATTATTATTATTATTATTATTATTATTATTATTATTATTATATTTTTATTATTCCATTTGGGAAAAGAAATGAAAGAAAAAAAATATGTTTCCATAAAACATAAAGAAAGTGTTAGTGCATTAAAAAAATGTTCAACATGATTTTGGAAAATCTTTCACATGTATTAAAAATTTATAAACATGTTTTTGGAATATGTTTCACGTGTATTAAAAACTGCAAACGTGTTTTTGAAAAATCTCGGTGATGCATTCAAAAAATTGACAGTGTATTTCTAAAAATGTTCGTATTAAAAAATATTGTTTAAATTTATGTATCTTCATTCAGGACCACAATCACACATAATTATTGTGTATTTTCATTATATTTTGAAAATACACAATTACTAAAAAAATGACAATATTGTATTTTGAAAACTGATCAATGTGTAATAAAATTTAGTGTGTCATCATAATAAATTCTTATAATATAATTTAACATGTTAATTATGCTTGTAGAAATGTAAGAGTTATTTTACACAATATTTTTAATACATGTTGAGAATTTTTCGAATGCACGGCGGATATTTTCCAAAAAAATAGTGTTTTTTTAATACACGTAGAAATATTTTCCAACGAAACGTATTCCTATATTTTTATACACTTCATAAAAATTCGAAAAACATGTTTAACATTTTTAAAAATTGCATGTAAACTTAAAAAAAAACTCAACTTGAAAAAAATGAAACTTGTGCGGGCCTGGTAGTTAGCTTGTTATTGAAACCCAACCAGCCAGTTGCTCAAAAAAAAAACAAAAAAAAACCATTGTACAGCCTGGTGGTTAGCTTGCACTGGTAGAAAACAGGAAACTAGTCCCGGTTCCACAAGGCCTTTAGTTCCGGTTTTGGAACCAGGACAAAACAAGCGGGACTAATACCCAAAACTTTTAATCCCGGTTCGCTTACGAATCGGGACCAAAGGGGCTCCACGTGGCCGCTGCAAGGTGCCCAGGCAGGAGTACGTTTAGTCCCGGTTGGTAACCAAAAGGCCGCCACGTGTCAGGGGTTTTGGGCTTTTGGAGGATAATCAATATCATTTACGTAACAGTACTAGTGTACTAAATTAGCAACTCTAATAAGATATTTCGACGAATGTCATCCGCCCTCAACCTATGCACTAGTGTCATGTACAATGTATAATTTGGGCCAGTTCCTAAATTATACGGGAAGATCTTCCTACCAACTAGGACACCAATAACAAAGTTGACAAGATCATCCTTCTCGTCCCAAGTTACATGTGATCCATAAGAGTAGTGTGTCGTGTCGATTATGTTCTGTGTTTCACTCGAAGAAACGAAATAAGCTGTACATTATAAATTAACAAATTTAGTACGAATGAACACCAAATATTTTATATATAGAATGCAAATTACTTGACAAGTATGCATGGTTGACAAACTCACATGGAGGTAAAACAGGAAGCATATCGACATCCACCCAAATGTCGATGTTTCCTTCAATATGATCTTTAGGACGAAGATCGAAGGTTATTTCCATATCCTCCTGAAATCCATATGACATGCAAAGAGCTTCCCAATTTGAGCATCATAATTCCATGTTATTAGGTGCATTCATTATTTTCACAAGAAATGTGTGACCATGTTTAGTCCTTAGGTTGGTTGTCCTCGTCTCGAAACTCTCGTGCTCTTCGAAACCGAGCCTCTCCAAGAAATATTGTCTTGCATGATAGGGGATGAACTAGTCGAATTGTATAAAACAGAAATTACGCTTTGAAGGAGAGAAACAGAAGTCATGCTTAATTACGAAAAAACAGTTGTCATCGTTGCGTACCGTAGAAATATCAAAGTCCTCGTAAAGCTTCATGGTGAAGAACCTGCCGTCTCGCAGCCCAGGCTTGTCGCAAAGACCCTTATCTTCACCGCAAAATTCACACGCTTGGATCCTATCGTTGTCTGATGACGATGAAATTTCATGTGTTCATGATTCTAGAATTACGACACGCTTGGATCCTAATGCATGTGTGACTTTCGGTCCGTCGAGGCTTTCCTTAAATAACTCTCATATCTCATAGTGTGTTGGTGCGCACTCTCTCACACTGATATGGTGGTATATATATGTTGGTGGACACTCTCTCACAGTAATAGTTTGACCGTCGGTGATGGACGCCCCCCTCTTCTCTTTTTGCGCATTATACCGACGAATATATCGCAAGGAAGAGAAGATGAGAAGGCGCCCCCACGATAACAGTCGGGATTCCTCCATCAAGAACACACATGAAAGTCACACAAGGAGCAACGATAGACCGAAAGTTACACACGCATTATACCGATAAAATATCACTAATACATTTATAATGAACTCAAATATAATATCACCAATACATCATCTCGAATAATCCAGTTATTAATGCATCATCAAATATTAACTAATACATCTCGAATATTATCATATAAGATCACTAATACGGATCGAATACTATCGAATAATCTAAGTCACTAGCGGTTCCTGGGTCGCGGGTAGTGGACACCCAAAGATAAGGAACCATCATGGGATCATAACTCGGGTGAGATCCCTGAAGAATCTGCTAGGTATTGTTGAACCTGGCGTCCAACGCCGCCATGTAGCAACGGACGTGCTCGTCCTCCTCCCTGACACGGCGACGTACCACCTTCGTGGGGGCCCGCTCCCTCTGCACCGAAAGTGGCCCACGCGACCGCCACCAAAGAAGCTCTGCATTGACGACGAGACCCGGATTCCTCACCAAGCTTTGAGCCCTGGAAGGTAGCACCTCCCAGTGCGAGCCCGGCGGAGCCCAGTCCCGGACATGGCGCATATCAAGCAGGCACTCGCGGACCACTCGACGACGAGGATGCGGGACGGGCATCGTTGATGTCGAGATAATTGCTATGATAACATTTTCTTATCGTTTAATCACTAATTTTTCCAAAACTCGAGATTTTTTCTCTAATCTAACATACACATACTAATTTTTCCTAGGACTCCTGATTAACTAAAAACATAAAACAACTAAAACATAAAAATCATCATAAACACAATAATCTAACAATATTAATCTACTTATCCATCTACGTACTACAATTTTCTTAACACATTGTTTAATGAAAAATGTTGCATACCAACCACAAAAATTTTCATGTTTTTAAACAATATGTGTGTGTATGTGCTTGCGGCACCATCGGAGATGAACGGGCTGGGCGGCGGGGCTCCTACGCCGGAGATGGATGGGGCGACGGCCCTCGGGCATCTCCAATGGTGGATCTAGGTGGGGCCGGGATGGGCTTGGGAAGAGGCGGCCATGCATGGCGGCAATGGCGGACGGGGAGGGGCGGCCATGCATGGTCGGCAGCAATGGCGAACGAGGAGGGGCGGCCATGCATGGCCGGCAGCAATGGCGGACGGGGAGGGGCGGCCATGCATGGCCAGCAGCAATGGCGGACGGGGAGGGGCGGCCATGCATGGTGGCAATGGCGGACGAGGAGGGGGGCTTCAGGAGGAGAGGGAAGAGAGTGGCTCACAGCGGGCTCGGTGGCAAGGTCGAGGCGACGGTGAGGTCGAGGGGACGACGAGGTCGAGGCAACGGCAAGGTCGGCCGGAGCGAGCGGGTCGGGGACGGTGATCTCCGGTGGGAGGCAGCACGACGGCGAGGTCGAGGCAGAAGAGGCGCGCGGCAATCACCTGCAGCCTGTCGGCGTCGGGGCAGGGGTGGCGTCGGGCAGAATGGGAGAGGTTGGGGAAGAAACGGCAATGTCCTGGATATATAGAGGGACTTCTTAGTCCCGGGTCATGTCTACAACCGGGACTAAAGTTTAGTCCCGGTTGGTATCACCAATCGGGACTAAAGGTCCACCCTTTAGTCCCGGGTCATGTCACCAACCGAGACTAATGGCCCATATTCCGCACCCCCAAAGTTTTCGGTGGCCCAAATTCCGCGCGGGAAGCGACTCTTTATTCCCGGGTTGTGGCACCAACCGAGACTAAAGACCTTTAGTCCTGGTTGGTATCCCAAACCGAGACTAAAGGTCCTCCCGGATTCCGCGCGAGAAGGTCTTTTTCGGCCGCCCAAATTCAGCGTGGGAAGGGACCTTTAGTCCCGGTTGATAGCACCAACCGGGACTACAACTGTATTTTCTCTTTTTTGTTTTGTTTTGTTTTTCTATTTTTTCTTTTTATATTTGGAATAACTGTTAGAATATTTATAGTTTTTTCATGAATCTTTTTTGCTTTAGGTCAAAACAATTACAATTTTTCTGTTAGTTTAAATTTCAAATTGAAATAGTTTAAATTTGAATTCATTTGAAATTTGTGTGAAACGGTAATTTGTGAATAACTTTAGTTTAAAACTAGATATTTGAGTGATTGTTTTTCCTGTTGTTTAATATTACTATGTTTTAGCATTATGTGAAAGTTGGGAATTTTTAGGATAATTTAAATAGGTGTTTTAATCAAAATTTGATGATGTTTAACTCTTTTATTATATATTCATTTGTTTTAATCAAAATCACCCAACAGAATTCTAAAAAGGTTGAAACTTGGCATGGTATCTTGATTTCACCCACATAACATGTGTTAAAAAGTTGAGAGCATTACGGCAAAAACTGAATGCACTTCGTGTACAAAATGGACAATCTTCTTCGAAGTATCGGGGTTTCGGACGAAAACTCGTCTGTTACAAAAGGATTTCAATTTTTTTAAACTTATTTCAATTCCAAACTTTTTTGCATTCAATATGACCAATTAGAAGCCACATACTAAAATTTCAACCCTATCTAACTTCATTTGCTATTTTTCATGCATTTAATGATTTGTTTTGAGCTAAATGACCCTGAAATTAAAAAGCACCATAAATCAATTCTGAAAAGGTTGAAACTTGGCATGGTACCATCATTTTAGCCACATACCAAGTAAAAAGTTGAAAGGGTTATGACAAAAACTGGATGCACTTCGTCTACAAAATGGACAATCTCTTTCAAAGTATCGGGGTTTCGGACGAGAACTCGTCTGTTACAAAAGGATTTCAACTTTTTTAACGTATTTCAACTCCAGACTTTGTGCATTCAATATGAACCATTAGAAGCCACATACTAAAATTTCAACCCTATCTAACTTCATTTGCTATTTTTCATGCATTTAATGATTTGTTTTGAGCTAAATGACCCTGAAATTGGAAAGCACCACAAATGAACTCTGAAAAGGTTGAAACTTGGCATGGTATCATCATTTCACCCACATAGCATGTGCTAAAAAGTTGAAAGCATTACGGCAAAAACTAGATGCACTTTGTGTACAAAATGGACAATCTCTTTCGAAGTATCGGGGTTTCTCTGCCATATTTATTATTCCCTTCATATTCGATGAGAAGCCAGATGGGACCTATATACTGGGCAGACATTCAGAGAAGATTTCCTTCTCTACTTTCGTAAGAGTGTAGCTGGAAGGACCTTTATACTGCTCATGCGTGCCGTCGTTACTGAGAGGTTACTGAGAGCAGGCCAATCTTTGATGGTTACAAACTGCAACACATGTAGGTCGAATTCCTCCTGTTCGTTCTCATCCCACACATGTACACCTCTTCCATTCCATAGTTGTAAAAGTTCATCAACTAATGGCCTTAGGTACACATCAATGTCATTATCGGGTTGCTTAGGGCCTTGGATGAGCACTGGCATCATAATGAAAATCCGCTTCATGCACAACCAAGGAGGAAGGTTATACATACATAGAGTCACATGCCATCTGCTATGCTTGCTGCTCTGCTCCCCAAAAGGATTAACGTCATCTGCACTTAAACCAAACCGTACATTCCATGGGTTACCTGTAAAGTCGCTCCACTTTCTCTTGATCTTTCTCCACTGCGACCCGTCAGCGGGTGCTCTCAACTTCCCATCTTTCTTATGGTCTTTTATGTGTCATTGCAACAACTCGGCATGCTTTTTGTTTCTGAACAGACGTTTCAACCCTAGTATTATAGGATCATACCACATCACCTTGGCAGGAACCCTCTTCCCGGCACGCTGGCCCTCAACATCACCAGGGTCATCTCGTCTGATCTTATACCGCAATGCACTGCATACTGGGCATGCGTTCAAATCCTTGTACGCACCGTGGTACAGGATGCAGTCATTAGGGCATGCATGTATCTTCTGCACCTCCAATCCTAGAGGGCATAGAACCTTCTTTTCTTCGTACGTACTGCTGGGCAATTCGTTATCCTTTGGAAGCTTCTTCTTCATTATTTTCAGTAGCGAACCAAATGTTGGGGAACGTTGCATGGGAAACACAATTTTCCTATGCATGCGCAAGATCTATCCATGGTGATGAGAATATACTAGGGGGAGAGTGGATCTACATACCCTTGTAGATCACTAGACGAGAAGCTTTAAGAAACACGGTTGTAGTCGCACGTCTTCGCGATCCAAATCGCCGAGCGTCCCACGATCCAATCACGACCCGTCCCGATCTAGCGCCGAACGGACGGCACCTCCGCGTTCAACACACGTACATCTCGATGATGATCTCTGCCTTCTTGATCCAGCAAGAGGGAGCGGAGAGGTAGATGATTTCGCCGGCAGCGCGACGGCGTGGCGGGGATGGTGGAGGAACTATTCCAGCAGGGCTTCGCCTAAGCACCGCTGAAATGATCTAGAGGAGAGGGTAGCACGTGGCTGATTTCTATTGTGAAAACCCCTCAATACCTCTAGTATATATAGGAGGAGGGAGGGAGGATACTTGGCCCCCAAGGGGCCAACCCTTGGTTCGGCCGAAGTGGGAGGGGGAGGAGTCCTCCTCCAATCCTAGTAGGATTAGGACTCCTTCTCTCCCACTTGAAACCCTCTTTCCACCTTGGGTTTCTCCTCCCAACCGCATGGGCCTCCTATGGGGCTTCGTCCAGCCCACTAAGGGCTGGTATACCTCCTCCCACAGCCCATGTAGCTTCTTGGGTCGAAACACCCCTCCCGATGGTCCCCCGGTACCCTCCCGGCACTCCCGTTATACTACCGATGAGCCCGAAACTTTGCCGGCGACCAAAACATGACTTCCTATACATAAATATTTACCTCCGGACCATTATGAAGCTCCTCGTGATGTCCGGGATCTCATCCGGGACTCCGAACAACCTTCGGTCACCACCATACATAACTCTATACTACCGAAACGTCACTGGACCTTAAGTGTGCAGACCCTGCCGGTTCGAGAACTATGTAGACATGACCGAGACACCTCTTGTAGGAGATATGCCCTAGAGTCAATAATAAATGTTATTGATCATCTCCCTCTTCATAATTAGGTTTATGTTCCATGCTATAACTGCTATGGTTCTCGAGTCTGCAATAACCACGAGGCTTGAAGGAAGAGTCATATGCACGTGTGGAATAATAAACGGTAAAATGTATTCCTAGTCTGGCCTCTAAGAATGGCTCAAGTATTGCATGATGATCCTGTTTTCCTGATCATGGGCATGGCTATGCCGGCAATTTTGAGGGCACAATGTTAGAAGAACATTTGTGTTGAATCGACCCGAATTGATGTTATGCTATGAGATACATTCGTCATAAGTTAATGGTTAATAACACAGAGAAGTTAATGTTTGCATAATTCCTTAGACCATGAGATTATCGAGTTTCTTCATGCTTGCTTCATGAACTTTGGGGTTTGTTAAACGTCATCCGTAAATGGGTGGCTATTACGGCGGCTTATGGGTTCATGGAAAAGTATGTCAAGTAACTTGATAGCTCAAGATTGGGATTTGATCCTCCGACGATGGAGAGATATCTTTGGGCCCTCTCGGTGTTACGGTATCCATCATCGTCTAGCCAGACACTTTGTGATTTTATCACGGGGATGCCAGAACACGGGAACGAGAAAAGAGAACAATACCGGTAACGAGGTAACTGGCATAGTGGACAAGTTGTTGATCCACGGGGATGCCAACATGTCTCACCTTGGGTATTTGTAACATATCGCAAAGCAACAGGAATAGCACACGACAACTGGAGGTTCACTCGAATATTCATTCGTGTGGGTATAGGGGTCAATATGGGTGTCCACGGCTCCGATGTTGATCATTGATCGGAAGGGGTTCCGGGTCATGTCTATACTTCACCGAACCTATAGGGTCACACGCTTAAGGGTCATCTGTCTGCTGAATACTAGACAAGGAGTCCGAGAGAAAGTCAGTGAAATAGTTTCGGAGACAGCGAAAAAGTTCCGAAGAGAACACCGAAAAAGTTTCGGTAAAACTGAAAAGTTGTTTCGGATAAAACCATTGATCCAAAAAGGTTTCGGCAAGCACCGGCAATGTTTTGGAGGTTGCCAGATCGGTCTGGTAATTTCTGGAATTTTTCCGGAGAATAAACCGAAAAAGGTTTTCGGAGCTGCCGGAGTTGTTTACCGGGTAAACGAAGATGGTTTTAAATTAAACCACCATACTGGAAATATTCCGGAGCGCGGTCAGATAATATTAGAGGGTGTCGGAAATGTTCTGGGACCTTTCGGAATTTTTTAGAAGTAATAGTCGCGGAAAACATCTTGTCCCAACGTGAGGGGACAAGATCCCATGATGCGTGGGGCTGTTTTGGGGCCCCCCCATGAGGGGGCAGCCCTTGTGGATGGACAAAGGTATTGGGGGGGCCATGGTGGGGGGCAGCCTCCACAAATGGTGGATAGTGTTGGGAGGAAGGTGGGGCCGCATGGGGGAACACCATGGACAAGGGAACATGTTTTCTCCATGTTTGATGGGAGCATGTTTCCTTGTTTGGTGGGTGCATGTTTTGTGGGCTGATTTTCAGCCCCCCTTCACCCCTTCCACCACTATATAAGGAGGTGGAGAGGGGCTCTCCATCCTCACTCAAACTCTCTCACACAAGCCATGCATGATCTGGTATTCTGTCTCCCTCCCAGCGAAATAGTTTCGTAGAGCCGAAAGGCTGTCTGGGTTCCGGTGGGAACTAGTTCTGGACGGCGAAGCCCTGCCGGATAGATGATACCGTATGTGTGCAACTCTATAGAGAGATCGTAGTTTCGGTCTTAGTTCGAGAGTGCCTCCCGAAGGGCTGTCCGTGTGACCGTCCGAGTTTCGAAGGTCCTCCCGAAGGGCTGTCCGAGTGACAATCCAAGTTTTGGAGGTCCTCCTGAAGGGCTGTCCGCAACATCGTCCGGGGGACTGTGTGACCGCCTCCCAGAGGGCTGTCCGAGGGGTAGATGAGGGTATACATCCTCGCGGTTGGGAGGTTGTAAATCCTAACTGCGAGGATCTGCACCGTCGATCGTCATCGACTCTACTTCCGCTGCGCTACGAGTTGGTAACGAAAATGATCAAACCTTGTATGCAGTCTCCATAGTGGTCCTAGGCTGGTGCATAGGTCAGAATTTTTTTTGTTTTCTGCTGCGTTACCCAACAGTGGCATCAAGAGTCATGCTATGCGTAGATGCAGGTTGCGATCTAGAATACATAGAGATGTATGGGTGTTGCAGAATATAATTAGGTAGTAGATGAGATCTATTGCTAAAAATTATTTGTGCGGGTAGCAGATGAAATCTGTTACCCGATGTTCCTGTTGCTTCCCTGATTTTGCGTAGTCCTGATCTTGATGGAATGGTCGAATCTCACAAAGTTCTGGCAATCCACGATCCTTTCATGCTGCTCCAGAGTATGCTGATTGACAGATCAACGAAGTGCTAACAGTTCTTTGGGTTCCACCATAGTTGAGAAAGATGGATGTTTCGCAGACGAAAGGGCAATGCAGATGTGATCTACACGGGGGTCACGCGTATGACGAAGTTTAGTATGAGGCTCAAGATTTTATTATCTCGTGATTTATACACCCTGGAAAGTTAATCTAGCAACTTGGATTATCATGCTTGATGATGGACGTTGGTAGCTTCGGTTTGTTTCAAAACCTTAGAAGCCACGAAAAACAAGTTTTTGCATGAACCGATTAGAGGCATCTAACTTGGTTTTGCAGGATGGTTTGCATGTGCATGTGATGTGGTATAGCAGAGCTCATATAAATTTGATTATTTATGAGATGACTATATGATGTAATTTGATTAACATGACCTGCGTGTCATGATTCGGCATGATGGCTGGAGCCATATGATTGCACTTTAATGACCTGCGTGTCAACCTTATGTAATGCACTTATTTTATTTGCTATAGAGATAGCAATATTATCTGGTGCATCGATAAGGTGGTGGCAATCTTCACAAAGGTGAACACCGACGCGAATGCCGAAGATGAAGAAATATAAAACTTCTCCGTCAGAAAGGGCTATACTATATCATGCTATTATGAATTGCCTGAGATGTTTATCCCTTATGATGCACCCTTCTTGATTGTGCGGTAGTCACTTTTATTAGGGTGATATCTCACAAAAATATCAAGTAGTTAGTGTTCTCCCAAGTGTAGCACTGTCACGGCACCTAACTATTCGGGGTGCGCCATGGATGCATGGGTACGAACGATTAGGGATGTGTGAGGCGGGTGAGTATAGACCTTGCAGCGAGATCACTTGGTTGTCTTGACGTTCAGGCATGAAAGTCATGAGCTCGGAACACACGCATCGAAAGATGAACAAGAGTCACATGGAGATGTGATCGGCAAGTTGGCCTACCGATTAAAATTCCCGTCATGAGATGATGATTCTATGACGATGAATTGAAGTCTGGATCTTGTATCACTCAAAATCAATTATGAGAGATATTGATTTGAGTGGGAGCGCACTGTTGAATTAACTTGTTTAATTCTCAATGCAATTAATTTTGAACATTGTCTAAGTGTGTTTTGCATAATAGTTGTAGAATAATGGCTCGCGTTTCCACCTTCCCTATTAAAATTGAATAGCTGTTAAATATCTGGTTATAACTTTATGGTTGGTAACGTAATGTGAGGATTGTCCTCAATAGTGTCGAGAAGGACTTTGTCCTATCGCATACCTTCGGTATTCTCCCGCTAATGCTATGGATCGTGTGACTCTCGTCCTTCGATCCAAAAGCTATAATTTTGTTTCAGTCAAGTGCAATACATTTGCTTCCATGAGACCCGAACTTCGAAAGTTTGGATAGTTATGTGATATTCATGGAATTTGAAAATCATTTTCAGAGAAAGACAACGGCTAAAAGATATGAGATATCCAAAGAAATGTTTGTTTGCAAACTACTAGTAAAGAAGTTTACTATGCATTAGACTGATAAGAGAGGGATCCAGGAGAACGCCTGTCATATGATGGAAGGTGAATAAAACAACAACTTAAAGAGAAAGGAAGTGTCCGAAGCGTGTTAGTGAGACTTTCATGCTTAGGAAGTCCAGGGCTAATGCCACTCTTAAGTTGGATGCTTCTTCTGAGAGTAGGAGAAATACTGAAAGTTAAACTGTTAGAAGTATAATGGCAATAGAAAAGAAGATTGGAATATCCAGCTCATGTATGAATGGCATACAGGTTTTTGATGTATAGAAGGCTGGTCAAAGATATAGTTCTTGGGAATTTTGGTTAAACATGTTATTCACTAATTCTTGGGTATTGTGAGTTGGTCACAAAGATACCCGCTCGATTGCATTCTGTTGCAACTCAATGTAAGAACTACTATGGCCTGAAGGACTAGCCAGGGATGAGGTTTAGATACACGCAGGGAACATAGTAAATGTTACTATGCCTTCCATCAGTGTATTCCCTATGTATCAAGTTTCATAATTCATTTTAGAGTTTCACACTCTAGCCCATTGCATAAGGTATCTTGCAAGAAGGTTGTTCATAAGAGAACTTTTCATGTTCGGTGTTATGAATAACATAAGGGCCATACTTTCATTATGAATGAGACGTATGTTATGAATATTGATAATAATACATTACCTCTGGGTTTACTTTTATAATTCATTTTAGATTTTCATAGACTCTAACCCATTGCACAATGTTTGTTGCAAAAGAGTTGTTCATAAAGACAACAATTGTTGTTCAGTATTATGAATAACATGAAGGGCCATGCTTCCATCCTAGATGGGATGTATGTTATGAATATTGATGGAAATATGATACATCCATAACACTGACGCTAAATGTCGCAAGACTAAAAGAATACCACATATGTGTGGCACTACATTTGGTCACATTGGAGAAACCCGCATAGAAAATTCCGTTATGATGGATTTTGAAGTTGTTTGATTTTGAATCATCTGACACTTGCAACTTTCCTCCAAAAGGTGAACTAACTAAAATACCGTTCACAGGCCATAAGGAACGAGCAAAGAACTTATTGGTGATCATACATTTGATGTATGTAGTCCGATAAATGTTGTTGCAAACAGTGGATTTGTCTACCTTCAAAAATGACTCAAGTAGATATATGGATATTTACTTGATGAGACGTAAGTCTGGATCTTTTGAAATCATTCGAAAGGTTTTCAAAAATGAAGTAGAAGTTATTGTACCAATAAAATTATGTTTCTGCAATTTGATTGCAGAAAGGAATATTTGAGTTACAAGTTTAGCGAATGTCTGATGAGTTGTGAAAAGAGTTTCATAACTTACACCTCCCGGAACACCACTGCAAGTGGAAAGTCCATGAAGATGTAATCAAACCATTTATGACATGGTAAGATCAAAGATGACATAAATAGATTTGCCATTATCCCTTTTATAGAGTGATGCTTTAGTGACTGCGACTTTTACACTGAAAAGAGATCCATCAGGTCTGTTGAAATGACACCACGGTATGGTACGCCCAACCATGTTACATCTTTTCTTAACATTTGGAATATGGGGCTTGTGTAAAAGGTTACAAACCTATTCCAAATCAGACAAGTGCTACTTTGTATGGTTATCCCAAGTCATTGGGTATTCCCCCACCACTATATCGAGGCAACGGGTTTTTGCCACAATATGGTATGCTTTTATAGAGAATAGTTCTTACAAAAGGTGAGTGGGAGGACAATGCAACTCGACGGGATAACCAGTATCTTCGTCATCAGTTCAAAGGAAAGAAACCCTGGAAGTGATTTCGGTGTTTTCCTACTACGACTGATACGGAAGTATCTACAATAAAATGTATGGACTTCGGTCGAACGTGCAGCTGAACCACGTAGGCAAAGCTCGTGCAAACCTATGAGGTGTGCAAACATCATATTGTTGTTAGACAATAGTATACCTAGAATACACAAGGAAGCATTGATGGGCCCTGACTCCGGGATTGGCTAAATGCCAATACAATCCGAGATAGTTTCCATATAAGTGATTCAAGATTAAAACCTTGATACACCTTTCAGAGGACTTAGAGTCTAACGAATATTTATGGAACTAAAAAAACCTGATACGGATAAAAATGTTTTATCCATAAAGCTCGACTTGTTGAAATAACAAGTTCAAGGAGTTGACTACGATGAGGTTGTTTCACCGTAGCGATGCTTAAGGTCGGTTTGTAGGAGATATGCCCTAGAGGCAGTAATAACAGTTATTTTGTATCTCCAAAGTTTGTAATGAATGTTTATGTTCCATGCTATAACTGCAATGATTCTCGAGTCTACAAATTAAATGAGGCTTGGAGGGAAACTCAAGTGCACGTGTGGTATAATAAACGGTAAATTGTATTCCTAGTCTTGCCTCTAAGACTGGCTCAAGTGTTGCATGATGGTCCTATTTTCCTGATCATGGGCATGGCTATGCCGAAAATTTTGAGGACGCGATGTTGGTAGAACACTCGTGTTGAATCGATCCAAATTGATGTTATGCTATGAGATACATTCGTCACAAGTTAATGGTTAATAACACAGAGATGGTTAACATTTGCATAATTCCTTAGACCATGAGAGTAACGAGTTTCTTCATGCTTGCTTCATGAACTTTGGGGTTTGTTAAACGTCATCCGTAAATGGGTGGCTATTACGGCGGCTTACGGGTTCATGGAAAAGTATGTCAAGTAACTTGATAGCTCAAGATTGGGATTTTCTCCTCCGACGATGGAGAGATATCTCTGGGCCCTCTCGGTGTTACGGTATCCATCATCGTCTAGCCAGACACTTTGTGATTTGATCACGGGGATGCCGGAACACGGGAACGAGAAAAGAGAACAATACCGGCAACGAGGTAACTGGCATAATGGACAAGTTGTTGATCCACGAGGATGCCTACATGTCTCACCTCGGGTAATTGTAACATATCGCGAAGCAACAGGAATAGCTCACGGCAACTAGAGTTCACTCGAATATTCATTCGTGTGGGTATAGGGGTCAATATGGGTGTCCACGGCTCCGATGTTGATCATTGATCGGAAGGGGTTCCAGGTCATGTCTATGCTTCACCGAACCTATAGGGTCACACACTTAAGTGTCATCTATCTGTTGAATACTAGACAGGGAGTCTGAGAGAAAATCACCGAAAAGTTTCGGACACCGGAAAAGTTTCAGACGGCGGAAAAGTTCCGCAGACACGACACCAGAACAGTTTCGCTAAAACTAAAAGGTAGTTTCAGGGGATACCATTAAGTCAAATTGGTTTTGGCAAATGCCTGATAATTCTTGGAGGGTGTCAGAATCATTCTGGAAACTTCTGGGAATTTTTCGGAAGAAAAACCGGAAATGTTCCGGAGCTGCCGGAACCGCTTCAGATGCTTTTCGCAGATGAAAATCACTATTTCGGAATTGTTCCGGATCGCATTAAAAATTATTTTAGTGGGGTACTAGAATTGTTCTAAGCCCACATAAATATTTTCAGTTCGACTGGACGCTGAAAAATGTCGTCGTGGATAGTGAAAGTGCTTTTTGGATTACTTTATTGGAAAGCCACCTTTTTAGGTTTTTGCTTAAAAGATCTTGGGGTATGACATGGATGGATAGGATCCCCCTTTAGGGGGACCCACTAGGGGTGGCCGGACACAATGGGGCTCCTCCATGGAGCCCCCACTTGTTCCTTGGTTTCACCTTTTGGGTCCTTGGGAAGGACTCCTTTCCATGTGGTTTTTGGGTTTTCTTGTAAAACCACCCTACCCCTTGGTTTTCCTATAAATAGGAGGTGAGGGGAAGCCCAAACCTTCATCCCTTTCTCTCATACACATGCCATTGCAATGATCTGGCTTCTTCTCTCCCTCCTAGCGAAATAGTTTCGTAGAGCCGAAAGGCTGTCTGGGTTCTGGTAGGAACTAGTTCTGGACGGCGAAGCCCTGCCGGATAGATCACACCGTATGTGTGCAACCCCGTAGAGAGGTCGTAGTTTCGATCTTTTGCCCGAGGGGTTGTTCGTGTGTCCTCCCGAAGGGCTGTCTGAGTCTCCGTTCGAGTTTCGAGGGTCCTCCCGAAGGGCTGTCCGTGACATCGTCCGGGGGACTGTCCGACCGCCTCCCGGAGGGCTGTCCGAAGAGAGAGTACATCCTCGCGGTTGGGAGGTTGTAAAATCCTAGCTGTGGGGATCTGCACCAACGATCTTCACCGACTCTTCTACCGATGCGCTTCGAGTCGGTACGGATCAGATCAAACCTTGTATGCAGTCTCCATAGTGGTCCTGGGCGTGCTCGCTATACCAGAAATTTTTATTTTCTGTCGCGTTCCCCAACAATGGCATCGAGAGCCAGGCTATGAGTAGATGCATGTTATGATCTAGGATAAATGATATGTATGGGTATTGCATAGTATAATTTTGTAGTACATGAGATCTATTGCTGAAAATTATTTGTGCCGGTAGCAGATGAAATTTGTTACCTGATGTTCCTGTTGCTTCCCGTGAATTTGCAGAGTCCATATCTTGATGGAATGGTGGAATCTTACAAAGTTCTGGCAATCCGCGATCCTTTCATGCTGCTCCTGAGTATGCTGATTGACAGATCAACGAAGTGCTAACAGTTCTTTGGGTTCCACCATAGTCAAAAGAAAGATGGATGTTTCGCAGACAAAAGGGCAATGCAGATATGATCTGCACGGGGGTCACGCGTATGAAGAAGTTTAGTATGGGGCTCGAGATTTTATCATCTCGTGTTTCATACACCCTGGAAAGTTAATCTAGCAACTTGAATTATCATACTTGATGATAAACGTTGGTAGCTGCGGTTTGAGTCAAAACCTTAGAAGCCACGTAAAATAAAATTTTGTATAAACCGATTAGAGGAGTCAAACTTGGTTTTGTAGGATGGTTTGCATGTGATGTGGTATAGCAAAGCTCATATTCAATTTTGATTATGTATGAGATGGCTATATGATGTAATTAATATGACCTGCGTGTCATGATTCGGCATGATGGCTGGAGCCATATGATTGCACTTTAATGACCTACGTGTCAACCTTATGTAATGCACTTATTTTATTAGCTATAAAGATAGCAATATTATCTGGTGCATCGACAAGGTGGTGGCAATCTTTGCAGAGGTGAACACCGACGCGAATGCCGAAGACGGAGAAATACTTGACTTCTCCGTCAGAAGGGGCTATACCATATCATGCGATTACGAATTGCCTGAGATGTTTATCCCTCTTGACACACCCTTCTTAATTGCGCGGTAGTCGCTTTTTATTAGGGTGATCTCTCACTTAGAATATCAAGTAGTTAGTGTTCTCCCAAGTGTAGCACCGTCACGACACCTATCTCTTCGGGGTATCACATGGTTACATGGGTACGAACGATTAGAGAAGTGTGAGGCGGGTGAGTTGAGACCTCGCAGCGAGATCACTTGGTTGTCTTGATGTTCAGGCATGAAAGTCATGAGCTCGGAACACATGCATCGAAAGATGAACAAGAGTCACATAGAGATGTGATTGGCAAGTTGGCCTACCAATTGAAATTCTCGTCACTTGAGATGGTTACATCCTTGACACTGAATTGAAAGTTGGGTTTTGCATCACTCACAATCAATTATGAGAGATATTGATTCGAGTGGGAGTGCACCTTGGAATAAAATTATTTATTCACTAGTGCCAAAAATCATTATGAACAAAGTCTAAATGAACTTGTGTTTTCCGTTGTAGATCAAATGGCTCGCAACACCGCGTTCAACTTAGGCCCTATGTTAGAGAAAGAGAAGTTAGCTGCGAATGGAAACAACTATGCGGACTGGGTCCGTACCCTGAGGATTGTCCTCCGGGGTGCTAAGAAAGTGTATGTGCTTGACGGACCTCTTCCTCCTAAACCGGCGACAACAGCCACGGCAGACATACATAATGTCTGGGCCACTAAGGATGATGATTACAACTTAGTGCAGTGCCTCATGCTGTCTTGCATGAGTTCAGAGCTTCAAAAATGTTTTGAATTCCATAACTCCTTTGATATGATCAAGGATCTGGATGCTCTTTACAAGTTTAATGCACGGTCTGAACGTTTTGACATCATGAAAATGATGGCGGAGACGAAGATGGCTGAGGGCAGTTCAGTTGGCGAGCACGTAGTCAATATGATTGGCTACGCTGAAAGGCTTAAAATCCTGGAATTCCCACTTCCAGAAGAGCATGTTATGGACTTGTTGCTAGGTTCACTCCCCCCGTCTTATGGCGGTTTTATCATGAACTACAACATGAATGGGATGGACAAAACAGCAAATGAGGTGCCTGCCATGCTGAAAACTACTGAAGGAGGACTGCAGAAAAATCGCAAGCAAGTATTGCTTGTGAATAAAACTGCCAGTTTCAAAAAGAAAGGCAAGCCAAAGAAGGGCAAGGGCGCCGGTAAGACCAGCTTCCAACGTAAATCTAAGGGCGGAGCCAAGAATGAAACTGAGTGATTCTACTGCAAGGGCACGGGACACTGGAAGAGAAACTGCAAGAAGTATCTGGAAGATAAGAAGTCTGGGAAAACCGGAAAGGGTATAATTGTTGTACAAGTTAATGTCATTGACGTTTTGCTTGCTAGCGAAAATTCTAAGTCTTGGGTATTTGATACCGGATCGGTTGCTCACATTTGCAACTCGATAAAGGGGCTTCAGAAGGTGCGCAAGCTAGCAAAGAATGAAGTCGTGATGCGTGTCGGGAACGGCGCTGGGATCGCCGCTCAAGCCGTCGGCATTATGCCTCTACGTCTCCCTTCAGGATTTATTTTGGAACTTAGTAACTGTTATTTTGTTCCGTTATTGTGTAGAAACATTATCTCTGGATCATGTTTAGTACACGATGGGTACTCCTACAAGTCTGAGAACAATGGTTGTTCACTTTATTGTAAGGATATGTTTTATGGATTTGCACCCATTGTTGGGGACCTTTTCATACTGAATCTTGATTGTGGAAATGATGTCTTTAACGTGAATGCTAAACGCCTTAAGAAGGCTAATACCACCACCACTTACTTGTGGCACTGTCGGCTTGGCCACATCGGAAAGAAACGCATGCAAAGACTCCATAAAGATGGAGTTTTACCGTCCCTTGATTTTGAATCATTTGACACATGTGAAGCTTGCTTGATGGGAAAAATGACCAAGACGCCGTTCACGGGTCATCTTGAACGGGCAGGTGAATTATTGGAAATAATACATAGTGATGTATGTGGTCCAATGAACACGGCCGCACGGGGTGGGTCTTTTTACTTCGTGACTTTTACTGATGATTTAAGTCGGTATGGCTATATCTACTTGATGAAGCATAAGTCAGAAACCTTTGAAAAGTTCAAAGATTTTTAGAATGAGGTAGAAAATCATCGTGACAAAAAGATTAAGTTTCTGCGGTCTGATCGCGGAGGCGAATATCTTAGTCATGAGTTTGGCCAACATCTGAGTGACCGTGGTATCGTTTCACAGCTTACGCCTCCAGGAACTCCACAGCGAAACGGAGTGTCGGAACGACGTAACCGAACCCTGTTAGACATGGTAATGTCGATGGTGTCTCTTATAGATCTACCGATATCTTTTTGGGGTCACGCACTACTCACTGCCGCTTATACATTAAACAGAGCGCCGTCTAAGTCTGTTGAGACGACACCACATGAGATGTGGTATGGGAAGATACCTAGTGTGTCGCATCTCAAGGTTTGGGGCTGTGAGGCATACGTAAAATGTTTACAGCCAACCAAACTAGAACCTAGATCAGACAAATGTTAGTTTGTAGGTTATCCAAATAACACCATTGGATATTCCTTCTACCACCAGTCCGAAGGCAAAATGTTTGTCGCAAAGGTTGCACACTTTCTCGAGAAAGAGTTTCTCGCTAAAGAATTCAATGGGAGGACAGTACAACTTAATGAGATTAGTGAATCTTTGGCAACCGTTGATATGGCTAAGGAACCGGAAGTAATTCCGCAAATTATCCCTACAACCGAGCCGAAAGTTGTCGCATGTGATGCGGAAACTTCAGACAATGTTGTAACTGAACTGCGCAGATCAGGTAGGGCTATCCAGCCACCTGAGTATTTTCATATCGAAATCTTCATTCTTGAAGATGATGAACCTGCGCACTACAAGGAAGCGATGGCGGGGCCTAGCTCAAGGGAATGGCACAAGGCCATGAGATCCGATATGGAATCCATGTACGAAAACCAAGTTTGGAACTTGGAAGAACTTCCAGATGGCGTAAAACCCATTGGTTGTAAATGGATTTTCAAAAGAAATACGGACGCGGATGGTAACATTACTATCCAAAAAGCTAGACTTGTCGCGAAAGGGTTCACAAAAGTTCCAGGAGTGGACTACGATGAGACTTTCTCGCCCGTAGCTATGCTTAGGTCTGTTCGGATATTACTAGCAATTGCTGCTTATTTCGATTATAAAATATGGCAGATGGATGTCAAAACGGCTTTCCTAAATGGAAACCTTGAACAGGATGTATACATGATACAGCCAGAAGGTTTTGTCGATCCTAAGAATGCTGGAAAGGTATGTAAGCTTCAGAAAGCCATTTATGGTCTGAAGCAAGCATCAAGGAGCTGGAACATTCGTTTTGATGAAGTGGTCAGAGAGTTTGGCTTCATCAGGAACGATGAAGAATCTTGTGTTTACAAGAAGTTTAGTGGGAGCGCAAAAGCATTTCTAATCTTGTATGTGGATGACATATTGTTGATTGGAACTGATGTGAATTTTCTTAGCGAAATAAAAGACTCATTGAAAAGGAGTTTTTCAATGAAAGACTTAGGTGAAGCGGCATATGTATTGGGCATCAGGATCTATAGAGATAGATCAAGACGCCTAATAGCGCTTAGCCAAAGCACGTACATTGACAAGGTGTTGAAAAGGTTCAACATGGAGAACTCCAAGAAAGGCCTACTCCCCATGTCACCTGGCACAGTGCTTTGCAAGAATCAGAGTCCTTGGACCCTCGATGAGCAAGTACAAATGAATGATATTCCATATGCTTCGGCAGTTGGTTCTATTATGTATGCCATGCTATGTACAAGACCGGATGTTTCCTATGCGCTAAGTGTTAGCAGCCAGTACCAAGGTGATCCAGGATTGGAACACTGGGCCGCAGTCAAGGGTATTCTTAAGTACCTCAGAAGGACCAAGGATTTACTCCTTGTGTACGGAGGTGACGAAGAGCTCATTGTAAGTTGTTACACTGATGCGGGCTTCATGGCTGACCCAGATGACTTCAAATCTCAATCTAGCTATGTTTTCATATTGAACGGCGGCGCAGTTGATTGGAAAAGTTCCAAACAAAAGACTGTGGCGGATTCTACGACGGAGGCGGAATATGTTGCTGCTTCTGAAGCCTCCAAGCAAGCTGTCGGTATCAAGCAATTTCTTGAAGACCTTGGTGTGGTTCCAAGTGCTCTGGACCCGGTGGAGATCTACTGTGATAATAGTGGCATCGTGGCTCAGGAAAGGGAGCCATGTTCGCACCATAAGACAATGCATATTCAACGCAAATATAAACTCATTTGACATCATGTCGAAGAAGGTTTAGTGAAAGTACGGAAAGTTCACACGGATCAGAATGTGTCAGACCCGATGACAAAGCCTCTACCACGAGCAAAGCATGAGCAACACCGGATAGCCATTAGTGTTAGGGAAGCCATGTAACTGGATTATGACTCTAGTGCAAGTGGGAGTCTGTAGGAGATATGCCCTAGAGGCAGTAATACCAGTTATTTTGTATCTCGAAATTTTGTAATGAATGTTTATGTTCCATGCTATAACTGCAATGATTCTCGAGTCTACAAATTAAACGAGTCTTGGAGGGAAACTCATGTGCACGTGTGGTATAATAAATAGTAAATTGTATTCCTAGTCTTGCCTCTAAGACTAGATCAAGTGTTGCATGATGATCCTGTTTTCCTGATCATGGGCATGGCTATGCCGACAATTTTGAGGACGCGATGTTGGTAGAACACTCGTGTTGAATCGATCCGAATTGATGTTATGCTATGAGATACATTCGTCACAAGTTAATGGTTAATAACACAGAGATGGTTAACATTTGCATAATTCCTTAGACCATGAGGGTATCGAGTTTCTTCATGCTTGCTTCATGAACTTTGGGGTTTGTTAAACGTCATCTGTAAATGGGTGGCTATTACGGCGGCTTACGGGTTCATGGAAAAGTATGTCAAGTAACTTGATAGCTCAAGATTGGGATTTGCTCCTCCGACGATGGAGAGATATCTCTGGGCCCTCTCGGTGTTACGGTATCCATCATCGTCTGGCCAGACACTTTGTGATTTGATCATGGGGATGCCGGAACACAGGAACGAGAAAAGAGAACAATACCGGCAACGAGGTAACTGGCATAGTGGACAAGTTGTTGATCCACGAGGATGCCTACATGTCTCACCTCGGGTAATTGTAACATATCGCGAAGCAACAGGAATAGCTCATGGCAACTAGAGATTCACTCGAATATTCATTCGTGTGGGTATAGGGGTCAATATGGGTGTCCACGGCTCTGATGTTGATCATTTATCGGAAGGGCTTCCAGGTCATGTCTATGCTTCACCGAACCTATAGGGTCACACGCTTAAGGGTCATCTATCTGTTGAATACTAGACAGGGAGTCTGAGAGAAAATCACCAAAAAGTTTCACACACCGGAAAAGTTTCGGACCGCAGAAAAGTTCCGCAGACAGGACACCGAAACAGTTTCGCTAAAACTAAAAAGTAGTTTCACGGGATACCATTAAGTCAAATTGGTTTCGTCACATGCCTGATAATTCTTGGAGGGTGTCAGAATCATTCTGGAAACTTCTGGGAATTTTTCGGAAGAAAAACCGGAAATGTTCCGGAGCTGCCAGAACCGCTTCAGATGCTTTTCGCAGATGAAAATCACTATTCCGGAATTGTTCCGGATTGCATTAAAAATTATTTTAGTGGGGTACTAGAATTGTTCTAAGTCCACATAAATATTTTCAGTTCGACTGGACGCTAAAAAATGACGTCGTGAATAGTGAAAGTGCCTTTTGGATTACTTTATTGGAAAGCCACCTTTTTAGGCTCCCCCTTTTGGGGCACCCACTAGGGGTGGACGGCCACAATGGGGCTCCTCCATGGAGCCCCCACTTGTTCCTTGGTTTCACCTTTTGGGTCCTTGGGAAGGACTCCTTTCCATGTGGTTTTTGGGTTTTCTTGTAAAACCACCCTACCCCTTGGTTTTCCTATAAATAGGAGGTGAGGGGCAGCCCAAACCTTCATCCCTTGCTCTCATACACATGCCATTGCAATGATCTGGCTTCTTCTCTCCCTCCCGGCGAAATAGTTTTGTAGAGCCGAAAGGCTGTCTGGGTTCCGGTAGGAACTAGTTCTGGACGGCGAAGCCCTGCCGGATAGATCACACCGTATGTGTGCAACCCCGTAGAGAGGTCGTAGTTTCGATCTTTTGCCCGAGGGGCTGTTCGTGTGTCCTCCCGAAGGGCTGTCCGAGTCTCCGTTCGAGTTTCGAGGGTCCTCCCGAAGGGCTGTCCACGACATCGTCCGGGGGACTGTCCGACCGCCTCCCGGAGGGCTGTCCGACGAGAGAGTACATCCTCGCGGTTGGGAGGTTGTAAAATCCTAGCTGCGGGGATCTGCACCAACGATCTTCACCGACTCTTCTATCGCTGCGCTTCGAGTCGGTACGGATCAGATCAAACCTTGTATGCAGTCTCCATAGTGGTCCTAGGCGTGCTCGCTATACCGGAAATTTTTGTTTTCTGTCGGGTTCCCCAACACGGTTCGGGTTGAACTAGCAATTAATACATATATCAATCATGAGATATGAAACATGGATGACAAAAGGATTTCCATCTGATGGAAATGAAACCTAGGACTTGTATGTGATACAGTCCAAAGTAATTTGTCGATCCAGAGGATGCTTGTAAGTATGCAAACTTCAGAGTTCCAGCAATGGACAGAAGAGAGCAAAATGGAGTTGGAATCTTCGTGGTTTGATGAAATGGTCAAAATGGGTTTTGACTTCATCAATGGGTAACGAAGATGCTTGTGATTCAAGAAAGTAAGTGGGAGCATAATAATATTTCTAAAACGTTGTGTGCTTGACACATTGTTAATTGGAAATGAATTTCTTGACATGAATTAGGACTTCATTTGAAAATAGGTTTGCGATGAAGTGCTTAGGCTAAATAGCCTCAATATTAGGCATGATGATCTATGGAGATAGATTTACCTAATGGGGCTAATTAATGAATACATATTGACAAGGTGCTAAAACCTTTAATCATTTAAAAACGCCAAGGGGTGATTCTTGCCTAAGTCACATGGAAAGAGTTTTTGCAAGACTCAGTGTCCCAAAACACCGACGAGTAAAATACATAATGGAGATTCCACACACTCTAGTGTTTGGATTAAATCATGTATTCCATGGTATGTAAAAACAACCAGATATGTCCGATACTCCCAAGTTGTTGCGAGTATAGATACCAAAGTGATCAAAGCACTGATCATGGGACAACAGTGAAAGATGTCATTAAGTACTAGAGTAGTGTTGATGACATGTTTTCTCGCAAGCAGAGATTATGAAGTGCTCGTTGTAAGTAATTACATCAATACAGTCTCAATCAATGCTCCATGCGATTTTCGATTTAAGTTAAGGGTTTTGTGTAATACACAATATGGTGGCACGGTAGTTGGAAATCATTCCAAACAAGATACTGTGGCAAATTCTATAACAAAGGCTAAGTATGTTGATGCTTTGGAAGCGACAAAGAAGTTGTTGAATCATATAGTTCATTCATGAACTTAGTATGGTTCCAAGATGGCTTTGGTCTATGAGACACTATTGCAGATAGTTGCTCCATAGCCCAGTCTGAGGAATCAGGTTTCGACCAATGATTCACACATATGCAACATCAAGTTCACACAAAATATGAATTTTGTGTTAGCCTAAAAACGCGAGGATATGCAAAGTTACACACGGAGCTGAAGTTGTCAGATCCATTGGACATCAGGCTATACCACAAGCGAAGCATATTTTACACCAGCATGCCATAGGTGTAAAGTGCATTAGCATTGACTAGATTATTGACTCTAGTGCAAGTGGGAGTCTGTAGGAGATATGCCCTAGAGGCAATAATAAATGTTATTGATCATCTCCCTCTTCATAATTAGGTTTATGTTCCATGCTATAACTGCTATGGTTCTCGAGTCTGCAATAACCACGAGGCTTGAAGGAAGACTCATATGCACGTGTGGAATAATAAACGGTAAAATGTATTCCTAGTCTGGCCTCTAAGACTGGCTCAAGTATTACATGATGATCCTGTTTTGCTGATCATGGGCATGGCTATGCCGGCAATTTTGAGGGCACAATGTTAGAAGAACATTTGTGTTGAATCGACCCGAATTGATGTTATGCTATGAGATACATTTGTCATAAGTTAATGGTTAATAACACAGAGAAGTTAATGTTTGCATAATTCCTTAGACCATGAGAGTATCGAGTTTCTTCATGCTTGCTTCATGAACTTTGGGGTTTGTTAAACGTCATCCGTAAATGGGTGGCTATTACGGCGGCTTACGAGTTCATGGAAAAGTATGTCAAGTAACTTGATAGCTCAAGATTAGGATTTGCTCCTCCGACGATGGAGAGATATCTCTGGGCCCTCTCGGTGTTACAGTATCCATCATCGTCTGGCCAGACACTTGTGATTTGATCACGGGGATGCCGGAACACGGGAACGAGAAAAGAGAACAATACCGGTAACGAGGTAACTGGCATAGTGGACAAGGTTTTGATCCACGGGGATGCCAACATGTCTCACCTCGGGTATTTGTAACATATCACGAAGCAACAGGAATAGCACACGACAACTGGAGGTTCACTCGAATATTCATTCGTGTGGGTATAGGGGTCAATATGGGTGTCCACGGCTCTGATGTTGATCATTGATCGGAAGGGGTTCCGGGTCATGTCTATACTTCACCGAACCTATAGGGTCACACGCTTAAGGGTCATCTATCTGCTGAATACTAGACAAGGAGTCCGAGAGAAAGTCACTGAAATAGTTTCGGAGACAGCGGAAAAGTTCCGGAGAGAACACCGAAAAAGTTTCGGTAAAACCGAAAAGTTCTTTCGGATAAAACCATTGATCCAAAAAGGTTTCGGCAAGCACCAGGAATGTTTTGGAGGTTGCCAGATCGGTCTGGTAATTTCTGGAATTTTTCCGGAGAATAAACCGAAAAAGGTTTTCGGAGCTGCCGGAATTGTTTACCGGGTAAACGAAGATGGTTTTAAATTAAACCACCATACCGGAAATGTTCTGGAGCGCGGCCAAATAATTTTAGAGGGTGCTGGAAATGTTTTGGGACCTTCCGGAATTTTCAGAAGTAATAGTCACGGAAAACATCTTGTCCCGGCGTGAGGGGACAAGATCCCACGATGCGTGGGGCTGTTTTGGGGGCACCCCCCCCCCCATGAGGGGGCAGCCCCTTGTGGCTGGACAAAGGTGTTGGGGCCCCCCATGGTTGGGTGCAGCCTCCACAAATGGTGGATAGTGTTGGGAGGAAGGTGGGGCCCCATGGGGGAACACCATGGACAAGGGAACATGCTTTCTCCATGTTTGATGGGAACATGTTTCCTTGTTTGGTGGGTGCATGTTTTGTGGGCTGATTTTCAGCCCCCCTTCACCCCTTCCACCACTATATAAGGAGGTGGAGAGGGGCTCTCCATCCTCACTCAAACTCTCTCACACAAGCCATGCATGATCTGGCATTCTCTCTCCCTCCCAGCCAAATAGTTTCGTAGAGCCGAAAGGTTGTCTGGGTTCCGGTGGGAACTAGTTCTGGACGGCGAAGCCCTGCCGGATAGATGATATCGTATGTGTGCAACTCTGTAGAGAGATCGTAGTTTCGGTCTTAGTTCGAGAGTGCATCCCGAAGGGCTGTCCGTGTGACCATCCGAGTTTTGAAGGTCCTCCCGAAGGGCTGTCCGAGTGACAATCCAAGTTTTGGAGGTCCTCCCGAAGGGCTGTCCGCGACACCGTCCGGGGGACTGTGTGACCGCCTCCCGGAGGGCTGTCCGAGGTGAAGATGATGGTATACATCCTTGCGGTTGGGAGGTTGTAAATCCTAGTTGCGGGGATCTGCACCGCCGATCGTCATCGACTCTACTTCCGCTGCGCTACGAGTCGGTAATGAAAATGATCAAACCTTGTATGCAGTCTCCATAGTGGTTCTGGGCTGGTGTGTAGGTCGGAAATTTTTTGTTTTCTGCTGCGTTACCCAACACCTCTACGGTCAATAACCAATAGCGGGACATGGATGCCCATATTGGTTCCTACATATTCTATGAAGCTCATTATCGGTTGAACCTCTTTGTCAAGGATCCAGTCAATCCCATACGTTGTTCCCTTTGTTCTTCGGTATGTTACTTGCCCGAGATTCGATCGTCGGTATCTCTATACCTAGTTCAATATAGTTACCGGCAAGTCTCTTTACTCGTTCCGTAATACAAGATCCCATGGCTAACACTTTAGTCACATTGCTTGCAAGGCTTGTTGTGATGTTGTATTACCGAGTGGGCCCTAAGATAACTCTCCGTCACACGGAGTAACAAATACCAGTCTTGATCCATACCCACTCAACAGACACTCTCGAAGATACCTATAGAGCACCTTTATAGTCACCCAGTTGTTGGGGATCGTTCCATGGGAAACGAAAAATTTCCTACGCACACGCAAGATCTATCCATGGTGACGAGCATCTACGAGAGGGAGAGTGGATCCACATACCCTTGTAGATCGCTAAGCGGGAAGCGTTAAGAAACGCAGTTGGTGTAGTCGAACATCTTCGCGATCCAAATCGCCGAACGTCCCGCGATCACATCACGATCCGTCCCGCGATCCAATCACGATCCATCCCGGGAACTCATCACGATCCATCCCGTGATCTCATCATGATCCGTCATGTGAACACATCACGATCCGTCCCGTGAACTCATCACGATCCGTCCCGTGAACTCATCACGAACCGTCTCGCGATCTTGATCACGGTCCTTCCAATCTAGCGCCAAACGGACGGCACCTCTGCGTTCAGCACACATGTAGCTTGATGACGATCTCCACCGTCTTGATCCAGCAAGAGGAAGTGGAGAGGAAGAAGAGTTCAGCGGCAGCGTAACGGCGCTCCGGCGATGGTGGTGGAGCAATTCCGGCAGAGCTTCGCCTAAGCACTGCGGAAATCCGATCTAGAGGAGCACCGGTGGAACGGGTAGCACGTGGCCGTAAAATCAAGTGCAAAACACCCAGTACCTCCAGTATATATAAGAGGGAGGGAGGAGGAGGGCTGGTGCACAAGGCAGCCCTGCCTTGCCTCTTGCGCAAGGAGGAGAGGAGGAATCCTCCTCCAATCCTATTAGGACTAGGATTCCTCCTTTCCTACTTGGAATCTCTTTCCACCTTGGCCTTTTTTCTCCCTTTCACAAGTCCAGCCGCATGGGCCTCTTAGAGGACTTCCACCAGCCCACTAAGGGCTGGTTTCCACCCTCCCACAGCCCATGTAGCCTCTTGGGTCGAAATACCTCTCCCGATGGTCCCCCGGTACCCTCCCGGCACTCCCGGTACACTACCGATGAGCCCGAAACTTTTCCGGCGACCAAAATAGGACTTCCTATATATGAATCTTTACCTCTGGACCATTCCGGAGCTCCTCGTGACGTCCGGGATCTCATCCGGGACTCCGAACAACCTTCGGTCACCACAATACATAACTCTATACTACCGAAACGTCACCAAACCTTAAGTGTGCAGACCCTGCGGGTTCGAGAACTATGTAGACATGACCGAGACACCTCTACGGTCAATAACCAATGGCGGGATCTGGATGTCCGCATTGGTTCCTACATATTCTATGAAGATCTTTATCGGTCGAACCTCTATGTCAAGGATTCAGTTAATCCCGTATGATGTTCCCTTTGTTCTTCGGCATGTTACTTGCCCGAGATTCGATCGTCGGTATCTCCATACCTAGTTCAACCTCGTTACCGGCAAGTCTCTTTACTCGTTCCGTAATACAAGATCCAGTGACTAACACTTAGTCACATTGCTTGCGAGGCTTATTGTGATGTTGTATTACCGAGTGGGCCCTGAGATACCTCTCCGTCACACGGAGTAACAAATCCCAGTCTTGATCCATGCCAACTCAATAGACACCCTCGGAGATACCTGTAGAGCACCTTTATAGTCACCCAGTTACGTTGCGATGTTTGATACACACAAGGTACTCCTCTGATGTCAGTGAGTTGCATGATCTCATGGTCATAGGAACACATACTTTGACATGCAGAAAACAGTAGCAATAAACTGACATGATCATATGCTATGTTTGTAGTTTGGGTCTTGTCCATCACATCATTCTCCTAATGATGTGATCCCATTATCAAATGACATCACATGTCAATGGCTAGGAAACCTTGACCATCTTTGATCAATGAGCTAGTTCACTAGAGGCATACTAGGGACAGAGTGTTGTCTATTTACCCACACATGTAATGTGTTTCCATTCAATACAATTATAGCATGGATAATAAACGATTATCACGAACAAGGAAATATTATAATAACTAATTTATTATTTCCTCTAGGGCATATTTCCAACACCAGTTACGTTGCAACGTTTGATACACACAAGGCAC
Organism: Hordeum marinum; assembly: GCA_022496015.1. Taxonomy (NCBI): domain Eukaryota; kingdom Viridiplantae; phylum Streptophyta; class Magnoliopsida; order Poales; family Poaceae; genus Hordeum; species Hordeum marinum. The sequence continues at coordinate 491,190,028 of CM039676.1, read as the reverse complement.
TCCTCCAGTGTCAGTGAGTGGCATGATCTCATGGTCATAGGAACAGATACTTGACATGCAGAAAAACTATATCAATAAACTGACACGATCATATGTTATGTTTATAGTTTGGGTCTTTTCCATCGCATTATTCTCCCAATGATGTGATCCCATTATCAAATGACATCTCATATCAATGGCTAGGAAACCTTGACCATCTTTGATCAACGAGCTAGTCTACTGGAGGCATACTAGGGACAAAGTGTTGTCTATGTATCCACACATGCAATGTGCTTCCAGTCAATACCATTATAGCATGGATAATAAAAAATTATCATAAACGAGGAAATATAATAATAACTATTTTATAATTGCCTCTAGGGCATATTTCGAACACCAAATCCCCTGTCAGATACACCATTGTCTGCCTTCCATTGCAGCAATTCCAGTGTGGTACCGAGCTTTCTCTTGTCATCTTCGCAATTTGGGTACAACCCTTTTTTGTGATCCTCTAACATGCGATCGAACTTCAACTTCTCCCTTTCACTTTTATATTCTGTCTGTGCATCAACAATGACCCTGCAAAGATCATCATCGGGCACATTGTCTGGTTCCTCTTGATCTTCAGCTTCCCCCATTGCAGCATCACCGTATTCAGGGGGCGGGTAATTTTCATCATCATCTTCTTCTTCGTTGTCTTCCATCATAACCCCTCTTTCTCCGTGCTTGGTTCAAACATTATAGTGTGGCATAAAACCATTCTCAAGCAGGTGGAAGTGAAGGTTTAAGAGTTGGAGAAAGCCTTCGTATTCTCACAGACAATACATGGACAATGCATAAAACCATTCTGCTTGTTTGCCTTAGCCGCTTCGAGAAAATTATGCAGGCCCTTAATATACTCGGAGGTGCATCGGTCATCGTACATCCATTGCCGGTTCATCTACGTGCGTTATATAATAAAGTGTATCAAAAACCATTACAAAACATCATGAATAGAGAAGTGACCAAATTAATATTAATTCATCATCACATTTAAAGCCAAAGTACAGTAGTGACCAAAATAATAGTTTAGATATCCATTATAGAAAGTACTCGTCCGAATAGAGATATATAAAAGTACTCGTCTGGATCATAGGAGACCCCCCAAGCACTACATAATAATAGAGATATATAAAAGTACCACCCAATGAGTTTTGGGGATCGATCATGCTTTGCATGTGAGAGAGGTCTTATAGTCAATGGGTCTGCAACATTCAGATATGTGTGTACTTTGCAAATCTCTATGCCAAACTTTAACACTGCTACCACACTTGGTACTATTCCAAATGGCTGCTCCTACTATACATATCCAAATTGCTACTACGAGTTATCCGGATTGGTGTTAAAGCTTTGCATCGATGTAACTCTTTACGACGAACTCTTTATCACCTCCATAATCGAGAAACATCTCCTTAGTTTTTAGTTACTAAGGATAATCTTGACCGCTGTCCAGTGATCCACTCCAGGATTACTCTTGTACCCCTTGACGGACTCATGGCAAGGCAAACATAGGTGCGGTACACAGCATGGCATACTATACAGAGCCTATGGCTAAGGCATAGGGGATGACATTCGTCCTTTCTCTTTCTTCTGCCATGGTCGAGCTTTGAGTCTCACTCAACTTCATACCTTACAAAGCAGGCGAGAACAATTCTCTCTGACTAATCCATTTTGAACTCTTTCAAATCTTGTCAAGGTATGTACTCAATGAAAGTCTTATCAAACATCTTGATCTATCTTTATAGATCTTGATGCTCAACAATTAGGTAGCTTTATCCAGGTCTTCCTTTGAAAAACTCTTTTCAAACAACCGTTTATGCTCTCCAGAAATTCTACATCATTTCCGAATAGCAATATGTCATCCACATATACTTATCAGAAACTCTATAGTGCTCCCACTCACTTTATTGCAAATACAAGTTTCTCATAAACTTTGTATAGACTCAAAAAACTTTGATCACCTCATCAAAGTGTATATTCCAACTCCGAGATGCTTGCTTTAGTTCATAGAAGAATCACTGAAGCTCGCACACCTTTTAGCATCCTTAGGACTGACAAAACCTTCTGGTTGTATCTCATACAACCTTTCCTTAAGGAAGGAAATGATGTTTTGGCATCCATCTGCCAGATTTCATAATTGAAAAATGCAGCAACTGCTAACATAATTCCAACAGATTTTAGCATCGCTACGAGTGAGAAAGTCTCATCGCAGTCAACTCCTTGAACTTGTCGTAAACTACTTTGCAACAAGTCGAGCTTTATAAATGGTAACATTTACCATCAGCGTATGTCTTCATTTTAAAGATCCATGTGTACTTAACGACCTGCCGTCCAACGAGCAAGTCCACCAAAGTCTATACTTGGTTTTCATACATGGATCCTTTCTCGGATTTCATGGCCTCTAACCATTTGTTAGTTTCCGGGACCATCACCGCTTCTCCATAGTTTGTAGGTTCATCGTTGTCCAACAACATGACCTCCAAGACAGGGTTGTCGTACCGCTCAGTAGCAGTACACATCCTTGTCGACCTACGAAGTTTGATAGTAACTTGATCCGAAGCTTCATGATTATCATCATTAACTTCCTCTTCAACTGACATAGGCTTCACAGAAACATCTTTCTGCATTGCGCTACTTTTTGGTTGAAGTAAAGGTTCAATAACCTCATCAAGCTCTATTTGCCTCGTAGGTCGATAGTAACTTGATCCGAAGCTTCATGATCATCATCATTAACTTCCTCTTCAACTGATGTAGGCTTCACAGAAACATCTTTCTGCGCTGCACTACTTTCTGGTTGAAGCAGAGGTTCAATAACCTCATCAAGTTCAATCCTCCTCCCACTTAATTCTTTCAAGAGAAACCTTTTCTCGAGAAAGGACCCAGTTTTAGCAACAAACATTTTATGCTTGGATCTGAGATAGAAGGCTCACCTAACTGGTCTTAGGGTATTCTATGAAGATGCATTTGTCCGCTTTGGGTTCGAGCTCATTAGGTGAAAACATTTTCCACCCAAGCATCGCAGCCCCAAACATTAAGAAATGACAGCTTAGGTTTCTATCAAACCATAGTTCACACGGTGTCATCTCAACGGATTTAGATGGTGCCCTATTTAAAGTGAATGTAGTTGTCTCTAATGCATAACCCCAAAATTATAGTAACAAAACGATAATAGACATCATAGCATGCACCATATCCAATAGACCATGACTATGACGTTCAGACACACCATCAAACTATGGTGTTCCAGGTGGCGTGAGTTATGAAACAACTTTCACATTTGTCTAAAGTCGTATGCCAAACTCGTAACTCAGATATTCACCTCCACGATCATATCGCAAACATTTTTAGCTTCTTGTCACGATGATCTTAAACTTCACTCTGAATTTGCTTGAACCTTTCAAACGATTCAGACTTGTGTTTCATTAAGTAAATATACACTATATCTAGTCAAATCATCAGTGAAGGTAAGAAAATAATGATATCCACCGCACGCTACAAGACTCATTGGATTGCATACATCAACATGTATCATTTCCAATAAATCACTTGCCCGCTTCATCAAAACAGAAAACGGGGTCCTTAGTCATCTTGACCAAGAGGCATGGTTCGCATGTCTCAACGGATTCGAAATCGAATGAGTCCAAAGATCCATCAGCATGGAGTTTCTTCATGCGTTTTATACCAATATGACATTTAGCGGCAGTGCCACAAGTATGTGGTACTATTATTATTAACTTTGTATATCTTTGGCATCAATGTTATGAACATGTGTATTACTACGATCAAGTTTCAACAAACCATTCTGACTGGGTGCATGACCGTTGAAGGTATTATTCATGCAAATAGACTAACCATTATTCTCTAACTTAAATGAATAACCGTGTTGCAATGAATATGATCTAATCACGTTCATGCTCAACACAAAAACACCAAATAACATTCATTTAGGTTCGTCCCTAATCTCGAAGGTAGAGAGAGCGTGCAAGGTTGATCACATCAACCTTGGAAACATTTCCAACACACATCGTCACCTCACACTTTAGCTAGTTCTCTGTTATTCCGTAGCTTTTATTTCGAGTTACTAACATTTAGCAACCGAACCGGTATCCAATACCTAGGTGCTACTAGGAGTACAAGCAAGGTACACATCAATAACACGTATATCAAATATACTTCTGTCGACGTTGCGAACCTTCTTATCTACCATGTATCCAGGATTGTTCCGCTTCAATGACCTCTCTCCTCATAATTGAAGCACTTAGTCTCGGGTTTAGGTTCAACTTTGGGTTACTTCACTTGAAGCAGCAACTAACTTGCCATCCATGAAGTTTCCCTCCTTGCCCTTGCCCTTCTCGAAACTAGTGGTTATACTAACCATCAACACTTGATGCTCCTTCTTGATTTCTACCTTCACGGTGTCAAGCATCGCGAACAGCTCAGGGATCATTAATTCTATCCCTGGCATTTTATAGTTCATCACCAAGTTCTAGCATCTTAGTGAAAGTGTCTTGGAGAACTATATCAATCACTATCTTATCTGGAAGATGAACTCCCACTCAATTCAAGCGATTGTAGCACCCAGACAATCTGAGCATATGCTCAACGATTGAGCTATTCTCGTTCATCTTTCAGGCAAAGAATCTTGTTGGAGATCTCATATCTCGCAACACGGGCACGAGCCTAATATCCTAATTTCAGTTCTTAGAACATCTCATATGTTCCGTGACATTCAAAACGTTTCGAAGCCTCAATTCTAAGTCATAATGCATGACGCACCAAACTATCAAGTAGTCATCAGCACGTACCTGTCAGATGTTCACAACATCTACAGACGACGCTAGAGGGGTTGGCGCACCGAGCGGTGCATTAAGGACATAAGCCTTCTGTGCAGCAACGAGGACAATCCTTAGATCACGGAGCCAATCCGCAATATTGCTAGCATCATCTTTCAACTCTATTTCTCTAGGAACATATAAAAAATTCAAGGGAGCTATAGCGCGAGCAAGTAATCTACAACATAATTTGCAAAGACACTACTGACTATGTTCATGATAATGAGTTCAATTAATCATATTACTTAAGAACTCCCACTCAAATTGACATCCCTCCGGTCATTCGAGTGATACATGATCCAAATTCACCAACTCAAGCCCGATCATCACGTGAGTTGAGGTGGTTACAATGGTGAACATCATCATGTTGATCATATCTACTATATGAATCATGTTAGACCTTTTGGTATCTTGTGTTCTGAGGCCATGTCTGTACATGCTAGGCTCGTCAAGTTTAACCCGAGTGTTCTGCATGTGCATCACTGGCTTGCACCCGTTGTATGTGAACGTAGAGTCTATCACACCCGATCATCACGTGGTGTCTCAACACGACGAACTTCCGCAACGGTGCACACTCAGGGAGAACACAATTTATATTGAAATTAAGTGAGGGATCACCTTATAATGCTACCATCGTCCTAAGCAAAACAAGGTGCATAAAAGGATTAACATCACATGCAAATCATAAGTGACATGATATGGCCATAAACTTGTGCTTTTGATCTCCATCATGAAAGCACCGGCATGATCTCCATCGTCACCGGCATTACACCATGATTTCCATCATCTTGATCTCCATCAACGTGTCGCCTTCGGGGTTGTCGCGCCCACCATGCTTCTACTACTATTGCTACCGTTTAGCGATAAAGTAAAGCATTACATAGCGCTTAATGATTGACACGCGGGTCATACAATAATTAAAGACAATCCTATGGCTCCTGCCGGTTGCCATACTCATCGACATGCAAGTCGTGATAATCTATACATCACATGATCATCTCATACATTACATATATCACATCATGTAATTGGCCATATCACATCACAACATACCCTGCAAAAACAAGTTAGACGTCCTCTAATTGTTGTTGCATGTTTTACGTGGCTGCTACGGGTTTCTAGCAAGAACGATTCTCACCTACGCATAAACCACAATGGTGATACATAATTTGATTTTCAACCTTCTCAAGGACCGCCTTTGTCGAATCCGATCCAACTAAAGTGAGAGAAACTGCCACCCGCAAGCCATCTAGGCAACAAGTTACGTCGAGGGAACCGGTCTCTCGTAAGCGTACGAGTAATATTGGTCCAGTCCGCTTCATCTCACAATACCGCTGAACCAAAATCTGACCAAGGGAGGAAGCAATCTAAGCATCTACGCCCACAAACCTTTTGTGTTCTACTCGAGATCTCATCTACACATAGACCTAGCTCTGATACCACTATTGGGGAACGTTGCATGGGAAACAAAAAATTTCCTACGCACACGCAAGATCTATCCATGGTGATGAGCATATAAGAGAGGGAGAGTGGATCTGCATACCCTTGTAGATCGCTAAGCAGGAAGCGTTAAGAAACGCGGTTGGTGTAGTCGAACATCTTCGCGATCCAAATCCCGAGCGTCCCGCGATCACATCACGATCCGTCCCGCGATCCAATCACGATCCGTCCCGCGAACTCATCACGATCCATCCCATGATCTCATCACGATCCCTCCCGTGAACACATCACGATCTGTCCCATGAACTCATTACAAACCGTCTCGTGATCTTGATCACGGTCCTTCCGATCTAGCACCAAATGGACGACACCTCCGCGTTCAGCACACGTGCAGCTTGATGACGATCTCCACCGTCTTGATCCAACAACAGGAAGTGAAGAGGAAGAAGAGTTCACCGGCAGCGTAACGGCGCTCCGGCGATGGTGGTGGAGCAATTCTGGCAGGGCTTCGCCTAAGCACTGCGGAAATCCGATCTAGAGGAGCACCGGTGGAACGGGTAGCACGTGGCCGTAAAATCAAGTGCAAAACACCCAATACCTCCAGTATATATAAGAAGGAGGGAGGAGGAGGGCTGGCGCACAAGGCAGTCCTGCCTTGCCTCTTGCGCAAGGAGGAGAGGAGGAATCCTCCTCCAATCCTATTAGGACTAGGATTCCTCCTTTCCTACTTGGAATCTCTTTCCACCTTGGCCTTTTTTCTCTCTTTCCCAAGTCCAGCCGCATGGGCCTCTTAGAGGACTTCCACCAGCTCACTAAGGGCTAGTTTCCACCCTCCTACAGCCCATGTAGCCTCTTGGGTCTAAATACCTCTCCCGATGGTCCCCCGGTACACTACCGGCACTCCCGGTACACTACCGATGAGCCCGAAACTTTTCCGGCGACCAAAATAGGACTTCCTATATATGAATCTTTACCTCCGGACCATTCCGGAGCTCCTCGTGACATCCGGGATCTCATCTGGGACTCCGAACAACCTTCGGTCACCACCATACATAACTCTATACTACCGAAACATCACCAAACCTTAAGTGTGCAGACCCTGCGGGTTCGAGAACTATGTAGACATGACCGAGACACCTCTATGGTCAATAACCAATGGAGGGACCTAGATGTCCACATTGGTTCCTACATATTCTAAGAAGATCTTTATCGGTCGAACCTCTATGTCAAGGATTCAGTTAATCTCGTATGATGTTCCCTTTGTTATTCGGTATGTTACATGCCGAGATTCGATCGTCGGTATCTCCATACCTAGTTCAACCTCGTTACCGGCAAGTCTCTTTACTCGTTCTGTAATACAAGATCCCATAACTAACACTTAGTCACATTGCTTGCAAGGCTTATTGTGATGTTGTATTACCGAGTGGGCCCTAAGATACCTCTCCGTCACATGGAGTAACAAATCCCAGTCTTGATCCATGCCAACTCAACAGACACCCTCGGAGATACCTGTAGAGCACCTTTATAGTCACCCAGTTACGTTGCGACATTTGATACACACAAGGTACTCCTCCGATGTCAGTGAGTTGCATGATCTCATGGTCATAGGAACGCATACTTTGACATGCAGAAAACAGTAGCAATAAACTGACACGATCATATGCTACGTTTGTAGTTTGGGTCTTGTCCATCACATCATTCTCCTAATGATGTGATCCCGTTATCAAATGACATCAGATGTCAACGGCTAGGAAACCTTGACCATCTTTGATCAACGAGCTAGTTCACTAGAGGCATACTAGGGACAGAGTGTTGTCTATTTACCCACACATGTAATGTGTTTCCATTCAATACAATTATAGCATGGATAATAAACGATTATCACAAACAAGGAAATACGATAATAACTAATTTATTATTGCCTCTAGGGCATATTTCCAACACCAGTTACATTGCAACATTTGATACACACAAGGCACTCCTCCAGTGTCAGTGAGTGGCATGATCTCATGGTCATAGGAACATATACTTGACATGCAGAAAAACTATAGCAATAAACTGACACGATCATATGTTATGTTTATAGTTTGGGTCTTTTCCATCACATCATTCTCCCAATGATTTGATCCCATGATCAAATGACATCTCATATCAATGGCTAGGAAACCTTGACCATCTTTGATCAACGAGCTAGTCTACTGGAGGCATACTAGGGACAAAGTGTTGTCTATGTATCCACACATGTAACGTGCTTCCAGTCAATACAATTATAGCATGGATAATAAAAAATTATCATAAACAAGGAAATATAATAATAACCATTTTATTATTGCCTCTCGGGCATATTTCGAACACCAAATCCCTTGTCAGATACACCATTGTCTGCCTTCCATTGCAGAAATTCCAGTGTGGTACCGAGCTTTCTCTTGTCATCTTCGCAATTTGGGTACAACCCTTTTTTGTGATCCTCTAACATGCGATCGAACTTCAACTTCTCCCTTTCACTTTTGCATTCTGTCTGTGCATCAACAATGACCCGGCGAAGATCATCATCGGGCACATTGTCTGGTTCCTCTTGATCTTTAGCTTCCCCCATTGCAGCATCACCGTATTCAGGGGGCGGGTAGTTGTCATCATCCTCTTCTTCTTTGTTGTCTTCCATCATAACCCCTCTTTCTCCGTGCTTGGTTCAAACATTATAGTGTGGCATAAAACCATTCTCAAGCAGGTGGAAGTGAAGGGTTTTAGAGTTGGAGAAAGCCTTCGTATTCTCATAGACAGTACATGGACAATGCATAAAACCATTCTGCTTGTTTGCCTTAGCCGCTTCGAGAAAATTATGCAGGCCCTTAATATACTCGGAGGAGTGTCGGTCATCGTACATCCATTGCCAGTTCATCTACGTGCGTTATATAATAAAGTGTATCAAAAACCATTACAAAACATCATGAATAGAGAAGTGACCAAATTAATATCAATTCATCATCACATTTAAAGCCAAAGTATAGTAGTGACCAAAATAATAGTTTAGATATCCATTATAGAAAGTACTCGTCCGAATAGAGATATATAAAAGTACTCGTCTGGATCATAGGAGACCCCCCAAGCACTACATAATAATCTTGTGGTACAACTCGTATGTAACGTACGCATCTATTGTTGCATACTCAATGTTGATACCATCAAGTGGGGTCGTCTCCCACTCTTTGTGATGATCCGGGGGGAATTTGGTCTTCATATTAGCGTACTGCTCGTCGATCATGGTGACTGCCATATGAGCCATTGAAGTCCTCATATGCTTAAGCCTGAATATGTCTTGGAGGTCAATGTGGCAGGCACCTGGTATCTCAATACCGAAGTTGTGCCTCGTCTTGAGCTTGTCATTTGTTATATCAACCCTAGGAAAATGTATGCCACTGCAAAGGAATTCCATGAGTACAGGACAATGCTTGTCAATACTGCAACAACAAATTAAAATGGAACAAATGTTAAATACTGTTGCAACAATGTTAAATACTCGACAATGCTTTCCCATAGGACACATATATATATATGTGTGTGTGTGTGTGTGTGTTCTCCCACGGTTTTGCCAATATACGCAACAAGGAAAATTGTTTCACTGCAACACACACACATACATATATATAGGATTCAAAATGGAACATATTGCTATCCTATGCAATTTTCGTATCCTAATCAAGAAACCCTAAATTAACTATGTCATATATGTGTTCTCCCATGGTATTATTTCACTACAACTAAAAAATAATTGATCTTTCCCATAGGATTCAAATGGAACATGTTGCTATGCAATTTTCATAACTTATGAATTATTGATCAAAGATCAGCCCCAAAACTTATCTTGCCCATTGGAAGACCATGACATCTCTCTTGAAACAAAGTTGGATGCCGGCAACATCTTTTTGATTGGCCGTGTACTCAAGATCAAGCCCCATGAACTTGTTTTCTTCCTTCACCTCTTCAAGCCGTCCCTCGAAACAGGAAAGAAAACGCAGCACCATGGCGCTATCGTTCGTGTAAACGACACTAAGTTTGGTCATGCCATGTGCGAGCACCTTCCCGTAGAGAGTGATTGGTGTTGGAAATATGCCCTAAAGGCAATAAATAAAGTGTTATTTATTATATTTCCTTGTTCAATGATAATTGTTTATTATCCATGCTATAATTGTATTGATTGGAAACACATTACATGTGTGGATAAATAGACAACACTTAGTCCCTAGTATGCCTCTAGTGAACTAGCTCGTTGATCAAAGATGGTCAAGGTTTCCTAGCCATTGACATGTGATGTCATTTGATAACGGGATCACATCATTAGGAGAATGATGGGATGGACAAGACCCAAACTATAAATGTAGCATTTGATCGTGTCACTTTATTGCTATAGTTTTCTGCATGGCAAGTATATGTTCCTATGACCATGAGATCATGCAACTCACAGACACCGGAGGAATGCCTTGTGTGTATCAAACGTCGCAACGTAACTGGGTGACTATAAAGGTACTCTACAGGTATCTTCGAGGGTGTCTGTTGAGTTGGCATGGATCAACACTGGGATTTGTTACTCCGTGTGATGGAGAGGTATCTCAGGGCCCACTCGGTAATACAACATCACAATGATCCTTGCAAGCAATGTGACTAAGTGTTAGTCACGGGATCTTGTGTTACGGAATGAGTAAAGACACTTGCCGGTAACGAGGTTGAACCAGGTATGGAGATACCAACGATCGAATCTCGGGCAAGTAACATACCGAAGAACAAAGGGAACGTTATACGGGATTGACTGAATCCTTGACAGTGGCATCGTGAGCTAGGTTTATGTGTAGATGAGATCTCGAGTAGAACACAAAGAGTTTGTGGGTGTTGATGCTTAGATTGCTTCCTCCCTTGGTCGTGTTTTGGTTCAGGGGTATTGTGGGATGAAGCGGCCCGGACCAACCTTACTCGTACGCTTATGAGAGACCGGTTCCATCGACTAACGTGTAACCTCGTTGCACAAAGATGGCTGGCGGGTGCCTGTTTCTCCTACTTTAGTTGGATCAGATTCGACAAAGGCGGTCCTTGAGAAGGTTGAAAAGTAACTTATGTATCACCGTTGTGGTTTATGCATAGGTGAGAATTGTTCTTGCTAGATACCCGTAGCAGCCACGTAAAACATGCAACAACAATTAGAGGACGTCTAACTTGTTTTTGCAGGGTATGCTGTGATGTGATATGGCCAGTTACATGATGAGATATATGTGATGTATGAGATTATCATGTGTTGTATAGAATATCACGACTTGCATGTTGATGAATATGGCAACCGACAGGAGCCATAGGGTTGTCTTTAATTATTGTATGACCTACGTGTCAATCATTAAGCGCTATGTAATGCTTTACTTTATCGCTAAATGGTAGCAATAGTAGTAGAAGCATGGTGGGTGCGACAACCCCGATGGCGACACATTTATGGAGATCAAGATGATGGAGATCATGGTGTCGTGCCGGTGACGATGGAGATCATGGCCATATCATGTCACTTATGATATACATGTGATGTTAATCCTTTTATGCACCTTGTTTTTCTTAGGAAGACGGTAGCATTATAAGGTGATCCCTCACTTAAATTTCAAGATGAATTGCGTTCTCCCCGAGTGTGCACCGTTGCAAAAGTTTGTTGTGTCGAGACACTACGTGATGATCAGGTGTGATAGACTCTACGTTCACATACAACGGGTGCAAGCCAGTGTTGCACATGCAGAACACTCAGGTTAAACTTGATGAGCCTAGCATGTATAGACATGGCCTCGGAACACAAGAGACCGAAAGGTCGAGCATGAGTCATATAGTAGATATGATCAACATGATGATGTTCACCATTGAAACCACCTCAACTCACGCGATGACCGGACTTGAGTTGGTGAATTTGGATCATGTGACACTCTGATGACCTAAGGGATGTCAATTTGAGTGGGAGCTTTAGTAATTTTATTAACTAAACACATTATCTTGAACAATAGTCTAAGTAACCTTTGCATATTTATGTTGTAGATCAATGGCTCGCACAGTAGCACCCCTGAATTTTAATGCGTTCCTAGAGAAAGCTAAGTTGAAAGATGATGGAAGTAACTTTGTTGACTGGGCCCGTAATCTAAGGATTATCCTCACGGCTTCCCAGAAATCATATGTCCTTGATGCACCGCTTGGTGACCAACCAGAAGACATGTCATCCGAAGACGTTAAGAACGCTTGGGAGGCACGTTCTGGAGATTACTCAATAGTTCAGTGTGCAATATTGTATGGCTTAGAACCGGGACTTCAAAGACGTTTTGAACTACATGGAGCATATGAGATGTTCCAGGAGTTGAAGTTTATCTTTCAAAAGAATGTCTGGATCGAGACGTATGAGACTTCTGATAAGTTCTATGCTTGCAAAATGGAGGAGAACGGGTCTATCAGTGAACATATACTCAGAATGTCTGGGTATTCGACTCGTCTGGCGGAGTTGGGAATTTCCCTTCCGCCAGAGGCGATCACTGACAGAGTTCTTCAATCACTGTCACCTAGTTACAAGAGCTTTGTGATGAACTATAACATGCACGGGATGAACAAGACAGTCGCCGAGCTGTTTGCGATGCTAAAAGCCGCTGAGTCTAAAATCTAGAAAGAACATCAAGTGTTGATGGTCAATAAAACCACTAGTTTCAAGAAGAATGGCAAGGGCAAGGGCAAGAAGGGTAAAACCAAGAAGGATGCCAAAGCAGTTGCTACTCCTGTAAAGAAGCCCAAGGCTGGACCCAAGCCAGAAACTGAGTGCTTTCATTGCAAGGGAACTGGTCACTGGAAGCGGAACTGCCCCAAGTACCTGGCTGACAAGAAGGTGGCCAACGACAAACAAGGTATATATGATATACATGTTATTGATGTGTACCTTACTGCCTCTCGTTGTAGTGCCTGGGTATTTGATACCGGTTCGGTTGCTCACATTTGCAACTCAAAACAGGAACTACGGAATAAACGAAGGCTGGCAAAGGATGAAGTGACGATGAGCGTGGGAAATCGTTCCAAGGTTGATGTGATCGCCGTCGGCACGCTCTCTCTTCGATTATCATCGGGATTAGTGATGAACCTGAATAATTGTTATTTAGTGCCTTCGTTGAGCATGAACATTATATTTGGATCTTGTTTATTGTGAGACGGTTACTCATTTAAATCCTAGAATAATGGTTGTTGTATTTATATGAGTAATATCTTTTATGGTTATGTACCCAATGTGAGGGGTTTATTCATATTGAATCTTGATAGTGATGATACACATGTTCATAACATTGATGCCAAAAGATGTAGATTTGATAATGATAGTACCACTTTCTTGTGGCACTGCCGTTTGGGTCATATTGGTGTAAAACGGATGAGGAAGCTCCATGCTGATGGACTTTTGGAGTCACTTGATTTTGAATCACTTGACACATGTGAACCATGCCTCATGGGCAAGATGACTAAAACGCCGTTCTCTGGAACAATGGAACGGGCAAGTGACTTATTGGAAATCATACATACTGATGTGTGCGGTCCAATGAATGTTACAGCATGCGGTGGATACCGTTATTTTCTCACCTTCACTGATGACTTAAGTAGATATGGGTATATTTACTTAATGAAACACAAGTCTGAAAAGTTTGAAAAGGTCAAGCAATTTCAAAGTGAAGTTGAGAATCATCGTAACAAGAAGATTAAATTCCTACGATCTGATTGAGGAGGTGAATATCTGAGTTATGAGTTTGGCAGTCACTTAAGACACTGTGGAATTGTTTCACAGTTGACACCGTCTAGAACACCATAGCGTAATGGTGTGTCCAAACGTCGTAATCGAACCTTATTAGATATGGTGCGTTCTATGATGTCTCTTGCTGATTTTCCACTATCGTTTTGGGGTTATGCATAAGAGACAGCTGCATTCACTTTAAATAGGGCACCATCGAAATCCGTTGATACGACTCCATATGAACTGTGGTTTGGCAAGAGGCCAAATTTTTCGTTTCTTAAAGTTTGGGGATGTGATACTTATGTCAAAAAGCTTCAGCCTGAAAAGCTTGAACCCAAAGCGAAGAAATGCATCTTCATAGGATACCCGAAAGAGACAGTTGGGTATACCTTCTATCTCAGATCCGAAGGCAAAGTGTTTGTCGCTAAGAACGGAGCATTTCTTGAGAAAGAGTTTCTCTCGAAAGAATTGAGTGGGAGGAAATAGAGCTTGATGAGGTTATTGAACCTTTACTTCAACTAGAGAGTAGCGCAGCGCAGAAAGATGTTTCTGTGGAGCCTACGACAGTTGAAGAGGAAGTTAATGATGATGATCATGAAGCTTCAGATCAAATTACTATTGAACCTCGTAGGTCGACAAGGGCGCGTACTGCTCCTGAGTGGTACGGCAACCCTGTCTTGGAGGTCATGTTGTTGGACAACAATGAACCTATGACCTATGGAGGAGCGATGATGGGCCCGGATTTCGAGAAATGGTTAGAGGCCATGAAATCCGAGATGGGATCCATGTATGAAAACAAAGTATGGACTTTGGAAGTATTACCTGAAGGGCAAAAGGCCATTCAGAACAAATGGATCTTTAAGAAGAAGACGGACGCGGGCGGTAATGTCACCGTCTATAAAGCTCGACTTGTGGCAAAGGGTTTTTCACAAGTTCAAGGAGTTGACTATGATGAGACCTTCTCACCCATAGCGATGCTTAAGTCTCTCAGAATCATGTTGGCAATAGATGCTTATTTTGACTATGAAATTTGGTAGATGAATGTCAAAACAGCGTTCCTCAATGGTTTCCTTGAGGAAGAGTTGTATATGATGCAATGAGAAGGTTTTGTCGATCCAGAGAATGCTGACAAAGTTTTCAAACTTCAGCGATCCATTTATGGGCTGGTGCAAGCATCTCGGAGTTGGAATAAGCGCTTTGATGAGGTGATCAAAGTGTTTGGGTTTATACAAGTCTATGGAGAAGCTTGTATTTACAAGAAAGTGAGTGGGAGCTCTATAGCGTTTCTAATATTATATGTGGATGACATATTGCTGATTGAAAACAATATAGAAATGCTAGAAAGGGTGAAGGAATATTTGAACAAGAGTTTTTCAATGAAGGACCTAGGAAAAGCTGCTTTGGTATTAGGCATTAAGATCTATAGAGATAGACCGAGACGCTTAATAGCACTTTCACAGAGCACATACCTTGATAAAGATTTGAAGAAGTTCAAAATGGATCAGTCCAAGAAGGGGCTCTTGCCTGTGTTACAAGGTGTGAAGTTGAGTAAGACTCAATGCTTAGTGACTGCAGAAGATAGAGAAAAGATGAGTGTCATCCCCTATGCTTCAGCCATAGGCTCTATCATGTATGCAATGCTATGCACAAGACCCGATGTCAGCCTTGCCATAAGTATGGCCGGAAGGTTTCAAAGTGATCTTGGAATGGAGCACTGGACGGCGGTCAAGAATATCCTTAAGTACCTGAAAAGGACTAAGGAAATGTTTCTCGTTTATGGAGGTGATGAAGAGCTTGTCGTAAAGGGTTACGTCGATGCAAGCTTTGACACTAATCCGGATGACTCTAAGTCACAAACCGGATACGTATTTATTCTCAACGGGGAAGCGGTAAGTTGGTGCTGTTCCAAGCAAAGCGTGGTAGCCGACTCTACATGCGAAGCAGAGTACATCGCAGCCTCGGAGGCAGCGAAGGAAGGTGTCTGGATGAAGCAGTTCATGACAGAATTTGGAGTAGTGCCCAGTGCACTAAATCCAATGACTCTGTTCTGTGACAACACTGGTGCCATTGCTCTGGACAAGGAACCAAGGTTTCACAAGAGGACCATACACGTAAAGCAACACTTCAATTCCATCCGCGATTACATCGAGGAGAAGGACATAAATATTTGCAAAGTGCACACGGATGTGAATATTGCAGACCCGTTGACTAAACCTCTTCCAAGGGCTAAACATGATCAACACTAGAACTGCATGGGTGTTCGATTCATTACAATGTAAATCACATAGTGATGTGAACTAGATTATTGACTCTAGTGCAAGTGGGAGAATGTTGGAAATATGCCCTAGAGGCAATAAATAAAGTGTTTATTACTATATTTCCTTGTTCAATGATAATTGTTTATTATCCATGCTATAATTGTATTGATTGGAAACACATTACATGTGTGGATAAATAGATTGGAAACACATTACATGTGTGGATAAATAGACAACACTTAGTCCCTAGTATGCCTCTAGTGAACTAGCTCGTTGATCAAAGATGGTCAAGGTTTCCTAGCCCTTGACATGTGATGTCATTTGATAACGGGATCACATCATTAGGAGAATCATGGGATGGACAAGACCCAAACTATAAACGTAGCATTTGATCGTGTCAGTTTATTGCTATAGTTTTCTGCATGTCAAGTATATGTTCCTATGACCATGAGATCATGCAACTCACGGACACCGGAGGAATGCCTTGTGTGTATCAAACATCGCAACGTAACTGGGTGACTATAAAGGTACTCTACAGGTATCTTCGAGGGTGTCTATTGAGTTGGCATGGATCAACACTAGGATTTGTTACTTCGTGTGATGGAGAGGTATCTCAGGGCCCACTCTGTAATTCAACATCACAATGAACCTTGCAAGCAATGTGACTAAGTGTTAGTCATAGGATCTTGTATTACGGAACGAGTAAAGAGACTTGCCGATAACGAGGTTGAACCAAGTATGGAGATACCGATGGTCGAATCTCGGGCAAGTAACATACCGAAGAACAAAGGGAACGTTATGCGGGATTGACTGAATCCTTGACATAGAGGTTCGACTGATAAAGATCTTCATAGAATATGTAGGAACCAATATGGGCATCCAGGTCCCGCTATTGCTTATTGACCGTAGAGGTGTCTCGGTCATGTCTACATAGTTCTCGAACCCGCAGGGTCTGCACACTTAAGGTTCGGTGACGTTTTGGTAGTATAGAGTTATGTATGGTGGTGACCGAAGGTTGTTCGAAGTCCCGAATGAGATCCCGAACGTCACGAGGAGCTCCAGAATGGTCCGGAGGTAAGGATTGATATATGGGATAATAGTGTTTGGTCTCCGGAAGGGTTCCGGAATTCACCGGAAATAGTTTCGGATGTTTCCCTAAATGTTCGGGGTATAGGAACACATTATTTTGGCCAAGGGGTAAAGCCCATGAGGCTTTAGGAAGGTGCAAAAGCTGTTTTGCGGAGGCCAGGGGCCAGACGCCAGCCCTGGCGTCTAGGGCCAGACGCCGAGGACCTTGGCGTCTGATCCTGAAGTCCGAGAAGGACTCTTGCCTTGCGGGCAAACCGACCTTGAGGAGGATTTTTATCCAAGTTTCGACCCCAGGGCTCAGCATATAAATAGAGGGGCGAGGCTAGCACTTGGGACACATCAAGAAACCCTAAGACACGTGTTGCCTCTCCTTTAGTTCGTAGTTTCTCCTCTAGATCGGTTTTAGCGGCGAAGCCCTGCTGGAATTGCTCCACCACCATCGCCGCAACGCCGTCGCGCTACCGGAGAACTCGTCTACCTCTCCGCTCCCTCTTGCTGGATCAAGAAGGCGGAGATCATCATCAAGCTATACGTGTGCTGAACGTGGAGGTGTCGTCCGTTCGACGCTAGATAGGGACGGATCGTGATTGGATCGCAGGACGCTCGGCGATTTGGATCGCGAAGACGTTCGACTACATCAACCGCGTTTCTTAACGCTTTCCGCTTAGCGATCTACAAGGATACGTAGATCCACTCTCCCTCTTGTAGATGCTCATCACCATGGATAGATCTTGCGTGTGCGTAGGAATTTTATTGTTTCCCATGCAACGTTCCCCAACAATTGGACCATCCATGGTGGAAGATATGGGGAAGAAGAGAGGAGAAAGGGAGATGAACAGGGGAATGGCCGCAGTTACTGTAGCAGTCGCGGTACTGTAGCATTTTCATCGCGCGAACCGCCACGAGGTGCGAACGGTTTGGGCCTTTACTCCCGGTTTTACCCACGAACCGGGACTAAAGGAGCTCGCACCAGGCGAACGGTTGCCACCACCCGTTTAGCCCCGGTTCGTGGCGCAAACCGGGACTAAAGGGTACTAGCGAAACGAGACAAAAGCCCTGGCCTCACGAACTGGGACCTATGCAGCCTTTGGTCCCAGTTCGTAAGGGAACCGGGATTAATGCCCTTATCCTGGCCTCAACCCAAGCCCTGTTTTCTACTAGTGTTGTACGACCAAGCATCCCCTGATTGGAGATATTTACGTTAGATGCTCCACATTTTAATTAATTTTCCTTTTCCATACTGACATGTGGAACCCACATTTCTAATTTTAGGTTTTATTGTAACTAAATGAAATCTGCATATTTATTCACACACAAAACATACTTCGTGGTGTACATGAAACGTATGTAAGACGTATCGCAGTACCAGTTCACCAACTTTAAGGACCGTATTGAAGCGGTATTTGAAGCGGTATTTCAAGTTCTGGGACAGTATTAAAGCAACTTTTGAGTTTGAGGACCATTGTCGACATCACCACCAAGTTGAAGGATCATACATGCATTTTACTCTCGAACTCATGACCCTTGCACTAAGTACTAACCCTCTAGCCAACTAAACCAGGGTCCTTGTTTGTTTAAAACAGGATAGGTTCCTTTAAATAGTCCCATATCACGTTTTTATATCCCATTGCGCCAAAAAAAAATAAGAGCACAGTACAGACGCAAATGATCATGTATACACGCATACACTTATTCCTACAAACACACACGCGTAGACGCTATTCCTATGAGCACCTTTAAGAAACGGAGCTGGCATATCATCTTGAGATTGACGAAGTCATCATAGGCGTCTCATAATCGACGGGGGTGTCTTCTCCCACTAAACATGCATCACCGGAAATTCTGAAATAAATATAGAAATGATGCAAGCACCAGGATTTGAACCCTAGTGGGCTATTGTTACCACTATCCTCCTAACCATTCAATTACAGATTGGTTCTCCATTGCACCAATTAATACTAGTTAATATAACTTAGATGGTGTATAGAAAAATTAATTGATACGAGTGAGCTATGTATGATAAGGTTAATAATTTAGAATTGGTCATTAAAGATTGACTCGAGATTGATCCTGACTAACTCTTTCCTATAGTACATTAATTAAATGTCACATGATGTTTTTTGATACATTCACATTACGAGATTCCTTAGTTACGATCGATTAGTATGGCAAGAAAAATCGATAATAAAAACCAGTTTGAAGTGAGATTTGCATTGAAATATCGGTGAGGAAGGAGGGGATACGAGACGAACGACGTACCAACTCCCTCTTTAGGGTGGAGGTACGTAGGCTTCCTAGCTTGGATGTGTACGCACAAAAAAGGACGCAGGAGTCCAAGGACGTTAAAAAAGACCAACATGGCCTCACGCTTTCTCACATATAAGATTGAATAATTAGCTAAAAAGTAGGTTTTGCTTGCCGCTGTTGTTATTCTAGGTTATTTATTTAATGTTTTGTTACTTTATTTTTCTAGTAATATTCTTTTTGGAATAGAAAAATCAGAATTCATCCAAATCAATTGACCTCGGACCGCATCACATGGTCTACACTGGGTCTAGAAAAACTCTACCCTCAACCAATCCATTGTTTGACATGTTGAAATATAGGAGATATACCTGGGAGGGTCGAGGGTCTTTAGCGTGCTTGTCAATCTAGGAGTGTGCTATTTTTTTATCTCTCGTTGCAATGCATGGGCATTTTTGATACAATTAAAACATAAATTTGGGTTTTCAGGTCCCATGAAAGCATTACCACTTCTAGGTCCACACTGAAGTTTATCGGAACAAAACACATAGTACAACATGTCGGCATTACAATAACCATCAGTCCAACAATTTGATGTTTTATGCCACAATCACACCCACATACATAATAATAATGTTTCTATGCCTCCGATGATTGCTCCCATGGGGAGCTTGGCAACTCCATCCATGGAGGACTGCTTCCAGGAGGAGGCACGTTGATGACTTGAGTTGGTTCAAGACCAGGAGGAGGAGCGACTAGAGTATTGGTTGCCTGGGATTGGGAACTCTGCCCAATCAAGCAGGACAGGGAGTTCACCATAGTCATGAGATCCTCTTCGTCCACCATATTCATGACCTCGTTGTCACTCAACAAGTTTTCGCGTAGCTGCTCAAGTGCCACCATGTCCGATGAGATGTTGTCGTTACTCGACAGCAAGGTCTTGCTGCCAATCAAGTCATACGTCTTAGGCAATGATGAGTAATCAGTGCTAGGAGATAAGTTCCATGAATTGATCTGATTGTCAAAGAAGTTTCCCAGGTTACTATTCATGATACCAGCATTAGAGTTGGACATGGAGGTGGGTTGCGACTCGCGAGGCGTTAGCAAAAAGTGTTTCCAGTTAAACATGTCATTTAGTGGAGCTCGCCGCCCTGAAATGCAAAGGTGGTCAGATTAGTTAATGGTACTAATCACTCAACTCACGTGCATTACTAATTACCCATGTCTCATGCATACTCAACGATATATCTATAAAACAAACTTTCTGAAAGTGTCACTTCTGAACTTTACCTGAGCGTTGGAAGTGTACACCTTGCTTGGCTCCAAAATCATTTAGTCCTAATGTCATTGTTCCAGTTGGCACCGGTTGAAATGGCAACAACTGCCCAGTTTGTCGAGTCCCAAACAGGTTGTCATAATCGCTGCGATATGAATTTTCATTGCTCGAACTCAATGGGGTAACAGACACTGCACAACCTTTTCCAAAACAAGGACTCTCTGGATTGACATTGTTCTTTTGACTTAATAAATATAGACGTTGGTCTGTGTAGAGGAGATTCTCAATGTGCTTGTCCATTATTCCTGGGCCACACTCCAGAACATAATGCAAACGATATCCATATAATGCAAACGTATTGAAATTATGTTGCAGTTGTAATCTGGCCAGTTGATGGCTTTGTTGATTCAATGCATTAAAAAAACCGGGCTCATCTTGAGGCTGTGTTTTTTAAAAATAAATTTAAACGAAGCTAGTTTATTCAGACATATACACGTAGTAGTGTGCAGATAACATCAAACACCATGTTATGTAAAGAACATTAATTCATTCCAACTCTCAAGTAGTCCACATAAATAAAATAATCCATATGATTAACTTAGAATCATCACTGGATTTTAGCCGTAGACCTGAGAGTATATAAGTTTGACCATGAACTGTTGATCTTTAAATGGAACCCCTTCGGTGCTTCCAACATTTTGTGAATGATACCGGGAATAGTGAAAGAAATGTATCTAGGGCTTGGTCATCTAGAGGATATTTTGACATAACTATTAGTTTAAAAACAATTAACTTGTGGTGAAATAACATTTTAGTTTTTTTAGGTCTATACATACACTATAGTTTGTTTTGTTTTGTGCATTAGTTATGTGAGCGCATAAGTATCTGAAATCTACTTTGTCCATTGTCTATCCAATCAATATGAAATACTAGAAGATGAACTGATATTTTGAGGATAGTAGTTGTTTGTGTGTGATTATTTAAATTTACATATTAGATATGTTAAATATATGTTTAATTGGCATTAGAACTATAGCATTCAGAATGCAAGAGAAGATGAGAATATAATAGGGGGTCATACGACCCCCCTCCCCACGGTCTAACCCTGAGAATAACTGGGAGAAACCGGTGCGACTGCAACGGAGGCAAGACCTTTCTCTCGTGTTGCAGCGTGGTAGATGATGGAGGGTGACGATTCTAATCCAATGTAGGGCAAAAGGATTGTGCCCAGAGCTTAGAGTGAATACTCCATAAAGTGGGTCATTATAGTTCTAAGAGATGAAGTTATTGTTTTGTGTTGCTGGAGTGTTGCATGACATGAAACGGAAGTAAGGTCTCCAACTAGGTTGACGTGATGCTCGTAGTTAGAGTTGCATGGATGTTGGGATGATAGCTTGGATCGCGGTGTGTTGCTCGTGGATGCAAGTAGTTGGTGATAGATACCTTAGGTTACAAGGCAATGGCAGCATACGGCAATGTGGTGCGATCGTGAGTTGTGGATATCAAGGCATCTTCCCACATGGAGGTGAAGGTTAGCTACATTGTGCATAATGATTGAGGAAGTATCAGGATGATTGGAGGCCCTAGGGAGGAGTTGGTCCTCAGAGTTTAGGAGGTTCTGGGCAATACACAGTTCTAGAGGCACACATTTACCGCGAGGAAAGTCAGAGGCATCCTAAACCTGCTTATCCCATGGTGTTGCTTTAGTTTATCTTGCCCTTCATTGGTGATGGTATAGAGCGGCATGGTATGGTGGGGCATGATATTTTGTCGTTCGTGCTTCCTAAAAGCATATTGAGGTCTTAATCCACACCGTTGGAAGAGCTCGCCCGATCTGTCTAACTCGTTGGAGGCTAGGAGACTAGATGGTGGGGGGCATTTTTGTCGGCATACATTAGTGTGTCGGTGTGCTTGCTAACGCGCGAGTGGTGGGTCAGTGTCATTTGTATCTAGTTTTATCCCGGTTTTCTCTAATTAATTGTGCAATTTAATAATTCTTATTAAACAAGCAATGCTTCCACTAGGTTAGCTTGGAAAAGGAGTTTTCCAAGTGTGATGTGGAAAAGCATTCATTCTTACTTTGGTAATGAATATATATTACCTGTGTGTACTTGCTTGTCCACCAGTAAAATCCGTAGTTGCAAGCCACCTAGTGCTCCTCCGTGGTTGTGGATTCGTTTCTATGAAAAATCGTGGCACCGCAGACACCTAATTGGGCAGGTAACATATAACTAGTAAAACCATAAAAATCATAACTAGTAATAATTGAGAAATTGGATAGTATGCAATGGTACAACAATATAGAACGACATCTACTTTGGTTATCATTACAATTTGTTCATTATTATTCATTGACATATGTTGTATAATATGAAATCCATCATACGCTTCAATTTACTTTACTAGACAAAAGAAATTTTCACATATTAACCTGATAATCTTAAGAATATGTGAAATACAATCTTTCACTCACCATAATGTCCAGCATCCCGGGTAAATCTTTCGGGCAAATTATTCTCAAGGCACAAATGTCTGAACATTTTATCTCTACTTTTCTCTTCAGGCCTTCATGAAGTATTTCCCATGCCAACTTGTGCTTGGAAACATAAAATTTTGCAACAATATCTCCTTCATATATTGATTTCCACTATCAATATATAAAAGTGGTCTTAGCACTCAGCCAATATCCAAGGACCAATTTTATTATTTTAATAAAATTATAATATGATAAGTTATTATCATCTTTACTATAGTAAATACAATTCAAAAAATGCATTGCCTCATAATTTTTTCAAACATATTAGTAATTATCTCATAGCAACAGAAAAGAAGTTTGAAATTAGTAAACAAGTGTAACAATGGTTGTGTGCATCTGAAGTAGTATGATATCTACGTTTGATACCAAAGTAATATATACAAATATTAGGTGTTTCATCTAGTGTACATTATACAAAAATTACATGAGTCCAGTGAAATTATCTCCCAGTCGCCAATCCTAAGAGAGGAAGCTTGAAAACTGGAAGCCTGTAACTTTTGTGAAGGGGGCTTCCTTCCTTGTATTGTAGTAGATGTTGTTGGTAAAGCACATGTAGTTTGCTTTCCTTTTCCTTTGGAGCTCAGCGTGATCTTCTTTTGTATAAGCTCCAAAAAAGCTGGTGTTTTGGTCAAGTTTAAACCTATTGGCTCGCACCCATGAATGGATTTCCAAGACAAGAGCTCATTGACCACATCATTACCTTCATTTGACTGTTGTGGTGAATTGTAAAAGAAAGTGTTACAAAGAAACAATACAAATATAATTATGTCACAAAGAGACAATATAATAGTAATACAAATATAAATTTACTTTAATTTATTATGTCCAAGTTTTGTATCTATAGTAAACACAAACAATTTACGAGCAAACATAATGATAGACAGACAACACAAAATTATTTACTTTCCCGCAAAGAAGGTTGTCACAATCCCAATTTGATCGCAAGATTATGTGTCTTAATCAATCTAAATAAATTGGAATGGTTCTATAATTCATATCAGTAGAATATATATTATTTTAAGGTTTTGGTGGTCGTTATCCCAAGATTTGTGATCTTACCATAGGAGTTCTGATATGACTCGGAATTGTGATTCTCGCAACCTTGGCCCCATATACAAAATATGTAAAATACTACAAGAATTTAAACTTTGAATGGGACTACATGACAGGATGGGTGATTTACTAGATATAAATATGTTTTTCAAAACTATTAGATGGAACCATTGGAAGACCACATTAATTATGAATGGTTATTCACCTCAGTTGTCATTAACCCAATATACGGCGTCAAGTGTCATGTCCATTGAAGAAGAGGACATAAACAATTACTACCAAAGTCACAAATTACTAATGAGAAGCCATGTATTTGCCTTTATATGTGTCATTTACATATGGGGACCGGTTTCATCTGACCTTGCACTAGAGTTTTAGCATTTGATCCAAATTTAAATATCTCATCTCTAACATTTTGGTTCCCTTTTTTCTGACATTGCAATTTGAATTATTCTAATACATTGGTATGGAAGTAACTTAACATGTGATTGATGTATCGAGACAGAAAAATACTAACTCTCTATTAAGATAAATGTGTAATTTGCAGTTATCATTTTCCTATATCATGATACTCCTAGTACAAGCACGTATTGACAAGCTTGTGAGGTCAAGAGAACTCTATGTTAGTCTTGGTGATATCTCGTGACATGATTATCAAGAGGATGTTATATATCTGGTAGGTGTTGTTAGTACGAAATAAAATATTAGCCCATGTGATAGTAAAATATATAAGACCCCCCGACCCTCGTGTGCTTGCCAAAATATAGTACATATAGATTATTATTATTATTATTTGCAAAACTCGAGACTTCTTAAGTTTGAGAAATTTTATAAATAAAATTATCAACACTATTAATATTAAATAAGTACAACGTAAAATTATATTCCACAATGTACATAGTGTTTCAAAAATCTTGTAGAGATATTTATATCAAAAATTTAGTCAAAGTTGACAACACGTGATTTTAAAAAAGTATAGGAACTATTTTATGGAACAAAGGGTAACTAATTAAGTGCATCTTAGTCAAAGTACTTATTAATGTCTTCACAACTAATTGCTTGAATTTTTTAAATCTTTAATAATGAATACATGAATCATAGTTTTTTAAGATTCTTATTCTCAATAAGAATATTTAAGAACTACATATTTATATGTCATCAATTTTATAGGAAATCGGCCATCTATTGAACCATGTTTTCCACTCATTGGACTAGGATCAAGGAATTTTCATGTGTTGTGTGGAATGGACTACCCCTCCCCCGACCCCAAACCATCAGGCCCTCGAGGCAAGGACTTCAAGAAAACTACGTTTGCAAGCAATTGCATTCTTGTCAAATTCATCGTGTTTTATGTGTGTTTGCACCTTCCTTTTTTAATCTATAGAGCCCCTAAAATGTTTTTACTAGGAAAAGCCAACCACAAATCTTCTATAATAATCTACTTCAAACACACTCCTAAACTCTAATGTTGGTTGAGTGCCTAGAGAGGAAAATCGTATACTAAAGGCATATCTTCATGCCACTTTCATAGTTACCGAGGCTTACTTTCTAAATTGAAAGTGTCACTCTCTTTATCTCTCTCTCTCTAACCGCTATATCTTATAGGACTTAGGGTAGATCTAACATCAGTCCATTGTGCATGTACAAAAAAGTGATGAAGACTACCACATTTCAAAATGGTAGGATCTTTGAATCATTTGGATGGAATGGTTTAAACTTTAACAGAAGTGCTACTTCTGATGAGTTTATGAATTTTGTATGGGCAATTACTTCAATTTTTGGAGAAATAAATTAGTGAGGTCTTTTTTTTGGGTGACAATTTACATAAGCCCATATTAAGATTATATGGACAATAACTAATAAAATAAATATATTATCCCACATGTTTTTGTATGTGCATTCAATGTTCTTTTCTCCAATATGGATACATGCACCTATCTTTGTTTAGTGTGCAAGGAGGTTCATAATTTATGATCAAGGTACTAAATTCATAGAAGGCTACTATGAATCACGCTAACCACCTTCCACACTCATAGGACTGCCACATCTTATCTATGTAGAGGAGAAATTGATGAATTACATGTGTCACTAGATGATATCACGAATATATGATACATGTACATCAAACCTCAAACTATGTGCACCTAAACATTCAAAACTAAGGATAAAATATAACTTCTTAGTAGTAAAGGTCTGAAATATGGTACGTCCTATAGAAACAAATTTACCCATTGTGTTACATAACAGAGTTCTTGCGAGGGTGTTAAAAATAGATTGCACTTAAATTGACTCTAAATAATAGTTATTTTCATATATTTTTTGCTATATTAGACAAACTTTGGCCGTATAGATATAGTTGTTAGAAAATTAACACGCGCTAATCTCTGGTTATCTATATTTAATGTACAAGGGGGTTCCAAAATTAGTGTTGGTCCTTGCCTAGACCAGTAGAGTAGATTTAGCTACCAAGCCTAGTTTTTACGAGCTCGTTGTGTTTACTTTCTAGCCAATCACTGTTCAACTAGCTGGAGAGTATTTTTTTCTTCATCATATGCGGAATGGGAGACCTTCCACCTATGTTTGGACGAAGGAGGGTTGTCGCCCTAATAAGGTATGGGCCCTAAAATTCCTATACTAATGGATGAAATTAACATCTTAGCTTTTGAGAAGTTGTGATGTGATTTAGGATATACGCTAATCCACATGAAACATGTGACGAGGGGTAGTTAGTCTAACAAACAACCCTTCCTTGATCATATAACTAATGCAGATCATAGATTGTGTTATTGCAAAGACTCCCCATAGCCAAAATTGAAGATCCTATTGTTTAGATACAATATTCATGGTTAACAACACACAAATTCTTTTGCACCGGATCTATGTCATGACATGCATTGTTCTCATAAATATTCAGATAACAACGAGTGGGTGGGTGGTGTAACATGTGAGAAAACACATAATTTAAAATCATACTTCGTCAAAATAGATAAAAGATAACTATTATGTTCCTTGTCAAAATCTCACCTAAAAACCGTCGAATATCAGAGCATGTACACATGAATCAACCTTCTTGCTATATATATATATATATATATATATATATTATAAATGATATAGTTCCAAAGCAATATATCAAAAACTAAATTGCATATCTCAAGTGAATTGAAGAACACAAAAGCAAGGTGCCCGTCAAACCACACACAAAACTATGTGCATAGTATGAAGTGGCTAGAAAGAACTAGAAATTGAAAGCGGTAAAGAAAGAAGAAGAGTTCAATCTTTGAGGAAACAAATGAATACCAGCGTATACTCACGTGGATCAACTTCTTGAATGGTGACACCTCATCCTCTCCCTTGTTCTCATTGTTGGCATACCAACACTGCTCTTGCCCTGTCACAGTCCAATCTATGGCATGCATCATGTTCTTGAAAATAAAAAGCACTGTTGTTTGGTTTGTAAGAATTTTTGGTTATTATTGGAGAGATTTCACGGTAGAATACGGTGAACTAATAGTTAGGGTCCTTGGCGAGGGAAAGGAGGCAACCTGGATTCTATAAGAGGAACAACGAAGAAGTAGTTGTCACTTTGCATCAAGGCCACGTCCCAAGGGTTTGAGTGCCATGTTTTACTTCCATGTAGTTGTAGCCAAGTGTCATACCATATGTTGCACCTAAGAAAAATGTGGGATGCGCAAAAAATGAATTGATCTGCCAAACTAATGCATTAATTAAATGTGCAAACCTTATCTCGTATCCACGGGGGATATGTGGGTAATAAACGAGGCGCCGAATGAACTTTTATATCTAGCCGACAATATTGTGTCTTGTCAACCTTGTCCATTATGTAGAAGATATATCAATATATATAAAATCAAGCATCCTAAAATACTATAAACATGAATGTATGAAAAAATCCAATCAACAGTAAATAATATTTAGTTTTATAGGTATTTATTTTACAAAAAATAATAAGTCTTCATTTACTTTTTACATATGTAGGCGAAATTTTATATTTTAAAATGTGTTTCATAGATCATTGATGTTGCCGCTAGTTCCACGTTTACACCTCTTTATGATTATTTGTATCCTATTTTATCATGATGTGTATATGAATACAGCCCAAACTATGGGTAGAATTCTTCACATGCACGCAGACATGGTTAGATGTTGGTCATTTAGAAAAATAGCAATGTGAAAGATATTGACGAGTGACTGCCGTATCTTACTCGATGACGACTATCATGTGTTTTGTCCATTGACATTACATGCACGGATTCAAGAATAGACCAAGATCTTGACATACATATTGCGTGAATATGATTTAATGTGCTCTGCCACCTAATACGGGATATTGATGCTACATTGCTATCTCTAACTTCTCACAATAGTTAACAATAACTTTTTTGCTAGGGAATTGTATCCTTGTTGCGACTAGTGTAAGAATATATACAAAGTTTATGTATATAAAATTTTAAAATAAACTAAGGACTGAGAAATTTAAGACCAACCTTCATATTTATTTCACGGGTAACCATGGAGAACTCCTCTTTGAATCACCCCCCACACACATTATTGGGTATTGTCCCATTGAAGATGAAATCATTCATGGGAGTCCATATAAGTGATACCCACAAATTTAAATTTCAAATTGCATCACCTCGTCAATCTCATTGTTTTATAGAACTTAACCAGTAGTATGTTTAGCATGGTTGATCTATTCAAGGAGAAAATCAATGAGAGAAAATGCTTACCACATGGAATGTAACATTTTATCTCCTTATTCTAAAATTGTCATCGAATGTAGCAAACACTTTACCACCTCATTTTACAATGATAAAATTATTGGATTGACTTAAAAGGCACCAACAATTACATGCAAGATGCAATGTTGTTACATCATTGCATCCTTTTGAACAATAGACGAGGAAACTGTTATGTGCTCTCACAATTCTAAAAAAAGTGGAACCAAAAAGCGTTCAACTGCTTGGTTAGAATGTATAATACATGTAAAAATAAATACCAATATACAATGCTATGTGAACCTTCCAATGTTACATATCAAGCGGGGTCACCAAGGGAATGTAAGATCGGTTGGAACTAGCCTCTCCTGTGACATCTCTATGAGGATGTATGCGGTCACCATATGGTGGTGCTTCCTTTGAACATACCCCATATAATTTTATATTGCGTGTGTTAACTTGTCCCTATATTGGACCACTCTTCGAAATCTATGTAATAAGGCTCACAAAGATTCTTCACTACATACACCGATTCTGATGACGAAGTGTGGTTTTGGGAATCATCTTGGTTCCAAGGCCTTCACGTTAAATATATAGTGCCAGGTATTTTTAATGAAATATATAAGAAGAAGGAACACATATAGTTGTAAAGGATTTGGAAGACAAGTCTTAGATCGTACACACTAACTTCAACAATGAATTCTTAGTTCAGATCATTCAAGAACTCATTAGCTTAACAAGTATGGTTCTGCATGTTGTCCTAATCCCTAGGGTTGCTAATTCAATTTGATGGATGTTCTTATTTGCATTTGCAGGGTAAGCAACATCATACATGAGAGCAATTTGTATGGTCCCTATTTTCACTCCTCGCATTTTTCCGGGATTTCTCTCCCAGCTATTTCTTTTAATGTTCATTGGTTTCTCTTTGGATATTTGGTGGATATCGATGCTCATCTATCGATCCTCTTCTCCTCGAACCCAGATATTCTATTCAAGTTATGATTGCCACCAAAGATCTTGTCCCTCGGGTTTACCCTTAAAACTCTTTAACTCAAATTTTGGAGAATTAAACTCTAGTCTAACCATTAAAAAGGATTCCAAGTTTCATATCCTTTAACCATTCTCCAAAACTCCAAGAAAGCTCAAGATATACGACTATATTGCCATCTCATGTAGAAAAATTTCAAGTAACAAATAATTCATGAGATTTTTATTTGTATGACCCTTAGTGCCTACTCTTCCTCTGTTTTGCCCAAGCTAACATTTTTTGCTCACTTTTTCCCTCCATCGCGCCACCCACCCTTACCAATGCCCAAACATGGCTTTGTTGTTGGTCAAGGGAGTTGATTGGTAGTCGACGTTGTTACTGACGAGCGGGACACAACGTGCCATGTGGCGCTCTCACAATTCGGGTATGCGCCTGCATGCATGTGTAGTCACATCGCAATCACGTCAGAATTTTCACACCATGCGGTTTCCCATGCGAGGAGTCGCATCGCCAGTGTGCCTGCCAGGCACCTATTAATGCATTTTATACTCGCGCGGCGCACCAACATTCATCCACTCCTGTCTGAATCCCCTCCCCTCCCCTCATCACCCACAACCTTATTTGTCATGCGCCTTCACCAAAACCTATCTACCTCCACCAAACCCTAGCCGCCTCCCCTTTCACAGCCGGAGCAATGGCCAGTCACGGTGATGGGGCGGGAAGCAGCAGCCAGGAGCAGCACCACGCTTTGTTCGTTAAGGGCATGATACGTCTCCAATATCTATAATTTATGAAGTATTCATGCATGTTTACAATAATTCTATATGATTTTGGTATGATTTTATTAAAACTAACCCGGACTAACGCTGTTTTTAGAAGAACTACCATGATGTCGTTTTTTGTGTAGAAATAAAAGTTCTCGGAATGGGCTAAAAATTTAGTATGATTTTTTTGACCAAAAGAAACCCCTGAAGCATTGGAGTTGGGCCAGAAGAGCCATGAGGATGTCACAAGCCTGCCAGGTGCAGCCCCCTGGCCGCACCTAGCAGGCTTGTCACCGCCTCATGGCCCCCCTTGATGTAAGATCGACGCCAAAAATTCCTATAAATATAGAAACGTCCAAAAAGAAACATAGATCGGGAGTTCTGCCATCGCAAGCCTCCAGAGCCACGAAAAACCAATCGGGAGCCCGTTCTGGCACCCTGTCGGAGAGAGAAACCATCACCGGAGGCCATGTTCATCATCCCGGCGGTCTCCATGACGAGGAGGGAGTAGTTCACCCCCAGGGATGAGGGTATGTACCAATAGTTATGTGTTTGATCTCTCTCTTGTGTTCTTGAGATGACACGATCTTGATGTACCGCGAGCTTTATTGATATAGATGAATCATATGGAGTTTTCCCCTCTCTATCTTGTTGTGATGAATTGAGTTTTCCCTTTGAAGTTTTCTTATCGGATTGAGTCTTTAAGGATTTCAGAACACTTGATGTATGTTTTGCGATGGTATATCCGTGGTGACAATGGGATGTTCTATTGATCCACTTGATGTATGTTTTGGTGATCAACTTGCGGGTTCCGTGACCTTGGGAATCTATGCATAAGGGTTGGCACATGTTTTTGTCTTCACTTTCCAGTAGAAACTTTGGGGCACTCTTTGAAGTTCTTTGTGTTGGATTGAACATGATGAATATGAAATTATGTGATGCATATCATATAATCAAGACCATGGGTACTTGCGGTGACATTGGAGTATCTAGGCGACATTAGGGTTTTGGTTGATGTGTATCTTAAGGTGTTATTTTAGTACGAAGTCTAGGGCTGTTTGTGACACTTATAGGGATAGCTCAAAAGATTGATCGGAAAAGATAACTTTGAGGTGGTTTCGTACCCTACAATAATTTCTTCCTTTGTTCTCCGCTATTTGTGACTTTGGAGTGAACTCTTTGTTGCACGAGAGGGATGTATATATGATTCAACTATGTTAATACTGTTGAGAGAAATTGCACTAGTGAAAGTATGGACCCTAGGCCTTGTTTCCAAGCATTGATACAACGTTTTTCTCGTTGTTTACTACTTGTTACCTTGCTGTTTTATATTTTTCAGATTACAAAAACCTATATCTACCATCCATATTACACTTGTATCATCATCTCTTCGCCGAACTAGTGCACCTATACAATTTACCATTGTATAGGGTGTGTTGGGGACACAAGAGACTCTTTGTTATTTGGTTGCAGGGTTGTTTGAGAGAGACCATCTTCATCCTACGCCTCCCACGGATTGATAAACCTTAGGTCATCCACTTGAGGGAAATTTGCTACTGTCCTACAAAACTCTGCGCTTGGAGGCCCAACACGAGTCTACAAGAAGAAGGTTGTGTAGTAGACATCAGGGCATCCCACGCACCCTCCGGGTCGACAAGGTGTCGCTCCTCGCCCGTTGCAGCGTCATGGTGCTGCCGGACACGCGCATGCCGAATGGCTGGCACATGAGCTCGGGGAGGGGCTCGCGGTGGAGCATGTCCTCACCGTCGGCACGCCAGCGATGTCACACGAGATAGCGCAGGAAGGCTTGCCACCGGAGGAGCGGTCCAAGCCGTGCTACCCACTCAACAGCCAGCGGTGGCCAGATATCCTGGTGGAGGAACACGCCGCCCAGATCTAGCACTTCGAGTGGTGGCCGGAGATCCTGACGGAGGAACACGCCGCCCACATCCAGCACTTCGACGACCGCTACCCGGCTTCATGGAACAACATCAATGAGAGGAATGCCTTTTGGGAAGGGCGTACCTTCCCTGATATCATGGTTGCAGGCCGCGCACAGCTCGGTTTGGAGGAGGGCGACCGGGTTTCGCCGCCACGAGCCACGCCTCAACTCATGCCGTGGGTCACACCCACATCTGCAGGAGGCGGCGGCGGTGCCAGTAGCAGCCGGGGCCTCCGCGTTCCAAAGCCGAAGCCAGGACGAGCTCTACAATGCGCAACGTCGGCCTACGCATCCCAAAGCCAGAGCGAGGGACGAGCTCTGGAGTGTGACGTGGCTTGAGACTGTGTCGATATTTCCCCAAAGAGGAAGGGATGATGCAGCACAACAGCAGTAAGTATTTCCCTCAGTTATGAAACCAAGGTATCAATCCATAGAGGAAGGTCAAGAACCTACATAAACGGCACCTGCACACAAATAACAAATGCTTGCAACCCGACGCGTAAGAGAGGTTGTCAAGCTCTCAACGATAAAAACATAGATTAGGTAGTGATAGTTTTGGCAAATAGATCTCGCAAGAACACAAAATAAAATGGGTCAATAAAAAGTGCAGCAAGGTATTTTTGGATTTTTTGGATTAATAGATCTTAAAACAAATGACAAAATAGTAGACCGGAAAGCAATATGTTCGAAAAGTAGACCCGGGGGTTGTAGGTTTCACTAGTGGCTTCTCTCATGAGTATAGTGCACGGTGGGTGAACAAATTACTGTTGGGCAATTGATAGAAGATCAAATAATCATGAAGATATCCAGGAAATGATCATTATATAGGCATCATGTCCAAGATAAGTAGACCGAAACGATTCTGCATCTACTTCTATTACTCCACACATCGACCGCTATCCAACATGCATCTAGTGTATTAAGTTCGTGGGAAAATGGAGTAATGCAATAAGAACCGTGACATGATGTAGAAAAGATCTATTCATGTAGGAATAGACCCCATCTTGTTATCCTTAATGGCAACGGTACATGCATGCCTTGCTACCCCTTCTGTCACTAGGAAAGAACACCGCAAGATCGAACCCATCACAAAGCACCTCTTCCCATGGCAAGAAAAATCGATCTAGTTGTCCTAACTAAACCAAAGATTCGAAGAAGAAATACGAGGCTATAAGTAATCATGCAATATAAGAGATCAAAGAATACTCAAATCATATTCATGGACACAGACATTGATCATGAACTCAAAATTCATCAGATCCCAACAAACACACTGTAAAAGTCATTACATCGAATAGATCTCCAAGAGACCATTGTATTGAGAATCATAAGAGAGAAAGGAAGTCATCTAGCTACTGCATACGGACCCGTAGGTCTATGGTGGACTACTAACGCATCATCGGAGAGGCACCTATGATGAAGATGAACCCCTCCATGATGGTGTTAGATTGGATCTCGAGGTTCTAGAACTTGCGGCGGCTGGAATTGTGTTTCATCAACGGCCCTAGGGTTTTCCGAATATTTGAGAATTTATAGAGGCAATAGTCGGTGGAGGGGGTTCCCGAGGTGGGCACCACCCACCAGGCCGCGTTAGGGGCCTCTAGCGTGCCCTGGTGGGTGTTCCCCACCTCGCCCCTCTTCTCTGGCACTTGTTTGGTCCATCTGGTGTCTTCTGGCCCAAAAAAATTCTCCAAAAATTTTCACGGTGTTTGGGCTTCGTTTGGTACTGATTTTCTGCAAAGTACAAAACATGCAAAAAGAGCAACTGGCACTTTGGCACTATGTCAATAGGTTAGTTCCAAAAAATGATATAAAGCTGCTATAAAATGATTGTAAAACATCCAAGATTGATAATAACACCATGGAACAAGTAAATTATAGATACACTGGAGACGTATCAACATCCCCAAGCTTAATTCCTACTCGTCCTCGAGTAGGTAAATGACAAAAACAGAATTTTTGATGTGGAATGATGCCTAACATGTTCATCACATATTGTTTTCTTTGTAGCATGGACATTTGGACTTTTAGATGGTTCATAGCAATAGTCTAGTTTTGACATGAAAACTTTAATACTCAAGCATATCAACAAGCAACCATGTCTTTCAAAATATCAACACTAAAGCAAGTTATCCCTAGCCCATCATGATCAATCATTGATCCATTCATGATACACACTCAAATATTAGCTACACCTAATGCTCAAGTATGATCATAGTGCCTCCTAGTTGGTGCTTTATAAGAGAAGATGGAGACTCAAATTGAAAAAAATGCATAAATTAAATAGATAGGCTCTTCGCAAAGGGAGGTAGGGATTTTTAGAGGTGCCAGAGCTCAAGGTTTAAATTGATAGAGAAAAATATTTTGGGTGGCAAGCCTTTCCTGTCAACAAAAATGACCGAGAGATTTCAATATCTTTACATGCTAGATACATCATAAGCGGTTCCCAAACAGAAAATAAAGTTTATTCCTTTTTCCACCATACTTTCACTTTCCATGGATAGCCGAATCCACAGTTGCCTTCCATACCAACACTTTCCAAGGAATTTATTATTTGACAACATAAAGTAATTTTGTTTCTTTCTTTTCATTTCATTTCGGGAATGGGCGTCCCTATTACCGTCGTACTCTCCTGCAATGACAAGTGAATAAACACTCATCTTGAGAATAACACATCTAGCATGGAAAAATGTCAGTCACCCCCTTCTGTTTCATGAGTGGTACGAGCACACAAAAAGGAAAATTTATTTTGAAAATTTAGAGATGGCACATACAAATTTTCTTGAAACGGCATGGCAATACCGCATATAGGTAGGTATGGTGGACTCATATGGCAAAACTGGGTTTAAGGATTTTGGATGCACAAGTAGTATTTCTACTTAGTACAAGTGAAGGCTAGGAAATAGATTGAGAAGGATCCAACAAAGAACCAAAAAATCACATAAGCGAGCATTAAGCATAACTAACACCAAATAATGCACCATAAGTAGGATGTAATTTCATAGCACAACTATTGACTTTCATGCTTGCATAGGGAATCACAAACCTTAACATCAATATTCTTACTAAGCATAACTACTCACTAACATAACTCACATATCACTATCGTCATGTCCCAAAACTATTACAAAGAATCAAGTTTAATTTGTCCAATGATCTTCATGAATGTTTTTATTATATCCCACTTGAATATCTATCACTTTGGGACTAGTTTCATATATTGCCATTGCTTTTTTGACAAAACACTGTAAGGGAATCCCCCCACAGCCTTTTAATTTTATTAATCAAAGAAAGAATATGTACATGGTTACCTCGGTACCCAGAAGGAAGAAAAGAGAGACTAATGCATCTATACTAGGGGGAGGGGTGATAGAGAGGATTACATTAAGGGGGTAAGAAAGAAATCCACTTCAGCAATTCTTCCTTAAACTTTGGCTTGATCCTATGTGTGAGTAGCATCATATCGGTCACAAAACCTGATTTCCATTTAGCAAACCTAGGCTGCACGTTCTGAAAAATCTTGGCGTTTCTCACCAACCAAACATTCCAGCAAGCAGTAAAAACCACCTCAGAGAAAAAGGATTTCGGAAGGAACTTTTGGCATGAGCAGCATCAAGGTACATGTCATCATTGTATCCCCAATCAATTTGCAAGTAACTCCAAACTCTTTGACTGAAAAGGCAGGAGAAGAACAAATGATGTCTATCTTCCCTCACCTGGGCGTGGCATGCCCTGCAATTGACTCCATCATCCATATGTCATTGTCTTCTCGCAGCCATATCCTTGGTGTTTAACCTATCCATGATAAGCATCCAAGCAAACACCTTGATCTTCAAGGTACAACCGCTAGCCCATATCCAATTAAGTAATGGATTGAAAGTGAGATCTCTATGGGCATAGGAATAAAATGATTTTGGTGTATATGGTTTATTAGTTCCAACCCATGACCATACATCACACTGGTTGGGACTGTGGTCAAGCTCTCCCAGAAGGGTTTAAAGCGATGAGATCTCATCATATGCGTGCTCAGATAAAGGGAGATTAAACCAAGCAGATAGATCATTGCAGTTCAATCCATCCTTCGCGAAAGTCCAAGGATCCTTAACATAGGAGAATAACCTTCAAAATCTCTCTCTTTGGGGGACAACTGAATTCCCAATGTTCCATTTGTCCTGCCAGAACAATACAGTGTCCCCTTGGTTAACTTGAACCCAAGTCACCTCTCTGAAATTATCCATCAACTTTAGTACATTCTTCGACCAATATGATCCACATGGCTCTGTACCCCGGGGTACCCTCTCATGATAATATGTATTCCATATTAAATTAATCCATGGCAGATCCTTCCTGTTCAGAAACTTATGAGCATGTTTCATTAACAGGGCTGCATTCTGTAACCCAAGATTGAAAATACCAAGGCCTCCTTTATTTTTGGGTCTGCAAATCAGCTCCCAAGCAGCAAGCGATGGAGAGTGCTCCTGCATGTTCCTTCTCCAGAAACACTGTCTCTAAATCCTTTCCAGTTGCTTGAGTATACCTGGGGGTTGATAAACTACATAGGAAAAAGATTGGCAGGGAAGGAAGGGAAGAATTTAAATATTGCAATCTACCACCCTGAGCCAAAAAAGAGGAACTAGAGGACATCCTTCTTTCGGTACAGGTGACTGGGGGCATAAGATGTTCCATCCTGGGCTTGAGGGTACCAACTAGCAAGCCAAGATAAATGAAAGGCATGGTTCCAACCTTACAATCAAACATATCGGCCAGTCTCTTGGTTTCTTCTGGAGTTACATTGATTGGGACCATTGATGACTTGTGATAGTTGATGTGTAATACAGTTGGTTGTGAGAAAACCTTCAACATATCTTTCAGGGCTATAAGTTGTTCCTCGACAGCTGGGAAGATAGTCAAAGTATCATCCGCATACTGAACAATAGGAAAATCCTTGTCATGGCAGGGTATTGGCAACTGAATGTGCCCCTGGTGCAACATGTCATTTACCACTGACTGTAGGAAGTCAGCAGCCAAGACAAACAAAAGTGGTGAAATTGAATCCCCTTGTCTCACCCCAGCTCTGCACTGGAACTGCTTTCCAGGCACTTCATTAAGAAGCATAGAAGATGAACCAAATGTAAGGAACTGTTGCATCCAGTTAATCCATGTAGAGTTGAAGCCCTTGTATTTCAAAATTTCCAAAATGACTTCATATTCAATTGAGTCAAATGCCTTTTCAAAATCCAATTTGAGAATGAGAATAAGCCTCTTTGACTGATGACACTGATGTAGATACTCTAAAGTCCAACCAATACAGTCCTGAATTGTTCTGGTTTTAACAAATCCATACTGGTTTTTGTGGACACAATCCAAGATGACTTCTTGCAACCTATTGGCAGCCATTTTAGTGGGGAACTTAATACCTAATCATGTCAAGGAAATTGGTATATGGTCCCCCACACATTCTGGAGAAGATTTCTTAGGCACCAGAGTGATGAAGGAACCATTGATACTCTTTAGGTTTGCCTTTCCTTCACAGAAATGATTGGAAAGATTATAAAATTCTTGACATATTAAATGCCAACACTTTTTTAGAAAAAGTCCATTGAAACCATCAGGGCTAGGGGCCTTATCAACAGGCATACACATAACAACCTGGTCCATTTCTTCCTTGGTGAAAGGCTTTGTCGAACCATCCAGACCCTGTATTGGTTTAATTAGACTTGGAAGATCAAAGCCCATGACAATGCCCTTTGCGGTGCCCATACGTCCCTTGAAAGAATACCATAAAATCCCTTCCATTTGGCTATGTTCTGAGACCAGTGTGCCATCCTTCAATCTCAAATTGGCAATAGGATTCCTTCTATATCTCTTTGAGGCCATGGCATGGAAGAACTTAGTGTTCTCTTCCCCTACCTTAATGGACCTAATGGTGCATCTTTTTTTCCAATATAGAAAATGTAGGTGCAACAAGTGCTCCAGGTGTCCTTTTACTACTTTCCTGAAATTAAATTCCTGCCTATATAAAGGCCTTATTTCTTCCAACCCATCCATCCATTCGACCACCTTATTGCATTTATCAATAGAAATCTTCATCTTTGAAATTCCCAATTTCCACCTCTTCAGATCTTGCCTCGGAATTTTAAGCTTATGAGCCAGAACTGTTGCAGGACTAGTCTTGTGTGAAGGTTTCTTCCAAGAATTAGCAACACAATCCAGAAATCCATCCACCTTGGTATAGAAATTTTCAAACCTAAAAATGTTGGTTTTAGGAATGGATGTGGTGATCACCACAACACAGGGGACATGATCAGATGCAGTTCTTGCTAATGGCAAAACCTTTGTTAAAGGATAGCAGGTAACCCAATTTGTTGATGTAAAGAACCAATCAAGTTGCTCCAACAAAGGGTTGTCCTGCCTATTGGACCAAGTGTATGTCCTGCCCTTGATGGGTAATTCGGACAACCCTAGATGTCCAATGATCTCATTAAAAATGAACATATCATTCACATCTCCTCCTGGCAGGTTTCTATTGTCCAAGGACCTAATGAAGTTGAAATCCCCCAGCAAAAGCCAGTTCTCTTGAAATCCAATGTGCATGTTGTATAGACAATGAACAAAAGAATCTTTAAGCACCCTGGCAAGGCCCATACACATTAATCAATGTCCACATATTAGCACTCGTTTTTTATGTGAATTTCATTATGATACCATAAGATTGTACTTCAGTCAGTTCCCCATGGAGTACAGAGGAATTCCAAACCACCAACAGCCCACCAGAGGCTCCCACTGAAGGGAGAAAAGCATAGTTATCATACTGTTTAGGGCAAAAGGATCTAATATATTTGAGTGAATAATTTTCATATTTGGTTTCTTGAAAGTAGGCAACCACACATTGACTCTCCACCAATTTTTGTTTGACTGCATGTTGCCTAGCCACCGAATTAAGGCCTAGAACATTCCAGCAAAGAACATTCCATTTAAGATGATTGGAATTATTCATTAAAAACTAAAACCAGTAGCATCAAATAGCAAGCTATGTTGTAACTAGCCACACATAGTTTGAGCATAAAGTAAAATGTAGCAAAACATCTCAAACAGAACCACTGACAGAGTATGAACATAAGACAGAAGTTTTCACACACCCACACCAACAGATAGATAAAGGCTAGCTTAGGGGGGCGCCAAACCCATTGGACATAAGATGAATTAATCATCAGATTCATTCGTTGCTTGCTTCTTGGGAGCAGCCATAAGCTGCTCCACCGTGAGCTTCTCTGCTGCAATGCCAAGCTCCTCACCAATCATCTGAAGCTTCTTGATGGGCGTCGGTGGAGGAAGTCCATTCACAACATTATCCTGCTTGGATGTGCCAGACTCCAGAAGAGGCTTACTGCGTAGCTTCTTGTTCTTCGACTCCGACGTTAACTCAAGGAACACTGGCTTGAACCCATCACGCCTAATAGAGCCCTTAGTACACCACCTGACTTCAGTTCACCCAAAGGAGTCGTTGTCTTCTTCTTACGCCTTCTGCTGTCAGTATTGCCTGGAGGAGACTTGAAGGAAAAGTTTTCGAGGGAGGAATCTGGCACAACACTTACCACTATATCCAAGCCATCAGCAGCAGCAGAGTCGAATTCCATGAGCATAGGCCGAGCAGCAGGGTTTGTGATATAGCTTGAAGAAGCTTCATTATACTTGATATGAGAAAGCACCTGTACCTCATCGAATGCCAATGTCCAACGTCTCTTGGATAGGATGATAGGTGACAAGGGCTTATCAAACAATGGCCTTGGAACTTCAGTTGTGAACCCCCCTGCAAGAAGTGTCTGAAAAGTTATTTTACATGTCAATTCAGGAGGTAGTGGAGGGCCATATACCAACCTGACAACACCAACAAAGATCTGATGCTCGTTGATCACTGGTGGCTGGAAAGGAACAATGGCCAGAGGGTTTTCCTGTTGCTGCAGCTGGTCAATCTCTGCAATGAAAGGCTCAGGTTGCTACTCTGGCTGTACTTCGTTGTCAGACAGTGAACCAGAAGGCTGGTCAATCACCATAGATTCCTGATCTTGGACGAGAGGATCCTCGGGTTGATGCTACTCTGGTCCTTCATCACCCCAGTGTCCATGGCCCTAATTGGCAGCATGTACATGGTCCTCCATGGGAGGTGGCATTTGTGGTATATCATTCCATCCCAAAGCAGGGTATGGAGGAAGTACAAAGTCATGTGCCTCAGGGAAAAACTGGCCCGACAACGGGTGTGGATTGTCGTTTATGGTCATGGGGTCCTCATCTTTCGGCATCTGCTCTACAAAGTTGGCTCCCAAAATGTAACATGGGACCTTCCAAGAAACCCTTCCCCCCCTTTGTGTGCATAATCAGTGAATACAACATATCTGGGCACAAGAATATCATCAGGAAAAGAAGCAAACACAATACTTCTGACCAAGTAGGGATCATCATTAATCCAGTGATGAAACTTTCCAAAAGTGTTCGCCACAGCACGCAGATGTTCATAAGTACCAAGATCCACGGGGACCCCTAGAAACATCAAACAGCCCTCGCAAAAACCCTAGGTGCCACGGAAACTGATAATCCCCAAGTGCAAGGAATCATCGTAGCAATTTCCAAAGGTGGAAGTGATAAGTATGGAGTGTCGAACCCACAAGGAGCTAAAGGTAAGTGTAGGATCAGTAGAAGAGTGTCTAGAGGGGGGTGAATAGACTACTAACAGGAATTTAAACACCTAACCTTTTCCCAAGTTAATTGGTTGGCAGATTTTAACAGTTTTAGCAAGCCTAGCAAGTCTAACAGCCCTACACATGCATGTCTACAAAGATGGCAGTGGAAAGTAAAGACATTGCACATGAAGTAAAGAGATGAGATAGGAAGATCAAACGCAATAGGAGACACAAAGTTTTTTCCCGTGGTTCCGATAGGTGGTGCTATCGTACGTCCACGTTTATGGAGTCTTCAACCCACGGAGGGTAACGTTCGCGAGAGTCCACAGAGGGCTCCACCCATAAGGGTCCACGAAGTAGCAACCTTGACTATTCCATACGGCTTCCGTCCACGAAGGACTAGCCTCACTATGGGTAGATCTTCACGAAGTAGGCGATATCCTTGCCTTTACAAACTTCTTGGTTCACTCCACAACACAAAGTAGGAGGCTCCCAAGCGACACCTAACCAATCTAGGAGGCACCACCCTTCAAAAGGTAATAGGCTCGGTAATTATGATGAACTCCTTGCTCTTGTGCTTCAAGATGATAGACTCCTCAACACACAATCACTCTCTCACAGATTTGGCTTGGTAGAAGAGATGGGATTGGTGGAAAGCAACTTGGGGAGGCTAGAAATCAAGATCCATATGGTTGGAGTGGAAGATCTTGATCTCAACACAAGGGTAGGTGGTTCTCTCTCAGAAAACTGAGTAGGATAGGTATGGAATAGTTCTGAGTGCTTCTCTTTCGAGTAGGTGGTGGTGGAGGGGTATATATAGGCATCCCCAAAAATCCAACCATTACACGCAAAATGACCAACTCGGTGACACCGAAATTTTATTCTCGGTGGTACCGAAGTGACCAAAAGGTGGCAACTTTTGAATCTTGGTGAGACTGATATAGGAAACTCGGTTGTACCGATAAGGTGACCAATGGTCAAATTCCCAATCTCGGTGACGTCGACCCAACATTCTCGGTGGGACCAAAAATTTGAATTTGCGTAACAGAAAGTTGGCAACCTAAACTCGGTGGCACCGGTATGGAATCGGTTGCACCGAAGTGGCTAGGGTTTGGCTGGGTCTGTCTAGGTTTTGGAATCGGTGGCACCAGGACAAAAAAGTTGGTTGCACCGATTTTCAATGTTTGGCTATAGATAGACTTTGGTGGGAGAGCTTGTGGATATTTTTGGTGACTATCACTTGTACACGTATGAGCATTTTGTTCACCAACAAAACTTTACCCCCTTTTAATACTATTGGCTTTCCTATGGACTCAAAGTGATTTCTCACAAATGTAAATGTAGAGTCCAATTGCTTGAAGCTTGTCCAACCTATTTCCTTGCATCTTGGGGGTAATTCCACAATTTCCACAATCCTTTTGCCAACCCAACTCTACATGGACTATT
Organism: Hordeum marinum; assembly: GCA_022496015.1. NCBI lineage: Eukaryota > Viridiplantae > Streptophyta > Magnoliopsida > Poales > Poaceae > Hordeum > Hordeum marinum. The sequence continues at coordinate 491,146,957 of CM039676.1, read as the reverse complement.
ATCTGAAATACACTAGATGAAAGTATTAGTCCAAGAGACAATGTATGTTGTCATGAATTATCAAAACCACCAAGGGAGCATGTTGTGCTTTCAATCTCCCCATTTTTGGTAATTGATGACAACATACAATCAAAGCTTCAAATAAAGATATGCATGGATGTAATGAAGACTTTGATAAACACATGACTTATATTTGCTCCCCCTAAATGTGTGCAGTCCTTTAAAGGTATCTTGGTTGTATGCATCAAAATATATGAATGAAATGTGTATCCTCGTCCAAGACTTCACTCTTGCAAACAGTATGTGCAAGAAGCAAGAGATCATCTTGATCAAGGATATGATGCATATACTTACCTTGAGTTCTTGAGCATTCTAGTAGTAGAGACACACTTGAGAAAACAATGTTAGGAAACACAAGAGTATTCTACTAATCAAAAGCAATAGAACTCAAAGGATACCAAGATATGGAGAACATATAAAAGATGATAATCCTTAAGACTAATATGTCTCCCCCTTTAGCATTAATATTTTAGAGCTTTTCTCCCCTTAGATATGAAAGTGTTAGTTCATCCTCTCCCCCTAAAACTCAACATGTAGATATTGGGATTGGATAGGGTGAGAAAAGTCTAAAGTTAACAGTCAAATAGAATATACAGATGAGTATATTTCCAGCAAATTTTCTCCCCTTACTTTGGTATTCTCCCCTTGTTTATGTAGGTGTAGATTTTCGATATTCTCCTCTCCCCCTAAATCATATCTCCCCCTTTGCTTTGGCATGAAGCTTTGATATTCTCCCCCTTTGGCATGAATTACCAAAAAGGTCAAACTTAGGAGTAGTTACAGGGATCATTCGCAAGAAAGGGATCCTCAAGAACAAGGGTCATTGAAAGTAAGGTTCATAGAAAAGAACTAACGGAATCATTGAATGATAGTCTCTCCCTTTGGCAAATTTTAGTATTCTTCTCCTTGGAGTTACGGTTCCTTGAATAAATAATTTCTCCACCTAAGACCAGCTTGTTATTCTCTCCCCCCTTCTTTATAAAAGTGATCATCTAAGGAACAAGAACATTTCAAGAACATATACCAATTGAAAAATCATTAAAGAGACACAGATTTAGAAAACAAAGAAAATTGGTGACTCCGGGATAAAGAAATCAGTGGTACCGAGATGGTGTAGTGTTGCTCATCTGCAATTTCGGTAGAACCGAGTCATTTATATCGGTGTCTCCGAATGAGAGACCAAGTTTCTGTTTTCACAGAGACAAAGAAAATAGTTTCAAAAAGGAATGTGAAGTTTTTACAAAATACATCAAATAGATAAGATTTGAGTGGTTACAAGAGATCATGCAAATAGAGAGCAAAACACACAAGATTCTTAACTAGATAATGGGCGGTGACTAGGTCACCTATATTAGAGTATATTGACTTAGGAGCCAAGCAAGAATACTTGATCATAGGTCATACTCTATGTTAAGCTCAAAATGGGGTTACCATTTTCGATTAAGCATTTTAATGTCTTCATATCACTTGAGTTGCTTTAGCCCATGACTTGGAGTAAATCCTTTTAAGGGATATGAGTACATACCTTTGAGGGATGTTGATGACGTTGCTCGTAGGTGAACTTGTTGAGGATGCTCGAGGTTGATGAAGATCATCTTGAATTGGGAGCGATCCTTCTCGTTCTAGTACACTATTCACCTACAAAGGTTAGTCATGCAAGGAAGAACAATGGATATATCCAATTTACATGATACCACTTAAGATTTTGCAATTAAGATCAAGTATATGTCAAGGATATGTTTTTGTTGTCTTCTTCCTTCCATCATCAAGAGGGGTTGTGGATACTTGGTAATGACAAGATTGCTTAAGATTGGAGTTGATGGCAATCTTGTGGAATGAAATTTTTCCAAGTACCTACAAAAGGTTAGATGCAATACAAGGGAGCATAGAATTCCATGGCATATGATAATGAGTTACGGGAACATGGAAATAACAAGAAAGCTCATGCCCTTGCTTGCAACCGAGTGAGTCTAGCTCAGGTTTGAAGCATCAATGATGTTCAACTCACTCCTCAAGTGACAAAATGTTTTCTCATCAAGTGGTTTGGTAAAGATATTGGCTAATTACTTGTTAGTGCGAACATGCTTAAGATCAATATCTCCTTTGGCAACATGATCACGAATGAAATGATGTCGAAGTTGAATATGCTTAGTTCGAGAATGTTGCACATGATTATGACCAAATTTAATAGCAATTTCATTGTCACAAAGTAATGGAACATTTTTAACATACATTCCATAATCCTTAAGCGTTTGTGTCATCCATAGTAATTGTGCACAACAAGATCCAGCAGCAATATACTCAGCTTCGTCAGTAGATAGAGATACCGAGTTTTGTTTCTTGGAGGACCAAGACACAAGAGATCTACCCAAAAATTGACAAGTACCCGAGGTGGACTTTCTATCAACCTTGTCACCGGCATAGTCCGAATCGGAATAGCCAACAAGATTAAAAGAAGATCCCTTGGGATACCAAATGCCAAAGTTTGGTGTTTGTATCAAGTATCCCAGAATATGTTTCACAGCCAAAAGATGACACTCTTTAGGTGCATCTTGATATCTAGCACACATGAAAACACTAAGCATGATATCGGGACGAGATGCACATAGATATAGCAATGAACCAATCATAGATCGATAAACCTTTTGATCAACCGGTTCATCCTCCCTAGTAAGATCAACATGTCCACTAGTGGGCATGGGAGTTTTCATACCTTTGCACTCCTACATGTTGAACTTCTTGATCAAGTCTTTGGTATACTTAGTTTGAGATATGAAAGTTTCTTCTCTTGATTGCTTGATTTGCAGACCAAGAAAGAATTTCAGCTCACACATCATAGACATCTCATACTTCTTGGGCATCAACCTTCCAAATCTTTCCCTAAATTTAGGGTTAGTGGAACCAAAGATAATATCATCCACATAGATTTGGCACACAAAAAATTCACCATTAACTCTCTTAGTGAACAAGGTTGCATCAATTTTACCAATTTCAAAGCCTTTTTCAATGAGGAACTTCGTTAAGCATTTGTACCAAGCACGAGGGGCTTGCTTAAGACCATAAAGAGCTTTGCAAATCTTGTAAACATGATTAGGTTTCTTAGGATTCACAAAACTAGGTGGTTGCTTAACATAAACCTCTTCTTCAATTTCACCATTTAAAAATGCACTTTTGATATCCATTTGATAAAGCGTGATATCATGGTGATTAGCATAAGCAAGAAGAATACGAATAGCTTCAAGTCTAGCGACGGGGGCATAAGTCTCACCGTAGTCCAGACCTTCGATTTGCGTATATCCTTGGGCTACTAGCCGAGCCTTGTTGCGCATGACTTGACCGTCTTTATCTTGTTTGTTCCAAAGCACCCATTTGGTTCCGATGATGTTTTGTTCATCCTTGGGCTTCTCCACGAGTGACCACACTTTGTTTCTCTCGAAGTTGTGAAGCTCTTCATGCATAGCGTTCACCCAATCTGCATCTTCAAGAGCTTGTTCTACCTTCAATGTCTTAATGCTAGAGATGAAAGAATAATGCTCACAAAAGTTAGCTAGACGGATTTTAGAGCGAGTGATTCTCCTTGTTTGTATATCACCAAGGATTTAGTTTAGGGGATGGTTCTTGGTCACTTGTGCTCGAACTCGGGTCAGCTTCCGATTGTTGGATGGTGGAGCTTCTTCTTCATCACCATCATCTCCTTCATCTTTGTTGTTGTTGAAGGTGTCGTTCCCTTGAGGTGGTGGTGAAGGTGGTTACGGTGGATCTTCATGATGCACTTCCTCCTCTTCATCATCTCGTCGTCTACCGCTTGTGGATGCCTCCATGTCGTGTTGAGGTTCACCTTGACGTGAAGTAGGGCTTCCACTTGAGTTGATGAAGTACTTTCCTTCACCCCCATGGGACGAATCTTGTTGATGGGTAATTCTAGAATAGCTTCTAAAGGGTCCTTATCACCTACATCATTTGGCAATTATTCGACTTGCGAACCATTAGATTCATCAAACTTCACATGTACCGTCTCTTCAACTTTTCAAGTGAAGTTGTTGTAGACACGGTAAGTGTGAGAGTTCGATCCGTAACCAAGTAGGAATCCCTCATGAGATTTAGGAGCAAATTTAGTACGACGATGCTTATCAAGAATGTAGCACTTTGAGCCAAATACCTGAAAGTATCCGACTTGGGGTTTGTTACTGGTGAGTAGCTCGTATGTCGTTTTACCGAGAAGCTTGTGCAAGTAAAGTCAGTTTGTGGCATGACATGTTGTTTCAACGGCTTCTGCCCAAAAGTGTCTTGGCGTCTTGTATTCGTCAAGCATCGTTCTTTTCTTCTCAATGAGCGTTCGGTTCTTCCTCTCAACAACTCCATTTTGTTGAGGTGTGTACGAAGCCGAGAACTCATGTGAGACACCTTCTTCGTCAAGGAAGGTATATACATGGGTGTTCTTGAACTCCGATCCGTTATCGCTCCAAACCTTCTTGATCTTCACTTCAAACTCATTTTGCGTTTTTGCAAGCGAAGTTCTTGAAGATCTTTTGAACCTGCGACTTATCATCAAGAAAGAATACTCACATAAATCTGGAAAAATCATCAACTATAACTAGTCCATAGGAATTTCCACCGAGACTCTTGTAAACATTGGGACCAAAAAGATCCATGTGAAGTAACTCGAGTGGTCTCCTTGTAGTCATGATATTCTTAACGAGATGACTTCCACCTACTTGCTTTCCAGCTTGACAAGAACTACAAAGTCTATCTTTGTCAAATATAACATCTTTAACACCAAGAATATGATCACCTTTGATTAGCTTATCTAAATTGTGCATGCCTACATGTCCTAATCTTCTATGCCAAAGCCAACCTTTAGAAGATTTAGCAATTAAAAAAGTGCGAGGCTTGGATCTCTTAGTGAAGTCAACAATGTATAGATCACCTCTACGGAAACCGGTAAAGACCATTTTATGATTATCTTGACGAAACACTTGGCAATCTACTTTCGTGAATAACACATTGAAACCGAAGTCGGCAAGTCTAGATACGGAAGGAAGATTGTAGCCAAGGGATTCAACAAGCATAACATTTTGAATTGAGCTATCATGGGATATGGCCACCTTACCCTTAGAGTTGTCTCCAAAGGTCATGTACCTTCGAGGACCTTGATTAGGCGTGATCTCTTGGAACATGTCTTTATCACCAGTCATATGATCCGTACATCCACTGTCGAGAATCAACTCTTTTCCTCCGGACATGTAATCCTTGAAGTTTGCCATTAGGCTCAGATTCTTCATGATCTTCTCATACTCGATGTCGAACAACTCATCTTCTCCAAGGTAGTCAAGTTCCACATTGGCATCATCCAGTGGGAAATCCTCATCATAAAGAACAACAGATTCATTGGAACTGTGATCATGACAATGTTCAAGTTTATGAATGCGAATGGCTTCAAATATAATGTTATTGATAGTGGTGACATCTCCTTTAGCACGCATAAGATCACGGAGCTCAAATAAGCATTTATCAAAGTTTGGATCACTAGGCTTCATTTTTTGAAAAGCAATAGTTTTATGAAGAATATCATCAAGATTTCCTAAGGAAAGATTTGGATATCGTTTCTCCAAATTAGTCCACAAGGTATACGCACATGCAAAGTTCTTCAATGGAGAAATCACGAATCTTGGTAAACCTCTAACAATAAGATTGATAGCTCTTAGGTTACCAAGCATGTTAATTTCCTCTTCGTGTGTGGGATGCAATTCATCAATGGGGAGCACATAGGGGTTTTCAATATATCTTCTCAAATGGGATTTATCAAATAGATCAATCATAGCATTCTTCCATTGACTATAGTACTCTCCATCAAGAATGGGCACTCTACAACTCAAACTCTCCACACTAGACACATCCATCTTCCTCCATGGTGATTAAACCGAAGCAATGGAGACCAAAGCTCTGATACCACTTGTAGGATCACTAGAAGAGTGTCTAGAGGGGGGTGAATAGACTACTAACAGGAATTTAAAAACCTAACCTTCTCCCAAGTTAATTGGTTGGTAGATTTTAACAGTTTTAGCAAGTCTAGCAAGTCTAACAGCCCTACACATGCATGTCTACAAATATGGCAGTGGAAAGTAAATACATTGCACATGAAGTAAAGAGATGAGATAGGAAGATCAAACGCAATAGGAGACACAAAGATTTTTCCCGTGGTTTCGATAGGTGGTGCTATCGTATGTCCACGTTTATGGAGTCTTCAACCCACGGAGGGTAACGTTCGCGAGAGTCCACGGAGGGCTTCACCCATAAGGGTCCACGAAGTAGCAACCTTGACTATTCCATACGGCTTCCGTCCATGAAGGACTAGCCTCACTATGGGTAGATCTTCACGAAGTAGGCGATATCCTTGCCTTTACAAACTTCTTGGTTCACTCCACAACACAAATTAGGAGGCTCCCAAGCGACACCTAACCAATCTAGGAGGCACCACCCTCCAAAAGGTAATAGGCTCGGTAATGACGATGAACTCCTTGCTCTTATGCTTCAAGATGATAGACTCCTCAACACACAATCACTCTCTCACAAATTTGGCTCGGTAGAAGAGATGGGATTGGTGGAAAGCAACTTGGGGAGGCTAGAAATCAAGATCCATATGGTTGGAGTGGAAGATCTTGATCTCAACATAAGGGTAGGTGGTTCTCTCTTAGAAAACTGAGTAGGATAGGTATGGAATAGTTCTGAGTGCTTCTCTTTCGAGTAGGTGGTGGTGTAGGGGTATATATGGGAATCCCCAAAAATCCAACCGTTACACACAAAATGACCAACTCGGTGACACCGAAATGTTATTCTTGGTGGTATAGAAGTGACCAAAAGGTGGCAACTTTTGAATCTCGGTGAGACCGATATAGGAAACTCGGTTGTACCAATACGGTGACCAACAGTCAGATTCCCAATCTCGGTGACGCTGACCCAACATTCTCGGTGGGACCGAAAATGTGAATTTGCGTAACAGAAAGTTGGCAACCTAAACTCGGTGGCACCGGTATGGAATTGGTTGCACCGAAGTGGTTAGGGTTTGGCTGAGTCTGTCTAGGTTTTGGAATCGGTGGCATCGGGATAGAAAAGTTGGTTGCACCGATTTTCAATGTTTGTCTATAGATAGACTTTGGTGGGAGAGCTTGTGGATGTTTTTGGTGACTATCACTTGTGCACGTATGAGCATTTTGTTCACCAACAAAACTTTACCCTCTTTTAAAAGTATTGGCTTTCCTATGGACTCAAAGTGATTTCTCACAAATGTAAATGTAGAGTCCTCTTGCTTGAAGCTTGGCCAACCTATTTCCTTGCATCTTGGGGTAATTCCACAATCTCCACAATCCTTTTGCCAACCCAACTCTCCATGGACTATTATCTGAAATACACTAGATGAAAGTATTAGTCCAAGAGACAATGTATGTTGTCATGAATTATCAAAACTACCAAGGGAGCATGTTGTGCTTTCAGTAAGATCAATATTCTCTCAAGTCATATCTGCCACGATACGACTCTACGTACATCGAACGTTTGCTTCCATCTAGAAACGAGAAATAAAACTACATTGTGGGTATGAAGAGGATAGCTTTGCATGATATCAGAGAACTAAAATATAAATATAGGTGTTGTTATCATAATATTACAATATATTACAAATAGCGAGTGTGGAATAATGATGGGTCGGTGTGCGAAATTATCCTAGGCAATTGTTAACAAGATTGGAAATCATTATTGCAATTTTATATGAGGGAGGGGCATAAGCTAACATACTTTCTCTACTTGGAACATATGCACTTATGATTGGAACTCTAGCAAGCATCCGCAACTACTAAATATCATTAAGGTAAAACCCAACCATAGAATTAAAGCATCAAGTCCCCTTTATCCCATACGCAACAACCCCCTTACTCGGGTTTATGCTTCTGTCACTCAAGCAACCCGCTATAAGCGGATCATGAACGTATTGCAACACCCTATAGCGGGAATCCTTCACGTGTGCGTGGCACGGAAGACACCATAGGACAACACCAAAATAAACATACAACTCAAACCAATCTAGATCATCAATCAACCCAAAGGACAAAAGCAATCTACTCAAAACATCATAGGATGGCAACACATCATTGGATCATAATATGTAGCATAAAGCACCATGTTCAAGTAGGTGATTACAGCAGAGTGCGGGAGAGTGGACCGCTAAAAGGAGATGAGGATGGTGATGAAGAAGAAGGTGATGTTGATGAAGATGATCACCACGGCGATGGTTCCCCTGGTGGCACTTCGGCACCACCAGGAGAGAGGGGGAGATGGTCTCCCCCTTGTCCTTCCTCCTCCATGGCCTCCCCCTCTGTGGGAAGAGGTTCTCCCTCTGGTCCTTGGCCTCCATGGTGTTGATGGTGACCCCCTCCGACAGGGTGCCGGAGAGGGCCAAGATTGGTTTTTCGTGGCTCTGGAGGTGTGCATTGGCGGAACTCCCGATCTAGGTTTCTTTTCGATGGTTTCTGGATTTATAGGAATTTTTGATCGATCACACGTCAAGGGGGTGCTCGAGGGGCCCACAAGCTTGCTAGGCGTGGCCCGGGGGTGGCCGCGCCTAGCAGGCTTGTGACCTCCTCGTCCACTTCCTAGCCAGCTCTTTGCTCCAGTATTTTTTATATTTTCCAAAAATATTCTCTGTAAATTTCCAGCACATTCCGAGAACTTTTATTTCTGAACAAAAACAACACCACGGTAGTTTTGCTGAAAACAACGTCAGTTCGGGTTAGTTCTAATAAAATCATATTGAATTATTTTAAACATGACATGAATACTTCATAAATTATAGATACATTGGAGACGTATCAGAAACCCATCCCTTCATCATGCTTCATAAATCTGACAAATCTATCATTGCCCATCGGCAGATGCGGGTTTTGTAGTAAGGTAAAGCACACTCCAGCATCGGGCAATCTAAATAACCCTACTCCCGAAATTCATGGTTGGGCTGCCAATACCTAAACTCCTCTTTGCTCCAACAAATCGACAACTCCCTCACGCATTGGCCCAATCTCATGTGGCTCAGGAAGTGGCATTACCTCAACAATCATAAACTCCTCGTGCCGCCGCTGGATGTTTGACGGTGGCATGGCGAAAGTCCTTGGAAGACATTGGCCGCCACCATCAATAATCTGGTGGCCCGCCGGGACATACCGCTCTGGGTCAATATGGAAGTTGGCCATTGGTGTAGTGGTTTTTGCAGGCGATGGAGGAGGAGGAGTTGCTGGCGGAGGGCAAGACGAGGGTTTCGGTCGGTCACTGAGGGGACTAGACAGAACAGGAGAGGGGGAGGAGCACGAAGTGTCAAGCGTAGGCCTTGTTGGAATAACCGGTTCAATGAAGGAAGTGGGTCCCACCGATTGCGGTTGTGTTAAATTTTTCCTCCTCCAAACTAGTCCATGTTCCTTTGCCAGTGCCTCACAATCCTTTCTAGGATGGACTGCCCGTAAACATGCCAAGCAAATCATAAGTGCAGGGCAATTAGCCGCAAAGTGCCCCACCTGGGAACAAACCTGACATGTTAGAATATCCGTGACCATGCTAGAAATCAGATTATTAAAACTAGTTTCAGCCTCCTGAGTCGATGGAACAAACAAATCATCTGTCTCCAAATGGGCCGAGTCCAACTCCAACTGGGCCACATCCGACGAAACCGGAAAAGTTACAGGCCCATCAACTTGATCATGCAATACTATGGAATTCGAAAGACCAACATTCCCGCCATGAATATCTGGCGTGACAGGCGTAACAAGATCCGCACCTGCCACACCGATGGAAGTAGCCAAATTATGGAGATTTGAACTTCCTGGATCCCCGCTAGATGAAACCTCTATCCCAGAATTCACTAGGGTGGTCGGCGAAGATTAAGGAACCATCCCAAAAGTGATGTGCGGCGAGGCAATCGTCCACTAGAGTTCTACCGGCGGCGAGGGGAGGATAACAACGCGCTCATGCGATGGCAGGTTGTACCTAGCATATTGGAGGGCAGTGATCTCCTCTTGCGAGGCAGGACACCGACAACCTTTGCAAACATCATACTGTTGTGGGGTTGCAAAAGATAGCTTCTTACGAGCTGAGGAACCAGATTTCATTGCAGATTTTATAGGTCTGGAATGCATTGCCATCAGACCAAGAGCAGAATGTCGCTTGGACGGGCTCACCAGAATCCACTCCGCATCACACTATTTCTTCCACCATTTAAATTCACGCCACCAATTTGGTCCACCATTTCCCCAAAGGTGGAAGAAACACTTGAAACTAGAACATTTGTAAGAACGCAGATCAAGAATATGAAACCCAACTTGTTTGCATGAAACCCTAAATGAAAAAACCTTGTCCTTAATACACTCAACCATGAGATCAATGACTGAGCCACCAATTGCCGACTCCAGAGCGGCGGAACCGAATCTTTAGTTAAACAGAAAACATGTCGACTAAAGGAGACAACCATGATGAAAGAGTGTTGATGATCCATTGGATGCATTGAGAGACCAGATTGCCTAAACATGTCATCCGCAAAAACCTCCCCATTGGAAAAATCCAGATCCAAAGTGTTGCCACCACAAGAACCCGTTGAGAAAGATGTGTTCAAGGTCAGGAGAGATCACCTGAGTTGATGGCCAGATGGAAAAGTGTGGGATTTGGCTAGAAATCCAGATCGCCATGGAGTCGTCGGTGGGGAGGGTGGGAGGGTGGAACTTCGTTTTCCCATGACGCGTTTTTGACAAGCTCATATAGATATAAGTGAAGATCATGAGCATAATAGTTTCATCTCCAAAAATAATATAAGTGAAGCATTATAGGATTTCTTCAAAATTACTAACTCTCAAATTAACATAAGTGAAGCGTGAGAGCATTTCTTCAAACATATAAAAGCATGTCATGCTCAAAAATATATAAGTGAAGCACTAGAGCAATTTCCTACCTCAATAGATTTAAGTGAAGCATATCAGGCAATTCTAACAAAACATAGCATAATTTTGGCTATCTCAAATTGGTGTGTGTAGCAAGGATAAAAAGCAAATAAAGCAAAGATACAAAATGCTCCAAGCGAAACTCATGATATGTGACGAATAAAAATATAGTTCCAAGTAAATACCGATGGTTGTTAGAAGAAAGAGGGGATGCCACTCGGGGCATACCCAAGCTTAGTTGCTTGTTACTATTTGTATATTATCTTGGGGTGTTGTAGAATCCCCAATCTTAGGCTCTTCTTACTCCTTATTCCTTCATCCATCGTGATCTCACCCAAAACTTGAAAACTTCAATCACACAAAACTTAACAAAATTCCCATGAGATCCATTAATATAATAAAGCAAATTACCACTCTAACTGTGGTTGACCCATTTATATTTTATTATTGCATTATATATACTATATATAACTTTACCATGACTTATACCCTCGAATAAAATCCATAGATTCGTCAAAACAAGCACACAATGCAACGAAAACAGAATATGTTTCGGACAGAACAATCTATAGTAATTTGTACTCTAACCATACTTATATAAATATAAAAATTCTGAAAAATTAGGACAACATAAATAATTTTTATATAAATATTGTGTTAAATTTCAGCTCATTATCATGTTACAGTAAAAAAAATGAAAATTCGTGCACTGGAGACAAACTTTCTGTTTCAGATTCAGCATTGTTTCTACTCATCTTATGAATCATCCTAAAGGCTTTACTTGGCACAAACACTAATTAAATAAAAAAAACAATATCATAACACAGGAATAATTGTGCAAACACTCAAAAACAGAAAGGAAAAGATAAAAATAATTTCATTCATTGGGTTGCCTCCCAACAAGTGCTATCGTTTTACGCCCCTAGCTAGGCATAACGCATAGATTCAAGTATTGTCATCTTTAGTTTTTACTCCATATAAGTCCCTCATGATTGATTCATATGGTGGCTTAATTCTTGTTCTAGGGAAGTGTTCCATACCCTTTCTTAGTGGAAACTGAAATTTAATGTTGCCTTCTTTCATATCAATCACGACACCTATAGTGCGTAAAAACGGTAGTATGATGGGACGAGACAGATTGCATTCAATATCCAGAACAATAAAATCAATGGGCACATAGTTCCTATTTTCAAGAATAAGAACATCATTAATTCTTCCCAAAGGCTTTTTAATAGTAGAATCCGCCAAGTGCAAATTAAGAGAGCATTCTTCAATATTGATAAAACCAAGCACGTCACATAGAGATTTCGGAATTGTGGAAACACCAGCACCCAAATCACATAAACCAAAGAATTAATAATTTTTAATCTTGACGTTAATGATAGGTTCCCACTCATCATGCAATTTTCTAGGAATTGAAATCTCTAATTCCAACTTTTCTTCTAAGGATTTCATCATAGCATAAACAATATGCTTAGTAAAAGCTTTATTCTATTCATAAGTATGAGGTGAATTTATCATGGATTGCAGCAAATAAATACAATCAACCAAGGATCAACTCTCATAATTAAAGTCCATGTAATAAAAAAAATTGGCCAAATCACTAGTTAAAGTTTTGACCTCTTCAAACCCACTTTTATCAAAATTTTCATCAAGATTTTCACCCTCCAAATTATGGGGACGCTCTCTGAATAAAGTTGATTCTTTTTCAGTCCCTTTATCATCAATTTTAGCTTTAATATACAAGGAATAAATAGAGAAAACACTAATCATTTTAAGATCTTCATCATTGTTATGAAACTAATCGCTAGAATACGCTTTTTCTAAAAATTCTCTTTTAGCTCTAAGCATAGCAGTTCTTTTCTTACTTTCATCTATAGAAACATATAAAGCTTTAATTTATTTGTTAATCTTAGGTAGAAAATCATTCAACTTGATATTTTCTACATCATGGGAAATTCTATCAAATGCTCCTAGACATATCATCAATCTTATTCAACGTTTCTTCGATCGTAGTATTGAAAGACTTTTGAGCATTGATAAATTATTTAAAATTACTCTCAAGATCAGAGGTGTTCCTATTATTATTATTATTATTATTATTATTACTACTATTATTATTATGATGATGATTACCATAGGAATTACCATAATTATTAGATGAATTTCCAGGAAAAGGCCTAGGATTAAAATTACCTCTATAAGCATTGTTATTGAAATTGTTTCGTGAGATGAAATTGACATCTACTAAATCACTATTTTGATAAATCAAAGTAAACAAAGGCACATCATTAAGATCAATAGGATCATTTTTACTAGCAACCAACTTCATAAGAGCATCAACTTTTTCACTCAAAGGGCTAATTTCTTCTACCGAATTAACATTTTTACTAGCAGGTGCTCTTTCAGTATGCCATTGTGAATAATTTACCATAATATTATCTAGAAACTTAGTAGCTTCACCCAAAGTAATTTCCATAAAAGTACCACCCGCGGCAGAATCTAAAAGATTTCTAGAGACAAAATTCAATCCCGCATAATTTTTTTGTATGATCATCCAAAGATTTAAACCATGAGTAGGACAATTTCTTAGCATCAATTTCATTCTTTACTAAGATTGTGAAACATGTTCATGCTCAAGTTGCTTAAAATTCATGATTTGAGTTCTAAGGGAAATAATTTTTGCGGGCGGAAAATACTTAGTAATAAAAGCGTCCTTGCACTTATCCCAAGAATCGATACTATTGCGAGGCAAAGAAGAAAACCAAATTTTTGCACGATCCCGCAAGGAGAAAGGAAATAATTTCAACTTCACAATTTCATTGTCCACATCTTTTTTCTTTTGCATATCACACAATTCTACGAATGTGTTTACATGGGACGCGACATCCTCATTAGGAATACCGGAAATTTGGTCTTTCATGACAAGATTCAACAAAGCGGCATTAATATCACAAGACTCCGCACTAGTGGCGGGAGGAGCAACATGGGTGCTAATAAAATCATTATTATTGGTATTGGAAAAATCACAAAACTTGGTGTTTTCTTGATTCATCGTGACTATGCAAACAAGATTTCAAGCAAACAAGAGATCTAACAAGAAAAAGGCAAAACGAAAAAGAAGGTGAATAAGAAAGATAAATTTGTGAAGTGGGGGAGAGGAAAACAAGAGGCAAATGACAAATAATGTAAATTGCAAGGAGATGAGATTTGTGATTAGGAACCTGGTAGATGTTGATGACGTCTCCCCGGCACCAAGATTGGCACGGGAAGACATTGCTTCCTCCCGGCAACGACGCTAGAAATTCTTTTGACGTGGCATGAGACTGCGTCGGTATTTCCCCAAAGAGGAAGGGATGATGCAGCACAATGACGGTAAGTATTTCCCTCAGTTATGAAACCAAGGTATCAATCTATAGAGGAAGATCAAGCACCTACATAAACATCACCTACACACAAATAACAAATACTTGCAACCCGATGCGTAAGAGAGGTTGTCAAGATCTCAACGATAAAAAGAATAGATTAGGTAGTGATAGTTTTGGCAAATAGATCTCGAAAGAACACAAAATAAAATGGGTAAACAAAAGTGCAGCAAGGTATTTTGTTTTTTGGATTAATAGATCTGAAAACAAAATGGCAAAATAGTAGATCGGAAAGCAATATGTTGGAAAAGTAGACCCAGGGGCCGTAGGTTTCACTAGTGGCTTCTCTCATGAGTATAGTACAAGGTGGGATTACTGCTGGGCAATTGATATAAGATCAAATTGTTGGAAATATGCCCTAGAGATAATAATAAAATGGTTATTATTGTATTTCCTTGTTCATGATAATTGTCTATTGTTCATGCTACAATTGTGTTAACCGGAAACAGTAATACATGTGTGAATACATAGACCACAACATGTCCCTAGCGAGCCTCTAGTTGACTAGCTCGTTGATCAATAGATGGTCACGGTTTCATGATCATGGACATTGGATGTCATTGATAACAGGATCACATCATTAGGAGAATGATGTGATGGACAAGACCCAATCCTAAGCATAGCACTAGATCGTGTAGTTCGTTTGCTAAAGCTTTTCCAATGTCAAGTATCGTTTCCTTAGACCATGAGATTGTGCAACTCCCGGATACCGTAGGAATGCTTTGGGTGTGCCAAACGTCACAACATAACTGGGTGGATATAAAGGTTCACTACGGGTATCTCCGAAAGTGTCTGTTGGGTTGGCACGAATCGAGACTGGGATTTGTCACTCCGTGTGACGGAGAGGTATCTCTGGGCCCACTCGGTAAGACATCATCATAATGAGCTCAAAGTGACTAAGGAGTTAGTCACGGGATGATGTATTACGGAACAAGTAAAGAGACATGCCGGTAACGAGATTGAACAAGGTATAGAGATACCGACAATCGAATCTCGGGCAAGTATCATACCGATAGACAAAGGGAATTGTATACGGGATTGATTGAATCCCCGACATCATGGTTCATCCGATGAGATCATTGTGGAGCATGTCGGAGCCAACATGGGTATCCAGATCCCGCTGTTGGTTATTGGCTGGAGAAGTGTCTCGGTCATGTCCACGTGTCTCCCGAACCCGTAGGGTCTACACACTTAAGGTTCGATGACGCTAGGGTTATAGGGAAATGGTATACGTGATTACTGAAGGTTGTTCGGAGTCCCGGATGAGATCCCGGACATCACGAGGAGCTCCGGAATGGTCGGGAGGTAAAGATTGATATATAGGAAGTCCAGTTTTGGTCACCGGAAAGTTTTCGGGCTCATCGGTAGTGTACCGGGAGTGCCGGGAGGGTGTCGGAGGACCCCCGGGAGGGATGTGACGACCAAAGGACCACATGGGCTGTTAGATAAAGTGTGCCAGCCCTGAAAGACTTTTGCTAAAGGCCCATGCGGCTAGGGATAAGAGATAGGGCCAAAAAGGATTTAAAAGGAGGAGATCCACCTCCCTTGTGGGAGGTGGACTCTCCCTTTAAATCGGCCGAACCTCTCCTCTTTGGAGTAGAGGCCAAGCCAGCCCTCCATGTCCCTCCTCCTATATATACTTGAGGTTTTGGCTGTTTTGAGACAAGATTTGATCTCTCTCTCTCACGGCGAAGCCCTACCTCTCTTCTTCCTCCTCCGCAGCGCTTAGGCGAAGCCCTGTTGGAATACCTTGCTACTCCACCACCACCACGCCGTCATGCTGCTGTTGGAGCCCTTCCCCAACCTCTCCTTCCTCCTTGCTGGATCAAGGCATAGGAGACGTCACCGGGCTGCACGTGTGTTGAACGCGGAGGCGCCGTTGTTCGGCGCTAAGATCGGAATCCACCGCGATCTGAATCGCTGCGAGTACGACTCTATCAACCGCGTTCTTGTAACGCTTCCGCTTAGCGATCTTCAAAGGTATGAAGATGCAATCTCTCCCCACTCGTTGATGGTTTCTCCATGGAGAGATCTTGGTGATCGTAGGAAATTTTTTGATTTACTACTACGTCTCCCAACACAAATAATCATGACGATATCCAGGCAATGATCTTTATATAGGCATCATGTCCAAGATAAGTAGACCGAAACGATTCTACATCTACTTCTATTACTCCACACATCAACCGCTATCCAACATGCATCTAGTGTATTAAGTTCGTGGGAAAATGGAGTAATGCAATAACAACGGTGACATGATGTAGACAAGATCTATTCATGTAGGAATAGACCCCATCTTGTTATCCTTAATGGCAACGATACATGCGCACATTCCTGCCCCTTCTGTCACTGGGAAAGAGCATCGCAAGATCGAACCCATCACAAAGCACCTCTTCCCATGGCAAGAAAATCGATCTAGTTGGCCTAACTAAACCAAAAATTCGAAGAAGAAATACGAGTCTATAATTAATCATGCAAATAAGAGTCAAAGAAGACTCAAATCATATTCATGGATAGAAACCGATCATGAACCCAAAATTCATCGGATCCCAACAAACACACCACAAAAGTCATTACATCAAATAGATCCCCAAGATACCATTGTATTGAGAATCATAAGAGAGAGAGAGAGAGAGAGAGAGAGGAAGCCATCTAGCTATTGCCTATGGACCCGTAGGTATATGGTGGACTACTCACGCATCATCGGAGAGGCACCTATGATGAAGATGAACCCCTCCGCGATGGTGTTAGATTGGATCTCAAGGTTCTAGAACTTGCGGTGGCTGGAATTGTGTTTCGTCGACTCCCCTAGGGTTTTCCGAATATTTGAGAATTTATAGAGGCGATAGTCGGTGGAGGGGGGGTCCCGAGGTGGGCAACACCCACCAGGACGCGCCAGGGGCTTCTGGCGCGCCCTGGTGGGTGTTCCCCCACGCCGGCCCTCTTCTCTAGCACTTGTCTGACCCATCTGGCCCAAAAAATTCTCCAAAAAATTCCACAATGTTTGGGCTTCGTTTGGTACTGATTTTCTGCGAAGTAAAAAACAGGCAAAAACAACAACTGGCACTTTGGCACCATGTCAATAGGTTAGTCCCAAATAATGATATAAATTTGCGATAAAGTGATTGTAAAACATCCAAGATTGATAATATAACAATATGGAACAAGAAAAAATTATAGATACATTGTAGACGTATCAGAGTGCCCGGCACCGGCCTGCGCATCCCGAGTCCCTGCGACGCCCCTTTGCTTGTCCCAAAGCCCGAGCCCGGGACGAGCTCGCGTGCCCCCCTACTTGTGCCCAAGGTGGAGCCCCGGATGGGCTATGGCGCCCCCTGCTTGATCTCAAATCAGAGCCGTAGCCGCTGCCACTGGCGGTCGTAGCGCCACCCCAATGACTCGGTGGACTCATTGGGCCTACGACAGGTGGTTGTCGCCTCGGTGGCCGCGGACACCGACCAAGGCCCAGGCCCACCTCTATACTAGATGATCTCTGCCTGCCCTGTCGTTCCGCCATAATGAAACACTCGCGGGTATGCTCTGAGTCGACTTGACTTTAATCATGATATGTATCATGTAAAATGTAATAGTATAAATATATCCGTGATCATCTCTCCGAAGGGATCACGACCCGATAATATAGCATGGCATACGGACAAAGGGGGTAGGGCCACTGGTAATACTCTAGCATATCTATACTAAGCATATAGGACAACATGTAGGGTGTCAATAGTAGTAGCAAAGACGTGCTATGCAGAAGTATAGGATCTACTGATAAAGCAGTAACAATAACACTACTCTCTAAGGCAAGAAGTAGAGAGAAATAATAGGAGATATCGAAATGATCAAGGGGGCTTTCTTGCTTGGAATCTCTGCTGAGAAGGACGAGTCGTCGGTGACGCAGTCGTGCTCGAGGGCAGCGGCAGTATCGGGGTCAATCGAAAGAATAGAGGAGAGGGGGGGGGACAGATAAATAACAGGCTTACAAATGCAACACAGATGCATGTCATTACAATGTCTGCTGATGATATGCTATAATACTCAAACGGGCATTTGGTAAAATTTAAATATTTGTAGAAATTGAAAAGGTCATGCAATAACTCCCACACAGGTTTGAGACTTTAAATAAGCATGAACCCCATCAACCAGTTCCGAACAAACTCGCACTACTCCTGGGTGGTAGGTTAAAGGTAATATGGGTGGTATGCCATGATGATTTAACAAGTGGGCCATTTAAGAACAAACACCACATCGATTCCTCATTGCCATAGAAACAATATTTTGCACAACCTTGCCATCTATGTTTTCTTTTGAGGTTGTTATTGGTTAGCATCATTTATACTACCATGGAAGGACGACATAGCAAAAACAACCTTCAACATAATTTGCAGTTTTCAAATAATGCGTGACGGAAAGGTTGTCCGCCATTGATGATATCATAACACATAGACAGACTTAACCGAGCAAACCGACATCGATTTTTTCGCAACCGGCCTAAAAGCACGACATCTTGCCATAAGAGTTACTCTATATACTCGCAATGCACCACGTAAGAGACATCACATGATGGTGTGCCCATTCATACACCCTTGTCCTAAGTCCTAACCTAATCCCATGAAGAAGATATTTCACAAAATATCAGAGAAGAAAGCATAGGGACACCCCTCTCACCATGGTGACAGCGGAGAGCAGAGAGAAAAAAACAGAGGGAGCCCGTTTCCTGTGAAGGAGGAGGCTCCCCGTCGGCGAAAAACCCTGGCAAACCCCTCGGCCCTCGCCCTATCCACCCCGCCCCGGCCCGCCTATAAACCCTGCCCTCCTCCTATCCAGAGCCGAGCAGCCATCCGTTCCATTTCTTATCGCTTCCCTCCCCGCCCCCTTCCTCCTCCCCCATGGCCTCCCTCCTCACGCTCCCGTCCCTCTCCCTCTCCAGCCCCAGCGGCGGCAACGGCGCCGGCCTCGCGCCCTCGCTCCGGCTCCGCGCCGCCTTCCGCTGCTGGGCGCTCGGCCGCAGGTGGGCGGGCGCCGCCGCGGCCATCGCGTCGCCAAACTCCGTGCTCAGCGAGCACGCCTTCAAGCGCCTCGGGCTCGGCGGCGGCAGCGACGACGAGGATGAGGACGGGTACGGGAGCGACCAGGAGGGGCCCGCCGCCGTGGAGGGGGACAAGGATGAGCTCGCCATTTCCAGGCTCGGCCTCCCCGCCCAGCTCGTCGCCACGCTCGAGAAGCGCGGGATTACCCACCTCTTCCCCATCCAGGTGAGCTCAATCTGTGCCGTGTTTTGGAGGCCGCTTAATTGTGTTGACGCTCAATTTCAGGTTCTGAGGCTGTTCACTGTCGGGAGGGGAGTGGTGTCTGTGACTGTCAGTCTAGAATTCAGTTGGTCTTGTAATTCGTGGTGCATACATATGTTACCTGGCTGTTAGATGGGAGTGGCGTCTGTCAGCGCAGCATTCGGTGAATTCAGTCGGTATTGTCGTAGTGCATAAGCTTGGGAGGGGATTGCACATGATAATTGGAGCCTTACTGTTCTTACCTTTTACTCCTACTGGGTAAATGAGACGGTAGTGGTGTCATAACAAAGTTGCCAAGTGCCAAACACTTGAAGAACCTAATACCATTTTCCCATGAACCCATAATTGATTCAACACTACCCAAGCGACCATGTTGTAGTGTTGGCTGCACTTTGTAGTGAGATGTGACGACGCCTATGTTGTAGCATTTCATTGTAAGTCACACTGTCCTGTTCTCACAAATAGCACAGAGTGTGGGCAATTGTCAGGTGGCGCAGGAGTTGGGAGCAATTGTGCCATCTGTTCCCTTTTTTTTTTCTTGAACAGAAGGTAGCCTGTTCCATTTGTATTTCTAAGTCTAAGGTAGTTATGATAACACAATGTCTAAGTCATGCCCATTAAGGCAATGCATAATCTAACAAGTAAAACGATGATGTTAGCTGTATGAATCAATTTTACTTCAAACTATTCTGTACTATGTAACACATGTTTTCACTGTGCTTGTTTTACTTTATATAAGGTACTTATTTGCCTGGTCGCTTACTGTTTTTTCTTGTTCCTCCAGAGGGCTGTATTGATTCCAGCTCTTGAGGGCCGTGACCTGATTGCAAGAGCAAAGACTGGAACGGGAAAGACACTAGCCTTTGGTATACCCATGATCAAGCAAATAATCGAGCAGGACGAAGGGCGGACCCCCGGGTACACATTTATCTTGTTTTGCATCTTCATGATGTGCAGCATTAAAATCAGTTGATAATTGACATCCCCTAACTATGTTTTTTTTCTTCTCTTTTTGCAGGCGAGGTCGTATTCCTCGAGCTTTGGTCCTTGCACCCACTAGAGAGTTGGCTAAACAAGTTGAGAAAGAAATTATGGAATCAGCACCAAAGCTTAGTACAGTGTGTGTTTATGGTGGTGTATCGTATAATACCCAGCAGAATGCACTCTCCCGTGGTGTTGATGTTGTCGTAGGAACTCCAGGTCGCCTAATTGATTTGATAAATGGTGGAAGTCTTCAGTTGGGAGAAGTTAGGTATCTGGTCCTTGATGAGGCTGACCAGATGCTTGCAGTTGGGTTTGAAGAAGATGTGGAAACAATATTGCAACAGCTGCCAGCTGAACGACAAAGCATGCTTTTCTCTGCAACCATGCCTAGTTGGGTGAAGAAATTGTCTAGGCGGTACTTGAATAATCCTTTGACAATTGATTTGGTATGGCCTTCATGCTTTCACATTCATTTTCCTTGTCCCTTATTTTTCTCTGGTTATGTTGCTGTTGTTCGACAAAAGTAAGCCATAAATCAGTGTTATCTACTTATGTTAATGGTTATGACCATGCTCTATGGTTCCTTCTTTAGTGTGCTATTCTGTGTAAGTTCTGGCCACTAAACTTGGTTTTGTCACATGTGACTCATGATTGTCTACCGTACGTTAATTCTCTGAAGCTATATGTGAGATTGAAGTGTTGGGTTTAATTCTTAGTCGCGCTGCATGAATACAAACTTCAACAATGTGCTACCCCTAGCCCTTGGTACTTAAAGAAGGAGTATTTGATGGATTTTACTGTTGCCATGTATTTGCTTACACGAAGGCGGCCAGCGAATTTTGTAGTACTCTTCTGGTTTCTATTTGATTAAATGGAAAGTGGGTGCGTCCCACTTGTAAAATTAATAAAACAGTGGGAGATAAGAGTCAACAAAACTGGCCTTTAGAGTATTTTACTTGCAGTTTTTTTAACGCAACCTTCTACTCGCACTTGAAGATTCCTGTTGCTGCTTTGTGGGATATATGCTGCTATGCTTCACTATTCATTTTTATGTCCTAATTAGTCATTTGCCCCCTCCATGTTTTAATTAGGTTGGCGATCAAGATGAAAAACTAGCTGAAGGAATCAAACTCTTTGCTATTCCACTCACAACGACTTCAAAGCGCACCATTCTTAGTGATCTCATTACGGTATGTTCATGCAGTTTAATGATTTTTTAGCTGATTCTTTTTGTTATCTTTTCCTCTCTTCTGTTTTTTACTGCTCTATGTTTTATGTCTAACCTCTGGGCTGAGACAAATAAAGCAGATAGTTACGATGTGCATGATTTCTTTGATTAGCATTTACTTTTTCTATGCTGACATTACTTTTTTCTTGAATATAATTTGTACTTTCCTTGAACTTCTATTCTTTCATTCATTTAAGTTGCCATGGGGCTAGATTTTTCTTTAAAAATAATGGCAGTCTCGGTTTACCAGTTACAATTAACAACTACTTTTCTGCTTTGAGTTCTAAGAGCGCTTGACCTTTTGAAAGTCAACTTAAAGATTTTCTTGGACCTCTTTAGTGTTTTAAACGTTAGTAAATTACATTTTTGATGATATCCTAATTTGATCACTTTATATTTGTTAGTGCAATGTTACTCAAATCTTTTGTTGTCAGGTATATGCAAAGGGTGGCAAAACTATTGTTTTCACTCGGACAAAACGGGATGCAGATGAGGTATCATTGGCATTGACAACCAGTATTGCATCTGAGGCGCTTCACGGTGATATTTCACAACATCAGCGTGAGAGGACATTAAATGGTTTCCGCCAAGGGAAATTTACTGTTCTCGTGGCAACTGATGTTGCTTCTCGTGGTCTTGATATTCCCAATGTTGATTTGGTGGGTTTGCAACTCCTCTTCACTTCATCTGATTCTAGATACATATTTTTGTAAATCATCCAGCCTCTTAACACTAACACTTTGTGCTCTGGTTGTTGACTGATAAATCTTTTCAAATTTCCAGCATATACAATGTTTGACAACTTGTGCTCACCAAATTATTGCTTTGTATAGCTCTGAGAAAAAAAAACAATTAGGCCTCCTTTGGTTCATAGGGTAGGAAAATAATAGGAATAGGAAAGTCATAGCCTCATAGGAAATGAGATGCATGTATCTCAAATCCTATGAATAGGATTAGGAAAGAAGATGCCCTTTGGTTCACATCATAGGATTTTTTCCATTGAGTCTAGGTTAATGTTTATTTTCGTATGAAATGTGAATGATAGGTAGAACCTCCTCCATAGGAATAGGATTCTATTCCTACAAACCAAAGGGCTCTAAACAAATTTTTCCTATAGAAATCCTATCCTATGGAATTTCTAAAAGGTTCCTCCAAACCAAAGGAGGCCTTAGTGGAAATTCGAAGATATATATATTGACATTATTATGGTGCTAAAACAATAAGTAAATAGTTATTGCAAATTCAAATATTCAGTCACACATTTGACATTATTATGGTGCTAAAACAATACGTAAATAATCAAATATTTCAAGAACTTTGCTTTAGTTACACACTGAATTTGAATTCAAATACCGTCACACATTTGAGTTCGGATACCTTTGTTTTACCATCTAGATTTTATGCATTTTATCACATCTCCATCTGGTATCTTGGGT
Source organism: Hordeum marinum (assembly GCA_022496015.1). Taxonomy (NCBI): domain Eukaryota; kingdom Viridiplantae; phylum Streptophyta; class Magnoliopsida; order Poales; family Poaceae; genus Hordeum; species Hordeum marinum. The sequence goes on along the minus strand of CM039676.1, from coordinate 491,123,560 downwards.
TAATCTTGCAATCACGTGGTACTGTTTCTTATCAATTATTGTTAGCTCATTAAATTCATTTCAGCATTTTGCTATCTCAAGTGGATTATGGCAGATACAGATTAATGAACGAGAGATATTTCTGTTTATGCAGATTATTCATTATGAGTTGCCAAATGACCCTGAGACTTTTGTTCATCGTTCTGGGCGCACTGGACGAGCAGGGAAAGCAGGAAATGCCATCTTAATGTTTACAACCAATCAGCGAAGAACAGTTAAATCACTTGAACGTGATGTTGGATGCAAATTTGAGTTTATTGGCCCACCTACAATGGAAGAAGTCCTTGATTCATCTGCAGAGCATGTCATTGCTACTCTGCGAGGTGTGCACCCCGAGTCGATTCAATACTTTGTTCCAGCGGCTGAGAGACTAAGCCAAGAACTAGGACCTACTGCTCTTGCTTCTGCATTGGCACATTTGAGTGGATTTTCTCAGCCACCTTCTTCACGTTCCCTGATTAGCCATGAGCAGGTAAAAAGTGACACGAGGAGATTACTCATATGCATGGTTTTTACACGAATTCCACCAATCCTAACTAATATGCACAGTTAAGTAAGAAAGCATTTTACCTGTTTCTCTATCATTATGATGCAGTTGTTCTTGCTTAAAACTTAGAAGTGCCTTCTAGACTTCTGAATTTATCCAATTGATGTTATATGTTTACTAGTACGGTCTACTGGTAGTAGAGTTACTACTAGCATCCGAGCTGCCTCTACTATGATAGGTTATCCATAGCTTCGTTGTGCATTTGCCTTGTCTTACAGTTTTCTCTTAAGCATGCCGCCTTCAAATACCCTCGTTAACTCTATTAAAATGCAGGGATCGGTGACACTGCAACTAACCAGGGATCCAGAATATGCAAGAGGCTTCTTTTCTCCTAGATCTGTCACCGGTTTTCTGTCTGATGTCTCTCCATCTGCTGCTGATGCAGTTGGAAAAATATACCTAATAGCAGATGAGAGGGTGAGTTTTTTCTTCAGTATGTTGATCATTTGCTTCCTTGCATTTGTTCCATCAGTAGTATCATTTTCCTTTAGGGAAAGAAAGGTGCATGCATAGTAACTGAACCATCATTATGAGGCACAATCTCTTTCCTATTATGTCCCTTGTCCAAATAAATTTTCAATCTTTTGTACACATTGTCGATTGTACCAGGTCCAAGGAGCAGTCTTTGATTTACCTGAGGAGATTGCAAAGGATCTGCTTACTATGGAACTGCCCCCAGGAAACACCTTGAGCAAAGTAACAAAGGTAGCTTTTGCATCTTGATCTTCTTAAGTTAATTACTATGGATAATCTGTGCTCGGAAATATTGATGGCTTGGTACGGCATACATAATGGCGTCACTTGTTGGCTAAAATTTGAAAATTCTGACCAAGACAAATTGATTTGAAGGCCTAGTTCTATACTGTTTAGTTCTTTACTATATTATGTCTTTCGCCTCTAGCCAAGCCAAATTGACCTATTGTTTTATGTCATGTCTATGACCCAATGAAATAAGGAATGATAAATTAACAATGTGCTAGTCTTGCACTACACACATTATATAGTGCCGTACTTATAGCTCTCTTGTTCTATATGTGATGCTGGTTGTTATGAGCTAGTGTGGTGACTGTTTTTATTACTTTTTTGCTTGCAGCTGCCGGTGTTGCAAGATGATGGCCCTGCTACTGATTCTTACGGGCGATTCTCAAACTCAGACCGGGGTTCTAGGAACAGGCGGGGGTCGTCCAGGGGCGGTATGGGCGGCGGCTCAAGAGGACGTGGTGGTTGGGACTCTGATGAAGGATTCCGTCGTGGTGGCAGGAGCTCCAGCAGACCCGACAACGACATTTGGTCAGATGATGACTTTTCAGGTGGTGGTGCGAGGAGATCAAACCGTTCGTCATCCCCCAGCGGTGGCCGTTCGTCCTATGGTGGTCGTGGTGGCTCATCATCCTTTGGTGACAGATCCTCCTCCTTTGGTGAACGCTCATCGTCATACGGCGGTCGCGGTGGCTCGTCCTTTGGCAGCAGGGACAGGTAAGCTTCACAGAATCGCTCAAATAACATCACAAGTTGCTCTTCAGATGCATACTTATCCATCTTAGGTAGTCCATTTGTATTTTGAAGTGGCTTGTGCTGATGTTGATTTTGAACCATGATACTTTACCAAGTAGATGCAAGTTTCAACACCTCGTTTGATATGAAGAATATAAGCACAATACTTGCATCAAGTCACCCTCACCATATGTGAACACCTAATGCTTTCATACCACCTATATATATATCACCTTACGCAAGACAGTGAAAAACGCTAAGTAGTTTGTTAGCTTGTCCTTGTTGCAGCTCACCTGAATCCTGACCAAAACTTACTTTGACCCCTCACCATTTGCATGAGCAGAAGCTTCAGCGGCGCATGCTTCACATGCGGGCAGTCAGGGCACAGAGCATCAGAGTGCCCGAACAAGTAGACGGTGCAGACGACGTGCTGCTTGCCTGCCGCACTGCTCCGTTCGGGCCTCATCAGCATTCGACAAGCGGCTGGACAAAGTTGAACACAACGCCAAAGGAACATCGCAAGGCCGGCCTCCCTCGTGTGTCGATCTGTGATCTGCATATCCCCGATGAACGGCCGGCGTGCTAGGATACTACTACAGTTTTGTGTGGTCGTCGTTTCACAGAGGAGATATTTTTCTGGCACGCTGCTGACGCGCCGAAGGAGAGCCCGGCCTTGCGCTAAATTATTCGTGTAATATGTAGGGGTTTTGCAGGGACATCTCGCTTGTTTTAATTTTTTTTTTTTTTGGTTTGCCGCTTGTCGGAGCTGGTGATAGAATGTTAACAAAAGCTACTACTACTACATGGGCCTTGTAAAGTTCTACAGAACCAAGAAAGCATTCAGAACTGTTACACGTCGATTAGAATTACTGCTTTGAAATGTGAAAAATGTCGAACTTGTCTGAAGCTTTTGGTTGAAACATCAATGGTTGGTGCAGACAGGTTTGTGTTGGTTGTTCCCGGCTGGGTCGTGCTATTGATCTCTCTGTGAGATGAGATGGACCTGTTACGAAGGCATGTGTGTGCGTAGACCGTAGAGGATGGTTGGTCACTCAGTGAGGCCAAACTGGTAGACCGTAGAGGATGCAAAAGCTTCAAATTCAAAAAAGGGTTTGCATTGGCTGATGCGCTGCTTACGGAGATGTGATCCGTGCACGGCGATACGCATGCGAGTCGTGGATGTGATGGAGTTGGACACAGTCGCGCCTGGTGATTGGTGATTGGTATGTACGTCGACGGGATTGGCAACTGTATCTATCAGACGGTAGCGCATGACGACGGCCAAACCATATGAGATTTGACAGCAAGGGGGGGCAGGTCTGGTCTGGTCTGAACCCGGGGATGAAATGGGTCACGTCACTCAGTCAGGTTTGGTGCTAATCCCATCCCATCATGACGAGCGCGCTATTTTCCTCATGGGAATGGATAACGAGCACGCCATTGACCACGAGGAAGAAAACCCTCCAGTGAAACCAGTGGGTGAGCACAACCAACGATGTGGACACGTGTGTAGTAGTACGCGTTACATCGTGGAAGTAAACAGAGAGAGTTGGACGAAAGCTACCGGCATATGGTTGTTAATTCTAGTAGAGAGGTTGACTTCGCTTGCGGGTCGAATTCTTGGGAAGGTTCAACCGGACGCTACTACTACACACATATGTACATCTTCTTAACTGTACGCGTGGTGTGGTTAATTAATCTTCTACGGTCCTGCCACGATGATTTCCCACCTAAAGACGCTCCGGCAGAAAAATAGAATTAAAACCTGCCTTTATCTTCTGCTAGTCAACCTTGCAGACAGGTTGCCTTCATGGAAAGGCATTGGAATACTACATTACCGCCTGTCCATCCAAATCCAAGCAAGGAGCGCATCGGGTCTGACATTGTTGTACACTTGGTGTGCAGCTCTTTCCCTGCCCTGACAGAAGCTTGGTTACTCTACTCCGGGCCTGTGCGAGTTTTGAACATAGCCCCGTTGACAAGAAACATTAAAAACTAGCCTCGGATTCACACACCAGACATGTTATAATCATGAATGCTGCATGCATGGTCTCTCCGGCCAAATGGCTCGCATGCAGCAACACGCATTGACTTGTGATCACTCACGTCTGACGCCACTGGCCATTCTATATACTGTTCGGTTTAATCACTGAAACCTGCACATGTGCTAACATTGATACTTTTCACGGCTGTACCCGGCACCCGCCCAGCATATGAAACGTGCACTTACCGTTCTGTAAAACTATGATCAATTTAGTAATCAAATGCTTTCCCCCGCAAATAAAAAAATGTAGGAAAGATCAACGATATACTCCACTTGAATTATTGTACAACTGAGGCCAGATGGAGTACTGCACCACAGTGCATACTGTACGGGAGAAGTATATACTAGTAGAAAATAGAGCATTGGTTCGGGCCTCCTAATTTCATTAATTTCGGTTCGTGGTTCGCTCACGAACCGGGACCAAAGGTGGCAACCGTCCCGGTTCGTGAGCCCGGGGGCCGGTCGGGCCACATGGGCCATTGGTTCCGGTTCGTCTGACCCCTTTGGTCCCGGTTACAGGCACGAACCGGGACCAATGCACCTCGCTCCTGGCCAACGACCATTGATCCCGGTTCGTGGCTGGAACCGGGACCAACGGGAAACCTATTGTATCGGTTCCAGCCACGAATCGGGATCAATGAGCTGCCTATATAAACCCTTGCCCGCCGCTGGCAGAGACGTGGAGTGCTCTGTTTTTTCAGGACAACAGTGTTAGAGCGTTCTGGTGCTCTAGCTCACCTCCTATGCACATGAGGTGTTTGATGAAATGCCTAAGCCAAACTTAAGCTTTCTCCTCTCGAAGCTCCTTGTCCAAACTCCTTTTTCGTCAAGATTTGTCTAGGTTTGGCGGTCCGTCCTGTCCCGTCCCTGTCCTGAAACCGTCGTCGATCGCCCGCGCGTGGTGAGCCTCTTGATCTTACCTTCTTGCTAAAAGAAAATATACTTACTCGTATGATTTTCTTACTTTTATTATTGTTTGTTATTATATAGTGCCATGGTTATGGTATCCGTCCACGTCGGCCCTCGTCCAACCTATGATTCAGATGTGGTATATTATCTTTTATATAACTATTTCACATATCTAATGTCTATGAAAATTAATTATGCCACCAACTTGACGTAGATGTTTTTATCTATAGGAAGTAGTTGAACCAGAAATGGATACCGACTATGCAATTCTGCTCGACAAGTTAACTAAAGCTGAAAAAGTAATCGATCATTTGAAAGAAAAATTGAAAAGAACTGAAGATGACAAGATGAGATTGGAGTTGCATGTTGCCGATATCGTCGACGATCACAAGACCAAGATGGATGCAATGCGCTTGAAGCTTAGAAAGATTAGAAAATATGCCATTCATACTGATGCTTGGTATCATTATGCCGTTGGATCAATTGGTACCTTAGTTGTGATTATGATCGCATTTGTTGTTGCATTGAAATGTTTTAAATAGTTTCAATGTATGTTTTAATTAGATGCTCTAGAGAGCTATACGTTGGTCAACGAGAACTATGTATCTACTTTGGTTTTAATGTGATGATGAACTTCTATTAATTTGGTCACTTCTGTATTCCTGATGTTCTGTAATGGTTTTTGACACACTTAATTATATATAATGCACGCAGATGAACCGGCAATGGATGCACGGTAACAGACGCACCGACGAGTACATTAAGGGGGTGCATCATTTTCTCGAAGTGGCCGAGGCAAACAAGCAGAATGGTTTTATGTGTTGTCCATGCCCTACATGTGGGAATTTGAAGTCTTACTCTGACTAGAAAATCATTCACATTCACCTGTTTGTGAAGGGTTTCATGCCACACTATAATGTTTGGACCAAGCACGGAGAAATAGGGGTTATGATGGAAGACGGCGAAGAAGAAGAGGATGATGGCAACTATGTGCCCCCTGAATACGATGATGCTGGAACCGGGGAAGCTAAAGATCAAGAGGAACCAGACGATGTGCCCGATGATGATCTTCGCTGGGTCATTGTTGATGCAAAGAGACAGTGCGAAAGTGAAAAGGAGAAGCTGAAGTTCAATCGCATGTTAGAGGATCACAAAAAAGGGTTGTACCCCCCTTGTGAAGATGGCAACACAAAGCTCAGTACCACACTGGAATTGCTGCAGTGGAAGGCAGAGAATGGTGTACCTGACAAAGGATTTGAGAAGCTACTGAAAATATTGAAGAAGAAGCTTCCAAAGGATAACAAATTGTCCGACAGTACGTACGCAGCAAAGAAGGTTGTATGCCATCTAGGATTGGAGGTGCAGAAGATACATGCATGCCCTAATGACTGCATCCTCTACCGCGGTGAGTACGAGGAACGGAACGCATGCCCGGTATGCGGTGCATTGCGCTATAAGATCAGACGCGATGACCCTGGTGATGTTGAGGACGAGCGCCCCAGGAAGAGGATTGCTGCCAAGGTGATGTGGTACGCTCCTATAATACCACGGTTGAAACGTCTGTTCAGAAACAAAGAGCATGCCGAGAATATGCGATGGCACAGAGAGGACCGTAAGAAAGACGGGAAGTTGAGAGCACCCGCTGACGGGTCGTAGTGGAGAAAAATCGAGAGAAAGTACAGGAAGGAGTTTGCAGGTGATGCAAGGAACGTATGGTTTGGTTTAAGCGTGGATGGCATTAATCCTTTTGGGAGCAGAGCAGCAATCACAGCACCTGGCCCGTGACTCTATGTATCTATAACCTTCCTCCTTGGTTGTGCATGAAGCGGAAGTTCATTATGATGCCAGTTCTCATCCAAGGCACTAAGCAACCCGACAACGACATTGATGTGTACCTAAGTCCATTAGTGAAGAACTTTTACAACCGTGGAATGGAAACGGTGTACGCGTGTGGGATGAGCACAAACAGGAGGATTTTGACCTGCATGCATTGCTATTTGTAACCATCAATGATTGGCCTGCTCTCAGTAACCTTTCAGGACAGTCAAATAAGGGATACCACGCATGCACGCACTGTTTAGATGACACCAAAAGTATATATCTGGACAATTGTAGGAAGAATGTGTACCTGGGGCATCGTCGATTTCTTTCGACCAACCATCAATGTCGAAAGAAAGGCAAGCATTTCAAAGGCGAGGCAAAGCACCGGAAGAAGCCCGCCATCTGTACCGGTGATCACATACTTGCTACGGTCAATGATTTACAAGTAATCTTTGGAAAGGGTCCCGGCGGACTATCTGTTCCGAATGATGCTAAGGGACGCGCACCCATGTGGAAGAAGAAATCTATATTTTAGGACCTACCCTACTGGAAAGACCTAGAGGTCCACTCTGCAATCAACGTGATGCACGTGACGAAGAATCTTTGCGTGAACCTGCTAGGCTTCTTGGATGTGTATGGGAAGACAAAAGATACACCGGAGGCACGGGAGGACCAGCAACATGTTCACAAAAAAGATGACATGCCTCCAAAGCAGTATGAAGGTCCTGCCAGCTACGCTCTTACCAAAGAAGAGAAAGAAATCTTATTTGAATGCCTGCTCAGTATGAAGGTCCCGTCTGGCTTCTCGTCGAATATAAAGGGAATAATAAATATGGCAAAGAAAAAGTTCCAGAATCTAAAGTCTCATGACTGCCACGTGATTATGACGCAACTGCTTCCGGTTGCATTGAGGGGGCTTCTACTGGAAAACGTTCGATTAGCCATTGTGAAGCTATGTGCATTCCTCAATGCAATCTCTCAGAAGGTGATCGATCCAGAAATCCTACCAAGGTTAAGGAGTGATGTGGCGCAATGTCTTGTTAGTTTCGAGCTGGTGTTCCCACCATCCTTCTTCAATATCATGACGCACGTCCTAGTTCATCTAGTCGACGAGATTGTCGTTCTGGGCCCTGTATTTCTACACAATATGTTCCCCTTTGAGAGGTTCATAGAAGTCCTAAAGAAATATGTTCGTAACCGCTCTAGGCCAGAAGGAAGCATCTCCATGGGCCATCAAACAGAGGATGTCATTGGGTTTTGTGTTGACTTCATTCCTGACCTTAAGAAGATTGGTATCCCTCAATCGCGGTATGAGGGGAGACTGACTGGAAAAGACACGCTAGGAGCAAAGTCCATAATATGTGGGGACGGGCATTCTTGGTCTCAAGCACACTATACAGTTCTACAAAATTCTACCTCGGTGACCCCGTATGTCGATGAACATAAGAACATTCTGCGCTCCAAACACCCAGAGCAGTGTGATGACTGGATTACATGTGAACACATCAAGACTTTCGATAGTTGGTTGCAAACACGTCTCAGGTGTGACAACACTGTTTCTGATGAGCTGTACTCGTTGGCCAGGAGACCATCTTTGACTGTATTGACTTACAATGGGTACGAGATAAATGGGAATACATTTTACACGATCGCCCAAGATCAAAGGAGCACCAACCAAAACAGCGGTGTTCTCTTTGATGCAGCAACGACCAATGGGAAGGTCGACACATATTATGGTTACATAAAGAAGATATGGGAACTTGACTATGGACATGATTTGAAGGTCCCTTTGTTTCGATGCAAATGGGTCAATCTTACAAGAGGTGGGGTACAGGTAGACCCGCATTACGGAATGACAACAGTGGATCTCAACAATCTTGGGTACACAGACGAACCATTCGTCCTAGCCAATGATGTGGCGCAGGTTTTCTATGTTAAGGACATGTCTACCAAACCGAGAAAAAGAAAAGATAAGGAAGTGAATACATCATACGATGAGCCAAAGTGTCACATAGTTCTTTCAGGCAAAAGAGACATCATGGGATTGAAGGGCAAGACAGACATGTCTGAAGATTATGAAAAGTTTCAGGAAATTCCTCCCTTCAAAGTCAAGGCTGACCCAAGCACCCTGTTAAACAATGAAGATTATCCATGGTTACGGCACAATAAGCAAAGGACACAAGCGAAGAAAAAGTGAAGACTTTCTCTCCACAACTATTATGATGATGCCTTTGATCTAGAATATCACTGCAGTTACATGTGAAGAAATGAAATGCCTTTTGTAACGGATGAGTTTTCGTCCGAAACCCCGATACTTCGAAAGAGATTGTCCATTTTGTTCACGAAGTGCATCCAGATTTTTCCATAACCCTCTCAACATTTTAGCACATGCTATGTGGGTGAAATGATGATACCATGCCAACTTTCAACCTTTTCAGAGTTCATTTGTAGTGCTTTTCAATTTCAGGGCCATTTAGCTCAAATAAATCAGCAAATGCATGACAAAATACCAAATGAAGTCAGAAAGGGTTGAAAATTGATGATGTGGCTTTGAATGGTGCATTTTAAACACACAAAAAGTATGGAGTTCAAAAAAGTTCAAAAAAATGAAATCCCTTTGTAACAGATGAGTTTTCGTCCCAAACCGTGATACTTCGAAAGAGATTGTCCAATTTTGCACACGAACTGCATCCAGTTTTTGCCGTAACCCTCTCAACTTTTTATAACATGCTATGTGGGTGAAGTTATGATACCATGCCAACTTTCAACTTTTTCAGAGTTCATTTGAAGTGCTTTTCAATTTCAGGGTCATTTAGCTAAAAAAAAATCAGTAAGTGCATGAAAAATACCAAATGAAGTCAGAAAGGGTTGAAAATTGATGATGTGGCTTTGAATGGTGCATTTTGAACACACAAAAAGTATGGAGTTCAAATAAGTTCAAAAAAATGAAATCCCTTTGTAACAGATGAGTTTTCGTCCCAAACCGTGATACTTCGAAAGAGATTGTCCATTTTGCACACGAAGTGCATCCATTTTTTGCCGTAACCCTCTCAACTTTTTAGCACATGATATGTGGGTGAAATGATGATACCTTGCCAACTTTCAACCTTTTCAAGTGCTTTTTAATTTTTTTCAAAACATCGTGGGAGTGGAATTCAAAAAAGAATCAACTAAAAAGCTTTTATAAACCTCTAGTATTTTTGAAACTATAATTATGTAAAAATTATGCAACTAAATTTATCAAAGTATTTTTTGTTCAAAACATTAATAGCAAAAAGAATATAATGATAAACACACTCGAAATAAATAAAGCAAAAAACAAAACAAAAATAAATAAAGAAAAAAACAAAACAAAAATAATGAAAATTATGCAACCAAAATTATCAAAGTATTTTTTGTTCAAAAGAATGAAATAAAATAACAGAAGAAAAATATTGGAAAAAAATATGCAAAAAATAACATAAAGAAAATGCCCACCTACTAAGCCACCATGGCCTGCATACGACTAGTAACCCAATATACATGGGCCAGGACGCAGGCCCACGGGACAAGTAGGCCCAACAGGCAGAGACAATTAGGCATGCACTGCCTACGGTAGAGAGGAGCGCGAGACACTAAGTGCAGACGAGCTTATAAACCAGTACGTGCGCTCCTCGCTTGGCGAGGTGGGACTAAATTCTCACCGTGCTAGGAACCGGGATTTGGTCCCGGTTGGTGGCACCAACCAGGACCAATACTACCCTTTAGTCCCGGTTGGTGCCCCCAACCGGGACCAAAGGTCTGCATCCCGCCCTTTGGGCTAACGAAATGGGATCTTTGGTCCCGGTTGGTGCTACAAACCGGGACTAATGACCCCCTTTAGTCCCGGTTGGTGGCACCAACCGGGACCAAAGGTTCCTTTTCGTCAGCTCGAAGGGCGGGAAGCAGACCTTTGGTCCCGGTTGGTGGCACCAACCGGGACTAAAAGGGGTCTTTAGTCCTAGTTGGTGCCACCAACCGGGACTAAAGGGGGGCTATATAAGCGGGACTTGGAAAAGTTTCCAAATCCATTCGCGGTTTCATCTCTATCTCCTGACGGCACCGAAAATCACAGCGACGTCGCCAGGCTGCCGGATTTTGCAGTCGCCTCCCCGACGCCGTTGCCTCCCTAAGCCCGCTCGCTCCTCGTCGCCTCCCCCGACGTCGTCACCGTACCCGTCGCCCCCCCGATGTCGTTGCCTCCCCGAGCCCGCTCCGGCCTCCTCCTCCTCCTAGGTGAGCCGCTGGCCACACCGTCGTTCCCCTCCTCCTTCTAGCGGTGACCGTCATTGCCCGCGTTCATCGCCGCCCCCGACGCCGTCCGTCGCCGACGAGATACTTGTACATGAGTTATTTAAAGAGGATTTGTACTTTCCCTAAAAAAGAGCTAGGATTTCGCAAATTGTGAGCAGTTTTCCTGTTTTAAGTCTAACGTGGATTGGTTCGGGTCCCCCTTTGGTCTTAGATTTGGTGATGGAGGATTGTATGAACATTGTGATTGAGTAATACAATTTTTCCCCCGCAAAAAAAAGATAAACGAGCTAGGATTTGATAGTATTAATTAGCATAGATTAGTGGCACATGCTCAGGGCCGGCACTGGTTGAGCATCACCAACATATTCTGAAGTTGTTGATGGAAAATCATGTATCCGGATGGGAGAGGGGCAAGAAAAGGCTTCCATGAAAACTTTATATAATTTACATTCACCAAAAAGCGACAAAATATCCGTATATCAGATCATAGTATGTGCCAACACAATCTTTACTTTCTTGGTGCATCTGATCTGCATTCTATGGATCCCAAGTACAATTCATAGATAAGAGCAAATTAACTTAAATGGTTTTGTGACATATCTGGCCATCAACACATAGTCCTTGATTCAGAACTTATGTTTGGAGATGTGCATTAGTTATTTCAGTTTAAGAGTGTGTAAGATCAATCAAAACATTTCAAATATGTTGATTGCAATGAAAATATATGGTGAAGAATAAAGACTATTACTTTGTTATTTGTTACCTTAATGATGAAGTTTCTCTATCATGATGGGAAAAATCACCAGCACAGAAAGCATGTCGATGGACTAAATAAAATCGTAAACCAACCTCTAAAAATCCCCTAATAAAACATCTACGTAACCGACCAATGGATTAAGAGATCAAAAATATTACCCACCAATGCCCTTAATAAGTTATCTTGGTCAAGTTAAGAAAAGAAAAAAATCAACTCTTTCTCCCCATTATGTATGGCAGCAGCCGTCATCAACATCACCTCACTTCCGATCTATGTGCATGACGATATCTGCAATGGCAATCTCCCTCTCGCCCGACCAACTCTCGAGTCCGCCTAAACCGGGACTAAAAAAGTGTTGTCGATCTCCTACCCTGTAACATCCCAAAATTTCATTTTGGAATGTTATGATTATAGCTATGCATCTAGCAGCATCATTGCTTGATTTTATGTGTTAGTTGAAATGTCTCTTCTGGATTTCACAAAGCTCTTTCTACTTTTCCCTAAGTTGCTTTCACCTATTTGAAATTTTGGTTAAAAGTTCAAATAAGAGAGGAGGAACATGACACTCCACACCAGGGACTAATTGGTGGTTTATTTGAACAAAAATAACCAGGGGTTATTTTGAAAATATTTGCAAAAAGGGTTTAAAAACAATTAGGCAATTTCTGAAAAAAAAATTCAAAGTGTTCAAATGACAGAATAGAAATGTTCATTAAATAGCATTTATTATTCTGTTAATTTTGATATATAATACCCCTATATTTAGAGACGATTTGAATGCTTTAAAAGCTTTTGAATGTCTCTGGGATATTATTAAAAGGAAACGGTAACCGTTTCCGGTATTAAACGGGCCGGCCCACGACAGTTACTCGCGAATTGATTAGAAGCCGACCGACCGCGCGTAACGGACACGCCTCCATTCGCTGACACTGGACCCCACCTCGTTCGCTCGTAATGACCGAACGGTCATCTTCTTCGCCCCCCCCCCCGCGCGCGCGCCGGACCCGACGCCGGTCGCTTCTCCCCTCGCCGGATCTCTCTCCTCTCTTAACTCCCCGCACCCCCGAGCACCTATATAAGAGCCTCACAGCCCCGCCTTTCATTTCCCTCCCAAACCCCTCTTCCCTCTCGCCGGAAGGCTACGCAATTCCTCGCCGGAGCTCCCACCCTCACCGGACCTCCCATCGACCATAGCCACCGAATCCGACCACCGTTCGCCCCACCGTTGCCACCAGTCGACTCCGGAGGCCCGACGCCGTCGCCCGGACCACTTCCCCGTCTTCCCCGACCATCGGAGCACCTGGCCGTCGCATTCGCCGCTACCGGACTCGCCGGAGAACCCCGACGCCGGCGACTTTACCTCGTGAGCATTTCCCTCCCTCCGATCCAAAACCAACGACCCAGATTAGAACGGACTTAAGTCCGAACCGGTACCCACTACCGATCGGTCGCCCGCCCGAAAGCACTCGCGCGTACACCCCCTTAGCCACTCACGTGCTGCCACGTAGCCTCCCTGGCCGTCGCAAAGTCAGGTTTCTTTTTCAGTTTTGTTTTAATTAACAGAATGTTTTCAAATTTTGTTTTGCTTATAACTTTTAATCTATTTAGTGTTTTGAGTTGATTCTTTTTGCAATAGCTCACAATTTTCATGTAGTTTCACCCTGTACTTCTAAATTTCAAATTTGAACTATAAAATTTGAATTTAATCAAATTTGCTCAAAATCTTCAAATCTGAATAACTAGAGTTTGAAAATAGATTTTGATATGAATATTTTTGCTACTGTTTGCTATTAGTTAGGACTACCTTCATGTTTAGTTTGAGGATTTTTAGGATATATTTGATTTGTGTTTCAGTTAAAAAACAGAATCTGTGTAGTATTATAATATAATTTTATATACTTAATTTTAATTAGTTTAAATTAGATTTGGTCTTATTTGTTTATTAGGTTCTGTTAATAAACATTTAGTGTTTTACTCACTGTTAATAAAAATATAAATTTGCTTAGTTTAATTTTATTTAACATAGGAATCACAACTTCTTTTCAAATAGGCATAATTTGATTAAAACAACTAACTAGTAATAGTTTTGCTTTCAAACAAAGTTTTATATAATTTAATTCTGCTTTCTAAGACAGGTTTAATTTTAAATTATTTTCTGTTAAGAACATGTTTTGCTAATAAATAACAAGTTTAGTTTTTCATTCTTTTGTTAATATAACTATAGTTGATTCATATAGTGTTTATCACAAACTTGTATAAACTTTACTAAAGTTTTCCCAACAAAACTTAAATTGATTTTATTCTGTTCATAAATAAAATATTTTATTGTTTTTCTTTCTGTCAACTAATGTTTAGATAATACTAATGGTTTCATTATGTCAGTAGTGTTTTCACCTCTCACCTTTTTGAAAACAAAATCTTGTGTGTTTTTCTTGCTAGTGATTTTGTGCATTGTTTGCCTTGATTGTTTAATACTTCTTTGCTGAATGTTATGAGTTGTTATTTTGTTGTATGCTTATTGAGTGCTTGTTTGTTTCTTTAGATTATCCGGAGTGCGAAGCTTGTTACTTAGAGTCACTCACGTACAAAGATCATCAATCAGGCAAGTCACCTTGATCATTTTTTTACCCATGTTTTATATGCATTAGTTCTACCATCTCCCCAGTTGCATGCAAGATAGGTTAGTTGGAAACTTGGTTACATTGTAGTAGTATCATGTGGTAGGTACCCCTCTCAACCCTCTTTTACAACTTTGGCCCCGGGAAACGTTGTTTTAATTTTGCTATGCCAATAGTAGACGGGGGTGGATGTGTGATTCATGAGAGTTGAGAGAGTTAACAATTCCAAGACCTACATAATGATCAAGATTCAAGACTCCGAGTTTTCAACATACCTCTGGGTGGATGATGGTTGAACGGCACCCTGGAGAAACCAGTGGATTTGCCTAGGTGATGCTGGAGATGGCCAGTATTCACGCGGAAAGATCCACCTAGGCACAAAGAGAAGGATGGGTGCTTCAAAACCCAAGGCTTACCTGCACAGCCACAAGTCATTATGGGCTCTGGCTTGGTTGGATATCGTGGTGACCCTGGACAGGCGGTGCTACGAGAGGTAGAAGAACGGTAGGAAAGGATGGGCACCGACAGACTCGCAGGGAAACCCTTTGGAAGACCATGTTTTGGTCATCCGTTTCTCAAACACACTGAAGTGCGAGAAATCAAACGGAGGCGACCAAATCTTGTGGGGAACGTGTGCAAAACTCTGCAGAGTATTCCAAACCTAATCGATTAGCCGTGTCCACGGTCATGGACGACTTGAGCCAAAGGAATTGAAACTTCCGGAACTCTCAACACAATTAATATGATGATGTGGGTATTAACAATTTTGGGTATGAGAATTGGTTGGTGGAACCATCTCATTAATCAACCAACTTAGTAATATTTTGCTTAGCCCCTCTCTTGATGTAGGAAAAACTTGGCTTTACGCAAAAACTTACACCACCACCTGCCATATAAGCATATAGACTAGCTGATTATTTTCACCCCTCTCTTGTGACTTTGCCGGCATATTCCATATGCTGACCTACACGGCTGCAACGTATCATGTTGCAGAGTATTTTTCCGACCAGGAGTGAGGACGCGTTCTATGCTCAGTGAGATGCCCTTGGAGTCGGATGGACTCATCTACCGTCGACGCTTCCGCAAGATTTAGATATTCTCATGAGTTGGCCTTTGGCCACTTTATTGTAATATTTATTGTAATAAAGGACTCGATATGAGATTTCGATTAATATAATGCTGTGTGATTTCCCTTTGATATATACATTGATGTACCGTGTGTGTACCAACATGATCTTGGGATGGTACGGAAACACCGGAGACTTGACCTTTCAGGTCGGGTCGCTACATACCCCCTCTCGCCCCTACCCGACAAACTCTTGAGGCCACCCAAACCACTAGAAGAAAACTCTGGTAACTTCGATCAACCCCCACTCGCTCGACCAAACACTAGAAGCGTTGCCGAGGCCACCCAATCCCTAAAAGCGTTGCCGAGGCCACCCAAACCCTAAAAGCGTCGAGGCCACCCAATCCCTAGAAGCGTTGTCGAGGTCACCCAAAACCGTAGAAGCGTCAAGGACTAATATGATCCCTTGTCTATGTTTGCCACTAATTAATATATCCATCTCTCATGTTTGTATATTAATTTCCATGTTGTAATTTTTGCAGAAACCATGGATCCAACCATGAACAGAGACTTTGAAGGAGAAGCGTTGTTGGGGGACATAATCCGCGGCGGCGATGATCCCTTCTCGTTAATGAATTTTGACACAGAAGAGCTAGGACATGATGATGACGGCCCCGGTCACCGAATGCTGGAGGAAGAAGGAGACCATGATGACGGCTCGGGTGGCCGAGAGCCGGAGGAACAAGGAAACCATGATGACGGCTCCGGTGACCGAACGAAGGGAGCTGTTGCAAAGTTGTCCGGCGAGGTATATATATTAATTAAGCCTGTGCTGACTAATTGATGCATTAATTGTTTTGGTATGTACATATATTAATTCTTATTTCTTCTTTTATATAGCCCTCCGGATCAAGCCAAACTTCGGTAACGAGACGAGGCCCGAAGAGAATGTTGGGCAAGGAAGAAAGGTTCACGATCACCATAATCGCGAACGATGGCCAACCGATTGAACCGAAGAAGACCAAGGATGCATTTTCTGCTCAGTGTGGAGCTATTGTCAGGGACAACATCCAGCAATGGAATGAGCCGACTAAGAACGCTAAGAACTACGACCCTCAAGTTTCTTATGTCACCGATAGACAGAAAGAAGATCTTTGGAAGGCCCTGAAGGAAAATTTCACCCTACCGCCAGAGGAGGATGAGAGTAATCCAGTTATAGAGCCACTGGTCAGGTCATTTGCTCTTAAGAAGATGGCAGATCTTTTCAGGAGGTGGAAGAATGAGTTGAAAGCTAAGTTTGTCGACCAAGAGAAGACTCCAGTATTCGTCGGTCGATATGCGGGGATAGGAGATCAATGGGACGCGTTCATGGCCTACAAGACTTCTGAAAAGAGTAAGAAAATGTCAGCGATAAACAAGAAAAATGCTGAAAAGAAGCTGTTTCACCATCACACGGGGTCAGGTGGCTACCTCAGAGCCCGGCAGTTGTGGGCCAAATCGGAGGATGACTTGCGAGCTAAAGGGGTCGAACCACAAACAGCGAACAGGCCAGACCGTTCAAGGACTTGGTTCTTTGGGGTTGGGGAACTTTGGACCCTGAAACAGGGAAGTGCGTTTGGACGGACGAGCAACTTGCAATACCAGTCAGGAAGCTTGAGCAAGTTATCAAGGAAGCGCTGGAAGGGAGGTTCAAACCCGACAGAGAGAAGGACGAGCTGACTGAGGCCCTTAGGAATCCTGAGCACCCTGGACGAACACGAGGCACGCCAGGCTCCGTTTCGTGGAAGCTTGGGTTTCCCGGCGTAGGCGGTTACAAAAGCCGGGAGAGGAAGAGGAAACAGGAGCTGAGCATTGTGCAGGATCTCAATGCAAGAGTACGAAGGCTAGAGGAAGAAGTTATGAGCCAGCGAGCTCCCGACCAGCAGCTTGTTCAGGGGCACAAAGCTACCCCAGAAGCTACCCCGCCATCTCAACGGAAAAGCAGCGTGGCTTCCACGGAGGTCCTTCAGCAGCCTGACTTAACGACTCCTAGCTACCCCGTGGATGCTATCATAGATGGCGAACATTGCGAGCTTATGACGCAATGCGTTAACCTCACCCTTAAGGTGGCTAACGGCTTTGTTGCACCTCCTCGGACCGATGGAAATTTTCACCACGGTCAGATTCCACATGGCTATGATGTCGTGCAAGTGGATGAAATAATGGGGGGATTTGAGGAGCTCGCGCTTGACCACCCTACAGGTGAAGGGGAGACTCAGCTGAGATTTGCTCTGAGGAGTACATGTCTATGGCGGAAGGAGCACATCAAGCTTCCGAACTGGACGCGTCCGCCTCCTCCTCCTCCTCCTTCGGCGAGTGATGAAGGCACTCATCCTCCTCCTCCTCCGACGACGACGAGGGATCAAGGCACTCAACCTCCTCCTTCGCTTCGTCCAGCGCGTGACGTCGATGATCAAGGCACTCCACCTCCTCCTTCGCCTCGTCCGGCACGTGACATCAACGATCAAGGCACTCCGCCTCGTAAGCAACGACGGAAGAGAGACTTCGTCACTCCGGCTGCTAGCAGTACACCTAGTGGTAGGAGGCCATACAAATACGGTCCTAAGTCTCTCAAGCCATTGGAAAAGTTGCCATACGAGAGGACCGCGGAGGAAACCGTGAAGATCTCTCAAGACGAAGTGAGGGCCCATTTTGCAAAGAAAGCTCCACCTCCGAAGCAGACGATAGATCCGGTGGCAGCGAAGCGCACTATCGAGGTCCTGAAGCGACCACCACCGCCTCCGCTGGATACCAACTATGTCCGCGCTACTAAAAAGGCATATCAAAATGCGGTGTGGACGGGAACTACTTCCAGTGATGAGAGGTTAGCTAAACGAAGAACTAGGAAAACAATTCCCCAGCTCGGCGAACAGACTAACCAATCGTTCCCCCCGCTGAAGGTGTCTACCGATATCGTGCCTAATCTGGCACCGGGGGTGGTGGTGGAGGGGATGGCATCCGGTTATGACAATATTGCTGATTACTTCGATGTTGAATTCCCAATAGCGGAGGTTGAATACAAATACCAGTACGGGAAGCCTCTCATCAAAGATGGAAGTCCTCCTCTAGGAACGATGATGAGACAATTGCATGATTGGTACATGAACACCTGCAGGGAGTCTGGGATGGATTGTTTGATGCTGAGTATTAAAGAGGAGCACGACTTCTTTGGCCAAGAGCTGATTCCTGTTGAATTTGACGAGCTTTTCTAGTTTTACAATCAAAAGGACATCGACAAACAAATCATGACTTGCTACTGTCTGTAAGTACTTCTGTAATTAAGTCTCTATGTATAGCTCACCTCTTTCATTGCATGCATATATATATAATTATCCTCATCACTATATTATGCAGATTGAAGATCGTCGAATGCAGAAAAGCAGGAATGTATGACATTGGGTTCATTAACCCAAATATCGTACATGAATGGACGGTTAAACACAAAGCCCAAGAAATCGGGGACAACTTGCTACAATCGATGGTTAAAAATCAAAACAAAGACAAAATACTCTTTCCTTACAACTTCAAGTGAGTGTTACTGTCTTGTGCATATTCGGTTTCTCCCTTATTACTCGAGGGTATAGTAATGTAATTGATGAGCTATGCATGTATGCGCAACCACCACTTTATTCTACTAGAGATTAAGCTTGAGCGGGGAGTAGTAACCGTCTTAGACTCGAGACGAAATGCTCCCGAGTTGTATGCGAACCTGACTGAAATGCTCCAGAGGTAAGTTCAATCGATCATTATCGCACCATATCGACAACTTTGTTCATTTCCTGATATATATCAAGTAATTATTTTCTTTGTCTGCCAGGGTTTGGAAAGATTTCACCAAAATTTCTCTAGGACTGCCTACCGAGCTGCAATTTAGACACCCGAGAGTAAGTTATATATACTACCTAGTTCCGCCCATCTCCCATTGATTCTAGCTAGTTTCATCAATATATACCATTTAGCATGCTTTCTTATCAGTTTGATTGACCTCTATTCTCGTATAGTGCTTGTTTCAGGAACAAGGGACTAGTTTTTGTGGATACTACGTTTGCGAGTTCATCTACAACGAGACGAATCCTAAGAAGCGGGGCTACGCTGAAAAAGAATATGAAGTGCGTAAGCAAAAATATTCACAATTTTATTTTATTACAATCATTTGTGTTGAGTTTCATTCATATACATGTATTGACCCTCTTCTTCAATTTAGATCTGGCGGATGTAGGATGAACTCCTACCACAAGATCGCATACGAGCAATTCAAGAGGAATTGGCGGGATTCTTTATTGACCACGTCATCAGTAAAGCCGGAGAATACCATATGGAACTTGATATTAGATGTTAGGGATTGTAACATAGGATAGATATACGAAAACTTGTTGTTTGACCAATCTCTCGGAGAAGGAGGAGGTCGATCACTTCTCTCTGTATATGTTCATGATGATCTTGTGTACTTAATGGTTTCCTTCATTTGCTTACTAACCAGCGTGTCGCGAGTTCTCTCTATACATATAGTACATAGCGTCGCAACCAAGCACGGAGATAAGAGAGGTCACTTCTCTTTATTAGCTAGCTAACACAATATATGAAACCCCTAAATTAACCCTCCAAAACCCTCAACCCCCCCCCTCTTTCAAAAAAACAGCTCCTGAGCTGCTGACGCGTGGACGCTCTTTGGTCCCGGTTGATGTTACCAACCGGGACCAAAGGCCCTCCTGCCTGAGCTCGGCGGAGCGGACACGTGTAACCCCATCTGTCCCGGTTCGTATGTGAACCGGGACTAATGGTCATGGGCTTTAGTCCTGACCCTTTAGTCCCGGTTCCGGAACCGAGACAAATGGGCCTTACGAACCGGGACAAATGGGCCTTTTTCTACTAGTGATACCGTTCCAGTATTCACTTCTTTTTCGGCATACTCACGGTGCTTACGCAGAGATAACCCTGTCCTCTTCTCCTCTCCTCCCTTCCAACCCTAGCCGCTCTCCGGCCTCACTCCCTCCCCCTCCCTTCCTCGCCGCCGCCTGAGGCAGCCGCCGGACAAGCCCGGGGCGCCAAGGATGGTGACGGCGAGGCCTCGGCTGTCCTGTCTCTGCGTGGGGAACCCCGGATCTGGAGCGGCGGCTCCATTAACGAGGCACGGCAGGCTAGCAGCCGTGCGGGAGGTGGATCTGGCATCCCGACCACGCGGGCGGGGGGATCCGGTGGTCGTTGGCGGCCGGCGGCAGCTTCTGCGGTGGCCGGTGCGCGCGATCTAGCGCCTCCCCTCCTCCCCTGTTTGGTGTGCAGGCTAGCCTAGCCGGGCAGCGCTTACTTGGGTCGTCGGTTCTGTACAGGAGGCGCTGGTGGTGGCGGGGATCTAGTTTGGGCGAAATCCCTAGCCGGCCATGGCCGGCCGCGTTAACGACGATGCATGAGGCCGCTGTTCCCCTCCTTGGAGGCGTCGGTATGGACTGATACCCTCACTTCCCCCTCCCCTAGGTCTCCCGGGCGAAAGCCCTAACTTTGTTGGGCGGCGGCGGCGCTCACGGCGGCGTTCCCTTCTTGAAGGCGCCGCTTTGGAAACCTTGGGGCTGGGTGGCGCTTGTGGGTGGTGGGCGACGGCGGTGGTGCGGCCCTATCCTAGCATGGATCTGCGTCTGCTGTTTGGAGATGGACTCGCGTAGGTGGAGGTCATCGTTTGGCGTCATGGTGGTGTCGATGGCGGAGTCACCTGCCAAGGCTGGCACCTCAATCTGCTCTGAAGATGAACCAGTGGAAGATGGTGACGGTGACACATGTGAGTGCATCAGACAGGTTTGTGCCTCGGACCCGATATGTGGCTCGGTCGGGGCCTCCGACTTTAGATGTTAGGATTAGGTGAGAGGTCTAGGTATTTGGCTCAGCTTGCATCCCTTCATCATATGGATAAGAGTAGCAGCAAATATTGCCAAGATGACGGATTCAGGCATTGACGAGGATATGTACCTAGGCAGGGTCCTAGGCAAGGCCCGCATACCTTACCTAAGGACACCTCATGGGAGGACTTGAAGATCAAGCATGAATTTCCGAGTGGATCCCTAGAGACGTCCGAAGTCACTCGACAGTAATCCACTCGGAGACTCCCGCATTCACTCGGCAGTCGCGTGTCACTCGGAAGACCTCGCTTTCACTCGACGCCAGAAGACCAGGAGCCATCATCAAGAGCCCAACGGGCAGACGCTGGTTCAATGGTCATTAGTAGCTTTTATTACGTACGTTACCTGTAACGGCAGTCTTTAAACCCCATGACCAGGCCCTTAGATGCGGGATAATTATGAGGGGCAGCGGACTCTATATAAACCGCCCCTCCCCTCCTGCACAGGGGTTAGAAACTATTGTAATCTCTACATTCCACTTGACATAAAAGCTCCCGAGCACTGAGACGTAGGGCTGTTACCTCCACGAGAGGGGCCTGAACTCATACATATGCGTGTACACCCTCGCCGTAGCTAGGACTCTGCCCTCTCCATTCGTACCCCTACCATCTACTGTCAGACTCGTTCCCACGACAGGCATATTGTTGTACTACTTTATAAGGTTTCGGGAATAATCAATAAAATGGCTGCATACATCTCCTAGATCTCCCAGATGCAGTGGCCAGGGTTTATCCTCCTTTTTTAAAAAATAAAAAATAAAAAAGTATTTTGAATGTGTGTAGAGCAGGAGCAGAACGGCGTGTAGTTGTAGACCAAGTCGGGCGTTTGACCCGTCATCATCAAATCATCATTCCCCGTGTCCGGATATGCACGCATGCAAACGCACACTCAATCCGTAAATATTTTGTTTGACACTCTGTGTACGCTAACCAATTGACGCGGAGTGCTGCCGACGGAGGCGATAATACGCCATGCAACGCCGCATGCACATTCCACAAGCGACCGATCGAACCCTCCGCCAGCCAGCCAGCAGTGTTGCTCGTTGAATTATCCAGTCGAGAGGACGACGCCGCCCTGGGTCTGGTTGGCCGTAAGCGATCGATCAGCGTCTCCTGGTGAGCAACAACGAAAACAACAACTACCGGTTGTACGCACTGTACTGTCTACGCCACAACAAAGATCAGATTTTTTTTCTTTGTTGAGCTGAAAAAAGAGGAGAGTTCACTTGCACCGTACGAGTGCCAGCCGAGCGGGAACGGCCAGGATAACGAGCATGGGTAGACGTGGCACTCGCAAGGACGCCCCACAGTTATGGTCGGCCGGCCGGCACGGCGCTCCTCCACCCCTTGTATATGTCCGTCGTCCATTGCCCGCCGTCGTACTACGACGGACGACGGACATATAAAGGGTTCGTCTGTTAGTGTGGTGGAGCCAACGAACGAACACACCAGCTTGTTCGTCTGCATGCCAATGGTGCTTTCCTTCCTTCTAACCATAATCTACTAACATATACATGGAAGACCAGCAACGATTTAGCGTTCAAATTTCCGTCTTAAACACACGCTAATTGCATGCGTTCGGCATGCTGGACGTCAGTCAAAGCCACTCCCTGGTTAGATGACCAACGGGAAACCTTTATAAATCGAAACACAAAACCCGCCAAGAACTGACGAGAAACTCAACGACCGACCAGGTCAAACCTCAACGGGCACCACTCGGTCTGTACCCACCGACCGTGACATAATGACCCTGTTGACCATCGTCGTTATGCTAAAATTAACAGCCGGCACAACGGGACGCAAGCACGTACCAAACAGCAGCCTTAGTTTTTCGATCTGGAGCAGTTCCGAGCGATTGTCTTCACGCCAACGTCGCTTCCTCTGTTCGATCTTCTGCTGCTAGAATCTAAATCTGTGTTCCGTGTTCGGACTATTTCAGCATGCACGCATTACACATTGTAGATCGCTAGTTTCAGGCTTTAAACACGCACAGGGGCGAAATGTTAATGAACACAAAAAGGTCAAAGCCTGCCTGCCGATCCAACGGTTACAAGAGGAGAAAAGGCACACCAAAGAGGGTGGGCCCGCAATATATGCAATAGTTTTTGGAACGGAAATCTGCACTGACACATGGCATGGTCATGCTCTAGTACTTAATTAGTGCCAAAGTGGAAGTATTGATCCATCCTCAAATGTTTTTCTGGTTAATTAGAACTTGGTCTTGTTCTAGACCAATTCATTGCTGAAAACGATCGAGTTTATGCAGAGTCAGCTGACTGACTAATTCTGGAACATGTATATACTGACTTTCATGTACACGCAAGACACGCAGACAAGATAATTCTCCTCAAGCAAGAGAGAAAATTAAATATACTAAAACAATGTGGTACAGACTACAATTTTTTTTTCGAGAGCACGCCAAAGACGTGCCATATTTTTATAGAAGACAGAGCATATTTACAAGAACCCCATCTGGATGCGAACATCTAGAGCGGGGGGGGGGGGGGGGGGAGTTACACGCGCTCACAAAAACCAACAAGCGGTTGTGAGCACCAACACCAAAAAGAAAGAAAAGCTACACTCTCACGAAATGATCTAAGCCACCCACACCTCTGAGACCCGCTTTTTTCCATTCTTCCATGTCCTGCAGGATTTGCTCCGTGAGCTGAGAGGGGGACCTTTGTCTGGTGGTGGTGTTGAACGCCCTCGCATTGCGTCGCTTCCACAACGCCCAAGCAATGCCTAGAATGAGGGTATCCAAACCTCTCCTGTTCTTCCCGTTCAACCTTTGTCTTTGCTCCAGCCACCATTCCGTGAAGATCGAATCGTGGGTCGGGCGCGCGATATTGATACGTAGCAGCACAAAGCACCGGTGCCAAACCTCTCGCGCGTAAACACATTGAGCTAGGATGTGATCCACGTCGTCAACCTCTTGAAGACACGTGTAGCAGGAGGAGGGTTGATCTTGTAAACCATGCCTCGCCCTACGATCCGATGTCCAGATTCTGTGTTGTGAAGCAAGTGTTGGGAGACGTAGTAGTAATTCAAAATTTTCCTACGATCACCAAGATCAATCTATGGAGAAACCAGCAACGAGTAAGGGGTGAATGCATCTTCATACCTTTGAAGATCGCAAAGCGGAAGTGTTACTAGAACGCGGTTGGTGGAGTCGTACTCGCAGCGATTCAAATCACGGTGGATTCCGATCTAAGCGCCGAACAACGGCGCCTCCGCGTTCAACACACGTGCATCCCGGTGACATCTCCTACGCGTTGATCCAGCAAGGAGGAAGGAGAGGTTGAGGGAGAGCTCCGGCAGCACGACGGCGCGTTGACGGTGGAGCTGCGTGGTACTCCGGCAGGGCTTCGCCAAGCACTACGGAGGACGAGGACGAGGAGGGGTAGGGCTGCGCAGAGAGAGAGAGAGAGAGAGAGAGAGAGAGAGAGAGAGAGAGATGCGTGTCTTTGGCAGCCCCAGATGGCATCTGGTGCGGCGGCCAGAGGGAGAGAAGGAGGGGCAGTGCCCTAGGTGGGCCTAGGGCCCATCTGCCCCTAGGGTTTGCCCCCTCCCACCTTGTGCTGCGCCTTGGGCCCTTGTGGGGGGCGCACCAGCCCACCTAGGGGCTGGTTCCCTCCCACTTGCGGCTCATGCAACCCTCTGGTGCCGGTGGCCCCACTTGGTGGACCCTCGAAACCCTTCCGATGGTCTCGGTACGTTACCGATAATGCCCGAAACACTTCCGGTGACCAAAACCTCACTTCCTATATATGAATCTTTACTTCCGGATCATTCCGGAACTCCTCGTGATGTCTGGGATCTCATCCGGGACTCTGAACAACCTTCGGTAACCACGTACACTATTTCCCTATAACCCTAGTGTCATCGAACCTTAAGTGTGTAGACCCTACGGGTTCGGGAGGCATGTAGACATGACCGAGACACCTCTCCGCTCAATAACCAACAGAGGGATATGGATACCCATGTTGGCTCCCACATGCTCCACGATGATCTCATCGAATGAACCACGATGTCGGGGATTCAATCAATCACGTATACAATTCCCTTTGTCTACCGGTATGACACTTGCCCGAGATTCGCTCGTCGGTATCCCTATACCTTGTTCAATCTCGTTACCGGCAAGTCTCTTTACTTGCTCCGTAACACATCATCCCGTGGCTAACTCCTTAGTAACATTGAGCTCATTATGATGATGTCTTACCGAGTGGGTCCAGAGATACCTCTCCGTCATACGGAGTGACAAATCCGAGTCTCGATTCATGCCAACCCAACAGATACTTTCGGGGATACCCGTAGTGTACCTTTATAGCCACCCAGTTACGTTGTGACGTTTGGCACACCCAAAGCATTCCTACGGTATCCGGGAGTTGCACAATCTCATGGTCTAAGGAAACGATACTTGACATGAGAAAAGCTTTAGCAGACGAACTACACGATCTTGTGCTATGCTTAGGATTGGGTCTTGTCCATCACATCATTCTCCTTATGATGTGACCCCGTTATCAACGACATCCAATGTCCATGGTCATGAAACCGTGACCATCTATTGATCAACGAGCTAGCCAACTAGAGGCTCACTAGGGACATGTTGTGGTCTATGTGTTCACACATGTATTACGGTTTCCGGTTAACACAATTATAGCATGAACGATAGACAATTATCATGAACAAGGAAATATAATAATAACCATTTTATTATTGCCTCTAGGGCATATTTCTAACTGTCTCCCACGACACTAGAGTCAATAATCTAGTTACATTGTGATGTATCGAACACCCATAGAGTTCTAGTGTTGATCATGTTTTGCTCGTGAGAGAGGTTTAGTCAACGGATCTGCGACATTAAAATCCGTGTGTACTTTACAAATCTCTATATCTCCTTCCTGAATGTAATCACGAATGGAGTTGAAGCGGAGCTTGATGTGTCTTGTCTTCTTGTGAAACCTGGGCTCCTTAGCAAGGGCAATAGCTCCAGTGTTGTCACAGAATAGAGTCATCGGGCCCAACGCATTGGGAATCACTCCTAGGTCGGTGATGAAATCCTTCATCCAGACTCCTTCCTTTGCTGCTTCCGAAGCAGCTATGTACTCCGCTTCAGATGTAGATGCCGCCATGACCCTTTGCTTGACTTCGAGTCATCCGGATATGTGTCGAAGCTAGCATTGATGTAACCCTTTACGACGAGCTCTTCGGCACCTCCATATACGAGAAACATGTCCTTGGTCCTTTTCAGGTACTTCAGGATATTCTTGACCGTTGTCCAATGTTCCGCTCCTGGATCACTTTTGGTACCTCCCTACCAAACTTATGGCAAGGTTCACATCAGGTCTGGTACACAACATGGCATACATAATAGAGCCTATGGCTGAAGCATAGGGGATGACACTCATCTCTTCTCTATCCTTTGCCGTGGTCGGGCATTGAATCATACTCAATATCATACCTTGTAACACAGGCAAGAACCCCTTCTTGGACTGATCCATATTGAACTTCTTCAATATCTTGTCAAGGCATGTGCTTTGTGAAAGACCAATGAGGCGTCTCGATCTATCTCTATAGATCTTGATGCCTAATATGTAAGCAGCTTCTCCAAGGTCCTTCATTGAAAAACACTTATTCAAGTAGGCCTTTATACTTTCCAAGAGTTCTATATCATTTCCCATCAACAATATGTCATCCACATATAATATGAGGAATGCTACAGAGCTCCCACTCACTTTCTTGTAAATACAGGGTTCTCCATAAACCTGTATAAACCCAAACGCTTTAATCACCTCATTAAAGCAAATGTTCCAACTCCGTGATGCTTGCACCAGCCCATAGATGGAGCGCTGGAGTTTGCATACCTTGTTAGAATTCTTAGGATCGACAAAACCTTCTAGTTGCATCATATACAATTCTTCCTTGAGGAAACCGTTAAGGAATGTCGTTTTGACGTCCATTTCCCAGATCTCGTAATCATAAAATGCGACAATTGCTAACATGATTCGGACGGACTTCAGCATCCTACGGGTGAGAAAGTCTCATCGTAGTCAACTCCATGAACTTGTCGATAACCCTTAGCGACAAGCCGAGCCTTATAGTGTTGGAAATATGCCCTAGAGGCAATAAATAAAGTGTTTATTATTGTATTTCCTTGTTCATGATAATCGTTTATTATCCATGCTATAATTGTATTGATTGGAAACATGGATACATGTGTGGATACATAGACAAACACAATGTCCCTAGTATACCTCTAGTGAACTAGCTCGTTGATTGAAAGATGGTTAAGGTTTCCTACCATGGACATGAGATGTCATTTGATAACGGGATCACATCATTAGGAGAATGATGTGATGGACAAGACCCAAAATACAAACATAGCTTATGATCATGTCAGTTTATTGCTATTGTTTTCTGCATGTCAAGTATATGTTCCTATGACCATGAGATCATGCAACTCACAGATATCGGAGGAGTACCTTGTGTGTATCAAACGTCCCAACGTAACTGGGTGACTATAAAGGTGCTCTACAGGTGTCTCCAAGGGTGTCTGTTGAGTTGACATGGATCAAGACTGGGATTTGTTACTCCGTGTGACGGAGAGGTATCTCAGGGCCCACTCGGTAATACAACATCACAATGAGCCTTGCAAGCAATGTGACTAATTGTTAGTTGCGGGATCTTGTATTGTGGAACGAGTAAAGAGACTTGCCAGTAACGAGATTAAACTAGGTATGGAGATACCGACGATCGAATCTCGGGCAAGTAAAATACCGAAGAACAAAGGGAACATCATACGGGATTAACTGAATCCTTGACATAGAGGTTCGACCAATAAAGATCTTTGTAGAATATGTAGGAACCAATGTGGACATCCAGGTCCCTCCATTGGTTATTGACCATAGAGGTGTCTCGGTCATGTCTACATAGTTCTCGAACCCGCAGGGTCTGCACACTTAAGGTATGGTGACGTTTCGGTAGTATAGAGTTATGTATGGTGGTGACCGAAGTTTGTTCGGAGTCCCGGATGAGATCCTGGACATCACAAGGAGCTCCGGAATGGTCTGGAGGTAAAGATTCATATATAGGAAGTCCCAGTTTGGTCGCCGGAAAAGTTTCGGGCTCATCGGTAGTGTACCGGGAGTGCCGGTAGTGTACCGGGAGACCTCCGGGAGGGGTATTTCGACCCTAGAGGGTCCATGGGCTGTGGGAGAATAATAACCAGCCCTTAGTGGGCTGGTGGAACAGACACAAAAGGCCCATGGTGCCAGGAGGAAAAAGGCCTAAAGAAAAAGGTGGAAAAAGGGCCAATAGGGAGCAATCCTAGTCCAACTAGGATTGGAGGAGGAGTAGGATTCCTCCTCCTTTGCTTCGGCCGAAGCCTCCTTGGCTTGGAGGCAAGGCTGCCTCTCCTCCTCCCTCCCTCCTATATATACTAGTGGATTGCTAGGGTTTTGCACGGTTTTTATGGCCACGTGCTACCCGTTCCACCGGTGCTCCTCTAGATCGGTTTTCCGCAGCGCTTAGGCGAAGCCCTACCGGAATAGCTCCACCACCATCACCGGAGAGTCGTCACGCTGCCGGTGAACTCTTCCTCCTCTCCACTTCATCTTGCTGGATAAAGACGGTGGAGATCGTCATCAAGCTGCACGTGTGCTGAACGCGGAGGTGTCGTCCGTTCGGTACTAGATCGGAAGGATCGTGATTAAGGCCACGTGACGACCATGATTGGATCGCGGGACGGATCGTGACGAGATCACGGGACGGTTCGTGATTGGATCGCGGGATGGTTCGTGATTGGATCGCGCGACGCTCGGTGATTTGGATCGCGAAGAAGTTCGACTACACCAACCGCGTTTCTTAACGCTTCCCGCTTAGCGATCTACAAGGGTACGTAGATCAACTCCCCCTCTCGTAGATGCTCATCACCATGGATAGGTTTGCGTGTGCGTAGGAAATTTTTTGTTTCCCATGCAACATTACCCAACATATAGATGGTCACATTACCATCCGCGAAAGTCTTCTTCTTAAAGATCCATTTATTTTCTATGGCTCGCCGATTATCGGGCAAGTCCATCAAAGTCCATACTTTGTTCTCATACATGGATCCTATCTCGGATTTCATGGCTTCAAGCCATTTGTTGGAATCTGGGCCCGCCATTACTTATTCATAGTTTGAAGGTTCACCGTTGTCCAACAACATGATTTCCAGGACAGGGTTGTCGTACCACTCTGGTGCGAAACGTGTCCTTGTGGACCTTCGAGGTTCAATAGCAACTTGATCTGAAGTTTCATGATCATCATCATTAACTTCCTCTCCAGCCGGTGCAGGCTCCACAGAAACAGCTTCCCGTGCTACGCTACTCTCCGGTTCGAGTGGAGGTACGATTACCTCATCAAGTTCAATTTTCCTCCCACTTACTTCTTTCGAGAGAAACTCTTTCTCTAGAAAGAATCCATTCTTGGCAACAAAGACTTTGCCTTCGGATCTGAGGTAGAAGGTATACCCAATAGTTTCTTTGGGGTATCCTATGAAGACGCACTTTTCCGCTTTGGGTTCGAGCTTCTCAGGTTGAAGTTTCTTCACATAAGCATCGCATCCCCAAACTTTTAGAAACGACAACTTAGGTTTCTTTCAAAATCATAGTTCATATGGTGTCGTCTCAACGGACTTAGACGGTGCCCTATTTAAAGTGAGTGTGACAGTCTCTAATGCATATCCCCAAAATTATAGCGGTTCGGTAAGAGACATCATAGATCGCACCATATCCAATAGAGTGCGATTATGACATTCAGACACACCATTTCGCTGAGGTGTGCCAGGTGGCGTGAGTTGTGAAATAATTCCACATTTCCTTAGGTGCGTGCCAAACTCGTGACTCAAATATTCTCCGCCATGATCAGATCGTAGACACTTTATTTTCTTGTCACGTTGATTCTCTACCTCACTCTGAAATTCCTTGAACTTTCCAAAAGTTTCAGACTTGTGTTTCATTAAGTAGACATACCCATATCTTCTTAAGTCATCGGCGAGGATGCGAACATAACGGTAGCCACCGCGAGCCTCAACGCTCATTGGACTGCATACATCGGTATGTATTATCTCCAACAAGTCAGTTGCTCGCTCCATTGTTCCGGAGAACGGAGTCTTCGTCATCTTGCCCATGAGGCATGGTTCGCACGTGTCAAATGATTCAAAATCAAGAGACTTCAAAAGTCCATCAGCATGGAGTTTCTTCATGCGTTTGACACCAATATGACCAAGGCGGCTGTGCCACATGTAAGTGGGACTATCATTATCAGCCTTACACTTTTTGGTACTCACACTATGAACATGTGCAACATCACGTTCGAGATTCATCAAAAATAAACCATTGACCAGCGGGGCATGACCATAAAACAATTCTCTCATATAAATAGAACAACCATTATTCTCAGATTTAAATGAGTAGCCATCTCGCATCAAACGAGATCCAGATACAATGTTCATGCTCAAAGCTAGTACTAAATAACAATTATTAAGGTTTAAAACTAATCTAGAAGGTAGATGTAGAGGTAGCGTGCCGACGGTGATCACATCGACCTTGGAACCATTCCCTACGCGCATCGTCACCTCATCCTTCGCCAGTCTTCGCTTATTCCGCAGCTCCTGCTTGGAGTTACAAATGTGAGCAACTGCACCGGTATCAAATACCCAGGAGCTACTACGAGCACTGGTAATGTACACATCAATAACAAGTATATCACATATACCTTTAACGTTGTCGGACTTCTTATCCGCTAAGTACTTGGGGCAGTTCCGTTTTCAGTGACCGGTACCCTTGCAATAAAAGCACTCAGTCTCAGGCTTGGGTCCATTCTTGTTCTTCTTCCCGGCAACTTGCTTACCGGGCGCGGTAACTGCTTTGCCGTCCTTCTTGAAGTTCTTCTCACCCTTGCCTGTCTTGAAACTAGTGGTCTTATTCACCATCAACACTTGATGTTCCTTTTTTATTTCCACCTCTGCTGATTTCAGCATCGAGTACAACTCAGGAATGGACTTCTCCATCCCTTGCATACTGTAGTTCATCACAAAGCTCTTGTAGCTAGGTTGAAGGGACTGGAGGATTCTGTCAATAACCGAGTCATCCGGAAGATTAAATCCCGGTTGAGACAAGCGGTTGTGCAACCCAGACATTTTGAGTATGTGCTCGTTGACAGAACTATTTTCCTCCATCTTACAACTGAAGAACTTGTTGGAGACATCATATCTCTCGACCCGGGCATGAGCTTGGAAAACGAATTTCAGCTCTTGGAACATCTCATATGATCCATGTTGCTCAAAACGCTTTTGGAGCCCCGGTTCTAAGCTATAAAGCATGCCGCACTGAACCAGGGAGTAATCATCACAACATGACTGCCAGGCGTTCATAACGTCTTGAGTTTCTGGGAAAACGGGTGTGTCACCTAGAGGTGCATCAAGGACATATAATCTTTTGGAAGCTATGAGGATGATCCTCAAGCTACGGACCCAGTCCGTATAGTTGCTTCCATCATCCTTCAGCTTGGTTTTCTCTAGGAACGCGTTGAAGTTGAGGGTAACATTAGCGTTGGCCATTGGATCTACAATATAGATTGTAAAGACAATTTTTAGACTAAGTTCATGATAATTAAGTTCACATAATCAAATTATTTAATGAACTCCCACTTAGATAGACATCTCTCTAGTCATCCAAGTGACACATGATCCACGTCAACTAGTCCGTGTCCGATCATCACGTGAGACGGACTAGTCATCCATGGTGAACATCTCCATGTTGATCGTATTTTCTATACGACTCATGTTCGACCTTTCGGTCTCCCGTGTTCCGAGGCCATGTCTGCACATGCTAGGCTCGTCAAGTCAACCTAAGTGTATTGTGTGTGTAAATCTGGCTTACACCCGTTGTATGCGAACGTTAGAACCTATCACACCCGATCATCACGTGTTGCTTCGGAACAACGATCCTTAGCAACGATTCACAGTTAGGGGGAACACTTTCCTTGAAATTTTAGCGAGAGATCATCTTATTAAGCTACCATCATTCTAAGCCAATAAGATGTAAAAACATGATAAACATCACATGCAATCAATATAGTGACATGATATGGCCAATATCATCTTGCTTCTTTGATCTCCATCTTCGGGGCACCATGATCATCATTGTTACCGGCACGACACCATGATCTCCATCATCGTGTCTTCATGAAGTTGTCTGGCCAACTATTACTTCTACTACGATGGCTAACGATTAGCAATAAAGTAAAGTAATTACATGGCGTTTATGATTGACACGCATGTCATACAATAAAATAAGACAACTCCTATGGCTCCTGCCGGTTGTCATACTCATCGACATGAAAGTCGTGAATCCTATTACAAGAACATGATCAATCTCATACATCACAATGCATCACATCACATCCTTTGGCCATATCGCATCACAAAGCATATGCTGCAAAAACAAGTTAGACGTCCTCTAATTTGTTGTTGCAAGTTTTTACGTGGCTGCTATAGATTCTAGCAAGAACGTTTCTTACCTATGCCAAAACCACAACGTGATATGCCAATTTCTATTTACCCTTCATAAGGACCCTTTTCATCGAATCCGATACGACTAAGGTGGGAGAGACAGACACCCACTAGCCACCATATGCAACAAGTGCATGTCAAGCGGTGGAACCAGTCTCACGTAAGCGTACGTGTAAAGTCGGTCCGGGCCGCTTAATCCCACAATACCGCCGAATCAAGATAAGACTAGTAACGGCAAGCAAACTGACAAAATCGACGCCCACAACAACTTGTGTTCTACTCGTGCATAGATTCTACGCATAGACCTAGCTCATGATGCCACTGTTGGGAGACGTAGTAGTAATTGAAAATTTTCCTACGATCACCAAGATCAATCTATGGAGAAACCAGCAATGAGTAAGGGATGAGTGCATATTCATACCTTTCAAGATCATAAAGCGGAAGCGTTACTAGAACGCAATTGGTGGAGTCATACTCGCAGCGATTCAGATCGCGGTGGATTCCGATCTAAGTGCCGAAAACGGCGCCTCCGCGTTCAACACACGTGCAGCCCGGTGATGTCTCCTATGCCTTGATCCAGCAAGGAGGAAGGAGAGGTTGAGGGAGAGCTCCGGAAGCACGACGGCGTGGTGACAGTGGAGTTGCGTGGTACTCCGGCAGGGCTTCGCCAAGCACTACGGAGGACGAGGACGAGGAGGGGTAGGGTTGAGCCGAGAGAGAGAGAGATGCGTGTCTTTGGCATCCCCAAACCCTCCACTATATATAGGAGGAGGAGGAGAGAGGGCACAGCCCTAGGGTTCCCACCCTAGGGGCCGACGGCAGCCCCAGATGGCATCTGGTGCGGCGGCCAAAGGGAAAGAGGAAGGGGCGACACCCTAGGTGGGCCTAGGGCCCATCTGCCCCTAGGGTTTGCCCCCCTCCCCCCTTGTGTTGCGCCTTGGGCCCTTGTGGGGGGCGCACCAGCCCACCTAGGGGCTGGTTCCCTCCCACTTGCGGCCCATGCAGCCCTCTCGTGTAGGTGGCCCCACTTGGTGGACCCCAGAACCCTTTCGGTGGTCCCGGTACGTTACCGGTAATGCCCGAAACACTTCCGGTGACCAAAACCTCATTTCCTATAAATCAATATTTACCTCCGTATCATTCCGGAACTCCTCGTGACGTCTGGGATCTCATACGGGACTCCGAACAACCTTCAGTAACCACATATACTATTTCCCTATAACCCTAGCGTCATCGAACCTTAAGTGTGTAGACCCTACGGGTTCGGGAGGCATGTAGACATGACCGAGACACCTCTCCGCTCAATAACCAACTGCGGGATATGGATACCCATGTTGGCTCCCACATGCTCCGCGATGATCTCATCGGATGAACCACGATGTCTGGGATTCAATCAACCTCGTATACAATTCCCTTTGTCTACCGGTATGACACTTGCCCGAGATTCGATCGTCGGTATCCCTATACCTTGTTCAATCTCGTTACCGGCAAGTCTCTTTACTCGTTCCGTAATACAACATCCCGTGGCTAACTCCTTAGTCACATTGAGCTCATTATGATGATGTCTTACCGAGTGGGCCTAGAGATACCTCTCCGTCACACGGAGTGACAAATCCCAGTCTCGATTCGTGCCAACCCAATAGATACTTTCGGGGATACCCGTAGTGTAACTTTATAGCCACCCAATTATGTTGTGACGTTTGGCACACCCAAAGCATTCCTACGGTATCCGCGTGGTAACCATGTCAAGCAAGCGTGGGGCAATGTCCGCAATCGCTGCACCATTGAGCCAGCGATCTTTCCAAAATAGGACCCTGGTCCCATCACCCACCATGATTTTGACCAAACTGTTAAAGACCAAGCGAGCCTGCTCATCCACCATAAGGCCAAGCCCTTGCCAGGGTCGATGTGGGTCCGTCCTTCTTAGCCATTCCCATCGAACACGCAGAGCAATACCCTGCAGATGTAGATTTTTCACACCCAACCCTCCAAATGTCGTTGGGCGACAAATTTTGTCCCAAGCTACCAAGCATTGCCCTCCATTAACTTTGTCCTTGCCGGCCCAGAAGAAGGCTCTCATCCATTTTTTAATGTCTTCGAGGACCCAGTCAGGTGGTTCAAGAATCATCAGATGGTGAATGGGCCTCGTCGCGATGACTGAATTAACAAGCACCAAACGACCCGGACATTGTATGAGCCCCCTCTGCCATGCTCAGATGAAGGTTCGAACTTCATCCAGCAATGGCATCCAATCCACTCTCGTGAGCTGCTTGATGGCTAGTGGCAAGCCCAGGTATTTGCATGGGAATGACCCAATGTTGCAATTGAGCAGCTCCGAAACCCTCTGTTGATCCTCCTCACTGCCCTTGATAAGCACTGCATTCGATTTGTTGTAGTTGATGCGCATACCCATTGCTTCGCCAAAGATTGCAAGGGTATCATGGACAAACTCCAAGTCCAGGACAGACAGCCTAATGAAGAGGGCCACATCATCCGCATATACGGACAACCTTTGCGTCGCAAAGATGCCCACAAAGGTACTAACCACACCTTCAGAGATTGCTTTGCTGAGCACCACGAAGAGGGAGTCCATGGCAATAACAAAGAGCAGGGGAGAGACCGGATCACCCTGCCTCAAGCCTTTGACGTGCAGAATGTTGCGGCCCGGAATGCCGTTGACCAAGATCTTGGTGCTAGAAGTCTAGAGAAGAATAGCGATCCACCTGAGCCAACCGGTGCCAAAGCCCTTTGCTTTCAAGATCTCGAAGAGGAACGGACAGGAGAGTGAGTCAAAGGATTTTGCAATATCGAGCTTCAGAAAGACCCCTGCCTCTTTCATGCAATGAATTTTGCGAGCTACTTGACGAACTAACAAGAAGTTGTCGTGCAAATTACGCCCCTTGATGAATGCAGATTGGTTTATGTGAACAATGTCCGGCATGCATTTCCTCGCCCTCAAGGCTAGGAGCTTTGCAAAGAGCTCTGAGAAACTATGGGGCAGACTTATGGGACGGTAATCAAAAACTCCAAGGGCATTGGCCTTCTTAGGAATCAAGACAATGTGGGCGTGGTTCAACTTGTGAAAACCCCTAGCATCTCCAACATAGAGCTTCATCAATGCGGCCATGATGTCTCCTTTGATGATAGGCCAAGCTTTGTGGTAGAAGGCGCCGATGAATCCATCCGGACCGAGGGCCCGGTCCGCAGGAAGTTCTCTGATGACATTCCATACCTCCTGCTCCGTAAAGATCTGCTCAAGGTCGCCAAGATCGTGAGACTGGATGTCTAGATATTCCAAGTCAAGGGTTTGACTCCTTGCAGCCGTAGTACCCAGGAGCTCCTCGTATGCCTTGGTGAAAACCTCTTCCAATCGATCCTGCCCAGTAATGACCTCCCCTCCATCGTGGATGTTGGGGATGTAATTCTTTGCCCTTCGACCATTCGCAACTGCTTGGAACAACTTGGAATTCGCATCTCCCTCCTTAAGCCACCTCATCCTAGATCTCTGCGTGTAAATGGTTCGTTCTAGGGATGCCAACCCTAGGAGCGAGAGCTTGAGAGTCCTTCTCAACCAGAGCTCCAAAGGAGTGAGGGGTCTGAATTCTTGCGCCTTGTCCAAGTAGAGGATCACCCAGGTAGCCACCTTCATGAGAAACTTGATGTTGCCCGTCTTCCTCTTCCCCCATGCCTGCAGATAACTCGCCGTATTTCGGAACAGGGCATCCAGCCTTTTGAACGGGTCGACAATCGAATTGTCACAAGTCCAAGATTCGACAATGGCTTGATCAAATCCCTCTAGCTTGGTCCAATATAGCTCAAATCTAAAGCGATGCTTGGCACCGTGCGAGATCCTTGTCGATAGGTGAAGCGGCGTGTGATCCGAGGCACTAGTAGAAAGAGCCTAGAGGAGGTACTCCGGATTGGCCATCTCCCAGTCCACCAAAACCAACACACGATCAATCTTGGTGAGAGTAGGGGTGTCCCTTTCATTTGACCACGTAAATCTCCTGCCGTGCATGTATAACTCCTTGAGCTCGTGATCATCCACAAAATCCTGGAAATTTGCCATCATGCTCCTGTTGAGGTTGGAGTTGTTCTTCTTGAAGGCCCTTAAGATCATGTTGAAGTCTCCAAGAATGATCCAAGGGCCGGGGCAAGTCATCCTTCTAGCATTAAGCTCCGCAAGGAAAAGGGTTTTCTGCTCATCCCTTGGTGGCCCATAGACCACAGAAATCCACCAGGAGGTGCCATCTTTGAGATGCGTCATGCCAGTGAGAGATTTAGCGTCATGGTGGAAACAATCGAA
This sequence comes from Hordeum marinum, assembly GCA_022496015.1. Taxonomy (NCBI): domain Eukaryota; kingdom Viridiplantae; phylum Streptophyta; class Magnoliopsida; order Poales; family Poaceae; genus Hordeum; species Hordeum marinum. The sequence goes on along the minus strand of CM039676.1, from coordinate 491,086,207 downwards.
GGTGAGACAGGTAGTGTCCCAGGTGAGGAGGATTCCTCCCCGGGTTTCCTCAGCCGGCAAGTAAGAAAAGTAGTCCAGGGACGGGCCTAGGCATTGCATGACAACAAATTGATCGATCACATCAAGTTTTGTCTCCTGGAGACACATCAAATTAACCCTAATGAAAGCAATGAATTCTCTAACGACTTTCCTCTTGGCCGGGTTGTTGAGACCACGAACGTTCCAGCACAAGATCTCTGGGCTGCACTCCATAAGACAGGGAATGAGAGCACCCACACCAACGCCGTTGCTCACAGAACCCCGATCGCCAAAGGCTCTCCTCTAGCCAGGTCCACCGTCGATGGCACGCACTTGCCGAAAAGGGCCGCAATCACCTTTGTCTCCTGACCCACCTCTGCGAGCGCAACGGGCGCCGTTGCCGGCCCTTCCTTGTCAGCATGCGCTGGGATCGTCTATGGCTCCGTTGCCACACGAGAATCACCAACGACCACCATCGGGCCCGCTCGAATTTCCTGCACGGTGTGGGCCATCTCAGGTGCCACACGGTCGACCACCAACTCCCTCTCGGCCCTTCCAGAGATCGCCAACTGGCTAGTTCCCAACGGATCGAAGCCAACCACCCTCAAGCTCGTCATCACATGTTGGACCGGCTCCTCCAAAGGGGCAACAATGATTGAGGCGAGCTGTCGCCCCCCCCCCCCCCCCCCCCCCCCCCTCCTGATGCCTCTCGGGTTGGCAGATCCCGCGCCGCCGCTGGATTGGACACGCGGCCAGGATTTGAACTCTCCCCCACTTGCCTTGTTCTAGTCGTGATCCGGTCAAAAGCTGAAGTCCTGACGACCAACCTATCCTGAACATGCAGCTTTGGGCCCGCACCCACCACGTCAGCGTGCGAGACCATAGGCGGCAACTTCCATGACTAACCGGACCTCGCCGGCGCCAGCCCCGCCGCGTACGATCTCTCCCTGGTACCGCCGCCATCAGAACGCGCCGCCGGCAAGCCACGCTCATCGCGGACACCGAACTGCCTGCCTGGCGCACCACTGCCACCACTGGGGGCGCGTCCGAGTCCGGCAACCCACTCTCACCACTTCCAGACGACGAACCCAAGAACCATGGCTCCTCGAACTCTTCCGCGTCGAACACCTTGTCAAGATGAATCAAGATCTTGTACTGCAGCAGGGGCGGCTCTGTCAACGGCGAGGACAGCCCTGGCTCTGGCACGGCAAGCCAGCGGAGCGAGGGAATTGCCTCCGGGTCGGCAGACCACGCCGAGACTTTGAAGAAGGAAAGATTAGACCTTGAGTGCGTCTCCGGGGCAACCGTATCAACCAGGCACGACGAGCCCAGCAGGGACTCCACCACCTCGCGATCCCAGGCATGGGGAGGTATACCTTCCAGTTCGAGATGCACCTTGAACCTAAGAACGGAGTGGCCGGCTTGTGCTTGTCTGTTCCATGGCCTGAAGAACAATCTAACTCCATCATGCTCAAAGAGCAGAATAGTGCTGACTCTGTCCCTGAACTCAGCTTGCGCAAACACCACGAGGAAATCCTCCGGCCTGTAACTGATGACCGAAACCCACTCCTGATCGATGCCGGCCTTGGTGCGAAGCGCCTCCAGGACGAAACCCGGCGAGATGTCGCGCCACGCGCCACCCGCATAGACCACCGTCGCGAATTGCAAACGCCGCTCCAAATCCTCCATGGACCGCGAGCGGCGAACAATGCATAGGCCAGAAGGCACGTCGTCGGTCACCACAGGCAGCACCAGACTCGGCGGCGGGATGGACGGCGTCGGGAGACGTGGCCAGACCGGGCGAGGCTCCAGAGACGTGGGTGGGGGCGGGGGAGGGGGGTGCCCGAGCACGAGCCCGCAGGAACACGAGCCGGAATTGGCCCACAACATGCAGATTTGGCGACGGCCTCCCTCCGAAGATCTTCCGCCGGGGTAGGACTCCTGGGCCTCTTGCAGTCGCGGGAACCGTGGCCGGACATCCCGCAGCGGATGTAGACGATGCCGTTGGTGCAGTCGCGCCGGTAGTGGCCCTCGAGTAGGCATCTGAAGCACTTCCCCTCCATGTCCGGCGAGCACTCTCGTCGAGGCGAAGCAGAGCGCGAAGGACGAGTGGCCATGGCAAGCGCCCTCTCTTCCTGCCGACGCCTCCAAAGCTCCTTCTTGGACGGCCTGGGATCTTCCCAACGTGCCTCCATGGGCCGCTGCTCCATGCCGCCGGAGGCCGCCGCCCGGTCCGCCGAGCCCTCCGAGTCCGAAGAGATACCAAGGCCCGAGACCATATGCCTCTCCCCTTCGCGACGGAAAACAGAGGAGACAGAGTGCGGGCTGCCCGCCATGGATGAGGAACAGGGGCGGAGGGAAGCGGGGAGAGGAGGAAGGGGGTGGCCGCCGCGGCCGGGTGGCAGGCGGCGGGTGAGGTGGACGCCGGCGCCGGAGTAGCGCACGGCGGTGCAGGGCTCTCCGCTCTTCAGGTACGACGAAATGGAGAGGCGTGTGCCCACATGGTTTTACAGACTACAATTAGCAGTGTCATTTTACGTTCAAGCAGAAAGTGTCTAATTGTGGATTTTAAGTAATGTAAATTAGTCCGCAAGCGTAAGCAAAAACGTCAGATTAGCATAAAACAGGCCACCCTCCAGCTCCCACTCCAACCATCTCCCCTCTCCTCCCTTGCCCCCGAAGCTGCCTGCAGCCAGCGCCGGCAACCCCTCCTCCTCCAGCCGCCGCCGCCCCTCCTCCCCTATAAACTCTCCGCTTCGCCGCATAACTCCTCAGATCACAAACTGCTGCCACCACTACTCATCCTCTTTACGCACGCGCCTCATCTTTCTTGCTTCCATCAAGAGACCCACGGAGAGCAGAGCCAAGAACCTGTCAGCGCCCATGTACGTGCAGCTAGCGGCGCCGGCGATGGCAGGGGAGACTACGATGGCGACGACGGCGTGGTCGTACGTGGAGTACATGGCGCGGTGGGAGCGGCAGGTGGAGCGGCGGCAGCTGTTCCTCCGGAGCTACCACTTCTCCCGCGACGCCGAGGTCTCGCCGCGCGCGCGCACGCGCCGCGTCGTCTGGGCCGGGGCGCGACGCCTGCGTCGGGCCGCCGCCAAGGGGCTCCGCCGCCTCCGGGCACGCATCCGCCTCTGCTTTGGCTGGGCCGCTCCCGCGCTCCGGCGACGCTCCTCCCCACGCCGGGCCGGCCACGGGTTCCGCTACGGCCGCATCCCCCGCGCCACCAAGGCCGCCAACGCGGCGTCCGTCTGCTTCTGGTAGCCAGGTCGCGTGGAGCTAGAATAGGAAAAAAAATCCAGCGCGCGGGAGCGCACTTGTTGTCTTGTATGATCGACATTGGGACGCTGTAAAACTCACTGATGATGTTATAGGAATGAGAATGAGAATATCACTTGCACAGGTTTCCTAAACCCTAAGCTAATGATGCCAAGCACAAGTGAGACTCCTTTTAGGCTCATATAATCACATGCTCAGGTTCGTCCTAATCCCGTCATCATGATAAGCAGCCTACTTTTCTCTTGTCGACTTGTAACTAGCACGCCATTGACCGCCAGCAAGAGAAACCGTGTGTGAAGGTAAACCAGTGGGTAACCAACCGTCTGTGATCCTGGCCGGTTTATGTTACTGCTGCACTAGTACTGATCTGTCCTGATGAAATCAGGAGTTTCGAGCGCGATGCTGTCCATGCAAATGGCTGCAATGCATCAAAGTGTCACGTGCCACGCCCAAACACACGCCTTGTGTCCAGCCGACTAGAAATAAACCACGGATCCAGACACCTCACCGTTGCCTGAGAGTGACAATTTAAAAATACTGTTTCAGCTGGCGGTATTAACTGCCATCGACGTCGACACAAAATATTTCAGCAAGAACTGCCGTCGACGTGGACACGTGTGTAGTAAACTAAGCAGAGTCGTCGCAAGAAAAAGAAAAAAAAAGTAAGCTAAGCAGAGACAGTGCGAAGCAAGCTACTGGTAATATACAGTAGTTGTGCACGGTCATACGCCAGATACCAGAAGAAAAGAAGATTTGTTAATTCTAGAGGGGTTGACTTTGTTTGCAAGACATGTGGAATCGAGTTTTTGGGGAGGTTCTACTAGACGTTACACACATGCATCTTCTTACTAAGTCCAAGAAGTTAATTATCTATGCGGTGTATTACTGTGCAACGCATCTTTGCTAACAAGCACTCTTCACGGTCCTGCCAGGCTGCCACGCGTGTATACAATGTACTCCTGTGCAATCACGGCATCTTCAATGCTGATTCTCAAATCGTCCGCATATGTTGGATAGTGCGGTTCAGACCTTTAAAGTCATCCAACGCGGGTTTTACTAATAAAAACTAATTTGTCAAGCAGCATGTCCATGATATCCCTACACAACACTTTAAAAAGGGCCCCGTCGAGATAGAACACATGTCTCATCGTCATCATTTTTCCTCAAACAGCATCATAGACCATCAACTCAGCCCACACCATAAGAGCAACTCCAACGTGCCGACCCATTTCGTCCGCCCGCGTCCGTTTGGGTCGCTGCGAACAGAAAAGATGGCCCAACGCGCCGACCCAAACGGACGCACGTCCGTTTTTTGTTAGCCCGCGACCCATTCGCATCGGCACGGACACGAGACGGACGCACGCGTCGCCCGCCCTTCTCCTCCCCCGGTCCGCATGTCGGCAGCACATCGCCACCATTTCCCAAAAAAACAGAAAAACCTCCTGCCCCCGCCCGCGCGTGCGGCATGGACGACGACCTCGACGTCGCCGTCGGGCTAGCCTCCCTCGCCTTCGTCGACCCCGTCTCCGGCAAAGGCCGCAGCGCCCAAGAAGAAGAAGGCGCCGCTGACGGAGGAGCAGCACAACACGCGCCGTGCTGTCGAGTCGGCCAAGAGGAAAGCGCGCCGGCATGAGAAGGAAGCCCGGACGGAGTCAGCGGCCGCGTCGGCCTTTCTGATGGCCGCGGGCAGAGAGTCTGCCGCCACGCACCAAACCAATCTCGTCCGCGAGGCCACGAAGCAGGAACTAGTTCTCCTAGGGTTAAACCCTGGGCAACACTCCACCATCGCTGTCGCCGTCGCCGTTGCCAGCACCGGCTCATCGCGCCTGCCATACCCAATTCCGGACTCGCCGCGCTGGTCGACCGCGCCGGTGCGGGCGCGTCCCTGCTACCCCGGCTAGTCGCAAGCTTCTCGTTTGTCCAACTCTTTGGGCTCGGGTTCACCGAAGGTTAGCGTCATCGCGCCTGCCACGCCGGCGACCTCAACACCACGCCTGTGGACGGTGGATCGTCCTCTGGTGGCTCGTGGAAACACCAACGCGAGCTCCCAGCCGACGCCATGCCGCACGCCCGCAACCTGTTTGAGGCAATGCCAACGGCCGAGGATGAGGCCAAGAGCTTGTTCATGGAGGGCCTCATCTACCACGGCGCTGGGGGCATGCCCTTCGACCCCGATGAGACACAAAGCCAGGATGGCCGAGCCCCCTATATGTCGACCTCGACGATGATACGTTAGACCCATTGATGGAAGACCAACTCGGCTTGGGCTCTTTCTCGCTCGAGCATGAGTTCCCCGAGGACTACAACCTCGACAAGGAGGACGATGAGATAGACATCGATGGGGAGCCGTTGTTCAACGGGTCCAAGGTCGTCACCCAAGCCAACGCAAAGAAGAAGAGGAAGAGCAAGCGGATCAAGGCATACTCAATTGGTGAGGACACACTCCTTTGTAAATGTTGAAGGGACGTTGGACAAGACCCCAAGATTGGCGCCAAGCAAAAGGCTTTGGCTTTTTGGCTACGAGTTCATCGAGAGTTCCACGAGAGGAAGAAGTTCAAGGCCTACCAATTTGGGAGAAAGCGTGGATGGGTTTCGCTCGCCAAGTGTTGGAGGGTGATCCAACAAGAGTGCAACAAGTTTCGCGCCACCCTTGATAGCATCGAGGCTCGTCCCGTGAGCGGCATTGGCATCAAGGATATGATATGCCGACATGCTTGCTCATACACGCACACATGCTTGCCCAAATGTTTGCACGCATGCTTGCCGAAATGCTTGCACACATGCTTGCTTGTCATTATTGTTTTTTGTGCAACTTATTAGGTCTTCCAAGCTTTGGACACCTTCAAGGCCAACATGGCGGGAAGAACTTCACTCTCTCCCATTGTTGGGTGATCATCAATGAAGAGGAGAAGTTCAAGGAGCAATACGCCGCCATTCGTGCTCATGGAGGTAAGGAGGTCGTGAAAGAGCTTGGTGAGGGAGAGAAGTCGCGGCCATGAGGGAAGAGCAACTCCAAGAAAGAGGACAAGCACGAAGCCGCGTCCCTTGCATTGCAAGCTACTTTGCAAGGCATGATCATCGGCAAGGACTCAAGAGAGGAGAAGCGTCGGCAAGACAAGGACGAGCAAGTCCGTGCGTTCTTGGAGATACAAGAGAAGAAGCTCGCGTTGGAGACGGAGAAGCAAACGAAGATGCTCGCCATCGAGGAACTCAAGGCTGCTACCAAAGCGAGAGAGGTCCGGCTAGCTGCCATGAAGCAAGGGGTCGAGATCTTGATGATGGACTTGACCACGGTGTCCCCAAGGAAGCGGCCTTGGTTCGAAAAGATGCAGGCCGACATGCTCAATGACATCGACTAGTGATCTATGGTCGAGAGCGCCATGTGTTTTTTGTATGCTGGCATGTGCGCCGGCATGGCCACGGCCCAGCTGGCGTGGTAGACTTCAGTCTCAGTTTTTGTGTGCTGGCATGTGTTTGCCGGCCGCAGGCTTGCGCGCCCAGCGAACTGCATGTTCTTTTTGGAGGCTGGCATGTGTTTGCCGGCCGCTGGTATGTCGTCGACGCAAACTCTGCCTGGGATGGCATGGTCGCTGGCTTGATTGATGACCGCGGACTTTTTTATTTAAAAACTGAAAAATGCGGACGAAAAATGGATCGACGCGTTGGGCGCTCGGCCGACCTATTTAAAAAAAAGGGCGGACATGTCGACCCAAATGAATAAAAAGCGGACAAACTATGGATCCATTTAGATTGGTCGATTGAAGTTGCTCTAAAGGTCATGCAGACACAAACGAAGATACATGTTAAAACTCAACCATCAGTGACGAGAACAATTCAATTCCAATTCTGATGGCATTGACCATTCCCAACCACTCGCGAGTTTTGACGGCACTGGCTGTTCCGAGAACTGAAAATGTACAATTGGTGTTTTGGCTTTTACTTCCTTCATTTTTAAATAGAAGTAATAACATTAGTGGTGCTCAAACTTGTCGGGAATGTTTACTTTAGTGTCTAAACTTGTAAAATACGTCGAATTGGTTTTAAAACTTGACGCGAGCATGTAAATACAGTGTTAATGCTATTTGTAGATGTAAAGTGTGCTGACATGGCACTGTATTGGACCGACGTGGCATATGGTCTACCTGTAGTAAGGAAATACATGTAAATTATAATCACACTAATATGCATGCTATGGACATTTTTATGGTACTAATAATTATCTCGTGGTATACAAATATTTGTGTGCATATTTTTTTAAATATATTAAAAAGGCTCCTGAATTACAAATATTTATGGTACATAAATAATAACCTCCTGGTGCACGAATATTCGTGTACACACAATATAAATATATAGATGTATGCAATAAACTAACATATTAAAAGTGATCCTGTAAGTTAAAAAAATATTGACATATTAATTATAAAATACTATTTTAAATATAGTGAATACAAACATTTTTGGACATGCATGGCGTATATTTAATTTAAAAAAATAAAGATAACAACATTTACTAAATACTTATGAATATTCACTAGTGTATAATTTCGCTCATGGATTGTATTATTTATATTATATGATGTAAATATAATCAACAAGTGAATATTCATATATGCACTTTAAATTTTAAATTATGAATAATTTTTAGTTATAGAAACATTTTCTTACACAACATACTTATGAATTATAAAATGTGTGTATAGTTACTCAAATGTTTGAATAATTAAAATAATATTCACGAAGTGTAATTCTAAAAATATTTATATTATATTACACAAAAAAATTATTATACATTTTTTCAGTTATGTTAATGTTTTTAAAATAATATGTAAATATTCTAAAAGGTACATGATTTTTATTAAAAGTTAGTTATTCTAGTTATATGTATAATATTTATAACTATTAATACCACACATATAATTGACCTTTATTCGTATTACCGTGATTTATATTTTATACATAGATTTTACGGTTTTTTTTAAGTGAACGTGTGCTAAATGGCCGTACGGCTCCAACGAATTTAAATAGCAGAAGCTTTTATTTCGACAATACATTAGATCTAACGGGGACAAATACACATATAAGTCTGTCCGGTGGATTGGCTAGCACAGGTAGCCCGCACTCTTCACTTCCTCAGGTTCGACCCTGGTGTTTATCAATTTTTATTTTATTTTTATTCTGTACCGACAGACAGGACCCCCTTGTTATATGGACATAGTATTTAGCTAAAATTATGTTTCATCTCTACAAGTGAACCCCATGCCACACGTCAGCAAAATATGGTGTCATGTCAGCACACTTTACGTCTATGAATGGGATTAGTACCGTATTTGCACGTTCATGGCAAGTTTTAGAACCAGTTCGACGTATTTTTCAAGTTTAGACATTAAAATGAACATATGTGGCAAGTTCAAGCACCAGTGGTGTTATTACCTCTTTTAAATATTTGTCTTTTTAGAAACTTAACTATAGACTACGTACGAAGCAAAATAAAAAAAAATTATATCCTAAATTATGTCTATATACATCCGTATGTAGTTCATAATAAAATCTTTAGAAAGACAAATATTTTAAAACGAAAGGAATAATTGATGACCGGTGTTTCCACTGCAATCAAATTATACGTCGACACGGTTTTTTAGAGGGAGTAAACGATGCGCTATAACGTATATAGCCTATGGCAGAAGTATACAGCTCTAGTCTCGTGAATGTCTATAGGGAAGAGCTGGCGTGACGTGAAGACCAAGTCGACTATTTGATTCATCATCAGCAATGGTTAATCAGTATTCCTTGCTCATGGACGTACACGCATCACGCATGCACACCCAATTGATGAGTTATGCGCATTCAATCTGCATACATTAAGCAAGCAGTCAATTAACAATGGACCTCGCAAAAAGAAAAGTCTACTAACGATGAATGATTGGATGATGCCGATGGACGTGATAATACGACATGCGACGTAGGATGCACAAGCGACCGATCGAACAAACAAACGGGACTCCTCTGCTAGCCACCAGTCTCGCTCGTTAAAATTTATCCTATCGAGGCGATAACGCCGTCGTCGCCCATGTTGCATGCCTATAAGCAACATGCATCCCATAGCTGACGGTGACGACTAGGACTTCAGTGAGGGAATCCTCCGGGTTTTAGGCTGCTTTCATGCAAAGTTGTTTAGATATGATGTTAAGAGCATTAAATAGCTTAGAACCTCAACTCCTCAATACATGGATGATTAACTTGTTTATGCTATGCTCACTATATTTAATGATTTAGCATCTAAACTCTCTCATGCATTGGCCATCTTCTTTCATTTAAGTGGTTTGCCTAGGTTCACGTGTATGCATTGGTTCTTCCTCGGGTCATCAAAACACTCTCTTTACTCCTTATTGCTATGCCATGTCATTTTTTCCTTTATGTGACATGCTTAGCACCCGTTCATCATAGAGCACTGGGAAGGGCCTTATAGACGGCGATGTATCCGCGTGGCCATCTGAACGGCCGCCTTGGAAATCGAGGGGTGCGATGGGTGACCACAATTGGTGGGTGGATAGTCGTCCAATCACCATGTCTGACCAGTAATATGTCTACGCATGGATGCATGTACGTGTGTCGTGCATATTCAAAACCTAACCGTGGCTTGACTGGAAATAAATAAAACTTTCATCCCGCGTTGGCGGTTAGGTATGAAGCGTTGGCGGTTAGGTATGAAGCGAGCTCCATACTAGACCTCCTCAACCTCCAAGTATGGAGGCTACGGGTCGTTCATAAAGTGAGCTTCATCAATTATGGCAACGGGGAGTCATATGATGACTCAACTAAAGTGTAATATCGTCTCAAAAACACCATATTGACAGTTATATATTAATTAGTTTTAATTATAAATTGTAAATATGGGTAGGGTATTAACAAAAAAATACGTACAACGTTAAGGGATGGTTTCAAGGGACCGATGACAAGTTGCATAATGGAGGTGTGAATTAGGTTTCAAAGAAGTGGACAACAAGCAACACCTGCTTTTAAGAACCTACATACAAACTACATACGAGAAGATTGTCCACATACATTTGTTTTGTTTCTCCTTTAATTCATGTTCAACTTTACGAGAAGACGAGGATCCAAAGGAGTATTGTAAGAAAATGGCCAAGTGAACTGCCAAGAGGAACTGTACGTATTCAAAATAAAAGTTGGATGGCGGTTTGCAAGTAAAGTATCAAAAAAACTTTGCAGTAGAACAATCGACGCTTTATAAATAGAGTATAGGAAGAGATTAAAGAGACCTAATTGTAAGCGCCCGCAGAGAAACAAGTGCAAGAAAGAGGCTTTAGGGGCATATTTGTGAGCATGAAAAGGACCCGCACGCGGAATCTTAAAAAATTTGGACCATTTCTCGATTTGTGCGTGTCATCCTTGCGCAGGGGCCATGCTAATCTTCTCTGTATCGTTCCAATTTTATCGGATGCGCCGAAGGGACAAGACAGTTGCGGCGGGCGGGGTTATAAGCCAGTTGAAACTCCCCTCGTTAGCCGAGGTGGTACTAAACATAAGCAGGTTTGTTGCTCCCAAACGCGGTGTCCCGGTATTAGTCTGTGCATCCATTTACGCGGCCCATTTTAGTAGAGAGCCCGGCTAGTTTTTTTGGTTTCCATTGACCCGTGTCAGTCATCGTCATCACTGGCTAATCATGATTCATTTATCTCAAAAAAAAGGCTAATGATGATTCATCTCCGGGACATGCACGCATGCATTCCCAATCTATTAGTCATGCTCATGCACACTCAATCTGCATACGTTAAGCAAACAATTGACTGACGCCGGTTGTAGATGCTTTAAAAACAAATACAATAAGATAACATAAGCAGACTATAAAGACATCGAAGCCGTGCTTGTCCGTGCTGCCTGCCTACGCTTGCAACGATCGAGAACATAGATTACTCGCGGTACGTGTTCTGCACCCGCATGCAGGCAAGGATAACGAACGGGACGGGCAAGAGTGGACGTGACACGCTCTTGCCACTGGCACGGATAAGGCCGGCCGGCCGGCGTGGCGTTCGTCCACTACTGTATCTCTATCTGGCCGTACGTCGTCGATCGTCGCCGTGCCATTGTGTGGGCTGGTCGAACGTACTACTAGGTAGCCCCACCCGGACCGACGTGTGGTGGATCGCTGTCTCGCTGGGATTTGTTACAGCACGAGCACTATACCACGGGAAGGCCGCGTACGTACGTACCAACACATGAGCTGAATTGCCTTCATGTCAATGGCGTTTCCCTCCGTCCTAACCAAGATCTACGACGGGCATGGAAGACTGGAAGACGCAGAAACGATTTCTGCGTGTATGAGATGATGAGACTCGCGTTTATTCAATCTATTATTTTAACAACACGCGCCAGTTTCAGGCTTCCGGCATATGCACAACGCCAGTCAAAGACGCACCGTGGTCGCATAATCATCAGGAGCCCTTAAAACGAAACAAAACCCGCCAAGAACTGATGAGCGACTCTAGGATTGACAAGGTCAAGCCTCGTCGACGGGCACCGTTCGTCCGGTCAGTCCTCGTCCACGCGGCCCTGTAACGACCGTCACATAATGACCCTGTTGACCATCATCGTTACTTAGCAGATTGAAGCTACTATTCCTTGGGTAGGTTCTTACGTTCCTTGGGTAGATTGAAAACTATTCCTTGGGTTAGAACGTACGAACCATGACACAGTAGTAGTAATAGTAGTAGTTAATTTAGCAGCACAACGAGAGGCAGCCACGTACGAACCTACCCAAGGAATATGTTTTCTTTTTATAAGAAAAAAAAAGGTCGTACGAAGCCAGAGCTTAGCTTGTCTTCACACCAATGGCATGTCTTCCGCCCGTTTCCATACAGCTAAAATCTAAATCTGCGTTCCATTTATTATGTTCGGATTGACACGCGCGCATGGACAGTTTCAGCAAGCATTCACGCGCTAGTTTCAGGTTTAATCAGTACTACCTCCGTCTGGTTTATGGTTCTCATTGTATTTTGTGCCAAACTGATCATAGATTTAACTAACAAAATGTTTATATATGTCGCCAAAAATTATATTATTGAAAACTATTTTTAAATACGTGTCCAACGATATAATTTTTGTTGACATGCATTGACCTTTTATTACTTAAATTATTGATCAAATTTTGACATAGATTACAAAAAGAACCAATAAACTAGAACGAATGTAGTAATAAATACAGTACAATACAAAAAGGACAAAGCCTGACTGTCGACCCAATAGTTACAAGAGGGAAAATCGGCACTGCACTGGCACATGCTCTGGTAGTTAATTAGTGCCACAGTGGAGAGTGGATTGTAAAAGATATCAATAGTGAAGTTTAGGGTTGTAAGAATCATAATTTTACAGTTTGTGTCAAAACATCGACACTGAAGTATAAGGTTGTAAGAATCATAACTTTATAGTTTGTGTCAAAAAATACTAATTCCGAGGTTAATTTTTTACAAAAAACACTCATCGACAGTTTAGACGTTTTGAGCACAATTATAACAGCTGGGTCCGTTGGACAGGGTAACGTGGCACGACATAATGGGTCACAAATAGATAGAATAGAAGCGACTACATTGTAAAAGGGCCTAAGAGGATAAAGTTTTTTCATTCAAGAATGGAGGATAAGGTTCCATCTCCTCCTGCACCGGCCGGTGGAGCTGGAGCTCGTCCGCGTGCAAGCCAGCAGCAGATACACTACACCGGTCAGGCCATAAGCTCCGCCACGCCCCACTCCAAGCAGCTCGCCACTGTTCGCGCCCGGCACAATTGTTGCTGCTCGCGGCCAACACGGATGTTCGTGCCCAAGCGCGGCCTGCGCGGCTGCTGTTACTCGCGTCCGACGCCGCCGCCGCTGCTCGCTCCCGTTCGCGGCCGGCTCGTTGCTGCATATGACGGGTGGGTAGGGAGGCGCACAATAAAGCTTCGTCGTCGCCCGATGTTGTGCCCCACATCCATCTCCGCCACCCTTGCCCGACACTAGCGTCGGTGAAAGGAGCTGTTCTTCCGGCTTTCGGCTTGTGCGGCTGCCCGCGCACGGGGAGGAAGTGGCCACCGGTAATTGCGTTTTTTTATTTTTTTTCAAAAAATTGTATCAGAATGTGATTGTCTAAAATTTGTTACTGTCCTACAAAACTCCGCGTTTGGAGGTCCAACACGAATCTACAAAAAAAAAGTTGTATAGTAGACATCAACTTCCATACACACACCACACACAAAAATATGACAATTCTCCACATCGCCAGAGAAAAGATAATTATACTACAACCACGTGGCACAGACCAGAAGGAAGCCACAAATGGCAGTGTCATTTCCTAATCAAGCAAAAAGTATCTGATTATATGTCCATTGTAAAGTAAAGTAAATTAGCCCGTCAAGCGCAAGCAAAACGTCCAACGTTAGTTAGCATAAAACTGGCCACCCTCCCCTCCCACTCCAACCATCTCCCCTCTCATCTCCCTTAACCCCGAAGCTGCCTGCCAGCCAGCGCCGCCACCCCCTCCTCCACCCGCCACCGCCGCTCGCCTTCCCTATAAATCCTCGGCTTCGCCGCACACCTCCTTAGATCTCCACGCAGTTGACCGCCACAACTCCTCACCAGCTTAATCTTCCTTGCTTTCACCAAGAGACCGAGAGCCGAGCAGAGCAAGACAGCCAAGAACCAGTCCGCGCCCATGTCCCTGCAAGTGGCTTCGCCGGCGACGGCGGGGGAGAAGACCATAGCAACGGCGTGGCCGTACTTAGAGTACATGGCGCAGTGGGAGCGTCAGGTGGAGCGGCGGCAGCTCTTCCTCCGGAGCTACCACTTCTCCCGGGACGCCGAGGTATCGTCGCGCGCGCGCACGCGCCGTGTCGTCTGGGCCGGGGCGCGACGCCTGCGTCGGGCCGCTGCCAAGGGGCTCCGACGCCTCCGGGCGCGCATCCGCCTCTGCTTCGGCTGGGCCGCTCCCGTGCTCCGCCGACGCTCCTCCCCACGCCGTGGTGGTGCCCACGGGTTCCGCTACGGCCGCCTTCCCAGGCAGGCGCCGATGGCGGCCAACGCGGCGTCCGTCTGCTTCTGGTAGCCGCCAGGTCGCGAGCGGCAGCACACTTGTTGGCTCGTGTACAGTATGTACGTCCGACTTTGGGACACTGTGAACATCACTGACAGTCTAGCATTTTCGTTCCTTTGGCGACGGAGCAGAGCTGGGAGCCTGGGAGGATTCAGCTAGTTCAGTATACAAGCTAGTAATGTACCAAGGACATGTAAAGATTTTTTATTTGGTTGGCTATTCAGTACATAATTTGGACATTTGATCGCTGAGTCAGGCATGCTATGCAACACCACATGTGCCTTGCTTTCTCTGTTACATGAGGAAAATACTCCCTCGGTTCTTTTTTCTGTGTGTGTAAAATTTGTTTGAGATCAAACTTCCAAACTATGTAGTTTGAACAAATTTATCTTGAAAAACATTACCATTTACAATAGAAATGTTATATACTATGAGAATTAATTTCATGAACAAATTTTATACGCGGACTAAAAAACGGAGGGTGTACAACAGAACAGACCACCTCCTCATCCACTTTGTAACTTTGTACTATGATATAGTACATGCTAGTCTACACGAGGATGGGCTGAATTTCATCTGTGTTTAGGCGGTGGGTGTTTGCTCTATTGCTCTATCCCATCGTTCACAACAGAGATGAGCTTCTTCTAATAAATCTTTGCGCTACCTTCTATAAAGATATGACATATCAGGTAAAAAAAAGTTTGTTGCGGAAAGGTCCAATTTGTGTTTGGTCAAAACTCAAACGCAGTGCGCGACAGGAGATTTGACTCCTTGTGAGAGGCAGTTCAACATGGTTGGTTAGTGAGGCCGAATTACTGGACCTTAGGAGGATGGACAAAACTTGGTGTACGTGGAACGACTTCACGACTCTCGTTTGCTCGATCGGGATGCGATGCAGGGACGATGATGTGCTGCTTAGTGCTTACGGTGGGGTGATCCGTGCCGAGCCGGCAGATACGCCGACGAGCTGTCCATGCGATCGATGTGATCGAGTTGGACACGGTCGCACCTGGTGATTGGTATGCACGCACGTCAGGAAGACAGTTACGCTGTGTCGACGAGGGGTGGGGGTGGTTGGCAACAGATATCAGACGCTGGAGAAGGACGCCAAACCACATGACATCAGTCCTAAGACTGAACACAAGGGATAAGAGAGGCCGGGGTCACGTCACTTGCTCATGTTTGGTGCTAATCCCATCATCACAAACACGCTAGATATTTTTCTCTTGGGAACCCATAACGAGCACGCCATTGACCTCGAGGAATAAAATGGGATGGTTTGTACGTGGATAAACCGGAACCAACCAACCAAAGCGCCGGCGTCTTCACTGAATGTTTGAATCCGAAGATGCGCGCGCATCTATACACGGAGGAACAGTCCTACCCGGCTACCCCCCAGGCCAGCAACGGCGAGAACGCACGCACGGGCGCCTTCACCATGAAGAAAATGGATGCAATGCACATGACCCCCGTCACTCCGTGTCACGTACCACGCACAACACATGCCTTGAGCAGATTAGCCAGCCAAATGACGTGTCGGGACGAACGGATCCAGACACATCAGCATGGTTGAGGGTGACAATATAAATACTACTTCTTCATATTTGTCTTTTTAAAAATCTCACTATAAACTACGTATGGATGTATATAGACATCATTTAGAATATAGATTCATTCATTTTATTTTGTATGTAGTTCATAGTTATATCTCAAGAAAGACAAATATTAAGGAACGAAGGGAGTATTTCAACAGTAACTGACATCGACGTGGATCCGTGTGTTGCTATCGGTGGAGGTAAGCACTAACAAATTAGCTACTGGCAATGATATTTTGTTAATTCGAGAGAGTGGGATTGACTTGGATGATTACAAATTCTGCGAATTGCCTTTAATTTGTTTTCCAGACATGTATAGAATCGAATTTCTTTTTCGGGAGGTTCTACTTGGCGCTACACACATTGACACATATGTACACCTTCTTCATTGATTGTGCGCGTGTGTGCAAGTGTAATATACTCCCTCCACTCTGTAAACCAGTTATAAGACTAATTATGCACTTCCGGAGGTTCTTGGTTCAGGACAGGAGTGCGTGGGAGCTGACACTGTATGATTGGTGCGCAGTTGTGTTCTTTCCCCCATTCTGACACAGAAACTTGGTTCGGTGGAGTGCCAGTTTTCAACAAGAGTCCTGATAACAAGAAAGATCAACAAGCCAGCCTCGGATTCACACACACCAGACATGTTATAATTGTGCATGCGTAGGTTCTGTCCGGCCAAATATACTTTCTCCGTTCCTTTTTAGTCCGCATATAATTTTTTTGTCAAAGTCAAATTTCATAAACTTTGACTAACTTTATAGAACAAAATATCAACACTCATAATATTAAATAAATATTACTAGATGCATCATGGTATTAGTTTTCTTATCATATATGTTTAGTATTGTAGATGTTGATATATTTTAATATATATTTGGTCAATTTTTGTATCGCTTGACTTTGACCAAATCTTATATTAGACTAAAAAAACCCGGAGTATCTCATGCAGCAGCACGTATTGACTTGCGATTACTCACGTTTTGTTGTGTAATTGTTCTGTTGTAATTAATTGAATCGGTTCAATTCTTGCCCTCATATTGAAATGAATCGAGATTGATAAGGAGTTAGTTAATGATGTTTGAGCATGTACTTTTTTGAGTGTATTTATTTTCGATTGGTATCTATGGATTGATCACAAGTCGAAACATGGTTAGAGCTCTAATATGTCTTGAACTTATACTGAATTCAATTAATCGGCATTGGCCATTGTGAAGCCTGAGAATGGGGGGAGCTGTTTTGGCTTCCGGGAGCATTTTGCTCTCGGATGAACAGTAACGTAAAAAATCATTTTTTTTCAAAAACACTAAAAAATATGTGTGTTCTTGTTAACGTCACAAGCATACCTGTCAAATTTCGTGCAACACGGAGCAGTAGTGTTTTGTCAGTGAAAAAAAATTGAAGTGACATTTTGGGATAACATTTGGTGTTTCATTTTTGCACAAGCCAAAAAATTTGAGCTTTCTGCCTAAATTTTTTCCGATAGCATTTGAATGTGACGAAGAACACATAAATTTTTTGTTATGATTTTTTTGACATTTCAAAAATTATTTTTCACGGGCATGAGCATGTGTTACCGAAAGCCGAATTGCATTTCGCGTGAGAATGTATCAAGTTATGCATCGACATGATATTTTTCATAGGGTGCAATGACGGCGGTGCGCTACAGCACATAACATAGGGGAAAATGTACAGTTTCCAGTCTCGTGAGTACTTACTCGCGAATGTATATAGAGCGGAACATAGCAGCCGGCGTGACGTGAAGACCAAGTCGGGCGTTTGACCCGCCATCATCATTGGCTAATCATCGTTCCTCGCTCCCGGACATGCACACTCAATCTATCTAGCATATGTTTTTGTTGGCAGGCACGCACACTCAATGTACACACATTAAGCAAGCAATTAACGCTGGGTGCTGGCGATGGAGGCGATAATACGCCATGGGCCCATGGCACGCCGTGTGCACAAGCGAACGATCGAACAAACGATCTCTCCTCCACCGGCGAGCAGCCTCGTCCGTTGAATTATCCGATCGAGACGACGACGTCGTTCGTCATTGCAAGCCTGTAAGCGACCAATCCACATATATGAGAGCATGTACACATGGACCTCGCAAATCCGGTCCCCTAGATGCCCGCGGACGCATCCAGATGGTCCCTCATATTTCGCTCTTTGTATCCATGTACCTCATATCCGGACTTTCAAATCTATGCAAAAATCATGCAAGTCGATCATCCGATACAAATTGTTCAAATTCAATAGTTTTAAGAAAAAGCAAATGATAACGTAGTTCAACAAATCGAACATGGCAAAATGAAATCAATGTTCGACTGACAAGTGATGCTTGTCGGATCACTGGTCGTGCTCACCCGGTCCCGAGCGAGTTGCAACGACTCACACTCATTGACTGGCGGCTACTACGTGCCCCGAAAGCTATCCGGAATGGTCCAGCCAACAGTCACATCCTCCTGGGTCTCGACGGTGACAGACGGCACAATCCGCGCCTGCGCTTGGATGGATGGGGTGTGGGTAGCCTGACGTGTCGGGGGAGACATCTCGTCGACGATGCCCGCACCATCCTGCGCCGCCAATTCCGCCTCCCTCTTTCGCTATCGGCAACGGTGTATCTCACGGATGATCTTCTCCGGATTGCAAACTGAAGCGGAGGAAGGGACGCCGACGGACGAGGCGGACTGCGTCTCCGTCGCGGTGGTCGGGGACGGGGTGAAAGACATCACAACGACGGATCGGGGCAGGTTGTGATGATGGAGAGCAAGAGTGCCGACCGGCGAGGGGTCGGGGCGCAGGAAATGGTGGAGGGCGACGGGTGGAGGAGGAAGGGTTTGGGAAATTTGGAACAAGTTGAGGCGAAATCAGGCTGTCGGATCCGACATGGCAGGCACGACCGGGTTCCCTTATGATAATGAGGGGTGTCGATCAGTTCAGACGTTTGAGACATGTTTAAGAGGATCGCCTGGGTCAATTTTTTTGACCGGACAATGACCGGATAGTCTGTTTGGAACGTTTGAAGAGGGTATGAGGGGTCCGGCTATAAATGCTCTAAGCAACAACAAAAATAGCAATTAACAGTGATACGTGCTCTACTGCCTAGAGCACAACAACAAGGCCAGCCGGACATGTAGTTTCGCATGCACGGGAAGGTACAAATCGTCTCATCGGAGGAGATCACGAGCGAGCGAGAAGGAACGGTCGGGATGGCAAGCACGGGTGGACGCGACATGCATGCACGCCACGGATAAGGTTGCCGGCTGGCGTGGCGCTCGTCCCCTCCTGTATCTATCTGGACGCCATCATATGGAAAACCAAACAACGATTCAGCGTGTCTGATATAACAAGGCTCGCGTTTTGTTGTTTATTTCTACTTACACGCGCCAATTTAAGGCTTTCGGCATGCAGGACGTCAGTCAGTCACAGCTGCATGCCACTCCGGCCCTGGTTACAACTTACTGGTTTTATTAGTCCCATCGCATTTCGGGTCAAAGTTTAACTGCATATTTAACTAGTAAAAAGCCAATACATGTCACGAAAATTTATGTTGTTGAATTCTTATTCAAATGTATTTTCCAATGATATAATTTTTAATATGTATAATGTACATTTTATTAGATAAAAATGACTCAAAATATAAAAAAGACTAATAAATCAGGACGGAGATAGCAAAACCAACCTAAACTCGACCGAGTAGCAATGCAGCATTGACGAGGCCACGCCTCGACGAGCACCGCCCGTCAGTCCCACCGACCGTGACATAATGACTTCCATTGACCATCGTCGTTAAGAGTTAATTAACACCACAACGGGACGCAGCCACGTACGAACCCATGGCTTATATATTTTCTTTAAAAGAAAAGAAGAGAAGGCTGTACGAAGCCAGAGCTTAGCTCGTCTTCACACCAATGGCGTTTCCTCCGCTTGTTCTACAGCTAGAATCTAAATCTGCGTTCCATTTATGTTCGGGTTGACACGGACGCATGGACAGTTTCAGCATGCATTCATTCACGCGCTAGCTTCAGGCTTTAAACATGCACAGGGGCGAAACAGTAAATAAATTGAAAAAAAGTCAATGCGTGCCGATTCTCCAACGGTTACAAGAGGAGAAAAGGCACAGCAAACGGCTTGGTCCCGCCTTCCCAGTAGTACACCGCACTGCTGCCTGCAATGCACAATAGTTTTTGGAACGGAAATCTGCACCGACACATGCCAATGCCATGGCATGCTCTGGTGGATAAATTAGTGGCAAAGTGGAAATGTCGATCCATACTCAATTGTTTCTTGCAACAAGTTGGAACTTGATTTTGCTCTGGACCATTCCTTGGTGAAAGTGGTCGAGTTTACGCAAAGTCATCAGACTGAAATAAAACACCACACACTGGACAATTTCTGGAACATGTATCATTCACTTCCAATCTTCCATGTACACGCCACACACTGATGCCAGACATGACAATTCTCCTCAAGCACCAGAAAACAAAACTACTAAAATGATGGCAGTGTCATTTCCAATTAAGCAGAAAATGTCTATAAGATTTATGGATGTAAAGTAAAGTAAATTAGCCCGCCAATCGCAGGCAAAACGTATGAGGTTAGCATAAAACTAGCCACCCGCTCGCTCCCACTCCAACCATCTCCCATCTCCTCTCGACATCTCCCTTCACTCCGAAGCTGCCTGCAGCCTGTGCCGCCAACCCCTCCTTCTCCCGTCGCCGTCGCTCCTCCCTTATAAATCATTTGTCTTGCCGTATCCATCCTCCGACCTCCACGGAAACAGCCGCCACCGCTACTCATCCTCCTCACGGACGCGCTTAATCATCTTCTTCCATCACCTTCTTGCTTACACGTTCCACCAAGAGACTGGGAGCCGACTAGCTGAGCAGAGCTAGCCAGCCAGCTAGCAACAAGGAACCCGTCTATCCCGCTCAAATGTCCGCCTGGCCCGCATTGGCTGCATCGATCCCATATATATCCGTTCTCATCCGCTCACCGAACCAAACCCTAGCCACTTCAATCCACTCCCATCTGCCATCCTAGCTCACCCCCGATGATCTCCGGCATGGAGGACAGCAGATCTGACTTCGACCAGTCCGGATTCATCGACTGGGGGGTCGTCCCATGCGGATTGGAGGAGGCAATGGCGGTCCGCATTGCACTTCGTCGGTCCCACGAGGACAGTGCCCGACTGATGGCAGGATCTGTCCGCCGCGACTCCATAGCATCCGCTCAACGGGCGCTCGATTCCTGTGGGGCGTGATCATTGAGGTCCCGTCGGGTGAAAAATCTCTCCTTCCCCATCATTGGTCCGACAGATTTCGAGTCCCAACGGGAACGGGCTGCCCGTTATGGGAAGGAGAGGATAAGGGTCGCCGAGGCCTGTCTTGCGGAGGAAATGGCGGCGACGGAGGCGGCTGATGCGGCGGCACGAGCGACCGTAGAGGAGGAAGCCATCTGCGCCCGCATTTTGAAGAAACGGTAGAGGAGGACACGAGCCCCCTCGCTTGAGAGCAGAATCGGACAGTCCGTGAAATGGTCAGACTGCCATCAAAGGAGGAGGAGGAGGAGTTGATTGATACGTCTCCAACATATCTATAATTTATGAAGTATTCATGCCATGTTTACAATAATTTTATATGATTTTGGTATGATTTTATTAGAACTAACTAGGACTGGCGATGTTTTCAGCACAACTACCATGGTCGGTTTTTTTGCAGAAAAAAAAGTTCTTGAAATGGGCAGACAATTTACGGTGATTTTTTATGGACCAAAAGAGACACCCGAAGCACCGGAGCTGGGCCAGGAAGTGACCGAGGAAGCCACAAGCCTAGGGGGGCACGCCCTATCCCCCGGGAGGGTGCCCCCAGCTTGTGGACTCCTCGAGCACCCCATTGACGTGAGACCGATGCCAAAAATTTCTTTAAATACCAAAAACCCCAGAAAGAACCCTAGATTAGAAGTTCCGCCGCCGCAAGTCTCTGTAGCCATGAAAATCAATCTTCGCCCTCTTCGGCACCCTGCCGGAGGGGGGCGCCATCACCAGAGACCATGGAGGAGGAAGACGGAGGGGCCATCATCACTATGGAGGCCAAGGAACAGAGGGAAAACCTCTCCCCACCTAGGGGGGAGGCCATGGAGGAGGAAGCACAAGGGGGAGACCCTCTCCCCCTCTCTATCGGTGGCACCGGAGTGCCATCGGGGGAACCATCGCCGCGGTGATCGTCTTCATCAACATCACCTTCTTCATCATCGTCCTCATATCTTTTTAGCGGTCCACTCTCCCGCGTCCCGCTATAATCCCCTACTTGAACATGGTGCTTTATGCCACATATTATGATCCAATGATGTGTTGTCATCCTATGATGTTTTGAGTAGATTTCTTTTGTCTTATGGGTTGATTGATGATCTAGATTGGTTTGAGTTGTATGTTTATTTTGGTTTTGTCCTATGGAGCCTTCCGTGCCGCGCACACGTGAAGGATTCCCGTTGTAGGGTGCTGCAATACGTTCATGATTCGCTTATAGTGGATTGCTAGAGTGATAGAAGCTTAAACCTGAATAAGGGGGTTGTTGCGTATGGGATAAAAGGGACTTGATGCTTTAATGCTATGATTGAGTTTTACCTTAATGATCTTTAGTAGTTGCGGATGCTTGCTAGAGTTCCAATCATAAGTGCATATGATCCAAGTAGAGAAAATATGTTAGCTTATGCCTCTTCCCCATATAAAATTACAATAATGATTACCGATCTTGTTAACAATTGCCTAGGACAATTTCGCACACCGACCCATCATTATTCCACATTCGTTTTTTTATAAATTGTAATATATTCAAACTTATGATAACAACACCTATTTTTATATTTTAGTTCTCCGATATCATGCAAAGCTATTCTCCTCATACCCACAACGTAGTTTTATTTTTCGTTTCTAGTTGAAAGCAAACATTCGGTGTATGTAGAGTCGTATCAGTGGCAGATAAGACTTGAGAGAATATTGATCTTACCTTTAGCTCCTTGTGGGTTCGACACTCCATACTTATCACTTCCATCTTTGATTGCTATGATGATTCCTTGCACTTGGGGATTATCATTGATCGACGGTGAGGACAACTCTGGCGATGAGCAGATCCGGCTCGATCTATATTGTGTCTTAGACCGGTACTTGGCGAGAAGGACGGCAAGGGCTCCGGAAAGGGCAAGGGCAGCCGTGGCTGATCTTCACCATAGCCAAACATTTCAAATTTTGGTAGTCCGATGGCAGGTTAGTAGTGATGGAATAGTTAGACAATGTGTGTAGTGCATCGACGTAGTAGTTGCATGGTTTGTATGGATTTGAGATATGAGATTTGAGGTGTACGGTTGTAGAATGCATTATTTGAGGCGTGGCCGGCCAGTGTCTGCGAACGCGCCCATGCTCGCCACTCGACGTATGAGGCCCATATTAGCAAGTTCCGGATATAGATGTTCTCATGCAGCTAACCTACATGTGAACAACCAAATAATGTGCAGATGATGGTTTAGAGATTGTTTTTCCTCAATTAGGCTCATCTGAAAAGTCTATGTAAATACCTCAAAATCGGTGCGGGCAACCTAACGCGTCCTAAGACGATGGACAAAACTTTCTTTTTTAGCATATGATGGACAAAACTTGGTACTCCTTCCGTCTCGGTGTATAAGTGATCTTACGAGAACCAAATAATCCCAAAACACTTAGGCGTGATGCGTTAACTTTCACCTCGTTTCTTATTTTTTGACATGAATAAAGGAACCAACCTATAGGAGACATGGGGCATGTATATTTTTAATGACTTGAGACTAACTAGCACCACATGCATTGGTCAATTCATTGGATGTAATGATATTAATTAGCAAATTAACATTTAATTTCTCTTGTTTTTTCTATTTTGATCACGGTGCACAACATATAAGCTGACTTATGTACCGAGATGGAGGGAGTATACGTGGAGGAAGTTCACTACTCTTGTTTGCTCGGGATGCGATGCATGGACGGCGGTGTGATCTGTGCCGGCTGATACGTCGACGAGCTGTCCATGCCATCGATGTGATCGAGTTGGACACGCTCGCACCTGGTGATTACTATGCACGCACATCAGGAAGACAGTTACGTTGTGTCGACGAGCGTGGGGTGGTTGACAACAGATATCAGATGGTAGCGAAGGACGCCAAACCGCATGACACGAGGCCGGCAGGCCTGGCGGCCGGGGTCGCATCACTTGCTCATGTTCAGTGCTAATCCCAGCATCACAAACGTCACCGCCGCCGCAGCGAACTCACCCTCCGCCGGTGCGTCCATGCCGCCGCCCCCCACCCGCCGCCTGGATTCGCGCCGCCCCGATCGGTCGCCCCTGCGCCGGCGGTTCCTGCGAAGGTGACAAAGGCACAAAATAGACCGGCTAATCGCGGTCGGAACCCGACCGAAACTATGGCGCGGCCGGCCAAAAACTCAAAGTCAGCCGCGGCGGCTCGGGCCGACGACTCACAGCTAGGGCCGGCCACGTCCGCCAGCAGCCAAGGAGCCTTTCATCCACCTCCGCCGCCGCCACCGTCTGCCATGGAGGAAGATTTGGCCACGCCGACGGCCACCGCCTCCAACATGTTCGATGAAATGTCGCAAAGGTAAAAAAATTTATTTTGCGCTCTCGTTTGTTCTTTCAAATGGAAGTGATGTTGAATGTTTGTACGTTCAATTGTAGTCTTGATGACGAATCTTTTTTGCACGCGGCAAATGTGGCAAATGATGATTTTGTGTCGCAGGAGTTTGTGCCACAGGAATATGAAACCTAATATGGTGATGATGCACTTTTGTTATGATTTGAACTATGATGATGATGCATTTTATTTCAAATTTGAAGTGATATTTTAACGCAAAACAGCGGTTGTACAGTGGCTGAACAGCAGCCACGTGACCGCTGGCCGGTTTTGCATCATTCGATTTGGACCATCTGTTGGAGATGCTTTTTTTACATCTCTGTTTTGGACCATCTGTTGGAGTTGAACCTTTTTCGGAGATGTGAAAAGCACTTTTTGGTGCTCTAAATTTGGACCATCACTGGTTTGAACCATCAAAATTTGGACCATCTATTGAAGATGCTCTTATGTTACAATCCTGCCAGCGGTCCGTCCGGCCAAATGGCTCTCATGCGACAGAATGTAGCATTGACTTTTTTTTGAAACGAAGGCATAAGATTTGCCTCGTCCATTAAATAAGAGAGAATAGTCTTAGAGTGTTACAAAGCCTTCCAAAAGCGGCATGTCAATTACTCACGGATTACAATAGACCCTATTTTTTTTGCGCCTGCGGTGACCCAAAGTTTAGCCTCGTCAAAGATAGCTCTTAGAAGAATTGGGGGTAGTGCACTCTTATTGCGGAAAACACAAGCATTTCTTTCGTTCCAAATCGTCCAGGAGATGAGCATCGTGAGAGAGGCCAAGACTTTCTGTTGGGGTTATGCACGTCACTACGTCTGTCCCACCATTCCATGACAGACCTCTCCTGATGCCAGAGCTCAATGTTCATATGATGTAGACCAAACTTTTTGATGACGAGGTTCCATAGCCGAGTGGTGAAGCGACACTTGTAGAAAAGGTGTGCACCCGTTTCCATTTCCCTTTTGCAAATAGGGCATAACCCACAGTTTGTCCATCCTCGTTTCTGGAGGCGATCGGTCGTCCATATACGGTTCTGCAGAGAAAGCCAAGTGAAGAAGTTGACTTTAGGTGGTGCCCAAGCCTTCCAAACCATGAGGTCCATTGGAGACAAAGTCGGACCGAGGAATTGGGCCCTATAGGCGGTGCTTGCAGAGTAAACCCCGTCGTTAGCGTGCTTCCAAACAATGTCGTCTTCCACGTGATTGTCCAGAGTGACCTCGCTCACCAGCATCCACAGGGTGAAGAATTGGTAAATGTGTGCAGCAAAGACAGTGAAGTCATTGCCAATCTTGAAGATCCAAGCATTTCCATTTAGGGGCTTTCTCTAACTTTCCAGATCTTTCTCTTGGAGGCCTAAACAATTAGAGGGGTGATGTCCTTTGGTTTCCTCCCAAGAAGCCACGGGGAGTCCCAAAAAGGTGTTTTGGCACCGTTGCCCACTGAGATGGTCGTCGAGGCATAGAAGAAATCGAGGTCTTCCTCGGTACAAGGGTTACCAAGTCCCACCCAAAGCTTATGCGACTCCTTCCACTCATACCAAGGCCAACAAAGTCGAAGGGTGCGGGCGAACTTGTCAGTGTTGAGGACACCAAGGCCACCATAATCCTTGGGGCAGCACACGAGATCCTAGTTTACCTTGCACTTGGCCCTGGTAGTCTTGTTCGAACCTGACCAAAGGAAAGCTCTCTCTAGCTTGTTGAGGTTATCCAGGGTAGAGGCAGGGACAATGAGTGGTGTGATGGCAAACACTGCTTGGGAGGTAATGACGAATCTGACAAGGGTCGTGCGGCTGATGGTGGTGATATTTTGTCCATCCCAGGTGGTCAACTTGATCGACGCCTTGTCCTCTAGGTATTGGAAATCAACCTTTTTGAGCTGCCAGACGGAGAGTGGGAGGCCCAAATATTTCAGCGGAAATGAAGCTCGGCCCATCGGCACTCCACCAAGAATATGATCCAAGTTGATGTTAGAGCAGTGAATAGGAATGAGAGAGCTCTTATGGAAGTTGGTGCAAAGACCCATGACGTCGCCGAATCCTCTGAGAATTTCAGAAAGGTTATCAATATCTCGCTTGATCGGTACCATGGAAACCGCAGCATCGTCTGCATATAAGGATGTTCTCAACATGGTGTCCCGCCCACGGATCTTGTGCATGATTTCTTTCCGTGTTTCCAAGTCCAGGATGTGGTGAACGGGGTCGATGGCAAGGACAAAGAGGAGCGGTGAGAGAGAGTCCCCTTGTCTGAAGCTACACACATGCTTGATGGGAGGGCCCGACAACCCGTTGAGGAGAATCCGCGAGGAGGATGAGCAGAGCAGAGGGACAACCCATTCCTGGAATTTGCTTGGGAATCCCACACACTGAAGTAGGTCGAGTATGTATCCCCAATTCACCGAGTCAAAAGCTTTTTTGATGTCCAGCTTGAAAAGGAGGGCAGGAGTCTTGCATTTGTGCAAACGGCGGGCAAAGTTGCGCACATACATAAAGTTGTCATGAATGCTTCTCCTTTTGATGAAAGCGCTTTGAGCCTTGGAGACGAGCGCGTCCATGTGAGGCGTCAATCTGAGGACCTTAGAGCATCTCCAACAGCCTTGGTATATTTGGCTAGGATTGCTAAAAACTGAAAATATAGCAACTTGACCCAAAAATGTTGCTCTAACAGCCTTTGTATAAGTGGTCCCCCCAAAGAAAAATTTACAAAGCTTGCTATATTTGTACCCACACTTTGTATATTTGCAAAAGTGGAGAGGCACTTGATATATTTTTAGCAGCCCACTTTTTGTTCCATTGACAAGTGGACCCCACTGCCCCCTAGATTCCTGTTGGCCCGCACTTGGCACATGTCCTCACGTGTCATTGATAGGCTTGATAAATTTTATAGTAATGTTGTTGGAGCAAAAAATTGTTGGGGTTGCTAAATCTTCTCTCTCCTCTTGCTATACCTTGTTTTTAGCAAGTGAGAATAGCAAGGCTATTGGAGATGCTCTTAGAGATCATTTTGACAATGTCGTGAATAAGGCTAATGGGCATGCAGTCTGAGATGCCCTCTGCACCCTCCTTTTTGGGAATAAGAACCACATTGGCAGAGTTTAACCAATGTAGGTAGGACGTGTGGAGAGAGTTGAAGCGGTTGATGACCCTCATGATGTCATTCTTGATAGTCGCCCAACAAGTCTTGAAAAACATGCCCGTGAACCCGTCAGGGCCGGGGGCCTTGTCACTTGGCAACTCTTTGATAGCCGCCCAAACCTCTTCTTCAGAGATAGCATCGCCCAAAGAGCTTAAATCAGTAGTGTGCAGGTTAAGATTGTCCCAATTGAAATCTAAGTTACTCATGACTCCCCTGTCCATGGCTAGTGAGAAGTGGTCATGGATGATTTTCTCCTTTTGCTTGTGGTCAGTAACCCAAGCGTGCATGTGCTTGATTCGGTGAATGTGATTCTTGCGGCATCGGTCATTGATGCGGCGATGGAAGAACTTCGTGTTTGCATCTCCTTCTTTGAGGTTGGACATCTTGGGACATTGGCTTTTGCGGGATCGTTGTAGTGCCGCCAAGCTCATAACTCGCCTTTTGAGTCTTGATTGGAGATCCAACTCCGCACCAGAGAGGGACCAATGCTCTTGGGCTATGTCGAGTCGTAGGATGACGAGCAGAGCCGCATGAAAGAGAATCTTAGCCTTGGAGAAGAGCTGCTTGCTCCATTCAGAAAGACGGTTAGCAGTCTTCTTGAGCTTGTGATGTAGGATGAGAAAAGGCTTAGTGTGTGCGACGCTCTCAGCCCATGTACGTTGGACAACCTCATGGAATCCGGGTAGAGAGGCCCAAAAGTTTGCGATCACTCACGTTTGACGGCATTCCCTAGCAGTGACTGGGCATTGGCCATTCTTAAACTTGGAAATGTATACTGGTACCTCCTTTTCGGTTTATAGGGCTCAATTCAAAAATCTCACCAACCAAGGTAGATGGTGAGTGGTGGAATAGTTTTTGTAGTTTGCAGAAGTACTCAATTAATGTGCTCGTTTTTACTCAAAAGGTTGCTTTTACCAACGCATTAGTTTTGCAATGCATCCAAGAACTTTAACATGCATTGGTCAATCTTTCTTAATCTTTGCATCCAACGATTTAATGCACCTTGAAATCTAAACATGTGATGGAGAACAATCAAATTAAGACTTAGAGGGTGCTTGGATACGTTTTAGTCCCATGACTAAAAGTAGTGGGACTAAAACTTGCTAGCCTCACCCATGCTTGGATCCAAATATTAAAGAGACTAAAATCAAGTTAATGAGCATTTATTATGCCCCCTCTCCCCTAATCCTACCTGTCCCTCCCGCCAACTCCTCCCCCACGGTAGTTTGGCTCCCGCCAACTCCTCTCCCGCCCCTACTGCTATCTCCCGCCCCTGTTGCTCTCAAGAAAAAATTGTCCATACAGTCCATAGTTAGGCGGAGGCGAAGGCGCGGTGGTAGGCCGAGCCAGCGGCGATTAGCGAAGGTGGAGGCGGCCGCCGGCGCGTCCTGCGGGGGCCCGGCGGCACGTCC
The DNA here is from genome assembly GCA_022496015.1 of Hordeum marinum. Classification (NCBI taxonomy): domain Eukaryota; kingdom Viridiplantae; phylum Streptophyta; class Magnoliopsida; order Poales; family Poaceae; genus Hordeum; species Hordeum marinum. The sequence continues at coordinate 491,057,006 of CM039676.1, read as the reverse complement.
CGTTGCTTTCTTCCTCGCGCACCAACAGAACAGGGAGGGGGAGAGGAGCGGTCGAGGGAGAGACGAAGGAACAGGAGGGGACCGTCTATGTTAAAGGAGAGGGATTAAATGAGGAGAGAGAGGACTAATCCACATTTTAGTAGGGGTTCGCCTGACTAAAAAAATTTAGTCTCAAGACTAGTTTTAGCCCCTCTTTAGTCAGGGGTGCTTGGAACTTTAGCCTCTTAAAGAGACTAGTTTTAGTCCCTTGGATCCAAGCACCCTCTTAGACTACTCACAATGAGAGTAACATAGATGCCACCTAAAGGAGAAATATGATGTGACACATAATCAATGAGAAGAGAGAGAAATTGAATAACATGCTATGTTACTATAACATAACACATTCCAAGACAAGATGAATCTATAAGCTAATAAATGAAAGGTCTAATATTACTACCTCTATGTTATTACATACTATGTAGTAAGTTAGACCTCTATGTTACTTTTCATTGTAGCTATTTTATAAAACGGAAAAACTAAATTTTTGAGATAAACCCTGCGAACCGGAAGGGAGGGAGTATCAATTTATGCATCGACATGTACTTTTTCATAAGGTGCAATAACGATAGTGCGTTACCGCACGTAACGTAGGGGAGAAGTATACATCTCCAGTCTCTAGGGGAGAGTACTTACATTTTTTTTTGAACAGGTGAATACTTAATCGTGAATGTATATGGAGCGGAGCGGAGCAGAGCAGCCGGCGTGACGTGAAGACCAAGTCGGCCGATTGACCCGCCGTCATCATTAGCTAATCATCGTTCCTCGTTACCGGACATGCACACTCAATCTATCTAGCATATACGTACTTATGTTCTTGCTGGCAGTCACACATACTCAATCTCCATACATTAAGCAAGCAATTAACGCTGGGCGCTGGCGATGGAGGCGATAATACGCCATGGGAAGCCGTGTGCACAAGCGAACTATCAGACAAACGATCTCTCTCTAGCTGGGATTAAGGCACAAGGGCATGCACGCAGACGCCCGCACGAACCAACACACGATCCTTCAAATCGAGCCTACACCCGACCGAGTAGCAACGTGATCGAGTAGCATTGACAAGGCCACACACCCCGACGTCCCACCGACCGACACATAATGACTCCCATTGACCATCGTCGTTAGAGGTTAATTAACCGCACAACGGGACGCAGCCACGTACGAACCCAGGGCATATGTTTTCTTTTACTAGAAGAAGAAGAGAAGGTCGTACGAAGCCAGAGCTTAGCTTGTCCTCACACCAATGGTGTTTCCTCCATTCGTGCTACTAGAATCTGAATCTACGTTCCATTTATGTTGGGACAGCTTCAGCATGCATTCACGCGCCGGTTTCATGCTTAAGTGCAAAAAGGTCAAAGCCTGCCTCTGGCTGCCGATCCTCCAACGGTTACAAGACGAGAAAAGGCACACCGAGCGGATGGGTTGGGCCCGCACTGCTCCTGCAATATGCATTAGTTTTTGGGACTGAAAACTGCAGACACATCACACATCACCACACACGCAGACATGACAATTCTCCTCAAGCACCATAGAAAAATATATACTAAAATGATGGTAGTAGGGGCTAGAAGGAAGCTACAAATGGCAGTGTCAATTTCCAATCAAGCAGAAAGCGTCTGATTATATCCATGTATGTAAAGTAAAGTAAATTGGCCCGCCAAGCGCAGCCAAAACGTCCAAGGTTAGCATAAATCTGGCCACCCTCCCGCTCCCACTCCAACCATCTCCCCTCCTCTCCTCTCCCTTCCCCACGAAGCTGCCTGCAGCCAGCGCCGCCACCCCCTCTCCCTCCCGCCGCCGGTTGCTCGCCTTCCTTATAAATCCTCCGTCTCGCCGTATCCCTCCTCAGAATAGATCTCCACGCAAACCGCCGCCACCGCTACTCGTCCTCCTCACGCACGCGCTTCTACCACCTTCTTGCTTCCACCAAGACACCGGCGGCGCAACAGAGATAGCCAGCCAGCCAGCCAGCAGCCAAGAACCGGCACGCGGCCATGTCCGTGCAAGTGGCCTCGCCGGCGACGGCGGGGGAGAAGACCATGGCGACGACGGCGTGGCCGTACGTGGAGTACATGGCGCAGTGGGAGCGGCAGGTGGAGCGGCGGCAGCTCTTCCTCCGGAGCTACCACTTCTCCCGGGACGCCGAGGTCTCGCCGCGCGCGCGCACGCGCCGCGTCGTCTGGGCCGGGGCGCGACGCCTGCGCCGCGCGGCCGCCAAGGGGCTCCGCCGCCTCCGAGCGCGCATCCGCCTCTGCTTCGGCTGGGCCGCGCCCGCGCTCCGCCGCCGCTCCTCCCCCCGCCGTGGCGGCGTCCACGGGTTCCGCTACGGCCGCCTCCCCCGCGTCGTGAAGGCGCCGGCGGCCGCCGCCAACGCCGCGTCCGTCTGCTTCTGGTAGCCGCCAGGTCGCGAGCTAGAAGGCCAACGCGTCAGCGCACTCGCTGGCTTCCAAGTTAAGCTCTGGATTGCTTAGGTAAAACACAATTAGCCGGTGAATGGTAGCTAGCGGTGAGTTGTAGAGTTGTGCTCCAGCTCCATGGAGTGTTCGTCGTTGCGTTTGACCAGAGAGAGGAAGGGGATTGGTTATGTGTGGTGTGGATGTTTTTTCGTTGTTTTTGGTGTCTAATTACTCTGAATGAATTAACTGTGTATCTACTAGTATTTGAAACCTTGGCTGTTCTGAATGAATTAACTGCTGGAGTGCTTGCTTGATGCCTAATTTCTTATGTCAGTATGTGAAATCAATCGTCTCTGTTCTTGCTGTGGCGTTTGGCTTGCGTCTCTGCTCATTTCTTGGCTCAATCATATGCGATTCACTGCGGCCTAGATAAAAGTAAGCAGAGAATGGCACATTTTTCGTAAAGGAAGACAGGGTGTAACAATGATAATTGCTTGTGTGTGTGTGTGGGTGGTGGTGGTGGGGGGGGGGGGGGGGGGGGATCATGCAAACAAGATGAGGCGGAGAAAGTTGTCCTTGGAGTGCAATTTGGGCAGGGACCAAGTCCAAAAGAGCGAAAGGAAGAAGGGGAAGATTCTCCAGAGTCTCAGGTCGGTTTTGAAGTGGGTGAGAATGTGTGGCGAGGCGAGCGAGCCACACCTCGTGACCGTGAACCAGCCCAGCTTTATTTCAAGTGCTTGTCGCGGTCAAAAGGCACGGCAGCGTGGAGGAAGAGGATGCCAAATTGCCAATGCACTGCCAGCCTCTTTCTTTCCCTCCATCTTTTCTCTGTGTCCCTTTCCAGTCCATGACGACTTTCCCCCATGGCCGCCCAAGCTGAATTCCGTCCGTCTTTGTGATACTAATTGTGAACAAATTTTGACAAGTTTTTGCTCAGGCAAATGCAACCCGTGAGAGAAGAGAACATACTCCTAGACATGCCATTACTTACTCCTACGTGGGTACGTGTCGTCGCCATGATGGGTTCCTTGGGTACAGTACAATGCACGAAGAGTGCATGCCGATGCCGTTCGTCGCGTCCAAACGGCTTTATGACCATCACACCGTGCTGCCGATGTACCGGCCGGAAAATAATCCGAATAACTGGCCCAAGATACTCCGAGTTCAGTAATGTAACACACGTACATACAGATACCGGTACAGAGGTACTCCAACGCCATTCAAAGTGATCTGATTCTTTATCCGTGACCCCGGTTAATTGGAGTATCAGTAGTGGCCCAGTGGGGCACTAGGATACTGATGAGTGCACTTGAGTACGTGCTCCAAACATGTTGCGACCCCGGGGTCGTCGGGTCCGGTCACCGTCGCTGCGCACGATCGCCCTATCCCATACGCCAAGGTTAACTGGCCATCCCAGTCGCCGGCTTAATCACGTCGACCGGGCTTGCAACCGTATATTAAACCGGCGTAGGCCCGGTCCACTATCCAGCGCCACGGCGACGATGCATGAGGCGATGAGGTCGGTCCATCTTAATTAGCCCGTGATGGCCCCGTATACGTACGTGATATTTCCGAGCGGGATCCGCTTAATAATTGATATACTATATATACTGTATACTGATATACGGAGTACTACGAGAGAGACATTGCATGCATGATGGATGATCGTGGTATGATTGCTGGGCTCTGGAAGCCTGTGGTGCCATGCACAACCGAAGAAATAATTCAGACATGTCGGTTCAGTAGACTCGGACGTTTCTTCCGTATTTTTCTGTTTCTTGACGTGATGGCTCTCATGGTGTGGCGTGTGATTCAGTGTGTGAGGAGGAAACGATTTGTCCTCTACCTGCAGTGTACGTGGTCGTAGCGTACGTGCAGCTGGAGATGGAGAGCTTTGGTTTGGAAGCGCTGCTCAGCTTCCTCGTTGCCATGGCGCTCTGGTCTGCGGAAGCGGAGCCAACCAACGATGACAAAATTCTGAACCACGAGTAGTAAAGCTGAGCACGCATGCATGCTGCACGAAAGGGAAAGCGGCGTCTCAATTTGAATTCATCGGCATGACTGACTGACTGACACATCTCACTTTGAGGGTATAAAAGGCTGACATCTGCTGCTAGGAGTATGCATATATTCCGTTGCGGATGCATCGCAGGAACGAGTATACACGAATCGCTCCAAGCAAGTCCCAAAATGTGCCGTGCGTGCGTGTCGGGCGTCAGATTCAGGCTGCAAATCGACGGCGTCCTCCGCTTGGCAGGCGTAGCGAGCGGTGATTCATTTGTGTGGGACAGCAAGGAACACGCCCAGCACCAGGGTTGGTTTGTGTGGGTGCCCAGAGATGATGGGCCGCTCGGGTAGCCTCCCGTTCGTATTTGCTTTTTAACCGCACTGCCGACCATCGTGCTCGTGCGACCAAAACAACCATTGTAAACCGAGAAAAGAAACAAAAATGATGAAACTGGGAAAGAAAGGAAGAAACCTGATGAAAAGGCAAAGAAAACAGAAAAAAGGGTGAAGAAACAAAGAAAAATGGAATCGAATCGAAAAATCCCCGAAAAATGTCGAACAGACCAACCCACCGTGCGAGGCGAATGAACCAGCGAAGGAACAAAACAGATAAAAATGGGTCGGTCTAGTCGCTACAGTGTGGAGCAAAAGGTTCAGCGGAACGAAACGAGCTCTCACACTGACCGAGATATAGTAGTCGCGCTTCTGTCGCCCTTTACTTCGCTAATCCCTACCCAACAACCCCCTCCTTTTGGGCTCGGCCCATTTACGTGTCCTTCCTTTCTAGGCTCGGGCCATTTATGTGTTTTGTTCTTTTATTTCTTCAAACTTCAAAAATTATGTGTGCATGAATGATCGAACTTTAAATTTCACGCTTCGGTAGTAACGAGTATAACCAACTTGGACAACTGACCTTTGGTGCTTTTTCTTTCTTTCTTTCTTCTTCTTTTTGTTGTGTGTCTAATTGTAATGCTGAAAAGAGGACTCCGAGAGATGGTCACGACTCGGGCGGTTCAGGCGACTCGGGCGACGGCCATGGCGAATCGAGATGGAAGGTCTCTTTCGCCGTAGATCTTGCGACGCGATCGCTGACCTTCTCCGACGGTGTGCTGGTTCTCGAGCGCGACGCCCTCCGTTTGATCCTGCTGGACGGCTGCGGAGTGGTGGTTGACGCTCGCTTCCTTCGTGCCAATGAACATGTTGATATTGGAGATATTATCGCTTTTCCATGCCATTTTGTGAGGATCAGGGAGCGTTTGCCGGCAGAGAACCTGGCGGCGGCGGCGACGACGACCCTGGCTATGCAATGGTGTCCGCGGAGGCGATGGTGCGGTACACGGGAGATACACGCCACGTGGTTCGGGGGAACCAACACGTCCCGACTCGGGATCGAGCCCCACCACTCAGGCAGCAATGGCGGATGGGCGACACGTGGGGGGAGGGGGGAGATCCGGTCCTTCATTACCCCGAGCACGCGAGTATTAAAGCTCCCCACCCCCTCTCGGTGCTTGACCTAGAAATCTCCCTCTCCCACTTCTGGACGGCGGAAAAAACCTAGAAATCACCGCGCTGGGCATGTATCTGGCCAGGGGCGGGGATGTGGGCGAGGTGGAGGCGGGGACAAAAGCAAATACTCCCGAAAGAGAAGTAGCGAGAGTGACCTCAGCAACTCGACCTCCTCCAACATCACCGCAACCTCCGACGACACCTCGCGCTGGGATGCAGCAGCGGCGGGGAAGCACCAAGCTCAGGAAGGGGTTTTTTGGAGACCCAAATCACAAGGCTCTGCTGAATCTGGGGGCGCTGGCGATGATCGCCATCCATCTCCTGTGTCGCGCCGTCCGCAGGGCAAGCAAAACACCCAGGTGCATCCTACCAAAAACCCGACCCCGTGTCCTATCTGCAAATCTCCTGAGCATCTTCCTGTTCGTTGCCCTCAAGCTTTTTGCGAGAGGTGCAACAAGTTAGGGCATCTTGCTTCAGTCTGTTCTGAATTCCTTCCTTGGGAGTGTATTGCGTCTATGTGTGCCTTTCAATCTAGGGGGCAGGGTTTCTACTATATTCATGATTCCTGCACTGCTAATCAGATGAAAGAGAGATCCAATAGCATTGTTGTGACGATTGTTGAGGGAGAGACGTCCACTCGTCATATGGAGTTAGACTTGAATGACTACCTTGCTATGGGTTGGCGGTGCTCTGCACATGCGATTGGCCCGGGAGTTTTTGTTGTGAGATTTCCTAATCCTCGTGCGGTGGCACAAATTTGTTATGTGGGGAGAGTCCAACTTAAATCTAGTGGTGCTATGATTCATGCCAAACAATGGTCCTTGACCGTGGGTTCCAAAGGGGTGATGGAGATAGTCTGGGTGAAGATCAGTAATGTTCCACTAGATAAACGGAGTGAAAGAAACCTAGCTTATGTTGCTTCTCTGGTGGGGGTTCGTCTAGAAATTGATGCAGCCACCTTACACCGCCCTGCCTCGGCTCGGGTTAGATTGGGGTGTAGAAACATGGATGAAATTCCTGGGGTTGCTGAAGCAGTTCTGGGTGGTCACTTTTATGATTTATTTTATGAAGTGGATCAGGTTCTGGTGAGGGATCCTGATAGAGAAAAAAATGCTATACATACCTCTCTGAATCCTAAGAAAAGGTCCCTTGAAAAGCATGCTGCTGGCATGGAAAAAAATGGAGAAATATGGTCTCTCATCTGGGCTTGGGGGGAATCTCCCTCCATTCCCCAAGATGGGGGGAAGAATGATCAGATCCGAGAATCGCAGGAGAGTGTGGAGTCGGATGAATCCTTCCATACCACCCTCCTGATTGAGACTATGGCTCACGAGGAAAAAGAGAAGAAAGATAGAGATTCTATTGCTGATGTAAGTATTAAGATAGCACAAAACAAAGCCCAAAAACCCCAAGACAGTGCTTGCAAAGGAAATTCGTATTCTGATGTGGTGAAATCTTCTCCTCAGGTTATGGAAATGGATACATGTGATGAGACTATTATGGATGTGACCAGGGAATATACAGTGGAGTCCCCTGATTCCGCGGTGGGAGTTGAGGTGATCCCTACCCTTCTCTGGCTACTGAAGAAAACCTTCGCTTCAACCTTTGAAATGTGCACAGCAAGATGGAGAGGGCGGATGACAAGGCCATGGCGGCGGCAAAAAAAGAGATATTGAAGGTACTATCAGTTATACCAATTCTTTTGATGCTCTAACTAATCCTGAATTAATTTTTACTGCTATCAAGATGGGTGTGCACATACCAGATGCTGATTTTGCAAATATTGATATCCTTAGAGAGTTAGAAAAATTTAGAAATGCAGAAGCTAATAATGATAGTGTGATTTATCCTGAGCATAAGGGTAATCCTATGCTAATCACCAATGCTGAAGGGGACCAGGCCTCTCTAGATTTAAATTGGGGAGAGGATAATATTTTGGAGGACGAGGAGTTTATGATAGTGAGGTCTAGAAAGAAGAAAGAGAGAAAACATAATGTGACCATTGCTAGACCTACTACTCGCGGTCAAAAACATAAAGTGTTGGTTAACCCTACTCAGCCTCCTAGTAGGGTAACCACGAGGGGGAAGAGAAACTCTGTTATTAAATGAAAGGGATCTTCTAGAATTGCACAGGAGCGGGTAGAAAAGGAATGGCTACCTGTTTCTCTGATATGATCCGAGACCATTCCCTTGACTTCCTTGGTATCCACGAAACCAAAAAACAAGATTTACCTTGCAAAAGTTTGCGAAAGATAGACCCCCTATGGCAAATTCTCATGGAACTGGTTGCCCTCTAGGGGGAAATCTGGTGGCATCCTTTGTGGTGTTAGGAAAGATAAATTGGAGGTTGTGTCCAGGTCTATGGGAAATTTTCTGCTCCAGGCAACTATTTTTTATATGAGTAATAAATGTGAATGGGCTCTCATAATTGTTTATGTTGGGGAAAGTTGCATGGGAAACAAAAAAAATCCTATGCACACGCAAGATCTATCCATGGTGATGAGCATCTACGAGAGGGAGAGTGGATCTACATACCCTTGTAGGTCCCAAAGCGAAAGCGTTAAGAAACACGGTTGATGTAGTCGAACGTCTTCGCGATCCAAATCGCCGAGCGTCTCGCGATCCAATCACGATCCGTCCCGATCTAGCACCGAACGGACGTCACCTCCGCGTTCAGCACACGTACAACTTAATGACGATCTCCGCCTTCTTGATCCAGCAAGAGGGAGAGGAGAGGTAGACGAGTTCTCTGGCAGCGCGACGGCGTTGCGGCGATGGTGGTGGAGCTATTCTAGCAGGGCTTTGCCTAAGCACCGTTGAAACCGATCTAGAGGAGAAACTACGAACTAGAGGAGAGGTAGCACGTGGCTGTTTTTCTGTGTCAAAAAACCCTCAAACCTCTAGTATATATAGGAGGAGGAAGGTAGGAGACTTGGCCCTCAAGGGGCTAGCCCTTGCGTCGGCCGAAGTGGGAGGAGGAGTCCTCCTCCTCCAATCCTAGTAGGATTAGGACTCCTTCTCTCCCACTTGGAAAACTCCTTTTCCACCTTTTTCCTTTTGGACTTCTCCTCCCAGCCGCATGGGCCTCTTGTGGGACTTATGCCAGCCAACTAAGGGCTTTTATACCTCCTCCCACAGCCAATGTAGCCTCTTGGGTCGAAATACCCCTCCCTATGGTCCCCCGGCACCCTCCCGACACTCCCGATACACTACCGATGAGCCCAAAACTTTTCAGGTGACCAAAACAGGACTTCCTATATAGCAATCTTTACCTCCGGACCATTCCAGAGATCCTCGTGATGTCTGGGATCTCATCTGGGACTCCAAACAACCTTCGGTCACCACCATACATAACTCTATACTATCGAAACGTCACCAAACCTTAAGTGTGCATACCGTGCAGGTTCGAGAACCATGTAGACATGACCGAGACACCTCTACGGTCAATAACCAATAGCGGGACCTAGATGCCCATATTGATTCCTACATATTCTACAAAGATCGTTATCGGTCGAACCTCTATGTCAAGGATTCAGTTAATCACGTATGTTGTTCCCTTTGTTCTTCGGTATGTTACTTGCCCGAGATTCGATCGCCGGTATCTGTATACCTAGTTCAACCTCATCACCGGCAAGTCTCTTTACTCGTTCCGTAATACAAGATCCCGTGGCTAACACTTAGTCACATTACTTGCAAGGCTTGTTGTGATGTTGTATTACCGAGTGGGCCCTAAGATACCTATCTGTCACACGGAGTAACAAATCTCAGTATTGATCCATGCCAACCCAACAGACACCCTCGGAGATACCTGTAGAGCACCTTTATAGTCACCCAGTTACGTTGCGACATTTGATACACACAAGGTACTCCTCCGGTGTCAGTGAGTTGCATGATCTCATGGTCATAGGAACAGACACTTGACATGCAGAAAACCGTAGCAATAAACTGACACAATCAAATGCTACGTTTATAGTTTGGGTCTCCGTCTCATCATTCTCCTAATTATGTGATCCCATTATCAAATGACATCTCATGTCAATGGCTAGGAAAGCTTGACCATCTTTGATTAACGAGCTAGTCTACTAGAGGCACACTAGGGACAAAGGGTTGTCTATGTATCCACACATGCAATGTGTTCCCGGTCAATACAATTATAGCATGGATAATAAACAATTATCATGAACAAGGAAATATAATAATAACCATTTTATTATTGCCTCTCGGGCATATTTCCAAAAGTCTCTCACTTGCACTAGAGTCAATAATCTAGTTCACATCACTATGTGATTTACATTGTAATGAATCGAACACCCATACAGTTCTGGTGTTGATCATGTTTAGCCCTTGGAAGAGGTTTAGTCAACGGGTCTGCAACATTCAGATCCGTGTGCACTTTGCAAATATTTATGTCCTCCTCCTTGATGTACTCACGGATGGAATTGAAGCGTCGCTTTATGTGTCTGGTCCTCTTGTGAAACCTTGGTTTCTTGGCCAGGACAATGGCACCAGTGTTATCACAAAACAGATCCACTGGATTCAGTGCACCGGGCACTACTCCAAAATCAGTCATGAACTCCTTCATCCAGACACCTTCCTTTGCTGCCTTTGAGGCTACGATGTACTCTGCTTCGCATGTAGAATCGGCTACCACGCTCTGCTTGGAACTGAACCAGCTTACCGCTCCCTCATTGAGAATGAATATGTATCCGGTTTGCGACTTAGAGTCATCCGTATCAGTGTCAAAGCTTGCATCAACGTAACCATTTACGACGAGCTCTTGATCACTTCCATAAACGAGAAACATTTCCTTAGTCCTTTTCAGGTACTTAAGGATATTCTTGACCGTCGTCCAGTGCTCCATTCGAGGATCACTTTGAAACCTTCCGGCCATACTTATGGCAAGGCTGACATCGGGTCTTGTGCATAGCATCACATACATGATAGAGCCTATGGCTGAAGCATAGGGGATGACACTCATCTTCTCTCTATCTTCTGCAGTCACTAGGCATTGAGTCTAACTCAACTTCACACCTTGTAACACATGCAAGAACTTCTTCAAAAATTTATAAGGGTATGTGCCTTGTGAAAGTGCTATCAAGCGTCTCGATCTATCTCTATAGATTTTAATGCCTAATATGAAAGCAGCTTCTCCCAGGTCCTTCATTGAAAAACTCTTGTTCAAATATTCCTTCACGCTTTCCAGCATTTCTATATTGTTTCCAATCAGCAATATGTCATCCATATATAATATTAGAAACGCTATAAAGCTCCCACTCACTTTCTTGTAAATACAAGCTTCTCCATAAACTTGTATAAACCCAAACGCTTTCATCACCTCATCAAAGCGCTTATTCCAACTCCGAGATGCTTGCACCAGTCCATAAATGGATCGCTGGAGTTTGCAAACTTTGTCAGCATTCTCTGGATCGACAAAACCTGCCGGTTGCATTATATACAACTCTTCCTCAAGGAAACCGTTAAGGAACGCTGTTTTGACATCCATCTGCCAAATTTCATAATCGAAATATGCAGCTATTGCTAACATGATTCTGACAGACTTAAGCATCGCTACGGGTGAGAAGGTCTCATCATAGTCAACTCCTTGAACTTGTGAAAAACCCTTTGCCACAAGTTGAGCTTTATAGACGGTGACGTTACCGTCTGCGTCCATCTTCTTCTTAAAGATCTATTTGTTCGGAATGGCCTTTCGCCCTTCAGGTAATACTTCCAAAGTACATACTTTGTTTTCATACATGGATCCCATCTCGGATTTCATGGCCTCTAACCATTTCTAGGAATCCAGGCCCACCATGACTCCTCCATAGCTCGTAGGTTCATTGTTGTCTAACAACATGACCTCCAAGACAGGGTTGCCATACCACTCAGGAGCAGTACGCGCCCTTGTCGACCTACGAGGTTCAATAGTAACTTGATCCGAAGTTTCATGATCATCATCATTAACTTCCTCTTCAATCGTCGTTGGCTCCACAGAATCATGTTTCTGCGCTGTGCTACTCTCTGGTTGAAGTAAATGTTCAATAACCTCATCAAGTTCTATTTTCCTCCCACTCAATTCTTTCGAGAGAAACTCTTTCTCAAGAAATGTTCCGTTTTTAGCGACAATCACTTTGACTTCGGATCTGAGATAGAAGGTATACCCAACTGTCTCTCTTGGGTATCCTATGAAGACGCATTTCTCCGCTTTGGGTTCCAGCCTTCTAGGCTGAAGCTTTTTGACATAAGCATCACATCCCCAAACTTTAAGAAACGGCAACTTTGGTTTCTTGCCAAACCATAGTTCATATGCCATCGTCTCAACGGATTTCGATGGTACCCTATTTAAAGTGAATGCAACTGTCTCTAATACATAACCCCAAAATGATAGTGGCAAATCGGCAAGAGACATCATAGAACGCACCATATCTAATAAGGTTCGATTACGATGTTCGAACACACCATTAGGCTGTGGTGTTCCAGGCAGTATCAATTGTGAAACAATTCCACACTGTCTTAAGTGACTGCCAAACTCATAACTTAGATATTCACCTCCTCGATCAGATCGCAGGAACTTAATCTTCTTGTTACGATGATTCTCAACTTCACTCATAAATTGCTTGAACTTTTCCAACGTTTCAGACTTGTGTTTCATTAAGTAAATATACCAATATCTACTTAAGTCATCAGTGAAGGTGAGAAAATAACGATATCCACCGCGCGCCTCAATGTTCATCGGACCGCACACATCAGTATGTATGATTTCCAACAAATCATTTGCCCGTTCCATTGTTCCAGAGAACGACGTTTTAGTCATCTTGCCCATGAGACATGGTTCACACGTGTCAAGTGATTCAAAATCAAGTGACTCCAAAAGTCCATCAGCATGGAGCTTCGTCATGCATTTTACACCAATATGACCCAAATGGCAGTGCCACAAGAAAGTGGTACTACCATTATCAAGTCTACATCTTTTGGCATCAATGTTATGAACATGTGTATCATCACTAACAAGATTCAATATGAATAAACCCCTCACATTGGGTGCATGACCATAAAAGATATTACTCATATAAATAGAACAACCATTATTCTCTGATTTAAATGAGTCACCGTCTCGCAATAAACAAGATCTAGATATAATGTTCATGCTTAACGCAGGCACTAAATAACAATTATTCAGGTTCATCACTAATCCCGATGGTAATCGAAGAGAGAGCGTGCCGGCGGTGATCACATCAACCTTGGAACCATTTCCCACGCGCATCATCACTTCGTCCTTAGCCAGCCTCCGTCTATTCCATAGGTCCTGCTTTGAGTTGCAAATGTGAGCAACCGAACCGGTATCAAATACCCAGGCACTACAACGAGAGCTAGTAAGGTACACATCAATAACATGTATATCATATATACCTTGTTTGTTGTTGGCCGCCTTCTTGTCAGCCAGATAGTTGGTGCAGTTCCGCTTCCAGTGACCAGTTCCCTGGCAATGAAAGCACTCAGTTTCTGGCTTGGGTCCAGCCTTGGGTTTCTTCACGGGAGGAGCAACTGCTTTTCCACCCTTCTTGGAGTTACCCTTCTTGCCCTTGCCATTCATTTTGAAACTAGTGGTTTTATTGACCATCAACACTTGATGTTCTTTCTGGATTTCAGACTCAGCGACTTTCAGCATTGCAAACAGCTCGGCGACTGACTTGTTCATCCCATGCATGTTATAGTTCATCACGAAGCTCTTGTAGCTAGGTGGCAATGATTGAAGAACTCCGTCAGTGATTGCCTCTGGTGGAAGGGGCATCCCTAACTCCGCCAGACGGGTCGAATACCCAGACATTCTGAGTATATGTTCACTGATAGACCCGTTCTCCTCCATCTTGCAAGCATAGAACTTATCGGAGGTCTCATACCTCTCGATCCGGGCATTCTTCTTAAAGATAAACTCCAACTCTTGGAATATCTCATATGCTCCATGACGTTCAAAACGTCTTTGAAGTCCCGGTTCTAAGCCATACAATATTGCACATTGAACTATTGAGTAATCTCCAGAACATGCCTCCCAAGTGTTCTTAACGTCTTCGGATGACATGGGAGCGGGTGGGTCACCAAGCGATGCATCAAGGACATAAGCCTTCTAGGAAGCCGTGAGGATAATCCTCAGATTACGGGCCCAATCCACAAAGTTACTTCCATCATCTTTCAACTTAGCTTTCTCTAAGAACGCATTAAAATTCAGGGATGCTACAACGCGAGCCATTGATCTACAACATAAATAAGCAAAGGTTACTAAAGCTCTCACTCAAATTGACATCCCTCAGGTCATCTGAGTGATACATGATCCAAATTCACCTACTCAAGTCCGATCATCACGTGAGTTGTGGTGGTTTCAATGGTGAACATCATCACGTTGATATGACTCATGTTCGACCTTTCGGTCTCTTGTGTTCCGAGGCCATTTATGTACATGCTAGGCTCGTCAAGTTTAACCCGAGTGTTCCGCATGTGCAACACTGGCTTGCACCCGTTGTATGTGAACGCAGAGTCTATCACACCCGATCATCACGTGGTGTCTCGACACGATGGACTTTCACAACGATGCACACTCGGGGAGAACACAATTTATCTTTAAATTTAAGTGAGGGATCACCTTATAATGCTACTGTCGTCCTAAGCAAAACAAGGTGCATAAAAGAATTAACATCACATGCAAATCATAAGTGACATGATATGGCCATGAACTTGTGCTTTTGATCTCCATCTTGAAAGCACTGGCATGATCTTCATCGTCACCGGCATAACACCATGATCTCCATCATTGTGTCTCCATCGTGGTTGTCGCGCCCTCCAAGCTCATACTACTATTTCTATAGCTTAGCGATAAAGTAAAGCATTACATAGCGCTTAATGATTAACACGCGGGTCATACAATAATTAAAGGCAACCCTATGGCTCCTACCGGTTGTCGTACTCATCGACATGCAAGTCATGATATTCTATACAACACATGATCATCTCATACATCACATATATCTCATCATGTAATTGGCCATATCACATCACAACATACCCTGCAAAAACAAGTTAGACGCCCTCTAATTGTTGTAGCAAGTTTTACGTGGCTGCTACAGGTATCTAGCAAGAACAATTCTCACCTACGCAAAACCACAACGGTGATACATAAGTTGCTTTTCAACCTTCTCAAGGACCGCCTTTGTCAAATTCGATCCAACTAAAGTAGGAGAAATAGACACCCGCCAGCCATCTTTGTGCAACGAAGTTACACGTTAGTCGATGGAACTGGTCTCTCGTAAGCGTACGAGTAAGGTTGGTCCGGGACACTTCATCCCACAGTACCGCTGAACCAAAACACGACCAAGGGAGGAAGCAATCTAAGCATCAACGCCCACAAACTCCTTTGTGTTCTACTCGAGATCTCATATATTCATAGACCTAGCTCATGATGCCACTGTTGGGAAACGTTGCATGGGAAACTAAAATTTTCCTACGCACACGCATGATCTATCCATGGTGATGAGCATCTACGAGAGGGAGAGTGGATCTACATACCCTTGTAGATTGCTAAGTGGGAAGCATTAAGAAACACGGCTGATGTAGTCAAATGTCTTCGCAATCCAAATCGCCGAGCGTCCTGCGATCCAATCACGATCCGTCCCGATCTCGCACTGAAAGGACGACACCTCCGCGTTCAGCACACGTACAGCTTGATGACGATCTCCGCCTTCTTGATCCAGCAAGAGGGAGCGGAGAGTTAGATGAGTTCTCCGGCAGCGCGATGGTGTTGTGGCGATGGTGGTGGAGCTATTCCGGCAGGGCTTCGCCCAAGCACCGCTGAAACCGATCTAGAGGAGAAACTACGAACTAGAGGAGAGGTAGCACGTGGCTGTTTTTCTGTGTCAAAAAACCCTCAAACCTCTAGTATATATAGGAGGAGGGAGGGAGGATACTTGTCCGTCAAGGGGACAGCCCTTGCGTCGGCCAAAGTGGGAGGAGGAGGAGTCCTCCTCCAATCCTAGTAGTATTAGGACTCCTTCTCTCCCACTTGGAAAACTCCTTTTCCACCTTTTTCCTTTTGGATGGACTTCTCCTCCCAGCCGCATGGGCCTCTTGTGGGACTTAGGCCAGCCCACTAAGGGATGGTATACCTCCTCCCACAGCCCATGTAGCCTCTTGGGTCGAAATACCCCCCCCCCCCGATGGTCCCCCGACACCCTCCCGGCACTCCCGATACACTACCGATGAGCCCGAAACCTTTCCGGCGACCAAAACAGGACTTCCTATATATCAATATTTAACTCTGGACCATTCCGGAGCTCCTCGTGACATGCGGGATCTCATCTAGGACTCCGAACAACCTTCAGTCACCACCATACATAACTCTATACTACCGAACCGTCACCGAGCCATAAGTGTGTAGACCCTGCGGGTTCGAGAACTATGTAGACATGACCAAGAAATCTCTATGGTCAATAACCAATAGCGGGATCTGGATGCCCATATTGGTTCCTACATATTCTACGAAGATCTTGATCGGTCAAACCTCTATGTCAAGGATTTAGTTAATCCCGTATGTTGTTCCCTTTGTTCTTCGGTATGTTACTTGCCCGAGATTCGATCATCGGTATCTGTATACCTAGTTCAACCTCGTCACAGGCAAGTCTCTTTACTCGTTCCATAATACAAGATCCCGTGGCTAACACTTAGTCACATTGCATGCAAGGCTTGTTGTGATGATGTATTACCGAGTGGGCCCTGAGATACCTCTTTGTCACACGGAGTAACAAATCCCAGTATTGATCCATGCCAACCCAACAGACACCCTCAGAGATACCTGTAGAGCACCTTTATAGTCACCCAGTTACGTTGCGACGTTTGATACACACAAGGTACTCCTCCGGTGTCAGTTAGTTGCATGATCTCATGGTCATAGGAACAAACACTTGACATGCAGAAAACTGTAGCAATAAACTGACACGATCAAATGCTACGTTTATAGTTTGGGTCTTGTCCGTCTCATCATTCTCCTAATGATGTGATCCTGTTATCAAATGACATCTCATGTTAATGGCTAGGAAACCTTGACCATCTTTGATCAATGAGCTAGTCTACTAGAGGCACACTAGGGACAAAGGGTTGTCTATGTATCCACACATGCAATGTGTTTCCAGTCAATACAATTATAGCATGGATAATAAACAATTATCATGAACAAGGAAATATAATAATAACCATTTTATTATTGCCGCTAGGGCATATTTCCAATAGTTTATGGGGCGGCCGAAGATGAAAATAAAGATTACTTCCTTGTTGAGATGTCCTCTATGTGTGCTCAAATCAGGATCCCTTATATTATAGGTGGTGACTTTAATATTCTTAGAGAGCAAGGGGAGAAGGATAGAAACCTTACCCACTCCCAGTACACAAACAAATTTAACTCGGTCATAAATTCCCTATGCCTTAGGGAGATAGATATGGGAGGGGGAAATATACCTGGACCAACAAACAGAAACACCCCACTCTTGAGAAGCTGGATAGGATCCTTATGAGTTTTGATTGGGAAAACCTTTTCCCTCATGTCACGGTTCGCAAACTTGTCAGAGATGTATCAGACCACAATCCACTGTTACTTTCCTCAGGCCCTGAGAAACCTGGCCCGCTTCATCAGCGAGAATTTAGATTTGAGTTAAGTTGGTTGAGGAAAGAAGAATTTTATCCTAAAGCCAAGAGCATATGGGAGCAACCTATTAAATCCAATGACCCTATTGATGTCCTTAACATTAAACTTAAGCGCATCAAAAAACACTTTAAAGGGTGGGGATCCAATTCCTTTGGTCATAGAGAAAGATGAAAAAGATGATTAAACATGAGCTGGAAGAGATTGAGAAATTAGAAGAAGAGGCCCCCCTAGATCCTGAAACTTATCACAGAAGGACATTTCTGTGCGCAGAAATGTATGAGATCTTAAGCAATGAGGAACTTTTCTGGTTACAACAGTCCAACGAGAGGTGGCTATTGAAAGGAGACCAGTTGCCTTCTATCATCGTATTGCTAATGGGCATAAAAGAAAAAATACTATCCATTCATTCACGGATGGCGAGGTGACGATTGAAGGGATACCGAATCTACTAACCATGCAACAAATTATTATAAAGAACTGTTTGGCCATGCGAGGGGAAACATGTTCCATTTATCACCTGATACTTGGGCTGATAATGAGAAATTGTGTATAGATGATAACATGCTCCTGACTCATCAGATCACGAAGGAGGAGGTTAAAAAAGCCCTCTTTTCTTTGAATAGCAATAGAGCCCCTGGTCCTGATAACATCCCAGCTGAGTTTTATAAACACTGTTGGGACTTTGTGAAGAGTGATCTAATGAAGTTGTTTAATGCTTTCCATAGTAATAATCTTGATGTAGCCCGGTTGAACTATGGAATCATCACCCTTATACCTAAGTTGAATGGGGCTAAGAATATTCAACAGTATCGACCCATCTGTCTTCTTCGATGCCCCTACAAGTTGATTACCAAAGTGCTGGATAATAGAGTTGCAATTTTCGCTGATATTTTGATCAGCAAACACCAAAATGCCTTTATCAAACACAGAAACATTATGGATGTGATTCTATCCTTACATGAAATTTTGCAGCATACTTATCGCAAGAAAAAAGTTGGGGTGGTCCTTAAGCTTGACTTTGAAAAAGCCTATGATAAAATCAACTGGGAATTCTTACTTGAATGTCACCGCAACCGTGGTTTTGGGGATACCTGGCGTGGCTGGGTAGCGAAAATCCTTTATAATGGGACTGTGAACATCAAGCTGAACAATGAAAGCGGGCCCTACTTTCAAAGCCACAAAGGGGTGTGCCAGGGGGATCCTTTCTCCCCTTTTCTTTTCAATTTGGCTGTTGAAACTCTAGCCAAAATGATCCTCAATGCCCAAAAAGAGAAATTAATTACTGGCTTAGCGCCAGATCTTATTGACAATGGAGTGGCCATCCTCCAGTATGCGGATGACACAGTGATATGCTTTGAACATGATAAGGAGGCTGCAGTGAGGCTGAAGTTCTTGTTGTACATGTTCGAACTTATGTCTGGTCTCAAGATTAACTACATGAAAAGTGAGATTCTTTGTATAGGGGGAGATGATAGTACTTTGAATTACTATGCAGACCTGTTTAATTGTCAGATTGGACACTTCCCAATGAAATACTTGGGTATTCCAGTTAGTTACTCCACGCTCCGGAACCTAGATTGGGAGTTTGTGGATGAGAGATTCCTAAAATGCTGTGAGTCCTGGATCGGCAATGCTTGCTGGTAAGGGTGTGATTTTGAACTCTGGCAACATTGCTAGACTATGGAAAGATCCTATACGCAGCAATATTGCTTTGAAGGATACTTTTCCTGTCCTTTTTGATATTTGTAACAAACAAGACATTACAGCTGCGCAATTTAATGTGAATACTAATGCTAACTTCTTTCTAAGACAGATACATGGCCCGCTGGTGGAGCAATGGGATAAACTGAAATGCGTCGTGCAATCTTGGACTATTTCGGATGCTCCAAACCAGATTGTTTGGACCCTAGGGAAGAAAAGAAAATTTACTACCAAATCCATCTATGAATACCTCGAAAAGGACATTGCTGGTTGCAACTATAGGTGGATTTGGTCGGCAAGAATCCCCCTTAAGATTCAAATCTTTATGTGGCAGCCTTTTCAGGATGCGGTGTTGACTAGAGACGTGATGAAACATAGAAATTGGACATGAAATCCTAAATGTTCCTTCTGCAACAAGAAGGAAACCTCTTAGCATCTTTGGTTCACTTGTACCATGGATAGGGTGGTATGGAGAACCGTTGGTTGTGTCCTGGGGACAAACTTGGGGCCAAGTAACATTTGGCAATATTTTTCTTGGTGCTATGCTTATATCCCTGATGGAGCTAAGTACTATACCTTTGGTCTGGCAGCCATCTGCTAGGAAATCTGGAACTGTCATAACCGTGCTACTTTTGAGAATAAGAAGTTGCGACCCCCCTTTGATGTATTGTTCTGTGCTTGTGGTTACATTAACTATTGGGCATGTTTGATGACCAGAGCAGATCGTGAAGCTATGGAGCGTGGGGCAAAGATGCTGAAGATCAACACGTCGAACTTGATGAGGATCTATGCGGCTCCAGGAGATGAGATCTGAAGCTGGTTCGCTGCTTCAAGGGTGACCGATGATGTTGAAGATTGATGATAGCCTTCTTTTTGCTTTAGCTTGGTTCTCGTTGTGCGAGCTTTGGTTGATGAGTTCCTGTAAGCCGTTGATGACTTTATCTCCTAGACTCTTGGGTAGGTTAGGTGAGTCTTTATGGTGTCTCTGGGTTTTCGCCCTATGGCAAGCTGCTCGATGACGAGTGCTTGCAGTAGGTTTCCCAGGGGTGCTTTGAGCTCGCTTCTCCTTTCTTGCTTCCTTGGTTGGTTAGACAAAACTCTGTATTTCTGTTATTGCTTTAATGGAAAGGGGTTCTCCCGGCTAAAAAAACAAAAACAAAGAGGAGGACTCCGGTTTTGTGAAGGTTCTAAAAGCTTCCAACCTATTTTGGGAAGCTTCTCGAAACTTTTGATTGTTTTTGTACCTTTTTGGGTTTTTTTGATTGTTTTTGTTTGGCCTTTTCCTTTTTATTTCTCTTTTCCTTAAATTCGTGTTTATTTTCAACTCTCTTGTTTTTACCCAAATTAATGGGCTTTTTTGAAATTCAAAGAACTTTTTTATTTTTGCTTCAAATTCCAATGAACTTTTTCAAAACTATTGATTTTTTCTCAATTCTTTGTAGGTTTGTGATTTTTTTAAATCCGTGAACATTTTCAAAACTATTGATTTTTTTGTCAATTCTTTGTAGATTTGTGATTTTTTTAAATTCGTGAACATTTTCTAATTTAGGAACTTTTTTTAATATTTTTCAATTTCAATAGTTGACTAGTCAACTCATCAACCATGACCGGTTAAATATGACCGAGCAAAGAGAGGAAACGGTCAAACACGATCGCCTTCTATGTGGGCTAGCCCACGAGCGCGCGCGCGTGTGTGAGCGCCAATAGCAGCAACCAGCGCTTCGAGCGCGAATAACACATGTGCAACTATTTGTAAATCATGCCTTAAAAGATATTTTATCATCCTCCTACCTAAAGGAATGACACTCCCTTTCTTGTGCCCCTTCGACCTGTTTCACTCTGGAACTGCCCTAGCAAGGATGCTTCAAAACTCTTAATGAACATGTTAAAACCACATGTCCCCTCCTCGTCCATGCAAACCAAACCGAGTTCCATTCATGAAGAACTATCTCGGAAAAACTTCCTCTATGTTGTTGATATCCTTTACTAATATGCAAGAACAAAATCTCCATATATTGTTGTCAAGGTAGATATCAGAAACGCTTTTGACCCGATCTCTTCACCTTTGTCGCTTCTAAACTTGCACAGTATAGGCTTTCCTCTACGGTTGTGTGCTTGGATCGAACACATTCTCCCCTCCGACACAACATTTTTACTGATCGATCGAATCCCTAAACCATCGATCAAAAGCAAAAAGACTCACACAGGGCGATCTATATCCCCCTTTCTTTTGTAAGAGCATACATCCTCCAAGAACTTCTCCTCAAAACCGTTGTTGATGGCCTACCAGTTCACCCCATCCAAATGATCTGTCTTTCCCGGTCCTTCAATACACTAATGAGAACTTGGTTGTCATTAAATCCACTCACAATGCTGCAAAGAATCTCATGCTAATTCTTAACCATTTCATCAAAGCTACTGTCCTTGAAATCAATTTTCCCAAAATGACATTCATGTTGGGGAACGTCGCATGGGAAACAAAAAATTCCCTACGCACACACAAGATCTATCAATGGCGATGAGCATCTACGAGAGGGAGAGTGGATCTACATACCCTTGTAGATCGCTAAGCGGGAAGTGTTAAGAAACACGGTTGATGTAGTCGAACATCTTCGCGATCCAATCATGAGCCGTCCCGCGATCTCATCACGAGCCATTCCGCGATCCTATCCTGGTCCTTCCGATCTAGCGCCGAATGGATGGCACCTCCGCGTTCAGCACACGTGCAACTCGATGACGATCTCCACCTTCTTGATCCAGCAAGAGGGGGCGGAGAGGTAGATGAGTTCTTCGGTAGCGCGACGGCGGCGACAGTGGTGGTGCTGGAGCTGATCCGGTAGGGCTTCGCCAAGCACTACGGAATCAATCTAGAGGAGAAACAAATCTAGAGGAAGAAGAGGGCAACACGTGGCAATTAGTGTTAGGGGATGCCCTCAAAATCTCTCAATATATATAGGAGGAAGGGGAGAGGAGGCAGCCTTGGCCCCTACTCCAAGGAGGTTCGGCCGAACCAAACAAGGGAGGAATCCACCTACCACAAGGGAGGTGGAATCCTATTAGGACTCCTTTGTAATTTGGATTTTCCTTCCCTTGGGGTTTTTCCTTTCCCACTCTTTCCTAGCCGCATGGGCCTTGTAGGGCTGGTTTGCCCATCCCACTAAGGGTTGGTGCTACAACTCTCAGGCCCATGTGGCCTCCCGGCATGGGTGGCCCCATCGTGATGGCCCTCCGGCACTCCCGGTACACTATTGGAAATACCCCCAAACTTTTCCGGTGGCCAAAACAGGACTTTCTATAAATCAATATTTACCTACGGACCATTCCGGAGCTCCTCGTGACGTCCGAGATCTCATCCGGGACTCCGAACAACCTTCGGCTACCAACATACATAACTCAACTATACCGAAACGTCACCAAACCTTAAGTTTGCAGACCCTGTGGGTTCGAGAACTATGCAGACAGGACGGAGACACCTCTACAGTCAATAACCAATAGCGGGACCTGGATGCCCATATTGGTTCCTACATATTCTACAAAGATCTTTATCGGTCGAACCTCTATGTGAAGGATTCAGATAATCTCGTATGTTGTTCCCTTTGTTCTTCGGTATGTTACTTGCCCGAGATTCGATCGTCGGTATCTCTATACCTAGTTCAATGTCGTTACTGGCAAGTCTCTTTACTCGTTTCATAATACAAGATCCCGTGGCTAACTCTTTAGTCACATTTCCTGCAAGGCTTATAGTGATGTTGTATTACCGAGTGGGCCCTGAGATACCTCTCCGTCACACGTAGTAACAAATCCCAGTCTTGATCCATGCCAACCCAATAGACACCCTTAGAGATACCTGTAGAGCACCTTTCTAGTCACCCAGTTACATTGCGACGTTTGATACACACAAGGTACTCCTCTAGTGCCAGTGAGTTCATGATCTCATGGTCATAGGAACAGATACTTGACATGCAGAAAACTATAGCAATAAACTGACATGATCATATGCCACATTTATTGTTTGGGTCTTGTCCATCACATCATTCTCCTAATGATGTGATCCCGTTATCAAATGACATCTCATGTCTATGGCCAGGAAACCTTGACCATCTTTGATCAATGAGCTAGTCTACTAGAGGCACACTAGGGACATAGTGTTGTCTATATACCCACACATGTATTTAGTTTCCAATCAAAAGAATTATATCATGGATAATAAATGATTATCATGAGCAAGGAAGTATGATAATAACCAATTTATTATTGCCTCTAGGGCATATTTCCAACAGTTTCCCACTTGCACTAGAGTCAATAATCTAGCTCACATCACCATGTGATTTACATTGTTGTGAATCTAACACCCAATGAGTTCTAGGGTTCGATCATGCTTTGCATGTGAGAGAGGTCTTTAGTCAATGGGTCTGCGACATTCAGATCCGCGTGTACTTTGCAAATCTCTATGTCATACTATAGACATTGCTTCCACACTCCACTTGGAGCTATTCCAAATGGCTGCTCCACTATACGTGTCCGTATTGCTACTCAGAGTCATCCGGATTGGTGTTAAAGCTTGCATCGACGTAACACTTTACGATGAACTCTTTATCACCTCCATAATCGAGAAACATCTCCTTGTCCTCTAGTTACTAAGGATAATTTTGACCGTTGTCCAGTAATCCACTCCTGGATCACTATTGTACCCCCTTGTCAGACATGGGGCAAGGGACACATCAAGTGCAGTACACAGCATGTCATACCAAATAGAGCATATGGCTAGTGGTATAGGGGACGACCTTCCTCTTTTCTCTTTCTTTTGCCGTGGTTGAGGTTTGAGTCTTACTCAACTTCACACCTTACAAATTAGGCGAGAACTTCTTCTTTGACCGATCCATTTTGAACTCTTTAAAAATCTTCTCAAGGTATGTACTCATTGAAAGTCTCATCAAACGTCTTGATCTATCTCTATAGATCTCGATGCCCAACAATTAAGTAGCTTTATCTAGGTCTTCCTTTGACAAACACCTTTCAAGCAACCCTTTATGCTTTCCAGAAATTCTACATCATTTGCGACCAACAATATGTCATCCACATATACTTATCAAAAAATCTATGATGCTCCCACTCACTTTCTTGTAAATAAAAGTTTCTCATAAACTTTGTATAAAACCCAAAAACTTTGATCACCTCATCAGAGCGTATATTCCAACTTCGAGATGCTTGCTCCAGCCCATAGAAGGATTGCTGGAGCTTGCACACCTTTTAGCATCCTTAGTATTGAAAAACCTTCTGGTTGTAGCACATACAACCTTTCCTTAAGTAAATCGTTAAGGAAACTATGTTTTGACATCCAGCTGCCAAATTTCATAAATGAAAAATGCAGCAATTGCTAACATGATTTCAATAGACTTTTAGCATCGCTACGGGTCAGAAAGTCTCATCGCAGCCAACTCCTTGAACCTGGCGGAAACTTCTTTGCGACAAGTCGAGCTTTATAAATGGTGACATTCACCATCAGCGTCTGTCTTCATCTTAAAGGTCCATTTGTACTAAACGACCTGCCATTCAATGGGCAAGTCTACCAAAGTCCATACTTGGTTTTCATACATGGATCCTTTCTCGGATTTCATGGCTCCTAGCCATTTGTTTGAATCCAGGCCCACCATCGCTTCTCCATAGTTCGTAGGTTCATCGTTGTCCAACAACATGACCTCTAAGACAGGGTTGTCGTACCACTCATGAGAAGTACGCGTCCTTGTCGACCTACGAGGTTCGATAGTAACTTGATCCGAAGCTTCATGATCATCATCATTAACTTCCTCTTCAGCTGACGTAGGATCCACAGAAACATCTTTCTGCACTGCGCTACTCTCTTGTTAAAACAAAGGTTCAACAACCTCATCAAGTTCTATATTCCTCCCACTCAATTCTTTCGAGAGAAACTCTTTCTCGAGAAAGGACCCGTTTTAGCAACAAGCACTTTGTGCTTGGATCTAAGGTAGAAGGTTTACCCCAACTGTTACATTAGGGTATTCTATGAAGATGCACTTTTCTGCTTTGGGTTCGAGCTTATCAGACATAAGTGTCGCATTCCCTAACTCTGAGAAATGACAGCTTAGGTTTCTATCAAACCATAATTTAATACGGTGTCATCTCAACAGATTTAGATGGTGCCCTATTTAAAGTGAATGTAGTTGTCTCTGGTGAATAACCCCAAAACGATAGTGGTAAATCGATAAGAGACATCATAGTTCGCACCATATCCAATAGAGCACGACTACGACGTCCGGACACACCATCACACTATGGTGTTCCAGGTGGCGTGAGTTGTGAAACAACTTCCACATTGTCTTAAGTTGTATACCAACCTCGTAACTCAGGTATTCATCTCCACAATCATATCATAGACATTTTATCTTCTTGTCACGATGATCTCAAACTTCACTCTAATTTTGCTTGAACTTTTCAAACGATTTAGATTTGTGTTTCATTAAGTAAATATACACTATATCTACTCAAATCATTAGTGAAGGTAAGAAAATAATGATATCCACCGCACGCTACAACACTCATTGGACCGTATACATCAACATGTATCATTTCCAATAAGTCACTTGCCCGTTCCATCAAGCCGGAAAACGGGGTCTCAGTAATCTTGCGTAAGAGGCATGGTACGCATGTCTCAACTGATTTGAAATCGAGTGAGTCCAAAGAACCATCAGCATGGAGTTTCTTCATGCGCTTTACACCATTATGACCTTTAGCAGCAATGCCACAAGTATGTGGTACTATCATTATTAACTTTGCATCTTTTGGCATCAATGTTATGAACATGTGTATTACTACGATCGAGATTTCAATAAACCATTCTCATTGGGTGCATGACCATTGAAGGTATTATTCATGTAAACAGAATAACCATTATTCTCTAACTTAAATGAATAACCGTATTGCAATAAACATGATCTAATCAAATTCAGGCTCAACGCAAACATCAAATAACATTTATTTAGGTTCATCACTAATCACGAAGGTAGAGAGAGCATGTGATGGTGATCACATCAACCTTGGAAATATTCCAACACACATCGCCACCTCTCCTTAGCTAGTCTCCTTTTATCTCGTAGATTTTATTTCGAGTTACCAACATTTAGCAACTGAACCGGTATCTAATACCTAGGTGCTACTAGGAGTATTACCAAGGTACACATCAATAATATGTATATCAAATATACTTCTGTCGACATTTCCAGCCTTCTTATCTACCAAGTATCTAGGGTTGTTCCGTTTCAACGACCGCTCTCCTTATAATAGAAGCACTTAGTCTCGGGTTTGGGTTCAACCTTGGGTTTCTTCACTGGAGCAGCAACTGGCTTGCCATCCATGAAGTTTCCCTTCTTGCCCTTGCCCTTCTTGAAACTAGTGATTTTACTTAACCATCAACACTTGATGCTCCTTCTAGATTTCTACCTCCGCGGTGTCAAACATCGCGAACAGCTCAGGGATCATCTTATCCATCCCTGGCATGTTATAGTTCATCACGAAGCTCCAGTAGCTTGGTGGCAGTGACTTGGAGAACTATATTAATCACTATCTTATCTGGAAGATTAACTCCCACTCGATTCAAGTGATTGTAGCACCCAGACAATCTGAGCACATGCTCCCCGATTGAGCTATTCTCCTTCATCTTGCAGGCAAAGAATCTTGTTGGAGGTCTCATACCTCTCAACACGGGCACGAGCCTGAGATCCCAATTTCATCTCTTAGAACATCTCATATGTTCCGTGATGTTTAAAATGTTTTGGAGCCTCAATTCTAAGTCGTAATGCATGACGCACTGAACTATCAAGTAGTCATCAGAACATGCCCGTCAGATGTTCACAACATCTACAGACGACGCTTGAAGGGGTGGCGCACCAAGCGGAGCATTAAGGACATAAGCCTTTTGTGCAACAATGAGGACAATCCACACCTCACGGACCCAGTCCGCATTATTGCTACCATCATCTTTCAACTTACTTTTCTCTAGGAACGTATCAATAAAACAGGAGATCTACAGCGTGAGCTATCTACAACATAATTTGCCAAGACACATCTGACTATATTCATGATAATGAGTTCAATTAATCATATTACCTAAGAACTCCTACTAAAATTGACATCCCTCCGGTCATCCGAGTGATACATGATCCAAATTCACCAACTCAAGTCCGATCATCACGTGAGTTGATGTGGTTTCAATGGTGAACATCATCATGTTGATCATATCTACTATATGACTCATGTTCGACCTTTCGATCTCTTGTGTTTTGAGGCCATGTATGTACATGCTAGGCTCGTCAAGTTTAACCCGAGTGTTCTGCACATGCAACACTGGCTTGCACCCGTTGTATGTGAATGTAGAGTCTATCACACCCTATCATCACGTGGTGTCTTGAAACGACGAACTTTCGCAACGGTGCACACTCGAGGAGAACACAATTTTATCTTGAAATTTTAGTGAAGGATCACCTTATAATGCTACCGTCGTCCTAAGAAAAACAAGGTGCATAAAGGATTAACATCACTTGCGAATCATAAGTGTCATGATATGGCCATGAACTTGTGCTTTTGATCTCCACCTATAAAGCACCGGCATGATCTCCATCGTCACCGGCATGACACCATGATCTCCATCAACGTGTCACCATCGGGGTTGTAGCGCCCACCATGCTTATACTATTATTGCTACCGCTTAGCGATAAAGTAAAGCATTACATAGCGCTTAATGATTAATGTGCGGGTCATACAATAATCAAAGACAACCCTATGGCTCCTGCCGGTTGTCGTACTCATCGACATGCAAGTCGTGATATTCTATACAAAACATGATCATTTCATACATCACATATATCTCATCATGTAATTGGCCATATCACATCACAACATACCCTGCAAAAACAAGTTAGATGTCCTCTAATTGTTGTCACATGTTTTACGTGGCTGCTACGGGTCTCTAGAAAGAACGATTCTTATCTACGCAAAACCACAACGGTGATACACAAATTGCTATTCAACCTTCTCAAGGACCGCCTTTGTCGAATCAGATCCAACTAGAGTAAGAGAGACAGACACCCGTCAGCCATCTTTATGCAACAAAGTCACATGTCAGTCGATGGAACCGGTCTCTCGTACGTGGAAGAGTAAGGTCGGTCCGGGACGCTTCATCCCACAATACCGCGGAATCAAGAAAAGACCAAGGGAGGAAGAAATATGAACATCAATGCCTACAAACTCCTTTGTGTTCTACTCGTGATCTCATCTATGCATAGACCTAGCTCTGATACCCCGGTTGGGGAACGTTGCATGGGAAACAAAAAATTTCATGCACACATGCAAGATCTATCCATGGTGATGAGCATCTACGGGAGGGAGAGTGGATCTACATACCCTTGTAGATCGCTAAGCGGGAAGCATTAAGAAACGTGGTTGATGTAGTCGAACATCTTCATGATCCAATCACGAGGCGTCCCGTGATCTCATCACGAGCCGTCCTGCGATCCTATCATAGTCCTTCCGATCTAGTGTCGAACGGATGGCACCTCCGCGTTTACCACACGTGCAGCTCGATGATGATCTCCACCTTCTTGATACAGCAAGAGGGGGCGGAGAGTTAGATGAGTTCTTCGGCAACGCGATGGTGCAGCGGCGATGGTGGTGGAGCTAATCTGGCAGGGCTTGACCAAGCACTATGAAATCAATCTAGAGGAGAAACCGATCTAGAGGAAGAAGAGGGCAGCACATGGCAATTAGGGTTAGGGCTGCCCTCAAAATCCCCCAATATATATAGGAGGAAGGGAAGAGGAGGCAGTCTTGGCCTCTAATCCAAGGAGGTTCGGCCGAACCAAACAAGGGAGGAATACACCTCCCACAAGGGAGGTGGAATCCTATTAGGACTCCTTCCTAATTTGGATTTTCCTTCCCTTGGGGTTTTTCCTTTCCCACTCTTTCCTAGCCACATGGGACTTGTAGGTATGGTTTTCCTAGCCCACTAAGGGCTGGTGCAACACCCCTCAGGCCCATGTGGCCTCCTGGCATGGTGGCCCCTCCCGATGGCCCTCCGGCACTCCCGATACACTATAGAAAATACCCGAAACTTTTCCGGTGACCAAAACGGGACTTCCTATATATCAATCTTTACCTTTGGACCATTCCGAAGCTCCTCGTGATGTCTGGGATATCATTCAGGACTCCAAACAACCTTCGGTCACCAACATGCATAACTCAACTATGCCGAAACATCATCGAACCTTAAGTGTGCAGACCCTACGGGTTCGAGAACTATGCATACATGACCGAGACACCTCTATGGTAAATAATCAATAGCGGGACCTAGATGCCCATATTGGTTCCTACATATTCTACGAAGATCTTTATCGATCGAACCTCTATGTCAAGGATTCAGATAATCTTGTATGTTGTTCCCTTTGTTCTTCGGTTTGTTACTTGCCCAAGATTCGATCGTTGGTATCTCTATACCTAGTTCAATCTCATTACTGGTAAGTCTCTTTACTTGTTCCGTAATACAAGATCCCGTGGCTAACTCTTTAGTCACATTTCTTGCAAGGCTTATAGTGATGTTGTATTACCGAGTGGGCCCTGAGATACCTCTTTGTCACACGGAGTAACAAATCCCAGTCTTGATCCATGCCAACCCAACAGACAACCTCGGAGATACTTGTAGAGCACCTTTATAGTCACCCGGTTACATTGCGACGTTTGATACACACAAGGTACTCCTCCAATGTCAGTGAGTTGCATGATTTCATGGTCATAGGAACAGATACTTGACATGCAGAAAACTGTAGCAATAAACTGACAAGATCATATGCTATGTTTGTAGTTTGAGTCTTGTCCATCCCATCATTCTCCTAATTATGTGATCCCGTTATCAATTGACATCTCATTTCTATGGCCAGGAAACCTTGACCATCTTTGATCAACGAGGTACTCTACTAGGGGCACACTAGGGACATAGTGTTGTCTATATACCCACACATGTATTTAGTTTCCAATCAATACAATTATAGCATGGATAATAACGATTATCATGAACAAGGAAATATGATAATAACCAATTTATTATTGCCTCTAGGGCATATTCCCAACAATTCATACCCCCTCAATGTCGATCCCGCCGATGCACTTGTTATGGCATTCGATCATGTAACCACCATTTCTTCCTTTTTCAAGGTCTACCTAAGTCTTCCTCTCTCTCACCATATAAACTACCACCCTATGCTTCCCAATGTATTTCAGACTGGTGTGACATCTATCTCGCTAGCTAGTGTGCCCTACTCATGTCTCATGGGGATTTTTTTACTATTTTAGATAGCCTCCCTATGCAGGTCATGGTTGCAATAGAAATGAGTCTTTGTGGTCAAATGATGAGGTTTGATTAGGGTCAAAATGTTTGGTGGCTCAGGATTTGCACCCTACTAGATAATAAGTTGGTCTCGGAGTTAAAACATTCATACTAAAATAATGTTCTACCACTAAAACTTTGCTTCTAATTGCCTCCACTCTATAAGTTTCCCTTCGAAAGATTTGGTGATACACCATTCTCCAGTCCACATTGGGTTAGGTCATAATAGCTCCTTCTTAGCCAAAACAATCCACGAGCACCTAGGTAGTTTGATATATATTACCTGATGCACGGTTGGTGATGGGGTGTCCACCTTCTTTTGGCCTGATCGATGTCTAAGACCAGAACCTCTTGCCATAGCTTTCTGAGATGTTTTCTCACACCATACAGTTGCTTTGAATTCCTTGTTGTGAGGTTTTGCCCTCTACTCGGCCTTGGATGATCGGTGTTACTAAATAGTGTACTTTTGCTACCAAAGGAGCCCATATTGTTCTCTTAACGCAACCATATGACCTGAACCTCATTGCTATTTGGGATTCTTTGGTTCCAAAGAAGTAAAGATCTCTGGGTGGAGTTTTACCTAGACCGGCTCAACATCATGTCCATTGTGCAAAACAAAACTAATCTTTCAAGTGCAATCCACCCATGGTGCAATTCTCCTACAAAGACCGGGTGGACCTTTTCTTCAAGTGTCCCACTGGTAGATGTATTTGGCGACCCATTGCCATCATGCCAAGTTTTCACCAGATTGGTGACTTCCTATGCATTGACATGCTTTTTGGCCTGCCGGAATCCATCAAGAGTTTCATCTTAGTGATCATTCTTTGGAAAATATGGGATGCCTGAATTAAACAATAAACCTTTTCATGGTCTAGAGGTGAGCAGCATTGATCTCATCCGAAACATTACCTCTAACATCACACTAAGGTCGCATACGCTAACATTTAACTTCATATTCAGCTATGGCATATTCTTGATGTCTAAGGTTCGAGAATACAAAGTTTAGGTGTAATCCTAGCACATGAAGTGTCAAAGAGTGGTACTTTGTCCCAGAATCCCCCCTTTCTCTCTTGCTTTCTTATCCATTTAAGAAATGCCCTCCAATAGGAGAAATCTTATCTCTCCTAGATATATTTGATTCAAAGGATTATTTTAAGGAATGAAATCCTTAGGAATCTTGCTATGTCGGTCATTTGATTGAACCCTATAAAAATTTCCTAATGATTCATTTATAGTACATTCCATTAGAATTTTGGATAACTGGTTTTATGCCCCTAGTTGGTTCACACTCGGCTGGTTTACCCCTAGTTTCCGAAAACACGCGTTCCTTCCCAAACCACTTTCCTCATCTTATGCTTTTGTCCTTTGACCCTTTGACTATCATTTTGAAAACTTCATAACAAATTTATACTAACTAAAAAAATGCAAATAAGATATAAAAAAGTTCAGAAAAAATCACATATATGTGCATGACATTGGCATTCATGACAAAAGTGTTGAAAAGTCCCCATCTCGGTTTTACATCATATAGTCGATGGGGACTTTCCAACACGTTTGTCATGAATGCAAATGTCATGCACATATAGGTGTTGTTTGTCTAAACATTTTGATATCTTATTTGCATTTTTCTGAATTAGTATGAATTTGTTATGAAGTTTTTAAAATGGCGGTCAAACGGTCAAAAGGCCAAAGCATAAGACGGGCAGAGTGGCTTGGACAGGAACGCGTGTTTTCGAAAACTAGGGGTAAACAAGCTGAGTGTGAGCCAACTAGGGGCACAAAACCAACTATCCCTTAGAATTTTAGCATCCTTTCAAATCTCTTGAAATTAATCCTTTGTTGTTGTTTTTGGTGAGGCAATCAAATAAGCTGAAATCCGTTAAGATTCAAATGGGCATAACATTGCAATCCTATGTTTTTATTCCGTCATTGAAATCTTGCAAATCAAACATGACCAGATACTCTATATTGCCGCTTTTAGTGTGATGTGTTATTGCTTGAGAAGCTGTAAGACATCTGCTAGCATTCCATTGCGAATGCAACGATGTCTCGCAGGAAACTAACTCCAATTTGGCCTCTTAACCGCAGGTTACATTGCTTTTTCTGAACCGGTGAACAACCCTCCACAACGATAGGTATCTAAATGGGTCGGCCCATGTAGGTCTTTTTTTTTCACTGTTTTTTCAGGACCCTTCTGATGATCGTTGACAGTTTTTCCGGGTGGGTTTTCTTCTAGTTTTTCCAAGCATGGGTTTTACCGGTTTTCTCATTTCTTTTATTTTTTTCTCTTTCCTTTTTGTTTGCTTTTTGATTTTAGTTAGTTTTTATTTTCATTTTATCAAACTCGTGAACTTTTCACAAATTCGTGAGCTTGTTTCAAATCCATGAACTTTTCATACTTTTGTGAACTTTTTCCAAAAAAAATTTGAACATTTTCAAAGTACGAACTTTTTCGAAATCTTGTGAAATTTTTTTAATTCATGAACTTTTCTGAAATTTGTGTCCTTTTTAAAAAATCTGTTGAACTTCTTTATTTTATTTATATTTTTTGGAAAACGTGAATGATCAACTCTCCATGGTCAATGGTCGATGCACGTAGGTCCCACCAGTTAACCGATTTAAAAAAAAAACACTCAGCTGCCCATATGCCCAGCGCGTAAGGGCCAGTTATATTTTTTTCTTTAGACAAAGCCAGTTATCTTAGCTGGCGCCAAAGGTGCCAAATAGGAGCTCTCTGCAGAAACGTGTAGGGGAATCCACTCGCTGCACTTCTACTGTCCTCTCGGCTTCCAGGAATCAATCCAAGCAACTATACACCTCTCATCTAATCTCTTTGGCCCAAAATGGAGTAGTTTGGAATAGCATATCATCAACCCGACCTGTATGTGCGACTTACTCACTCCGTTCCATAATGTAGTGTCTACAATTTTTTCTAAAAGTCAAACATTACAAACTTTGATCATATTTATAGAGAAAAATAAATACATCTAGAATATCAAATGCACATCATGAGTTATATTTTCATATTGTACTTGTTTTATAGTGTAGATGTAGACGGTTTTCTCTATAAACTTGGTCAAATTTAGCAAAGTTTGACTTTCAAAAAAAATCTATATGCACTACATAATGGAATGGAAGAAGTACTACTACAGCAGCCGGTACAGCCACACAGCAACAGTAGCCACTAGGATCGCTGTAGTCATGTGTTTCAGGTGAGCGACGTCAAACCATAGCATGGCATAGCATAGCAATTGCCAGTTTTTGTTCCTAATTTGACAACCCTCATACTTGTACAACATATATCCAGCAAGTCACCAGCAGCTCTACTTTACGGTTTTCTTCCTAACACTTGTCCACTTTAGCAGCAACGAACCACTGCAGATCAATCGTACATACAGTACAGAGCTAAGATGGCAAACAAAGGATGCCAGCAACACATTACACTCACATCAAAGTCTCTACAAACTATCACCACGGCTGGTGAATTCGAGCTTCTTTCAGCAATGAGCTTGAGTGGATTAACCCAGTCCGCTGCGAGCATTGTGGCATATGATGGATAGTCCTTCGGTCGTCCCTAGAATTGACTGCCTGCCCATTCATAGTATTAATTTGACCGTTAAAAAAAAAACTGGTGCCATTTCATAAGTTCGTGCTGCCGAGATGCTCGAATTTCTCAATACTGGGAAAATCGTTCTCGAAAAAAAAAACAATACTGGGAAAATTAAAGCAAGGCAAATATTTTCTAACATCTTAATATATTTTACACCCATTGAATGAATATATGGTAAATCCAGCACTAACCCCTCACTAGGTGATATATCATGCTATTCTTTTTAAAATTATTAAGGAGGAAAAAGAAAAGTATCAAAAGAGCTCATTGCTACCTACAGCTAGTCTTGTTTTCCTTTATTTTTCATAATACAAGGCAGTTCATTGATGTCATCCAGGAAAAGAAAGCTTGCCTAGCTTACCAAAATAACAGCAATTAAATTCTAACAACATGCAAGCCTACTAGGCAACAAGGACAAATGAAGCGAGCGTGAGATAATAATGCTAAAACTGTGTGAAAACAGTATTATTAAATAAATCTTGCATGGGCACCATATTTTGCAGTTTGATCATACCTTTTTACTCATGTGCCCAAAGAAACCAAGAGGTCATGTAGCAATTGAATCTAGCCTCGCACGATTGCTCCTTGTCTTTGGCTTCACAAAAACTCCCCATAGGTAATTCTCTCCATCTATCCCTGATACCATGGTATGAAATTAGCACGCCACTAAAAATCAGTCACTGCATTTGATTTTCGTACCCAGGCATATAAGCAATACAAATTAGATGAGCCCATCAAATAGAAAGAACATATTATGGGTAATTTTATTGTACAAGTCAAAATACAGAGTAAGAGCACTAACACCGAGAGTCGGGTGGAAGCACTTCCGAGGAATATATCAACAGCATCATGTCATCAATATATGCCTTCATCACAAAACCGCAGTGTGCCTCCAAGCAACGAGGATGCTTTTTGTTATAACTTCAAATACAAAAAACGAATTAAGGAACATTGATTATATGAGCGCATGTTATAAACAAGGTCAAATATGCAGTAGCACATAAACCTACCAGTCAAGTTCAGCAGAGAAAAACAACAAGGCAATGTCATCATAAGCTGGACAGACATTCTCAAAAGTCTTTGGCCAGTAATTCATTCGAGGCGATATCTTCAACTTTATACTGTTAGGCATCATGTTTTTGGCCACATGACAAACTCTGGGTGATACTACAGATGGGAGGTATGCTTTAAATTCACCAAGATTAGAACTTTCTCCATCAGCAAGAAGAAAGCATCCCCTAAAAAGTGAAGGAATGTCAGAGCATCACAAAGGTTGTCACTACATCAGATATACCAAAATGTTGAAATTAAAAATTGTGATGCTAGAAAATGAACAACATTGGACAACTGTAATCCATTTTGATCATATAGACCAGTAGCATTTATTCTTACGAAACTGGATTATGAAAACCCAACATTACAGGTAGCATATTAAGATGGAGTTCACCGGGGCATAATTTATGCAATGAAGTGGTCATGCGTAGATGGATATGCATGCCATTGCACTAACAACACTCTTGGTTTGCCCAGTACACAGGCATCCTGAATCCTGAAATGGCAATTCCCCAAAACCTGAATCTACACTGCAAAAGGATGGGGTGTTCGACTACCCAAAATGTCCAATAGACAAATATCTTAATTTATTTTATTTCGACCAAATATACTCATATCTGATTATGTCAAATTTTGAATTATTTTCCTCCTGAAACAGAAACATTCTTGTACCTTTCGCTAATCTTACTTTGCTAGGAAAGAATAATCAAATCCATTTGGGCTATTGCTAGAACAGTATATTTGTTTGTTTGCTTAGACTCAAAACATAAAATTAAAATGGTATTTGCATTCTGCTTTTGCATAAGGTGAATGTTTATTCGCAGAAGGTTTGAGTGGATTTAATTCTGAAACTGATCTAGAACATTTTTCTGTTGGAATATAATGCTCCATTTTACCAATCAGGAACAATCAGAATAAAGGACAGAATGATTGAGGTTATCTAACCTGCAAAGCAAGTTTTTCTACCACCCAATTTGCCAAATACCAACCGTTACTAATAAGCAAGCTAATATACCCTAGCCTAGAATCGGAGCACACCCATCCTTTTCCATTCACGTGTACTTGAGCAGATTTTTAGTCGAAAATCAGCTAATTTCTGGTTAATCAAAACTAAAGGCATGGATAAACCTATCACCCATGGGAGATGCAGATCCAGTACAGTTATGAAGTGACTGCAGTATCATCGGGTCATTGGAGCAATGAGCAATGAAAATGGGGGCTGCAAATTTTGTGTTTTCCCATACTAAACCATCTACAGTAGATGGATAAGTGGAAGCAAGCAACAACACTATGGGAATCATCTCAGAAGCAGATTTACCTTTCAATATCCATGGATTTCTATGTTGCTCATATTTGTTTTATTCAGCAACCATGAATGGGTCATTACAAGTTGAAATGATTCATACTTCTTGAGATGTAAAAGTTTGCAAAATAAGAGAGCATACTCACGTCCAGATTGCTTCTGGTGGAGGGCGTCTTGCATACTCTGGACTTGAGCTGATGACCACTGGCATGTCTATGTTTTTATGTGGACTCTTTGTTCCAGATCCGCATCCAATATCAGCATCTGTTGGCACTTTGAAAATGAAATACAATCTGTTAGCACTTCAAAAATGGACCTTAATAAAGCATTTGATTAGTTTTCTTAAATCCTCAAATTTTATCTGATGTGATCAATGCATATATTTCGTGTAAATCAAGAATTACAACATATGCATGATAGGTTTTGAATGTTTGGCAATAATAATCATTCTGGAAATATTTATTTTACGAGAAGTGTAGTATTAACTATCAAGCAATAACAAATTATACCTGAAGCATTGAGTGCACTTTGCCCAGTAGGTTCATCGTCTACCCAGGAGTTGCATGTTCCTCTATCTGCACTGGGGACCTTATCTTCTTTAGGCTGCTCTGGAAGCTGCTGGTCAAAATTTTGAACTTCTTTTGTATTTTGTGGAACCATAGGAATAGTCGCACCTGTTTTTTCAAAAATAATGTCTTCAGGGACTGTAACTTTTTGGCAGAAACAACAGCTATCTGATCTAAACAAAGAAAGATAGCACTAGATGCATGAAAATACCTGACTGCATTTTCTGTCTCTTCCTTGTATCATCAACTTTTATCAGGTTTTGACTTGCAACGGCACATCGTTTCAAGGAAAATGCTTGACCATCACTCCTACTGGGAGATACACACTTCATACTGCACGACTGTTTCATACTTGGAGGAGATGCAGGACGAACCTGTCTACTGGGAAGTGTGCTCTTCATACTTGGAGGAGATGCAGGATGAACCTGTGTATGCCGCGCAACAAATCTTCGCGTATAATGAACTGCTGGCCTCCCTCTATTCAACAGTGCCGCCTCTTCACAGGGAATGAATTTCACTTTCGAATTTTCATATATCTGTGGTGTTTTAACACCAATTTGATGGGCCACATTCCTGTGACTCTTATCAGGCCTTTGAAACTCTGTTTTTTCACCTGCACCATGATTAGGGAGGAAATGTACTTAGTTACATGATTCAAAGAATGAGATTGGTGAAGGAACTTAGTAATTGGATGAAATAATTGCTGATATTTGTGATCGTTATTTTACCTTGAATAGGTTTTGGGCCCGCATTAGCCTTTTTTTTGCATTCAGGGCAACACCAGTCATATCTCATGTCATATTCCAGCACCAACATGCAATAACTACAAACCGAAAAAAAAAGGAAAAACTTTCAGAGAGGTAGATAGAATTTTCATGTTGAATGAGCATCGCTTCGTAGCTGTAAAAGATACTTCCTCCGTTCACAGTTATAAGATGTTCTGGATATTTCAATATGGGCTAGACATACGGACTGAAATGAGTGAACAAGGACACTAAAATGTGTTTATATACATCTAAATCACAAAACTGCTAGAACATCTTATAATTGTGGAAGGAGGGGGTAGTGCAATTGGACACAATTTCCTCAGAACAAAAGAAGGATATAATAAATTTTGGATCATCTAGGAATGCTTTAAGTCTAATTTAATATATTTGGCTCTCTGCATCACTTTCTATTGCAAAATCCATTCTAGTTTCAAATCAAATACTACTCTGCAATTCTCTTATTCCATCCAAGCATTCATACATACAAAGTATGAAGTATACAGAGTAAACAGGGTCACAGCAAAAAGGGAAAATATGCATGATCTGGCAGAGTGGCAAGCAGTACACTTTCCGAGTGGTTAACATCTGAACCAAGATGAAAGCTGAAGAAAACAGGGTGAAGAAAAAGGGAGTACCGATGTTGAACGCTATTGCATTGGATGCAGCTGAACATATACAGCTGCTTCTCTGCACACCCACATATCTCGCACCTTGGCCTTGCTGCTGGGCGTGCCTCCTCCTGCAGGGTAAGCAGAACCATCGCCATCATCATGTAGGAAATTGCACAGATTTATATCTTGTTCACGGATTCTTTTGCACAGAACTCTGGAAGACGGTACATTTCCAATGCACATGCTCTTTGGTCAGACAGATCCAGTCCATCAAGATAGGTAAACAACCGCCTGCCCCAATTTTACAAGAACCAAAACATCAAGATAGGTAAACAACCTCCTGCCGAATCGGGTTGAGGAGCATACATCAAAGGCGCTGCGGTCGAATCTAGAAAGAAAATCGAAAGCCTAATTGCGGCGCTTATTTGCCCAACCTCCACTCAAGAAATCTTTCTCTGGGAAAAAAGAAACGCGGTCCCTTTTTTTCACAAAAGAAACGCGACGGACGCAGGCGAACCGCGCCCGAAATCGTGCCCTAACCAACGCCCGGGGCGGCGAAATCCGTCCCTCCCGGCGGCCGATTTCGCGGGAGACTCGACCAAGATCGCCGCCGGGTGATCGCGAGGGGGTGGGGGGAAGGGCGAGACCAAGAATCGCAGGGGACGAGCTCCTTACCATCGCCGCGTGGTCCTCCAAGGCGGCGGCGGCGCCCGGAGGGGGCATGCCCTGGGCGAGAGGCGGGGGAGGGGGCGACAGCATTGGCCGTGCAGGGGAGCAGACCGCGGCGATGACCGGAGAGGAGAGGGGGAGCCGGAGGGGGTTGGGTTGGGGTTTTTGGTCCCTGCTCTGCTTCTGCTCTGCTCCCGAGACCGAGACCGAGACACGAATGAGGCGAAAGGCGCGTGCGTCTGCGGTACGCTACCCGGAGCGCTTTCTCGTGCTAGGAAGCGAACGAGAGCCACAGTGGTAGCTCTAGTACGTTAGTGGCAACAAGGGGTAATAATGTTTTGTTCAGTATTTTTTTCATAAAAGAATGGATTTGGAACCACTGGTTATACGATACAAGAAAAGTAATGGACCCTTTAGAAAAAAACTAGAGAAGCTTCTCGCTCCCGAGTTTAGTTAGGACACATCCAGGCAGCGCCACGCACCCAAATAGGGAAATGACCCTTCGTACCTGTCGAAGAGTCAATTTTTTCGAAAGTAAGTCAAAAGTCTATCATAGGTATACAGAAAATAGAAGATATGTGTAAGAGAGTACAATTGAGTTAGTTAGGCATCACCGGTCGATCCTAACTCAGCGTCCACTCCAACTCACTCTACACTACTACTCATGCACTTGTAGAACTCCGAAATCTCCTGCCTTGGCCCAGTTCGTTAATTCTTTGAAGATGAAATTTGCGGTGCCACATTCATTAAGGATCACACTTCTACCAAATACCCTATCATTCCTTTTTGTTTCCATAGACAACAATAGATGAGCATCACGAATGTGTTGAAGCCTTTCCGGATCCTCCTGGGAATTTGCTTCCTTGCCGCCATCCACCAACCCACGATACTAGAATGGTCACAAAGTAGGATCCAACCTCATCCAAGATAGACAGAGGAACAAACTTGCCGCACAAATACGCACTGTATCGGTATTGTTAGGGAACGTTGCATGGGAAACAAAAAATTTCCTACGCACACGCATGATCTATCCATGGTGATGAGTATCTACGAGAGGGAGAGGGGATCTACATACCCTTATAGATCGCTAAGCGGGAAGCGTTAAGAAACGCGGTTGGTGTAGTCAAACGTCTTCGCGATCCAAATCGCCGAGCGTCCCGCGATCTCATCACGATCCGTCCCGCGATCCAATCACGATCTGTCCCGCGAACTATCACAATCCGTCCCGCGATCTCATCACGATCCGTCTTGTGATCTTGATCACGGTCCTTCCGATCTAGCGCCAAACGGACGACACCTCCGCGTTCAGCACACGTACAGCTCGATGACGATCTCCACCTTCTTGATCCAGCAAGAGGGAGCGGAGAGGTAGACGAGTTCTCCGGCAGCGCGACGGCGTTGCGGCGATGGTAGTGGAGCAATTCCAGCAAGGCTTCGCCTAAGCACCGCTGAAACCGATCTAGAGGAGAAACTATGAACTAGAGGAGAGGCAGCACGTGGCTTAGGGTTTCTTGATGTGTTCCAAGTGCTAGCCCCGCCCCTTTTATTTATATGCTGAGCCTAGGGGTCGAAACTTGGAGAAAAATCCTCCCCAAGGTCGGTTTGCCCGCAAGGCAAGAGTCCTTCTCGGACTCTAGGACCAGACGCCAAGGTCCTCGGCGTCTGGCCCCAGACGTGAGGAAGGCAAGAGTCCTTCTTGGACTCTAGGACCAGACGCCAAGGTCCTCGGCGTCTGGCCCCAGACGCCAGGGTCCCTGGCGTCTGGCCCTTGGCCTCCGCAAAACATCTTTTGCACCTTCCTAAAGCCTCATGGGCTTTACCCCTTGGCCCAAATAAAGTGTCCTTGTACCCCGAACATTTTGGGAAACACCCGAAACTATTTCCGATGAATTTCGGAACCCTTCCGGAGACCAAACACTATTATCTCATATATCAATCTTTACCTCGGACCATTCCGGAGCTCCTCGTGACGTCCGGGATCTCATCCGGGACTTCGAACAACCTTCGGTCACCACCATACATAACTCTATACTACCAAAACGTCACCGAACCTTAAGTGTGTAGACCCTGCGGGTTCGAGAACTATGTAGACATGAACGAGACACCTCTATGGTCAATAACCAATAGCGAGACCTGGATGCCCATATTGGTTCCTACATATTCTACGAAGATCTTTATCGGTCGAACCTCTATGTCAAGGATTCAGTTAATCCCGTATGATGTTCCCTTTGTTCTTCGGTATGTTAGTTGCCCGAGATTCGATCATCGGTATCTCCATACCTAGTTCAACCTCGTTACCGGAAAGTCTCTTTACTCGTTCCGTAATACAAGATCCCGTGGCTAACACTTTAGTCACATTGCTTGCAAGGCTTGTTGTGATGTTGTATTACCGAGTGGGCCCTGAGATACCTCTCCGTCACACGGAGTAACAAATCCCAGTCTTGATCCATGCCAACCCAACAGACACCCTCGAAGATAGCTGTAGAGCACCTTTATAGTCACCTAGTTACGTTGTGACGTTTGATACACACAAGGTACTCCTCCGGTGTCAGTGAGTTGCATGATCTATGGTCATAGGAACATATACTTGACATGCCGAAAATGGTAGCAATAAACTGACATGATCATATGCTACGTTTGTAGTTTGGGTCTTGTCCATCACATCATTCTCCTAACGATATGATCCCGTTACCAAATGATATCTCATGTCCATGACTAGGAAACCATAGCCATCTTTGATCAATGAGCTAGTCTATTAGAGGCATACTAGGTACATGGTGTTGTCTATGTATCCACACATGTATCTGAGTTTCCGATCTACGCAATTATAGCATGGATAATAAACGATTATCATGAACAAGGAAATATGATAATAACCAATTTATTATTGCCTCTAGGGCATATTTCCAACAGTCTCCCACTTGCACTAGAGTCAATAATGTAGTTCACATCACCACGTTATTCACATTGTTATGTGTTGGAAATATGCCCTAGAGGCAATAATAAATTAGTTATTATCATATTTCCTTGTTCATGATAATCGTTTATTATCCATGCTATAATTGTATTGACCGGAGACTTAAATGCATGTGTGGATACATAGACAAAACCATGTCCCTAGTATGCCTCTAATGGACTAGCTCGTTGATCAAAGGATGGTTAAGGTTTCCTAGCCATGGACATGAGATGTCATTTGATAACGGGATCACATCATTAGGATAATGATGTGATGGATAAGACCCAAACTACAAACATAGCATATGATCGTGTCAGTTTATTGCTACTGTTTTCTGCATGTCAAGTATATGTTCCTATGACCATGAGATCATGCAACTCACAGATATCGGATGAGTGCCTTGTGTGTATCAAACGTCGCAACGTAACTGGGTGACTATAAAGGTGCTCTACAGGTATCTTCGATGGTGTCTGTTGAGTTGGCATGGATCGAGACTGGGATTTGTTACTCCGTGTGACGGAGAGGTATCTCGGGGCCCACTCGGTAATGCAACATCACAATAAGCCTTGCAAGCAATGTGACTAATTGTTAGTTGCGGGATCTTGTATTATGGAACGAGTAAAGAGACTTGCCGGTAACGAGGTTGAACTAGGTATGGAGATACCGACGATCGAATCTCGGGCAAGTAACATACCGAAGAACAAAGGGAACGTTATACGGGATTAACTGAATCCTTGACATAGAGGTTCGACCGATAAAGATCTTCGTAGAATATGTAGGAACCAATGTGGACGTCCAGGTCCCGCCATTGGTTATTGACCGTAGAGGTGTCTCGGTCATGTCTACATAGTTCTCGAACCCGCAGGGTCTGCACACTTAAGGTTCGGTGACGTTTCGGTAGTGTAGAGTTATGTATGGTGGTGACCGAAGTTTGTTCGGAGTCCCGGATGAGATCCCGGATGTCACGAGGAGCTCCGGAATGGTCCGGAGGTAAAGATTCATATATAGGAAGTCCCAGTTTGGTTTCCGGAAAAGTTTCGGGCTCATCGGTAGTGTACCGGGAGTGCCGGTAGTGTATCGGGAGTGCCGGTAGTGTATCGGGAGACCTCCGGGAGGGGTACTTCGACCCCAAGAGGTCCATGGGATGTGGGAGAATAATAACCAGCCCTTAGTGGGCTGGGAAAACAGCCACAAAGTCCCATGGCGCAGGAGAGAAAGTCCTAAAGCAAAAAGTGGAAAATCAGCCAATAGGAGGCAATCCTACTCCAACTAGGATTGGAGGTGAAGTAGGATTGCTCCCACCTCCTATTTTGGCCGACCCAAAGGCCTTGGCTGCCTCTCCTCTCCTCTCCTCCTATATATACTAGTGGATTGGGTGGTTTTTGGACAGAATTTCCGGCCACGTGCTACCCGTTCCACCGGTGCATAGTTTCTCCTCTAGATCGGTTTTCTGCAGCGCTTAGGCGAAGCCCTGCCAAAATTGCTCCACCACCATCACCGAAGCGCCGTCACGCTGCCGGTGAACTCTCTCTCCTCTCCACCTCCTCTTGCTGGATCAAGACGGTGGAGATCGTCATCAAGCTGCACGTGTGCTGAACGCGGAGGTGCCGTCCGTTCGGCGCTAGATCGGAAGGACCGTGATCGAGATCGCGAGACGGTTCGTGATGTGATCACGGAACGGATCGTGATGAGTTCGCGGGATAGATCGTGATCAAGATCGTGAGAT
Source organism: Hordeum marinum (assembly GCA_022496015.1). NCBI lineage: Eukaryota > Viridiplantae > Streptophyta > Magnoliopsida > Poales > Poaceae > Hordeum > Hordeum marinum. The sequence goes on along the minus strand of CM039676.1, from coordinate 491,013,018 downwards.
GGATCGTGATGAGATCGTGGGATGGATCGTGATGAGTTCACGGGACGGATCGTGATTGGATCGCGGGACGGATCGTGATGAGATCGCGGGACGCTCGGCGATTTGGATCGCGAAGATGTTCGACTACACCAACCGCGTTTCTTAACGCTTCCCGCTTAGCGATCTACAAGGGTATGTAGATCCACTCTCCCTCTCGTAGATGCTCATCACCATGGATAGGTTTGCGTGTGCGTAGGAAATTTTTTGTTTCCCATGCGACGTTCCCCAACATTATGAATCTAACACCCAATGAGTTTTGGGGCTCGGTCATGCTTTGCATGTGAGAGAGGTCTTATAGTCAACGGGTCTGTGACATTTAGATCCGTGTGTACTTTGCAAATCTCTATGTCAAACCATAAACACTGCTACCACACTTCACTTGGAGCTATTCCAAGTGGCTGCTCTACTATACGTATCCGGATTGCTACTAAGACTCATCCGGATTGGTGTCAAAGCTTGCATCGACGTAACTCTTTACGACGAACTCTTTCTCACCTCCATAATCGAGAAACATTTCCTTAGTCTTTTAGTCACTAAGGATAATCTTGACCGTTGTCCAATGATCCACTCCTAGATCACTCTTGTACCCCTTGACAGACTCATGGCAAGGCACACATAGGTGCGATACATAGCATGGCGTACTATACAGAGCCTATGGTTAAGGCATAGGGGACGAAGTTCGTCCTTTCTCTTTCTTCTGCGTTGTCGAGCTTTGAGTCTCACTCAACTTCACACCTTACAAATCAGGCGAGAACTCTTTCTCTGACTGATCCATTTTGAACTCTTTCAAAATCTTGTCAAGGCATGTACTCATTGAAAGTCTCATCAAGCATCTTGATCCGTCTCTATAGATCTTGATGCTCAACAATTAGGTAGCTTTATCCAGCTCTTCCTTTGAAAAACTCTTTTCAAACAACCGTTTATGCTTTCCAGAAATTCTACATCATTTCCGATCAACAATATGTCAACCACATATGCTTACCAGAAACTCTATAGTGCTCCCACTAACTTTATTGTAAATACAAGTTTCTCATAAACTCTGTATAGACTCAAAAACTTTGATCACCTCATCAAAGTGTATATTCCAACTCCGAGATGCTTGCTTCAGTTCATAGAAGGATCACTGAAGCTTGCACATCTTTTAGCATCCTTAGGACTGACAAAACCTTCTGGTTGTATCTCATACAACCTTTCCTTAAGGAAGGAAACGATGTTTTGACATCCATCTGCCAGATTTCATAATTGAAAAATGCAGCAACTGCTAACATAATTCCAACAGACTTTAGCATCGCTACGAGTGAGAAATGTTGGAAATATGCCCTAGAGGCAATAAATAAAGTGTTTATTATTATATTTCCTTGTTCATGATAATTTTTTATTATCCATGCTATAATTGTATTGGTTGGAAACACATTACATGTGTGGATAAATAGACAACACTTTGTCCCTAGTATGCCTCTAGTGAACTAGCTCGTTGATCAAACATGGTCAAGTTTTCCTAGCCATTGACATGTGATGTAATTTGATAACGGGATCACATCATTAGGAGAATGATGGGATGTACAAGACCCAAACTATAAACTTAGCATATGATCCTGTCAGTTTATTGCTACAGTTTTCTACATGTCAAGTATATGTTCCTATGACCATGAGATCATGCAACTCACGAACACCGAAGGAGTGCCTTGTGTGTATCAAACGTCACAACGTAACTGGGTGACTATAGAGGTCTCTGAGGGTGTTTGTTGGGTTGGCATGGATCAAGACTGGGATTTGTTACTCTGTGTGGTGGAGAGGTATCTCAGGGCTCACTCGGTAATACAACATCACAATAAGCCTTGCAAGCAATATGACTAAGTGTTAGTCACGAGATCTTGTATTACGGAATGAGTAAAGAGACTTTCCAGTAACGAGGTTGAACTAGGTATGGAGATACCGACGATCGAATCTCGGGCAAGTAACACACCGAAGAACAAAGGGAACATCATACGTGATTAACTGAATCCTTGACATAGAGGTTCGACCGATAAAGATCTTCGTAGAATATGTAGAAACCAATATGGGCATCCAGGTCCCGCTATTGGTTATTGACCGTAGAGGTGTCTCGGTCATGTCTACATAGTTCTCGAACCCGAAGGGTCTGCACACTTAAGGTTTGATGACGTTTCGGTAGTATAGAGTTATGCATGGTGGTGACTGAAGGTTGCTCGGAGTCCCGGATGAGATCCCGAACGTTACGAGGAGTTTCGGAATGGTCTGGAGGTAAATATTGATATATAGGAAGTCCTGTTTTGGTTGCCAGAAAAGTTTCGGGCTCATTGATAGTGTACCGGGAGTGCCCGTAGTGTATCGGGGGACCATCGGGAGGGGTATTTCGACCCAAGAGGCTACATGGGCTATGGGAGGGTGAATACCAGCCCTTAGTGGGCTGGTGGAAGTCCCACACAAGGCCCATGCGGCTGGGAAGAAAAGCCCAAAGAGAAAAAGGTGGAAAAAGGCAAAAAGACCAAATAAGGAAGGAGTCCTAGTCCTACTAGGATTGGAGGAGGATTCCTCCTCTCCTCCCTTCGGCCGAAGCCTAGATGGCTTGGACCTTGGGCCAAGCCTCCTCCTCTCTTCCTCTTATATATACTAGAGGTTTTAGGATTTTGGCACAAGATTTTCAGCCACGTGCAACCCTACCCCCTAGTTCGTAGTTTCTCCTCTAGATCGGTTTCAGCTGTGCTTAGGCGAAGCCCTGCTGAGATTACTCCACCATCATCATCGCATCACCGTCACGCTGCCAGAGAACTCGTCTACTTCTCCGCTCCCTCTTGCTGGATCAAGAAGACGGAGATCATCATCAAGCTGTACGTGTGCTGAACGTGGAGGTGCCGTCCGTTTGGTACTTGATCGGGACGGATCGTGATTGGATTGCGGGACGCTCGGCGATTTGGATCGCGAAGACGTTCGACTACATCAACCGCGTTTCTTAACGCTTCCCGCTTAGTGATCTACAAGGGTACGTAGATCCACTCCCCCTCTCGTAGATGCTCATCACCATGGATAGATCTTGCGTGTGTGTAGGAAATTTTTTGTTTCCCATGTAACGTTCCCCAACAAGAAAGTCTCATCGCAGTCAACTCCTTGAACTTGTCGAAAACTTCTTTGCAACAAGTCGAGCCCTATAAATGGTGACATTTACCATCAGCGTCTGTCTTCATCTCAAAGGTCCATTTGTACTCGACGACCTGCCGTCCAACGAGCAAGTCTACCAAAGTCTATACTTGGTTTTCATACATGGATCCTTTCTTGGATTTCATGGCCTCTAACCATTTGCTAGAATCCGGGCCCATCATTGCTTCTCCATAGCTCGTAGGTTCATCGTTGTCCAACAACATGACCTCCAAGACAGGGTTGTCGTACTACTCAGGAGCAGTACGCGTCCTTGTCGACCTACGAGGTTCGATAGTAACTTGATCTGAAGCTTCATGATCATCATCATTAACTTTCTCTTCAACTGACGTAGGTTCCACAGAAACATATTTTTGCGTTGCGCTACTCTCTGGTTGAACAAAGGTTCAACAACCTCATCAAGTTCTATCTTCCTCCCACTCAATTCTTTTGAGAGAAACTCTTTCTCGAGAAAGGATCTGTTTTTAGCAACAAACACTTTGCACTCGGATCTGAGATAGAAGGTATACCCAACTGTTCTTAGGGTATTCTATGAAGATGCATTTGTCCGCTTTGGGTTCGAGCTCATTAGGTGAAAACCTTTTTCACATAAGTGTCGCAGCCCCAAACATTAAGAAATGACAGCTTAGGTTTCTGTCAAAGCATAATTCATTTGGTGTCATCTCAACGGATTTAGATGGTGTCCATTTAAAGTGAATGTAGTTGTCTCTAATGCATAACCCCAAAATTATAGTAGCAAAACGATAAGAGACATCATGGCATGCACCATATCCAATAGAGCATGACTATGACGTTCGGACACACCATCACACTATGGTGTTCCAGGTGGCGTGAGTTGTGAAACAACTTTCACATTGTCTAAAGTTGTATTCCAAACTTGTAACTCACATATTCACCTCCACGATCATATCGCAGACATTTTTATCTTCTTGTCATGATGATCTTAAACTTCACTCTGAATTTGCTTGAACCTTTCAAACGATTCATACTTGTGTTTCATTAAGTAAATATACACTATATCTACTCAAATCATCAGTGAAGGTAAGAAAATAACGATATCCACCGCACGCTACAAGACTCATTGGATTGCATACATCAACATGTATCATTTCCAATAAATCACTTGCCCACTCCATCAATCTGGAAAACGGGGTCCTTAGTCATCTTGCCCAAGAGGCATGGTTCGCATGTCTCAACCGATTCGAAATCGAATGAGCCCAAAGATCCATTAGCATGGAATTTCTTCATGTGCTTTATACCAATATGACATTTAGCAGCAGTGCCACAAGTATGTGGTACTATCATTATTAACTTTGTATCTTTTGGCATCAATGTTATGAATGTGTGTATTACTACGCTCAAGATTCAACAAACCATTCTCACTGGGTGCATGACCATTGAAGGTATTATTCATGTAAATAGAATAACCATTATTCTCTAACTTAAATGAATAACCGTGTTGCAATAAACACGATCTAATCACATTCATGCTCAACGCAAAGCACCAAATAACATTTATTTAGGTTCGTCACTAATCCTGAAGATAGAGAGAGCGTGCGATGTTGATCACATCAACCTTGGAAACATTTCCAACACACATCGTCACCTCACCCTTTAGCTAGTTCTCCGTTTATTCCGTAGCTTCTATTTCGAGTTACTAACATTTAGCAACCGAACCGGTATCCTATACCCAGGTACTACTAGGAGTACTAGCAAGGTACACATCAATAACACGTATATCAAAATATACTTCTATCGACATTGCCAGCCTTCTTATCTACCAAGTATCTAGGGTTGTTCCGCTTCAGCGACCGCTCTCCTCATAATAGAAGCACTTAGTCTCGGGTTTGGGTTCAACTTTAGGTTGCTTCACTGGAGCAGCAACTGACTTGCCATCCATGAAGTTTCCCTCCTTGCCCTTGTCCTTCTCGAAACTAGTGGTTTTCCTAACCATCAACACTTGATGCTCCTTCTTGATTTCTACCTTCGCGGTGTCAAACATCGCGAACAGCTCAGGGATCATTATTTATATCCCTGGCATTTTATAGTTCATCACCAAGTTCTAGTAGCTTAGTGATAGTGACTTGGAGAATTATATCAATCACTATCTTATCTGGAAGATCAACTCCCACTCGATTCAAGAGATTGTAGCACCCAGACAACCTGAGCACATGCTCAACGATTGAGCTATTCTCCTTCATCTTGCAGGCAAAGAATCTTGTTGGAGATCTCATATCTCACAACATGGGCACGAGCTTGAGATCCCAATTTCAGCTCTTAGAACATATCATATGTTCCGTGACGTTCAAAACGTTTCGGAGCCTCAATTCTAAGCCGTAATGCATGACGCACTAAACTATCAAGTAGTCATCGGAACGTGCCCGTCATATGTTCACAACATCTACAGACGACGCTAGAGGGGGTGGCGCACCGAGCGGTGCATTAAGGACATAAGCCTTCTGTGCAGCAATGAGGACAATCCTCAGATCACGGACCCAGTCCACAATATTGCTACCATCATCTTTCAACTCTATTTCTTTAGGAAAATATAAAAAATCAAGGGAGCTACAGCGTGAGCTAGTAATCTACAACATAATTTGCAAAGACACTACTGACCATGTTCATGATAATGAGTTCAATTAATCATATTACTTAAGAACTCCCACTCAAATTGACATCCCTCCAGTCATTCGAGTGATACATGATCCAAATTCACCAACTCAAGTCCGATCATCACGTGAGTTGAGGTGGTTTCAATGGTGAACATCATCATGTTGATCGTATCTACTATATGACTCATGTTCAACCTTTCGGTCTCTTGTGTTCCAAGGCCTTGTCTGTACATGGTAGGCTCGTCAAGTTTAACCCGAGTGTTCTGCATGTGCAACACTAGCTTGAACCCGTTGTATGTGAACGTAGAGTCTATCACACCTGATCATCACGTGGTGTCTCGACACGACGAACTTTCGCAACGGTGCACACTCGGGGAGAACACAATTTATCTTGAAATTAAGTGAGGGATCACCTTATAATGCTATCGTCGTCCTAAGCAAAACAAGGTGCATAAAAGGATTAACATCACATGCAAATCATAAGTGACATGATATGGCCATGAACTTGTGTTTTTGATCTCCATCTTGAAAGCACCGACATGATCTCCATCGTCACCGGCATGACACCATGATCTCCATCAACGTGTCGCCATCGTGGTTGTCGCGCCCACCATGCTTCTACTACTATTGCTACCATTTAGCGATAAAGTAAAGCATTACATAGCGCTTAATGATTGACACGCAGGTCATACAATAATTAAAGACAACCCTATGGCTCCTGCCGGTTGCCGTACTCATCGACATGCAAGTCGTGATATTCTATACAACACATGATCATCTCATACATCACATATATCTCATCATGTAATTGGCCATATCACATCACAACATACCCTGCAAAAACAAGTTAGACGTCCTCTAATTGTTGTTGCATCTTTTACGTGGCTGCTACGGGTATCTAGCAAGAACAATTCTCACCTACGCATAAACTACAACGGTGATACATAAGTTGTTTTTCACCCTTCTTAAGGACCGCCTTAGTCGAATCCGACCCAACTAAAGTAGGAGAAACAGACACCTGCCAGCCATCTTTGTGCAACGAGGTTACACGTCAGTCGATGGAATCGGTCTCTCGTAAGCGTACGAGTAAGGTTGGTCCGGGATGCTTCATCCCACAATACCGCTGAACCAAAACACGACCAAGGGAGGAAGCAATCTAAGCATCAATGCCCACAAACTCTTTGTGTTCTACTCGAGATCTCATCTACACATAGACCTAGCTCATGATGCCACTATTGGGGAACGTTGCATGGTAAACAAAAATTTTCCTACGCACACGCAAGATCTATCCATGGCGATGAGCATCTATGAGAGGTAGAGTGGATCTACATACCCTTGTAGATCGCTAAGCGGAAGCGTTAAGAAACGCGGTTGGTGTAGTCGAACGTCTTCGCGATCCAAATCGCCGATTGTCCCGTGATCTCATCACGATCCGTCCCGCGATCCAATCACGATCCGTCTCGTGAACTCATCACGATCCGTCCCACGATCTCATCACGATCCGTCTCGCAATCTTGATCATGGTCCTTCCGATCTAGTGCCGAACGGATGGCACCTCCGCGTTCAGCACACGTACAGCTCGATGACGATCTCCGCCTTCTTGATCCAGCAAGAGGGAGTGGAGAGGTAGACGAGTTCTCCGGTAGCGTGACGGAGTTGCGGAGATGGTGGTGGAGCAATTCCAGCAGGGCTTCGCCTAAGCACCGCTGAAATCGATCTAGAGGAGAAACTATGAAGTAGAGGAGATGCAGCACGTGGCCTAGGATTTCTTGATGTGTTCCAAGTGCTAGCCCCGCCCCTTTTATTTATATGCTGAGCCTTGGGGTCGAAACTTGGAGAAAAATCCTCCTCAAGGTCGGTTTGCCCGCAAGGCAAGAGTCCTTCTCGGACTCCAGGACCAGACGCCAAGGTCCTCGGCGTCTGGCCCCAGACGCCAGGGTCCGTGGCGTATGGCCCCTGGCCTTCGCAAAACATCTTATGCACCTTCCTAAAGCCTCATGGGCTTTACCCCTTGGCCCAATTAAAGTGTCCTTGTACCCCGAACATTTCGGGAAACATCCGAAACTATTTCCTGTGAATTCCGGAACCCTTTGGGAGAGCAAACACTATTATCCCATATATGATTCTTTACCTCCGGACCATTCCGGAGCTCCTCGTGACGTCCGGGATCTCATCCGGGACTTCGATCAACCTTCCCTCACCACCATACATAACTCTATACTACCGAAACGTCACCGAACCTTAAGTGTGCAGACCCTACGGGTTCGAGAACTATGTAGACATGCCCGAGACACCTCTACGGTCAGTAACCAATAGCGGGACCTGGATGCCCATATTGGTTCCTACATATTCTACGAAGATCTTTATCGGTCGAACCTCTATGTCAAGGATTCAGTTAATCCCGTATGATGTTCCCTTTGTTCTTCGGTATGTTACTTGCCCGAGATTCGATCGTCGGTATCTCCATACCTAGTTCAACCTTGTTACTGGCAAGTCTCTTTACTCGTTCCGTAATACAAGATCCCGTGGCTAACACTTTAGTCACATTGCTTGCAAGGCTTGTTGTGATGTTGTATTAGCGAGTGGGCCCTGAGACACCTCTCTGTCACATAGAGTAACAGATCCCAGTCTTGATCCATGCCAACCCAATAGACACCCTCGGAGATACCTGTAGAGCACCTTTATAGTCACCTAGTTACGTTGTGACGTTTGATACACACAAAGTACTCCTCTGGTGTCAGTGAGTTGCATGATCTCATGGTCATAGGAACATATACTTGACATGCAGAAAATAGTAGCAATAAACTGACACGATCATATGCTACGTTTGTAGTTTGGGTCTTGTCCATCACATCATTCTCCTAATGATGTGATCCCGTTACCAAATGACATCTCATGTCCATGACTAGGAAACAATAGCCAGCTTTGATCAACGAGCTAGTCTATTAGAGGCATACTAGGGACATGGTGTTGTCTATGTATGCACACATGTATCTGAGTTCCCGATCAACACAATTATAGCATGGATAATAAACGATTATCATGAACAAGGAAATATGAGAATAACCAATTTATTATTGCCTCTAGGCATATTTCCAACAGGTATATGGTCGACCGTATCCTCCTCCTGATCACACGGGTAACATGGTGATGTTTGACCTTGTTGCCCATGTCAAACATTTCTATCCGAAGTCCACAGTCGATATTGCACAACAAGCCACATAAAGATCTTGCAAGCGAGAGGGACCCAATATTTCCATATGGCCGAGAATGACTGAAATCTTACCCTACCTACACATAGCATCTTATAGGCTGAAGATGTCGTGTACATGCCAGCGGCATTCCAAATAGGTCTATCCTCTGTCTTTGGGTCTAGATGCACTTCCATGAGAACATCCCAGACATGAACGAACTGAGCTAGACCCTCAGTGCAAAGCCCACCGATGATATCGCTGGAACAAGCATGTAGACACTGAGCATCCATGACCAATCTCCTTTTGACAACTTACGTTCTGACCAGATCCACCACGATGGGCGCTATTTCTTTAATTGTTGCACCATTGATCCATATGTCCTTCCAAAACAAAACATGTGTGCCCGCTCCGATGTGCCATTTGACCAGGCTCCCGAAAGCTTGTGAGAGATGTTTATCTACGGTCAAGTTGAGCCCTTGCCAAGGCCTAGTGTAATCCGTTCTCCGAAGCCATTCCCAACGTAACCTGAGAGCAATCCCATGTTTGAACAGGTCGATGAATCCCAGCCCACCTACTTCTTTCGGACGACAGTCCTGTTTCCAAGATGCCACACACTTGCCCCATGCACCTCCTCTGTCCTAGCCCAAAAGAAAGTATGACATCCCTTGTTTTCCCGGGCTAGAGCCTACTTTGGGAGCCTCAACAATCATCAGACGGTGAGTAGCACCCACTGGGGGAGTCCGGGACTAAGGGGTCCTCGGGGCGCCAGCCTATCTCCTATGGGTCGGACAGGTGGGCCGCTCTATGGCCATCGCATGGAGGCCAGACTATAAGTCAACCTCGTATTCGGGAAGGAAACATTCGGTGCGTTGGTGTGTCCTTCAAGTCAACATGGAAAGATCGGCGCATTCATCCCTTGATGGAAACCGACTATATGTAACCCTAGGAACCCCTGGTGTCTATATAAACCAAAGGGTTTAGTCCGTAGAGGGGACAAAACCATTATTCCAACTCATCTAGGGTTTAGTTCCTTTGATCTCGTGGTAGATCGACTCTGTAATTGTCATACACACATCAATATAATCAAGCAGGATGTAGGGTTTTACCTCTTTCAGAGGGCCCAAACCTAGGTAAACATTGTCTCCCTGTTTCCTGTTCCCCATTGATCCAAGATCCACAGCTCGGGACCCCCCACCCGAGATCTGCCGGTTTTGACACAGACATTGGTGCTTTCATTAAGAGTTCCGCTGTTGGGTCGCCAAAAAGGTTTGATCGCTCGCTTGGTCATCAACGTTGACATCCCCACCAGGGACATCTCCGTCCCTAACCAGCTCTTTGTGTCCGGCAATATCGTTCTACGCACCGATACGGCCGGTCGTCTCGACCGGATCAGCAGCTTCGTCCTTGGATAGGGCACAACTCTAGGGGGCATACACGAAACGACGTCCCACAGAGTGCCAATACAAGTAGCTCGGGTCATAGGAATAATAACAAAAGAAAGGCTTGTTGCTCCGACCCATGCCCACAAGCGAGCCTCATCCTTGATTGTGCAAGCAAGGTCGTTGTTCGACGGCCGAAGGTTGTCGAAGATAACATTGTTATCGTGTTTCCAGAGGGACCATCCGACAAGAGCGATGATGGAGTTAGCTCCTTTATGTAGGCTCATTCGTGGCGGGGCAATGTACATTGCTAATTAGTTGAGATGCAAATACAAATAAAATATTGCTGAAAGTTCAAATATATGTTGCTAAAATGGAAAGAGTTATGTTTTTTCAAGATTGTTGTCGTCGTTTTCTCATGGGGGGTCTCGCGAGACGCCAGATGCCATAGGTAGGCTTATCGAGGTGAGGGCAAGGCTGACGTGGATGATCCGGGACGGGTATGCGAATAGCACGCATTGGTTTACCCAGGTTCGGGGCTCTCCGGAGAGATAATACCCCTACTCCTGCATATTTGTATAACTGTGGTATATCTGATACATGGTTGCTCCTGGAGCTGTTTGGGGAGGAGAGCCATAAGGCTTCTTGCCTCATACGTGAGTGTGAGAGTGAGGATGAGAGAATGTGAGGGAAGCTAGCCCCCTCTATGTGGTGGGCATGAGGCCTTTATATAGGCATGAGTGGGTAGCTTGGGATGTAAGCTACAGTGGGTAGCTTACATTCCAAGCAGCTTGAGGAGCTTACAAGTCAAGCCACATGTAGCTTGTGGACTAAGCTATGTCTGTCCCCTGGTGTATTTTATAAGTCAGTGTCCAGGGGACAGGTTACACTATAGATAGTACTGCATGACGTGCGTACAATGCGCTACTGCTCACCAATAGCATACCGCCACGGGATACGACCGTCTGGTCCGCGCGTGTCCATTGGGACGTCGGGAGCTGACTTCGTCAGGCCGCAGCCGGCCATGAGGAGCCGGACAGGAGGAGCCGGCCAGGAGAAGCCGGCCAGTAGGAGCCGGCCAGGAGGAGCCGGCCAGTAGGAGCCGGCTAGGAGGAGCCGGCCAGGAGTAGCCACTCGGGAGGAGCCAGCCGAGAGTAGCCGGCCGGGAGGAGCCAACCGGGAAGAGCCAGCCGGGAGGAGCCGGCCGGGAGGAGCCAGCCGGGAAGAGCCAGCCGGGAGTAGCCAGCCGGGAGTAGCCAGTCGGGAAGAGCCGACCGGGAGTAGCCAGCCGGGAGGAGCCGGCCGGGAGTAGCTAGCCGGGAGGAGCCAGTCGGGTGTAGCCAGACGGGAGTAGCCGGCCGGGAAGAGCCGGCCGGGTGTAGCCAGCCGGGTGTAGCCAGCCGGGAGTAGCCAGCCGGGAGGAGCCAGCCGGGCCGTAGCTTTGTCTTTGTTTTTTCGTATGTCTTGTTGGTTCGTTGGGCTTGGCATACGGGGGGTGATCCTTCGGTGTTTTGAAATGTTGAGTCGTCTCCTTGAACCTACCCGGGTAGTCCCCCGACAATTGTACACCATATACGTATGGGAGGTAATCTCACCATTAAAAAAATGAGTTGAATCAACACCATGACCATGAGCTTGAGAGAGGAGCTGTGAAGAATTGTGGATGGATAACGGGCGTTGACTCGCGAAAGGATAGAGATGCGTTGGGTGAAGCTGGATATTTCTAAAAAAGGATGGGATGGGACAAGGCGAACACAAGACCGTTTGATTCGCATATAATTGGACGGCTGTGCACTGGACCGGCCGGTTGGATCAGCTGGTTGAACAGAAGCTTTTCCTACAAACTAGTATTGGTTGGCAACTTGAAATATCTCTTTTCTATATTACTCCCTTCGTTCCATAATAAATGTTGTTGTTTTAGTTTAGTTCAAATTTAAACTAAAAGCACGACACTTATTAACGGAGGAAGTACTTGCTAGCAAATACGTAAGAAATTGTGTAGAAATACTACTAGCTGCTCATGCCGTTGTTATTTGTTTGGTTTTCTACATGTATAGACACGTGTCAATAGGCACAGTAACCACAGTTAGAGAACTAAAATGGCAGCCTAGCCTAGCTACGCGGCCGACACGCACGTCGGAACTGCATGCGCGCACCGGCCGTCACGTACCGACTCCCCCTCCGGCCGGCTTGTTCTGCTGACGAGGCGACGTCTTGATGGGCGTGTAGGCCGGAGATGGCATCGGAGCGCGCACCACTGTGTCCTCTACCTCGTCGTCCCCCTCCGAGGTCGGGTCATTCCTCCGGTCGTACCGCTGCACCACGAGCACCGACGCCGTCGCCGAGAACTCTGTTGTCGCCAGGTAGCTCCCCACGGGTCCAAGCTCCGGGCAGTCGGTCTTCTCCATCAGGGGTACCGTTTGCGCCGACCGCCCGGTCACCACCAGATTCTTCCCCCTCCCAAATGCCTTGATGGCCGCCGCCACCTCCAGCCTCTCCCGCGCCACCACCTCCTCGTAGCTCACCGACGCGCTGGGGACGACGTGCTTCTGTATGGCCTCCTCGTCGACGTCGTCGAGCTCCTCGTCACCGGCGCTGCACGGTTTGACCGCCGCCGCAGCAGCAGCCGCGCTGAAGCGTACCACGGTGAGCACGATGCCGGGGTGCTCGGCCATACGGGCGGCGTAGGCCAGTGCCTCGCGGTCGTCGGGCCCGCCGAAGAAGAGTAGGAGCACGGTGTAGGAGACGTCGGGCGCCGACACCTGCGCCATGCCGCCGAGCGCCCGGTCCACGAGGATCGCCACCGTGCACGGCGCCTTCCGGAGCACCCGCACGTTCGCGTGGTGGTATGCCCGATCCACGCACGCCTCAATCGTCCCGTTGTGGCAGAGTATCTTGTGGAACGGGAGCACGATGACGGCGGCGCGTTTTTCCACCGCGGAGTTGACGATGTCCTCGTGGATGGTGGCCAGGTCGGAGATGGCCGTCATCGGCTTCACCGTCACGGCGCTCAGCCTCTGGAACGCCTCGAACGCCACCTGCACCTCCTCACCGCCCACGTCCTTCCGCCCGAGCCTGCCCGAGAACGGCAAGCCGTTGCGGCGCGCGCGCTGCACCATGGAGATCGCGGACGACCGCTCCGAGAGCTCCACCAGGTGCATGGCGTACATGGTGAGCTTGCTCCGCCGCGTGCCACGCGACGCCTCCACCAGGTTGATCAGCGTCGGGATGCCCCGGCTGGCGTGGAAGCACGCGAGCACCCGCAGCTCGCTGTCGGCATCGGCTTCATCGCGCTCCATGGTGCGGTGCGTGTAGGACGCTTGCCGCCGGGCCGGCTTGTACACGGCGGTGACGGCCGGCGTCGTCAGGAAGGTTGTGACGAGCGCCATGAGCACGAGGATGGCAAATGCCTCCTCGTTGAGAACCTTGCGGTCGCGGCCGATGTTGAGCACGATGAGCTCCACGAGCCCCTTGGTATTCATCATCAGCCCCAGCGCCACCGCCTCGCGTACCGGCACCCGCATCAGCAGCGACGTGAGCACTGTGCCGCCGATCTTGCCGACGCACGCCGTCATGATAACGAGCACGAGGAGCCCCCACGACTTGGCGCCGGTGATGGTGGCCACGTTCGTCTTGAGCCCGCTGGAGACGAAGTAGAGCGGCAGGAATAGCGACGACACCATGTCCTCGATCTTCTCGGTGAGAGCGCCGGCGAAGGCGCCTTCCTTGGGGACCAGCACGCCGATGACGAACGCGCCGAACAGCGCGTGGATACCGATGGTGTCGGTGGCGAATCCGGCGGCAAGGACGATGGCCATGGCGCTGCAGACGAACGACTCCTTGACCGGCTCGCCTTCGGGGGACCGGCGCGCCATGTACAGGAGCAGGGGCCTAACGAGCAGGGTGGCGAGGCCGACGAAGGCGGCGCCGGAGAGGAGCACGTAGATCGACACGAACGGCGAGCCGTTGCCCGAGAGCGCGATGGCGAGCGCGAGCAGTATCCACGCTGTGATGTCGTTCACGGCGGCCGCCGACATGGCCATGCGGCCGATCTCGGTGGTGAGCAGCTTGAGCTCGGCGAGGATGCGGGCGAGCACGGGGAAGGCCGTGATGGAGAGCGCGACGCCCATGAAGACGATGAACGGGCCGCGCGGGGCGTCGGGCGCGATGGCGGCGCGGAGCACGAGGGAGGAGCCGACGCCGAGCGCGAAGGGGAGGGACATGCCGGCCACGGCGATGGCCAGGGCGCGTCGGCCGGTGCGACGGAGCGACGCTGGGTCCAGCTCCAGGCCGACGAGGAAGAGGAAGAAGAGCAGGCCGATGGCTGCCAGCGTGTCGAGCACCATGAGGCTCTCCCTGGGGAAGACGTTGTGGAGGAAGACCTTGCTCCGGCCGAGCGCCGACGGCCCAAGGAGGACGCCGCCCTGCATTTCGCCACCAGTAGCAGTAACATTAACATGAGCTTGCATTGCTATAAGCGGAGATAGATGATCATGATGTAGAAGTTTTGATCAAGTGATTTGACCGATTTGACCATGCTTGAGCATGAAAATCTACTTTGATTCCCTAGGTGACATGGACTGATTCCCGATTAATTTGGACATCACGAGTACCATACCAACTAATCCCTCCATAAATATAAGACGTTTTAAAAACTTATATGATCAGTCTAAAACGTCTTATAATTGTGAATAGAGGATGTACAAAGGAACAAATGCACGAAAACACCAGTCGCATTGCAATTAGACGGTGGTGTCATCTGAAAATCAAACTTTTGTGTGCATCTTTTGAAACAACACTAATTAAGTTGACTTTAAGCAAAAGTATAAACTTTTTTTTGGCTCCTACAATCATATCTTGATAATAAAATAGATCCCAATGTTTCTACAAATAAATGAGGAAAAAATAATACCCAAGAACTATTTTTTTTCTTCATCATATGACTGAAATACAAGTATTTTAAGCCAATTTTGCAAGAATACACTTCACCCAACAATCTACGTTAAAGAATATAGTTTTTGGAAACTGAGGTAATAATTTGTGTTTCAAAAACAGTTCGATGAATAAAGAGATAGTATAACCAAATATTTTAGGAGAGGAGGGGCCGGACTTTTCGTGTCCGAAATACACACGGACTTCTTGTACTCCTCCGATCAGAGAGAGTAGTATATTTTTCCAGGAATACTACTCGTTTTATATGTATTTTTCTGTCTTGCTATGAATAAGCTTTAGTTCGTACTCCCTCCATCTTAAGTAAGTGACTTAACTTTATAGTAACATCAGTACAAGATTAGTATAAAGTTGAATCACTTATTTTGAGACAGGAAGTATTTACCTATTTTTTTTCCAGGAATACTATTGTTTTGTATGCATTTTTCTGTCTTTCTATGAATAAACTTTAATTTTACCTTAATTTTCTTTCTCAAAATTTGAAAATAGTTACAAGTATAGAATTTTGCTTTGGTACCCCCCTACCTCATTTTAAAAAGTTTGCGGATTTCGATTCAAATTAAAGATGGAGATTAAAAATACCCCTTCAATCAAAAAGGAAAATATAGTCTTTTGTACCAAATTAATCTATTCAATATGATTGATCAGTAGGTTATTATAGCGATAGCCATTTTAAGTAACTTTAAGATCCGTTCAAATTTTTAAGAGGGGTTTGTACCAAAACAAAACTCACAAGTATAAACTTCTACTCACATATAGTATTTCTCAAAATCCTTATTTTAAAACTGATTTACTTCTTAGTACTTCCTCTGTTTCATAATAAGTATCGTGGTTTAAGTTAAAATTAAAGACGGAGGGAATAATTAGTGTATTTGGCTTCACTAATTACAATACTAATTATGTCAGCGTGTGAAGCACTACTCCGAACTCAATTACTGGTTATGATAGTATAATATATTATCCACATTCTAGAATTAGGTAAAGACAAAAGTAGAAGATGCTAATTATGGGAAGGGGAGTTCATTCTAGCTATAAACCCGGGTATATTCTGTCCGAGGAAAAGCTTGACCACTTTGAATATCCCCCAAAAAGATCATCTTAATCATACTCATATCGCTGCTGAAATAACATACTCATAATACAATGTATCACAATGAAATTAACAGTGATCGGATAGATGGGCACACTCTATTTTTACACTTGGAAAGCATACAAGTGAAGTTTGTTTCGAATTTCTACAAACAGATGGAAAGGGGAACACAACTGTGCAAAGCGTTCCTTCACAATTACTGTTCGAAGTGTTACTCAGAAGATCAGTATAATTACTTAATTTAGTACCTATTGATCCTCGGACAAGCAAGATTTGATGGATGAATTACTGCAAATGATCATCAATTCAAGCTATCTAACATCAAGCTTGTCCTTAAAAAAATGCTTTCTTAACCAAATTATGGAAATGTTCATGGACTAATTAGATCGTGCAAAGACAAAAATGAGGGGCGAAATGTGAACGAGATGACATTGTGATTCATTAAGCGCGCAGAACAACATAACTCAACGACGGTGAACGAGGGACCATGAGGAATGAACTTACGATGATCTCGGCTATGACGCGAGGCTGGCGGAGCGGGCGGAGGGCAAAGGCGAGGCCGCGGGTGACGGCGAGGACAAGGCAGATCTGCACGATGAGGAGCGGCAGCGAGAAGTGCAGCGGGTTGTCCCCCTGCCACACCCCCTCGGACGTCGCCTTCAGCGGCCGGTAGGGTTGCACGTCATCGTTCGCCCCGCCGTGGCCGCCCGGCGCCACTCCCGGCAACCTCATCTCGTCACGCACTCACGCACGGTGGCGCCGCGCGCGGCTCTGGCTGCCGTCTGACCGGAGACGTGCACGCATGCACCCGCGTGGTGGTGGCCTTAGGCTAGTTCGCGGCCAGGCGGCATGCGTTCGATCATGAATCAACGGTCACCAGTGCATGCATGCATGTCAAGAAGCTGGGAGAGCTAGACCAAGATCCTCGGAGGAACAAGTGGAGACGGGGAGATTAAACCAGTGTTAACCTCACACCACACGTGTGTTGAGTCTGTGTGTGGCTGTGTCACCAAGTCTTCAACCGTCTCTCTCTCACACACACGAAAGAGTTGAGCTTGGACAAATATAGCCGGTGAGGTGAGGGGATCGATGGAGGTCTTGACTCTTGAGATAGTTATTTTTCTAGCTTGGGTCCACCTGTAAGTGTGTGTGAGAGAGGGGGTGAGAGAAAGGGGGTTTCAAACAAAAAAGATTTGAGTGGACCGACCAGTAAGTGACACATGAAAACAGGGGTAAAAAAGTCAAATAAATGACCAGATACCGGTCAAACAACTTTGATTGGACGGAAAAGGCACAAACGAGCATTTCTATAAGTGCAAAATTGAACATGCTCGAAAAACAAGGTAAATGTGGATAGCGGGTTCGAGTTAGTGACACAAATGTAAATGCCCCTATTTGAATAGATTCGCCAGATTGCTGAAAGTTGGTTCCTTTACTCGAAAGAGGAAAAAAATTCCTGATTATGGTAGTATTAAATTTTTCCTTAAGTCTATAAAGATGAATTGTGTTCCCAACGAGTCCAATATTGATACCGAATCTGCTTTACAAATCTTGAAAGACTTCTCTGGGTTTTTGTAGTTACCCAATGAGGACTATCTTAAGCATACCAGAAAGTCTACAACAATCTGCATGGTAGAAGCAATAACAGAAAAATACACCATGTGTCCCAACTGGAAGGAAGCCTAATTTCAAAAGAAAGCAAAAGAAGAACCTAAAGTGCTCCGTCCTAAACATGAAAAGAGTGTAAAAGTTGAACGGTATGGGATCCTACCTCATGTTTATATTGTGACAGAGCTTGCTACACCTATGTCAGTAGTAAACAAAGAAGTTCACCAGGATCAAGAATTACCGATTATTTGAAAGGTTGCAATGAAGGTAAAGATACATGTAAACAAATATTGTCATGTTCATTCGGTGACAAGTCTTATTTTGGGTTGTCTGATCCTAGTTCACCTGTCAATATTATTCCTTTTAGTCTTTATGCAAAAATATACAATGATATTTCACCACACATTCTTGAACCAACTGACGTGTCTATTAAGTTTGCAGACAAGACTGATAGGGAGCTTTGCTGCGCCGTTGTTGTTGTTGGATTTCTTAAAAAAATTACTCGTATTCTTTCAAAATATAAGATGTAATACATTTTTGAAAAACCAAACCTTTTAAGTTTGACTAATTTTGTCGAGAAATATATCAAAATATATAATATCAAATATGTATGACTAGATTCATCATGGAATGAATTTTCATATATTTTTATTTATTATTGTGGATTTTGATATTTCTTGCTTTCAACTTGGTCAAAGTTTAGAAATTTTGACTTTCCAAAATACTAATACCGTTTATATTTTGGAACTGATGGAATATTTACTTTGATGGGTGGGAGAGCTAATGGAGTGTGTTTTGTTTTTATTTATAATGTGGTGATTTGGTGGCCTTTCGTGGTGTGGTTCTATGTTATCCGCTAACTAACCTACATTTATGTGGGGAAATTTCTATGTCGGCAGCTACATGTACTATATTGATTCTACAATATCACATTGTGGCGTTTGTTTTCTCTAGGTGGTGGGAGGGTGCGCATAATTGATATATTTTATAGGCTGGTTGCTGCACATTAATTTGAAAAATTATTGGTCTGGTCAAAACTGTAAACTAAATCCAAAATTAAATAGTTCAGTTAATTGGAAGAACTTCAAAATTACCGAACATAATGAGTTAAAAAATTGAATGGGAGATCTTCTTGAGAAATTGTTGAATTGGTAAAAATTGGGTGGCCTAATTCTAAACGAAGATCTCAATTAATTATGAGACATTAAAAATTAAGAAGTATGGTGTATAGTATAAAAGAATTGCATAAGAGAGCTTTTAGAAATTGTTGACCATGTCAAAATCAAATGACCCTATTTCAATCGAATACCTCAATTGAATGTTAGCTCTTTAAAACTAGGAGTATATTGTTATAGAGGATGTCAATATTATTATTGGTTCGCTTATCTACGCTATTGCCACCTTTGTCCTAATGATTTCTGAACACAAAGACCATCCTATTGTCTTTTGAACTTATTTTCTGAATGTTGTTGGGACATATATAAACAAGAAGACAATATCCATGAAATGGGGGAGAAGACATGGTCAAATTTCCTTTCTCAACCATAATGAACAAACCTTATCAAAGTGATTCCCAAGACGAGGAAGAACTAAATGTAACTCCTGCTTAAATTCATTTACGGACTTCAGAAGATGAAGTTGAAAGGGCATTGGTAAAGCTTGAGTCCTTATTTGAAGATGAAGAGAAGGAGGAATTTGAGAGGATCATGGATGCAACCCCTATGGTTAGTCCACGCGTGAATAAATTTTACAAAGTTCTTGAAATAGAAGGGGGCGAATAATTATCACCTCTTATTCTCAAATCATGGCCTAAAGGGTTAAGATACAAATTTATGGATAAGACTGAAAAATTCAATGTTATTATTAATGTTGACCTTTCAGGAAGAGAGAAAGAGCAATTGTTGTCAATGTTATCAAGACACCATAATGCTTTTGGATACTTGACGAATGATGTAAGAGGGATATACCCATACATCTATTAAGATGCTATTTCTATAAAAGAAGGAGCCAAGCCAGTAATTGAGAGCCAAAGAAGATTGCACCCTTACTCCAAAAATGTGGTAAGAGTGGAGGTAATTAGTGTCCTTGATGTTGGAGTCATTATCCAATATCTGATAGCAAATGGGTTAGTCAAATTCATTGTATCCCTAAAAAGGAGGATTTTCTATGGTTACTAACGAAACTAATAGCCTAGTCCCTACTAGGGCCGTTACTGGATAAGGTATGCGTGTTGATTTTAGAAACTAAATAAATTGACTCGGAAGGATGAGTACCCATTGCCATTCATAAATGAGATACTAAAGAGACTGACCAACAATTCTTATTTTTACTATCTCAATAGATATCATGGATTCTCTCAAATACCCATTCGATCGGAAGATCAAGAAAAGGCCACCTTCACTTGGCCATCTTCACCACCACGTGCAAGGGGACGTTGATACGTCTCCAACGTATCGATAATTTATGAAGTATTCATGCCATATTTACCCATGTTTACAAAATTTTATATGTTTTTATGAACTTTATATGATTTAATTGGAACTAACCCAGACTGGCGCTTTTTTCAGCAGAATTACCATGGTGTTGTTTTTGTGCTGAAAATAAAAGTTCTCGGAATCACTCGAAACTTTTTGATGATATTTCTGTAAGGAAAGAGGCCTAGGAAGATTCGAGGGAGTACCTGGGGACCCACAAGGAGGTGACAAGGCAAGTGGGCGAGCCCATCACTCTAGGGTGCGCCCTGTTGCCATATAGGCCCCCTGTGGCTCCATTTCACGTGATTCCAGCGCTGAAAAATTCTATATACACAGAAACCTCTGAAAGTTAACCAAGAACTTCCGCTCCACCACCGCAAGCCAGTGTTATGAAGTGATATCACCTGGAGCCCTGTTCCGGCACCCTGCCGAGAGGGGAATCATCGCTGGAGGTCATCTTCATCATCCCGACTGTCTCCATGACGAGGAGGGAGTAGTTGTGAAAGAGCATTATATCGACTAGAGGGGGAGTGAATAGGCAATTTTTACAAATTCATCACTAAGGAATTTCAACTTGAGGATTTTGAAATGTGATGAACAACTAGCAGCGAAATAAGTACTCAAGTGCTTGTGCAACATAGCAATATCATACTCATCGTGATGAAATACAACATGCATAGATTACAAGTAGCGTGATACAGTATAAGGAGGTGAAGAACAAGGTGACTGAATTATTTGAGATGAGGAAATTGAGAAAGTCTTCAGTCAAATTCTTCAAATAGTAACGATCAATTTCATCAACAAGTATTCGAGGAAATAGAAGGGTTGAGGAAATGGAACCAGGTAGCTCGATGAAGACAGTGATTTGATGACCCAGTTCTAACTATTGTGACAGTCGTACGTCTGGTTTGGAGCGGCCTGGTATTTAAACTAGAGGACACACAGTCCCAAGACACACGGTCCTTACCGTATTATCCTTGAGCTAAGGTCAACAGTCCTCGCCCAACACTAGCGAGAAATCTTTAGGGTAGACTTCCAAAACCCTCACAAACTGGTCACCCGACGATCCATAATTTACTGCTGGATGCTTTAGACCATGATGCCTAACCGTCAGGATGATACACGTTCTTCAAAGGTAACAAGCGTCAGTTCCACACAGGAACAATCTCTTCAGTGATGCTCAATCACTTTGGGTTTGGTGGTTTGGTTTTGGTTTTTTTTTCTCACTGATGATTTTTTCTCAAAGTACTCGGAGGATGGGTTGCTCTCAAATGACAAGTGTCATGTTCTCTCTCGGAGCAGACAACCAACTAGTGGTTGTGGGGGGCGGCTATTTATAGCCAGGATGCAACCTGACATGATAAGACATAAATGCCCTTAATGATATGACTGTTATGTGGATAAGATGACTGGGGACAGCTAGCGCTGAGCACAGCAACGGTCGGAATTTGAACTGTCAAATTCCTAATGGCTTATCATATTCCTCACTGTAGACAATTCGCACTGGCGAAATCCTAACTCTTCAGTCAGACCAATTTCTTCAGAGACCAAAAGAACATTGTCTCTGTCACTGAAGAACTTGACTGAACCGCAAGAGATTTCCAAAGGCTTCACTCGAAGGATTGGGTTGTGTTGAGGCTTTTGAGTTGAGCATTAGTTGGAAATTTTCCTTAGTATTACCTCGGCCCCCTTTCACAATATAGTGTTTCCTATGACTCAAAGAAAGGAAATGAAACTACGAAAACAAAAATCTTCACGCTTCATAGTCCTCGTTAGTATCTTCACACCGAATTCTTTAGCTTCAAAATCTTTAGGGAATACCAAAGTCTTCAGTTGAAGACATTCATTTTTAGGGGTCGATAATCTTCGAATATATCAAACTCCTCATTGACTTATAGAACTTGTGGATACTCACAAACACATTAGTTCCTTAACCTATAAGTCTTCAATACACCAAAATCACTAAGGGGCACCAGATGCACTAACAAGCTCCCTCTTTTTGGTGATTGATGACAAATAGGTTAAGTTTTCAACGGCGATAAACATATGAAGTGCAAGTATTGTGTTATGGAATTCGATTACAAGATATAGAAGAGCCCCCCCTAAAGATGTACATATTTGAGGAATTTGCTTTGGACTGAAAATGCACATGGCAGGTTAGAAATATGGAGAACTCCCCCTATATCTTGTAATTCATACACGCATTTAATATATATAACTTGAGGAATTGAAATGCATGATGAAAAATGGTTTTTTATGAAATGCAGCATGCATGCATTAAGGTGCTTGAGGAAATAAGCATGCGGGAAGCAGTTCAAAAAAGTCAAACCACCATCGAACTTAAGTTTAAAACTCGATCAACAAAAGCTTTAGAAGAGCAAGAGATGTAACTTAAACAAAAATAGCCCATATAATAGAGACCCGCTTGAAGACTAACTCAAATTTCTCCCCCTTTGTCATCGGTGACCAAAAGGGACAAAAAATGAGGACTAACGCCCCTGAAGAATTTCATCTTGAAGGTGGTGGAGGAGCGCTAGCATTGTCAGGGTCGTTTGTTGATGCAGGGCCCACAACAGTGTCGTCAATGTCCTCAACTTCATTAGTCTCGCGCGATGAAGAAAATGAGCTTGTGACCAGATGAGGAAATTGAACTTTCTTCCATTTCTTCTTTGGAGGGTAAAAACATTCGGTCCTGCTCAAATTCCATGTCCTTGAGTTCTTCAAGAGTCTTGAGGTGAGAAAGAATGGCCCATGTGCGGTCAAAGACTTCATGAAGATAATAGTGGTTCTTCCTCACAGAATTGTTCGTCATAGTCATGTCTCAAAGAAGTGAACCAAACTGACGCTTGACCCACTTGTGATTGTGATCAACCTTCTGATGAAGACTTATTAGAAGCTCACGATCGGTCATCACACGTGGGGCTGAGACCTGAGGAATATGAGCTGAGGGTTTTGCAATAGTGTCTTGGCTGGTAGTGTCATCATTGGTGGAGTAACAGGCAGGCTGACAAATTTGACCATCCAATGGACGAGTTCCTTCGTCAATGACAACATCTTTGCCTTTGCCCTCAAATGAGGAAACTTGCCTTTTGATGACTTCAAGAGGAGGCAGATAACTATGGTGATTTATAAGGTCTGCCTCATAAGCAATTGAAGACCTTGTCTTGATGAATTTCATAATCCAAGGAGCATAGGGATTCGGTTCAAATGGTGAAGTTGCAATATTCCCGAAGTCCTCATGAAGAAGTCATGGTAGTTGATAGGAATGCCATGGATGAGATTGAACAACACAATCTTCATGATACCCATAACTTCTTCTTCCTCAAAATTGTGGCCTTTGATGGGGCATAGTGTTTTCCTCAGAATCTCGAAGAGTGTCCTTGACACATAAAGCAAATCCTTCACAAGGAAGGTTGTTCGTGGAGCTTGGCCAGGCTTCAAATGCTTCATCAGCCTTTGCATCATATGATTTTGAAGTTCAGGTTCATCATAGATCATCCTTGCACCAGGGGAAGGAAGACTAACCGGAAGTTCTCTGAGCAATTCTGTGGCAGGTGTAGTGAAATGAGTGTTTTCAGACATCCAGTCTAGAACCCAAGAGTTGATGTCTTGAGGATTTCCGGAGATGTGCAGAGTAGCATAGAACTAAAGAATAATCTCTTCATTCCAATCGTAGATTTCACATCACATAGGAAGAAGGTGTGCATCATGAAGAACAACCAGCACAGGAGAGAAGCATGGAAGGGTCTCCATGTCCACATGAGGAATATGCCCGCGTTCGAAGACTTTCTCCTTATCTAACAAGACTGAAAACATAGAAGTTCATCTAAGCATGAGTCCAAAACCTCTGATGTCTGATTCTGGCTTGTCATAAGGATTTTCAGCTGTGAAGAAATGTTGCTCAGCAAAGAATCTGTCCTTATTGAATTTGACATTCTTTGAGTAAGGAATTCTTGGCTTAGGCTGAATTTGCACAACAATGGGTTTGAAGACTTCTGTTGACACAATAGCAGTTTCCTCAGCTTGAGAAATATGAGCCACAATCTCATGAGAAGATTTCAGAGCTTCCTCAAAAGGTCTGTCTTCAGCTGATGCAACTTGAAGTTCTTCATGTTTAGCCTTTTATTCACATCCAGTCACAATTTCTTCAGTCTGGGATGGGGACTGAGGAATCTGAGTGAGGGGTGTGGCCATTGGGGAATTTGGGTGTTGAGTTTCCCAATATTCATCATTTATCAATGGTGTTGTGTTGCCAATGTCCACATCTTCTTCAATTTCTTTAACTCTGACCTTTCAGTAGTGAGCTGAGGCTAAGGCGATTGTATCTGAGGAGTTGAAGCAAAGTCTTGAACTACTATTTCTTCGTCCACCTGATCTGTGGAAGCAGCAGAGTGGGTATCATCAGATTCTTCATTTGGCAAGACGTAGTCTACACCAAATGTTACAACTTCGAATGACGGCATTGATGAAAGTGGAATAACATCAATTGGCTCACTTGAGGACTTTCTCAAAGTCTTCATGCGTTTGGGTTCTGAAGACTTTGGTGGAGTTGATATTTTTCTCTTCTTGGCAGCCTCCTTCTCACTAGCCTTAGTCTTCTATGCTTCTGATGCAGAAGGAAGTGTAATTTTCTTCACCTTTGAGGACTTTCCAGTCCTAGCTGATGAGGAAGGTGGTGTAGTTTCTTTAGGTACAACTGATGTAGTTGCCCTTTCAGGTTCTTCAGGCTCAGTAGATTCTTCAGCTGTCCTTTGAGTTTCAATAGGCGCAACATTGGACGTTTCCCTGGCAGTTTCTTCAGCAGGCCGAGGAAATGATCCAGCTCGAGGAATTTGAGCTGCTGAACTTGCAGCAACGCTTGTGTTGTGGTCCTTGACACCAGCTTGAGCGGCCTTGACAAACCTCACTTTTGTGCCTTTCCATTCGGCATCATATCTCTCTTGTTCCTCATTGAGGCATTTGATATCAGATTGAACTATGATGAGCTGGTTGGGAGTCAGATTCATCACATTATTCTTCAAGAACTTCTCTTTCCTGGTTCTGCTCCTCTTGTCTTTCTGAGCTTGTTCTCTCTTCCATTTTTCCTCAGCGATAAAGTGAGTGAGGACATGGTCCACATCAAGAGGTAAGTTTAGTGAGGAAAGTGGAGTGCTGGGATCCTCATGCCATATGTCGATGAAGACCAGCATATGAAGAACAGAGGTGCCTTTAGCAATTGTAGCTCTTTGTTGTTTGTCCCTGATGAGATCTAGAAGTTCTTCATCACCATCTTCATCATCCTCAGATCCTGAGGGGAAATTCACAACAACTTGTGTGCTGTGAGGACTTGGTCGCTGAACATGCCCACCAGTTCTCTTCATCTTCAACAGAGTTGGGCTTGTTGAAGAACTTGGTCGAGCAATTGAGGTTGAAGATTTTGCCGAGGCAATTGCAAAGCCCCCAGTCCCCGAACATGTGGCAAGATGAACTGGAGTTGAGGATTTTGTTGCCGCAACAGAGGATTGTGCAACCACACTGGCCTTCGAAGAAGTTCCTTGAGGATTTTGTACCGCTGAGGAACTTTGCCTTGAGGACTTTGGCTTGTTTGTAAATTTCTTGGGCATAGACTTCTTTGCCACAGATTCTTCAACAGATGCTGCAGTTGTAGCAGCGGTAGAGTTCTCATTGAATTTCTTCACTGCCTCTTTGACAGTCCTCTAAAGCTTTCTTTGGTACTTTCTCCATTCTTCAGGAAAGTCCTCACCATGTGAAATGCTGATAGGATCAATTACTTGATTGACAGCAGGAGGGGCTCTTTTGCATGGTGGTTTTATGGCGAATTTCTTCATGTACTTCTCCATGCCATAATGATATTCTTTCCACTCACGTGCCCACCACCTCTCAATTCTTTGAATTCCGATTTTCCTCTATTCTTTTGTTTCCACTCCATGAATTGCTTCATCAGGAGTGCAGTACCCAACATATAGTTCCTCAAGAGTCTCAAGAGCAGTGTGAATTTCTCTCTTCTTTCCTCCTTTCTGAGGCTTTCATTCATCAGACATTTTCTTTTTCCGAGGAATCTGAATTCTTGAAGACTCTGAGGATGTATTCGATGTTTCTTCAAGGAATGTTACAAATGAGTTAAGTTGATGAGAACCTAGTGATTCATCAGCAGACATTTTATACATGTGAACATAGTATATAGGTGCGAAGAATTTGAAGAGGTCATGTGCGGTCTCAGAAGTTTTTCAAAATATATCAAGTTGAGGATTTTGACCATTAGATGGATTGAAGAAATTCACTAAGTATTCTTGACTTAGGTTCCAAAGTTGTGTAGATTTGAAGATCCACACAATTGAAGAATCTTGCAAAAAATCATAACTTAGAGAAACACATCAAGGGAATGAAACATGTGAGGTGTTTAAGAAGTGGATTCTTGAGGAATAAACACCTTTTGAGGATTTTGTGAGTAACATGAAGATCAAAGTAGGGCAATAAAATTAGATTTTATTTACCCCGATGAAGAACACAATGATCAGTGAAGTAAACTAGAGGAGTTCGTCAGTTTAGATCTCCGGCGCCCTAGCTTGGCAAAGGGAGACAGCTACAGCGGCGATGGAGTGAAGACTTCCGCGGCCGATGTTAGTACGACGACGACGAGGTCGAGGCAGTGAAGCTCTTCGTCTCCAGAGAGAATGAATGTAGCGGCGACGCTAGGTCTTTAGCTTGGGAGAGATGGGAGTGAGGAGTACTCGAGCTAGGAGAAGGGGAGGGGTATTTATAGTAGCAGTGAAAACAAACTGACCCAAGGATTCCAGACCAGATTTCCCCTGACCCTTGCTCTCTACATGACATGTGTCACCCACGAACTGAGTGTTGGAGATAGTGGGGGATTGTGGCTTCCAATCGTGGGAAGAGGAGTCGGTTTAAGCGGCAACTACCAAAAAATTGAAAGTGAAGATTTTAAAAGGTTCCATTCGCAAATTCTTCAGCTGACACAGACTCAGTGAAGACTTTGAACGAGTTTCAAAGTAGAATGCATATGAAGAATCTGCGAACAAACTGGGTTGAGTTTAGCATAGAAGGGAAGGGGTCCGATCACATTCACTTAGAAGAAAATCAACTTGAGAAATTAGCAATAAGTGAATGCTGTTGAGAACATTGAAAAACACCGCGTACAATGAAGAACACCGGTTGCACAATTTGAAGAATTTGAAAAGTTGAGGAATTTTAAAATCTGAAAATTTTGCAAAAAGTGACGAAAAGTCTCAACTTGAAGAATTTCAACTATGGTTGTTGGCGTGATCCACCGTATAAGAATGAAGATTTCGTACACCGCGTACAATTGTCGAAGGGTTCCGACAGTCAAATTGTTCATTAATTTCTTCACACTTAGAGGGTTATTCTTCATTGATTGAAGAAAAACGTTACTTCATGTGTTGCACATCTGATTCATAAATTTTGCATAAGGGTTAGGATGTGTGTCTTTTCAAAGACCATTCGAAGACTCTAAGATATTCAGCTCACACCGCAACTTGCAAAATCTCTTTTCATCCAAGGGCTTAGTGAAGATATCAGCCAGTTGTTCTTTTGTATCCACGTGGTCGATGGATATGTCGTCCTTGAGTACATGATCTCGAAGAAAATGATGAGGAATCTAGATGTGCTTGGTCTTGGAATGCTGAACTGGGTTGTAAGCAATCTTGATAGCGCTCTAGTTGTCGCAGTAGAGATGCACATTCTTCACCTTGATGTCGTAGTCCTTGAGGGTTTGCTTCATCCACAGTAATTGAGCGCAACAGGAGCCAACAACAATGTACTCAACTTCAGCAGTTAATAATGACACACAATTCTACTTCTTTGAGGACCAACAGACTAAGGATCGTCCAAGGAAATGACACGTGCCTGAGGTTGACTTGTGATCCACACGATCTCCAGCATAGTCAGCATCTGAGTATCTAATGAGGTGAAGATTTGATCCCTTGGTATACCATAATCCAAGGGTTGGTGTGTGAGCTAAGTATCGAAGAATATGCTTCACAACTTTATGGTGTGATTCCTTCGATGTTGCTTGGAATCGGGCACACATGCAAACATTGAGCATAATATCTGGCCTAGATGCACATAGATACAATAAAGAGCCAATCATGGAGCGATATACCTTTTGATCGAAATCTTTACCATTTTCGTCAGTGCAGAGGTGGCCTTTTGAAGGCATTGATGTTTTGGCGCCTTTGCAGTCTTGCATGTTGAATTTACTTAGAACATCCTTGAGGTATTTATCTTGAGAGATGAAGATGCCATTGTTTTGCTAACAAATTTGTATACCTAAGAATAATTTCAACTCCTCCATCACAGACATCTGATATTCTTCACTCATCATATAGGCAAATTCATCACTGTAATGTTTGTCACTACAACCAAAGATAGTATCATCTACATATATTTGGCACACAAATAATTCATTGTTATAGGATTTTGTGAAAAGAGTTGGGTTGAGTGAACTGGGTTTGAAGCCTTTCTTCCTGAGGAATTCCTTCAGAGTGTCATACCACGACCTAGGGGCCTGCTTGAGGCCATAGAGGGCCTTGTTGAGTCTGAAGACTTTGTTAGGATGCTTAGGATCTTCATAACCTGGGGGTTGAGAAAAATATACTTCTTCCTCAAGCTTACCATTGAGGATAAGATGGTTATCATAAGAAAGCAATATGCGAATGGCTTCTAGTCTAGCAACAGGTGCAAAAATTTCATCAAAGTCAATTCCCTCAACCTGTGTGTAGCCCTGAGCTACAAGACGAGCCTTATTCCTCACCACTAGGTCATTTTCATCTTGCTTGTTGCGGTAGATCCACTTGGTACCTATGATGTTATGCTTGCGAGGATCTGGCCGCTTGACAAGTTCCCAGACATTGTTGATCATGAATTGATGCAATTCCTCTTGCATAGCTTGAATCCACTCAGGCCCCATGTATGCTTCATCAACTTTGGTGTGCTCTATGATAGAGACAAAAGCAAAATGACCACAAAAATTAGACAAGCCTGAAGCTTTTGAGTGAGTGAGGGGACCTGATGCATTGATGTCGTCGAGGATTTTATCAATCTGCACTTCATTAGCCACTCTTGGATGAGCAGGTTGACGAGGCTGAGGATTTTCATCAGCACCATTTTCTTTAGGTGTAGCAACATGAATGTATTCATTGATTGGGATGACTTCTTCAATAGGTTGATGTTCTTCAGTGGGTATGATATCTTCAGTAGCCTTCAGCTTGATGGATTCCTCAGGAGACATTTCATCTAGCATAGGAGGCAGGTGCTCTCTTTGCGAGCTGTTAGTTTCATCGAGTCACACATCTACAGTTTCAACAACCTTGTTGAGATAGGTGTTGAAGACTCTGTAGGTGTGCAAGTCCTTTCTGTAACCAAGCATAAAACCTTCATGTTCTTTAGGTGCAAAATTAGAACTGTGGTGAGGATCTCTAATCCAGCATTTAGCACCGAAGACTTTGAAATAAGTCACATTGGGTTTCTTGTCAGTGATGAGTTCATATGACGTCTTCTTGAAAAATTTGTGAATATATACCATGTTGATGATGTGGAAAGCAATGTTGATTGCCTTAGGCCAGAAGCGATGAGGAGTCTTGTATTCATCAAGCATAGTACATGCCATCTCTACAAGAGTGTTGTTCTTGCACTCCACGATGCCGTTTTGCCGAGGAGTATATGGGGCACATAACTCTTGAGTAATACCAAGTTCAATAAGATATTCATCAAGGCCAGTGTTCTTAAACTTAGTCCCATTATCACTCCTGATGTGCTTGATCTTGACGCCGAAGTTAGTTGACGCCCTCGAAGAAAATCGTGTGAAGACATCCTGCACCTTAGACCTGTACAGAATAAATGCACCCAAGTGTAACGGGAATAGACATTGATACATCTCCAACGTATCTATAATTTTTTATTGTTCCATGCTATTATATTATCTGTTTTGGATGCTTTATATGCATTAATATGCTATTTTATATTATTTTTGAGACTAACCTATTAATCTTGAGCCTAGTGCTAGTTTCTGTTTTCCTTGTTTTTGAGTATTGCAGAAAAGGACTATTAAACGGAGTCCAAATGGAATAAAATATTCGCGATGATTTTTCTTGGACCATAAGACATCTACCAGACTTGAAGAGGAAGGCTAGAGACCTTCCAGGAGGTCACAAGCCACCCTGGCACGGCCAGGGGGCGCCCCTAGCTTGTGCCCCCCAGCAGGTCTCCTAACCATATTCTTCGGCCTATAAATTCCCAAATATTCCCCCAATAACAAAAAGATCCATGAAAATACTTTTCCGACGCCGCAACCTTCTGTTTCCATGAGATCCAATCTTGGAGCCTTTTCCGGTAACCTGCTAGAGAGGGATTCGATCACGGAGGGCATGTACATCAACTCCATTGCCCCTCCGATGATGTGCGAGTAGTTCACCACAGACCTTCGGGTCCATAGCTAGTAGCTAGATGGCTTCTTCTCTCTCTTTGTGCTTCAATACCATGTTCTTCATGGAGATCTATCCAATGTAATACTCTTTTGAGGTGTGTTTGTCGAGATTCGATGAATTGTGGGTTTATGATCAGCTTATCTATGAATATTATTTGGTTCTTCTATGAATTCCTATATGCATGTTTTGACATCTTTGTAAGTCTCTTCGAGTTATTGGTTTGGTTTGGCCAACTAGATTGGTAATTCTTGCAATGGGAGAAGTGCTTAGTTTTGGGTTCAATCTTGCGGCATCCTCACCCAGTGACGTAGTAGGGGTAGGGAGGCACATATTGTATTATTGCCATCAAGGGTAAAATGATGGGGTTTTCATCATATTGCTTGAGTTTATTCCTCTACATCATGTCATCTTACTTTATGCATTACTCTGTTCTTCATGAACTTAATACTCTAGATGCAGGCAGGAGTCGGTCGATGTGTGGAGTAATAGTAGTAGATGCAGAATTATTTCGGTCTACTTGACACAGACGTGATGTCGATATGCATAATCGTTGCCTTGGATATTGTCATAATTATTCGCTTTTCTACCAATTGCTCGACAGTAATCTGTTCACCCACCGTATTATTTTCCTACAAGAGAGAAGCCTCTACTGAAACCTATGCCCCCCGGGTCTACTTTCCATATTATATTTTCAGATCTATAAACCAAAAATACCAAAAATACCTTGCTGCAATTTATTTATTTTTTACTTTCCGCAACCTTTTACATCTATCTCTATCAGATCTCATCCTTGCAAATAACTGTGAAGGGATTGACAACCCCTTTATAGCGTTGGGTGCAAGAGTTTGATTGTTTGTGTAGGTGCAATCATTGGTGACTTGCTTGTTCCTCCTACCAGATTGATACCTTGGTTCTCATCAACTTAGGGAAATACTTATCTACTTTGCTGCATCACCCTTTCCTCTTCAAGGGAAAACCAACGCAAGCTGAAGAGGTAGCAAGAAGAATATCTGGCGCCGTTGCCGGGGAGGATACATCTCAAGTCAAGACAAGAACTCTCCCGTCAACTTGCCAATTTCTGGCTTCGTTGCCGGGGAGATCTACATCAAGCCTACCAAGTACCCATCAAAAACTCATCTCTTGCATCTACAGTATTTGCCATTTGCCTCTCGTTTTCCTCTCCCCCACTTCGAAAACGATTTTCAGAAAATGCAAAAAAGATTCGCCTTTTTATTTGCCTTTCTTCGGTTCTCCTTTTTGTTTGCTTGTATGCTAGATCGATTCGTTGCCACCATGTCTGAATCTGGGAAGGTTATCAGTGAAAATTTTGAGGGTATTGCTAGTACAAATCTTGAGAAATTTTTGGATCTTGCTCTCTAGATCATGAATCTAAACCTCCTCGTAATTATAAAGTTAAAACTTTTCAAGTGGGAGACAGTAATATTATTGGGAAGAGTGTTATTCAAGAGTTCTTTGATTGTACGGGAGTAATGCCTATGAATAAGAGATCTATTTTTTAGCACAAATTGTTATGAAGATGCTATTGCCATGCTCGTTGAAAAATTGGAAAGAAAATTTGTGCACATTCATCTCGCTTTGCAAGAGGTGTTTTATGAACTCCCTAGAATTAATCATCCTAAGGCTAGAAAGATTGCTACTATCATCCTTATGCATGAATCTGATTTTATCATACGAGAAGCTAGGGATTTTTTTGCTTTCTATAAAATGGATATTGAACACTCTCCGATTAAAGAAATCCTACACGATAAAGAAACCTTGTGTAGCTTTGAGTCTAGGGACTATCAATCTTACCATGATAATATTAGAAGAAGAGTTCCCTATTCCGAAATTACCCAAAGCATTCACCTTGAAACCTATGATGAATTTGGTTGGATTACTAGGGGCATTTATGTAGGATTCAGTGATGATTGGTTAGAAGAAAAAATCAGGGAACCCATTAAAAATAAGATACGCGTTTTATATAATGATATTTATGGTGTTGATCCAGATTATGAAAACGGATTGCATCACAAAGATGACAATACCTAGATCTATTGTGTTATGCCTAGCTAGGGGCATTAAACAATAGCGCTTGTTGGGAGGCAACCCAATTTTATTTTGTTTGTTTGTTTTGTGTTTTGCTTCTGTTTTTTGAGTGTTTCACATATTATTACCTCTGTCGTAATTGTGTTTTGGTTTTTTAATTAGTGTTTGATCCAAGTAAGACCTTTGGGATGGTCTATGGTGATTGTTCATTTGATCTTGCTAAAAAACAGAAACTTTTGCCCCCAGTCGAGGAATTTTATAAACCTATCAGGGCATCGAATGAGTCTGAAATTTTTACAAAATATTTATATACAAATTTCCCAGGTTGTTCTAATGTTTCAAAATATTTGGAGTTACAGAAGTATACAAAATTTTCAGATTACTACAGACTGTTCTGTTTTTCATAGATTCTGTTTTTCTTTGTGTTGTTTACCTATTTTGATGTACCTATGGGTCGTATCGGGGGGGGGGGGTATGAACCATGGAGAAGTTAGAATACAGTAGATATTACACCAATATAAATAAAGAATGAGTTCATAAAATTACCTAAAGTGGTGATTTATCTTCTTATACTAACGGATCTCACGAGTTTTCTATTGAGTTTTGAGTTGTGAAGTTTTCAAGTTTTGGGTAAAGATTTGAGGGAATATGGAATAAGGAGTGGCAAGAGCCTAAGATTGGGGATGCCCCAGTAACCCCAATCCATATTCAAGGATGCCAAAGATCCTAAGCTTGGAGATGCCCCGGAAGGCATCCCCTCTTTCGTCTTCACTCCATCGGTAAATTTACTTGAGGCTATATTTTTATTCACCACATGATACGTGTTTTGCTTGGAGCATCTTGTATGATATGAGTCTTTGCTTTTTAGTTTGCCACAATCATTCTTGATGCACACATATTTTGAGAGAGACAGGCATGGATCGTGAATTTATTAGAATACTCTATGTGCTTCACTTATATCTTTTGAGATAGGCAATTTTGCTCTAGTGCTTCACTTATATCTTTTTAGATCACGGTGGTGTTTTATTTTATAGAAACAATTGAATTCTCGTACCTCACTTATATTATTTTGAGAGTACTTAAACAACATGGTAATTGGTTTAGGTTATGAATTTAGTCCTAATATGATAGGCATCCAAGAGGGATATAATAAAAACTTCCATATTAAGTGCATTGAGTATTATGAGAAGTTTGATTCCTTGCATAAAGTTTTGAGATATAAATATGGTAATATTAAGAGTCATGTTAGGAAGTAATTGTGAATTGGTAAAAATACTTGTGTAAAGGTTTGTGATTCCTGTAGCATGCACGTGTGGTGAACCGTTATGTAAGGAAGTCGGAGCATGATTTTTTTTATTGATTGTCAGCCTTTGTGTGAGGGTCGGGAGCGCGCGATGGTTTACTCCTACGAACCTATCCCCTAGGGGCATGCGTTTAATACTTTGCTTCGATGACTAATATACTTTTGCAATAAGTATGTGAGTTCTTTATGACCAATGTGAGTCCATGGATTATACGCACTCTTACCCTTACACTTTTGCTAGCCTCTCTAGTACCGCGCAACTTTTGCTGGTGCATTAAACCCACCATATCCTTCCTCAAAACAGCCACCATACCTACCTATTATGGCATTTCCATAGCCATTCCGAGATATATTGCCATGCAACTTCCACCGTCCCGTTTATTATAACACACACACCATCATTTTCATATTTCTTTGCATGGTCGTAAGATAGCTAGCATGATGTTTTCATGGCTTGTCCGTTTTTATGTCATTTGCTATGCTAGATCATTGCATATCCCGGTACACCTCTAGAGGCATTCATATAGAGTCGTATTTTGTTCTAATTCTTGAGTTGTAAGTAAATAAAAGTGTGATGACCAACATCATTAGAGCATTGTCCCATGTGAGGAAAGGATGATGGAAGCTATGATTCCCTCACAAGTTGGGATGAGACTCCAGACTTTATGAAGAATAAAAGAGGCCAATGAAGCCCAAATAAAAAAAGTCCTTAGATGCTGACCAAAAAAAAGTTGAGAGAAAGAGAAAAGGGAGAATGCTACTATCTTTTTTCCACACTTGTGCTTCAAGGTAGCACCATGATCTTCATGATAGAGAGTCTCCTATTTTTTCACTTTCATATACTAATGGGAATTTTTCATTATATAACTTGGCTTGTATATTCCAATGATGGGCTTCCTCAAATTGCCATAGGTCTTCATGAGCAAGCAAGTTGGATGCACACCCACTTAGTTTCCTTTTGATATTTCATGCACTTATAGCTCTAGTGCATCTGTTGCATGGCAATCCGTACTCACTCACATTGATATCTATTTATGGGCATCTCCATAGCCTGTTGATACGCCTAGTTGATGTGAGACTATCTTCTCCTTTTTCTTCACAACCTCCACCATATTCTATTCCACCTATAATGCTATATCCATGGCTCACGCTCATGTATTGCGTGAGAGTTGAAAAAAGTTTGAGAACATAAAAGGTGTGAAACAATTGCTTGACTTGTCATCGGGGTTGTGCATGATATAAATACTTTGTGTGGGGAAGATGGAGCATAGCCAGACTATCTGATATTGTAGGGATAACTTTCTTTTGCCATTATATTTTGAAGAGATACAATTGCTTTGTTGGTATGCTTGAAATATTATTGTTTTTATGTCAACATTAAGCTTTTGTTTTGTGTCTTATGGACCGGAAAATTCATGCGACAATAAAGAATATTACATGGATAAATATGTTAGGTAGCATTCCACATCAAAATTCTGTTTTTATCATTTACCTACTCGAGGACGAGCAGGAATTAAGCTTGGGGATTCTTGATACGTCTCCAACGTATCTATAATTTTTGATTTTTCCATGCTATTATATTATCTGTTTTGGATGTTTTATATGCATTATGCTATTTTTTATTATTCTTGGGACTAACATATTAATCTAGAGCCTAGTGCCACATTCTATTTTTCCTTGTTATTGAGTATTGCAGAAAAGGAATATTAAACAGAGTCCAAATAGAATAAAATCTTTGCGATGATTTTTCTTGGACCATAAGACATCTACCAGACTTGGGGAGGAAGGCTGGAGACCTGACGGGAGGTCACAAGCCACCCTGGCGCGGCCAGGGGGGTGCCCCTGGCTTATGGCCCCTAGCAGGTCTCCTAACCCTATTATTCGGCCTATAAATTCCCAAATATTTTCCCAATACGAAAAAGAGCCATGAAAATAATTTTCCGCCGTCGCAACCTTCTGTTCCCGTGAGATACAATCTTGGAGCCTTTTCCTCTAACCTGCCGGGGGGATTCGATCATGGAGGGCATTGACGGGGGGATGACCCCGGGGTAGCCTCAAGCGCCCCCTTGCTTCGGCCTTCTAACACAATCAAAGGGCGGGCCGCCTCCCCCTGCGGTCCGGCTACGCCCTACCAGTAGCGGCCCTTCGGCTAGAGCTCGCCGGCTACGCCCTGCCGGTTACGACGTGCCGGCCAGCTGGGGGCGTTGCCGCCTGACACCCCCAACCGGTTGCGCATTGGATACCATCGTCAGGGCATGCGTGGCGACAGTGGTCCCCATCCCATCGGGGGTCAGCGCCGGAGTGGCCACAGTGAAGGTGTCAGGGCCTCTGACCCTGGCGGACGGTGACCGGGCTTCCAAGAGTGCCAGCACGCTCCAACCACTCCATTACCTGCTCGGCATGGCTACAGGGTGGCCGGCCGCACCGCTGACCTCGGCCGGTCGCCGCAAGACGATGCCACAAGGGGCGGCTCGTGCCGTGGCGTGACCGGCGTCGGGACCCGCCGTGCGGGCCCCGCCGGCTCCTGACGGGACCTTTCGGCCGGCAGGGCCTACCGGCGACAGGCCCCCACAGCTGGTGGCCCCCAAAGCCGGCCAGAGAGGCTACCGGCTGGGGCCCCCATGACCTTCTATTTGTATTGTAATCCGGGGGGTTGGCCTATAAAACCCCCCGAGCCACCCCCATGCAAGGGGTCGGCTGATCTCCCAGTTCTCCTCACGTCCACTCCACACACACGTGTAGAGAGGCAGAAGAGTGGGCTAGCTCCTTCTTCCTCCACGATCCATATAGCTCAAGGAGCACCATTGTAATCTGACCATTGTCTCAACTAGACCAAGCAGGACTAGGGGTGTTACCTCCCACGGAGGGCCCCGAACCTGGGTACATCGTGTGTTCACCACCGCTTGTGCCTAACCCTGCTCCCGGAGCCCGCCGGCGTTCTTCGGCCCCTCTCGATAAGCCTACCGATGGCATCTGCCATGACGAAACAACGACAGTTGGCGCCCACCGTGGGGCCGTCCGCGGCACCGGCCGGAGTCACGCTCCGGGCGGGGCCCTTCACCACCTCCCCCGGCCGCCTTGCCTCCGGGCGGAACCGCGTGCTCGTGAGGCTTCCTCCGGCGGGTCTTGCGAGCAACGCGGACAGCATCTCTGACGAGTGCCTCGGCCGCGACCTCGGGGTCGACGTCGTCGAGCTCGCTGGGCGGCTCAGCAAGTTGAGCCTCGCCGAAGAGCCGGCTGCCGACGAGTACCCTAGTTGGGTGCTCGACTGCACCGACCCTTCCTTGTCCGTGGGCGCGCTCACCACGGGCGAGGCCATCGCCCCCCACACCCGCGTGGGAGTGATGGTCACCGCCTCCTCCACCACTTCGGGCCGTGTTCGGGCAGCCGAGGCCGACGAGGCCGCGGCTCGTGCCGGCACCTCCGACCCACTCGCCGCCACATTCCGGGGTCTGGGCACTCCTATCGCTACGATGGTAGACCCGACAATTGCTAGAGCCGAGCTGGAGGCAGCCCGCCGCCTACTGTTCGAAGACGCTAGCGCCCTCGTTGCCGAGCGGCGCCAGATGGAGGCCGCACAGCGGGAATACAACTCTGCGTACGGTCTCACCCTGGCTGGCCCCAAGCCCAGCCGGCGTGGTGTTGTGCGAGAACGCGGCCGCGTGGTCGCAGAAATCCTCGGCGGCCGCTTCCCCAACTACGACACCCCTGTGGCCAACCTGCGTGCCGCCAAGGTTGCCTACAAGGATTTGGCAACCTTGGAGGGCGAGGAGCAGACCGCACATGAGCGGCACATCAAGGACCTCATCGACACCGCCAATGAGCAACAGGTCGTCCTCACCCCCGGTGGGGCCGTCTCCGAGTTTCTCCGTCCCGAGGGCGAGGACACCAAGGCTGCTAACCGCCGACCGGCTCAGCACTCGAGCACCCCTCATCCCTCCGTCCAGAACGCCCGAGGGAGCAACGCTCAGCGCCCCCCGTCACGTGGAAACGAGCAGCCGGCTGCGAACAGCCGGCGCAACAACAATCCGGCTGGCAGCCACCGCCACGACGAGGCGCCGACAGGCGGCAGCCGCACACCTACGGGCATACTCCACCTCCGTGGCAGGAGCCGACGTGGTCCATCCTGCCGGCCGTCTGTCCCGAGCTTGCAGCCCGGCTCGGACCGCGCGTCCCCCACAGCGACAACGACGCCCGGCTTCGTCTTAACCGGCTGGCGCAGTCGACCCTTCTCGAGGAGGAGGGATCGATTGGCCCAGCCTCCTTCGGTCCGTGGATCCGCAATGAGCCTTTTCCGCCTGGCTTCACACTCCCCCACGACACCCCGAAGTATACCGGGGCTGCCAAGCCGGAGGACTGGCTGATCGACTACACCACCGCCATCGGCATCGCCAGGGGGAACAAGCACGTAGCCGTCCGCTACGCCCCCCTCATGCTGATCGGCTCGGCCCGCACCTGGCTGAATAGCCTGGCTGCCGGCAGCATCAACACCCGGACGGACTTCGAGGAGGCCTTCGTCCGCAACTTCACCGGCACCTAGAAACGGCCTGGCCCGCCCCGCGAGCTGGCCATGTGCGTCCAGGGGTTGGAAGAGCCCCTCCGTGACTACCTCACGCGCTGGACCGAACTCCGCAACTCCTGCGAGGGAGTGCACGAGGTACATGCCATCTAGTACTTCATCGAAGGCTGTTGCGATGGCACCCCCCTCAAGCACAAGATCTTGTGCTCTGAGCCAACCTCCCTGGTGGACCTGATGTCCAAAGCGGAAAAATATGCCACAGCCGATTCCTCGATGAGGATGACGGCTAAGGCACCAGCCAAGCCGGCTACGCCCCCCGCCACGCCACGGCCGGCGGCCGACAACCAGCAACAGCAGAACTGCAAGCGCAAGAACAACCAGCCCGACTCCTGCTACGGGAGCCGGCAGGTCGCCTCCATCGAGGAGGAGTAGCCGGCTGGCCAGGCCTCCGGCCAGCGCTAGCGCATCGGCAACGCCGCCTGGCAGCCCAAGCTAACTTTCGAGCAAATGCTTGACCTCCCCTGCAAAAACCACTCCGGTGCCAAGCCGGCCACGCACACGCTCCGACAGTGCAGCTTCTCACAGCGAATGGCCCAGGGGGACGGCCTCCTGGCTCCCCCCGCGCAGCCAGCCCACGCTCCGGCACCAGCTCCGGCTCCCAACCCGGTCCAGGCGGACCCGGCCCCGGCTCGGAACGACGGCCGACTGCACGACCGGTACCCCGAACATGACGACTGCTACGTCATCTTCACCAGCGAAGAAACGAACAAGCACGCCCAGCGTCGGCTCCATCGTGAGGTGAATGCCACCATGCCCGCGACTCCCTAGTTCATGCATTGGTCTGAGAAGCCGGTCACCTGGAGCCGGGCGGACCACCCGGCCGTGATGCCGAACGCTGGCAGCTACACCCTCGTCCTCGATCCTACCATCGCCTCCGAGAGACGCTCGTGCCGCTTCTTGCTGGTGTTGATCAATGGAGACAACAGCATCAACATCCTCTTCCTTGACACCCTGCTCAAGCTGGGGCTCAAGGTGGAGGATCTGAAAACAAGTCGGACCTTCTTCCACGGCATCGTGCCGGGAAAGTCCTGCACCCCTGTCGGCAAAATCAAGCTCGACGTCCTCTTCGTTGACGCCGGTCACTTCCCCCGCGAGCTTGTCTTTTTCGAGGTAGTGGACCTCGACAGTCCCTACCACGCATTGCTGGGCCGGCCAGATCTTGTCAAGTTCATGGCGATCCCCACTACGCCTACCTCAAGCTCAAGATGCCGGGTCCCAGGGCCATTATTATCGTCATCGGCAAATACCAGATGTCAATGGCGTGCGCGCGAGACGGCAGCCGGCTGGCCGAGGCCCTGGAGATAGCGGAGGAGAAGCGGCAGCTCGACCGGATGGTGGCCCTCACCTTTGCCCAGCTGGCCGTGCCGGCCCCTCCGTCCCAGTCGGTTGGCGAAG
Source organism: Hordeum marinum (assembly GCA_022496015.1). NCBI lineage: Eukaryota > Viridiplantae > Streptophyta > Magnoliopsida > Poales > Poaceae > Hordeum > Hordeum marinum. The sequence continues at coordinate 490,972,712 of CM039676.1, read as the reverse complement.
CCTCGTTCCAGCTGTCCAAGGACACCAGGCAGGTGCCACTCGATCCGGCCAACCCCACCCAGTGCGTGACCATCGGCTCCCACCTCGACAGCAAATAGGAAAGCGAGCTTGTGGACTTCCTCTGTGAGAATCGGGACATCTTTGCATGGTCCCCCAAGGACATGCCGGGTGTTCCGAGGAAGTTCGCCGAGCACAAGCTACACGTATGGCCGGATGTGAAGCCGGCCAAGCAACCCCTGCGCCGTTTCTCCGAGGAGAAGCAGCGTACTATAGGAGAAGAGATTGCCCGGCTGCTCGCAGCCGGCTTCATCATGGAAGTATTCCACTCAGACTGGCTGTCCAACGCAGTCCTAGTGCTAAAGAAAAACAAGACCTGGCGCATGTGTATCGACGACACAAGCCTGAACAAGGCGTGCCCCAAGGACCCGTTCACCGTGCCGCGGATCGATCAAAGCATCGACTCCACGGCCGGCTGCGATCTACTGTCTTTCCTGGACGCCTACTCCGGCTACCACCAGATAAAGCTGGACCGGGCCGACCGGCTGAAGACCTTCTTCATCACCCCCTTCGGGGCCTACTGCTACATCACCATGTCTTTCGGCCTGAAGAATGCAGGCGCTACCTTCCAGCGTTGCATGCAGAAGTGCCTCCTGCCTCAGATAAGCAGGAATGTCCACATCTACGTGGACGACATTGTCGTCAAATCCAAGAAGCATTTCAGCCTCCTCGACGACCTCCGGGAGACGTTTGGCAACTTGCGCAAATACAATATCAAGCTCAACCCGAAGAAGTGTGTCTTCAGCATCCCAGCCGGCCAGCTCCTGGGTTTCTTCGTGTCTGCCCGCGGCATCGAAGCTAACCCCGCGAAGATCCGAGCGATCGAGCGCATGCCCAAGCCGATCCGGCTCCGCGACATCTAGAAGTTCACCGGCTGCCTTGCCTCCCTCAGCCGGTTCATCAGCCGGCTGGGCGAGAAGGCCTTGCCCCTCTACGGGCTCCTACGCAAGTCAGCCCTGGTCGAGCCGGGCCGGGACCTCTCAAAGAAGCCGGCCCTGTTCGACTGGTCCGACGAGGCGGATGCGTCGTTCCGCGGCCTCAAGCAGGCTCTCACCAGCACGCCCATCTTGGCTGTGCCGGCTGACAAGGAGCCTTTGCTCGCCTACATTGCGGCGACCACACGCGTCATGAGCGTCGTCCTGGTGGTGGAGCGCCCGGAGAAAGGCAAGGCGCTGCCGACGCAGTGTCCCGTCTACTACCTCAGCGAGGTCCTCTCCGCCTCCAAGAAAAACTACCCCCACTACCAGAAGATGTGCTACGACATATACTTCGCTGCCCAGAAGATCAAGTAGTACTTCCAGGAGCACGTCATCACTGTCGTGAGCACAACGCCGCTGGGCGAAATCATGGCCGGCCGGGACGCCACCGGCCGGATTTTCCAAATGGGCTATCACCCTGGCCGACTACGAAATACGGTACGAGCCGCGCACGGCTAGCAAATCCTAGGTAATGGCCGACTTCCTCGTCGACTGGGCCGAAACCCAGTTCGTGCCGCCTCCGCCCGGCTCCACGCACTGGCGCATGCACTTCGACGGCTTGAAGATGCAAGCCGGCCTGGGAGCCGGCATCGTCTTGTCCTCTCCTAGAGGAGACCAGCTCCGCTATGCCCTCCAGATCCACTTCGCTGCCTCCAACAACGTGGCCAAATACGAGGCCCTCGTCCATGGCCTCCGGCTCGCCAAGGAGATCGGCATCCAGCGCATCATTTGCTTCGGCGACTCCGACCTCGTGGTGCAACAGGTCTCTGGCGAATGGGACGCCAAGGACACCAACATGGCCAGCTACCGCTTCCTCGTCCAGCAGCTCACCGGCTCCTTCGAGGGCTGCGAGTTCCACCACGTCCCCCCGTGCGGACAACAAGGCGGCCGACGTGCTGGCCAAGATCGGTTCCACCCGGCAGGGCATCCCAGCCGACGTCTCCCTCGGGCAGCTGCGAAAGCCTTCGATCAAGCCTTCTCCCGAATCGGAGTCCATCTTCGTACCAGCAAACGCAGCCGGCACCTCGGCGGCACCAGCTGCCCAACTAGCCCCGCCGGCTGCGGCAACTCTGTCGGCTCCGTCACCACCAGCCGCCAGGCCGCCGCCGTCCGCCACGACAATTGAGCCGGCCACGTCTGCATGCGCCGGCACCAGGCCCGTCGCCTTCATGATGAAAGTCAACGCTCCTGCCACCGCCTCGCTCCCAGGGGCTGGCAAGCCGCTCCCGGGGGCTGAGGAGCCGGTCCCGAGGGCTGAGCCGGCCCCTGTCTTTGGCTCCCTCATGGGCCCAGCCCATTCTGGCGTTCCTCCAGCGCGGCGAGCTCCCCTCCGATGAGGCCACTGCAAGGCAAATTCAGCGTCGAGCCCCGGCCTACAACATCATCAACCACGAGTTGGTTCATCGCAGCACCACCGGCGTCTTCCAACGCTGCGTCGAGTTGGAGAAAGGGCAAGAAATCCTTCTCGACATCCACCAGGACGAGTGCGGGCATCATGCTGCCTCCAGATCCCTGGTGGCCAAAGCATTTCATCACGGTTTCTACTGGCCGACTGCTCTAGACGCGGCCAAGAAACTGGTTGACAAGTGCGAGGGCTGCCAGCGCTTCAGCACGCAGGGCCATCTTCCGGCTAGCGCCCTGTAGACCATCCCCCTTTCGTTTCCCTTTGCCGTCTAGGGGCTGGACATGGTGGGACCCTTCAAGACCGCACGAGGCGGCATGACACACTCGCTAGTAGCCATCGACAAATTCACCAAGTGGATCGAGGCCCGGCCAATCAAGAAACTGGACGGCCCCATGGCCGTCCGGTTCATCGAAGACATCACAGTTCGCTACGGCGTCCCCCACAACATCATCACCACAACGGCATGAACTTCGCCAAGGGTGCGCTAGCACGTTTCTGCTCGAGGTGGGGCATCCGGCTCGACCTGGCATCCGTCGCCCACCCGCAGTCGAACGACCAGGTTGAGAGGGCAAAAGGCCTGCTCCAGTCCGGCATCAAGCCCTGTCTCATGACACCACTGGTCCGGTCGGCCGGCTGTTGGGTCGAGGAGCTGCCGGCTGTCCTTTGGAGCCTCCGGACCATGCCTAACTGGTCGACCGGCTACACTCCGTTCTTTCTCGTCTACGGGTCCGAGGCGATCATCCCCACCGACATCAAGTTTGATTCGCCTCGGGTTACCTTGTACACCGAGAAGGATGCGAGGGAGGCAAGGGAAGACTGCGTTGACCTCCCCGAGGAGGCCCGCAAGCTAGCTTTGAGCCGGACAGCCATCTACCAGCAGAAGCTCCGGCATTACCACAGCAAGCGGATCCGGCCACTCTCCTTCCGCAGGAGACTTGGTGGTCAGGCGGATCCAGCGAACCGCCGGCCAGCACAAGCTGTCCTCCCCATGGGAGGGCCCGTTCATCATCAGCCGGGCACTGCACAACAATGCGTACTATCTAATAGACGCCCAGAAGCCGCAGAAGCGCAAGAGAGACGCCTCCGGCGAGGAGACGCAACGTCCATGGAATGCGGCGCTCCTCCGTCTATTTTATTGCTAAAAACCAGTGTATGTATCCTTCCCCTTTCGGGCTTATGAATGCAATGGGGGCCCCAAGCCGGCACTTGGGGCACGCCCCTTTTCGATTCCTCCAAAGTTTTCGTGTTATTTAAGGCACGTTAACCGGGTCCGGCTCCCGGGCCCGGGGGCTCGCCCGACTCCCCCCCCGAGGCGGACAAGTAGTGTGAGCAAGCAACCCTTCGCCTCCCCTCCCTAACCAGCTACATACCAGATCTCGGCTGTCCGGCTGAAGGGACCGCGGGGTGCGAAGGAACTTCTCACACTGAGGTCAGCCGACGCGCGGCAGCCGGACCGGCCTAGCCGAGCTTTGTTACTCCTAGTAACCGGCCTTTGCTGGCTCAACCTAGCCCTAGCCGGTTGACTCTGAGAGCCCGCTGGTTTTCCCCAAGGGTTAAGCCCCGTCCCTGTCCCAGACCGGCTACCGGCTGGCTGGCAGGCGGGGCGGAAGCCGGAAGGAATCCCGGCGTGCGAACACAAGTCAAAAGGAAAAAGGCGAAAGAAGAGCCCGCACACCCATTCTTTTTAAGAAAAACGGCATAAGTCATAACAATAAAAGGCCCACGACCACGAGTTCATTACATATACATACCCAGTGGGTGCAATTCCAGTCTAAAACAAAATGCAGGAAAGAAAAATCCTAAGTGGTGGCAGCTTCGGGCCGGCCCTCCTCCGGTGCTGACGCCTCTGGAGCCGGCGGTGCTCACGCCTCGGGAGCCGGCGGTGCTGGCGCCTCCGAGGCCGGTGCCTTCGGGGCAGCTGAGGTAGAAGCCCCACCCCCGCGTCCGGAGCCGGCTCGAACTCGGCATAGTCATCGGTGTCGGACTCTCCATCGGCTGTCTCGGCGGCGCTCCCCTCCGGGTCATCCAGGGCGAGCCCGTACCGGTCCTACGGGACCACCACGCCGTCCGCCCCACGCTCCGGGACGTACTCGTCCCACGTGGCGAAGGACACGAGGTCGCTCGCCCTCACCAACAGCTCGTCGGCCACCGCCTCCAACTCCACGTCGGTGCCGGCACGCTGGGACGTGAGCAAACCCAAGTCCAGCTCGGGGTACCACGACCTAGCAATGCGAAGCGCCATGCCCGCACCGGCGCGTGCCGCGGAGGCCCTCCAGACGTTCACCCGCGCAGTCCCAAACTCCAGCCACCTCGACAGCCGGTTCATGGAGCCCGGGTCCGCCACGCGGGGCCAAAGGGTGCGAATCAGCGCCAAGCCGGCCGCTTGGAGCCGCCTCAGGGCACGGAGCACCTCCGACAGACGCGCCTCGGCGGTGATCCCCACCTCGTCCAGGGTCCAGGGGGCAAGCGGCCCAACGGCCTCTCCTTGCACCCGCTGGGCCTCACGGTCGGCCTTCACGGCCGCCTCCGCGACCTCTTGTGTGCCGGGGAAAATCCCTAAGAAGAAGACAAGGGATGAGCGGGGAGGCAAGCCAGAAAACCCAGAAGAAAGGCGCAAGAAGAACAAGGCAACAAAAGCTTATCGTGCAGCATCTGATCCACCTCATGCCCTTGCTCCTGCAGCTGCACCTCCCTGGCTGACCACTCCTGGCGCTGGCGCTTGTGCTTGTCCCGAGCCGCCTGCGCGTCCTCGGCCGCCTTGTCTAGCGCGGCGTCTTTGGCCTCCAGCCTCTCACGGAGAACTTTCTCCCGCTCCTCCGCCTCCCGACGAAGGGCCGCCCCTTGGTTCGCCAACGATTGGCGGTGGGCCACCTCGCGCCCCTCCCGCTCCGCCTTCACCTGGTCCACCTCCCCACGCAGCCGGCCGCGCTGCGTCATCAGGAGTTCCCGCTCCTCGTAAAGACGCACCACCTAGCGCCGGAGGCTGACCGCCTCGGCGTGGGTAGCTTTACGAGAAGAAGTCACTGTTGTCAGAAAGGATTCAGCCCAACTCCGGGGCAGCCGGCCTGATTCCCGGGGCTACACCCAGTGGGTGCTCTTGTACGCCCCCCCTAAAAGATCGCAAGAGCACATACCTCGCAAATCCACGGACACGACGGCGAGCCGGTTTTCGGCTCCTTGGTTTAACCCCAGCAGGGTGTTGTACGCGGCCTCCCGACGGTCATACGCCGCTTGCAAAACAACAAGAGTACACAGCTTTAGGCTCGATCCGCCTGTGCCCCAGCTGGCTCGAGCCTCGGGGGCTACACCCAGTGGGTGCGCTGGCGCGCCCCCACTGGAAAAGACAGAAAACACCAAGTCAAGAGAAGAAGGAAAGAAGAGAGCTCACCACGACCGCCTGCTCCAAGTTCACCAGTCGGTCGTTGGCGGATCGAGCGTCCTGCGAAGTCTGGGCGTGGCAAGCAGCGAACGCATCCACAACGGCAGACACCGCCGTCCCGAGGGCGCTCGACGGTTCGCTAGGGGCCGGGCTCTCGGCTGCCGCCCAGGTCGGCTGCGGCCGGCCCCCATCCACAGGTCCTCCCTTGTCGAAGACCGCGATGGGACCGACCCCTCCTGTCGCCGTCGCGTCGGGGGCCGCCGTCGACGCGCCTGCGGCGGCCGTTTCCCCGGCCGTCGCGTCCCTCACCTCTGGCGCTCCGCCTCCGGCGGCTCTGGGCCGACTCGCCTCCGGTGCCGGCGCCTCCGAAGCTGGCACTTTCGGGGACGGCGCTTCCGGGGCCGGCACCTCCGCCCCCGGTGGCACGTCGTCCAACACCGACTAGGTGGCATCGCAGTCCATCTCCGTCACATCCTCCGTGGCCTTTGCACCCACCTCCGTCCGTCGCCCAGGACCGTGGTGGTCCTTCAACGTCTTCTCCCGGCCGCGGGGGAACGGCTCCCACGCTCTGCCAGCGGCCTCCCTGCTAGTTCCTCGGAGGTGGGGGAACGGCTCCCATGCTCCGCCAGCGGCCTCCCCACTGGTTCCTTCCCACTTCTTCGCCGCCTCTTCCCATGGGCGGAGCTCCTCGACGCGCCGCTCCTGCTCGGCCGCCTCGAGGTCGAGCCACGCCTGGCGCTCGCTCTCTTTGGCAACCGTCGGCGGCGCCACCCTCTCCATCCCGCCACCCGGGGTCCTCCCTAGGGCGCGCGTCTCCCTGGTAGCGACAAAATAAGGGACTAGGGGGGGGGGGAAGACGAAACGGTCCAAGGTGGGGGAGGAGATGGACTTACTCGACGACGATGGGGACCGCCCTCCTTGTGGGTCCCGCCTGGGTGACCCTTTGTTTCTTGCCCCCGCCTGCGTGGCTGCCGCCCGGCTGCGCGGTCGCCGCGTGCTTGGGCGCCAGCTTGGTGGCGGCCGGGCGTTTCCCCTTGTCGTCCGTGTCCGGGCCTCCCCGGCTGGAGCCGCCGCCGGCTCGAGGTTGGCGCCTCCGCGGCGCCGTGACCTCGTCCTCCGAAGTTTCGGGCTTCTTCGGAGCCTCTGCAACATGCGACGTCTCCGCCTCAGCGTCATCATCGGTCCGGTCCTGTAGGTGCGTCTGGGGAGGAGACTCACCCGTCGATTCGGCCTCTTCGGCCCCCTCCGTCTCCGTCTTCGCGTTGATGGCTTTGGACGCGCCGGCTCGCTCGGAGTCAGCCGGCTCCACGTTGTCGGCATCCTCGACCTCCTCGGGGTCCGACTCTGCCGTGTCGGGGGCTGGCTCCCCGTAGTTTTGCAGCAGCGGGAAAATCTACGGGCGGGCCGGGCGGCGTGCCGTTAGGCTAAAGGGGGGAGGGGCGCTGCCTCTGAAAAAAGATGGAGGGAAGGAGGTGTCCAGACACTTACCCGCGGTGCCGGGCGGCTCTGGCTGTACGGGGTTTTCCCCCATTACCACTCGCCCCCACCATCTTCGCCGTCGAGACAGTGTTCACCCTCCTCGCCACGTGGGCCGGTTTCATCTCCTTGGTGGAGAGCTGGCAAGGGTCATGGCGTCCTCCCATCTGGCAGATGAGGTGTGGCCGGCGCTGCAATGGCTGCACCCGATGGACCACCATCGCGGCTAGCAGATCGATGGCCTTCAGCCCCTTCGTCCCGGTCATAACGGGCAGGCGCTCGCAGAGCCGGTCCGCCATCTCGGGCGTCGAAGGCGGAACCGCCCTCCAGTTCAGCATCACGGTCGGCGGGTGGTTGGCGATGTCGGGGAGGTTGATGTAATCCTCCTCCGGCTTCGCGTTCTTCACATACAAGAACCCCCGCTGCCAGCACCTCACCGACTCGTGCAGCGGGAGTTTCGGGAAGCCGGTCCCCTTGCGGCTATGGATCATGGCGCCACCGCAGGAGGTCATCACCATCTGCTTCGTCACTGGATCCTTCATCGTCTGTCGCTTGAGGAAGAAGATCCGGCACTAGAGGTTAAGCCTCGGCTCAACCCCCAAGTACCCCTCGCAAAGGGTGACGAACACCGCCAGCTGCAAGACGGCGTTTGGGAGGGGGGTGCGGCTGCAGACCGAACCGCGTCAGAAAACGGCGAAAAAAGGCGCTCACCGGCAGCCCAAGCCTGCAGAGGAAATGATCGGCGAAGACGACCACCTCGCCTTCCCGCGGTGCCGGGGAGTTCTCCGGCCTCGCTGGGCGTGCCTCCAAGTGTGCTTCCGCCGGGAGCTTGCAGCGATGGCGGAGGTGCTCGATGAAGGTCTCATCCACGTCGCTGCCGTCCCATGCGCCCTTGCCCGCCATGGTCACCGAGGGGGCGTGCGGTCGCGACGACGGGTGCGGGTGCTCGGCGGCGGGCGGCAGCGCAGCCTGCCCACGTGCTCTGACCTCCTGCTCTCTCTCTCTCTCTCTCGTGGCGGGGGAAGGAAGACGACGACGATGATGCGACGACAGTGGGGGGAGCGAACGGGCCGTTCTGCCCCCTCCTCTCGCCATTTAATCCATGCGTGGGTGATCGTGGGGGCCGGATTCATTGCGCATGACCCCCGCGATTCCTGTGGCATGCGGGGCGGATATTATGGCGCTCGGGAACGCCAACCGTCCGCCCGCCCGTGCCGTAAAAGATCCCCGCGCGCGGGCCGAGGCCATGGTCGTGAAGGTCCCTGCCTCGCGGCCTGGTCTTTTTCGCCGCGTGGCGCGTCTACTCTACCCTGTGGGGAACCCGAGGCGGCGCGCGAGGCATCGGCCGGCTGTGGAGCCGACCGTCGTTTGCCGGCATCGCTTGACTCACAAGGCACCCCGCGGCGCAAGGACGATCTTCAAGCCGGCAAGGAGCGCCACGGTTCGTTGGCGGGCCTCCCTAGCTTCGGGGACTACTGACGGGGGGATGACCCCGGGGTAGCCTCAAGCGCCCACTTGCTCCGGCTTTCTAACGCAATAAAAGGGCGGGCTGCCTCCCCCTGCAGTCCGGCTATGCCCTACCGGTAGCGGCCCTCCGGCCAGAGCCCGCCGGCTACACCCCGCCAGTTACGACGTGCCGGCCAGCTAGGGGTGTTGCCGCCTGGCCTCCCCCCCAGCCGGCTGCGCATTGGATATCGTCGTGAGGGCATGCGTGGCGACAGTGGTCCCCATCCCATCGGGGGTCAGCGCCGGAGTGGCCACAGTGAAGGTGTCAGGTCCTCTAACCCTGGCGGACGGTGACCGGGCTTCCAACAGTGCCGGCATGCCCCAACCACTCCATTACCTGCCCCGGCATGGCTACAGGGCGGCCGGCCGCACCGCTGACCTCGGCCGGTCGCCGCAAGACGACGCCACAAGGGGCGGCCCGTGCCGTGACGTGACCGGCATCGGGACCCGCCGCGCGGGCCCTGTTGGTTCCTGACGGGACCTTTCGGCCGGCGGGGCCTACCGGCAATAGGACCCCATAGCCGGCGGCCCCCATAGCCGGCCAGAGAGGCTGCTGGCTGGGGCCCCCATGACCTTCTATTTGTTTTGTAATCCGGGGGGTTGGCCTATAAAACCCCCAAGCCACCTCCATGGAAGGGGTCGGCTGATCTCCCAGTTCTCCTCACGTCCACTCCACACGCACGCGTAGAGAGGCAGAAGAGCGGGTTAGCTCCTTCTTCCTCCACAATCCATACAGCTCAAGGAGCACCATTGTAATCTGACCATTGTCTCAACTAGACCAAGCAGGACTAGGGGTGTTACCTCCCACGGAGGGCCCCGAACCTGGGTACATCATGTGACCACCACCGCTTGTGCCTAACCCCGCTCCCGGAGCCCGCCGGCGTCCTTCTGCCCCTCTCGATAAGCCTACCCATGGCATCTGCCGTGACGAAACCACGACAGGCATCTACATCAACTCCATTGCTCCTCCGATGATGCATTATTAGTTCACCACAGACATTCGGGTCCATAGCAAGTAGCTAGATGGCTTCTTCTCTCTCTTTGTGCTTCAATACCATGTTCTTCATGATCTTCATGGAGATCTATCTGATGTAATACTCTTTTGCGGTGTGTTTGTCGAGATCCGATGAATTGTGGGTTTATGATCAGCTTATCTATGAATATTATTTGGTTCTTCTCTGAATTCTTATATGCATGATTTCATATCTTTGTAAGTCTCTTCGAGTTATTGTTTTGGTTTGGCCAACTAGATTGGTAATTCTTGCAATGGGAGAAGTGCTTAGTTTTGGGTTCAATCTTGCGGTGTCCTCACCTAGTGACATAGTAGGGGTAGCGAGGCATGTATTGTATTGTTGCCATCAAGGGTAAAAAGATGGGGTTTTCATCATATTGCTTGAGTTTATCCCTCTACATCATGTCATCTTACTTAATGTGTTACTCTGTTCTTCATGAACTTAATACTCTAGATGCAGGCAGGAGTCGGTCGATGTGTGGAGTAATAGTAGTAGATGAGGAGTCATTTCGGTCTACTCGACACGGACGTGATGCCTATATGCATAATCATTGCCTTGGATATCGTCATAATTATTCGCTTTTCTATCAATTGCTCGACAATAATTTGTTCACCCACCGTATTATTTTCCTACAAGAGAGAAGCCTCTTGTGAAACCTATGGCCCCCGAGTCTACTTTCCATATTATATTTTCAGATCTATAAACCAAAAATACCATGCTGCAATTTATTCACTTTTTGCTTTCCGCAACTTTTTACATCTATCTCTATCAGATCTCATCCTTGCAAATAACCATGAAGGGATTGACAACCCCTTTATAGCGTTGGGTGCAAGAGTTTGATTGTTTGTGTAGGTGCATCCATTGGTGACTTGCTTGTTCCTCCTACTGGATTGATACCTTGGTTCTCAATAGCTGAGGGAAATACTTATCTTCTTCGCTGCATCACCCTTTCCTCTTCAAGGGAAAACCAACGCAAGCTCAAGAGGTAGCACCAGACGCGGCCAGGGGGTGGCCGCGCCTCCAGGGCTTGTGACCTCTTGGCAGGTGCCCATGCGTGCACTCCAAGTCTGGTAGATCTCTTTCCTTCCAGAAAAAATCATTCCAAAGATTTTATTCCGTTTGGGCTCCGTTTAATATTCCATATTTGCAAAACTCTCAAACAAGGAAAAAAACAGAAACTGGCACTAGGCTCTAGATTAATACGTTAGTCCCAAAAATAATATAAAATAGCATATTAATGGATATAAAACATCCAAAAGAGATAATATAATAGCATGACATCATCAAAAATTGTAGATATGTTGGAGACGTATCACATGTCCTCCAAGTTTTCGACAGTAGATAGGCATGTTTTTTCCTTCGATGTATAACCGACCATGTGTAAACCCAAGGTATCCTTAGTGTCTATATAAGCCAGAGGGTTTTAGGTTGTACCTAGAGGACAACTCATCTAGGGTTTTAGCTATTCGATCCCGAGGTAGATCAACTCTGCAACCTTCATATCATGAGTATAATCAAGCAGGACATATGGTTTTACCTCCATAGGAGGACCCGAACCTGGGTAAAACATTGCCCCCTTTGTCTCCTGTTATCATCGATCCTAGTCTCACAGCTCGGGACCCCTACTCGAGATCCGCCTGTTTTGACACCGACAACAAGCACCATAGAGATGGTCGAGGGAGTCTTGGATTAAGGGGTCCTCGAATGGCCGACCTATTTCTTATGGGCCAGACTCATGGGCCACATATGGAGCATCAGATTGATCGGAGGTCCTGTCGACACGGAGGGAGCCTCAGGAATCGCGGCGTGTCCTCCAAGTTACAGATGTTAGATAGGCATGTTTTTTCCCTTCGATGTGCAACCGACCATGTGTAACCCTAGGGACCCTCGGCGTCTATATAAGCCGAAGGATTTTAGATTATAGGGTAGAGAAACTCATCTAGGGTTTTAGCTATTCGATCTCGAGGTATATCAACTCTGTAACCTTCCTATCATCAATATTATCAAGCATGATGTAGGGTTTTACCTCCATAGGAGGGCCCAAACCTGGGTAAACATCGTCTCCTTCGTCTCCTGTTACCATCGATCGTAGTCTCACAGCTTGGGACTACCCGAGATCCGCCGGTTTTGACACCGACATTGGTGCTTTCATTGAGAGTTCCGCTGTGATCATCGAAGGAATCGATGGCTCACCTTGTCATAAGCAATGAGATTCATAGCCAGGATGTCCCCGTCCCTGGTCACATCTTGTCGATTGCCGATCCGACCGGCCACCTTGGCCAGATCGAAAGCTTTCTCCCTGATCAAGAAATCAGATTTAGAACCCTAGAGTTCATCGCCGATTCACGGGGAGATCCTGTCTTGAGGAAACCCTTAGGTCTCATAGACAAGCCTGCAGATCCCGGTGCCTTGACGCCGGAAGCATCGGGCCTCGTCTTCGGGGTGAATTTCGCCCTCGGGCTGTCTAGAATGCCCAACCCAGGTGCTATGCCCGGATTCGCCGAACATATCCTGGTTTCGCTATCAACCGACTCCGGAATCGTGACGCTTCGGGTTGACCCCGTACCCGCTGGCACGCGCCCCACCGACGTCTCGTCCTTGAATAAGATGTTTGATCGGATTCGAGTCATGGGCATGACCAGCGACCAGACCTCGGCCTATGACCGGATCAGGCTTAAACCCGATGTAGGGAGATTAACACCCCCCGGTCAACCACTTAGTCGCCACCGTGAAGAGCCCGGCCGGAGGCTCATCCCCCAACAATGGTAGTGAAAGACGGTTTACATCCCAATCACCGATCACCAAGATCTCTTTGGCAACCCAGGCTCTGGAGTTTGCTCCGAAAATAGCCCGAGATCGATCCCCGACCTAGCGCACAACCCATCTGAGTCGGTAGCGCACAACTTAAACAACGAGATTCTGGACTCATATCGGGCCACAGAGCCAAAAAATTTCCCACCCACCGAATTGAGCATTCAAGCACCTTAGGAGAATCAAAATATATGGACTTACGGGATGTTAAACAATTACCAGGAGAGTCGGTTCATCATTTTTGGGCCAGACTCCTCCTTGCTAGAGAAAAAGTACCAGGCACCATTATCAGGAAATAATGATAAACTTCAGCCGCCATTATCAAGATGAAGGGATTCTCAATGCCCTATCCCGATGACATATTCACAACTTCGCCGAGCTATTGGACCTGGTACGGAAATACTGTGCCATGTAGAGCACCTGGTAGGCTGAACGGTTCCTTTCGGGACCAGTCATTACCGAACACCCTAGATGAGATCAAAGAAAGCGGGTACCCCCAAAACGGTTAGTCGAACACGAACCCGTCGAGAACAGAAATAGACCCCCTACCGGGGTATGAACTGTCCTTGACGGACTACTGGACAAGCCATGCCGTATACATTTTGTCCTGCTGAATACAATCCCAACTCACAGCCTCAGAGCATGTTGGGTCATCTGGCAGGTCGCAAAAAGCGAAGAGGCCATCCTCAAAGCAACAACGCCGAACAATCACTCCACGGGGCCACAAGTCTACGATGCTAATGTCCTAAGAATCTACGAAATGTTCTCCTCTAAGAATAGGAGGAAAAGAGCCCTTAAAGAACTCGAACAAGTCTACCATGTGGCGGCAACAAGTTCATGGGCAGACATGCCCATCACATTTGGAGATACTGACCGGCCTACCAGCCGTCCCGACCAAACATCGGTCGGACTAGTCCTAAACCCCATCATCGATGGTTTCAGGCTACAAAAGGTGCCAATGGAAGATGGCAGCGGTCTTAATCTCATTTACGAAGACACCCTAGAAAAAATGCAGTTTGACCAATCTCGCATTGAGCATAGCAAGACAACTTTTCGGGGGATCATCCCTAGGAAAGTGGCGCGTTGTGCAGGACGTATCACCCTGGACGTAGTATTCGGCATGCCCGAAAACTACCGATCTGAAGAACTTCTCTTCCATATCGTGCCCTTCCCCAGCGGTTACCATGCCCTATTGGGGCGTGACGCTTTCACCAAATTACAGTCTATACCACATTACGGGTACATAAAGCTCAAGATTCCAGGCCCAAACGGGATAATCACAATCACTAGTGATCCAAATATAGCCCTGCGAGTCAAAAATAAAATAACAGAGCTTGCCCTCGAGGCACTAGCTGAGACCTTTGTTGTAGAAGAATTGACCGCACTCTGGTCAATGGAGGATGAGGACGATGTGACCCTTAGAAAAAGGCCCAAATCCACGTCCTTTAAACCCACAGAAGAAATCATTAAATTTCAGGTCCACCCAACAGACCCCAATAAGACAACATCCATCAGAGCTCAGCTGGACCCCGAGGTGGACGAGGCTTTGCAGGCATTTTCACAAGGAAACAAGGACATCTTTGCCTGACATCCTTCCAATATGCCAGGAATCCCATGACGGCTAACAGAACATAGTCTGAACATAATACCAGGCTTTAAGCCCATCAAACAGACTCTGTGCCGCTTTTCCGAGCCCAAACGACAAGCCATGGGTGAAGAATTGGCCAAATTGTTAGAGGTCGGGTTCATACGGGAGATCAAGCACTCCGAATGGTTGGCAAACCTGGTGATGGTACCAAAGAAGGATAAATCCTGGCGGCTGTGCATTGACTTCAAATACCTTAACAAGGCCTGCCCTAAGGATCCTTTCTCCTTACCACGCATAGACCAGATTATTGATGCCACAGCCGTACACGGCTCATTGTGCTTCCTCGATGCTTATTCCGGATATCATCAGATCAAAAATGAAGGAATCCGATCAAGCTGCAACCGCATTCATCACCCCTTATGGCCCATTCTGCTTCAATACAATGCCTTTCAGGCTAAAAAACGCTGGGGTTACATACCAGTGCATGATCTTCGGAGTTCCTGCCGGTAAACTGCTCGGATTCATCATTTCCCATAGAGGAATGCTACCTCTTGAGTTTGCGTTGGTTTTCCCTTGAAGAGGAAAGGGTGATGCAGGAAAGTAGATAAGTATTTCCCTCAGTTGTTGAGAACTAACGTATCAATCCAGTAGGAGGAACAATCAAGTCACCAATGGATGTACCTACACAAACAATCAAACTCTTGCACCCAACGCTATAAAGGGGTTGTCAATCCCTTCACGGTTATTTGCAAGGATTAGACCTAAAAGAGATAGATGTAAACGAGTGTTGAAAGTAAAAGATAAATAAATTGCAGCAAGGTATTTTTGGTATTTTTGGTTTATATATCTGAAAGTATATGATAGAAAGTAGACCCAGGGGCCATAGGTTTCACTAGAGGCTTCTCTCTTGAAGGCAAATATCATGGTGGATAAACAAATTACTGTGAAGCAATTGATAGAAAATAAAATAATCATGTTTTTATCCAAGGCAATGATCATGCATATAGGCATCATGTCCGTGTCAAGTAGACCGAACCGATTCTGCATCTACTACTATTACTCCACACATCGACCGACTCCTGCCTGCATCTAGGGTATTAAGTTCATGAAGAACAGAGTAACACATTAAGAAAGATGACATGATGTAGAGGCATAAACTCAAGAAATATGATGAAACTCCCATCTTGTTACCCTTGATGCAACAATACAATACGTGCCTCGCTACCCCTACTATGTCACTGCGTGAGGACACCGCAAGATTGAACCCAAAACCAAGGACTTCTCCCATTGTAAGAATTACCAATCTAGTTGGCCAAACCAAACCAATAACTCGAAGAGACTTGCAAGGATATCAAATCATGCAAATAAGAATTCAGAGGAGATTCAAATAAGATTCATGGATAATCTGAACATAAACTCACAATTCATCGGATCTTGACAAAGACACCACAAAAGAGGATTACATCAGATAGATCTCCATGAATATCATGAAGAACATGGTATTCAAGATCAAAGAGAGAGAGAAGAAGCCATCTAGGTACTAGGTATGGACCCGTAGGTCTGTGGTGGACTACTCACGCATCATCGAAGGGACAATGGAGTTGACGTAGATGCCCTCCGTGATCGATTCCCCCTCTGGCAGATTACCAGAGAAGGCCCCAAGATTGGATCTGTCGGGAACAGAGGCTTCTGGCGGCAGAAAACTATTTGCACGGCTTGTTCTGATGTTGGGGGAATATTTGGGTATTTATAGGCCAAATAATAGTGTTAGGAGACCTGCCAGGGAGCGACAAGCCTGCTAGGCGTGGCCAGGGGGCCCTGCGCCTAGCAGGCTTGTGGTGCCCTGGCTCCTCCCCTGACGTGCACTCCAAGCTTGATCGACTTTTTTCCTTCCAAAAAATCCCCTCCGAAGGTTTTATTCCGTTTGGACTGCATTCATTATACCATATCTACAAAACTCAAAAACAAGGAAAAAATAGAAACTGGCACTTGGCTCTAGATTAATAAGTTAGTCCCAAAGATAATATAAAATAGCATAATAATGCATATAAAACATCCAAAACAGATAATATAATATCATGCCATCATCAAAAATTATAGATACGTTGGAGAAATATCGAGGAATAGAAGCGAATCTGGCTAAAATCCGCGCCTTATCAGACCTTGCAATTCCCACAGAGCTAAAGCATGTCCAGAAGCCGACGAGTTCCATGGCGGCATTAAGCCGCTTTATATCTCGCCTCGGTGAAAAGGCTTTACCGCTCTACAGGTTGCTGAAACAGACCAACAACTTCGAATGGACTGATGAATCAGCGGCTATGTTAGAAGAAATTTAAATGCTTCTGGCAAGCAACCCAATCCTCACAGCACCAAGCGCTGGTGAACCAATGTTGTTGTACATATCGGCCACCAACCAAGTTGTTAGCGTAGCACTCATCGTTGAACGAGAGGAGGAGGGTCAAAAATTCCGGAGACAGAAGCCGGTCTATTACGTGTCAGAAGTACTAACACAGTGCAAGACCAGATACCCGCATTACCAGAAGATAGCCTACATAGGATTTATGGCATCATGGAAACTAAGACACTAATTTCAAGAGTATTCGGTCACGGTGGCATACAAAGTTCCCTTGAACTATATAATCAACAACAGAGACACCACCGGCCGCATAGCCAAATGGGCCATTGAGCTCCTTCCTTTTTAAATTGCCTATAAGCCATGACGAGCTATCAAATCTCAGGTGCTGGCAGATTTCTTTGCTGAATGGATAGAGGCCGAGCTCCCCAGGGAATATAGCACATACTCCCATTGGACGATGTACATCGACAGATCTAAAACATTAGCCGGACTGGGGGCTGGAGTTATTCTCACATCCCCCACAGGCGACAACGTCCGATACGTGTTGCAAATCATGTATGCCGATTCCAACAATGCAACCGAATATGAAGCACTTTTGCACGGTCTTCGGATGGCAGCTTCAATGGGCATCCAACGGCTGGAGGTACGGGGAGACTCCAACTTGGCCATCTCCCAGTTTAATGGCGAATTCAATGCCAAAAAGTCCAAAGATGGCGGCATACATAAATATTGTCCTTAAAATATTTGCACGGTTCGAGGGGATAGAGTTCCATCATGTCTCTAGAGACAACAACCAAGCCCCTGACATACTGGCTAGTATGGGGGCCAAATGCGACCCCGTCCCAAAAAACACTTTCCTAGAACGACTCTTTAAGCCATCAGTGGTTTGGTAGGACGATAATAAGGGCGCCAGACTCACCAACACAGAAGAGGTTGTACCTTCCATAAACGAACCAGAGGACCAAATCATCGGCGGCTCCGTAATGGACGAAACGCCCTCGGTTCACAAGGTCATGCAGTAATTACACCATGGACCGAGCCCTTCCTTGCCTACCTTCTTTGCAAAGAACTCCCTGACGATCAGACAGAGGCGCGACACATAATTCGGCGATCTAAGGCCTATAAAGTCCACGAAGGTGAGTTATAAAAGAAAAGAACCACTAGAGTACTCCAACGGTGCATATCTGAGGAAGAAGGACGACAACTCTTGGCCGAAGTCCACGCAGGAATGGGTGGCCATCACGCCGCGGCTAGGGCCTTAGTAAGCAAGGCTTTTCGGGCTAGTTTCTTTTGGCCCACCGCTCGAGCGGACGCCCAGTCGCTTGTCCAACACTATGTGGGATGTCAGCTTTTCGCAAATCAAAGTCACATGCCCCCAACAGCTCTTTGGACTATTCCGATTACCTAGCCTTTTGCAGTCTGGGGGCTGGACATGGTCAGACCGCTTAAAGTGGGGACCAAGAAGAATAAATACCTACTGGTCATAGTTGAAAAATTCACCAAATGGATCAAAGCAAAACATTTCAAGTCAGCCAAGTCCGGACCAGTAATCGACTTTATATCTGGCATGGTACAATGTTACGACGTCCTGGATAGTATAATAATGGACATGGATCCAACTTCACCACCCAAGAGGTAAAAGACTGGTGCACAAAGATGGCCATCAAGCTTGATTACGCATTAGTGTATCACCCGCAGACCAATGGACAGGTCGAATGGGCCAACGGTCTCATTATGAGTGGTATTAAACAACGTTTGGTCCGATCTCTGCATGAGTCTAACTGCTATTGGGTAAAGGAGCTTGACTCTGTTCTGTGGGGTCTGCAGACAACCCCTAATCAATCAACGGGATATACACCGTCCTTAATGGTCTACAGGGCAGAAGCAGTCCTTCCTTGTGATATTATTCACGACGCACCAAGGGTGTGCATGTACGAAGAAAAGGAGGCCGAGTTAGATCGACAGGACGACTTGGATGCCTTAGAAGGAGAGCGCGACATAGCTCGGGCTCGTTCTACTTTTTATCTATAGCAGACCCAGCTACCAAAGTAGGCAGGTCAGGGAAAAAGCATATAACATGGGTGAACTTGTCTTATAGCTCCCGGAGAAGCAAAAGCACAAACTCAATCCCAAATGTGAGGGTCCATTCATAATTGACAAAGTACTTGCAGGAGGGGCTTACCGTCTACGAAACCCGTCGGATAACCGCCTCAAACCAAACCCATGGAATGTAGCTCGCCTCGGTGCTTCCACGGCTAGACCGGTGTCGTCAATCTTTTAACATCCTTTTTCTTTTTTCTTCTTTCTTTCTCATTTTCTTCCCACCTTGATTTTTAGTAGGTTTGGATTTTTTTCTCTTCTCTAATCTATGTTCAACTATACCGATCTTATATTAAGATTCACGGCATACATCCTCAAATGTTAAACCCGAACACTACATTTGGGGGCTTCTTTCCGAAGCCAATGATTATATTTTAAGTATTCATTCACATTTATTGTGTTTGCAAGTTTCCCTTGTCGATTTTTGATCCATTATATGCATCAATTCGAACTAAGATTTTTGCCAAGCTTGGTTGCCTCGCTCCTGTATTTACCCTCTACATTCCCGATTGTTCGACTAGAGGGTAAAGGGAGAACCTCTATGATTGTTACGACTGGGTTATCTAGATATGTACCTCAGACGGGTGAAGCCAAATGCTAGCTATCTTCAGTATAAAATTGGTCGGCTATGACGGGAGCGACAAATTAAACTATGGTTGTTATTATGACCACTCAGGCTCTTTTTCTAGTAAGATCCATTAGCCGCATACTCGCAGTACACGGCCTTACTATCTATGATTCGTGTAGCAACCTGGAGGAAGGTACCGGTAGAGGTACTAATTTATTCGGAAGATGTTTCTTATGCTAAGAAGTAATATAACATGTCTCCCTGTGTGCTTTTTGTCCATTCGCACAAAATGGTCGGATTGCCTTGTTCCTTGACATAATCCCTTCTTATTAATGGATATTTTGTAAGGAACACTCCAAAGCCCTTAGCGCGGGAGGTTGAAGCCGATGTCCGGTTAAGACAAAGTTTACAACATAGACGAGGCAAAAAATTTCAAGTACATAGTAACAATCACACATCCGGCTGCTGGTCGAGATTGTCTATTAAGGCATCCAGGGTGCAATCTTCCTGTAAGAGACGAGCGGCAGGTATCACTTTATTTTACACCAAACGAAGCGACACTTCTTGCCCATCATCCCCTACTGGCCCAACCCGAGCCATATGGTCGGGGTTAAGGACGGTACAACGAGTCTTGATCATTGCCCGTGCCTCTCGTGCTCCCTCACGGTAGGCCGATGTCTTCCATAATTCAAACTGACTCCGGGCTCCTTTGAACCAATCAACCAGTTCGGCCATCCCTTCCAGAGATTGCTCGGTAGGGCATAGTGCTTTTATCGTGCTTCTCATAGCCTTGCGAGCCCGCTCGTGAACAACGGCCAGTTCCTTCAGCAGGTGACGAGGATATGGACCTAGGGTAGAGTCCTAGGCAAGGACTACATACCCTACCTAAGGAGACTACATTGGAGGACTTTAAGATCGAGCATAAGCTTCCGACTGGATTCCATGAGACGTTCAAGTCACTCGACATTCAATCCACTCGGAGTCTTCTTCCCTCACTCGACAGTTGCTTGGCACTCGGTAGACCTCATTCTCAGTCGACACTAGAAGACCAGGAGCCCCATCAGGAGGACATTGGGCAGTCGTTAGTCCTTCGTCATTAGTAGCATTTATTATGCATGTTACTAGTAACGCCAGAATTTAAACCCATGATCGGACCCTTAGATGCCGGGCACTTATGAGGGGCAGCGAACTCTATATAAGCCGCCCCTCCCCTCTGGCACAAGGGTTCACAACATCTCTATATTCCACAAGACATAAGCTCCTGAGCACTTAGACGTAGGGCTGTTACCTCCACAAGAGGGGCCTAAACTCATACATCCGTGTGTACACCCTCGCCGTAGCTAGGACTCTGCCCTCCCCTTATGTACCCCTACCATCTACTGTCAGGCTTGTTCCCACGACAGTTGGCGCCCACCGTGGGGCAGGCGTCTAAGCGACTTCCGGCGAGGTTGCATTTTCCATCCTTCGACATGTCTTTTGGCGATGTTTTTGCTTTGGGCCACGAGATCCATTTCGGAGTGCTCACCTTCATTGCCGATGATTGGCATGGCTCCAGGAAGTGCCTCTTGATGTCGAGGCGCTCCCGGTCCGTGGGGCTGCACACTTCTGCGCGAGTTCCTGCGTTGTGTTGCTGCGTCAGCCTTCAACTCCTTACACGTCGGCTCCGCTCGCTGTTCGCGGTCGCAAGCGGTCCGGCCGCTCCCGACTTCAGCGCTGGGTCAAACACACAGTGGCATGTCAAACTTCTCTGCAGATTGCAACACTCGAGCCCGTCGAGTCCCTTCACGGCGTGTTTGAGTCGGATTCCAATCCGTCCGACGTGCCTTCCGAGTGCGATAGCTACGATCCCGTGGCGGATGGCGGGCTGTCATCAGGGTTCACCGCCTGGCTTTGGCCATGGTAGGCGCGAGGTTGGCGGTCCGTCGAATGAGCAGTCGTGCTGCGAGGAGGAGGTTCTTCATACTCCCATCGTTGACGCGACTGTCGAGGCTCAAGCTTTGGAGGCCGTGCGCATCCGTCTGGAAGAACTCCAGGCAGAACTTGACGAGTGTGCTCGCCAGCGCTCGCCACGCCCCGGACTACATTAGCGACAACTGTTTCCGACTGGATCTCACGACGACGTTGAGGTATGTCGAACTCCTGTGTTAAATGTTGTTGCTGCTGCTAGGATAGCAGATTCCATTCAGCCATCCCGGTCAGAGGCTGGAAGAGGGTTGATGCAAATCAGAGCACTGTTAGATGCAGAGCGGCGTTAGAATTCAGTAGTTTCTCAGTCCTGCAACAGGATACATAGCAATTCACCCAAGGCAGAGACCGTTCAGTTGGCACACAACCCTGGATCGCCCTTGCGCCGTTGGGGCGGAGGTTTCCGTGAAGAGCAGGTCAGAGATCAGTTTCATCGCGAAGACCGCCGTCGAGTGCCCACTCCTTCGCGCAGTGGTCCGTACGCGCCCCGGCGCCAGGACGATAGGTGCTCCTTCGGTGATGAGCGGAATGCGGACTTTGACGCCCGCGACCTCCTCGTTCAGAAGCGATTGACACGGGCAGAGCCCATAGGGAAGGACACGGAGATTTTCCGAGTGGTATCTCATCTGTGGTTTCTGGTCCTGAGTGTTTCAGCAGAGCCATACGTTCCGCAGAGATCCCCCCAACTTCAGGTTGGCGGCGGGGATCAGAAAGTTTACTGGCGAAACAAAGCCGGAGACTTGGTTAGATGATTACCGAGTGGCTGTGCAAATTGGTGGCGAAAATGAAAATGTTGCAATGAAGCACCCGTCCTTGATGTTAGATGGTCTAGCTCGAGCTTGGCTGAATCGTTTGGCTCCTTCCAGTATACATTGCTGGGAGGATCTTGCCCGAGTGTTTGTCCGAACCTTTGACGGCACCTGCAAGCGTCCGGTAGGTCTGGTCGACTTACAACACTGTGTCCAGAAGCCCAATGAAACTTTGAGAGATTATATTCAGCGATGGTCCACTCTACATCATACAGTAGAAAATGTGTCGGAACACCACGCTGTTTGTGCGTTCAAGGCTGGTGTGAGATACAGAGAGCTATATCTGAAGTTTGGGCGAACGGGTGATATTTCACTCGGCAAGATGATGGAAATCACCACTCGATATGCCAATGGCGAGGAAGAAGACCGCCTCCGTAACGGCAAAGGAAAGACAGTCGTCAATGAGGCTAGTGGCAGTAACAATCAGAAACAGAAGCGAAAAGCTGAAGATCCGGATCAAGTAGAAGCGGTAGTAGTGGCGACTCAGTCAAAGAACAAGGGCAAAGCTAAAGCACAGTATGTCCCCAAGAAAGGGAAAATCAGTCAGGAACTGATATCATGAATCAACCGTGTGTAATTCACACAAGGAAAGATGCGGAAGGCAATCTGATTTTGCCCAAGCACACCACTCGACAATGTCGGATCCTTATCCAACAATTCAAGGGGGACCTGCCGAGTGATAAATCTCTTGAGAAGGGAGATGAAGATGAAGGTAAAGAAACATTCCCGGATGTCATTACTACACTGGTGATCTTTGCAGGTGTCGAGAGCAAGAGCCGTCTGAAAGTCATCAATAGAGAAATCAACATGGTTGTACCGGATACCCCCACCTACCTCAACTGGTCCCAATATGCTATCACATTCGACCAGATAGACCATCCTTCTCATGTGGCCACTCCCGGTCGATAGGCTCTGGTAGTTGATCTGGTGGGGGGACTCGACTTAGAAAGATCCTCGTTGGACGGCGGCAGCGGCCTGGACATTCTCTATGTGGATACCCTGAAAGGGATGGGCATTCCGACGTCCCGTCTGAGTGAAAGCAACATGCAATTTCGTGGGGTCATCCCAGGAAAGAAGACCAAGTCACTCGGCCAGATAGCATTGGATGTGGCATTCGGGAACGACAGAAATTTCCGAAAAGAAAAGTTGACATTTGAAGTCGTGGATTTCAAGAGTGCTTACCACACCATTCTGGGTCGACCCGCGTATGCACGTTTCATGGCCCGACCATGTTACGTGTATCTCAAGTTGAAGATGCCAGGCCCTAAGGGCGTGATCATGGTCATAGGCAATCGACAGTGGGCTGAAGAATGTGTCCAGCAAGGCTCCAAGATCACCGATCACAAAATGGCCATGGTTGAGTTGGAGGAGTACAAAAAAAACGCCGACCCTGCTGATTTGCTCCGCGCAAAGAAGCCAGCTTCCGAGTTGGCATTTCAGTCAGCAGGGGAAGTGAAGAAGGTAAACATCCATTTGACGGATCCTACTGCTGCCCCGACGAATATCTCATCAACAGTCGACAGCAAATAGGAAGACAAGCTCATCCAGTTTCTTCGTGAGAACTAGGATATCTTCCCATGGAAGCCTACTAACATGCCGGGGGTTCCCAGGGAGCTGGTTGATCACCGTTTGCGAGTGGATCCGAAGGCCAAACCCGTCAGGGAGCATTTGCGTCGCTCAATGGCGGAGAAGCGCAAGGCAATCGGAGAAGAAGTGGCACGTCTCTTGCAAGCCAGGTTCATTCGGGAGATTTACCACTCCGAGTGGCTCTCGAATGTTGTGATGGTGCCAAAGAAAGATAAGTCATTGCGCATGTGCATTGACTTCAAACATCTGGATGCTTACTCTGGGTACCATCAGATCCGTCTATATGGCCGAGACAAAATTAACACAACCTTCATCACCCCATTCGGGTGTTTTTGTTACATCACTATGCCTTTTGGTCTCAAGAATGTCGGCGCTACTTTTATGCGCATGATTCAGAAATGTTACTCAACCAGATCCCTCGGACTGTCTAGGCGTACATGGACGATATAGTGGTCAAGTCCCGCAAAGGTTCCGACCTGCTGGCTGACTTGGTCGAGACATTCACCAATCTGAGGCGATTCGACATAAAGCTGAATACGACCAAATGCACTTTCGGCGTCCCTGGCGGCAAGTTACTCGGTTTTCTCGTTTCCTAGCGAGGAATTGATGTCAATCCTGAGAAAATCAGTGCCATTACCCATATGAAGACTCTCGTGTGAGTTCACGACATTCAGAAGCTCACAGGTTGCTTGGCAGCATTGACTCAATTCATTTCTCGTCTTGGTGAGAAGACTCTGCCTTTATATCAATTGATGAAGAAGTCCGACACGTTCGACTAGACTCCCGGAGCCGAAGCAGCATTTGTTGAGCTGAAAACCCTGCTCTCCACCCAGCCGGTGCTTGCCGCTCCTGCCAGCAAAGATCCCTTGCTCCTCTACATCGCGACCACAAATCAGGTCGTCAGTACAGTACTAACTATCGAGCGGGAAGAGGAGGGTAAAGCTTATAAAGTCCAGCGGCCAGTTTATTATGTCTCAGAAGTATTATCCCCCTCAAAGCAAAGATATCCACACTATCAGAAGCTGGTTTATGGTATTTACCTATCAGCGAAGAAGGTGGCGCATTATTTCGAAGACCACTCGATTTCAGTCGTCAGTGATGCTTCTTTGTCCAAAATTTTCAATAATCGAGATGCATCAGGTCGAGTGGCTAAATGGGCAATCGAGCTTAGACACTTTGACATCATATTCGAAGCCAAAAAAGCAATCAAGTCGCAAGCATTGGCAGATTTCATGGCCGAGTGGATTAAACAACAACAACCTATCCAAGTTCACTTGGTGCATTGGACAATGTTCTTTGATGGCTCCAAAATGTTGAATGGGTCCGGTGCTGGTGTTGTCTTGATATCTCCCAGGAGCGACAAGCTCATCTATGTCTTGCAAATTCACTTTGATTCCTCCAACAATGAGGCGGAGTATGAAGCACTTTTGTATGGGTTGCGCATAGCTATCTCACTCGGTGTCAAGCGCCTGATGGTTTATGGCGACTCAGATCTGGTGGTGAATATAGTGATGAAAGAGTGGGATGTTCGAAACCCCGCTATGACTAGATACTGCAATCTAGTCCGAAAGTTGGAGAAGAAATTTGAAGGCCTGGAACTTCATCATGTTCCCCGACTGAAAAAATCAGGCGGCAGATGAGCTATCCAAGATTGGTTCCACTCGGCGGCCTGTCCCCAGCAGTGTGTTCTTGGAGCACTTGCACACTCCTTCGGTTCAAGAAGATCCTTTCACCGAAGAGCCCCCACAAGCTTTGAGTCCCACTGACCCGACATAAGTCGATGTCCCTGCAGTGATTGACCTGGTCATGGAGATTCTGGTTATCACTCCCGATTGGATTGTGCCTTACATTGCCTATATCCTCAGACAGGAGCTCCCTGAAGATGAAACAGAGGCTCGACAAATTGTGTGTAGGTCCAAGGCTTTCATTGTGATGGGAGATCAGCTGTTCAGAGAGAGTGCAACTGGTGTTACACAGTGCTGCATTTCCCCCGAGGAAGGTCGAATGATTCTAGACGAGATTCACTCGGGAACTTGCGGCCACCATGCATCCTCAAGGACGATTGTCGCTAAAGCATACCGAGCTAGTTTTTACTGGTCACAAGCTAATGAGATGGCTAAAGACATCGTTGATCATTGTGATGGTTGCCAATTCTATGCAAACTTGTCACACAAGCCAGCATCTGCTCTGAAGACAATTTCTCTTGCCTGGACGTTTGTTGTTTGCAGACTCGACATGGTTGGCCCTTTTCGACCCGAAAAAAGGAGGATTCACTCACTTACTGGTAGCAGTCGACAAATTCACCAAGTGGATAGAAGCCAAGCCAATCAAGAAGCTGAACTCCCGCATGACGGTCACATTCATGAGGGAGATAATTTATCGATACAGCATTCCACACAGCATCATCACAGACAATGACACTAATTTTGACTCACAAGAATTCAGGAACTTCTGCAACTGCCAGGGCACTCGGGTAGATTATGCATCTGTCGCTCACCCACAAACTAATGGGCAAGTCGAGCGAGCCAATGGCCTCATTTTGCAAGGTCTTAAGCCTTGTCTCATGCGTGACCTGGATCATGCAGCTGGTGCCTGGGTAACTGAGCTACCGTCTGTGTTATGGGGCCTGAGAACTACTCCAAATCAGTCGATTGGACGGACTCCTTTCTTCCTGATCTATGGCGCTGAAGCCGTACTGTCGAGTGACTTATTCCGCAATTCTCCTTGAGTGGAGCTGTATTCTAAGGCTGAAGTTGAACAGGCCAGACAGGACGGTGTAGATCTTCTGGAGGAGGAACGAGAGATGGCTCTGATCCGGACTACTGCCTATCAGCAGGACCTGCGGCGCTTCCATGCGAAGAATGTCAAGAGTCGGTCGTCTCATGAGGGAGACCTGGTGCTTCGAGTGAATCAACACTGACCTCACAAGCTTGCTCCTGCATGGGAAGGTCCTTTCATCATCACTATGGTGCTAAACAATGGAGCCTATCATCTATACAATCTCATGAAGCGGATGGACAAGCCACGAGCCCGGAATGCAGATCTGCTCAGGCATTTTTATACTTGAGACAGAAGAATCCTCCGATGTCATAAGAATACTTCATCAATGCAATTCACATTTCTGCAATATATATTGTCGGTTCCGATCGTACAGTTACATTCTTGGGAATACTCCGAGTGATGAGCAATCCTCACACTCGGGGGGGCTTAGCTGCAAACATGCTTTTGCCTAAGTTAAAAACCCTGTCGGGTGGATAGCCGTCCATTCACGGCCTATTTGTGAATTCGTCTTTGCTTAGGTTCAAAGATACTCTGAGTGATGAGAAATCCTCACACTCGGGGGCTTAGCTGCGAACACGTTTCGCCTAAGTTAAAAACCTTGTCGGGTGGATAACAGTCCATTCACTCGACAACTTAGCTGCGAATCGACATTCGCCTAAGTTCTAAACTACTCCGAGTGATGAGAAATCCTCACACTCGGGGGCTTAGCTGTGAACACATTTCGCCTGAGTTAAAAATCTTGTTGGGTGGATAAAAGTCCATTCACTCGACAGCTTAGCTGCGAATCGACATTTGCCTAAGTTCTAAACTACTCCGAGTGATGAGCAATCCTCACACTTGGGGGCTTAGCTGCGAACACGTTTCGCCTAAGTTAAAAACCTTGTTGGGTGGATAACAGTCCATTCACTCAACAGCTTAGCTGTGAATCGACATTCGCCTAAGTTCTAAACTACTCCGAGTGATGAGCAATCCTCACACTCGGAGGCTTAGCTATGAACACGTTTTGCCTAAGTTAAAAACCCTATCGAGTGGTGAGCAGTCCACACACTCGGGGGCTTAGCTGCAAACATGTTTTTGCCTAAGCCTAAAAACAAACTCAATCGAATAGACGATTGAAAGCCAAATACGAATAAAATCCAAAGGTGAAATCATGGATAAACGTTTCGTAAAGAAGCAAATGTGCTCAGGTCTAAGGCCTGAATGAAGTTTTAAGGGATACAATTCCACTTGGCATACCAAAGCTAAAAAAAGTTTTTCTTCCAAAGACCAAGTTTTTTAAGCATCTGACGAGCTGGCTGGCTCGACAAAAGCGTCCAAATCGATACCATCAGCGATTCTGGTGGCTGCTTCAATGAAGGTTTCCACGAAGTCCACAAACTGGAGTTTCTTCGTGTTAACCACCCGGAGCTCCTTCAGCTTCTCTTCCCTCACGTCCCCGCAATGGACCCTGACGAGTGATAATGCCACGTCGGCCCACAGTGAGCAGCAGATTTCTTCCAGGCCTACACTCGACTTGGAAGTTTCAGGCGAGCCATCATCGAGTTCAGGTCGAGCTGAAGGGTGTCCTGAGGCCATAGCTCCTTGTCAATTTTCTCCAGTGCAGATTTTAGTCGGACAAGATATGCCTGGACGCCCTAGAGCCATAAATTGAGTCTGAGCATGTTCATGGACATTGCGTCTGCGACAGGTGACTTAGTGGGATCCAGATTGGGCTCAACCTCATCTGTCTCCTTCTCGAAGTCTTGACAGAATTCTGTTGAAGAGTTGGAATGGGAGGGGAATCGGTGAGATACGACCTTCAAAGATTTTACAAACTTCAATCGACAAGAAACACTCACCGTCAAGCAGGATATACATCTTCCTCAAGAATTCGCCCAAGTGCTTCTCCACGCTACTGCTCCTTTTGTTCAGCTGCTCGGCCCTTTTGACGAGGTCCACGCGCTCCTGCTTCAGCTTTGTGTTCTCCTCCTCCAGCTTCTTGGCGGCCGCTAGCTTCCGATCTGCAGCTTCGGTCTTGTCACTGGCCACCCGTTGGGCATCGGTGAGTGTTTTGTCCTTCTCCTCCAATGTCTTCTTCATGGAATCTAAAGAAACAACATTGTTGAGTCGCGTGTGGTTGACGGTTTTCATTGCGCACGTATGTTCGAGTGAGAGCACTCGGTTCAAAACATGAAAAGTGAAGATGGGAATGCAGAAAGTCAATAGTAAGTACCTCACTGAGACTTTAGCTTAGCACGCGCTCACTCCAGAGCATTGTTGGAGGCTTCCAGATCCACACGCAGCTGGTTCCTTTCATCCTCTAGATCCTTGTACTGCGTCCCAAGTTTACAAGCCCTCTGAAACCAACAAAAGAAAGAGATTCAATCGACAAGTAATGCCAAGGATGGTCGATTGGTCTATGAACACCGTCGAATGACTGTCTTACAACCTTGGAACACCGTCGTATATTGGTCGACCTATGATGTCCATGAATCCCATGTCCAAGGGAAGAAGAATTCTAGCAAAAAGTCCACTCGACATGTCGAGCGGCCCTGGCGCTCCGCGTGCCGTAAACAAATTCAAAGCAGTTATATTGAGACCCCTGTCAGTGCAAGCACTCGACAGCGATCTCGGGGACTACACCTAGTGGGTGCACTTAGAGTGCGCCCACTGAGACGGTTAACACTTGACCTGTTGAGTAACTCGTTAGAAAAAAAATGCACTCGACATGTCGAGTGACTCCAGTACTCCGCGTACAACAAGTTTTCAAGACTACTGCTTATCGTCTGTGATTAACAGTAGCCTCGGGGACTACACCCAGTGGGTGCACTTAGCGTGCCCCCACTGGTTATTAAAACATTTGACAAGGTCAGCCCTATCAGAACATCCACCCGTCACTCGATCCGTCGAGTGACGCGCCTCCCTGCTCTGTGAAGTTCAATTTATCCTTATGTAGCGTCATATCATGGTTTGTCAATAATATCCATGAAACCTACACGGTAGCTTAGGAGTGGTGTGATCCAAGGTGAAATGTATCTCGTATACAATAAACTCTAAGACCCCTGCCGGTGCAAGCACTCGACTGTGGTCTCGGGGACTACACCCAGTGGGTGCACTTAGCGTGCCCTCACTAGATCTATCAATTCTCGATCAGTCGAGTGGTAGAAACATCCATCATTGGACAATCCATCACTCTGAGAAGTGCAGTCTATCCTTATGTAGCGTCATACCATGGTTTATCAATGATGTCCATGAAACCTACAGCATAATTGCAGAGTGGTGTGACCAAAGGTAAACGTATCAAGCATACGACAAGCTCTAAGACCTTTGCTGATGCAAGCACTCGACAGTGGTCTCGGGGACTACACCCAGTGGGTGCACTCAAAGTGCCCCCACTGAGACGGTTAACTCTCGATCCGTCGAGTAACTCATCAGAAAAAAATGCACTCGACATGTCGAGTGACTCCAGTACCACGCGTACTATCGACCCAAATCCTACTCGACTACGAACTGACCTATTCGAGTGGAGAAATTTCAAACATTCTACAAGTGGACAATAAGCACCCACTGGGTGTACTCAAGAAAAGACTGGAATTCAATCAGAAATGTACTTACAATCGAACTTACTCGGACATTGGTGTGGAGGGCTGCGTTGACATCGTAAGATAGCTTGCTGGCCTCGTACGCCTCCTTGGTTCGCAACATTATCTGCTCTGCCTGGATCATAGCCTCCTTCGCAGCTCCGGTCTGATCTTCCGGGACGCGATGCAGAGAGAAAGCTGTCATAGGCGGGATCGGTGTAGTTGCTGGGGCAGCTAAAGCAGTCTGAGCAGGTCCAGTTGGAGTCGATGTCACGATGGTCGAGACAGCTAGAGGGGCATTCGACAGAGGTACTTCAGGTTCAACTCTGATTTGTGTCGAGTCACCTATCCCCTGGGAGGACTCTGCAGTCAAACGCTGAAGTGTCTGCGCTGACGAAGCTCTTCAGGTGCAGGCGCGCGAGTGTCTAGGTGTTCCTCATCGTCTTCCAGCTGGATGATCTCTACAACATCAACTAATAGTGTTAAATTTTGCAAGTGATGAATCCCATTCAGATGAATCAAGAACTTATTAACCTCTATGAGAAGTGGTAGCGTCAGTAGTGTCTATGTCCATCGCCTCCCCTCCATCTCGATGAGGCGAGGTTACAGACGTAGCAGCTCTGACGGATCGAACATCACTCGGTTAGCTACAACTCAAGGTCACAGTCGACAGAAAGAATTCGAAAATAAATACTTACGTGGAGATGACAGGTACAGCCATCCTCATGCGAGGCAGAGCCTTGCGAGGTTTGGTCGTGATTTGCTTGGGCTGCCTGGCCAGCCTCTCACTCGACTCAACGGTTGAAGGGCGACTCCGCTTCGGGTTCTTCTCACTAGGGCCCGGAGCCCTGTCCTCAACAGCTGCCGGATCCTGGTGGGACTTGGTGCGGCCTTCGCGTCGGGGAGGTGACTCGACTTCTTCCTCTTTGCCGGAGTCCTCGTATTCATCCTCAGAGTCAGAGGGACCGTCGCCATCCACACTGCCACCCTCGCTCACTACGCCATCTTCAACATGGTTCCCTTTGGGAACGGGCGAGTGCATGTGTGTCCACTCCTGCATGATTCAAGTAAAGAAGTCAGTTCACAAGTCAATGTATCACTCGACAGTACAAGTACATCAGTCGACACCGCACAACTCACCAGATTTTCGGCGGGTTTTCGGCCGAGTAAGGTCGGATCCTCTTGGTTCACAAAGGGTTGTCGCATGCTCCAGTAATGCTGCGAAGCCACTGCTCGATAGTTTTTTGTGGACCCTCTTCTGGATGCGCCCTGGTCGAGTCCTCGGGGCCCGCGTAGTGCCACATGGTGTGATCTCTGGCTTGGAGTGGCTGAATACGTCAACTGAGAAACGTCTCCAACAGATCCATGCCAGTCACTCCACCCCGGATCAGTTGCACCATAGCTTCAACCAAGATTCCCACTTGGACATGTTCCTCTTCGGTCACCCTCAGAGACTTGGGGACAGCTGGACGGTCAGGTGTATAGGGGGGAAGGCCAGTCGACATGTTGGGCGATGTTGCATCTTTGCAGTAGAACCATGTCGGCTGCTAGCCTCTAACAGACTCAGGAAAAGTCATGGCAGGGAAGGAACTACGGGCTCTTTTCTGAAGTCCTAAACCTCCACACGACTGAAGCACATGAGTCTTCCCATCAGCAGGGAGAGCTTTCTTCATGGTCTGGGATCTAATCGTAAACTTGTGCTTGAACAGCCCCCAATGGGGAGAGCAGCCTAGAAAACACTTGCACAAAGTAACGAAGGCAGACAAGTATGCAACAGTATTCGGTGGGAGATGGTGCAGTTGGGCGCCGAAGAAATTCAGGAAACCTCTAAAGAACGGGTGGGGTGGCATAGAGAAACCTCTTTCAACGTGGGAGAGAAGGAGGACCCACTCCTCGTCGCGCGGCTCCAGCTTGCGCTCTCCCTCCGGCAGCCTCCAGGCGCGTCCGCCACGAGCCCGTCAGCGACAAGGCCCTCCATGTCCTTGCGAGTGAATACAAAGGGGAGAAATTCCCCCTACATCCATCCTGCCGGCATGGTGAACCGACCGGTCGAGGGCTTCTTGCCCTTGAGCTTCGTCGCCCCCTTCTTAGCTCGCTCCAGCTTCTCTGTGGTACCCTTCGTCATGGCCGTGATGGCTCTCGTCGGAGAAGAACAAGATGAGGTGCTGGAGACAAGGGAGGCGGAGTAAGAGAGGAAGTTTGGGGAATAGTACTGTGCGAACCGTAGTGCTCCGAGATTTATATCCCATCGAGTGCCTCGCTGACTCGTGGACCCGCGAGATCACCGCGCATGCCAGCCGCAGTCTGCGTCTAGTACGTGGAGAAATGACCGGTGCGGAGATCGAGGCGTCATGCTCCCACTTGCCCTGATCGTGGCGTCATCATCGCACGCGCGCGCACTTCCCAAATTTTCGTATCTCGTGAAATCCGGGTCTGATAGACCAACACGTCACCTCCAAAGATGCTTTCAGTTCACTCGGAGCAAAATAGGCATTGAATATCCACTCGGACACTTTCAAGGCTAAATGGATCCGGGCAAATGGAGAAGATTTCAATCGACGCAAGTTTCATTGAAGCCTCGAATATCATTCGGAAGATTTGGCGTGTTGATCTTGAATTGACGTCAATACTCAGAGTTCAGACGACGCAAGTTTCATTGAAGCCCCGAATATCATTCGGAAGATTTGATGCCTTAATTCGAGATTGGCATTGATACCCCCATTTCACCACTCGAACCCCGATCCATTCAGGGGCTAATGACAAGGATATGTACCTAGGGTAAGGTCCTAGGCAATGCCTACATACCCTACCTAAGGAGGCTACATTGGAGGACTTGAAGATTGAGCATAAGCTTCCGACTGGATTCCATGAGACGTTCAAGTCACTCGACATTCAATCCACTCGGAGTCTTCTTCCCTCACTCGACAGTCGCCTGGCACTCGGTAGACCTCATTCTCAGTCGACACCAGAAGACCAGGAGCCACCATCAGGAGGCCAAGGGGTCGTCGTTAGTCCTTCGTCATTAGTAGCATTTATTATGTACGTTACTAGTAATGCCAATCTTTAAACCCACGATCGGACCCTTAGATGCCGGGCAGTTATGAGGGGTAGCAAACTCTATATAAGCCGCCCCTCCCCTCTGGCACAAGGATTCACAACCATTGTAATCTCTATATTCCACACGACATAAGCTCCTGAGCACTGAGACGTAGGGCTGTTACCTCCACGAGAGGGGGCTGAACTCATACATCCGTGTGTACACCCTCGTCATAGCTAGGACTCTGCCCTCTCCTTACGTACCCCTACCATCTACTGTCAGGCTCGTTCCCACGACAGCAGGCTTCCCCAGTAGGATCCGATCTCTTCTTTGGGCCGCTTGATGAGGAGACCTAGACATGAGACAAGGAATGTTCATTACGCTTTATATATATAAAGTACCCTTACATGTTATATTCGAATTTACCGAACATGCCCCTCTACAACTTCTCGTTCTCTTCTTGGGCCTGGGCCAATTGAGTCTTTAAACTCTCATTTTCTTCGGCCTACTGCTTGCTTTCCTCCTGGAGGCATCCCTTATCCTCAAGGTTTCATTGCAATGAAAGTCAACCGGCCTCATACTGGGACTCAGCATACCGGTGAGATTCTCGGGCTGCATCTAAATCTTTTTGCAACTGTCCTATAGACTCGGCTGCTACAAAATACCCTCGCGTCAGCACATGACTACATAATTAGATCGGTAGAATGGATATACTCACCATGCGCCTCCCGGGTGAATGTCTTCACTTCTTCCATCTCGGTCTTCGCGTTTTGCACCTGTGTTTGGCTCGCCTCCAACTCCTGGGCTAATTTCTCATTTTGCTGCCTTGAGACCTATATCATCAATGAAAATATGAGGACCCTTAACTCAGTCGTCCTGACCAATTCAAGGTTCAGGGGCTAGTTGGTTTACATGTGGGCCCGGATTCTTGAAAATAATCACTCAATGTCAGGTTGGGCGCCATCAATTTCACGGCTTCCCCAAGCCCATCTCGGGCAGCTCCGATGTATGCGTCTGCCGAACATCGAGCATTAAACTCTTGTTCGGAAAACGCCTGGTAGCGCAGTACTTCTCACCGTCGTAGATGGTGCATGGCACTCTCCACCTCCAATTTGGTGACCGATGTCGCGTCCCTAGAGTCTTCAGGGACCTGATTGTCCATAAGGGCCTCCGCGGCAGGTTCAACGTGAGCAGAGGAACTCGACTCATGAGCATGGCCAGGTACCTCGGCAACATCAGTAGCTGAAGATGGACGCACTTGTTTCCTGAGTCTTTCGGCATAAGACCCCCTGAAGAATCCTAGCGATAATGATGGATCAAACAAACAAACAAATTACCTTATGGTTGTAGGAGTGGTCGGGGTGTTCCCCACGACTGGCTCACATGAAGGATTCCTGTTGACGTCCGATCCGGGCGTTGCTGCTGCCGCCGATGTTTGTCGCACGGACCGATGATGCTTGGGGGCAGAGGTCGGCGCGTTTGGGTCGACGAAGGATGCTTTCCTCTTACGGGGAGGTTTCTTCTTCTTGCTTGCGATTGGGGTGGTCAGCTATGATATCCACCTTCGAGCCATCAAGGCCTTATTGAGGGGCTAATCTTACATTCCGGACACATAATGTGTATCTAGTCCGGAATTGGATCCATGATTGACCCCTAGGTAAGTTTTTTCAAACCCACCTAGGGCCCGGGGGCTGCCATGTATTTAATAATAAAAATAAATAAAAACTTAGCAATTAGAGCATCATGTGACTTACTTAAAAACCCGTCAGGAGACCTTTAACGGCCTCCTTCAATCCGTTGTCGTTGGACTGAATGCTTTGTAACACCGCACCTATAAGAGTGCGGTGCTCTTCGGAGATGGAGGCGCTCGATAGAGCCTCCTCCATGACCGGCCACCCATTGGCCGATGGCGTTGGTGGTGATCGGATAACCCGATCACTAACCGGGGTTTGAACCAGTACCTCCAGAGGCATGGTGCGCTCTGGAGATGCCCTCGGAGGGGACTGTGCGGCCGCTCGTCCGGCCTCCTCAGTATTCGGGCGGGGTACCTCCCCCAGTCTTCGATGACCGAGGTGTTATCCTCAACCATTATGTCGTCACCCCCCACCACCGGTGCTCGGATCCATAGGAGCATGCTGGGATGACACCTCCGCAGTGTCCTTCGTGGCGCCTGGAGTGACGGAATGTGAGGCATTCCTGCTCTCCACTAATTTGGCGGGCGGGGTCTCCCCATACAATATTTGATCGGTGGGAAGGACGCACGAGGGGCTGCAAAATCGATAAGAACCTACGTGTTAATAAACTCTCAACCTGTTAAAGGACGAACAAGGGGTCTTCGGATCCTAACCTTTGGGCGGGGGGCTTGACCCTGAGGTTCCTTCATGGAACCACCTCGAGGTCATTGGACTGAGTGTCTAAATCCGAGTTGTCGTCGGACAGGACCACCTGTGCCTGACGCACTCTCTTCTGTGCGGGAGGGGGTACCTCCTTTGGAGCATCTGATGACGTCGCCCTCATTCTTGCGAGGGGGGAATTGCCTTCCCCCTTGACTTCGTCCTCCTCTTCTTCCTCCTGCTCTTCCTCTTCCTCTTCCTCCTCATGCTCCTCTTGATTCGAGGAGGCATTTGTCTTCCCGGAGACAGTTTCTGACTAGTCCCTGATGCGAAGGCCACCCCAGCCTGGTTTCTTCTTCTTCTCCTTCTTCATGGGGGCCTTGCATAGCTTCACCATGAGCATCGATGCTAACAGCCAGGACCTAGCGTCTTCGGGCTGAGGTGCCAGACTGTTGATATTCACAGTCTTCTTCAGCCATGACTGCAGTGGGTGATTGCAAGAAAACGGTGACGGGGCAACAACCACAGCAAGGCTCTGTGCCGTCCGATGTTGATGTGGCCCAATCTCGGGCCCCATTTGGTGGGCCTAGTCTGGTTGGGCCTTTGATCATTGCCATGTCGGTCCTCTATGACATCGGTGGCTCTGCTGACTATGGTATCGTCATGAATCATGCCTTCTATATCCATGACACCGCTGGTGGTTGCTACGTGTGATGAGATGTATACTCTTCTTCGGCATAGGGGCCTCCATCCCATCTTCGTCGAAGGATCTTCTCCGACTGGGGAAGACTCGTTGACCAAGGCGATGAGGTGACAAACACACATAATTTGGACTAGTCACCAGGTACCACTGCCGCAAAATCTTTTCTTTCCTCGCCAGATTTATTCTACTTTAAAGAATGTTAGAGTTTCTATGAGAAAGAATGTGGACGAAATGTGGTTGTCGGTTGGAGTGCTCAGACATATGGAGATCGAACTTTTAAAGGTTTCTCCTAAAGTTTTGAACACCCTTCCTTACCTTGATACCAAGGAGGAGGAGGACGTGGATGCCACATAGGATTGTCCATTTTCATACTTGGTAGGTCAATTAATTGAGGTTGGACTGGATGAACCGAGACCCGTGTCCATGTTTTGTGAGTACACAATGTCTTTGCATAAATCTAAGTCACACTCCTCTAAAAAGAAACAAAAACGCCAAGAAGGCGAATATTATCACACCAATACAAATTTTCACATGGGAGGCATCTTTTGGAAAGGCAGAGTTCTTGTAGACTTGGCTAAACATAATAACTTTCGTGATTGTGTAAAATATTATGGGTTAAACGTTTTGGCAATTTTCGAGGCTGGTAAATGTGACTTCTCTAGGCATATCCTCGTTCGCCTATCAGGTGGTTTTGAATACATATGGCATAACATACTAACACGTGGAAGGTATGGGGGAATCCTACTTGGGATGCAGACCACCTCCATGGACTTGTTAGACATTTCGACCGGTCAATTTCACATCAACTCCCACCTCCGAAACAGAGATGATAATTTTACATGGAGTCTGGTCGCAGTCTATGGGGTTGCCCAAGATGACCGTAAATCACCTTTCTTTCATAAACTGGTTAACCTAGCTAAGGATAATCTGCAATCAGTGCTTGTTGGAGCGGACTTTAATATCCTTAGGTACCCGGGATTAAAAAATAATGACCACTTTAACACTCACGGGACATTCCATTCGGTGATTTCATTGACAACTTGAATCTTTGGCAAGCAAGTAGGGTGGATTTTTACTTGGGCCAATAATCATTCGGTGCCAACATATGAGAAGCCCAATAGGGTTCACATGGATACCAACTAGGAGCTAAAAATTTCCCTGGTAAACGTGTGTGCCCATGAGCATATCCAGGCACTATCAGATGATGCACCCTATTGCTTGATTCTAACTCTACAAGCCTTCCAACGCCTTGACTTTCCAGTTTGTATTGGAATGGCTAGAGTAGGAAGATTTTTTGACATAATCAAGAATGCATGGGAAAGGACAATCATTGGTTGTACACCTATCCAGAGATGGAACTTTAACATAAGGACCATGAGACAATACTTATGTGGATGGGGAAACACGTCATTGCCATATAAAAAAAGAAAAGCAACGAATCTTCTTAATTATTGACGAACTCAACAAAATCATAGAGGCTCGCATCCTATCTCAACACGAAAATCAGTCAAATGAGAAGATTTAACGTCTTTTGAGAGAAGAGGAAATCAATTATTACCAAAGATCCAAAGACGATTTCATCTTGAAGGGGAATACTAATACACGATACTTCCCATTGGTCGCCAATGGTCCGCATACGAAGAAGTGTATTTTTTATTCTCCACCAAAATGATGGGTGGATCAAAGGCTAGACATATCTCGAAAGTTACATCACCAAATACGAAAAAACTTTGTTTGGAGTGCTGGATGAAGAGAATTTATCCCTTGACAAAATATGGGGTCGGATGGCTGATACGTCTGTGGCGTATCTAAAAAATTTCATCGTTCATGCTATTATCATACCATTGTTATAGATTTTTTGCAACAATTTATATTATTCTTATTCGGACTAACCTAATAACCTAGTGCCAAAGGCCATTTCATGTTTTATATTGTTTTTGGTTTTTTAGATGAAACATTCATGAAGACGGAATGACTTGAAAACTTGCGTGTATTGTTTATGGAATATATATGAATTATGGCGCAAGAATCAACACAAGAGGATACCCGTGGGCCTCACAATCCAAAATGGAGCGCCTAGGGGGTATTGGTTGTGGCCTTGTCTTGTGGCAAAACCCTAAATCGGATGGACCTCTCCTTCATGGGCATCACAAGCTAATATTGGAAAAATAATCATGTTAAAATTTCAGCCCGATCGGAGTTATGAATCTTTGACAATATACTAAACGTTGGTTGGCCACATAAACATTACCAAAAAGTCGTGAAACAATAGAGAAACCGAATGACCAAAGGCCATGGAGGCGAATGACCAAAGGGGAAACCCTTCTCCTATCTAGTAGGAAGGCCAAATAAGACGAAGAACAAGGAGGGGGTATCTCAATGCCTCTCTCCTATTGATACCGGAGCACCACTAGTGGACCATCGTGATGACGATCATCTCCAACAATGTCACCGCCGACATCACGATCTTTCTCCCTCTTCGTGCAACTGTTAGTGCATCTAGTGCCCCTTAGTGATTTTCGTGTATTGAAGACTTATAGGTTAAGGCACTAATGAGTTTGTGAGTGTACACAGGCTCTATAAGTTGATGAGGAGTTTGATATATTCGGAGATTATCGACCCCTAAAAATGTATGTCTTCAAGTGAAGACTTTGGTGAAGACTTTGTGAAGACTTTGAAAATGAAGAAGTTGGTGTGACCTTGAAGATATGAATGAGGAATATGAAGCGTGAAGACTTTTGTTTTCGTAGTTTCATTTCCTTTATTTGAGTCATAGGAAACACCGTACTGTTAAAGGGGGCCGAGGTAATACTAAGGAAAATTTCCAACTGATGCTCAACTCCAAAATCCTCAACCCATACAATTCTTCGAGTGAAGCCTTTGGAAATCTCTTACGGTTCAGACAAGTTTTTCAGTGACAGAGACGAAGGTCTTCTGGTCTCTGAGGAAATTGATCTGACTGAGGAGTTAGGATTTCGCCAGTGTGAATTGCCTACAAGTGAGGATCATGATAAGCTGAGGACTTTCATAGTTCGAAATTCTGACCATTGCTGTGCTTAGCGCCAGCTTTCCCCAATCGTTCTTATCCACATAACGGTCATATCATTGGGGGCATTTATGTCTTATCTTGTCAGCTTGCACCCTAGCTATAAATAGCCGACCCCCACAACCACTAGCTGGTTGACTGCTCCAAGAGAGAACTGACACTTGTCATTTGAGAGCAACCCATCCTCTGAGGACTTTGAGAGAAAATCATCAGTGAGGAAAAACCCACAACCAAACCATAAAACCCATAGTGATTGAGCATCACTGAAGAAATTCCTGTGTGGAACCGATGCTTGTTACCTTTGAGGACTGTGTATCCTCCAGACGATTAGGCGTCATGGTCTAGTGCTCCTGCAATCAATTTGGGACCACGAAGTGACCTTGGTCTAGAGCATCCAGCAGTAAATTGTGGATCACCGGGTGACCAGTTTTTGAGGCTTTTGGAAGTCTACCCTGAAGACTTACCACTAGTGTTGGGCGAGGACTGTGTGACCTTAGCTCAAGGAGAATACGTTAAGGACTGTGTGTCCTGGGACTGTGTGTCCTCTAGTTTAAATACCAGGCCGTTCCAAACCAGACGTACGACTGTCACAGCTGTTGGAACTGGGTCATCAAACCATTGTCTTCATCAAGCTATCTGGTTCTATTTCCTCAACCCCTCTATTCCTCATATATCTATTGATGAAATTGATTGTTACAATTTGAAGAATTTGACTGAAGACTTCCACAAATTCCTCACCTCAAATTCTTCAAGTTACCTTGTTCATCACTACTTATCCTGTATCACGCTACTCTCTATTTGTGCATATTTCATTTCATCATGAAGACTATGCTGTCACTATGTTCCTCATGCACTTGAGTACTTATTCCGCTGCTAGTTATTCATCACATTTTAAATTCCTCAAAGTTGAAATTCCTCAAATGATGAATTTGTAAAAATCGCATATTCACCCCCCTCTAGCCGATATAACGCACTTTCAGCAACGGTGTATCCTCTCTCACCCAGTGTAATCTCAACTTGAACATGGTGTTCTATGCTATATATTATTATCTAATGATGTGATGCACCTCTATTATCTTTCAGTAGTTTCCTTTTTGTTTTGTGGGCAAATTTTTGTAGCTTGGTATGAGTTGTATGTTATTATGATGATGTCCTCTAGTGCCGACCGTCTCACATAATTGTGTTTGGGGTTTCCGTTGTGGGGTGTTGCAATATGTTAATTATTTTCTTACAGTGAGTTGCGGGAGTGGCTGAAACCTAGACCTGGGTTCATGAGTTGTTGCACATGGGATTAAAGGGAACTTTTAGCTTAATGATATGGTTGTGTTTTATCTTAATGAATCTTTGATAGCTGCAGATGCTTGCTAGAGTTCGAATCATAAGAACATATGAACCAAGTACGGAGAGTATGCTAGCTTAGGCCTTTCCGTCATGAGTATATGATGAGTATCACTGTCGTGTCATATCCAATTGCCTAGGGACAATCCTTTTCTTATCGTTCTTCCAAAACTCTCTTCTTTATTGTACCTTTATTTAAACAACAACTACAATTTATAATGTTGCAAAGTTATCTTTTTATTCTTCTAAAGTAGTTTATTTGTTGTTCTAGTAAAGTGAACTATGCAGGCCAAGCATCACACACAGCTCTATCACGAGTACTAAATCGAAGGAACTCTACACTTCATCTTCGATGGTGCGAGCGCACCTTTCGATAAGTTCATCATCATGGCACGTCCGCTACTCCAAGAACAGGAAAACACAATCACGGCTTAGGGGAGGATAAACGGCAACGACAATGGTGGGTTTTGTTTCCAATTCTACGAGGTGTTCGTCGCCGCTGATCTCACCCGAGATGGCTTTGCGGTGGCGATGTACCTCAATTCGTAGGAAGACCCAAAATTGTCATTTAGGGGGGGGGGGGCATCGCCCCAGCCAGGACAAATTAGTAAAGAAGTTTCTTTTGGTGGGGATATAGTTGGACGAAATTATTCTCACTTTCTCTCTCCCCTCGCCCCCAAACATTCATACTTTGCGTAATGTACAATCCTTCTCTACCAGGATACTCTGTACGCAAAGCATCACACGCAGCTCTACCATGAGTGTCGCATTGAAGGCACCGTGGACTTCATCTTCGGCAATGCAACAGACTGTTCCATAAGTGCAATACCATGGCACGTCTGCTAGGAGAACACCATCGAGAGGGTCAAGGCCGACGATAGTGGTGGTTTTTTTCCAGTTCGCCAGACAATAGTGAGGTGTTCACCACCGACGAGCTCGCCCGAGATGGCTTCATGATGGTGACGTACCTCAGTCGTTCGTGGTAGGTCAATTATCGTGTTGTACTCATGCAGTACACCCAGTACAACGTTGTGCACCCAAGGGCCTCTTATCCGACGAGCACAAGAGTGCTGGCACCGAAGCTGATATGAGCGGCCGCGTCAACTGACTAGGTTACCACGTCATCCAAGCCGAGCAATGCTACATCCATGCAAACTTACGTGAGCATTTTACTCATAGGCTGATGTAGAGGCCATTAATTGGATCAGGATTAGTGATTAGGCCCCACCCCGGTTGAATTCAGGAGGACCGATTTGTTTGAGATGGAAAGTTACGTGGCCTTAAGTAGGACTACGTAGGTAGAATTTTCGCAGCCAAGATGAATCGAATGCCATCAAGTTCATAGCTCAAAGCTTCATCCAGGCCGATCAGGGCATACCAATAAACACGCTTCATTTGTGCATACAACAGCTTGGGGTAGGGGCGGCGGGGGGGGGGGGGGGGGGGCTAATGATGCCGCTGTTGGGAATAAGTCGTGACGGAGCACGGTGCGACCGGCGTCG
Organism: Hordeum marinum; assembly: GCA_022496015.1. Lineage (NCBI taxonomy): Eukaryota > Viridiplantae > Streptophyta > Magnoliopsida > Poales > Poaceae > Hordeum > Hordeum marinum. Next base: position 490,930,815 of record CM039676.1, on the reverse strand, counting down.
GCGCGCAAGGTCGGGTCCGTGTCGGTGCGACCGGCGTCGATACGCAAGGTCGGGTCCGCGGGCTGGGTCATGATAGCAAGTGTGTGCTTGCGTGCCGTGAAGAATTATGAAACACCTATTAAACCTAGCTCTCATAGATTTGAATTGTCATAAATTTTACCCGATGCACCACTTTAACAAGGCATAAAATTTTTCAACAACGATGTATTGAACAAAGGTGTATTTAACTACTTATAGCACACATTATTGAATATAATCAAAGATGATTTGTAAACACAAAATGTAGATATGAAAATGCTTACAATAATGATAAAACAACGAACATAATTACTTGAAAAGGATGTCTTGTATCTCCAAATTCCAACATACAATGTCGGACAACAAGGTTCGGTAACATATAAGATACAAATAGAATTAAACTTACATGGTAGAACATAATAAAATGCCCAAATAAACGTACTTACATGGCTAAAAATCTGAAAATTTACCTTTACTATGTTATATTCCTTCGAGCCATGAAATAATCAACCACTTGAGCATTGGTAACCTTTTTCATTTCTTATTTCTCCACATAACAAGTGCCATCATCACCCAAACTTTCATTATTGAAGCGATTGTCCAAGCAAATTTTAACAAGTTTCATAGCTGAAAAGCATTTGTGATGGTGCTTTTCTTTTGAAAAGAAACTTGTTCATAGTATCTATATTGCAAATATAAATTTCAAATGACAATTGTAAAAATAAATAAAATACACCCTAATTACAAGTTATAACCTTAGAAAATACCCCACGCTTTCTCAAAACATAGTGATCTCTATTATATTCGCTACAAGTATAAACAAGATTGTTACGGTTTGTAAACAAAATTAGGAGAAGTAAGACAAAACCGCTACCTAAATTGTGCTCTTTTCTAATCCATATGGACAGAAATCAGGCTTGATGGAGACGAGGATTCAAGACGAAGAGGTTGCGAAATTAACTACCGAGCGTCGGACCGGCTAATGGCGTGGAGCGTCATTTGCCTGCGTCGGCTCGTCGAAATTAATTACCGAGCGTCGGACCGGCCAACGGCGTGGAGCGTCATTCGCCTGCGTCGGCTCGTCACCGTGCGGCTGCGCGAGGAGATAACCCGGGCTGCGTGTCTGGCGGACCGGCGGCGGCCGGCGGCCGGTGCGCATCTGCCGCCTCGTGTATACGCGACGGTGACGCGTACAGTACACTGACTTCGTAGTTCGTACGTGTCACCCATCTACAGACTCGATGGATGGATGACTAGATTTTTTAATGGAATCTGGATCGATTAGGATGTGTACGTGAGGAGTGGATTGGCAGGCAAACTATACGCACGTCGCACGCACGCATCTAGCTGTTTTGGGCCAGTGTAGAGGCCCGACGTGAGGAGTGACCCGGATACACCGCTCTTGGACCACCCTGATGCATTGGGCCTTTTTAATATATAGGTACAACTAACAAATGTTTCCATCCGTATTTTTGTGCATACAGGCTGGTCTAATGGGCTCAGCCCCTGAATGGAGAAGTGGTTAGAGACATTCTTGCTTGTAACGATAGAGATGATTTTAAAAAAAATTTATGCAAGTATAAAGAAAAGACTTTGAATATTAAAATGAAACGTGATCCTAAATTTGCTAGTTCACCTATCTTTGTTACCGATAAGGATTATGAATTCTCTGTCGACCCGGAGTTAATTACTTTGGTTGAATCTGATCCTTTTCGTGGCTATGAAATTGAAATTATAGTGGCACATCTTACCAAGTTTAATGATATAGCCATCCTTTTTGTTCATGATAAGAACATTCGCTACTACTATATTCTTAAATTATTTTCGTTCTCATTAACGGGTGATGCTAAGATATGGTACAATACTCTAGCTCCTGTCTTGTATGCGTAGCCCCAGGATATGATTTATTACTTTTCTGAAAAATATTTTCCTGGTCATTAAAAACAAGTTGCCTTACAGGAAATATTTAACTTTGTGTAAATTGAAGAAGAGAGTCTCCCACAAGCTGGGGAGGGGGGGCTTGTCCAATTGCTTAATGCAATACTTGATATCTTCTATAATGGACTAATAATGCTTCTAGGGACATCCTGGATAGTTGTGTTGGTTATGTTTTCAGGAAACGAACTGTTAAACAATCTGAGGAACTATTAAATAATATATTGAAGACTTGTGATGATTGGACTCTCCCTAAACCACCACTTGAACCCACTCCGAAGAAGAGGGGTATCTTATTTCTCAGTCCTGAAGATATGCAGGAGACAAAGAAATATATGAAGGAAAAAGATATTAAAGCCAAGGATGTTAAGAATTTACCACATATTGAAGAAATGCATGGCCTTGACACACCACCACCTCCACAGGTGGTAGAGATAAATTATTTAGTAAAGTTTGATAAAGGTGACATCCCTTATAATAAACATAATAGTCAATGCTTATATGAATTTGACAACTACATTAGGAAACAAGATCACTTCAATGCAAATGTTTCGAAACAATTGAAATATAACTTTGATGTGATTGCTCGCTTGAGTGACTTGTTATTTAGAATCACTAATGATGTTAGAGGTGTAGGAAAACATGCCTCTATGGTTCAAACCCAGTTAGAACAAGTTGCTAAATCTGAAAGAGAATTGCTTAATTAATGAAATCTATAATAATATGAATGAGTTTGCTGTTAGAGTAGCAACTAGAGTTAAAATAACTCAGGAACCAGTTTATCCCGAGGGACACTCTACAAGAATTGAACAAGAATCACAAGAATTAACGCTGATGCACCTAGTCCTTCTAAAAAGAAAAAGAAAAACGATAGGACTTTGCATGCCTCTAGTGAACCTGAGATAAAAAACCTCCGGAAGATAATGATGTCTCCATTTCTAATGTTAAAACTCAATCTGTTAATGAACATTCATCTAGTGATAATGAAAATGATAATGATGATGTTCATGAAGATACTCAACTGAACAATGATAAAGAACTAGATAATGATGTTAAAATAGAACCTATTGTTGATCTTGATAACCCACAAACTAATAAATAAATGATATGTTAAAAGAGACTTTGTGGCTAGAAAACATGGTAAAGAAAGAGAGCCATGGGTTCAGAAACTCATGCCTTTTCCACCTAAACCATCTAAGAAAAAATATGATGAAGAATTTAAACGCTTTGCTAAAATGATTAGGTCAGTCTTTTTGCGTACCCGCTTAACTGATATCTTAAAGATGGCCCCTTATACAAAATACATGGAAGCCATCATCACTAATAAAAGTAAGGTACCTGAAGCTGAAATCTCCATCATGCTTGCTAATTATTCTTTTAAGGATGAAGTACCTAAAAAACATGGAGATATTGGAATACCAACTATACCTTACTCCATTAAAAGAAATTATGTCAAAACTGCTTTGTGTGATTTGGGAGATGGTGTTAGTGTTATGCCTTTATCTTTATATAAAAGACTTGATTTTGAATAAACTCACACCTACTGAAATACCTTTGCAAATGGCTGACAAATCAACTGCCATACCTATCGGTATTTGTGAGGATGTGCACGTTGTTGTTGTGAATGTTACTATCTTAACAGACTTTATTATTCTTGTGATGCCCGAGGACAACAACATGTCGATTATCCTTCGTAGACCCTTTTTTAATACTGCAGTTGTTGTTATTTATTACAATAAAATCAAAGTCACTTTTCATATCAATGATAATAAGCATACATTACACTTTCCAAAGAAACAATTCCAAGTGACACACTCCTTTGAACTAGTGGTTTTCTTGGACTAAGAATAAATAACCCCAACTTCTTGCACTTGACTGGTTAATATGGTCTATTTTTGGACATCCTTGAAATGACCCAACTTTTACAAGAAAGTGAGAATGCCCATGGCAGATATCTATGACTGGTTTGAACGATCGCCGACATCGTATGCAAGTGCGACACTTCCGACAATTTATTGTCCTTTTTTAGCAGAGAAGCTTTAGAAAATGCAATATTTATAAAAAATAACAAATTTACATGGTGCCTTGAATTGGTCATACAAGGACATGAAAAAAATAATCTAATTTAAGGATGTCAAAATACAATGTGTTGTGAGACGAAGCCTTCCAGCCTAACGGAACACCCTTCATTGAACATGATGTAATTTTGGACATCCTTCAAATGACTTCAACTTTTTAAATCAGGGAGCATACCAATGGTAGCCATCCATGCCAGGTTTGACCATTTCCGACACCAGATGCAAGTCACGACCAGTCCAACCATTTATCTACCTTTTTGATAGGGAAAACCCCAGAAAATGCAAAAGTTGTCAAAACCCAAAAAGATAGGCATGGGGCCTTGAATTGATCATACAATGCCATGAAAAAAATATGGCCATTTGACGAATATCAGAAAAAAGTGCTCTCAAACGTTGCTTCTCGCATATCTGGGCGCCCTACATTGAAGATGGTGCTTTTGTGGATATCCTTGAAATGACCGCAACTGTTTTCACAAGGTGGGCATAATTATGGTAGACATCCATGTCAGGTTTGAACGATTTCCGATGCCGTATGCACGTTGCAACATGCCCGGCCATGTATTGGTCTTTTTCATCGAGAAAACTCGGGAAAATACAAAACATGTCGAAAACCCAAAAAACATGGCATGATGCCTTGACTTGGTCTTACAAGGCCTGGAAACAATTTGACGACAATCCAACGATATCAGGAAACAACGTTCTCTCACGCACAACCTTCTAGCCTGCGTGGACAAGCTATTGAACATCGTCTATTTTTGGATATTCTTAAAGTGATCCCAACTTTTGCGAGAATTTGACATGCCCGTGGTAGGCATCCATGCCAGGTTCAAACGATTTTCGACGCCGTATGGAAGTTGCGACATCGTCTACATTGAACATGGTGCTTTTGTGGATATCCTTGAAAAGACCGCAACTGTTTTGACAAGGTGGGCATGCTCATGGCAGACATACATGATAGGTTTGAATGACTTTTGACGCCGTATGCACGTTGCAACATGCGTGGCAATGTATCGGTCTTTTTCATCGAGAAAACTCAGGAAAATACAAAACCTGTCGAAAACCCAAAAAACCTTGGCATGATGCCTTGACTTGGTCTTACAAGGTCTGGAAACAATTTGACGACAATCCAACGATGTCAAGAAACAACGTTCTCTCACGCACAACCTTCTAGCCTGCATGGACAAGCTATTAAACATCGTCTATTTTTTGATATTCTTAAAGTGATCCCAACTTTTGCGAGCAATTTGACATGCCTGTGGTAGGCATCCATGCGAGGTTCAAACGATTTTCGACACCGTATGGAAGTTACGACATCGTTTACATTGAACATGGTGCTTTTGTGGATATCCTTGAAAAGACTGCAACTGTTTTCATAAAGTGGGCGTGCTCATGGCAGACATCCATGTTAGGTTTGAATGACTTCCGACGCTGTATGCACGTTGCAACATGCCCGACAATGTATCAGTCTTTTTCATCGAGAAAAGTCAAGAAAATACAAAACCTATCGAAAACCCAAAAAACTTGGCATGATGCCTTGACTTGGTCTTACAAGGCCTGGAAACAATTTGACAACATTCCAAGGATGTCAAGAAACAGCGTTCTTTCACGCACAACCTTCTCGCATGTGTGGACATGCTATTGAACATCGTCTATTTTTGGATATTCTTAAAGTGATGCCAACTTTTGCGAGCAAGTTGACATGCCCATGATAAGCATCCATACCAGGATCAAACGATTTTCGACACCGTATGAAAGATGCGACATGTGCGGCTATTTATATATTTTTTATCAAGAAAACTCCAGAAAATAACTTGGTATAGTGCCTTGAATTGGTCATACAAGCCATTGAAAAATATTAGGTTCATTTGAGGGACGTTGAGAAACAACATGTTTCAAACAAAGCCTTTTGGTCTTTCAACGTGCTCTCTAAATTTTCTTCGCTCTTGAAAAATAAATGTTTGTGTATTGAAATTCTGAGCAATTTTGAAAGACACGAACATGTTTTTTGAAAAAATGTATAATTTTTGAAAAAGTGAATAATTATATTTTACGAACAAATTTGAAAAGGCGGACATGTTCTCAAATTTTGGACAGTATTTGGACGACCAGGCATTTTTGAATAATAAAAAACAGATAATAAAAATGAAAAAGAAACAAAAAGCAAATGAAAAAAAGAAACAGTGGAAAAAGACTTGTTCGGTACAGTAAATCGGTCGCTTTATGGATAATTGTAGTTCGTGTTTTCTAATTAGACATGGAAGCTTATCAGCTTGTGTGGCCAACAACGAGCGGTTAACAATGGGCCTTAGATGGTTCGATCGCTCTCACTGGCATTCTTTTTTCGGTGATATTTTCCCTGTTCTCGTACTCGACAATGGGCTAGCCTAGTCGGGTGGCCTCTTGTGCATAGCGCCATCTTTTTGATGCTACTCCCCGAATGTACCGAATTTATTACTTGCCGCATTATGTGGCAAATATTCAGGCAATCACACACTATCGTAGTATGGGCCGACCTATCAAAACGTTCCAGCCATCAGTATTGTGAATCTTCAGGAAAGTTCCTGACCGGCCCATCTCAGGTTTTGTGCAACCAATATTCCAAATCTTTTGGAAGGTTCCAGGATGGTTTGGGGAACCTTCTAGAAGGTTCCTAAACATTTTTTTGATTTTCTTTGTTTTGTTTTACTTTCTATTTTTCTCTTTTTTGATGGTTCTTGTTTTATTTTCTATTTCTTAAAAAACTAATTTTGAAAGAATGTTTAAAATGTTACAAAATTGTTTGTTTTTTAATAAAATGTTGGTCATTCTAAATTTGTTCATGTTTTCAAGAATGTTTCACCTTTTACTAAATGATCAGAAATTTTAAATTGTTCATGTTTTCCAAAAACAATGTTTGGAGTTCCAATTTTTTTATACGCTTAAAAAAACTGTTTGCAATTTCAGAAAATGTCTCGAATTTGATGGAAAAATCATGTTTCAAAAATTATTCAGTGTTTTAAATTTTGCTCGCGCGAAGAAGTTTTCACAAAGTTTTGGATTTTTTTATTTTCTTTTTCTCAAATTTGAATGTGTCCCAATTTTTCAAAGATTATTAGTTTTTTCAAAAAAAACGTTCGTATTTTAAAATATAGTTCACAGTTTCTAAATATGTTCTTGTATTAAAAGTATATTCATGGATTTGAAAAAATATTCATGTTTCAATTCTGTTTTGAAGTTTTGCAAAATGTTTCTGTTTTCATAATTTTTTCATAGAATCTAAAATATATTTGGTCTTTAATAAATGTTGATGATTTTCAGTGAACTTTGCTTCAAATGTACTGGCTCTGTGTCTTCATTGAGAAGTCGCGCTACAATAATTGCAAGGAGTTGTCAGATATGTCTGGAGATATTGTGTTCGAAGAAGACACACACTAAGAATGGGTGTCGGGCAAAGCAGCGCAGAGGCCCAAAAGTTCCACAATGGAGTGCAGTGTGCATCTTGACGACACACATAACATTGCCTAGCTGAAGTATATTGTTCACCGTCTGACTACAGAAGAGGAAAATCTGAAACACCTGAAGATTTTTTCACTCCAATTAGAGACGATGCACCAATTGGTCCTTGTTTCGTCTCACCACCTGCAGAAGCGCCGACAAATGCCTCTAGCAAAAGTTCATTTTTCATGTAGACATTATTGAAAGATCGGATTTTGTAATTTCCAAACGTTCGTGATATTGCATTTGATCCAAACTGCATGATAACCTAAGTCCTGCAAACCTGATAACATGCATACAAAAACCGTGATAACATTGACCAAGAGAAATAAAAGTTGTTGCAATATATCTCCAATAACTTCTGTTTAAACATGATAATATATGCACCGCAAACCTGATAACTTCGAGACAAATTGCATGATAATTTACGTACCACATATCTGATAACTCGTATACGAACACCGTGATTACTTTGACCCAGAGAAATAAAATTTGTTCCAACATACCTCCGGAATTTCTTTCTAAATTTATATGCACTACATGCATAATAACTTATGGGCATTTGTAATTTCCGACCGTTCTGCTTTTGGCAACAGATACGAACGCCTCGTCTGCCGGTGGATCTATATTGTACCGATGCGCTCGCCCTCGCTAGTATTACTCATATCCCAATTTTCCCGCCGGTTTTTCTCTAGATCTAATAAATTTGGATCGTCCGGGCCGCGGTTTTCTTGGCGACTTCTCACGTCGCTGCCATCATTGGGAGAAAAAAAAAGTATGCACCAGGTGGGATTCAGACCCACGACGAGGGTTAAACGTGAGGCAACAAACTAGCGTTGGTAGCCAACTGACCTAGCTCCCGTTCTTGTGCTAATTGTAGAGAATAGCTCTATTTGACCAGTGTTAATTACATAAAGTTTGACACTACACGTAAACTGAACCTGAAGTTCAAATCAGGCAAAGCACGTGCCGGTTACAAACTTACCACCGCACTTGTTTATCACAAGTGAATAAAAACTTGGTTCTGCACTATCATGTCTACTATAATGGATTGAAAAGTAAATGGGTGAACGCATTAATTTCCGTATCAAATACGAGAAAAAAAAGTTGCTTAAAATTTCTTCTTGCAAACTTATGTGTAAACATCGTGGTAAAATATGCACCACAGTCTTAATAACTTACGCATAAAACATAGTGGCAATTAGACCAGGGTAAAAATTTGTTGAAAACGTACCCCGGTAACATTTGTGTAAATATCATGGTAGTATACGCATATCAAGGTTGATAACTCACGTCCAAACATCACGGTAATATTTGATCTGGGATAAAAGTTGTTGAAAAACATCCCTAATAACGTATATGCAAATATCATGCTAATATATGTACATTAGAGCTGATAACTCATGTAGGAGCGTCGTTGTAATCATTTTTGACCTGAGAAAAAGTTGTTGAAACCATACTACGGTAGCCTGTGTGTAAATAACATGGTAATATGCGTACAATAGAGATAATAACTGACGTACAAATATCGCAGTAACTTTGTACCCAGAGATAAAAGTTATTAAAAAAGATACTTCGTTGACCTCTTCGTAAATAACATGATAATATAAGCCCAACACAGATGAGAACTTACGTATAAACACCATGATAACCTCGACCCGATGAAACATACCCTGGTAACTTCATCGTAACTAACACAATATTGTATGCATCCAGGGCGGATCTCCTGGTAGGACGAGGTTGGACGCTCGCCCTACCTTGATTTTTGACGATTCTGTTTTAATGTATGTATATACAGCCTGGTCGATCGCTAGAAAATAAAACTGCTTAAAAATCACCGTGAACCGTTTTGGACCTGAACTTGGCACCCACATGGAAAGCTTATTGGGCCAAAGCAAGTAGCACTAACAGGTCCAGCGCTATCTCGCTCCATCCCGTCATCCAATCTCCCTGGACACAAACCCTGCCAGAAGTAGCAAGCGCGCGTGTGAGGCCAATGACCAGCAGGAGTGCGCAGGTATATGGTCGCGTATTCGTGTATCCGGCCGCCAGCAGGAACGATGAACAGGAAGGGAAAAGGCTAGGCAGAGGTGATGTGTTTTAAAATTGCAGTGTCATTTTTCCAGATAATGATTTGACAATTTTCAACTACAGTGCAATGGTTGAATTTTTTCCAGAACTAGTACTATTTTGTAGCAATTTTGAAAACAGGTGTCTGGGTTGAAAAAATATCAAAACTACTACCCTGTCGGTCAGTATCAGGCCGAGCAGGGACCTGTCGGCCACCACCGGGCCGACCAAAGGTCTGTCGGCCACAAGTAGGCCGAAGGGACCCTCTCGGCCAATCAGAGGCCAGGGGAGGACGCCTGTCGGTCATAGGGTGGCCAAAGGGCCACCTGTCGGCAGTGTGAGGCCGATGGGCCCCTAGATAAGGCCCATCCCTCCTTTCTTCCTCCTCTGACCAGTCATTTCACCCTCCCCCGTCTAGTAGCCTGCCCCTCTTCACATCTCACTCCCGTTGCTCTTCAGTGCTTCCACCGCCTCGCCGATCTCTTCGCTGGACCACCCATTTTGTTATTTTACCCGCATAAACAATAGATCAGGGCGCTCTCCACCGGCCTACGGTAATTTTTTTTGGCTTCCAACTCAATCGAATGAGAACTCTCAAGTCGGTAGTGGATTTAGTTCTTATTTGCCACCATCCGTTTGCAGGTAATGGCTTGCCCATTTTGCCGAGCTCCAGGTGGCCCTTGTGATGCCGTTGATTCCGGTGCGTGTGTATTTACTGTGGCGCTGGATCGTCGATGTTCTAGACATGTTGTAAGATTATATGCCTTGATTATCTGACTGTGGCATATTCGAATGCCTTTGTTTATAAGTTTATGATCCTTGCTTCCATTCTTGTTGTAGTGTGTTCCTTGCAGTGTTAGATCACATCTTGCTCGGTACATTGAGGAGTGCAGAGCTTTAGCTATTCAGAGAGGTGACACAGATATTGATCTTGCTCTGCACAACACTGAGGGTAACTTATACCATGTTATGTTCACACATGATAGGATGAGCAGTAAATTGCATGGTCCTTCGTGGGAGGAACTCGTAAATGATTATGGTCTCCGCCACAGTGACATGATGACTGTTATGCTTGAGCACTATGGAACTTATATTAGTGTCGAATTCCATCGGGATGGTGTTATGTTGTTTCCTTTACCCCATGTTGGTAAGATATTTGTTTGACTGATTTTCAGATTTGATTTAGCTTATACGTTTTGCAGTTCATCTCAGTTAGTGAAATCATTTTTTGTAGCTCTTGAGGATCTGAGTGAAACTCAGAGGGAACTTGTTGACAGCTGTTTTTATAGTCGTGGTGTCACTCTGAATTATCAGCAAATGTATGTCATGTCGCGGCAGCTCTTTGATGACAACTACATACTGTGTACTCCTTTTGTTCATAGGATGGATCGTATGAACGTTATTTCCCAACATATGGTAAGCTTTGGTATCTGATTTTTATTATTTGTTTGTTTTTTGCTGGTTCATAGGATGGATCATATAACTTGCTTGTTTTTGTCAGGTTATTCCTACCATGGTTGTGAGGAGTTTGATGGAATTTGTGGCTATTCCTAGGACTGGTTCTTTACTTCTTGAAATTACTTTGGATTCAGAAGATGATGATATATTTGTGAGCATTCCTTGTTCCTACTTCATTGGCTTGGGTGATCGAATGGTGTTGAAGAAGGAAGGTTTCGGAAATTTTCTGCTGGCATCGTCTATCGAAGTCAACAATTTGGTGCTCATAACATTCAAACAGCGTGAACAGGAGGTAGCTATTGTTTTCAGCTATCTGCCATAGTGAGAAAGAAAGAAAGGTCTTGTGCATCCCAGGCAGCAGAAGAAGCTGGAGATGAAGAAGGAAAATATACACGTTTGGACTAAGTAGATTTATATTCTTGTAACTCAATTTCAGCAAGTTGTATCTTAATTTCAGTAGGTTGTATCTTAATTTCAGGAAGATGTATCTTAATTTCAGCAAGCCGTACTATTCCCGTTTTTATTTGCCGTCATACTGTGGTGCCACCTTTGTTCCACCAATCTCTGCCGCCACTTTCCTTCCCGCCATTCTCTCCCACCATTATCTTTCCCGCCATTCTCCGCCGCCAATTTCTCCTGCCATTCTCTCCCGCCATTTTCTCCCGCCATTCTCTCCCTCCATTCTCTGCCGCCCGATTTCCCGCCATTGCGGTTGTCATCTGCCTATAAAACGAGGCATTGTATCTGCCTTCCTCCATCGGCCACCAACACTCGTAAAAACCAGCGCAGTAGTCATTATGAGTTTGCCTTCTTCGAATCAAAGCATTAGGCCTAGCAAATGGAAGAGTGCGAAGTTGCCTCAGGGGGTGGAAGCAGTTCGTTGTTGGTGCGGGATCTCTGCAAGGTGAAGGAGGTGACGGATTTTTCAGATTGGTTGGGCATGAAGTTTTTCATGTGCGCTAATTATGAGGAAGATCCACCCGTTGGTCCTTCACCGTACATCACGCCTCCGGTATGTTTTAGTCACATAGATGAAACACGTTGTTCATATTGTTGTTTATTTGATTTTCATATTTCTATTTATTTTGTAGTCTCCTCCGCCCCTGTGCCAGTACTATTGTTGGATAGACACGAAAATGCCGGACTGGGCGGTGACTGAGATTCGTGAAAGAAGTCATCGTGCATGGGCAAGTTTGGACTTGGAGGAGCGCCGCGAGAAGGCGGCAACAGAGGAGAAAGCAGAGCAGGATAGAGCTTGGCAAGAGCACTGTGTGGAGCAGAGGGCTTTTCTTGCTGAGATGAAAAAGAAAAACCAAGAAAACCAACTTCGACTGGCGGGGGTCTACCGGCAGCGAGAGGAGGCCCGTGAAGCTGAGAGGCAGAGAAAGAAAGTAAGGGCTCGTGCAGCCCAGGCAACAGAAGAAGCTGGAAATGGAAAAGGAAAATATCCACGTTGGACTCAGTAGATTTAGATTGCAGTAACTCAATTTCAGCAAGTTGTATCTTAATTTCAGCAAGATGTATCTTAATTTCAGCATATTGTATCTTAATTCAGTGAGAAGCATGATACTTGCCTCTTGTGCAAGTGCATTGATTCTCTCTCGCCACTTTCTCTCCCGCCAGTCTCTCCCGCCACTTTGATTCCCGCCACTTCCATTTTCTCCCGCCACTTTGATTCCCGCCACTTTCTCTCCTCGCCATTCTTTCCCGCCATTGTGTTTCCCGCCTTTCTCTCTAGCCACTTTGTCTCCCGCCTATATAACCACATTCGCAGTAAGGAGGGTGAGCAGGCCCTTCCTTTCCCTGTCGCTCCCGCATCCTTCCTTCCGCTCTCGCCATTCTTTCCTGGAGATGTCTCATCCTCCTCATCCTCACTATCCTTTTGATCGTAGTTTTCACAAGGATATGTCCGACCGTCTTCTTTGTCTAGCTGCCAATTTCAAGATGAATGATAGAGTAGTACCTTGGGAGGAACTCATTAGTAGTGACTTCATAATGAATGAGTTGTCTCACCAATTAGCTAGGGTTGGGTGGCCTCCCTTGACTTTTGAGGAGATACGGAAAGAACTTCTGAGGTTGCACGCCAGATGGCAAAAGCAACTGCACAAGGGTGATGCTTATCTCAGGATTGCTGTTAATAATTCATGTTTATGGTCAGCAGAAAGTGAGGACGAGGACGACCTCTTCATGCCGAGCAGCAAGGTGAAGAGTTCTGCATCGAAGGGCAAGAATTCTACATCAACAAAGGGCAAGAGTTCTACATCGACAAAGGGGAATACTTCTGCAGCGATGGAGGATGAAGACGACGTCTTCATGCCGAGTAGCAAGGTGAAGACCAGCGCATCGTCGAAGGGCAATAGTTCTGCAACGACAAAAGGGAAGAGATTTGCATCAACGGAGGATGACGATGATGCATTCATGTAATACGTTTTTCATGTAGTACTATGATCTGTAGTGTTGTTCTATGTAGTGCGGTTTAATTAAGTTGTAACGTTTAATCGAGTTGTAATGTGCAATTGATGTCGATGGACTTGGTTTGCGTTACTATTGTTCTCTCTCCAAACCAAATAAGTCTCAAACATAAATATGTCAAATACATAGAGGCTAAATATGTCCGATACATAGAGGCTAAATATGACAAATACACGTCCTAACAAGTAAGACACGTCCTAACCAGTTTCCACCTCTAAAGGTCCCATGACAGCACCGGCGAGAGGTAATCCTAACAAGTAAGACACATCATGTAAAGTAGGAGCCATCTCTCCCCAGGAAAAGTGGAACGTATGTGTCTCTGGTCTCCATCTATCTACTAAGTAGCTAAGGAGTGACCTGTCGTAAGAGAAGCGTGATACTGGCCTCTTGCGTAGCTGCATTGGTTCACCCGCGTCATCCAAGTCCGGGTGATCAACCCACTCATCCAATGTATCCTCAATCAGTCGTGCCAAGGGTAGAAGTCCAGCCCAATTCAGCCTACAAAATGAACAGAATGTAGCTTACAATTAGATTCTATCAAAACGATGTCGAACGTACTAAGTGATTGTACCAACACATACCTATCAACCTATGCAGGGTGTATCATCCAGTTAGAGGTCAACATGTCTAAGTTCGTGCCCGATTCCATAAGTGTGCCTCGGTGCCCTCTATCGATATTAGCATTAAGCATCGGATACGAAGCCATATCTGCAATGACAACATAGTACAAACATATTACAAAATAAAACATAGATGCTTGCGTACTAAAAATAAAAACTAAGTATCCGAGAGGCATTAAAACATAGTCTCACATATTATAAATAAAAACATAGTGCTTGCTGCTTACACATAAAGACATAGTGCACACATATTACAAATAAAAAAGTAGTCCGACTTATTACAAATAGAAACGTAGTCCGACATATTATGCAGCTTCAGAGCTATTTATTCCTCGTCCGCCCCTTCGGCCTCGAGAGCCTCGTCCACCACGACTACCTGGACCACCTCTTGCAACTATTGCTGCAGTCGTCGATGTGGAAGCGCTCGTCGATGTGGAAGCACTGTCTTTCTTCTGGTCGGGGCAATATTTCATCCTATGCCCATAAGCCGCGCAGAGCAAACATTGTCTGGTTGCTCCACCAGCTTCATATTGGTCCATATCGTTTCGTATGCGCTTTACCTTATGCCTGCCCCTGCTAGTGCGCCGTAGTGCAGGATCCGGGATGTATACTCTATCACCATCGTTTACCTTGTTGAAATTGCTGATGACTCTAAACCCTGTCATCTCACCTGTCCAGACATTGAGTACTGCCTCCTTTGAATAGTACGGAGACACGAAGGAGATAGCGTCCAACTGAATTTGGCCACAAGCAGTCAACACATGTGAGCAAGGCAGGTGCAACAACTGAGGCTTGTTGCGTGTACACTCACAAGTTGGATGAAATTCTGCTCCGGTTGTAACCTCATGCGTCTTCACCTCATTTGCAGAACCAAAACCATCAGTAGGGAGCTGAACCTCATACCTCCTTTCCTGCTTACCTATGAGTGTGACGGTGTGCTTTTTTGCTTTCTTTATCTTCTCAGCCATGTACTCCATGACACGGCTGCAGTAAGGAGTGTTCTGATTATCTGCAATATGCTTCCTTGCTAACCCATGCCTTTCTCTGAAATACCTCACAGTGCCATGGAATACACCCTCCACAGTAGCTGTCAGTGGCAATGCTCTATTCCCTTTGAGAACAAAGTTATAGATCTCTGCAAGATTGGTTGTCATGTGGCCATACCTAGCTCCATGGGTGTCATGCAGCAAAGACCAATTCACTGGAGGCTCTTTCTCTATCCACTCAGAAAAATTCTTTATTGCCCTGCCCTTCTTTCTCTTCGTATTAGGAGGGTAAATTGCTGGCAAGTCACAAAGACCAACTGGCCCCTCCATCTCCGCAATGAGTGCTGTTAATTTAACTGGTCTTTTTCCATTTTCTTCCTAGCAACGACCTACTTCTTAGTGAACTCATTGTTGGAAATATGCCCTAGAGGCAATAATAAATTAGTTATTATCATATTTCCTTGTTCATGATAATCGTTTATTATCCATGCTATAATTGTATTAAATGGAAACACATTATATGTGTGGGTAAATAGACAACACTCTGTCCCTAGTATGCCTCTAGTGAACTAGCTCGTTGATCAAAGATGGTCAAGGTTTCCTAGCCATTGACATATGATTTCATTTGATAACGGGATTACATCATTAGGAGAATGATGTGATGGACAAGACCCAAACTACAAACGTAGCTTATGATCGTGTCAGTTTATTGCTACTATTTTCTGCATGTCAAGTATATGTTCCTATGACCATGAGATCATGCAACTCACTGACATCGGAGGAGTACCTTGTGTGTATCAAACGTTGCAACGTAACTGGGTGACTATAAAGGTGCTCTATAGGTATCTCCGAGGGTGTCTGTTGAGTTGGCATGGATCAAGACTGGGATTTGTTACTCCGTGTGACGGAGAGGTATCTCAGGGCCCACTCAGTAATACAACATCACAATAAGCCTTGCAAGCAATGTGACTAAGTGTTAGTCACGGGATGTTTTATTACGGAACGAGTAAAGAGACTTGCTGGTAATGAGGTTGAACTAGGTATGAAGATACCGACGATCGAATCTCGGGCAAGTAACATACCGAAGAACAAAGGGAACATCATACGGGATTAACTGAATCCTTGACATATAGGTTCGACCAATAAAGATCTTCGCAGAATATGTAGGAACCAATGTGGACATCCAGGTCCCACCATTGGTTATTGCCCATAGAGGTGTCTCGGTCATGTCTACATAGTTTTCGAACCCGCAGGGTCTGCACACTTAAGGTTTGGTGACGTTTCGGTAGTATAGAGTTATGTATGGTGGTGACCGGAGGTTGTTCGGAGTCCCGGATGAGATCCCGGACGTCACGAGGAGGTCCAGAATGGTCCAGAGGTAAAGATTGATATATAGGAAGGTGGTGTTTGGACTCTGGAAAGTTTCGGGCATTTTCGGTAGTGTACCGGGAGTGACGAATGGGTTCCGGGGGCCCACCAATGGGGCCAACCCACCCCATGGGCCTATGTGGCAACCCACCAGCCCATAGTGGGCCAGTTGGGTCAGCCAAGGAGGCCTATGCGCAGGAGGAAAGAGAGGCAAAATAAATTGGGGTGGAAACCTCCCCAAACTTCACCTCTCTTGCGGGAGGAGGAGTCCTACTAGGAGGAGGACTCCTCCCCACTAGGTTCGGCCAAACCAAAGGAGAGCCCTCCTTTTGGGCGCAGCCTCCTCTCCCCACCTCCGATATGTATGAGTGGTTTTAGGGTTTTTTGGACAAGGATTTTCAGCCACGTCTAATCCCTACTTCTAGATCAAGTTCCTCTAGACTAGATTAGTTCCGCAGTGCTTAGGCGAAGCCCTGCCGGAATTGCTCCACCACCATCACCGGAGCGCCGTCACACTGCCGGTGAACTCTTCTTCCTCTCCACTTCCTCTTGCTGGATCAAGACGGTGGAGATCGTCATCAAGCTGCACGTGTGCTGAACGCGGAGGTGTCGTCCGTTCGGTGCTAGATCGGAAGGACCGTGAACAAGATCGCGAGACCGTTCGTGATGAGTTCACGGGACGGATCATGATGAGATCGCGGGACGGATCGTGATGAGATCGCGGGAATAATTGTGATGAGTTCGCGGGACGGATCGTGGTTGGATCGCGGGACGGATCGTGATGTGATCGCGGGATGCTCGGCGATTTGGATCGCGAAGATGTTCGACTACACCAACCGCGTTTCTTAACGCTTCCCGCTTAGCGATCTACAAGGGTATGTAGATCCACTCTCCCTCTCGTAGATGCTCATCACCATGGATAGATCTTGCGTGTGCGTAGGAAATTTTTTGTTTCCCATGCAACGTTCCCCAACACTCATCTAGGTTCGACCAAATAAAATCGTATTTGCGCCGCTGGTTCTGCTTGCATAACTTCTTGAACAAGTTCATCAACCGTTTGTTCTTGAACTGTGAGAAAAAATTAGCACCCAGATTGCGCATGCACCACTGGCTTCGCAAGTCCTTCCAAGGTGTTGGCTCGTCAGCAGTTGGATTACTCAGTGTCTTCACGGCCTTCAATATACCGGGATGTCTGTCATGAATGAGACACACATTTGATCGGTCCTTCACGATCGCAATTTTAATTTGACGGAAGAACCGTACCCACCTCAGAAAGTTCTCACCCTCCACAAATTCCATGGCTAGTGGGATGATTTGGTTGTTCCCGTCCACACCAATAGCAGTCAGGATTTGCCCTTTGTACTAACCAGTCAGGAATGTACCATCCACAAACATCACAGGAGGACAATGCCTAAAAGCTTCGATGCACATACCAAAAGAGAAGAATACTTGTTTCAACACCTTGTAATCCGGTATGCTTTCCAACCTCGTGTGGTGAATGTTAACATAAGTGCCGGGATTCCTCTCCTTCAGTATGTCAAGGAGACGCACAACATTATCATAGGAGTTGAAGAACGTCCCAAACCTCTCCTCCATAGTCTTCTGCTTAGCTCTCCAAGCCTTCCCATATGGAATGTCATACGTACATCTGACCTTCATTGCTGTCTGGATGTGCTTTGCTTCCATATCTTTCTTTGTCACTATCGCAGTATACATGAGTTGCGCTATGAGAGTTGAAGTAAGGTTTGGATGACGAGCCAACATGTTTTTCCTAACACAATTATGTGGTACAACATTTGTCACAACCCAGTGGATGTGATACTTTGGCACGTGGGCGTGCACCTTCGCAGGACAACTTGATTCAACACACTTGACGTTATATTTCGTTGGACTAGATATGTTTGTCCGGAAAACCCTCTGGGTAGACATAGCTCACTTTATCACCGCATACTTCATTTTCTTCTTTGTGTCAAACATAGCCCCGATCTGGACTTGGTTTAGATTATATTGCCATGGAGTCTCATGGCCATCGTTGATAGTAAAGCCGGCGGATATGTCCTGCTCCCATGCAGCAGGAATTTGTACCTCCTCCTCCTCCTCGGAATTTTCAGAATCAAGTTCCTCTGCAATCCCATCCTCACCCTCTTCCTCCATCACCCTCTGCATTTCCTCGCCTTCCTCATCCCCATCAGCAACACCAGAGGCAGCTAATACTACCGATTGAATACTCTGACCAGCAGCATGACCACTAACATAATCTGACTCATTGTCGGCTTGGGTAGCATTCACATTCGATGGCTGTGACCTAGATACATAAATCTCGTTAGCCACTTGACTACTCTGGCCTGGTTCATACCCCATGTTGGGTGGTACGATATTCTCCTTCTTCACCACTGGTTGCACTAGGGCATACAGATGGATTCTTCGGTCTCTATAACGACTTAACAGAGACAACCAATGCTGGCTCCTATCTATCGGAATCAAATCCCACTTCACATTTTTATAGGATTTGGTCCACAAGGCATGAATACTGACGGAACAAACTTCAGGATCGAGGTCAAAACTAGTAGTCAACCAGTGCTTCAACTGCCTAATGTCCAGTCTATCCAGGTCTGAAAGTGTCATCTCGCCTCTTTTAAACTCGCTAAGATCAACCCCTAACTCATTATATCGAATAGTACCAGGGCCGTAATACACAGTCAAATTTACGGATTCAGACATTTTAACCTATCAGACAATGCCAGCTTCTCATTATTCGCAACGAATATATCGACACTAAAATAAAACGTACAATATAATGTACCTACGAATCCTAAAAAAACCTACACTAAAATTAACTACACAAAATTTGACCGACACTACTATGACTAAACTAACTAAAACATACCGGCGTATTCTAAAAAAACCTATACTAAAATTAACTGCCCCAAAAATCCCGATACTAATATGACTACACTAACTAAACCTACACTAATATGACTACACTACAATCACTACACTAACACAAGTAACCTTAAATAACTACACTACTAAAAATAATATAAACTAATTGTACGTAGATTACAAAAAAACCAAAAAAAACCCTACAATAACAGCAAAAATTTATACCTTCGACGCGTGAGTGCACTCCTTCTTCCTCTCCACCTTCTTCTTCCTTTTCAACCACTCCACCTTCTCACCATTGAAACCTCCACCACCACACCTTTTTCTACTCCACACGAACAAACGAATACCCCGTTGCGAAAAATAAAACCATAGGGCGGGGGAGAAACACACGATCTACCGTTTCATCGGATTAAAACGGGAAATGAGTGGAGGGAAAGGGAGATCTAGGGGGTAAATTTCGGCCGAATATGAGCTAGAGAGAGGGCTGGAGGAGGAAGAAGGAGAGCTTGGCCGAGTCGGCCTTATCCAGGGACCTTTCGGCCTCCTGGCGGCCAACAGGTGCCTCTCGGCCAGGTGCGGGCCGACTGGCTGGCGGTTCGGCCTTCCTATGGCCGACGGGCCGGTTTCGGCCACGTTTAGGCCGATGGGCGTCCGGTCGGCCCGCTAACAGCCGACAGGGTACCGTTTTTGCTATTTTTTGAACTCGCAACACTTTTTTGAAATTTGATACAAAATTTATACTAATTCTGAAAAAATTCGCAATGGTTAGTGGCTTTTTTTGTGATTAATAAATCATATTTCTTCGATTGCTTTCTTTATTGACCTGGGCAAATGGATGCTAAATTTGGTTATGAAGTTTTCTTCAAATTGGGGTATTACAATTGAAAGAAATGCAGTCACGGCGTAGTGAACTTTGGTTTTGTGTCAAAAATAGATTATGCTCGAGACTTCGCCCCACCTCAAAATAATTTCGCCCTCCGCCACTGTATGCATCAGATGCCTATAACTTACATACAAATATTGTGGTATTTTTTTGAAGCGGGAAAGTAGTTGTTGAAACATACTCCCTCCATTCCATGACATAGTGTGTTCTCGATTTTCAAGCTTTAAGTTTGACCACAAGTTTAACCAACTAGATCGATTGCGACGGGAGTAAAAATTGTACCATCGAAAACTTCATTCAAATACGAATTCAGTGATATAATTTTATTTCCGTCGCAATCGATCTCGTTGGTTAAATTTGTGGTCAAACTTTGATTTTGGGAAGTGTGGACGCACTACATTGTGGAATGAAGGGTGTACACCAATATCTTCTCTAGTGCATGTATGCATGTGTTTGTGGGAAAAAAGGTTTGAAGGGACAATTTTTTATGTCGGGTAATTTCTACGTAAACAACATGATAAGCTATGTGGCAAATACGTGATAACTTACTTGAAGCAGGTGTGGTAACTTTTGACCCTCCAAAAAAGTCGGCAGAACACATTAACATGGAATCTAGTTTCGAAGATCTCGTCAAGACAAATTTAGTGATGAAAACGGATTCTTAATCGGGTTTTCGGTTTGAGAGATAAATCATTTTGAATTTGTATGATAAGAAGAATCTTTTTACTGATGTGATCAGTTTTTTTTATTTAACATACATGCATGCATAAGAGAAAGACGTAGGTTGCATGCAGCCGACGGGATCAGTGAAAGGCAGATCACAGCGAGATTAGCGATCATAAGAATTGTTCGTACCTTTTCATATAATCCTAATGTTTGGTCTATATTAAAGTTCTTGGAAGATATGGATAGTATGATCATCAATGACTTCAAATCTATCAAATGTTATATTTCTTTGGATAATATATATAATTTTTTGTATTAATATTGGCTTTGGATCTATCTTAAGTGTTTTTAGTATATATAATATATATAGTTAGTTTGATGACAAAAATGCTCTTTGGAGGACAAGCTCCATGGAGCTCATTTTTTGAAAAATTTGCAAATCATATTTTTATGTTTTTAAAAATTCTGAAAAAAAATCATACATGTTCATACGGATGTATAATACATGTGTGTGAAATCTGACGATGAAAAACATTTGGGCGAGAGCTACACAAAAAAGACAAAATCGTGTTTTTTGAATGGGTGAACAGTACATTCATTGTTCATCGAAAAAAATGGAGGAACTTGTCTTTTTTGTGTAGCTCGCACCATAATGTATTTCATCGTCAGATTTTACACATGTAAAACACATCCATACAAATGTGTATGATTTTTTTCAGATTTTTTTGGAACTTAAGAATATGATTTTTGAATTTTTCACAAAAATGAGCTCCATGGAGCTCGTCCTCCAAAACGCGCCACTCGTTTGATGATTACATTGAAGGGCCCCATTTCTATTGTCGCCTCGGCCCCCCGAAATGACAGGATCGACCTGATGATCCATCTGTTCTGAGTTCAGTCCATTTGGGCCTATAGTGGACATTACAAACCAAGTGTGGAAAACCATGGCAACTTCATGAGCTTCTTTTTTTCGGGTAAAAAGGGATTTCTCATTACTCAAGGTGGCCGCTCAGCCATGGCCAGTCATACAACAGTGTCAATCCCCGAGTGGAACCAAATAGCGGTCCGGGGAGTCCTATGCCCATAGGCAACAAGTTCATGGCTACATTTATTCTGGGAGCGACGACAGAGTGTAAAAGAGATCTTCCTGCCGGCACCATCAACTATGTCCCTGATCTCCTGGACAGTGCTACGGTGCATCGAACGGTCCATCACCCTCGCAGTGATCTTCGCCAACGCCTCCACACAGTCGAGCTCCACAATGAGGGGTAGCTCGGTTCTGTGCAACGCCAGCTCTAGGCCCTCCCTGCATGCAGCAAGTTTGGCACTCAGACCATTATCGCATGCGCGCATCTCTTGACATGCAGTGTAGATGATATCGCCTCGTTCATGTCGAAGGATCATGCCACCTCCAGCCGCTCCCGTCGCTCAACGTAGCTACCATCAGTGTTCAACTTGGCATGGCCAGGCCGAGGGGCCATCCAAGCCTTCTCCTCGGCGTGCACCCGAGGTGCCCGAGGTACATGTTGTGGAGCTGCCACCACCATCTTCCCCTTGACTATGTCCGCCTTTGGATGTTGTTGGATGCACAACAACAAGGTGATGTATCCATGCAGGAACCGCCGTGAGGCTTCAACTAGTGGCGGCTTCTTTTCGTGCGTAATTTCGTTCCGTACATGCCAGGTCCTCCACATGATCATGAGCACAATCATCCTCGTTGCCTCATCAAGGGGTTCGAGCGGCGTGAAGAGCCACTTCGGCCCCGTGTTGGAAATCTCGTCCACCTGCGGGATGGCTCAGTCCAAGGCCATCGACTGCCACAACTCCTTCGCCGGCGGGCATCTACAAAAAGCATGGAACATGTCCCCCCATTCCAGTCCACACAGAGGGCAGTGGTCAGAGACCTCAAGATGTCTAGAGAATTTATTGGCCCAAGTAGCGAGTGAATTGGTGATGATGCTCCAAGAGAACACGCGTACCTTAGGGGGAGCAGGGCACCCCCATATGGTCTTCCAGATGGCGCGATGACCATCCGGTACCCTGATCATGGCGGTAGCCGATGGACGTTGGTGCTCATCCATGGCTAGGCGATATGCCAATCGAACGGTGAAGATATCGTTCCTCTCCGGTCCCCATGTGATCATGTCGTTGGCGACGCGGCTTGACGTGCGTATGTCAGAGATGGCCTTCACATCAGCATGATGGAAGTAGCAGCATAGGAGGTCCATCCTCCATGTTCCGTCCGCCGCCAGGAGTTCAGCAACCTGACGGAGGCGACAGATACCCTGCTGCGTGATGAGTTGTCCAGTCGGCTTCCGTGGGATCCAACGATCGCGCCAAACCTGGATGTCCCGGCCATCTCCAACCCACCAAATGATGCCCTTCTTGAGTAGTTCCAGACCATGTTGGATGGCCTGCCAAGTTGGAGATGTGTTGCCGGAGAAGACGGTATCTTCGAGGCAACCCTCGGGGTAAACCTGTGCACACAGACTATTAGGGTTGGGGAGCAAGCGCCACACCTGATGCGCCAAGAGCGCCTGGTTGAAGAACCTAAAGTCACGGAAGCCGAGCCCGCCGTGGCATTTCCGTGCCAGAATCTTCGGCCAACACAGCGAATGAGTCTTTCGCTTCCCCTCCGATGCACCCCACTAAAAGTTCCGCACCATGCGGTTAAGATCATCGCAGACAGACATAGGGAGCTTGAAGACCCCCATGACATACGTCGCAATAGCTTGCGCAATTTCTTTAATCATCGTTTCCTTACCAGCCAAAGAAAGTGTGTCACCCCAGGCAATAATGTGCTTCAAGAGTCTGGACTGCAAGTTCTGAAATTTCCCACAAGACATGCGTCCATCCGGTGTTGGAAGGCCCAAGTATTTGTCCTCAAACAAGTCTGTGACAATGTTCAGGACATCCCGAACTTTGTGTTGTTCCTCCCTGGGCAAGCCTCGCCAAACAATGCACTGCACTTGGCTGGGTTTATGCTCTGACTCGTGGCCCTCTCATAGACATGCAGTACCTCCTTCGCTTTCCTGGCTTCATCCTCCTTTGCTTTGAAAAACAACAACATGCCATCTGCAAACAGAGGTGTGACACACCAGGAGCTCTACGACATACCTTGAGTGGTGTGAAACCACCATTTTCTTCTCCCTTCTTCAACACAGCAGAAAATCCATCAGACACCAATAAAAATAGGAACGGGGAAAGAGGATCACCTTGTCGTAGCCCATGGGATGGTGCAAACGGATCCAAGAGGGTCCCATTAAATTTTACTGTGTATCTCAACGTGGTGACGCACGCCATAATCTAGTTCACCCATCGGTGAGCGAAACCCATCTTTTGCATCATTCGCTCCAAGAAGATCCAGTCCACCCTATCATATGCTTTGGAAAAATCCAGTTTGTAAGCACAAAAACTTTTTACAGGGTCTTTCTCTTGCTGTATATAGTGAAAACACACAAAATCTATGAGCACATTATTAGTGATGAGGGGTCCGGGAACAAAGGCACTCTTCTCAGGGGATATAATCCCATCAAGGATAGGCCGGAGCTGACTTACCAGACACTTTGCCACCACCTTGTAGATGACATTACAAAGGATGATGGGCCTAAACTCCGTCAACCTCTCCGGGTTATCCACCTTAGGAATGAGGACGATGGTTGTGTCGTTCACCCCAATAGGCATGACGCCTGTCCGAAAGAACTCCTTCACACCTGCAATGACTTGATCCCGCATGACCTCCCAATTTCTTTGGAAGAACCGGGCAGGGAAGCCATCCGGCCCCGGGGCCTTCAAGGGGCCAATCTGGAAGAGGGCATCAGCTATCTCCTTGTCAGAGAACTCTGCGCATAGACCAACATTCATTTGATCAGTAATACGAGTGTTAATCAAAGCAATGACTGGGTCCAGGCATAGGGGCTCATCCGCTGAGAAGAGCATGGAGAAATAGTCCGAAACCATCTCTGCCATCGTTGCATGGTCGCTGTGAACTGCTCCTATAGCATCAACCAATTTCTTAATACGATTCTTCTTGGCGTGCCACTTAGCTTTCCTGTGGAAGAATTGTGTGTTCCGGTCCCCCTCCTTCAGCCATGCAACCCGCGAGTGTTGCATCCACATCATATCCTCGCGGTACAACAGCTCGTTCAAGCTATCCGTCGCCTCCCGAATTCCCTTCCTATCAGCATTCATAGATAGAAGCTCTTCGATCCGTGAGCAGGTTTTATTGATTTCCTTAATAACGTTACGGAGCTTTTTTCGGCTTCAGTCTTGCAACTGCTTCATGAGGCTGCCTAGCCCCAAGGAGACGTCCCCAAGGTTAAGAATGGAGCCCAACTCCGTCCATGCATTCATGAGGACCTCTGGTAGGTATGGTTCCCTCTCCCACATCACCTCGTACTGCCTGAATTTCCGTCCCGCAGCTTGCTGTGGCTCCTCCCGTACACACCTGACCAGGATAGGAGGTGGTCCGAGCTAGGAGCCACAAGATGATCCACCTTAGCATGCTCAAAAAGATCCCTCCAGGAATTGTTCGCCACCGCCCGGTCAAGTCGGACCTTACCATTGGCCCGGGCAGCATGCTTTGTTATCATATGTGTAGGGTAGACCTGCAAAACTGAGATCACCCAGCCCACAAATTTCGAGCACATCTTGAAAGTCGATCATCTGACCTGCCGAGCATGGCGTCGCTGAGAAGTGCTCGAAGTCCCACATGGCCTCATTAAAATCGCCAATCACCGCCCACGACAAGGTCGCTTGCTGGTGAAGATTGCAGAGGATGGACCACATGCGATGCCGGTCCTCTGTCCGGGGCTCACCGTAGACGCAAGTGAGCCTCCAGGGCGGCTCACCCACCGTGCTCGTGATGTACACATAAATATATCTTTCATTAATAGTTTTACATCCACACATAATGATTCATTCCAATATAAAGCCAACCCTCCACTAAGACCAATACTATCAAGACCATCAAAACCTCCCAACCCTAAGCGAGCTCGATACCTACTCATTTTATTCTTGGTCTGTCTAGTCTCACAAAGAAAAACAATGCTAGGGGAGTGAGTCTGAACCAGGCTCACAAGATCATGAACTATCCAAGAGTCCCCCCCCCCTCGGCAGTTCCAGCTTAGGATAGTCATTGCTCTTGACGGGGCTCCACCGGCCCCGTTAGTTTGTCGGCGGACCCTGAGCCAACTGCCTCCGATTCTTTCCCTTCCCCCCCATGTGAACATCCTGGCTCGTAGCTGACCGCGGGACCAGCTGCTCCTACCGGTTCTCCTTCGTCCGCCTCTTTTTAGGTGTGCCTGAAAAAACAGTATCAGTAGCATCGCCTGGGTTAGTGTAGATCACGAGAGCCTTCTCGCTCACTTCTCCCCCGGTGGCAGAGGCCACGTCCAGGCATGCTACCCTCTTGCCCAGAAACGAGGCATTAGAGGATTCCTTGGTCGTCATCTCTATCTCATTGGAGAGGTTGCGCAACGCAGAAATCATGTCCATGCTCGTAGGATCCTTCAGACTGGTGTCGCCATGGGTGGCGCCAAGATCTTGCTGGTTGCGCGTGCGTTCACTCCCGCTGCCGTGTGTACTGCTCTTGCCCTTCTCAGCTTGGCTTGCTCCCTTAATGCATTGCATCTCCACTGCAAGTACCTCATCAACCGCGGGGTTGGCCCATCGCTCCTCCGTGTACGTTCTGGCCCTCCTTGTCGGCTTGCTGTCTGCTCACCTGCCACCATGGCCCCCGTGACCCCGCGTAAAGGATGTGCTTCCCTCCGAGGAGAAGTCGAGGCCCCTATATGTAGTAGGGTTTCCTTTGGCACGCACCGTCCAAGATTGGCGCGTGAACCGACGAGGCGGAGAGCACTTCAGCTTACCACTGTATCTGCCCGAGGGGCATCGCCGCGGTTCCTCATGCGGCAAGACTTCTCCTGATCCCAAAGTAACCACAAGTGTAGCAGAAGAGTGGGAACTTCTTGTACTGGATATCAAACTCAACTTTGGTTTTCTTCTCCTTGACTCATGCATTCATGGCCACAGATGTTTCAAGCGGCCTGTTGACAGGTATGGCAACACGGACCCACACAAAGTTCCCTCTGTGTTCATCAAGTTCAGTCTGCAGCACTTTGTCGAGCTTCAAGCATAGGGCGTTGACGATAGAATCGGTTTACCAGTTGACCGACACATCCAGGATCCTCACCCAGATTCTGATGGTGTCAAGCTTGTAGTCAGACACCTTCCTCATCCCATCAAAGGCCTCGATAATCAGCTGGTCGTGTTGGTACTGCCACGGCCCTCTTCTCAACACTCTAGCCATGTCCGCCTCACAACCAAAGTGGACTAGGTACTTGTTGTCACCCTGATACTCATAGTCATAATCCTCCTTCAGCTTCCACCCATCCTCTACATTGCTAAAAAGAGTCGCCAAAGAGGGCCTGTCCAAAGAGTAGACAAGCATAATCACCGTCCACGGGTTCTCAGGTTCCTGGAGAACACCCTCCTCCTCCAGATCCACCTCAGCAATTCCTTCATCAACCTCGGGCTTATCATGCGCGGAAGAACCCCCATCAACATCATCAGCACGAGCCGTCGTACGCAGAAGATCGATCTTTTGCCCTGCATCTAGAGCCATGATGTTGCGCTCCCCTATGGTCTGGTTCTGGTCTTCGGAGGATCCAACCCCATTGGCAACAGAAACCCTAGCTGAAGGCTTCAGGCGGGAAGCATCCACTAAGGGAGCCCCATGATCGCCCCCACCAACCCCTAGATTTCCTGCCGCCGCCGACAAGTTCACCCCTAGCTGCGACCCAGACCCAGCCATCTCGTCGGAGGGGAAGGGAACCGAGGAGTGCGGCACGTGTGTGAGATACCGATCTGGTGGCTCCTTCGTGGTACGCCCCAAAGATCGCCCTGATCCAGTTTTAAAAGGAGGTCGGCCCGGGCTTTCCTTGCGCGATGGTGCATGTGACGGCCCAAGTGCTGCCCCTACCTTTTATGGCATGTAACCTATATGGGCCCTTGTTGCCATGTGATGAATATTATGAGTTTGCTCTTTTGCCATGTCATTGTTTCATGCATCATGCATCATGCATCTCATCATGTCATGCATAATATTTTTGTGGTGTGCTTCCTTGTGATCTTGTTGTCATGTGTGAGTGTTCTTGTGGATGTGTGTGCAAGAGTGGGCATCAAATCCTTCCCCCTCTCTCATTATTTCAAAACAAACAAACATATACTCTTTATTCCCATTGCCATTCTTCAACAGAAGTTATTTGCTTTATAATTCGGTTAAAAATGTTCATGATGCAGCCAGTATTATTTTGAGTCCATGTGTGATGTTCTTTTGGTGTTGGAGCTTAGTGATTTTGGGGTACTAAAAATAACAGGGGCTGTTTTAATTTTAAAAGTATTTAAATTACTTGTTAGGGAAAACCTCTTTTAATTATTTAAGTATGTTGCATTTATGCTAGTGTCAAAGTATTTTTGGTTTTCCAAAAATCCTTTTATTTATTTCTGTGGGGTTTTCTAAGTTATCTGTTTTATTAAAAAGAAAACCCTCTTATTGTTTGTTTTCCTAAGAGAGAGAGAGAGACAGTTGCCTCTTGGGCCTCCTGGTCTCTGCAGCGGCACAACAGTGGCGCTCGCAGCCTAGCCGGCCCCTCCTCGCTCGCGTGCATTCGTTCTCCTGTACGGGAGGGCATCGGTAGAAGCCACGTCGATTTGACGGCCAACGGCGCCCCTAGCCAACTATTAAGCGCGTCCCCCGTGCCCTAGCGTCTCCCCTCTCCCCATTCCTCCCTCTTCCACACTGAGCCGCCGCTAAGTAAGGTAGGCTAGCCTCATGCCGTTGCCGCGTCCGCCGTGCTCCGGCCAAGCATCAGCTCGTGCCCGGAGGTAGCTCCTCGCCGCGTCTCCGTCCCTCTGGTGCGCAGGAAGGGCCCCCCTCGTGCTCCTCTTCTTCCCGGACGCTCGCAAGGCGCCGAGATCGTTGTCTCTTCGCCTCTTCTTCTCTGAAGCTGTGTTCAGGTTCGGTCGTCGGAGTTGTCTGCTCCTTGTCGTCGTCTCGTCGAGCCCCGAGCCTCCTCTCCCTGTCCTAGGTAAGGAGGTACGGTCCCTCCTTCCCTTCCTCCTCGTCGTCGTGTAATTATCCGTGTGTGCGCGTAGATCCTAGGGTGCCATTCTCGCGTGCTCCGTGCTCCGGCAAGGTTCTTTTTTTGCGTTTCAAAGGTTGTTGTCATGTGCGTGTGGTGTCTTGGTGGCAGCCTCCCCTGTGTCCGAGCCCTGGTGTGTTTGTCTCCTTTTCCGCATTCAGCTCGCGCGCATAGATGCCGTCGCTGCTGCATGCCTCGCTGCCGAGGCCTGTTGCTGCTGTCCCTGATACGAGCCGGCTGCGTAGCCCCGCGCCTCGCCGCGCTAGCGCAGGAACGCGCCTCCCGTGAGTTTCTGCAGCCCCGCCGCAGGTCGCCGACCCGTTGGTCGCCGGATGGGCCGCTGGCGTTGCTTGCTTCTCGTCTGCTCGAGATAGGAGAAGACCGACTTCTGACAGGTCATTAGGTGTCGCCCCCCTCTCTTGCAGACTTCCCCTTCGTAGCCTAGTGGTCAGCTCCACGCCCTCCCAGCAGGAAGACGTGGGTTCGATCCCCCACGGGCGCAAGTTCCCCCCTTTTTCCTTTCTTGTCTGTCACTGTGCGTGTGTATGTGTGTTAGTGTGTGTATGACAAGTGGGCCCTGGCCCCACTTGTCATCCACAGAGAGGCCCTGGTGCCTATGCTAGGTGGGGCCTCCTCTCTAGTGTTTCTTTTTTTTGCTAGTGTTTTTCTTGTGATTTATTATGTTGTTTCCTTTTCTAGTAATAATCCAAATCTGGATATGAGTATTTATGTCTATGAGCTTTTTAGGTAAATTTTCACTTATAGGATTGTTGGGGTTTTAACTAACTAGTGTTTTGACATGATGCTGCTTGTGTACATATGAGTATGATACATGAAATTGGGGTAGAAAAATCTCTGGAATCCATTGGTGCAATTGGTTTGGGCATTTGAGCAAGTTTGACAAAATGTCATTTTGTCTCAAAGTGCCATTTTATCATTTTTGTTATATTTAATCCATGCATGCTATGATATTTGCGCCAACATGAATATGGTATTCTTTGATGAGTAGAATGCCATGGTATTTATTTTTGTCATGCTCAACTTGCATATAAGTGGGAACTATGCTCTAAAGTAGCTACTAAAATGTTGCTATTTTGAAACATGCTAAATATTTCCATGTCTGAGAATCTGTTTATATTTTATGCCATGTAGAGTGGATGCTACCAAGTGATATGTTGAGAATTGGCTCAAGTTCAGTGCTAGTGTTTTGAAGTAGATGTTGTCCTCTATCATCCTGTTAATTTTCATGCCATGAGGTGGTCCCTAAAATCTGTTTCATCATGTCAACTTGTGAGCTTCATGCTTATTGATGTGTGCCTCCATTCCAGATTGTGTAGCTAGATAAGTTGATAAGCATGCTATGTAGTTTCTGTCAATGCCTTGTTTGTGGTTGGAGACTTCCTGTAGCTCTAGTTGTTGGCTGTGAAAGTTGCTATGTTGCTGTTTGTAGGACCGAAAGTATGTCTAGAGGGGGGGGGTGATTAGACTACTTGACCAAATAAAAGTTTTGCCTATACCAATTTTTAGGGTTGACAGTTTTTAGCATTTCATGGCAAGTCAAGTACACCCTACACATGCAAGTCTGAGAGTATATAGCAGCGGAAAGTAACAACAAGCATGTATAGAAGTGATAGGGTAGGAATATCAAACGCAGTTGTAGACACGATGATTTTTCCCGTGGTTCCGATAGGTGGCGCTATCGTACATCCACGTTTATGGAGTCTTCAACCCACGAAGGGTAACGGTCACGAGAGTCCATGGAGGGCTCCACCCAAAAGGGTGCACAAAGTAGCAACCTTGACTATTCCATAACGGCTTCCGTCCACGAAGGACTAGCCTCACTATGGGTAGATCTTCACGAAGTAGGCGATCTCCTTGCCCTTACAAACTTCTTGGTTCACTCCACAACACGAAGTAGGAGGCTCCCAAGGGACAGCTAACCAATTTAGGAGGCATCACTCTCCAAAAGGTAATAGGCTCGGTAATGACGATGAACTCCTTGCTCTTGTGCTTCAAGATGATAGACTCCTTAGCACCCAATCACTCTCTCACAGATTTGGCATGGTGGAAGAGATGGGGTTGGTGGAAAGCTACTTGGGGAGGCTAGAGATCAAGATCCATATGATTGGAGTGGAAGATCTTTACCTCAACGCAGGGGTAGGTGGTTCTCTCTCAGAAAATCTGATAGGATAGGTATGGAATAGTTCTGATGCTTCTCTTTAGAGTAGGTGGTGGTGAAGGGGTATATATAGGCATCCCCAAAAATCCAACCATTACACACAAAATGACCAACTCGGTGACACCGATGTGTTAATCTCGGTGGTACCGAAGTGACCAAAAGGTGGCAACTTTTGAATCTCAGTGAGACCGATATAGGAAACCCGGTTGCATCGATAAGGTGACCAATGGTCAGATTTCCAATCTCGGTGATGCCGATCCAACATTCTCGGTGGGACCGAAAATGTGAATTTGCATAACAGAAAGTTGGCAACCTAAACTCGATGGCTCGCCTTGGATTCTTAGTATACATCAAAGTGACCATCCTGTGCTTCAGGAACTCCTAAGATAGCAGCCCATTGTTCAACAGTCGATTCATACCTTGCACCTTCAGTCATCCATACAATTCTACCATCTCCATAGAAATGTGCAGTGGAGTAGAATTGCATGATCATCTCAACGTTCCAAGCAGTGAATTTTCTGCCAACAAACTCATCCAAACCTATGCAGTGGAAATTGTCTTGGACACTTGGAAAGTAGTCCTCATTCTAATTAATGAAATTCCAGTCAACATACCGCATATCACTCACAGCTGGACTCTTGTCAAAAAGCACAGTCTCATAGAAATCATGTTGCTCCTTGGTATAAAATATGTAGTCCATAGTTGTCTTCTTCCTCTGGGCATATGGATCTATAGCTCTCCAAGCTCTCAATCCTGAATCCTTCCTCTGCTTCATATCTTTAGCTAGTGGGTAGCTGGCATTGTGTACCGGAAGGTGTGGTCTGAGCTTCATCAAAGTAGTCAAGTCATCATCATCTTCAACTCTCGAAGCAGTCCCTTTGTTTTTCTCAGAAGTTGGAATTTTGCCTGGATGTCCTCTTAGGCTTCTCAGCAGCAGCCTTCTTGGATGTGCTAGTCTTTGGCATAGCATCAGCCATTAGCTTCTTCTGCTTTTTCTTGGGAGGGGACTTCTCAACATGCTCTTCCTCCTCTTCAGCATCAGCACCAGCAGCTTCTTATGGATCCTCATACATGGAGGTTTTTCTGCCAATAACATGAATAACCCTCTTTATTGCTTTCTTCTCTCCTGCCTTCTTAGGCATAGCTTTCTTGGGGGACTCAAATAAAATAGTTGCTCTGGTAGTCTCATGAGCCTTGAAGGTTGAAGCAGGTGCATAGATCTTGCTGACAACTCTCCTAGAAGAAGTGGCTTCAGTAGCAGACTTCTTAGCAGCTTTCTCTTGCTTCTTAGCAAGAATCTCCTTAGGGATAAAGTCTGAATCCTGTTCATCTGAGTTCAGCTTCTTTCTGGTCCTTGTAGCAGCCTTGGGCAACCCATGGGAGTTGGGGGTGCCTGGATCTGAAAATGAGTTAGACTCTGGGCTTGTGCTTGAACTCATGTCAGCACCCTACTCTG
The DNA here is from genome assembly GCA_022496015.1 of Hordeum marinum. Classification (NCBI taxonomy): domain Eukaryota; kingdom Viridiplantae; phylum Streptophyta; class Magnoliopsida; order Poales; family Poaceae; genus Hordeum; species Hordeum marinum. The sequence goes on along the minus strand of CM039676.1, from coordinate 490,898,122 downwards.
GCATGTTCTAACTGTCCTCTGCATCTGACATACTGACCCTGTGAATGGAATATAGATGAGCAGAAGTAGATGAGTTATCACAAACTTATCAGCTGGTTTTTGAAATTTTGAACAAAAGATTTTCAAAGTTTTGCATTCTGTCAGAAACAAATCCGTAAGGCCAAAGCAAAGTTTTTGGTGACACCGAGACTGACTGTCTCTTTTAACACAAACTTGGCACCCTTTTCGGTGAGACCCAAAAGGAGTGCTCGGTTTCACCGTGACAGTTCTCATCAACACAGAAACGAAAATCAGTGGTATCGATTTTTTTGATTCGGTTCTACCGAGTTGCATCGGGCGGAAGGCAAAACCTAGAAAATCAATGGTTCGCTAGCCTATGGGATTTCTTGATGGATAGGAATACGTGCAATGAGTGGCATAAGAAGAAAAGTAGATCCAATGCGCAAGAAACAGAAGGGGCGCAAGGGAGATCGAATCTGTAGCCTAACTTGGTGTGGATCCGCTACGTCGGCGACGATGGAGCAGATTTCACCGACGGCGGCAATTCCCAGCGGCGTAGGAGCGCAGGAAGACAAGGGCGACGACCAGGGGTCTTGAGGCGGCAGCTTAGGGTTCTGAGGCGCGACGTTTGAAGATAGAATTTCAAAGCGTCAGGGTCCACAACATATATACCCTCCACTGTCAGTGATACCGATTTTATGTTTTCGGTGTCATCGAGTTCCACAACTGTTAGCTAACAGGGAAACTTGGTGTAACCAAGAATATGAAATCGGCAGTACCGAGATTGAAAGACAGATCAACCCTAGGCATTCGGTGAGACCGAGATTGTGGGGTTGGTTCCACCAAGATGCACTTGGGAGGTTTTAATGGTCAGTCCTTGTCGATACGAAACTCCGAGTGCTCCACACACAGAGGGATGGCAACCTAAACTCGGTGGCACCGGTATGGAATTGGTTGCACCGAAGTGGCTAGGGTTTGGCTGAGTATGTCTAGGTTCTGGAATCGGTGGCACCGGTATGGGAAAGTTGGTTGCACCGATTTTTGAGTGTTAGGTATAGAACAGACTTTGGTGGGAGAGTTTGTGGATGTTTTTGGCGACTATCACTTGTGCACGTTTGAGCATATTGTTCACCAACAAAACCTTACCCCCTTTTAATAGTATTGGCTTTCCTATGGACTCAAAGTGATTTCTCACAAATATAGAATGTAGAGTCCTCTTGCTTGAAGCTTGGCCAACCTATTTCCTTGCATCTTGGGGGTATGTCCATAATCTCCTTTTGCCAATCCTATCATTGAACATTTCCTGAAATATACTTGGTGCAAACATTAGTTCAATGACTTATATGTTGTTATTAATTACCAAAACCACCAAGGGAGCAAATGTGCTTTCACTGTTTTGTGGCATATTGTTTTTTTTAATGATTTTGACTTGTGGGAGCTATACTCCATGGAATTGCTTGATCTTTGACTCCATTGTGGTTAGTTTTTCATTGCCTATCCAGTGGCTATCTTGGAATGCCAAGGAATAGCCCAGGGCCTTCTTTTTCTTGTGTTTTGCCTTCGTATCTTGTCGTGAGCGTAGCATGAGAACCGTAACTCCGTTTCCTACGTTCTACATATGCATTTGTATCGTTTTTGCATGATGCATCCATATTTGTCATGATCATGCATGTATAAATAACATAACATAAGGTTCTGTCCAGATTCTTTAACAACTAATCCATTGCATGTGAAACATGACTAGTTAGGATTGCCATGCTAAATTCTTCAAATAAACCATGCATCATTCTTGATTGTGCATTGCACCTTGGGTGCGTGTTTATTCTTGCTGCTTCTTTTGGATAGACGCAAACGTTGAACCTGAGTGCAAAGATCCAGGAAAGTACCACTACGAGGATCCCGCTACTTGTCCCTCTGAAGAACCAACAGGCAAGATGATTGTACCCGGATCTCGATACTATTTTCGCTTGCTAGTTGTTCTCGCTCTTATCGTTAGTTTTGCGCTACCTACCACTTGAATGTCAAGCCTCCTACATTGCCATGAGAGCCTCTAACCCCTCCACATCCTAGCAACCTTTATTTGGCTAAGTTACCGCTGCTCAGCCCCTCTTATAACGTTCTTAGTTGCAGGTGCAGGTTGTATCCATGTGATAACATGGATTTGGCATATCACAATATTTTCTGCTATTTAATTTAATGCACATATATATCTTGGTATGGTGGAAGGCTTGGCCTTTTGCTAGGTGTTTTGTTCCGCTTTTACCGCCATAGTTTCTTGTTACCGGTGTTATATTTCCATATTTTGCGCTCCCAACATGCTCGGGGTTGTTATGGGGACCCCCTTGATTATTCGTTTGAGATTAAAACTTGTCTGGCAAGACCCAACTTTGGTACTATTTTCTTAAACAACTTAATAAAACTGCATAGGGACTAGCTACCCCATGGATAATTAATCAACAACCTGGGCCAGTGCTCCTCATGATTGTTGGTCCAAAAGGGCTGCCTACGGGCCGCCTCGAGGCAACTTGAGGATTGGTTTTCTCTGTAGCTAGACCCATCTGGTAGTGCCCTGAGACAGAGATATGCGTGGCTCCTATTGGGATCTGGCCTGCTAGGCGGTCTTGCTGGACTTGTTTTACCTTTATCGAGTGACTTGCGTGTGGGACTCTGAATTTCTTCGGTCTATCTCGAGGTGTTGGAATTCCTTTGGAGTTGCCTAGGATGATCACGAGATCCGTTGTCGAGGCTATTACCGTAGAGTGTGGTTAATTTGTGATGGACTAGTTGGAGCACCCCTTCAGGGTTAAAACTTTCAGAAAGCCATGCCCGCGGTTATGTGGCAACTTGGATATTCGTTTAACACCCGGTTATAGTTAACTTGAAGTAAACTCTAATAAAATACACCAACGGTGTGAGTAACCGTGATCGTCTCTGCTTGTGAACATGAACCGAGAGAGAACACGGTGGGGTTATGATTGACGTAAGTAGGTGTTCAGGATCTCTTAGAGGTCACTCTAGTTTCGACTGTTCATCATAGACCACATATATACTTTCATGCTTCGTAAGATTAGCCACCATATATGCTTAGTGCTTCTGCAAACTACACACATACCCCCATCCCAACCTATAAGCTTGAATAGTCTTGGTACCCGGGTGCAAGATTGCTGAGTCCCCGTGGCTCACAGATTACTACAACAATCCAGGTGCAGGTACAGATGAGATTGTGCGAGATGATATGATGCAGCTCCAGTGGGAGTATGACGAGGAGCATGGCAGGATGTACGTGACTTATCCAGACAAGTAGAGGACCGTGGTCGTGATCTTTGGGGCTAGCGAGCCAATGTCATTGCATCTTCATTTTATCGTTTGTTTTCGTCTGTAGCCGGACCCTGTCTTGGATTGATGTTTGATCTCTTTGTGTGGAATTGTAATTTAGCATGTGGCGAGTGTAAGCCAACTCATATACTCCTCTCTTCATAAATGTATGATGTAATGATGTTGTACTTGTGAACGACAAGATGTGCCTCTATCCCTGTCGAGGCCCCTGTGCCTTAATATGGATAGGCGCGCATCTTGGGCATGACAAGTTGGTATTCAGAGCCATACGACCATAGGAGCGCTTTGCTTGATCGAACCTGGCCGAGTCGAGTCTAGTAAAACTATTTTGAGTCTAGTTATATCGGAGAGTAGGTTTATTTTTACTCCTGTTCTATGCTCTGGTTAGGTATTCGACTTAGGAATTTTGATTCTACTCCTCTTCTCGCTCAATTTTTTTTTAGGATCATGCGGGTATTTTGGAGTCTATATGATACCGATGTAACGGAGTTCTATCTTGTTGCCTCCTGTCTGACTTGATTTCTTCCGGGGTGTCGAGCTCCAGGGAATTTTGGCACATCGTTATCATTCAGCTTCCTTGATATCTTAGGACGGAGAGTGTTAAGAATTGCTTCAATACTTGTCGTGGTGAGATAAGGTCAGAGTCACCCAGTACTGGGGAGGCGTCCGGGGTACCACCATGGTTTAGTATCATTGTGCTTTCGAGGATTCGAGTTAGATGGATTTGCAAAAGCCTCTGGTTATGTGTTGAAGGATGGATACAGTTGGGGTGTAGGTTTTCTAGTTGTGTGAGATATTTCCTCCTTGTATCCCCCACACGGGATTGCATAACCAGAAAGTTTTTGGAAGTTCTCAGGTGGGAACCATGTAGTTATCTAGGATCATCTTCTTCAGATGTATGAGGGCATACACATTTGTTCCAAGAAATATTAGCTCAATACTTTTGTGTTATCGCAAGTGGCTTCTAATATCTGATGATGTTATCGCAAACCGAAGAAGGAATTCTTACTAATTTTTCAGTAGGAAGGCTGTTGTGTTATTCATTCAATTTCTTTCAAGCATTTGATTCAGCTTTGAATTCATCTTTGTCAATGAGGTGCTGATGTTTTTTCCATCTTTAGAATGGCTCCACCAACTTGCGGGAATCCGGGTCGTGGTGAGGAGCAGGCTGATGTTCCACCACCCCCGCCATCGCCTCCTCCTCCAGAAGCTTGGCAAGCTATGATGGCCGCAACCAATGCGAACACTCAGATGCTGCTCAGGCTGTTGCAAGAAAGGGATCACGGTCAGCAAGGCTTTCAAGGAATTTTTAGAATCAACCTCAGTTTGCGACGCTCAACCAGTTCCTGGCCAACTAGCCCAAGTCTTTCACCTGTTGTGACCAGACTTTTGATGCTGATGATTGGCTCCGTGACACAACTAAGCATTTTGAGTGCAGCAATGTCAGACCAGAGGACTTTGTCAGATTTGCATCATTCCAGCCCAAGGGTCAGGCAGCTGATTGGTGGCAGCAGTACAAGGATTCCAGGGGCGATCGTGTTGTTACTTGGGACGATTTCTGTCGTGACTTCAGGGCCCATTACATTCCGACAAGCTTTTTCGAGGAGATGCGTGAGAAGTTCAGGCACCTAAAGCAGAGGAGCAAGTCTGTCTATTAGTACAATATCGAGTTCCAGAATCTAGCCCGCTATGCTAAGCAAGATGTTCCAGGTGACAAGGCCATGATTTATCAGTTCAGAGGTGGTCTCAAGAATGAGCTTCTGCCAGGTCTAGTCCTTCAAGAGCCTCGTGAGTTTGATCGGTTCTACAACATGGCTTTGAAGGTCGAGGCAACTCAGCTCAAGTTGGAGAACTCAAGGAAGCGTTCAAGGGATTCATATTCTTCTTCTTCCATCTCTCAGATGGTTCCTAAGCAGCAGAAATATTGGGTGCCTAATCCTCCTCCGTTTCGTCCTCCTCGACAGTAGAAGCAGTTCGGTGGCCATGGTTCTTCCGACCCACCCAACCCAGGATATCAGTAGAGACCGCAGGCTCCAAAGTCAGCTTTTGTTCCTCCTCCAAGCAACTTTCATCCGTTATCTGAGGTTACTTGTCACAAGTGTGGTCAGAAGGGTCACTACTCAAACAAGTGCAACCAGCGGCGTCTTTCGCCTCCTCCTCCAGTCAGGCCTCTAGGCAATGCAATGGTGAAGCATAATCCCAAGTCATCAAGGGTGAATATGGTGAACGCAACAGAGGCAGAGGATTCTTCTCAAGTGATCATGGGTAATCTCTCAGTTAATTCTATTCCTGCAAAAGTTTTGTTTGATATTGGTGCTTCGCATTCTTTTATGTCATATCCATTCGCATCCAAGCATCATTTTCATCATGAAGAGTTATTTGTGGCATTGCAAGTTGTGTCTCCGGGCAAGCATATGAGTTCTCGTTGGGTAGTCCTGGATGTTTCTATCAAGATGGGCAATTATTATTTTCTGGCTTCTCCAATTGTTCTCGGAAATTCTGACATTGATCTCATTCTGGGCATGGACTTCCTGGCTATGAATAAGGCATATGTTGATTGTCAAGCAAAAGAAGTTAAGCTGACTCATCCTTCAGAAGATGTGATTATTTTCACGGCTCGCGATGACACAATCTGTCTCTTTGCTCTTAATGAGAAGGGTGAAATCTCGGCGATTTCTCAAATTCTTGTTGCTTTGTGAGTATGAAGATGTCTTTCCAGAAGAATTGCCAGGATTGCCTCCGCACCGGCCAGTCGAGTTCGTGATTGACCTCAAGCCCGGAACTGAAGCGGTTTGCAAGCTCCCTTATAAACTTGGCCCTAAAGAGCTGAAAGAGTTGAAGAAGCAGCTAGATGAACAAGAACGTACGGGTCTGATCAGACCAAGTTCTTCTCCATGGGGTTGTGGTGTTTTGTTTGTCAAGAAAAAGGATGGCACAGACCGGCTTTGTGTAGATTACCGTCCATTGAACAAGAAGACAATCAAAAACAAGTACCCACTTCCCAACATCAATGAGTTGTTTGAACAACTGAAAGGTGTCAAGGTTTTCTCGAAGCTTGATCTTCGCATGGGCTATCATCAGATTCGCATTCACAAAGAAGATATTCCAAAGACCGCTTTCAGGACGAGTTTTGGCTCTTATGAGTACACCGTCATGTCGTTTGGTCTTGAAAATGCTCCTCCAACCTTCTCTAGAATGATGAAATTCATATTCTATCCTTTCAAGAATGAGTTCGTCTTGGTATATTTGGATGATATCCTTGTGTTCTCGGAGATAGAAGAAGAGCATGCAGAGCATCTCCGCCTTGTGCTTGACAAGTTAAGAGAGCATCGATTCTATGCCAAGTTTTCCAAGTGTGAGTTTTGGCTCCATGAAGTGGTGTACCTTGGGCATGTGATCTCTGCCGAGGGCATTAAAGTGCACCCTGAGAAAGTTGAGGCAATCTTGAAGTGTGAGCCTCCTCAGAATGTGAAGCAACTTCGGAGTTTCCTCGGGCTTGCTAGTTATTTCAGAAGATTCGTGGAGAACTTCTCTAAAATTGCTAAGCCTTTATCTAATCTCCTCCAGAAGAATGTCAAGTATGTTTGGTCTCCTGAGTGTGATGTGGCTTTCAATACGCTCAAGCAGAGACTGACTTCAGCTCCAGTTCTTGTTCCTCCTGAGCAGTCAAAGCCTTTCCAAGTTTTCTGTGATGCTTCTCTCCAAGGTCTTTGTGGTGTTCTCATGCAAGATAAGAAGATAGTTGCTTATATCTCGCATCAGTTGAAGCCTACCGAGAAGAACTACCCCACTCATGATCTCGAGTTGGCGGCAGTTGTGCATGCTCTGATGACTTGGAGGCATTTGTTGTTGGGTAGACCAGTTGAGGTGTACACCGATCACAAGATCTCGAAGTACATTTTCACTCAACCCAATCTTAACCTTCGGCAGTATCGTTGGGTGGAAATTCTTGAGGACTTCAATCCAAGCATTGAGTATACTCCTGGGAAAGCAAATGTCATTGCAGACGCGCTCAGCCGAAAGGCGTACTGCAACAGTCTCATTCTGAAGCCTCTTCAACCCGAGCTTTCTGAAGCTTTCCGCAAGCTCAACCTTCAAATGATTTCGAAAGGATTTCTTGCCAATCTTCAAGTCTCTCTGACTCTGGAAGATCAGGTTCACCAAGCTCAACTTCTTGACGCAATGGTGAAGAAAGTGAAGAGAGGTGTGGCAAAGGGCATTTCGAAGTATAAGTGCTTTCGCTTGAGGAAAAAGATACCTTGTTCTTTGAGGACCGTCTAGTGGTTCCAAAAGGTGATCCCGGGAAGGTTATCATGGACGAAGCACACAATTCTCTTCTTTCCATTCATCTAGGCAGTTCCAAGATGTATCAGGATCTCAAGCAAACCATCTCGTGGACTCGCGTGAAGAGTGAAATTGCTCAGTTCGTGAAGGAGTGTGATGTTTGTCGTAGAGGGAAGGCGGAACATCAACGTCTAGCAGGTCTCCTTCAGCCTTTGCCTATCCTAGAGTGGAAATTCGATCATGTGGAGATGGATTTCATCACTGAGTTTCCCAAGTCCAAGAGAGGCAACGATGCCATCTTTGTGGTTATCGACAAGCTGACCAAAGTTGCTCATTTCCTTCCAGTCAAAGAATCTATCTCGGTAGCTCAGCTAGCAGAATTGTATACGTCAAGGATAGTTTATTTGCATGGTATTCCTTAGCTCATCTCATCTGACCGTGGAAGCCTCTTTACTTCCAATTTTTGGGAGTCCTTCCAGACTGCTATGGGTACCAAGATCCATTTCAACACTGCATTCCATCCGCAGACAAGTGGTCAAGTTGAGAGAGTCAATCAGATCCTTGAAGATATGCTCAGAGCTTGAGTGATTTCGTTCAGCGTGAAATGGGAACACTGCCTTCCATATGCTGAATTTTCATACAACAATAGCTTTCAGGCTAGCTCAGGCAAGGCCCCTTTCGAGATTCTCTACGGCAGGAAGTATCGTACCCCTCTTAACTGGTCCGAAATCGGTGAGCGTCAGATTTTGGGCAATGACCTGATCACTGAAGCAAAAGAGATGTGCCATGTCATTCGGAAGAACCTCAAAGCAGCTCAATCCCGACAGAAGAGTTATTACGATAACAAACATCAGGATGTCTCCTTTCAAGTTGATGATCTAGTCTATCTCAGAGTCTCTCCCATGAAGGGCACTCAGCGGTTTTGAATTAAAGGGAAGCTAGTTCCTCGCTTTGTTGGTCCTTTCACAGTTGTTGGCAAGAGAGGTGAACTTGCATATCAACTAGAGCTTCCTCCAAACTTCGCAAATGTGCACGATGTCTTCCATGTCTCTCAGCTCCGGAGGTGTTTCAATACTCCCGACCGTACCACTAACCTCCAAGACATTGATCTCCAAGAAGACCTCTCTTATCGTGAGCATTCAATGGCTATTCTCGAAGAAACTGAGCGTAAGACTCACAACAAATCTATCAAGTTCCTCAAGGTGAAGTGGTCTCATCATTCTGACAAAGAAGCTACTTGGGAACGTGAGGATCTTCTCCCTTCCAAATATCCAGAGTTCTTTTGTTCCTAGATCTCGGGTCGAGATCCTCTTGTAGTGTGGGAGAGTCGTGACAGCCCAAGTGCTGCCCCTACCTTTTATGGCATGCAACCTATGTGGGCCCTTGTTGCCATGTGATGAATATTATGAGTTTGCTCTTTTGACATGTCATTGTTTCATGCATCATGCATCATGCATCTCATCATGTCATGCATAATATTTTTGTGGTGTGCTTCCTTGTGACCTTGTTGTGATGTGTGAGTGTTCTTGTGGATGTGTGTGCAAGAGTGGGCATCAAATACTTCCCCCTCTCTCATTATTTCAAAACAAACAAACATATACCACTACTGGAAACAACAAATTTGTCGTCTCCCATTTCTTTGCCGTCAGCTGGCAGACGGCAAAGCAGCTATTTGCCATCAGTTTCCAGAAAAACAGACGGCAAAGAACTAGCTGACGGCAAATAAGCTCTTTGCCATCAGCTAGTTCTTTGCCGTCTACCAGCGGACGACAAACTAGCTTTGCCGTCAGCTAGCAGACGACAAAGAGTAAGGGTGGCCCACTAACGGGTATCAGCGAACGGACAATTTCTTTGCCGTCTGCTAGCAGACAGCAAAGAAGTAACGCCCGTCCCCCCAGCCATACCCCACTAGCTTGTCTCTTTCTCGTCTCCTAGCAGACGACAAAGAGATTAACCTACCTAACTCCCGTGCCCCACCCCTCTCTCTCCCCTCTCTCTCCCCCTCACCTCACCTGCGTCATCCCCCACTGCCCGAGCTGCCGCCGCCCCCGCGCTACCCCCCGGAGCAGACACCGGTGTCGGCCAGCCCCGCCGCTCGCCGCCCGCCCCGTCGCCCCACCCCGAGCCGCCGCCCCCGCGCCACCCCCTGGAGCCCCCGCCGCCACCGGCCAGCCTCGCCCACCGGTGCCCGCCTCGTCGCCGGCCGGCCACCAGCCCCGCCTTGGCCGCCCCTCCCAGCGGACGCAGGTTGCGGCCACCGCGCTGCCCCGCCCCACCCCCGGAGCTGCGCCGCGCCGCCGTACCCCGCCACTGGCGCCATGCCGCCCCGCCCCGCCACCGGTGCCGCGCCGCCTAGCCCTGCCCTGCCGTCGGAGCCACACCGTCGCCTAAACCCTAAGGTGATTTTTTCTGTTTTTTTTGTTTATTTAGATTTAGTTTAGCTAGGTTCGTTTAGATTTAGTTTAGCTAGGTTTATTTAGATTTAGTCTATCTAGGTTTATTTAGATTGTCGGGGGTCGGGGATCGAGGGGAAAGGAGTCGAGGGTCGATCCCGAGACGACACCACCGACACCCCGATGCCCGACACGACACCCCGACACCCTGACACGGCACCCCCGACCCCGACACGACACCCCCGACACCCCGACCCCGACACGACACCCCGACCCCCGACACGACACCCTGACACCCCGACACAGCACCCCCGACCATGACACAACACCCTTACCCCGACACGACACCCTCGATACCCTGACCCCGACACGACACCCCCGACACCGCCGACACCCCCGAGACCCTGACACCCCTATATTTAGTTTAGGTTTATTTAGATTGTCGGGGGTCGAGGATCGAGGGGAAAAGGAGTCGAGGATCGACCCCGACACGACAGCCCCGACACCCCGACCCCCGACATGACACCCCGACGAGCCTCGGGTCACCGAGCCTTCGTCCCAGGAGACTCCGGTCCTACAGTCTTCGTCCCAGGAGACTCGGGTCCCAGAGTCTTCGTCCCACGTGACTCCGGAGGCTAGTGGCCATGTTGATGGTGGCGAGGATAACTTGTCTGAGGACACCTACAGCGAGGGTGAGCTGGTTGAGGAGGGCAAGAAGGTCTACCAGCATGGTTGTACAAAGCTCCCGCCCATGTCGACGACCCGCGATCAGAGGTGGTTGATTGCGCCTAATGCGGAGAAGTAAGTGCATTTACTCTTTTTTAACCTTTTGCCTTCATGTTTCTTCAAATTAATATCTAATGTGTTGGCCTTGTCATACTGCAGGGGTTGGAAACACGAGCATGGTGTCCGCAGGCCCAACCAGGTCCTTGGTGCGCTTCTCCGGCACCACTTCCCGGGGAAGGTCCAGTTGCTCGGTGAGGGTGAGGTTCCACAGGTAGCACTGACCTGGGAGGTGTACATGGCTGCCCCGGCCCTGCCGGTGAAGATGGTCGATGGTGTCTTGTGCGAGACGGTGGCTAACATTGTGATCCGTCGCTTTTGGGTAATTTCTCCTTTATAGAATTAAAAATCAACAACACCTAGTGATTATACTAATCAGTGTTGTCTTGTTTGATTGCAGACCTTCTACAGGTGTCTTGAGGAACACGAGGCGAAAGCGGCTGTTGTTCTCGAAGCCGAGTGCAAGCTTACCTAGTTCATTTATGTCATAATTAGCATACTTAGGTAAAAATGGCATGATAACCTTGGTTTAGCTCCAAACTATCATATAATTAGTTTATCTTCCTCCAAAATGATAATATAACCTTACCTAGCTCCAAAATGACCGATTTTAACTAGGATAGCTCTAAAATGACCTACACTTACCATTCTGTCCTCCAAAATAAATAAATATTCTTAGTTAGATAAAAATGGCATAACTACCTAGGTTATCTCCAAAATGACCTATTTACCTATCTTAGCTCTAAAATGACCTACACACTTAGCATTTTTACCTACCTTAGCTAAAAATGGCATTTTTACTTACCTTAGTTAGAAGAAGAAGAAGATAAAGAAGAGGAGAGGAGAAAAAGAAAGAGAAGATAAATTCTTATTCTTCTTCTTCTTCTTCTTCTTATTTTTCTTCTTTTTCTTCTAGCTAGTCTTCTTCTTATTCTAACTTTCATCATTCCTAATTTGCAGATTTGCTATAGATGAGGAAGCTTGCATTGATGGAGTGTACTTTTCTACTTGTGCTTCCTTTTTGTTTATGGAAACTTGTTTTGTTTTGGATATGTATGTATGGATATGTTGTTGGAAACTTATTGTTGGTATGGTTGTTGAAATTATTTTGAAATGTATATATATATGTGTGTGTGTGTGTGTGTGTGTGTGAAATTCTGGCAAATTGAATGAATTTAAGAAAAAATAGAAAAAACAGGGGCTATATAGCCACTTTGCCGTCTGCTGGCAGACGACAAAGAGCTTTGCCATCTGCCCGCACACGGCAAAGCTGCCACGTGGCAGCTACCTGTGCGACCTGGGGTAGAACTAGGCTGGCCTAGGTGGGTTCTTTGCCGTCCGCTGGCAGACGGCAAAGACCTTAGTTCTTTGTCGTCTGCCAGCGGACGGCAAAGAACCCACCTAGGCCGGCAAAAAAATAGGTGCTTTGTCGTCCGCTGGCAGACGGCAAAGAACTAAGGTCTTTGTCGTCTGCCAACGGACGCAAAGCATGCCGTTAAGCCCTTAAAGGACCTAAGTTGTCACGTGTGCCATCCATGCCCTTTGCCGTCCGCTGGCAGACGACAAAGATGCAAAGGTCTTTGCCGTCTGTCAGTAGACGGCAAAGCGCCCTTTACCGTGGCTTATTCAGCCAAACGGTTGGTCGTCTGTTGGCGGACGGCAAAGCCTTTGCCATCCGGCATGCATGCCTTTGCCATCCGAGATGGCTGATGGCAAAGTGCCTGATTCCTGTAGTGTACTCTTTATTCCCATTGCCATTCTTCAACAGAAATAATTTGCTTTGTAATTCTGTTAAAAATGTTCATGATGTAGACAGTATTATTTTGAGTCCATGTGTGATGTTCTTTTGGTGTTTGAGCTTTGTGATTTTAGGGTACTAAAAATAACAGGGGCTATTTTAATTTTAAAAGTATTTAAATTACTTGTTAGGGAAAAACCTCTTTGTAATTATTTAAGTATGTTGCATTTATGCTAGTGTCAAAGTATTTTTGGTTTTCCAAAAATCCTTTTATTTATTTTTGTGGGGTTTTCTAAGTTATCTGTTTTATTAAAAAGAAAACCCTCTTATTGTTTTCGTGAGAGAGAGAGAGAGAGTTGCCTCTTGGGCCTCCTGGTCTCTGTAGCGGCCCAACAGTGGCGCTCGCAGCCCAGCCGGACCCTCCTCACTCGCGTGCGTTCGTTCTCCTACGGCAGGGCATCGGCAGCAGCCACGTCGACTTGCTAGTCGATTTGACGGCCGACGGCGCCCCCTAGCCGCCTATTAAGCACATCCCCCGTGCCCTAGCATCTCCCCTCTCCCCATTCCCCCCTCTTCCTCGCCGAGCCGCCGCCAGGTAAGGTAGGCTAGCCCCATGTCGTTGCCGCATCTACCGTGCTCCGGCCGAGCATCAGCTCGTGCCCGGAGGTAGCTCCTCGCCGCGTCTTCGTCCCTCTAGTGCGCGAGAAGGGCCCCCCTCATGCTCCTCTTCTTCCCGGAGGTTCGCAAGGCTCCACGGCCGTCGTCTCTTCGCCTCTTCTTCTCTAAAGTTGTGTTCAGGTTCGGTCGCCGGAGTCATTTGCTCCTCACCGTTGCCTCGTCGAGCCCCGAGCCTCCTCTCCCTGTCCTAGGTAAGGAGGTACGGTCCCTCCTTCCCTTCCTCCTCGCTATCATGTAATTGTCCGTGTGTGTGCATAGGTCCTTGGGTGGCATTCTCGCGTGCTCCGTGCTTTGGCAAGGTTCATTTTTTGCGTTTCAGAGGTTGTTGTCGTGTGCGTGTGATGTCTTGGTGGCAGCCTCCCCTGTGTCCGAGCTCTCGTGTGTTTGTCTCCTTTTCCGCATTCAGCTCGCGCGCGTAGATGCCGTTGCCAGTGCATGCCTCGCCGCCGATGCGTATTGCCGATGTATGTTGCCGCTGTTGCCGATGCGAGCCGGCTGCGCAGCCCCGCGCCTCGTCGCGCTAGCGCAGGAACGCGCCTCCCGTGAGTTTCCGCAGCCCCGCCATAGGTCGCCGGCCCTGGTGGTCGTCAGATGGGCCGCCGGCGTCGCCCGCTTCTCGTCTGCTCGAGATAGGAGAAGACCGTCTTGTGACGGTTCATTAGGTGTCGCCACCCTCTCTAGCAGACTTCCCCTCCATATCCCAGTGGCCAGCGCCACGCCCTCCCAGCGGGGAGACGCGGGTTCGATCCCCCGCGGGCGCAAGTTCCCCCCTTTCCTTTCTTGTGTGTGGTTGTGCGTGTGTATGTGTGCCTATGCCAGGTGGGGCCTCCTCTCTACTGTTTCTTTTTTTTGCTAGTGTTTTTATTGTGATTTATTAGGTTATTTCCTTTTCTAGTATTAATCCAAATCTGGATATGAGCATTTATATCTATGAGCTTTTTAGGTAAATTTTCACTTATTGGATTGTTGGGGTTTTAACTAACTAGTGTTTTGACATGATGCTCCATGTGTACATATGAGTATGATACATGAAATTGTGGTAGAAAAATCTCAGGAATCCATTGGTGCAATTGGTTTGGGCATTTGAGAAAGTTTGACAAATTTTCATTTTGCCCCAAAGTGCCATTTTGTCATTTTTGTTATATTTAATCCATGCATGCTATGATATTTGTGCCAACATGAATATGGTAGTATTTGATGAGTAGAATGTCATGGTATTTATATTTGTCATGTTAAACTTGCATATAAGTGGGAACCATGCTCTAAAGTAGCTACTAAAATGTTATTGTTTTCAAACATGCTAAATATTTCTAAGTCTGAGAATCTGTTTATATTTTTATGCCATGTAGAGTGGATGCTACCAAGTGATATATTGAGAATTAGCTCAAGCTCAGTGCTAGTGTTTTGAAGTATACGTTGTCCTCTATCATCCTGTTAATTTTCATGCCATGAGATGGTCTCTATCATCATTAGTTTCTGCTGTCAACTTGCTATCAGCTTAACTCAGATTCCAGAAATACTGTTATTTTCACTAAGTCCCTAAAATCTGTTTCATCATGACGACTTGTGAGCTTCATGCTTATTTATGTGTGCCTCCATTCCAGATTGTGTTGTTGGATAAGTTGATAAGCATGCTATGTAGTTTCTTTCAATGTCTTGTTTGTGGTTGGAGACTTCCCGTAGCTCTAGTTGTTGGCTGTGAAAGTTGCTATGTTGCTGTTTTGTGGCAGATTGTTTGTTTTAGTGTTTTGTGACTTGTGGGAGGTATACTCCATGGAATTGCTTGATCTTTGACTCCATTGTGGTTAGTTTGTCATTGCCTATCCAGTAGCTACCTTGGAATGCCAAGGAATAGCCCATGGCCTTCTTTGTCTTGTGTTTTACCTTCGTATGTTGTCATGAGCGTAGCGTGAGAACCATAACTCCGTTTCCTATGTTCTCCATATGCATTTGTATCGTTTTTGCATGATGTATCCATATATTTCATAATAATGCATGTCTAAATAACTTAACATAAGGTTTTGTCCAGATTCTGTAACAACTAATCCATTGCATGTGAAACATAACTAGTTAGGATTGTCATGCTAAATTCTTCAAATAAACCATGCATCATTCTTGATTGTGCATTGCAACTTGGTTGCGTGTTTATTCTTGATGTTTCTTTTGGGTAGACGCGAACGTTGAACCTGAGTGCGAAGATCCAGGAGAGTACCACTACGAGGATCCCACTACTTGTCCCTCTCAAGAACCAACAGGCAAGATGATTGTACCCGGATCCCTATACTATTTTTGCTTACTAGTTGTTCTCCTTCTTATCGTTACTTTTGCGCTACCTACCACTTGAATGTCAAGCCTCCTACATTGCCATGAGAGCCTCTAAACCCTCCACATCCTAGCAACCTTTGTTTGGCTAAGTTACCGCTGCTCAGCCCCTCTTATAGCGTTCTTAGTTGCAGGTGCAGGTTGTATCCATGTGGTAACATGGATTTGGCATATCACAATATTTTCTGCTATTTAATTTAATGCACATATATATCTTGGTATGGTGGAATACTTGGCCTTTTGCTAGGTGTTTTGTTCCGCTTTTACTACGATAGTTTCTTGTTACTGGTGTTATGTTTCCATTTTGCGCTCCTAACATGCTCGGGGTTGTTATGGAAACCCCCTTGATTATTCGGTCGAGATTAAAACTTGTCTGGCAAGACCCAACTTTGGTACTATTTGCCTAAACAACTTAATAAAAATGCATAGGGACTAACTACCCTGTGGATAATTAATTGACAACCCGGGCCAGTGCTCCTCATGAGTGTTGGTCCAAAAGGGTTGCCTACGGGCCACCTCGAGGCAACTTGAGGATTGGTTTTCCCTGTAGCTAGACCCATCTGGTAGTGCCCTGAGACAGAGATATGCGCGGCTCCTATTGGGATCTGGCCTGCCGGGCGGTCTTTCTAGACTTGTTTTACCTTTATCGAGTGACTTGCGTGTGGGACTCTGACTTTCTTCGGGCTATCTCGAGGTGTTGAAATTCCTTTGGAGTTGCCTAGGATGATCATGAGATCCGTGGTCGAGGCTATTCCCCCGGAGTGTGGTTAATTTATGATGGACTAGTTGGAGCACCCCTGCAGGGTTAAAACTTTTGAAAAGTCGTGCCCACGGTTATGCGACAACTTGGATATTTGTTTAACACCCTGTTATAGTTAACTTGAAGTAAACTCTAATAAAATAAACCAACTGTGTGAGTAACCGTGATCGTCTCTGCTCGTAAACATGAACCGAGAGAAAACACGGTGGGGTTACGATTGACGTAAGTAGGTGTCAGGATCTCTTAGAGGTCATTCTAGTTTCGACCGTTCATCGTAGACCATATATTTACTTTCATGCTTCATAAAATTAGCCACCATATATCCTTAGTGCTGCTACAAACTACACACATACCCCATCCCAACCTATAAGCTTGATTAGTCTCGGTATCCGGGCGCGAGATTGCTGAGTCCCCATGGCTCACAGATTACTATAACAATTCAGGTGTAGGTACAGATGAGATCGTGTCAAATGATATGACGCAGCTCCAGTGAGAGTATGACGAGGAGCGTGGCAGGATATACGTAACTTATCCAGACGAGTAAAGGACTATGGTCGTGATCTTCGGGGCTAGCGAGCCAGTGTCATTGCATCTTCATTTTATCATTTATTTCGTCCGTAGCCGGACCCTGTCTTGGATTGATGTTTGAACTCTCTGTGTGGAATTGAAATTTAGCATATCACGAGTGTAAGCCAAGTCATCTATTTCTTTTTTCATAAATGTATGATGTAATGATGTCGTACTTGCGAACAACAAGATGCGTTTCTATCCGTGTCGAAGCCCCCTTGCCTTAATATGGATAGGCGCGCATCTTAAGCGTGACAATGCAGGTTGCCCTAGTGAGTCTCGACGTGGCTGCCGCGGACTCTCAGTGTCATGATTCAACTCGGAGACGACGGGACCGCTGCCACTAGAAAACAGTCACGATCGGGAGGCGGACTGGGTCGCCGCAGTCCCAGCAGGCTGCAGAAGCAGTGTGCCGGAGGCAGTGCCACACGCTGCCGGCACGGCGTCCAGCAACGGTGGCGGCGTGGGGATCGCCTCCCAATCGCATGGGTTGGAAAACCCTAGCAAAGCGTTATCCATTAATCCGTTAGAGATGAGCTCCTCGTGGCGATTTTACGTGCGAGGTTCAATTCAACGTACTACGGCTGCAACTTCATGAGCTTCAAAAGCCCCCGATGACGTTACACGTTATTGTTGCAGGATCATGTATCTTGAACTGCAAGGGCAGTATGTGTGACATCTCTCAGTTGTTCATGGCAACAAGGAGAAGTGTCTGTAGGAGTTTTGATGGGTCAACCTTTTTTTCTCACGTCAATTACTGGGTCAACCTTAACTATCTAATGACGAGCCAACTTTGCTTGAATATATAGCATTTCCCCCTGAAGTTACGGCCTGGTCCTGATACATAATCGCCATAATATATGCATAAAAATGAAATTGCAATATACTCTGATTGCCCATCTTCATATGTACTCAGATCAGAGCACTCACGCTGAGTTCTACTTTCCATTTACAACTCTTGAGTGAGCTAAACTTTTGGAGAATCGCAGACGGCACCGTGGAAAAGGAGGTAAATACACGAGTGGTGCTTGAACTTGTCATAAATATACACTTTAGTGACTGAACTTGTAAAATACATTGAACTGATTTCATAACTTGGCATGGGCGTGCATATACGGTTCAAACGGCATTTGTTTACATCCGTGAAGCTGAGGAGGCGCGCTAGCATGCCATGGGGCCTGCTGTCAGTGACAAGAGCGTGTGGCCTTGTTTTTTGCGAGAAAAACCCCAAAATTATTTTCTGGCAATAAGGCCCTCGGGAAGAAATTGACAAATTATAAAATAAAACTAGGAGTGTAACTATAAGATAAAAACTAAAACCGATGTCCTGGATCGAACCAGGGACGTACCAGTCGATTGCATGCAGCTAGCCACTCGATAACTTCACATTTTCTGATATTTAATCATCATAAAATTTATAAACATTTGGCCGAACAAAATAAATAAAGAGAATTTAATAATCCAACAAAAATAACACCGGATCTCTAACCCAAACATCGGGCCAAAGCTTGTAAACTAGGCACGAATGTCACTCCAGCCAACGCATGTATCGACAGTACAAGTACTCTTTATGACTGTATAACGAACATAATTTCAAAAGACTGCAAAAAATATTCATGTCATTTTAAAAATAATTCTTGTGTTATTTTCAAACATGTTCATAAAATTGAAAAAATTTATGAATAATTAAAATGTTTATATGATTCAAGTACTATTCAAGTGAGGATCCGTACTCTAATGGCACACTAGGCTTATATTTATTTTTCTAGAAAACACACAAACTTATATACTATGTAAACTTTTTAAAACAATATAGTTTTTTGTAAAAGCATGAACACATTGATATACTACATAAATAGTTTACAAATGTAGAAATTTTAATATTTTATATGAGAATTTATTTAAATATACAAACATTTCTAAAATTACTTTAATGTTTTAATAAAATGTGAATATTTTTCAAATTATAAAATATATTCTTAATTCATAATTTTATTGTGTATTTCTGTTCAATTATTGCATAGGTATTTTATGAAATTTTTAACGTAATTTTTTAAATATATGTATATTGTTTCTAACGCGATGATAATTTACTTATTTTGAAAAAATGAAATGCAAAATAACAAACACGTTGAAAACTGAGCCACATTATGGTCCGTTTTAGCCACACAGGTTCGTTATGTTATCTCTACTAATAAAGGAGCAGTCCATACGTCGTCTCGTTCGTTAGCTCGCTTGCCTCCCCTGATCGAGAGCCTCCCCCGTCGATTTTTATTTTTTAACCATCGCAGGGCATCGCACCGGTTTTTTGCGACTCAGCCTCCCCCACCAGTTTCCATCGATCCACCCCTTGACATCCCCACTCGCCATTTTTTTATTTCGATGAACATAAAACCAAAAGAAAACAATCTGAAAACCTACGTACGTCCTCCCTCCCGGCTCCCGCAAACCCTAGCTAGCGTCGCTCATCCCCATCTCCATCCGCAGCCGCCGCCGCCGCCCCGCACCCCTTTCCTTCCCTCTCTTCCTACCCCCTCCCCTACCACTGCCCCCCAGCCGAGCACCCCATCCACCTATCCATCGAGTGACGCTGTGGCAGAGGACCAGTCCAGGAGGCGAGCAATGGCAGCGAGCAGTTCGCCTCCTCCTCTGCTTGTTGATCGAGCGTCCTTTACGTGCCCTCCCTCGGTTCGACAGCTCTTTGCCGTGGGGCAGGTCGCCACACATGATCGAGTACTCTGCAGTCTTGCCGCTACACACGCGGTGCGACTAACCCTAGCCGCACTCAAGGAGGACGCATCACACATCTCCTGGTGCCGGATTGCGTCACCGGCGTTTCGTCGAGGTATGGCGCCGACCAACCCATAGTGCAGCTCGGCCTAGCCAAGGTTGTTTTTCTCTACTTTGTGTTCGAATGTCCCCGATCCATGGTTTTGTTTTACTCAAGGTTCAGGACACTCAAATCACTGCAATCTGAACAAGGCATGCACGCTGATAGCAACGAACCCAGTGATAGCGAGCGTGGAGGGGATGAGCACCAGGCTGTAGAGCATGATGAGAGGCACCAAGAGAGCGAAACAGGTGGCCGCGGCTACCAGGACGAGGCCGGAGTGGTCCGGTCGCCAGCAGAGTTGTATCCTTATTTTTAACTTGTGATTTTGTCCTAGGAGCATGCACTGAATTTCTCAGGACACAAATGCTCTCTCCTGACACCTGCCAATATCCCTTTCTCATGTGTGAACCATACAGACAAAACTACATGATACTTACTTCTGGTTTATCGCCTGATGTGTGTACGAAAAAGTATATCAAGCTGAATGATCTTATGTAATAGGCCGGTTGTGGGTGAAGTTCAAAAGGATTCGATGGCTACGGAAAAAAAGACAAAAAGGAAGTTGTTCAAAGCCGTGCATCACTGTCGATGGCTAAGAACAAATAGACATTACAAGCCTGATTGAGACTTGTAGGACCAGTATTCTAACACAATGGCAGCGAATTCTGCACTCGCTAATATTAGAATTTAGAACAATCATATTCCTTGGGTACTATGGTAAAGAAAGCCAGATTATTGCTTCTTCAGCGCACTAATCAAATTCTTGTCCTGAGGAATATCTAGATAAATAATAATAGCAACTATGTTGTTTCTTGCAACAACAATATGCTTAATTTGCAGGGACACCCTGTTGGAAATATGCCCTAGAAACAATAAATAAAGTGTTTATTATTGTATTTCCTTGTTCATGATAATCGTTTATTATCCATACTATAATTGTATTAATTGGAAACATGGATACATGTGTGGATACATAGACAAACACAATGTCCCTAGTATGCCTCTAGTGAACTAGCTCGTTGATTAAAAGATGGTTAAGGTTTCCTAGCCATGGACATGAGATGTCATTTGATAACGGGATCACATCATTAGGAGAATGATGTGATGGACAAGACCCAAACTACAATGTAGCCTATGATCGTGTCAGTTTATTGTTACTGTTTTCTGCATGTCAAGTATATGTTCCTACGACCATGAGATCATGCAACTCACAGATATCAGAGTAGTACCTTGTGTGTATCTAACGTCGCAACGTAACTGGATGACTATAAAGGTGCTCTACAGGTGTCTCCGAGGGTGTCTGTTGAGTTTGCATGAATCAAGACTGGGATTTGTTACTCCGTGTGACGGAGAGGTATCTCAGGGCCCACTCGGTAATACAACATCACAATAAGCCTTGCAAGCAATGTGACTAAGTGTTGGTCATGGGATCTTGTATTACGAACGAGTAAAGAGACTTGCCAGTAACGAGGTTGAACTAGGTATGGAGATACCGACAATCGAATCTTGGCCAAGTAACATACCGAAGAACAAAGGGAACATCATACGAGATTAACTGAATCCTTGACATAGAGGTTCGACCGATAAAAGATCTTCATAGAATATGTAGGAACCAATGTGGACATCCAGGTCCCGCAATTGGTTATTGACTGTAGAGGTGTCTCGGTCATGTCTACATAGTTCTCGAACCCGCAGGGTCTGCACACTTAAGGTTTGGTGACGTTTCGGTAGTATAGAGTTATGTATGGTGGCGACCAAAGTTTGTTCGGAGTCCCAGATGAGATCCTGGACGTCACGAGGAGCTCCGAAATGGTCTGGAGGTAAAGATTCATATATAGGAAGTCCTGTTTTGGTCGCCGGAAAAGTTCCGGCCTTATCGGTAGTGTACCAGGAGTGCCGGTAGTGTACTGGGAGACCTCCGGAAGGGGTATTTCGACCCAAGAGGCTTCATGGGCTGTGGGAGAGTGAATATCATCCCTTAGTGGGCTGTTGGAAACTCTCACACAAGGCCCATGTGGCTGGAGAAGAAAACCCAAAAGGAAAAAGGTGGAAAAAGGCAAAAAAGAAAAGAAAAAAAAGGATGAATCCTAATCCTACTAGGAGTGGAGGAGGTGGACTCCTCCTCTCCTAGTTCGGCCGAAGCCTAGGAGGCTTGGAGGCCAAGCTGCCTCCTCTCCTCCTCTCCTCCTATATATACTGGTGGTATTGAGGGTTTTACCACAAGATTTTCAGCCACGTGCTACTCGTTCCTCCAGTGCATAGTTTCTCCTCTAGATCGGTTTTCTGCAGTGCTTAGGCGAAGCCCTGCCGGAATTGCTCCACCACCATCGCCGGAGCGCTGTCAGGCTGCCGGAGAACTCTTCTTCCTCTCCACTTCTTCTTGCTGGATCAAGACGGTGGAGATCGTCATCAAGCTGTACGTGTGCTGAACGCGGAGGTGCCGTCCGTTCGGTACTAGATCGGAAGGATCGTGATCAAGTTTGTGAGACAGATCGTGGTCAAGTTCGTGGGACGGATCGTGATTGGATCGCGGGACGGATCGTGATTCGATCGTGGGACACATGGCGATTTGGATCGCGAAGACGTTCGACTACACCAACCGCGTTTCTTAACGTTTCTCGCTTAGCGATCTACAAAGGCATGTAGATCCACTATCCCTCTCGTATATGCTCATCACCATGGATAGATCTTCATGTGCGTAGGAAATTTTTTGTTTCCCATGCATCGTTCCCCATCAGTGGCATCATGAGCTAGGTCTATGTGTAGATGATATCTCGAGTAGAACACAAAAGGTTTGTGGGCGTTGATGCTTAGATTGCTTCCTCCCTTGGTCTGATTTTGGTTCAGCGGTATTGTGAGATGAAGCGGCCCGGACCAACATTAGTCGTACGCTTACGAGAGACCGGTTCCCTCGACGCAACTTGTTGCCTAGATGGCTTGCGGGTGACAGTTTCTCCCACTTTAGTTGGATCGGATTCGACAAAGGCGGTCCTTGAGAAGGTTGAAAAGCAAATTATGTATCACCATTGTGGTTTATGCGTAGGTGAGAATCGTTCTTGCTAGAAACCCATAGCAGCCACGTAAAACATGCAACAACAATTAGAGGACGTCTAACTTGTTTTTGGAGGGTATGTTGTGATGTGATATGGCCAATTACATGATGTGATATATGTGGTGTATGAAATGATCATGTGATGTATAGAATTTCACGACTTGCATGTCGTTGAGTACGGCAACCGGCAGGAGCCATAGGGTTGTCTTTAATTATTGTATCACCTGAGTGTCAATCATTAAGCGCTATGTAATGCTTTACTTTATCGCTAAACAGTAGAAATAGTAGTAGAAGCATGCAGGGCGTGACAACCTCGATGGCGACACGTTGATGGAGATCATGGTGTCATGTCGGTGACGATGAAGATCATGCCGGTGCTTCCAAGATGGAGATCTAAAGCACAAGTTCATGGCCATATCATGTCACTTATGAATTGCTTGTGATGTTAATCCTTTTATGCACCTTGTTATGCTTAGTACGACGGTAGCATTATAAGGTGATCCCTCACTTAAATTTCAAGATAAAATTGTATTCTCCTCGAGTGTGCACCGTTGCGAAAGTTCGTCGTGTTGAGACACCACGTGATGATCGGGTGCGATAGACTCTACGTTCACATGCAACGGGTGCAAGCCAGTGTTGCATGCGCAGAACACTCGGGTTAAACTTGACGAGCCTAGCATGTACAGACATGGCCTCGGAATACAAGAGACCGAAAGGTCGAACATGAGTCATATAGTAGATATGATCAACATAATGATGTTCACCATTGAAGCCACCTCAACTCACGTGATGATTGGACTTGAGTTGGTGGATTTGGATCATGTGACACTCAGATGACCTGAGGGATGCCAATTTGACTGCGAGCTTTAGTAATTTGATTAACTAAACTCATTATCTTGAACAATAGTCTAAGTGAACTTTGCATATTTATGTTGTATATCAATGGCTCGTGCAGTAGCACCCCTGAATTTTAATGCGTTCCTAGAGAAAGCTAAACTGAAAGATGATGGAAGTAACTTTGTTGACTGGGCCCATAATCTGAGGATTATCCTCATGGCTTCCCAGAAATCATATGTCCTTGATGCACCGCTTGGTTACCAACCAGAAGACATGACCTCCGAAGACGTTAAGAACGCTTGGGAGGCACGTACTGGAAATTACTCAATAGTTCAGTGTGCAATATTGTATGGCTTAGAACCGGGACTTCAAAGACGTTTTGAACGTCATGGAGCATATGAGATGTTCCAGGAGTTGAAGTTTATCTTTCAGAAGAACACCCGGATCGAGAGGTATGAAACCTCCGATAAGTTCTATGCTTGCAAGATGGAGGAGAACGGGTCTATCAGTGAACATATACTCAGAATGTCTGGGTATTTAACTCGTCTAGCGGAGTTGGGAATTGCCCTTCCGCTAGAGGCGATCATTGACAGAGTTCTTCAATCACTGCCACCTAGTTACAAGAGCTTTGTGATGAACTATAACATGCACGGGATGAACAAGTCAGTCGCCGAGCTGTTTGCGATGCTAAAAGTCGCTGAGTTTGAAATCTAGAAAGAACATCACGTGTTGATGGTCAATAAAACCACTAGTTTCAAGAAAAATGGCAAAGTCAAGGGCAAGGGCAAGAAGGGTAAAACCAAGAAGGTTGGCAAAGCAGTTGCTCCTCCTGCAAAGAAGCCCAAGCATGGACCCAAGCCAGAAACTGAGTGCTTTCAATGCAAAGGAACTGGTCACTGGAAGCGGAACTGCCCCAAGTACCTGGCTAACAAGAAGGCGGCCAATGACAAACAAGGTATATATGATATACATGTTATTGATGTGTACCTTACTAGCTCTCGTAGTAGTGCTTGGGTATTTGATACCGGTTCGGTTGCTCACATTTGCAACTCAAAGCAGGAACTATGGAATAAACGAAGGCTGGCAAAGGATGAAGTGACGATGCGCGTGGGAAATGGTTCCAAGGTTGATGTGATCGCCGTCGGCACGCTCTCTCTTCGATTACCATCGGGATTAGTAATGAACCTGAATAATTGTTATTTAGTGCCTGCGTTAAGCATGAACATTATATCTGGATCTTGTTTACTGCGAGACGGTTACTCATTTAAATCAGAGAATAAAGGTTGTTCTATTTATATGAGTAATATCTTTTATGGTCATGCACCCAATGTTAGGGGTTTATTCATATTGAATCTTGATAGTGATGACACACATGTTCATAACATTGATGCCAAAAGATGTAGAATTGATAATGATAGTACCACTTTCTTGTGGCACTGCCGTTTAGGTCGTATTTGTGTAAAACGCATGAGGAAGCTCCATGCCGATGGACTTTTGGAGTCACTTGATTTTGAATCACTTGACACATGTGAACCATGCCTCATGGGCAAGATGACTAAAACGCCGTTCTCTAGAACAATGGAACGGCCGAGTGACTTATTGGAAATCATACACACTGATGTGTGCGGTCCAATGAATGTTACGGCGCGTGGTGGATATCGTTATTTTCTCACCTTCACTGATGACTTAAGTAGATATGGGTATATTTACTTAATGAAACACAAGTCTGAAACATTTGAAAAGTTCAAGCAATTTCAGAGTGAAGTTGAGAATCATCGTAACAAGAAGATTAAGTTCCTGCGATCTGATCGAGGAGGTGAATATCTGAGTTATGAGTTTGGCAGTCACTTAAGACAGTGTGGAATTGTTTCATAGTTGACACCGCCTGGAACACCACAGCGTAATGGTGTGTCCGAACGTCGTACTCGAACCTTATTAGATATGGTGCGTTCTATGATGTCTCTTGTTGATTTGCCACTATCGTTTTGGGGTTATGCATTAGAGACAGCTGCATTCACTTTAAATAGGGCACCATCAAAATCCGTTGAGACGACGCCATATGAACTGTGGTTTGGCAAGAAGCCAAAGTTGTCGTTTCTTAAAGTTTGGGGATGTGATGCTTATGTCAAAAAGCTTCAGCCTGAAAAGCTGGAACCCAAAGCAGAGAAATGCGTCTTCATAGGATACCCGAAAGAGACAGTCGGGTATACCTTCTATCTCAGATCCAAAGGCAAAGTGTTTGTCGCTAAAAACGGAACATTTCTTGAGAAAGAGTTTCTCTCGAAAGAATTGAGTGGGAGGAAAATAGAGCTTGATGAGGTTATTGAACCTTTACTTCTACCAGAAAGTAGCGCAGCGCAGAAAGATGTTTCTGTGGAACCTATGACGGTAGAAGAGGAAGTTAATGATGATGATCATGAAGCTTCCGATCAAGCAGCTATTGAACCTCATAGGTCGACAAGGCCGTGTACTACCCCTGAGTGGTACGACAATCCTGTCTTGGAGGTCATGTTGTTGGACAACAATGAACCTACAAGCTATGGAGGAGCAGTGATGGGCCCGGATTCCAAGAAATGGTTAGAGGCCATGAAATCCGAGATGGGATCCATGTATGAAAACAAAGTATGGACTTTGGAAGTATTACCTGAAGGGCGAAAGGCCATTCAGAACAAATGGATCTTTAAGAAGAAAACAGACGCGTACGGTAATGTCACTGTCTATAAAGCTCGACTTGTGGCAAAGGGTTTTTCACAAGTTCAAGGAGTTGACTACGATGAGACTTTCTCACCCGTAGCGATGCTTAAGTCTGTCAGAATCATGTTAGCAATAGCTGCCTATTTCGACTATGAAATTTGGCAGATGGATGTAAAATCAGCGTTCCTCAACGGTTTCCTTGAGGAAGAGTTGTATATGATGCAACCCGAAGGTTTTGTAGATCCAGAGAATGCTGACAAAGTTTGCAAACTCGAGCGATCCATTTATGGACTGGTGTAAGCATCTCGGAGTTGGAATAACCGCTTTGATGAGGTGATCAAAGCGTTTGAGTTTATACAAGTTTACGGAGAAGCTTGTATTTACAAGAAAGTGAGTGGGAGCTCTATAGCATTTCTAGTATTATATGTGGATGACATATTGCTGATTGGAAACAATATAGAAATGCTGGAAAGCGTGAAGGAACATTTGAACAAGATTTTTTCAATGAAGGACCTAGGAGAAGCTGCTTTCATATTAGGCATTAAGATCTATAGAGATAGATCGAGACGCTTAATAGCACTTTCACAAAGCACATACCTTGATAAAGTTTGGAAGAAGTTCAAAATGGAACAGTCCAAGAAGGGGTTCTTGCCTGTATTACAAGGTGTGAAGTTGAGTAAGACTCAATGTCCAGTAACTGCAGAAGATAGAGAAAAGATGAGTGTCATCCCCTATGCTTCAGCCATAGGCTCTATCATGTATGCAATGCTGTGCACAAGATCCGATGTCATCCTTGCCATAAGTATGGCCGGAAGGTTTCAAAGTGATCCTGGAATGGAGCACTGGCAAGCGGTCAAGAATATCCTTAAGTACCTGAAAAGGACTAAGGAAATGTTTCTTGTTTATGGAGGTGATGAAGAGCTCGTCGTAAAGGGTTACGTCGATGCAAGCTTTGACACTGATCTGGACGACTCTAAGTCGCAAACCGGATACGTATTTATTCTTAACGGTGGAGCGGTAAGCTGGTGCAGTTCCAAGCAAAGCGTGGTAGCTGATTCTACGTGCGAAGCGGAATACATCGCAACCTCGGAGGCGGCGAAGGAAGGTGTCTGGATGAAGCAGTTCATGACAGATCTTGGAGTAGTGCCCAGTGCACTGAATCCAATGAACATGTTCTGTGACAACACTAGTGCCATTGCTCTGGCCAAGGAACCAAGGTTTCACAAGAGGACCAGACATATAAAGCGACGCTTCAACTCCATCCGCGATTACATCTTGGAGAAAGACATAAATATTTGCAAAGTGCACACGGATCTGAATGTTGCAGACCCATTGACTAAACCTCTTCCAAGGGCTAAACATGATCAACACCAGAACTGCATGGGTGTTCGATTCATTACAATGTAAATCACATAGTGATGTGAACTAGATTATTGACTCTAGTGCAAGTGGGAGACTGTTGGAAATATGCCCTAGAGACAATAAATAAAGTGTTTATTATTGTATTTCCTTGTTCATGATAATCGTTTATTATCCATGCTATAATTGTATTAATTGGAAACATGGATACATAGACAAACACAATGTCCCTAGTATGCCTCTAGTGAACTAGCTCGTTGATTGAAAGATGGTTAAGTATCCTAGCCATGGACATGAGATGTCATTTGATAATGGGATCACATCATTAGGAGAATGATGTGATGGACAAGACCCAAACTACAAACGTAGCCTATGATCGTGTCAGTTTATTGCTACTGTTTTCTGCATGTCAAGTATATGTTCCTATGACCATGAGATCATGCAACTCACAGATATCGGAGGAGTACCTTGTGTGCATCAAACATCGCAACGTAACTGGGTGACTATAAAGGTGCTCTACAGGTGTCTCCGAGGGTGTCTGTTGAGTTGGCATGAATCAAGACTGGGATTTGTTACTTCGTGTGATGGAGAGGTATCTCAGGGCCCACTCGGTAATACAACATCACAATAAGCCTTGCAAGCAATGTGACTAAGTGTTGGTCATGGGATCTAGTATTACGGAACGAGTAAAGAGACTTGCTAGTAACGAGGTTGAACTAGGTATGGAGATACCGACGATCGAATCTCGGGCAAGTAACATACCGAAGAACAAACATACGAGATTAACTGAATCCTTGACATAAAGGTTCGACCGATAAAAGATCTTCGTAGAATATGTAGGAACCAATGTGGACATCCAGGTCCCGCCATTGGTTATTGACCGTAGAGGTGTCTCGGTCATGTCTACATAGTTCTCGAACCCGCAGAGTCTGCACACTTAAGGTTTGGTGACGTTTCGGTAGTATATAGTTATGTATGGTGGTGACCAAAGTTTTTCGGAGTCCCGGATGAGATCTTGGATATCACGAGGAGCTCCGGAATGGTCTGGAGGTAAAGATTCATATATTGGAAGTCCTGTTTTGGTCGCCGGAAAAGTTTCGGGCTTATCGGTAGTGTACCGGGAGTGCCGGTAGTGTACCGGGAGACCTCCGGGAGGGGTATTTCGACCCAAGAGGCTTCATGGGCTGTGGGAGAGTGAATATCAGCCATTAGTGGGCTGGTGGAAACTCCCACACAAGGCTCATGTGTCTGGAGAAGAAAACCCAAAAGGAAAAAGGTGGAAAAAGGCAAAAAAAAAAGAAAAAAAGAAGAATCCTAATCCTACTAGGAGTGGAGGAGGTGGACTCCTCCTCTCCTAGTTTTGCCAAAGCCTAGGAGGCTTGGAGGCCAAGCTGCCTCCTCTCCTCCTCTCCTCCTATATATACTGGTGGTATTGAGGGTTTTTGCACAAGATTTTCAGCCACGTGCTACCCGTTCCTCCAGTGCATAGTTTCTCCTCTAGATCGGTTTTCTGCGGTGCTTATGCGAAGCCCTGCCGGAATTGCTCCACCACCATCGCCGGAGCGCCGTCAGGCTATCGGAGAACTCTTCTTCCTCTCCACTCCTTCTTGCTGGATCAAGACAGTGGAGATCGTCATCAAGGTGTACGTGTGCTGAACGCGGAGGTGCCGTCCGTTCGGTACTAGATCGGAAGGATCGTGATCAAGTTCGTGAGACGAATCCTGGTCAAGTTCGTGGGACGGATCGTGCTCGGTTCGCGGGACGGATCGTGATTGGATCGCGGGACGCATGGCGATTTGGATCGCGAAGATGTTCGACTACACCAACCGCGTTTCTTAACGCTTCCCGCTTAGCGATCTACAAGGGTATGTAGATCCTCTCTCCCTCTCGTAGATGCTCATCACCATGGATAGATCTTTGTGTGCGTAGGAAAATTTTTGTTTCCCATGCATCGTTCCCCATCAGTGGCATCATGAGCTAGGTCTATGTGTAGATGATATCTCGAGTAGAACACAAAAGGTTTGTGGGCGTTTATGCTTAGATTGCTTCCTCCCTTGGTCTGATTTTGGTTCAGCGGTATTGTGAGATGAAGCGGCCCGGACCAACATTAGTCGTACGCTTACGAGAGACCGGTTCCCTCGACGCAACTTGTTGCCTAGATGGCTTGCGGGTGACAGTTTCTCCCACTTTAGTTGGATCGGATTCGACAAAGGCGGTCCTTGAGAAGGTTGAAAAGCAAATTATGTATCACCGTTGTGGTTTATGCGTAGGTGAGAATCGTTCTTGCTAGAAACCCGTAGCAGCCATGTAAAACATGCAACAACAATTAGAGGACGTCTAACTTGTTTTTGCAAGGTATGTTGTGATGTGATATGGCCAATTACATGATGTGATATATGTGTTGTATGAGATAAGCATGTGATGTATAGAATTTCACGACTTGCATGTCGTTGAGTGAGGCAACCGGCAGGAGCCATAGGGTTGTCTTTAATTATTGTATGACCTGCGTGTCAATCATTAAGCTCTATGTAATGCTTTACTTTATCACTAAACAGTAGCAATAGTAGTAGAAGCATGCAGGGCGTGACAACCTCGATGGCAACACGTTGATGGAGATCAAGATGATGGAGATCATGGTGTCATGCCGGTGACGATGAAGATCATGCCGGTGCTTTCAAGATGGAGATCTAAAGCACAAGTTCATGGCCATATCATGTCACTTATGAATTGCATGTGATGTTAATCCTTTTATGCACCTTGTTATGCTTAGTATGACGGTAGCATTATAAGGTGATCCCTCACTTAAATTTCAAGATAAAATTGTGTTCTCCCCGAGTGTGCACCGTTGCGAAAGTTTGTCGTGTTGAGACACCACGTGATGATCGGGTGTGATAGACTCTACGTTCACATACAACAGGTGCAAGCTAGTGTTGCATGCGCAGAACACTCGGGTTAAACTTGATGAGCCTAGCATGTACATACATGGCCTCGGAACACAAGAGACCGAAAGGTTGAACATGAGTCATATAGTAGATATGATCAACATAATGATGTTCACCATTGAAGCCACCTCAACTCACGTGATGATCGGACTTGAGTTGGTGGATTTGGATCATGTGACACTCAGATGACCTGAGGGATGTCAATTTGAGTGGGAGCTTTAGTAATTTGATTAACTAAACTCATTATCTTGAACAATAGTCTAAGTGAACTTTGCATATTTATGTTGTATATCAATGGCTCGCGCAGTAGCACCCCTGAATTTTAATGCGTTCCTAGCGAAAGCTAAACTGAAAGATGATGGAAGTAACTTTGTTGACTAGGCCCGTAATTTGAGGATTATCCTCACGGCTTCCCAGAAATCATATGTCCTTGATGCACCGCTTGGTGACCAACCAGAAGACATGACCTCCGAAGACATTAAGAACGCTTGGGAGGCACGTACTGGAAATTACTCAATAGTTCAGTGTGCAATATTGTGTGGCTTAGAACCGGGACTTCAAAGACGTTTTGAAAGTCATGGAGCATATGAGATGTTCCAGGAGTTGAAGTTTATCTTTCAGAAGAACACCCGGATCGAGAGGTATGAAACCTCTGATAAGTTCTATGCTTGCAAGATGGAGGAGAACGGGTCTATCAATGAACATATACTCAGAATGTCTGGGTATTTAACTCGTCTAGCGGAGTTGGGAATTGCCCTTCCGCTAGAGGCGATCATTGACAGAGTTCTTCAATCACTGCCACCTAGTTACAAGAGCTTTGTGATGAACTATAACATGCACGGGATGAACAAGTCAGTCGCCGAGCTGTTTGCGATGCTAAAAGTCGCTGAGTCTGAAATCCAGAAAGAACATCAAGTGTTGATGGTCAATAAAACCACTAGTTTCAAGAAAAATGGCAAAGTCAAGGGCAAGGGCAAGAAGGGTAAAACCAAGAAGGATGGCAAAGCAGTTGCTCCTCCTGCAAAGAAGCCCAAGCATGGACCCAAGCCAGAAACTGAGTGCTTTCGTTGCAAAGGAACTGGTCACTGGAATCGGAACTGCCCCAAGTACCTGGCTGACAAGAAGGCGGCCAACGACAAACAAGGTATATATGATATACATGTTATTGATGTGTACCTTACTAGCTCTCGTAGTAGTGCCTGGGTATTTGATACCGGTTCGGTTGCTCACATTTGCAACTCAAAGCAGGAACTACGGAATAAACGAAGGCTGGCAAAGGATGAAGTGACGATGCGCGTGGGAAATGGTTCCAAGGTTGATGTGATCGCCGTCGGCACGCTCTCTCTTCGATTACCATCGGGATTAGTAATGAACCTGAATAATTGTTATTTAGTGCCTGCGTTAAGCATGAACATTATATCTGGATCTTGTTTATTGCGAGACGGTTATTCATTTAAATCAGAGAATAAAGGTTGTTCTATTTATATGAGTAATATCTTTTATGGTCATGCACCCAATGTTAGGGGTTTATTCATATTGAATCTTTATAGTGATGACACACATGTTCATAACATTGACGCCAAAAGATGTAGAATTGATAATGATAGTACCACTTTCTTGTGGCACTGCCGTTTAGGTCGTATTGGTGTAAAACTCATGAGGAAGCTCCATGCCGATGGACTTTTGGAGTCACTTGATTTTGAATCACTTGACACATGTGAACCATGCCTCATGGGCAAGATGACTAAAACACCGTTCTCTAGAACAATGGAACGGCCGAGTGACTTATTGGAAATCATACACACTGATGTGTGCGGTCCAATGAATGTTACAGCGCGTGGTGGATATCGTTATTTTCTCACCTTCACTGATGACTTAAGTAGATATGGGTATATTTACTTAATGAAACACAAGTCTGGAACGTTTGAAAAGTTCAAATAATTTCAGAGTGAAGTTGAGAATCATCGTAACAAGAAGATTAAGTTCTTGCGATCTGATCGAGGAGGTGAATATCTGAGTTATGAGTTTGGCAGTCACTTAAGACAGTGTGGAATTGTTTCACAGTTGACACCGCCTGGAACACCACAGCGTAATGGTGTGTCCGAACGTCGTAATCGAACCTTATTAGATATGGTGCGTTCTATGATGTCTCTTGCTGATTTGCCACTATCGTTTTGGGGGTTATGCATTAGAGACAGCTGCATTCACTTTAAATAGGGCACCATCAAAATCCGTTGAGATGACGCCATATGAACTGTGGTTTGGCAAGAAGCCAAAGTTGTCGTTTCTTAAAGTTTGGGGATGTGATGCTTATGTCAAAAAGCTTCAGCCTGAAAAGCTGGAACCCAAAGCGGAGAAATGCGTCTTCATAGGATACCCGAAAGAGACAGTCGGGTATACCTTCTATCTCAGATCCAAAGGCAAAGTGTTTGTCGCTAAAAACGGAACATTTCTTGAGAAAGAGTTTCTCTTGAAAGAATTGAGTGGGAGGAAAATAGAGCTTGATGAGGTTATTGAACCTTTACTTCAACCAGAAAGTAGCGCAGCGCAGAAAGATGTTTCTGTGGAACCTACGACGGTAGAAGAGGAAGTTAATGATGATGATCATGAAGCTTCCGATCAAGCAGCTATTGAACCTCGTAGGTCGACAAGGCCGTGTACTACCCCTGAGTGGTACGACAATCCTGTCTTGGAGGTCATGTTGTTGGACAACAATGAACCTACGAGCTATGGAGGAGCAGTGATGGGCCCGGATTCCGAGAAATGGTTAGAGTCCATGAAATCCGAGATGGGATCCATGTATGAAAACAAAGTATGGACTTTTGAAGTATTACCTGAAGGACGAAAGGCCATTAAGAACAAATGGATCTTTAAGAAGAAAACAGACGCGGACGGTAATGTCACCGTCTATAAAGCTCGACTTGTGGCAAAGGGTTTTTCACAAGTTCAAGGAGTTGACTACGATGAGACTTTCTCACCCGTAGCGATGCTTAAGTCTGTTAGAATCATGTTAGCAATAGCTGCCTATTTCGACTATGAAATTTGGCAGATGGATGTAAAAACAGCGTTCCTCAACGGTTTCCTTGAGGAAGAGTTGTATATGATGCAACCCGAAGGTTTTGTCGATCCAAAGAATGCTGACAAAGTTTGCAAACTCCAGCGATCCATTTATGGACTGGTGCAAGCATCTCGGAGTTGGAATAAGCGCTTTGATGAGGTGATCAAAGCGTTTGAGTTTATACAAGTTTACGGAGAAGTTTGTATTTACAAGAAAGTGAGTGGGAGCTCTATAGCGTTTCTAGTATTATATGTGGATGACATATTGCTGATTGGAAACAATATAGAAATGCTGGAAAGCGTGAAGGAATATTTGAACAAGAGTTTTTCAATGAAGGACCTAGGAGAAGCTACTTTCATATTAGGCATTAAGATCTATAGAGATAGATCGAGACGCTTAATAGCACTTTCACAAAGCACATACCTTGATAAAGTTTTGAAGAAGTTCAAAATGGAACAGTCCAAGAAGGGGTTCTTGCCTGTATTACAAGGTGTGAAGTTGAGTAAGACTCAATGCCCAGTAACTGCAGAAGATAGAGAAAAGATGAGTGTCATCCCCTATGCTTCAGCCATAGGCTCTATCATGTATGCAATGCTGTGCACAAGACCGGAATTAATAGTTGTTTGCCTTAAACATATTCATGATCCGTGTAGAAAAAGTTCCATCATCTTATAAAATTTCAGAACTACCCATGCAGAGAAAATCATTCATTGACTTTGAGCAATATCGACTATCCTATTGGTATGGCAAATGATCTCTAATTTTCCATATATTGGAATCTTTTACCACTGCATTGCTATTGGCACAATCTGATACATATAAGGATGATTTGATGTATTGACGACCTAATCATCTTTTGATTAAATTTGTTTTGTTTGTGTCCTTATCAGGATTAGTGAAGATGTAGAATAAATATGTTCTTTTCATCAGGACAGCAGGTACAATTGCTAATTTTGCTGTCGAAGACATTCCATTTTATGTGTATTTGATGCTTAATTTCAAGGTATTTAGGTGAAACCAAGGCGTTTTTTTGTTTCTTTTGATATTAGTGGTGAAGACTAACTTTATTATATCTGGGTGCTTCTTGCATCATCACCTTCAGCATTGTTGTTCAGGATTCTCACGCTTAAGTCTTAGTTAAACACAAATCCTCTTCTAGAACTTATGTATGTTGTTCAAAGGTGAAATTCAGCATTCTATGCACAAACCTTTTATCGTTAGACATACATGAATGTCAAATATAATTTTGCCACTATATTTTCGAAAGTAAGGCTTTGCTATCTAAAGTGTAGGAACAATAAGTCTGAACATCAAATCTGAGATGGTAAAGTTTGAAACGGCTATCAGCATTTTGCAGTTGGAAATGTAGTTTTATTTTAACTTTAGATGGATGTGCATTTGTTTTTAGTTTGGGATTAATACTTCTCAATTCTGAACTCAAGGACAAATTTACACTATGGTTAAACATGAGTTGCTGGTGCTTGGATATTTTGTAGAGAAGTATTATAATAATTTGCTATGACCAACTGTGTTGGATGGTCTGCATTTGCACTTTAATATAATTAATCCAGCACAATTCGTAGAATGAAAATTATATTTGAATATTGATTTTCGCTACTCTTGCAGGTGGCTGTTGGAGAACATTTTCCCAATCATGTCTATCATCTTGATGTCTTTTGTAGCTTGACCTCCAAGTTCAATATCCTCATTCGGATTTAGTTAAAGTTGATTGTCATGTTTCATAGTAAAAATATTCAAGAGGTGATAGAGAATGGTTGGTTACTATGGAGGTGCTGTCAGATATCTTAGTCGAAGTTGTGATTGATCATAGTGTAGTCGAAGATGAGTACAAGCACAACCTGTTTGACAATATGTAGTTATTTTACTGCATGGGACACATGCATATAGTACGTTTGTGATGCTAAATGAATGTTTGATACTCTGTTCTAGATTTCTTGAGTAAAGATTAAGTGTGTGTAAAGTAAATTTTACTCTATGGCCTTTCAGAGGCATCTCTAGCAGTTCCCCTAAAAGGCTATAGAGGAGTAAATTTTCGATTTATTTCTCTAACTAGGGCCTAGCCGAACTCTAAAAAATTTACTCCACCTCCTAGCGGGCACCTAAAAATACTCGGTCGCGGCTACACGTAGTAAATTTTCTGTCACGCGACCACACCCTCCCGCCCACCTTTGCCCCTGGCCCTCCCACCATCCCACCCAGCCAACTGTTGGCGGCGGTGAGAACCTACCCGCCCACACCCAGTCACTCGCTCGACGAAGCTGTGGCAGCAGCCCGCATGCTAGCTCCCCACTGTCGTCCTCTGAGTCGCTGCTTTCGCCCCTGCCGTGGCCACACCAGCAGCGCGATGGAGCGCTTGATTTGATGTGCGCATTGCCGCCAGCACACAGCGTCATCGGCAGACTATCCGTATCCACGCCGACGAAGATGAACAATACGTGTTCGCCTCGGAGGTGCCCATTTACTCGAGCCGGTGCTCTGGAAGAGGCCACAACATTGTTGGTGTGGTCTCCATCGGTGTCGCTAGCCGTGGAGGCGCATAGTAGGTGTTCGATGAAATGTTTAAGCCATATATAGGTTTACTCCGCTAAATTTAGGGGATTGTCAAGACCCGACCAAAACTTAAACCATCTCCAACAGCCTTGGTATATTTGGCTAGGATTGCTAAAAACTAAAAATATAGCAACTTGACCCAAAAATGTTGCTCCAAAGCCTTTGTATAAGTACCCCCCCCCCCCCCCCCCAAAGAAAAATTTACAAACCTTGCTATGTTTGCACCCACACTTGGTATATCTGCAAAGTGGAGAGGCACTTGGTATATTTTTAGCAGCCCACTTTTTGTTCCATTGACAAGTGGACCCCACTGCCCCCTAGATTCCTGCTGGCCCATGCTTGGCACATGTCCCAACGTGTCATTGAGAGGCTTGCTAAATTTTATAGCAATGTTCTTGGAGCAAAAAAATGTTGGGGTTGCTAAATCTTATCTTTCCTCTTGATATACCCAGTTTTTATCAAGTGAGAATAGCAAGGCTGTTGGAGATGCTCTTACTGGAGTAAAAATACTCCACTAAGCTTTACTCGGCTATTTACTCCTCTATATTTTAGGTGATCGGCTACACATGCTCTTAGCTTTTCAAGTGAAATCCTTGATGGTTAACATGATCTATAGAGATCTGTTTGGAGTAGGTTTGAACACACTGGCGTTTGTCAAGATGATTTTGGAATGTGCTTTGCTTTCGATGGACCATTTATTAGTATTTTTCTATGGTGCACATGCAACCCTGAGCCCTAGGTGGGTAGGCCGTGACATCCTTGGTGATGTCTCATCACAACCTCACTAGAGGTGAAGATGATGTAGCTTACCAAGTGGTCGGCGGTGAAGGAGAGGCAGTGTTAACGGACTAGACTATGGGGTGTGGGAGGTCGTGGGCACCGGAGATGGTGGGAGGGTTTGGGGGATGGTCGGTTGCGGAGGTGATGACTCGAGTAACGGGATGACGAGGCAGTAGTAGCACTTGCTGACCATAGATGGCGGTGGCAGGTGGTTAGATAGGAGAGTTGGGCAAGTTAATAGGACGGACAATGATAAATGTAGCGGTGGAAGGAAGAAGAATATTAGCAGCAGAGGTTGTCTCCGATAGATGAGAGGCTAGGGATTAAAGGACTCGAGTGTGAGGTGCCGACGTCGAAGGCGTTAGAGATGGTAGCAGGCTAGCAGGATTTCGAGGGATGGTTCTTAGTGGCGGTGATGGAGGTGGCGAATCGTACAGGGGGCGGCGTGCGACAACACCTGCTAGCTGCAGGGTGACGACTCTAGCAGGGGACGACGTGCGATAGCATCTGCTAGCTGCAGGGTGGTGGTGGTAGGTGGTTAGGCAAGGAGAGGTGGGCGGGTTGACAGGATGGACAAAGAAAAAAGAAGTTGTAGGAGATATAAAAAGAACAGCAGCACCGACAGGAGAAAGAAGAAGAACACTAGCAGAGGCGGGTCGTCACCGACGAAGGAGGGGCAGGGGATTGACATATTTGATCACGGGAGGTCTTAGGCGTCGGCGGGATGACTGGCGCAACATGCTGCAACATTTCGTTTGCACAATCCATCGCGACCGACCATAAGAATAGAAGTACGTGAAACTATCTTCGAAACATCTATTTGGACTGAGAGACGAGGTAGAATGCAGCTCATTACACTTTAATGGTCTACTTGTCCAAATCATTTAATTATCTATTTGATTCATTTGCCTTAATCCCTAATGTCTTTTCTCATGTAAAATAGCTACTAGGACTTGAGAAGCGTCTGAAACTTGAAGAACAGAGTCCGGAGTTTAACAAAGATCATAAGTGGCTCGATCTCAATGTTGCAAAATGGAAGGTTGTAGAACAGTTCCACGATGCAATACAAACGGATGGGTAAGCATTTGTCACAAACTGAAAATTAATATGTTTGGTACTCATGAACACAAAGATAGCATGTAAAAACATATTGTCAGTAAAATAATGTATCGTATCAATTAGTTCATAGAAGCTTATCAGATTCCTATGGGTGATATTCTAAAGCATTATTTTATAGTACTATATGACGTCATGTGGACTATTTATGCTAAATTATATGGAATATTGGACAGCTGATGCACTATCTAATGATTTCACCCAGGTATTTCATTTTCATACATTATCTCATTATTTAATCTCAAAATATTATATCAAAACTGGTTTTTTAAATATTTTTCAGGAGGATATGAAACACTTTCGACCAAAATTAGCTGTCATTTTGCTTGATTCGGAACTGAATAAGCTAAAAGGATGCCCGTTATACTGTCAATCTAACGATGAAGCAGCCTTACCTAATTCCGATATTGAGATCCTGGATAATGCAACTGACGGATGCAAAGACAAACATCCCACCCCAATCCCATCATGCCCATTGACCAATATGATTTACTTGTTGGCATGTGCAACTACATCATGTCGATCAATGACGTTAAGTGTTTGGAATAAGCATGCATCATTTATATTTATAATTATGTGATATACAAGTATACATTACTATTATTTATACCATCCAATTTTCAGGAAGGAATGGGTCCGAATCTCGACACCACATCCAATGTGTTTAAGTCTCAAAAAAATTCAGGGCATACTTAACATGGAGCAAGGTATGGACATGGATTGTTTTAACATTGTCGTGCATATACTCGCATGTGACGAGGGAGTATTATTCACAAACCCTCCTATACACTACATGGATCTGGGTTTTTATGTAAGTTATCATAATTCTTCATCCAGTGTCATTAGTATCAACATACTGAAAAAATATTTCTTTTTTTACTCAGTCTATGATGCTAGAGTCAACACGAAATCAAAAGTTTTGCGAGAAGGAAACTATTCAAACGTTAGCAACATTGTTTGATGGCTGGCCTGGGATAGACAACAACATCTCATCGTGCAACATGGTAAGTAAGATATTTTGGCTATTGTTGGCATGGTTTATTGTTGTTGCTAATTTCTACCATTTATAGATTTATCTTCCGTGTTCATCCATCGACCGATACATCTTGTACATCATCGACAAAGAGGCACGCCACGTATACATTAGGGACCCTATTCATACATCACAATCGTCAGAGAATAAGAATTTAAGGCATGTACTGAAGTTAAAAGGTTGTGAGGGAATTCAAAGAAGCACTCGAAATAAAGCAACCGGAATTCTGATATATCTAAATGGCAACGTTTATTTCCGTTTAATATTCCAACGAGCACAGACGGGTAATAAATTTATAATACAATTAGTTATTTTTGTTTTTACTGTATTGTATATAATATAGTTTTTTGAAATAGCAGGGATGTGTCTGGTTTTTTGTTTTTCATTTTATACTCTGGTGGAACGGTAAAGAACTGGTCAAGCCGGTCAGCACGATAAGTATTGTTCATT
This sequence comes from Hordeum marinum, assembly GCA_022496015.1. Classification (NCBI taxonomy): domain Eukaryota; kingdom Viridiplantae; phylum Streptophyta; class Magnoliopsida; order Poales; family Poaceae; genus Hordeum; species Hordeum marinum. The sequence goes on along the minus strand of CM039676.1, from coordinate 490,858,536 downwards.
ACACGTTTTTAGACATTCGATGTGAAATATTCATGTTAACTACACATATTGCTTGTGCAGAACGGGTATAAGTTGAGGAAGCAATTCTTATTATACTTGCTAAAACATCGTTGGAATGAAGCTAAAGACAAGTTTCCTGATATTGTGAGAGAATTTCTTCAGCGCATCAAGTAGATCTTAATTATTTTTAATGGATTTATTTGGATCATCGCTCAATTTGCTATATGGACATGTCATCAATTTGTTTTTTATTATGGATTTACATTGCAAGTGAAGCAATTGTTCCCATGTCATATCGTCCTTGCGTGTTAAAATTCACATGCATTATAATTATATAACTCACAAAGATATTTCAAGAGCCCGTGGCAACGCACGGACAGTCTACTAGTAAACCTATAAATTTATCATTTTACCATTCGATCTCATCAGTTTGAGTGGTGTGTGCGGCCGCTCTATAGCCCCTGGTTGCATTTCAAATCAATGGCACTATATTGCTGGAATATTTTTTTTAATTTATGTTGTTTAACTTTATGTTTATGAAGTATATGAATCATTTTTTGATACTAAATTTGAACGAGTCGATTGGCTAGCCACGCACACATGTGCGTGTGGTTCGAACCCTGGATCAGTTTTAATTATTAATATGTTAATATATTTTTAATTTAATAGTTTCTCTTTGAGACCCTTTTGGTAAGAATTTTTTTACGGAGGTTTTCAAAAAAAAACAGGCCACAGGCATTGTCCTTTACATCTTGATATGGGTCATCAACGTCATCGACATATAAAAACAAGATTTGAACTGTATATGCACGTCCATGTCAAGTTATGAAATCAGTTCAATATATTTTATAAGTTCAGACACCAAAATACATATTCGTGACAAGTTCAAGCACCATTGATATATTTACCTCGTGGAAAAACTCAAAATTGCTACACTCGGGGGATGGTATCTGAACATTTCTCTACTGCAGCCTAGCTAGCTACATGGGACCAAACAGCGAAGAAACTGATCCCAACAACGAAACGAAACGAATCAAGAACCTTTGGACGTAACGATGAGCACCATCCCAGCTGCCAAACCTGCCAATCTTCCTTGGCTCGCTGCTCCTCGTCCTTCGACGACCGGCCTCTGCACCGTCCTGCTTGCTGAGCTCGGCCATCTTCTCGGAGTGATCGCTGATGATACTCGCGGCGCGGGCGTCTTCGGGGAGCACGATCTGGTACCCGTCCTTGAGCGCGTCCATGCCGTCGCCGTCGAGGAGCAGCTGCCAGAAGGCGCCGCCGACGAGCGGCCCGCCCCGCGACGCCGACTCGTAGATCGCGTCGAGCACCATGCCGAGAAAGCGGTCCCTCCTCTGCGTGGCCGACGTCGCGTTCTCGCCGCCCTCCTCCCAGAGGAACTTGCCGTATTCGGTGACGAGGAGCGGCTTCCGGAGGTGGAGCTCGGTGTCGCGGACGTGCGACGCCGTCCAGTTGCGGAAGAAGCGCGCCTGCTGGTCGGCGGTGGAGCCCCAGAGCCAGACGTCCGGGTAGAGGTGGATGGTGGCGAAGTCGATCCCGGAGGCCTGGTGCGTGGCGATGAAGTTGGTGCCGTAGTAGATGCTCCACGGGTTGAGGTCCTTGCTCTCGTGTGCGCCGTCGCCGTAGAAGCCCTCCAGCCCCGCCGTGACCAGATGGCCGGCGTCGATGGTTTTCAGGTACGGCGCCATCTCCTCCACCCACGCCTGCACCAGGGCTCCCGTGGGCTCGGCGCCGCATCGGGGCTCGTTCATCAGCTCCCATCCGAAGATGGCCGGGTCGTCCTTGTACGCCACGCCGGTCACCGTGTTCACCCTCGTCAGCACCGTCTGCGTGACAACGTACATTTGGATTTAGATCATCAACGTGACAAGGTACTCACTGACACGTACGTATATGGCACGTGTGTGATGAATGAATTGATGATTACCTTGACGTGGTTCTTGTAGTAGGACTTGACGAGGGTGGAGTTGAAGAAGTCATCGGCGGAGGTGAAGTTGTGGCCGGCGGCGACGTCCTCCCTCGCCCACTGGACGTACTGGCGCTTGCCGCCGAAGTCGTCGAAGTTGTTGGTGAGGCAGAGGAGGAGGTATATCCCGTGCCGCCTCGCCTCGGCGACGACGAAGTCCAGACCCTGCATGCGAAAAGCCCATAACACAAGCTGTCATTTTGCACCGAGCAAGCTAGCCTTGCACATGTCGGCACGTAACGTCGGCATCGATCGAGGCCGGTCGACGGACTGAACGGGTGGCCTAGCTTACCTGGAACATTTCCTCGTGGTAGACGCCCGGCGAGGACTGCAGCGGGTTGTCGCCGCCGTCGCTGAAGGCCCAGGTGCGCGCGAGGTTGAGGCCGTGCGCCGACGCCTGCCGGAACGCCGACACGACCCCGTCCCGCCGCGATGGGTCGGAGGCCATCTCCATGAGCCAGTACGCGTTAAACCCGCTGAGGAACACCGTCCGGTCGCTGTCCCCGGTCACGAACCGCGTGCCATCCGTCCGCACCATGCCGCCGTCGCCCCCTCCGACCGCAGCGGCATGCCACGGCACGACGAGGACAAGGAGGCTGATCACCAGAGCCAGCGGCCGTGGTCTCATCGCCGGCCTCCGCTACCAATCAAGCTTTGGTTTGCACGCCTTTTGGCAGCAGAGCGCGCCCACGCGTACGTGCAGTGCGAGCTAGCTTGCCTAATTTGGCGCCAACTTAACTTGTGCTCGGCCGGCCGGCGCGCGCGCGCGTAGTAATAGGGCAGAGGCGGCAGAGCACGGCGGGCGCGAAGCAGCTCACGCCAGGGACACGGAGGCACCTCATCACTTTCTACGTGGACAGACACCTGGACGCTTGCATCATCGCCGGTCGACGATCCACGAAAGCGACTGCTGTGTTTGAATAGCTTTGCGCCGCGCTCGGTGTAATCAGGCCATTGTTGTCTTCGAATCGAGCTTCGAGTGAGAGACACGCTGCCGCCGGCGGCCGAGCTGGAGCGCTTGCCATTTGACGGCGTGTAGGTGGTAGGCGTTGCGGCTGTGGGCCCACCTCCCAGAGAAGGGGAACTTGGGTTTTCCAAACGCTCCGTTCCACCACCGCTTTTGGTGGCTAGCTAGGGAGTCCCGTCACGTAATAAAATCGGCACCTGGTCTGTGGTCGGCCGGCCGCCCGGGATGAACTAACGGTCAAGATTCCGCGCCGAACGAACTGGGTAGCTAGTGCCGTCACGTAACTGTAAAAACTGTATGTCGACGGAGAGACGTACGTATACCGGGCGTATGCGTACGTACGAGCGCGTTACGTCGGCAACGAGCTACGTGGCGGTGTCGAACGGCTGTCGAGTCGACGTCAACGTGCGCGGATGACCTACGTAGCTACAGAGTACAGTGAGCGTGCTCTACACTTGTGTTGGTCCCGACGGGCCTGGACAAGGAGTATCAACCTTTCGACATACATATACTGATATACAGGTTTAATTACTGCAGTATCTGATTTGTTGCATGCTGGTGTTAGTTCCTACGCACGTGCAATAGTGTATAGGAGTATATATAGTACGATAAAACCACCGTCACGACTCACAAAGCATCGATCGATCGCCATGCCGGTCAGCCTCACGGTTTTATCCGTCCAAATTCAAACGAGAGATGCAACGCTTAACCTTTTTCAAATTTCAAGCTGGGACTTACCATCGGATGGCTGGCCATGTTTTGACTTTGGGCTTTCCTTCTTGAGAAGGATAACGTTAACTAGCTAGGGATCTATGGATTTTTTTTTATTTTTTTTGCGATATAGGGATCTATGGATATTAACAGGTCCCGTACAAAAGGCGCAAGAGCCGCTGCGTGGCCATGCATCGACCGTCGCTCTGCCGCCAGCAAGAGCGTCCATGTCCATCACCATTAGCGTGACCGGTGTGTTCTATTATGGGATGTGACTGTGATGCATATAGCAGTCTGTCTTGAGGTTTCGTTGGTCTCATCGAAGGCCTTGTCCAGTATCCGGAGCCAGTGGCGAAGGCAGGAACAAATTTTAGGTGTGGCAGAGCTTATAAAAAGAAAAACTACATATAATACAAGAGCTCACTAGATAGTAATATGTCGCTGCTCCAGCGACATATATTTCGATACAGAGGGAGTATATACTATATACGGACATTATCTATACTATTAACCAGCAACTAGGTCTTTGGCATGGTGGCACACAAGCAAATATTGCTCAAATATTAAAAGATGTAGTGTATATATGTATATACCGTAGTAAATGTGGCAAGTTAGGTGTGATGGACGCCAAATGTTGTGGGAACGATTCTGACATTAGAGAGGGGTAGGATAACGGAGCATGATCTATCGAGATGCAAATGGGTGACACGGTGGTTTCAGCGAGTTCGGGCCTCTCACGATGGAGATAACAACCCTACGTCTCGTACTCCGGAGAGGCTTTGCTTATTCGTCATGAACATGAGTTACATAGTGTATTTGAGAGGGAGAAAGGAGAACGGATCTCCATGCTTGAGCTAAGTCCTGAGACTAATGGCAAGAGAGTCAAGGGAGAAGAAGCTAGCCTGAGCTATGTGGTGGGGGTGGCTTATATAGAGTGCGCCACCCCCTCACCTCCTATGTTACAAGATGGGGCTTTGCTGCCATAAAGTCAACCCACTACAAAACCTCCACAATGAGAATGATGTTTCGACTGCCTTGTTGGTCTTCGCATATCCGAGTGAGACATATGGCCGAGTGGTTGACTGTCGCCGAGTGGATGGAACGTACTCGGTCGAGTGAATAGTATGTATGTATTAATCTGAACCCACCTGGTGTGTGGACCCCATGGTATTATGATATTTCGACCCTTCATGGGCCTACCTATTTTGTGTATCCCCGATAGTAGCCCCTGGGACTTTGACAGATTGCTGGCAGTCGGTTGGAGTCTACAGAGCTTATTTAAACTTGAATGTTGTTGTCGGACCTGACCGAGCATAATGTTTCTTTTATTTCTCTTCCAGTGGGGACACGCTAAGTGCACCCACTGGGTGTAGTCCCCGAACCACTGTCGGACTAGATGAGTCGGGCAGAGGGTTTATGTCTTCCAGTGCGGAACTGAACTCAATAGGTGAACTCTGATGCGCTTGGCGTAGTAAATTGTTGCAATCTGGAGCTGAATCAGTCGGACTGATCCTTGTGTGCTGGGCATAGTAAATAGATATAACCTGGAACTGGGCCAGTCGGGCAAATCTTCGTGTGGTTGGCATGCTGAATGTTTATTGAGTCTGTCTTATATGATTTCTGGATCATGGCTAAGTACCCGAGTGTGGATGTTGTCCTCACTCGGAGTAGCTTCTAACTTAGGCGAATCAGGTTCGCACCTAAGCCCCCGAGTGTGGATCATGTCATCACTCGAAGTAGTTTTTGACTTAGGCGATAGGGAATCGCAGCTAAGCCCCCGAGTGTGGACGATGTCAATACTCGAAGTAGTTTTTGACTTAGACGATATGGAATCGCAGCTAAGCCCCCGAGTGTGGAGCATGTCCGCACTCAGAGTAGTTTTTGACTTAGACGATACGGAATCGCAGCTAAGCCCCCGAGTGTGGAGCATGTCCGCACTCGGAGTAGTTTTTGACTTAGGCGATACGGAATCGCAGCTAAGCCCTCGAGTGTGGAGCATGTCCGCACTCGGAGTAGTTTTTGACTTAGGCGATACGGAATCGCAGCTAAGCCCCCGAGTGTGGAGTATGTCCGCACTCGGAGTAGTTTTGACTTAGGCGATACGGAATCGCAGCTAAGCCCCTCGAGTGGGGAGCATGTCTGCACTCGGAATAGTTTTTGACTTAGGCGATATGAAGTCGCAGCTAAGCCCCCGAGTATGGAGCATGTTCGCACGCGGAGTAGTTTTGACTTAGGCGATACGGAATCGCAGCTAAGCCCCCGACTGTGGAGCATATCCGCACTCGGAGTAGTTTTTGACTTAGGCGATTCGGAATCACAGCTAAGCCCCCGAGTGTGGAGCATGTCTGCACTCGGAGTAGTTTTTGACTTAGGCGATATGGAATCGCAGCTAAGCCCCCGAGTGTAGAGCATGTCCGCACTCGGAGTAGTTTTCGACTTAGACGATATGGAATCGCAGCTAAGCCCCGAGTGTGGAGCATGTCCGCACTCAGAGTAGTTTTTGACTTAGACGATACAGAATCGCAGTTAAGCCCCCGAGTGTGGAACATGTCCGCACTCGGAGTAGTTTTTGACTTAGGCGATACGGAATCGCAGCTAAGCCCTCGAGTGTGGAGCATGTCCGCACTCGGAGTAGTTTTTGACTTAGGCGATACGGAATCGCAACTAAGCCCCCGAGTGTGGAAGATGTCCGCACTCGGAGTAGTTTTTGACTTAGGCGATACGGAATCGCAGCTAAGCCCCCGAGTGTGGAGCATGTCTGCACTCGGAGTAGTTTTTGAATTAGGCGATACGGAATCGCAGCTAAGCACCCGAGTATGGAGCATGTCCGCACTCGGAGTAGTTTTTGACTTAGGCGATACGGAATCGCAGCTAAGCACCCGAGTGTGGAGCATGTCTGCACTCGGAGTAGTTTTTGACTTAGGCGATATGGAATCGCAGCTAAGCCCCCGAGTGTGGAGAATGTCCGCACTCGGAGTAGTTTTGACTTAGGCGATACAGAATCGCAACTAAGCCCCCGAGTGTGGAGCATGTCTGCACTCGGAGTAGTTTTTGACTAAGGCGATACGGAATCGCAGCTAAGTCGTGCGATGGCGCGCGAGGCGGCTTAATGATGAAGACGTGCCACATGGAGTGACGACGCGCGGGGCTGTCGAGTGATGAAAACGCATCCGTCGGAATGGCGACGCGTGGGGCGGTGGAGATGTGAAGACGCATCCATCGGAGTGGCGACGCGTGGGGCGGCCGAGTGATGAAGACGCATCCGTCGGAGTGGCGACGCGCGGGACGGCCGAGGGATGAAGACACATCCATTGGAGTGGCGACACGCGGAGCGGCCGAGCGATGAAGGCACATCCGTCGGAGTGGCGACGCGCGGGGCAGTGGAGTGATGAAGACGCATGCATCGGAGTGGCGACGCGCGGGGCGGCCGAGTGATGAAGACGCATCCGTCGGAGTGGCGACGCGCGGGGAAGCCGAGTGATGAAGACCCATCCATCGGAGTGGCGACACGCGGGGCGGCCGAGTGATGAAGACGCATCCGTCGAGTGGCGACGTGCGGGGTGGCCGAGTGATGAAGATGCATCCGTCGGAGTGGAGTCGGCCGAGCGACGGCGCACGGGACGGCCGAGTCGAGCTTGTCGTTGAAGAGGAATCGACCAAGTGATGGCGCGCGGGGCGGCCGAGTCGAGTTTGTCGTCGAACAGATAGCCGATCAAGAGGCGGCGCGCGGGGCAGCCAAGTCCATCATGCCATCAAGGAGGCATTTGAACAAGTGGAAACACACGAATGATCGTCGCGGCGACTGAGCCTGAGTAGCGACGAAGATGGTGCACAAATGCGTGCAGTGAACACGTAACCTGTGTACGAAAAATAGCACAAGCCAACATAAAAAGTTCTTGAAGTAACCTGATATTTGCTGAAATAATTTGTGTAAATAACACCTATAGACACCCGCTGGGTGTGCCAGGTGCTTGTTGGTTCGGGACCGACAAGGGTGCAAGATGCGACTGAACTCGTTTGAGTACTGGACTCAAAAGAAGCAGAAGTGAAGTGTTTCCACAGAAAAATAAACAACCGAGCACAGAGGTACACTAGGTGGCGTGGCCTCCGAGTGAACGTCATGTGTGACTTCCTCGACACTCGGGGATGCGTTTACAACTATTTAATTGAATGCAGCGTATGACGAATGACTTAGCTGTCTGATGGTGCAGCAACGGTCAGGTGAAGTAGACACGTCCGGCTGAGTGGCGATGCACGGAGCTGCCGAGTGACAAAGATGTGTCTCATCGAGTAGCGATGCGTGGAGCTGCCGAGTGATGAAGATGTGTCCAGTAGAGTGACGGTGCATGGAGCTTCCGAGTGGCGATGGAGTGTCTGGCTGAATGGCGATGCGCGGAGCTACCGAGTGATGAGGACGCGTCCAGAAGAGTGACGGCGCGCGGAGTTGCCGAGTGACGAAGACGTGTCTCATCGAGTGGCGATGCACGGAGCTGCCGAGTGATGAAGACGTGTGTAGTAGAGTGACAGCGCACGGAGCTGCCGAGTGGAGATGGAGCGTCTGGCTGAATGGCGATGCGTGGAGCTGCCGAGTGATAACGACGCGTCCAGCAGAGTGACGGCACGCGGAGCTGCCGAGTGGCGATGGAGCATCCGACTGAATGGCGATGCACGGAGCTGCCGCGTGATGACGACGCATCCAGTAGAGTGACAGTGCGTGGAGCTGCCGAGTGACGATGGAGCGTCCGACTGAATGGCGATGGGCGGAACTGTCGAGTGATGACGACGCGTCTAGTAGAGTGACGGTGCGTGGAGCTGCCGAGTGACGCGGAGCGTCCGACTGAATGGCGATGCGCGGAGCTGCCGAGTGATGACGACGTGTCCAGCAGAGTGACAGCGTGCGGAGCTGCCGAGTGGCGATGGAGCGTCTGGCTGAATGGCGATGCGCGGAGCTGCCGAGTGATGGTGACGTGTTGCGTCGAATGACGAACTCGTGTCTCGCCAAATGGAGATGCGGGGAGTTTCCAAGTGACGAATGTTGGAAATATGCCCTAGAGGCAATAATAAATTGGTTATTATCATATTTGCTTGTTCATGATGATCGCTTATTATCCATGCTATAATTGTGTTGATCGGAAACTCAAGTACATGTGTGGATACATAGACAACACCATGTCCCTAGTATGCCTCTAATAGACTAGCTCGTTGATCAAAGATGGTTGTGGTTTCCTAGTCATGGACATGAGGTGTCATTTGATAACGGGATCACGTCATTAGGAGAATGATGGACAAGACCCAAACTACAAACGTAGCATATGATCGTGACAGTTTAATGCTACTATTTTCTGCATGTCAAGTATCTGTTCCTATGACCATGAGATCATGCAACTCACTGACACCGGAGGAGTGCCTTGTGTGTATCAAACGTCGCAACGTAACTGGGTGACTATAAAGGTACTCTACAGGTATCTCCGAGGGTGTCTGTTGGGTTGGCATGGATCAAGAATGGGATTTGTTACTCCGTGTGACGGAAAGGTATCTCAGGGCCCACTCGGTAATACAACATCACAATAAGCCTTGCAAGCAATGTGACTAAGTGTTAGTCATGGGATCTTGTATTACAGAACGAGTAAAGAGATTTGCCGGTAACAAGGTTGAACTAGGTATGAAGATACCGACGATCGAATCTCGGGCAAGTAACATACCGAAGAACAAAGGGAACATCATACGGGATTAACTGAATCCTTGACATAGAGGTTCGACCGATAAAGATCTTCGTAGAATATGTAGGAACCAATATGGACATCCAGGTCCCGCTATTGGTTATTGACTGTAGAGGTGCCTCGGTCATGTCTACATAGTTCTCGAACCCGCAGGGTCTGCACACTTAAGGTTTGGTGACGTTTCGGTAGTATATAGTTATGTATGGTGGTGAACGAAGGTTGTTCGGAGTCCCGGATGAGATCCCAGACGTCATGAGGAGCTCCGTAATGGTCTGGAGGTAAAGATTGATATATAGGAAGTCCTATTTTGGTCGCCGGAAAATTTTCGGTCTCATTGGTAGTGTACCGGGAGTGCCAGTAGTGTACCGGGAGTGCCGGTAGTGTACCAGCAGACCATCGAGAGGGGTATTTCGACCCAAGATGCTACATGGGCTGTGGGAGGATGAATACCAGCCCTTAGTGGGCTGGCCGAAGTCCCACAAAGGGCCCATGCGGCTGGGAAGAAAAAGCCCAAAAGAAAAAAGGTGGGAAAAGGCAAAAAGGGCTAAAATAAGGAAGGAGTCCTAATCCTACTGGGAGTGGAGGAGGAGGACTCCTCCCTCCTGGTTCGGCCGACCCAAGGGATGGCTCCTTGGGAGCCAAGCCTCCTCCTCCTCTCCTCCTATATATACTAGAGGGTTTTAGGGTTTTGGCACAAAATTTTCAGCCCTACCTGTTCCTCTAGTGCATAGTTTCTCCTCTAGATCGGATTTCTGCAGTGCTTAGGCGAAGCCCTGCCGGAATTGCTCCACCACCATCGCCGCAGCATCATCACGCTGCCGGAGAACTCGTCTACCTCTCCTCTCCCTCTTGCTAGATCAAGAAGGCGGAGATCGTCATCGAGCTGTATGTGTGCTGAATGCGGAGGTGCCGTCCGTTCAGCGCTAGATCGGAAGGACCGTGATCAAGATCGCGAGACGGGTCGTGATGAGACCGCGGGACGGATCATGATGAGTTCGTGGGACGGATCGTGATTGGATCGCGGGACGGATCGTGATGAGATCGCGGGACGCTCGGTGATTTGGATCGCGAAGACGTTCGACTACACCAACCGCACCACCGCGTTTCTTAACTTTGTGTTCGATCATGGATAGATCGTGCGTGTACGTACGAAATTTTTTGTTTCCCATGCAACGTTCCCCAACAGTGGTATCAGAGCTAGGTCTATGTGTAGATGAGATCTCGAGTAGAACACAAAGAGTTTATGGACGTTGATGCTTAGATTGCTTCCTCCTTGGTCGTGTTTTGGTTCAGCGGTATTGTGGGATGAAGCGGCCCGGACCAACCTTACTCGTACGCTTACGAGAGACCGGTTCCGTCGACTGACGTGAAACTTCGTTGCACAAAGATGGCTGGCGGGTGTCTATTTCTCCTACTTTAGTTGGACCGGATTCGACAAAGGCGGTCCTTGAGAAGGTTGAAAAGCAATTTATGTATCACCGTTGTGGTTTTGCGTATGTGAGAATTGTTCTTGCTAGATACCCGTAGCAGCCACGTGAAACATGCAACAACAATTAGAGGACGTCTAACTTGTTTTTGCAAGGTATGTTGTGATGTGATATGGCCAATTACATGATGAGATATATGTGATGTATGAGATGATCATGTACTATATAGAATATCACGATTTGCATGTCGATGAGTACGGCAACCGGCAGGAGCCATAGGGTTGTCTTTAATTATTGTATAACCTGCGTGTCAATCATTAAGAGCTATGTAATGCTTACTTTATCGCTAAACGGTAGCAATAGTAGTAGAAGCATGATGGGCGCGACAACCCCGACGGCGACACGTTGATGGAGATCATGGTGTCATGCCGGTGACGATGGAGATCATGTCGGTGCTTTCAAGATGGAGATCAAAAGCACAAGTTCATGGCCATATCATGTCACTTATAATTTGCATGTGATGTTAATCCTTTTATGCACCTTGTTTTGCTTAGGACGACGGTAGAATTATAAGGTGACCCCTCACTTAAATTTCAAGAGAAATTGTGTTCTCCCTGAGTGTGCACCATTGCGAAAGTTCGTCGTGTCGAGACATCACGTGATGATTGGGTGTGATAGACTCTACGTTCACATACAACGGGTGCAAGCCAGTGTTGCACATGCGGAACACTCGGGTTAAACTTGAGCCTAGCATGTACAGACATGGCCTCGGAACACAAGAGACCTAAAGGTCGAACATGAGTCATATAGTAGATATGATCATCATGATGATGTTCACCATTGAAACCACCTCAACTCACGTGATGATCGGACTTGAGTTGGTGAATTTGGATCATGTATCACTCGAATGACCGGAGGGATGTCAATTTGAGTGGGAGTTCTTAAGTAATATGATTAATTGAAATCTTTATCATGAACATAGTCGGTAGTGTCTTTGCAAAATTATGTTGTAGATTACTAGCTCACACTGTAGCTCCCTTGAATTTCTATATGTTCCTAGAGAAATAGAGTTGAAAGATGATGGTAGCAATATTGCGGACTGGGTCCGTGATCTGAGGATTGTCCTCATTGCTGTGCTGAAGGCTTATGTCCTTAATGCACGGCTCGGTGCACCACTCCCTCTAGCGTCGTCTGTAGATGTTGTGAACATCTGATAGGCCCGTTCCAATGACTACTTGATAGTTTAGTGCGTCATGTTGGGGAACGCGACAGAAAACAAAAATTTCCGGTATAGCGAGCACGCCCAGGACCACTATGGAGACTGCATACAAGGTTTGATCTGATCCGTACCGACTCGAAGCGCAGCGGAAGTAGAGTCGATGACGAACGGCGGTGCAGATCCCCGCAGCTAGGATTTTACAACCTCCCAACCGCGAGGATGTATACCCTCATCTGCCCTGCGGACAGCCCTCCGGGAGGCGGTCGCATAGCCCCCCGGACGGTGTCGCGGACAGCCCTTCGGGAGGACCTCCGAAACTCGGACTGTCACTCGGACAGCCCTTCGGGAGGACCTCCAAAACTTGGACGGTCACACATACAGCCCTTCGGGAGGCACTCTCGAACTAAGACCGAAACTACGATCTCTCTACAGAGTTGCACACATACGGTGTCATCTATCCGGCAGGGCTTCGCCGTCCAGAACTAGTTCCTGCCGAACCCAGACAGCCTTTCGGCTCTACGAAACTATTTCGCTGGGAGGGAGAGAGAGAGCTTGCAAAGCAAAGCATGTGTATGAGAGCACAAGGATGAGGATTTTGGGCTGCCTCCTCACCCCTATTTATAGGATGAGAGACTATGGTAAAAATACCAAAATGCCCTCAGATATTTTCACTATTCATAATAGTGATTCCACTATTCATAAATAGTGTTCCCCACTATTCACAATAGTGTTTTCCACTATTTCGTAATAGTGTTTTCACTAGTCATGAGATATTTTCTCCCAATAGTGTTTCCCACTATTCATAATAGTGTTTCCACTATTCACGAATAGTGTTTCCACTATTCACAAATAGTGTTTCCAATAAAGTAATCCAAAAAGCACTTTCACTATTCATGACGATATTTTCAGCGTCCGTTCGAACTAAAAATATTTATGTGGGCTTAGAACATTTCCAGTACCCACTAAAATAATTTTCAATACGATCCGGAACAATTCCGGAATAGTGATTTTCATCTGTGAAAAGCATCTGAAGCGGTTCCGGCAGCTCCGGAACATTTCCGGTTATTCTTCCGGAAAATTCCCAGAAGTTTCCAGAATGATTCTGGCACCCTCCAAGAATTATCAGGCATGTGCCAAAACCAATTTGACTTTATGGTATCCTCTGAAACAACTTTTCAGTTTCACCGAAACTGTTCCGGTGACCTGTCTGCGGAACATTTCCGCTGTCCGAAACTTTTTGGTGATTTTCTCTCAGACTCCCTGTCTAGTATTCAACAGATAGATGACCCTTAAGCGTGTGACCCTATAGGTTCAGTGAAGCATAGACATGACCTGGAACCCCTTCCGATCAATGATCAACATCGGAGCCGTGGACACCCATATCGATCCCTATACCCACACGAATAAATATTCGAGTGAACCTCCAGTTGCCGTGTGCTATTCCTGTTGCTTCGCGATATGTTACAAATACCCGAGGTGAGACATGTTGGCATCCCCATGGATCAACAACTTGTCCACTATGCCAGTTACCTCGTTATCGGTATTGTTCTCTTTTCTCGTTCCCGTGTTCCGGCACCCCCTGATCAAATCGCAAAGTGTCTGGCCAGACGATGATGGATACCGTAACACCGAGAGGGCCCAGAGATATCTCTCCATCGTCGGAGGAGCAAATCCCAATCTTGAGCTATCAAGTTACTTCACTTACTTTTCCATGAACCGGTAAGCCGCCGTAATAGCCACCCATTTACGGATGACGTTTAACAAACCCCAAAGTTCATGAAGCAAGCATGAAGAAACTCGATACTCTCATGGTCTAAGGAATTATGCAAACATTAACTTCTCTGTGTTATTAACCATTAACTTATGACGAATGTATCTCATAGCATAACATTAATTTGGGTCGATTCAACACAAATGTTCTTCTAACATTGTGCCCTCAAAATTGCCGGCATAGCCATGCCCATGATCAGGAAAACAGGATCATCATGCAATACTTGAGCCAGTCTTAGAGGCCAGACTAGGAATACATTTTACCATTTATTATCCCACACGTGCACATGAGTTTCCCTCCAAGCCTCGTTTTATTTGTAGACTCGAGAATCATTGCAGTTATAGCATGGAACATAAACATAATTATGAACAGGGAGATAATCAATAACATTTATTATTGCCTCTAGGGCATATCTCCTACACGTCATGCATTACGACTTAGAACTGAGGCTCCAAAACGTTTTGAATATCACGGAACATATGAGATGTTCTAAGAGCTGAAATTGGGATCTCAGGCTCGTGCCCATGTTGTGAGATATGGGATTTCCAACATGATTCTTTGCATGCAATATGAAGGATAATAGCTCAATCGTTAAGCATGTGCTCAGATTGTCTGGGTGCTATAATCTCTTAAATCGAGTGGGAGTTGATCTTCCAGATAAGATAATGATTGATATAGTTCTCCAAGTCACTGTCACTAAGCTACTAGAACTTGGTGATGAACTATAAAATGCCAGGGATAGAAATAATGATCCCTAAGCTATTCGCGATGTTTGACACCGTGAAGGTAGAAATCAAGAAGGAGCATCAAGTGTTGATGGTTAGTAAAACCACCAGTTTCGAGAAGGGAAAGGGCAAGGAGGGAAACTTCATGGATGGCAAGTCAGTTGCTGCTCCAGTGAAGTAACCCAAAGTTGAACCCAAACCCGAGACTAAGTGCTTCGATTATGAGGAGAGCGGACGCTAAAGCGGAACAACCCTAGATACTTGGTAGATAAGAAGGCTAGCAACGTCGACAGAAGTATATTTGATATACGTGTTATTGATGTGTACCTTGCTAGTACTCCCAGTAGCACCTGGGTATTGGATACCGGTTCAGTTGCTAAATGTTAGTAACTCAAAATAAAAGCTACGGAATAAACGGAGAACTAGCTAAGGGTGAGGTGACGATGTGTGTTGGAAATGTTTCCAAGGTTGAGTGATCAACATCGCACGCTCTCTCTACCTTCGGGATTAGTGACGATCCTAAATAAATGTTATTTGGTGTTTTGCGTTGAGCATGAACGTGATTAGATCGTGTTTATTGCAACACGGTTATTCATTTAAGTTAGAGAATAATGGTTATTCTGTTTACATGAATAATACCTTCAATGGTCATGCACCTAGTGAGAATGGTTTGTTGAATCTTGATCATAGTAATACACATGTTAATAACATTGATGCCAAAAGATACAAAGTTAATAATGATAGTAGCACATACTTCTGGCACTGCCGCTAAATGTTATATTAGTATAAAACGCATCAAGAAACCCCATGGTGATGGATCTTTGGACTCGTTCGATTTTGAATCGGTTGAGACATGCGAACCATGCCTCTTAGGCAAGATGACTAAGGACCCCGTTTTCCGGATTGATGGAGCGGGCAAGTGATTTATTGAAAATGATACATGTTGATGTATGCAATCCAATGAGTCTTGTAGCGTGCGGTGGATATCGTTATTTTCTTACCTTCACTGATGATTTGAGTAGATATAGTGTATGTTTACTTAATGAAACACAAGTCTGAATCATTTGAAAAGTTCAAGCAAATTCAGAGTGAAGTTTAAGATCATCATGACAAGAAGATAAAAATGTCTACGATATGATCGTGGAGGTGAATATCTGAGTTACGAGTTTGGCATACAACTTTAGACAATGTGAAAGTCGTTTCACAACTCACGCCACCTCGAACACCATAGTGTGATGGTATGTCCGAACGTCATAGTCGTGCTCTATTGGATATGGTGTGGGCTATGATGTCTCTTATCGTTTTGCTACTATAGTTTTAGAGTTATGCATTAGAGACAACTACATTCACTTTAAATAGGGCACCATCTAAATCCGTTGAGATGACACCGTGTGAATTATGGTTTGACAGAAACCTAAGCTGTCATTTCTTAATGTTTGGGGCTACGACGCTTGTGTGGAAAAATGTTTTCACCTAATGAGCTCGAACCCAAAGCGGACAAATGCATCTTCATAGAAAACCCTAAGAACAGTTGGGTGAACCTTCTATCTCAGATCCAAGCATAAAGTGTTTGTTGCTAAAACGGGTCCTTTCCCGAGAAAAAGTTTCTGTCGAAAGAATTGAGTGGGAGGAAGATAGAACTTGATGAGGTTGTTGAACCTTTGTTTCAACCAGAGAGTAGCGTAGCGCAGAAAGTTGTTTCTATGGAACCTATGTCAGTTGAAGAGGAAGTAAATGATGATGATCATGAAGCTTCGGATCAAGTTACTATCGAACCTCGTAGGTCGACAAGGATGCGTACTGCTCCTGAGTGGTACGACAACCCTGTCTTGGAGGTCATATTGTTGGACAACGATGAACCTACAAGATATGGAGAAGCGATGATGGGCCCTGATTCCGACAAATGGTTAGAGGCCATGAAATCCGAGAGATGATCCATGTATGAAAACCAAGTATAGACTTTGGTAGACTTGCTCGTTGGAGGGCAGGTTGTTGAGTACAAATGGATGTTTAAAATGAAGACAAACGCTCATGGTAAATGCCACCATTTGTAAAGCTCGACTTGTTGCAAAGAAGTTTACGATAGGTTCAAGGGGTTGACTGCGATGAGACTTTCTCACTCGTAGCGATGCTAAAGTCTGTTGGAATTATGTTAGCAGTTGCTGTATTTTTCAATTATGAAATCTGGCAGATGGATGTCAAAACATCGTTTCCTTAACGATTTACTTGAGGAAAAGTTGTATGTGATACAACCAGAAGATTTTGTCAGTCCTAAGGATGCTAAAAGGTGTGCAAGCTTCAGTGATCCTTCTATGAACTGAAGCAAGCATCTCGGAGTTGGAATATACACTTTGATGAGGTGATCAAAGTTTTTGAGTCTATACAAAGTTTATGAGAAACTTGTATTTACAATAAAGTGAGTGGGAGCACTATAGAGTTTTTGGTAAGCATATGTGGTTGACATATTGTTGATCGGAAATGATGTAGAATTTCTGGAAAGCATAAAGGGTTGTTTGAAACGAGTTTTTCAAAGGAAGACCTGGATAAAGCTACCTAATTGTTGAGCATCAAGATCTATAGAGATAGATCAAGATGCTTGATGAGACTTTGAATGAGTACATACCTTGACAAGATTTTGAAAGAGTTCAAAATGGATTAGTCAGAGAGAAGTGTTCTCGCCTGCTTTGTAAGGTGTGAAGTTGAGAAAGACTCAAAGCTCGACCACGGCAGAAGAAAGAGAAAGGACAAATGTCGTCCCCTATGCCTTAGCCATAGGCTATGTTAATTATACCATGTTGTGTACCGCACCTGGTGTGTTCCTTGCCATGAGTCTATCAAGGGGTACAAAAGTGATCCAGGAGTGGATCACTAGACAGCGGTCAAGATTATCCTTAGTAACTAAAAGACTAAGGAAATGTTTCTCGATTATGGAGGTGATAAAGAGTTCGTCGTAAAGAGTTACGTCGATGCAAGCTTTAACACCAATCCGGATGACTCGTAGTAGCAATCTGGATACGCATAGTGGAGCAGACATTTGGAATAGTACCAAGTTTAGTGTAGTAGCAGTGTTTACAGTTTAAAATAAAGATTTGCAAAGTACACACGGATCTGAATGTCGCAGACCCGTTGACTATAAGACCTCTCTCACATGCAAAGCATGATCAAGCCCCAGAACTCATTGGGTGTTAGATTCATAACAATGCGAATCACATGGTGATGTGAACTAGATTATTGACTCTAGTGCAAGTGGGAGACTGTTGGAAATATGCCCTAGAGGCAATAACAAATTGGTTATTATCATATTTCCTTGTTCATGATAATCATTTATTATCCATGCTACAATTGTGTTGATCGGAAACTCAGATACATGTGTGGATACATAGACAACACCATGTCCCTAGTATGCCTCTAATAGTCTAGCTCGTTGATCAAAGATGGCTATGGTTTCCTAGTCATGGACATGAGATGTCATTTGTTAATGGGATCATGTCATTAGAAGAATGATGTGATGGACAAGTCTCAAACTACAAATGTAGCATATGATCGTGTTAGTTTATTGCTACTGTTTTCTGCATGTCAAGTATCTGTTCCTATGACCATGAGATCATGCAACTCACTGACACCGGAGGAGTGCCTTGTGTGTATCAAACGTCGCAATGTAACTGGGTGACTATAAAGGTACTCTACAGGTATCTCCGAGGGTGTCTGTTGGGTTGGCATGTATCAAGACTAGGATTTGTTACTCCGTGTGACGGAGAGGTATCTCAGGGCCCACTCGGTAATACAACATCACAATAAGCCTTGCAAGCAATGTGACTAAGTGTTAGTCACGGGATCTTATATTATAGAACGAGTAAAGAGACTTGCTGGTAACGAGGTTGAACTAGATATGAAGATACCGACGATCGAATCTCGGGCAAGTAACATACCGAAGAACAAAGGGAACATCATACGGGATTAACTGAATCCTTGACATAGAGGTTCGACCGATAAAGATCTTCGTAGAATATGTAGGAACCAATATGGACATCCAGGTCCCGCTATTGGTTATTGACTGTAGAGGTGTCTCGGTCATGTCTTCATAGTTCTCGAACCCGCAGGGTCTGCACACTTAAGATTTGGTGACGTTTCGGTAGTATAGAGTTATGTATGGTGGTGACCGAAGGTTGTTCCGAGTCACGGACGTCACAAGGAGCTCCGGAATGGTCCGGAGGTAAAGAATTATATATAGGAAGTCCTATTTTGGTCGCCGGAAAAGTTTCGGGCTCATCGGTAGTGTACCGGGAGTGCCGGTAGTGTACCGGGAGACCATCGGGAGGGGTATTTCAACCCAAGAGGCTAGATGGGCTGTGGGAGGATGAATACCAGCCCTTAGTGGGCTGGAGGAAGTCCCACAAAGTGCCCATGGGGCTGGGAAGAAAAAGCCCAAAAGGAAAAAGGTGGGAAAAGGACTAAAATAAGGAAGGAATCCTAATCCTAGTAGGAGTGGAGGAGGAGGACTCCTCCCTTCTGGTTCGGCCGACCCAAGGGCTGGCTCCTTGGGAGCCAAGCCTCCTCCTCCTCCCCCCCTATATATACTAGAGGGTTTTAGGGGTTTGGCACAAGATTTTCAGCCACGTGCTACCCGTTCCTCTAGTGCATAGTTTCTCCTCTAGATCGGATTTCTGTAGTGCTTAGGCAACGGAATTGCTCCACCACCATCGCCGCGGCGCCGTCACGCTGCCGAAGAACTCGTCTACCTCTCCGCTCCCTCTTGCCAGATCAAGAAGGCGGAGATCGTCATCGAGCTGTACGTGTGCTGAACGCGGAGGTGTCGTCCGTTCGGCGCTAGATCAGAAGGACCGTGATCAAGATCGCGAGAAGGATCGTGATGAGATCGCAGGACGGATCATGATGAGTTCGCGGGACGGATCGTGATTGGATCGCGGGACGGATCGTGATGATATCGCGGGATGCTCGGTGATTTGGATCCCGAAGACGTTTGACTACACCAACCGCGTTTCTTAACGCTTCCCGCTTAGCGATCTACAAGGGTATGTAGATTCACTCTCCCTCTCGTAGATGCTCATCGCCATGGATAGATCTTGCATGTGCGTAGGAAATTTTTTGTTTTCCATGCAACGTTCCCCAACAACGAAGACGTGTCTCGTTAAATGGCAACGCACGGAGCGTCCAGACCTGCGTATCTTTACTCAATGCATATGAAATGGATGGTGATTTCTCTATGCATGGCGTGAGGCATAGCTAGTTAGAGCATGCATGCAAAAACTGGAAGCGTTAATAGCTAGTTACGCCATGCATGCAAAACTAAATGAATTAAGTCTATGCATGCAAAACTGAAGGCGTTAATAGCTAGTAACTCCATGCATGCAAAACTGAAGGAATTAAGTCTACGCATGCAAAATTAAAGGCGTTAATAGCTAGTAACTCCATGTATAATGTGAGGTAATGTTGTTTACTCCATGCATGTGAAACTGAAGACGTTTACTCCATGCATAATGTGAGGTCTGGTGGAGAAAATTATTGTACGCATGCAAGACAAAAATTGTGTAGAATGCAGGGGTCTGACCGCTGAGGTGCTGCACCAACGGTTGCAGGCATGGACGATGTCACAAAACAGAAGTTCAAAGGTAGTGTCGTAGACGAGGCAGGAGACGATGGGACGGACCACGCCGGTGGCCGTTCGCAAGAGCTCGACGATGGCGTCGTAGTCGAGGCCAGAGACGACGGGACGGACCACGCAGGAGGCCGTTTGCAGGAGCTCGATGATGATGTCGTAGAGGAGGCCGGAGAAGGCAGGATGGGCCGTGCCAGTGGCCGTTAGCAGGAGCTCGACAATGATGTCGCCGAAGACGATAGGACGGACCACGCCGGTGGATCAGAAAACCATAAGCAACATGGCTCGATAGACGTCATGCCCCACGGTGGGCGCCAAATGTCGTGGGAGCGATTCTGACATTAGAGAGGGGTAGGATAACGGAGCATGATCTATCGAGATGCAAATGGGTGACACGGTGGTTTCAGCGAGTTCGGGCCTCTCACGATGGAGATAACAACCCTACGTCTCGTACTCCGGAGAGGCTTTGCTTATTGGTCATGAACATGAGTTACATAGTGTATTTGAGAGGGAGAAAGGAGAACGGATCTCCATGCTTGAGCTAAGTCCTGAGACTAATGGCAAGAGAGTCAAGGGAGAAGAAGCTAGCCTGAGCTATGTGGTGGGGGTGGCTTATATAGAGTGTGCCACCCCCTCACCTCCTATGTTACAAGATGGGGCTTTGCTGCCATAAAGTCAACCCACTACAAAACCTTCACAATGAGAATGATGCTTCGACTGCCTTGTTGGTCTTCGCATATCCGAGTGAGACATATGGCCGAGTGGTTGACTGTCGGCAAGTGGATGGAACGTACTCGATCGAGTGAATAGTATGTATGTATTAATCTGGACCCACCTGGTGTGTGGACCCCATGGTATTATGATATTTTGACCCTTCATGGACCTACCTATTTTGTGTATCCCGACATAAAGCTAGCCAGATAGCTGGCTCCGCCACTGAGGTCCGGAGCTTCTCCTGTTTGCCGCGTAGCTACGCGTAGAAGTTTCACGGGATCCACACAAGCAATGCAAGAGAAGAGAAGGAAACTTGGATGTTCTACTCCGACTCCGAGCAGCTTAGCCACACTGTCCACTCGGGAACTAGTGCTGGTCGACCGGAGCAATCAGGATTCCGCACCAGACATATATACGTAGCTGGGTAGCACCGTCACGTGGATGTAAAAACTGTCGACGGAGAGGGAGAGACGAGGTGTGCACCACCGTTTGTGGTGGCGCGTCGCCACATGGCAGCGCGGGAATGAGCGCTGTATACGCCGCGGTGGCTCGTCGGCCGACCAGAGACAGCGCCGATCGACGTTGACGTATATGCACGCGCGTGGTCGACTTATAAAGTGCACTGACATACTACTCCCTCCGTTCCACAGCGTAGTTCGTCCACGTCTTTTCAAATCTAATTTTGATCACAAATTTAACCAATGAGATCAATTATGACGGAAGTAAAAATCATATCATTAAATTCGTATTCAAATGAGTTTTTAATGGTACAATTTTTACTCCCGTCGTAATCGGTCTTGTTGGTTAAATTTATGGTCAAAGTTAAAGCTCAAAAACCGAGGACGCATTATATTATGGAATGGAGGAAATATGAAATATGAATAGGTCTAAGCACTAGGTGTTTGTCAGTTGCCGGGAGAATCTAATTAATTTGCGGGGCTCAATTTTATGCGCAGACCAACTCCAATAATAACTCTTTAAAAACTTCATGTAAAATTCATTTTATGGGATGGCCCGTATAACTTAATGTAGGGGAAGTTGTCTACCATCTTCGTCCTCGTTTATTAGTCTTTCTTGTAATTCGTGTCAAATTTTGACCTTTGATTTTACTATTGAAAATAAGTTATATACCTTAAAAATAGTACCATTGGAAACCTTTTTCAAATACGAATCCAACAATATAAATTTTGCGACATACAACTTATAATTTGTTAGTCAAATCTATGATCAAAGTTGGACACAAAATACGAAAGGGGCCAATAGATGAAGGTAGCACTATATATGTTCTCAATTTTCGTAAATACCTCATTATAAAATCGTTTTTTTTATTTTCCATTAAAAAGGCCTAGCTAATAGCCCACTGCCCAGAAGTTAGTGACACATGCAACATGGTGCCGCTGGTGAGCCTGCCGACAGAACTCGCCATCGCGATGGTCGTCGGTAGTGCTAGTGCTGGCATGACGGCAGCCAAAGGACGAAGAGGAGGTGCGACGGTGGGGAAGCTCGCCAACGGGTGGCGTCTTCAGCAGCGGTCGGCATGGCCAGGGTAGGGCGCACGAGGGAGCTTCTCTCCTGGCATCACGGTTCAGGGGTTGCTAGTGGTGGGGTGGCAGCGGTGCTAGTTGTGACTTGACAGCGACGGTCGGTGGTGCTGGTGTGGTGCGGCACGACGGTGACGACACGAGGGTGTCAAAGTTATACGAGAATGTCATATTTTTTTTTTAAATATGAGGGAAGTTGGGGGCATTATATGGGATCACGTAAAAATATTCTGGGTTTAAGGGCTCTTGGATGGCTAATTTTACCTCAGTATCCCATAAACGATAGTTTTCTTAAGGATTGGAGAGCTACTAGAGTTATTCTAAGGTGAAGATAAGGGCATGATGTCGAGTGTCATCGAATATTGGGGACGTCTGATACGGAGCCAAGGACGGCATGGGAAGTCTGTCTTAACGATGAAGTGCCACCATCTGCCGAGCACTGCATCCTTCACATGCCTCATGTATGTATACATCCACACCACCAAATCAAGACCAAGACGGGAAGACCGTATCTCTTACTGTCGGCACCACCATCGTCCCAACATCGTCAACCGAAGACGGACCTAACTTTATATGATTGTACCACTATCGGATTGGAGATCTGGGGTACCCGCCCATTCCTGCCATTAGCGTGATAGAAAGAGGCAAAGGAGGCCTGCAACCAACAGCGAAGAAGTGGGGAGGTCGCTCCCCACCTAGGTTGTCGGAGTAGGGCAGGGGGCGTCCCTTAATTCAACGGTTGTGCTATAAACTGATCGAATTAAAACACAATAGATGTTTTAATCATCATATGAGTGAAAATGAATTGCATTTTGTGAAATCGACAATGGTTCCACGAACTCATATACGATCATGATAGAGACGAGCTCTCCATTTTTGCCGTAAAACATGCTCTCACCTCCGCTTTATAGACAAAACACCAATAAAGTACATGATCGAACGATACAAGATAGTGATGAAACCCTCTTACAAAGCAGATCCAGCTCTTGGGATAACCAGACCACATAAATCCCATAAAAAAATGCCAAAGGAGGAAAACAAAACTACTACGTTATTGAGAGGAAAGAGAGCATGTTGTCTTGAAGACAATACAACAGCATGTCCTAGGACACCAAAGCTCCATGATAACACCCTCAGAAAGAGGAAAATGACCCTAAGTGTCATTCCTGCCGAGTCTGAAACAGACTTGGGTTTTCACTCGAAATCCTAGCTAAGTCGGAGAGGAGAACCACAACGACATCCTCAAGAGGATGGAGGTACCCACAATTCCCACCGTCGTCGGCACCAAAGCATGAAGCTTTCACTTGGCTGCTCACATGTGCCATCACAAGGCACCCATGACAACCGCAATGAGTACAATCCTCCATATCTGGATCTTGATGTAGTCGCCAACGGAAGAGAACAAGCCCGAGCCACCCGCCGCTACAGACCCTGCCGCTCACATGAACATTGGACATAGGGTCAGTTTGGTTCGCTTCCACACATTTTTATGCCTGGCCTGGGGCAGGCCTGATACTGGCCTGGAGTTTGTTTGGATGATGTCCTGAGCAATGGAATCTAGCCTGACCTGGTGAATCTGAATTTTAATTAGCCTGGTCAAAACACCAGGCATGGTCATTAGCCGGATCTAGCCTGAAATGCAAATGATGCTTTTCCCTAACGCTAGCGCTGTGTAGATGTGGGGCCAAGAATATTTTATGGGCTAGTGGAGGTATAGTTACCGGTTGCCAGGCAAGACAGAATCCAAACACACCTAGCCTGGTCAGGCAACTTTTGTGAGTTTTCCAGGCCCATGCCAGGCTAGCGTTTCATCCAGGCATGGAGGTCAGGAAGCAAACCAAACTGACCCATAGCGACCGCTGCAACCACAGTGTTCACGCAGAGCCAACCATGCGTATTGTCACCCGGGTTCGTCGCCCCGGCATCAATGTCCCGAAGACATCATCAACTGTTCACATCACACCGCACCAACCAGGGAGGGAGGCAGAGCA
Source organism: Hordeum marinum (assembly GCA_022496015.1). NCBI lineage: Eukaryota > Viridiplantae > Streptophyta > Magnoliopsida > Poales > Poaceae > Hordeum > Hordeum marinum. The sequence goes on along the minus strand of CM039676.1, from coordinate 490,834,146 downwards.
ACAACAAATCTAGCAGCCCCCCTCCAAAAATTGGAAAAAAAAAATAGTAATGTTTGCTTAAATTTTTTGATCTTCTTTTGACTAAAGAATTGATAGTTTTTGACTTTTTCTACACACCGTTAACTTTGAGCCCCCGCTGCATGTTCTTTCAAGATTCACCATTAAAGCAGAGGGCACCTCCTTTCACTCCTAGTCCAACATTACTCACAAAGTTAGCGATGAAGCGTCCATGCTTGCTTCCTCATAAAATGACTGCTTTCGGTATGGCTAATTTTTCATTTTACGCTTTTCACATGATGCCAGATATCACATCACACGTGTAACACGTGCCAAGTAGATTAATTGGGAAGACTCAAAACACCATCATCATCTAATAATTGCAAATTGTAGTTACTTGTGTAAATAATGTACCGTGTCAATCCGGCACGAGGAAACACATAACTTCTTTCTTGAGAGGGAGGATGCTAGCACCTGGTTTGGTGCTTCGCGTTGGCCTGGCCATCCAACTGAGCACACCAGCAAGGGCAGATCTGGACACGTCTGCGATAATAGCTTGGATGTGCTTGAGGTGTGGTAAACAGAGAGCGTTTTTCCAAAAATTGGTGTATTGCGCACCGTTTAACTTGGTAAAACTCTGTCTAACAGAAGATATTAGTAATGTTTCACTAGTGTGGTACGTAGTAACAACGGGATAATGGGAGAGTAAATCATCAGCCCCTACGTAAAAGTTGTGACTTCACCGTCGAGTGACCGGCCATGTTTTGACTTCGAGGTTAACTTGTGGAGGAGGAGAACTAGGTACTGATATGCTTGCCATTTTGCTACGCTTGCTCGACAGCCGACAAGGCAAATAAAACAAGCCAAACAAGCTTCCTCCGCACGAATTCCCCTGATCCGCGACAGCAGAAACTCTAGTAGCCCGATCGATTGAGATAGTCTTAAATCTGATCGCTTTCGGTCTTTCATATGCAAAGATCCCTGAAAAGAGCTGTGAAACGAACCCTGATCGAACATGATGGACTGATGGTAGCACGGGACAGGGACCTGCACTCCTGTGGTCCGATGTGAACTTCTCTACTGCTGCATACAGTATGCGAGACAGTCTCTGTCTTAATTGAGTGATCGCTTTGTTTCTTCAGATTAATTTCTGCGTGTCATCTGTCCCAAAGCAGCACGGTTGCTTCCGGACGCAACACATTCGCCATGGACGGCCGGAAGGATTAGGATCATGCTTGGCTTCAGAGCTGTCTACTGATGGATGGCCTGCCCGGACACATCTCCAGCCTCTTTCCGCCTGGACCTCTCGTGCCAGGACATGTAGACATTGTGACGCAGCTCAGCTTTGGCCACTTCAGATGCGTCTCACTCACTCTGATCAACTCATGTTCTACCACTTCTTTCTTTTGGATGAAGATGAACCGTCAGTGTCGACGGAACTTTCCCTTGGAGAAACGGAAGAGAAACTCTCGCAGCTCCCTTCCGCCTTGCGGTGCAGATGACGGTTCTAGCGAGTGAATTTTGAGCAGTGAATGCAGGCATGCATCAACACCATCGCATCTGATTACTGTGTCTGATGAAAACAAGATTGATCACCGTGGGGCCTTGGAAGGTTGGATGATGAGTTGAATCAAGTTAATGCAGGTAGGTAGCTGACATGTTCGTCTCCTCGATCCTTCTTAGTCTCATCCAATCCAGTAGCAACACCACGAGAAACTGCAAACAAATCATACTGAAAAAGACACCGCGAGGAAATAAATTCTGAATTAACTCGCAATGTTCATGATGCAAAAAACAATCCCTTTCCAACGTTTTACTGATTCGTTTTCCGACTCGTGTGTTACAAAAATAATCCGGTCAACAAGGTACCCAATGAAAGCAAGAATTGTGCAGCGCCAACTGTTACCCCGCATGTTTCTGAACCTCGTAAAACAAAACAAATCTCGGTATTTCTTTGCCTTTGGTTGTGGTTGCTTTCTCATGTTGTGGTTTCTTCTTGATGTTTTAAACGAGAAAACGGCATGCATTTTGCAGCACTCCTTTTCACACAGGTGCATAGCCATTAATAAGATAGACACCACAATATGATTGACACCGATCAAGATCAGGAAAGACGAAGAAGGGGACGGTGCAGAGACAATCAGATTGATGCTGTCTTCATTTATTTGCCACAGACGATGCCTTCCTGCAATCGACACGTTTATGCCAAGCTATCGGTGTGTTGCTCTGCAAGAGTGAGACTTCAGCGTCATCATGATTACTGCTCTAATCATTCATTCTTGGATGCCGTCAAGGTAGTGTACGTAGGTGATATATCAGTGTATCCTAATTAATTAACATCTCTTTTCAGCTACCAGAATGATATACACCATGCATATATGTCTCATGTGAATGGTTTTTGGTTTTTTACTTATCTAGTTTCAGGGAACAGAGCCCAGATGCAGCATCTCACAGCATTGCAGTTCAGTTAGCCAGATGCACTGCTTTAAAGTTGGAAATCTGCATCCACAACTTCGAATGCCAATGCCAATATGGTTTATACTCCCTCCATTCCTAAATATAAAACCTTTTAGAGATTTCATTATAAACTATATACGGATGCATATAGCCATATTTTAGAGTGTAGATTCACTCATTTTGGTCCGCATGTATTCCCTCCGTTTCTAAATATAAGTTTTTTAAGAGTTTTCACTAAAGGACTACATATGGATGTATATAGACATATTTTAGAGTGTAGATTCACTCATTTTGCTTCGTATATAGTCCCCTTATAAAATCTTTTAAAAGACTTATATTTAGAAACGGAGGGAGTAGTCCATAGTGTAATCTCTAGAAGGTCTTATATTTAGGAACGGAGGGAGTAGATAATACAAAGCTGTATGTGTTCTCTTGGCTTTGTTTATCTCAACTATGCAGAGGCTAAGTGTGCTCATTGTGTGTTAAAATTCATCCTTCATCGAGAAAAAGTTGGATGTGTTCTCTACTACTCCTAGCATGGAAGTTTTAAAGTTGCCATAGTGCCCATGGAGCCGCGCTTCAAACTTATCAAGGTGATGGCAGCGCCCACGACGGACGCCGTGCATAGATATGTGCGAAATGGAGAAATGGAAAACGCAGAAGTCACTCTAAAAATCGCATATGTGTAATTGGTTGGTACCATTTGTATATTTGAATAAAAGAGTCAGAAGCCCACGACGGACGCCGTGCATAGATACCTAAGAAACAAGTCCAACCAATCAGGCAACACATCCAGAGATAAAAATAAAAAAATGTATTCAATTACTGTTTTTTGAGTAAGAAATGTACCCAGTTTGAAATCCTCTAAAATATATGACAATGCCGTCTGAAATACCTCCTCCCATCCAACAGAAGTGTCGCAGGAACTAAAGCCATAACATTTTTTTTTCGGATCAGAGGGAGTAACAGAAACAACAGGACCAGTACAATATTTTTTAGAGTAATATTCGTTTTTGAGAATTAGTAAATTTATTTTTTGAGATTTAGTAATTTTTTATTTGAGTTATTTTTTAGGGGTAAGGCCAAACTTTATTAATCAAAGAACCACAAAATATGTGAAATACACGGCCCATTCGAATTATTTTTTGCTACACACACGGCCACGGCCCACAGGAATCAGACAGCGTGTCGAACTCGTTGAGGTAAAAATAAAAGTAAAATCAGGCCCACTCCACCTCCTCCTCGTCTCGTCCCGTCGTGTTCCAACTCGCTCGTAACATAGGGTTTCGCCGACTCGCCGTCGCCGCCATGTACAACGGCTTCGGGCTGCAGACGGCCCGCGGATCCGGCACGAATGGACACGTCCAGACCAACAAGTTCTTTCTCCAGCCCCGTACCGGCGGGCCGCCGCTCCACAGCAAGGACGACGGCGCCGGCGGGATGCGGAAGCCGAACAAGGAGATCCTGGAGCACGACCGGAGGCGGCGGGTGGAGCTGCGGCTAGTCGAGCTGAGGGACGCCCTCGAGGAGCAGGGCTACACGGAAGCCTAGATCGAGCAGCGCGTCGAGCAGGCGCGCAAGGAGGCCGAGCTGGAGGCTGCCGGCGGCGGCGCCGGGGTACCAGTATCGCGTCCAGGCGAAGGGTATGGATCTAAGAATTGCTCATATACCAGTTTTTTTGTGACAGGTTTTCGAGTTTCGACAAATAGTACATTCATGTGCAAGTTTTGAAACTGATTTCTTCATTTGCTGTTGGAGGATATACACATTGAAAGCATAATTGGTTCTCAAGTTTGGTTTAGTATGAGTGTACGGCAATTCATGGCTTATGCTGTCCCTAGTGAAGTGTAATCTTGGCTTGCTGTTTTGTGAATTTGCACTTCATTTTGTAAAGTTGTTTGTTCTGTTGGTAGATTTTCAATAGTTTCTGACAGGCCGATAAACTCTTCTCAGGTTCACGGACACGCAGAGCCACCATGTCGCAGCACGCAAGGAGAAGAAGCTTGAGGCGCTGAGGGCAGCTCTTGGGCTAGATGCTGTGGTTGGACAGAAGAAGAACCCTGAGGTAGACAGCGATCCGGAGTCTGGGGAGCTTGTACCTTGGAAGGATGGATTCTGAAGAAGAACGTTGGACATTGTTGTTCAGGACGACAGGAAGGCTTTCAAGGGCGGTAAAAAGCATAGACAAGGAAAAGGGAATGACAACAGCACAAGTTGTAGCAAGAGTAAGCATGTGTATGATTCAGAAGATAATTCGGAGACTGAAAATGATTGATGAGAAAAAATCGAAAGAAACACCTGAAGAAATGCATCTTAGATAAATGCATTGATTCTGAGATTGTTCATAACAAGGCAGCTATGCAAGAGATGTATCTTTCCTTTGCTTTTAATTGCTGGAGATGAATCTTGCATAGATGCAGCATTTCACAGAAATGCAGTACAGATCCCAGTTGCATTTTTGTGTACATTGGAATTCTGTACTTAGAATTTGGCTGCCAATGACAAAAAGGTTTACGGATGTTACCATCTTACCTGTATTTGTTCTCTATTTGATTGCAAGGGCAGAAGCCAAAGTGCAGAAATAAACAGAAAATCAATCTTCCAATTGCATGATTGATCGAAAGACCAGATAAAATTAAAGAGGGGCCATGTCTGCAGAGCGACTCCAATGACTACAGAAAGAATTGTTCAACAGGTGGGGAAACAAAGAGAATATTACATGCGATCCCAGAAATATCGACAGGAAAATTCAGAACTCAAGCCCGTTCTCTCTAGCAGCATCAGCTAGAGCTTTGATGCGGCCATGGTAGAGGAAACCCCCTCGGTCAAAGACCACTTTGGTGATTCCTTTCTCCAAGCAAGACTTGGCGATCACTTCACCAATCTTTTGTGCCACTTCCTGGAAACCAAGCATCACAACATTGAACTCTCATCAGAAACTAAGCACAAGCCTTTCATTAAGAAACAACTACATATGAAAGTTTTAGTTCGTCGACTGAAATACACCCCCCAGAAAAAGTCCTCAGATCATCATGGACCTCTACAGACTTGTAGAACAGTGATGTTATTAGTACATCGCACAAAAGCATGTTCTATCACTGAAAACCTAGATGTCTAAAACCAGCAGAAGCAACCATACAAGTTATAAGCATCTTTTCTTTTCTGAAAACAGAGCACAGACCTCTACAAGTTCTCTTCAGAGATACACCAGTACAACGTTCCGCCGAATTATCCAAGTTCCAATAGTCTATCTACAAGCTACTGCCCTGCCAATATGGCTCAACTCATCTCAACTAGTGTAGGCTTTGACTTGGTGGATTGAAGAACTATTGGCCATTTGATTTGACTGAAAAATGGCGCAATGCCAGCAATTGCACAATCATGAATCATATAGAGCCAATGTCAATTTATGAACTACTAGTCGCATTACCCACATATAACTAGGGAAACAGAGAGAAAGACGCTTTGTTGACCCACCTCTCAAATCTCTACTTGTTTAACTGGACCTGGGTTTGGTGATTTTTTGATGAAAACATTCTTGCACACATGGGCTATTATAAACAAAAATGATATAGGAGAGTATAATAGACAGCCAGTTTGACAGCAAGTCCTTACTGAAACCAATTTCTTTTTCAACGTTGCTACCAGTTAAAGTGATATACAATAATGTACAGTTTCACTATGCGCAAGGGTGAGTACCATAACTAAACAAATGATAAAATCAGCATTCTTCTACGACCATATTATTAGCTTAATATGAAACGGAAAGGTAGGGATAACCGCAAAAACCAACTTACAGTTGTCGGCCCAGCAGAGTACTCAAGCTCCTTGGAAAGAGATTTGTGCATTGTTGAGGCTGAAGCCAGAGTGCACGACTTTGTGTCGTCAATCACCTGAGCATACAAATGCTTGTTTGAGCGGAAAACGCTAAGTCTTGGCCTCTCCGTGGTGCCGCTAACCTGAAAGGAATTATGTACAATGTCACAAAGGGCTGATTCCATCGACAATAACATAAGCATACACGATGTAAATGCACATCGCACCATTTGTCACCCACTGAACTGTTTTTGTCTTGGTTTCTACCCTAAATTCAAGTGCATACCCTTTTGTGTTTCTACAACAATTGGTTTCTGTGCCTAGCTTGCATTTCTGCAAGAATGCAAGATATAACTTAACCCGCTCCTGTCCAACATGGCAACACCCCTGATTCTGCCTGTATCCAGTGGCAGTCATTGGTACAAACACTTGTATGTAAAACGAACTGCGGAAGGCAATGCGGCAACAGGAGCTCAAGCGCTCAACTAGACAGCTTGTAGGCATTCGGACATCCACGTTTAAGCTACGGCCGCAACAAACTAAGGACATTTCACCAAACACGTTAACGGCATGGCATTGCCCTATGAACTCCATGCAGAGCGCGCGCGCTTCCAGTCAAACAATTGACTGTGCATTGGAGGAGAGACTTGAAAATAAATGACGCCAATCTTCGTCCCGGAGGTTTACTAGAACTACCTTCTTGCGGAGGCGGTCGTGGCGGGCGATGCGGTCGGCATTGGGCGTGGACACCTTGGCCTTGGCGAGGACGACCAGGCTGGCCCGCCGCGCCGGCGAGGGCGAGGGCGCGGAGGCGGACGGGAGGTGGATGCTGCGGCTGCCCGACACGAAGGCCGGGAAGGAGTGGGTGGCGCCGGCGAGCGCCGGCGAGGCTAGCATGGCTCACTTGCGCTGCTGGTCGCTGGGGTTCGTCGTCTCACGCGCCTAATGGCTCGCCTTATCCTATCCACCCTCTCGTGTTTCTTTAAGCTGCTCTCCTCTGCTGGACCGAATTGCAGAAAAGGCCTTATACTTTGGTCATTTTTCAACATACCGTCTCATTAAACAAAGAGAAGGAAAATACACACAGTACAACAAGGCGTTTAAGTAAGAGCATCTACACGCACCCCGACCACTGGTCAATAAAAAATCTCAATTCAGCCAGGCGTCTCAAACGGGCTTCAAACGCCTAGTTGAACCAGCACCTCTCATATTTAACCCAAATATACAGCGAATATAAGATGCTCGGACGCGTTCGTCATGTCGGACCCGACAAGCCTACCCCACCACAAATTGCACCAATCCACCAAACCCTTCCTCCTCCTCACTTCATCCTTTTTCGTGGTCGAGCTCTCGCCGTCCGTCAACCTCGCTCCCCATCCTCGCCACCGGTCCTGATCCGCCTCCCTAGATGTCATACAGCCCGTCCTCGACCGCCGCGACCGAGCCTGCATCCGCCTCGTCCATCGGCATCCCGTCCTCAGCTCCATCGTGCAAGCCGGAGAACATCAACCGAAGGGACCAACGACGGAGGCAGCGAGAGAGGGAAGCAGCGGTGTCGCGGGGAGCGGAAGGGGACATCGATGAGCAGTTGGCTTCGCTTGGAGTCCCGCACCATATCCATCCAACCACCGACAAGGATGGCACCATCGTAACAGGTTGGAATAGAGGAGGACCCGACGGACGGTTGGGGAAATCCGGAGAGCTTTCCGCCCACGCAGATGCCGTTGGTGGACGCCTGTTAGGTGTCGCAGCTCATCCAGGCATGGACAAGCATGAGCATCGGTTGTGCCCGGCCTACCCATGACCTGTTCGGCGGAATGGCCCAACATGACTCAACATGTTCTTTTTGCTCCTGTCCGATCAACTTTGCATGTGACATGTTCAATGTTTTGCATAGACTGCTATATAATTAATGTCAGACATGATCCATGCTTGGAAACCTTGATCATTTGGGAGGTTATCATGTCGGACATGATTGATGATAATCAAGGTCCAACCCAAATACACTACAAGTTGGGGGATCCAACTTACCCTTCATTTACAGTTGGGACAACATCAAATCCCAATCCGAACAAGAAAAAAGAAGAAGCCAAAGACAACAAAAGCAAGAGGTCCAACATTTTCAACTTTTAAGGATATCTTGTTGGTAAAACCTTGGTTGGCCACAACAATCAACCCAATATGTGGCACGGAGCAAAAGGGGAATAAGTATTGGGGGCAGATTTGGAAGGAATGTCATGGACAATCAATATGCAGAGCCGTATCCTATCGTCATCAACCGCAATGTGGCATCTTTCCAACACCGACGGGGAATCATTCAAGGGGAAATGAGCAAGTATGTAGGCTATTATTCACAAGTGCTTGGCCGACCCCAAAGTGGGATGGGAGTGGAAACTCACGCAAGATAAATTACTTCATCTTATCATCATTTGCATAAACTTTTTTTTGTTGCATTCATGCTCATACATAATTTTTTTGCTAAACGGTGGTGGCGGCCACTATGTATCAAGAAATGGAGAAGAAAGCATTTTAGGCATTGTTGGGTGATATCGAATGGCAAGCAAAAGAGGACACAACTTGTGGCCGATCTCAAGGACAACAAGAAGAGGAATGATATATCAAGCTCCCACCAATCAATTGGGTTGTACAAAGAAGAGGAAGATGTTGTGGTGGAGAATGGAAGGGCCACCATGCCAAAGGGTAACCGACAAGTGATGGGAAACAAGTGAGAGAAGGCAGTGTCCTCCCGTGATGCCCCGACTACAAAAATGCCCTTCCATGGATGGGAATTTTTTGGTTAGGGAGAACAAGAAATAGGAGAGGTACAAACTCATGTGGGATGCGCAAAAAGAGTGGATGGATTGGGAAAGGAAGAGGGAGGACAATATGGTGGAAATTGAGTGGGAGAAGATCGAGTTGAAGAAGAAAGAGGCAACGACGGGAGTTCAAGAAGGCCAAGACATTTGGAGAGATTAAGCATGAGAAGGAGATGTTGCAAATGACACGGAACACGAAGGATGCGAAGACAATGTTGGCGGATGAAAGCCTCTTGGATGAGCATGCAAAGAAGAGTATTGTGGGGATGAAGAAGGATATCAATGACCATAGGGACTACGAGGCAGCGAGGGCGGCTATGGCAATAGCAAAGCATGTGGCAAGGATGCAGGCGGAGCAGGCGACAAGGATGCAAGCGGAGCAGAAGGCAAGGATGACCGCGGAGCAGGCGACAAGGATGGCGTCCAATGAGTGATCCGGCTAGCCAGCGAGTGATCCGTCATGCTTTGACATTGATTTGATTTTGGAATGTCCTCATTGATGAACTATGATTTGTTTTGTTTTGTCGCATTTCTTTCGAACTATTGAATTGGGATGATTTGTATCGTATGATTAACATGCAAGGGTTGCATGGATTTGAGGATCTGTATTTGACGTGTGCGGATGTGACACAAATGCGAGGTCACTTGGCACTTTCCGCAGATGCGCTAGGACATGCCCGCGGGTGTGTAGGGGGTGTGTATTTACCAAGTTTGGTTGTAGGCTCTTAAATAACTTCATCAGTCTTCAAGATCCACAAATTCAATTTCCCCTTGGATTTTACGTGAATTGTGATTAGTCTTTCAAAAACAACCGAGGATAAGCAATTGAATTGAAAAGTAAAATGCCCAAGTAGACTTGTAATAAACTAAAACAATGTAAGTGGGTGTTGTTTGTAACAAGCATGCGACAACCACTATAGAAAACGACCTAACCTTTTGAAACTACTGAATGGAATTATATAGACAACCTCAAACTTGATTATTTTTGACAAAATCACCGAATTGAGCCCTAAATTAAAGAAAACATAGCACACATTTGGTCTGATTACCAATTTCATCGAATTTCAAGCATCACAACTTTGCGCTGTTTCTAGAACACACGTGATGGGTTGGCTTTAGTCATCTTGACCGTACCTCGTGTGACGTTTGGTTTTGGTCTGGGGATGCCTAGTGCAACTTGGGTTTCCCACCATCGCGAATCATGATCCTCTTTCGCTTCATTTTTCACCGTTCGTGTCTATTGCTGACCACCCTGGTCCTATTGGAAATATGCCCTAGAGGCAATAATAAAATGGTCATTATTGTATTTCCTTGTTCATGATAATTGTCTATTGTTCATGCTATAATTGCGTTAACCAGAAACCGTAATACATGTGTTTATACATAGACCACAACATGTCCCTAGTGCGAGTCTAGTTGGCTAGCTCGTTGATCAATAGATGGTCACGGTTTCATGACCATGGACATTGGATGTCATTGATAACGAGATCACATCATTAGGAGAATGATGTGATGGACAAGACCCAATCCTAAGCATAACACAAGATCGTGTAGTTCGTCTGCTAAAGCTTTTCCAATGTCAAGTATCATTTCCTTAGACCATGAGATTGTGCAACTCTCGGATACCGTAGGAATGCTTTGGGTGTGCCAAACTTCACAACGTAACTGGATGGCTATAAAGGTGCACTACGGGTATTTCCTAAAGTGTCTGTTGGGTTGGCACGAATCGAGAATGGGATTTGTCACTCCGTATGACGGAGAGGTATCTCTGGGCCCACTCGGTAAGACATCGTCATAATAAGCTCAATGTGACTAAGGAGTTAGCCATGGGATGATGTGTTGCAGAACGAGTAAAGAGACTTGCCAGTAACGAGATTGAACAAGGTATAGGGATACCGATGATCGAATCTCGGGCAAGTATCATACCAGTAGACAAAGGGAATTGTATACGGGATTGATTGAATCCCCGACATTGTGGTTCATTCAATGAGATCATCGTGAAGCATGTGGGAGACAACATGGGTATCCAGATCCCACTGTTGGTTATTGACCGGAGAGGTGTCTTGGTCATGTCTACGTGTCTCCTGAACCTGTAGGGTCTACACACTTAAGGTTCGATGACGCTAGGGTTATAGGGAAATAGTGGACGTGGTTACCGAAGGTTGTTCGGAGTCCCAGATGAGATCCCGGACGTCACGAGGAGTTCCGTAATGGTCCAGAGACAAATATTTATATATAGGAAGTGAGGTTTTGGTTACAGGAAATGTTTCGGGCGTCACCGGTAACATACCGGGACCACTGGAAGGGTTCCGGGGGTCCACCGGGAGGGGCCCCGGGCCCCGAAGGGCTGCATGGGACGAAGGTGGAGGGAACCAGCCCCTAGGTGGGCTGGTGCGCCCCTCCCACCTGGCCCAAGGCGCGGCAAGGAGGGAGGGGGGGGGCAAACCCTAGGCCCAAATGGGCCCTAGGCCCACCCTAGGGCTGCTAGGGCTGCCGCACCACCTCTCCGTCCCTTGGCCGCCGCCCAAGTCCTATCTAGGGCTGCCACCGGCCCCTAGGGTGGGAACCCTAGGGCACATCCCTCCCTCCTCCCCCTCCTATATATAGTGGTGCCCTTGGGGCTGTTTGAGATACACATCTCTCTCCCTCTCGGTGCAGCCCTACTTCTCCTTCTCCTCGTTCTCCGTAGTGCTTGGCGAAGCCCTGGCAGAGACCACACAACTCCACCGTCACCATGCCATCGTGCTACCAGAGCTCTCCCTCAACCTCTCCTCCCTCCTTGCTGGATCAAGGCGTAGGAGACGTCACCGGGCTGCACGTGTGTTGAACGCGGAGGCGCCGTTGTTCGGTGCTAAGATCGGAGTCCACCGCGATCTGAATCGCTACGAGTACGACTCCACCAACCGCGTTCTTGTAACGCTTCCGCTTAGCGATCTTCAAAGGTATGAATATGCAATCTCTTCCTTCTCGTTGCTGGTTTCTCCATAGATAGATCTTGGTGAAGGCGTAGAAAATTTTGATTTACTACTACGTCTCCCTACAATGGCATCATGAGCTAGGTCTGTGCGTAGAATCTATGCACGAGTAGAACACAAAGTTGTTGTGGGCGTTGATCTTATTAATTTGCTTACCACTACTAGTCTTATCTTGATTCGGCGGTATTGTGGGATGAAGCGGCTCGGACCAACTTTACACGTATGCTTACGCGAGACCGGTTCCACCGCCTGATATGCACTTGTTGCATAAGGTGATTAGCGGGTGTCTGTCTCTCCCACCTTCGTCGGATTGGATTCGATGAAAAGGGTCCTTATGAAGGGTAAATAGCAATTGGAATATCACGTTGTGGTTTTGGCATAGGTAAGAAACGTTCTTACTAGAAACCTATAGCAGCCACGTAAAAACTTGCAACTACAAATTAGAGGACGTCTAACTTGTTTTTGCAGCATATGCCTTGTGATGTGATATGGCCAAAAGGATGTGATGTGATGCATGTTGGGAGACGTAGTAGTAAATCAAAATTTTCCTACGTGTCACCAAGATCTATCTATGGAGAAACCAGCAAACGAGTGGGGAGAGATTGGATCTTCATACCTTTGAAGATCGCTAAGCGGAAGCGTTACAAGAACGCGGTTGATGGAGTCGTACTCGCAGCGATTCAGATCGCGGTAGATCCGATCAAGTGCCGAACGGACGGCACCTCCGCGTTCAACACACGTGCAGCCCGGTGACGTCTCCTACGCCTTGATCCAGCAAGGAGGAAGGAGAGGTTGGGGAAGAGCTCCAGCAGCAGCACGACGGCGTGGTGGTGGTGGAGTAGCAAGGTATCCCGGCAGGGCTTCGCCTAAGCACTGCGGAGGAGGAAGAAGCAGAATAGGGCTGCAGCGAGAGAGAAAGAGTTCGTCGTCTCAAACCTGCCCAAACCCTTGCATATATATAGGAGGAAGGAGAGGGAGGGCTGGCTTGGCCCCTCCTCCAAGGAGGAGGGATTCGGCCGAAGTGGGGGGAGAGTCCTCCTCCCACACGGGAGGTGGATCTCCCCCTTTTAAATCCCTTTTGCCTCTATCTCCAGATCCCTGGCGCATGGGCCCTTTCTAGAAGGTATTGGCTGGCCCAATATGGGCTGGCACACCTCCTCTAAGGGCCCATGAGGTCCTTTGGTCGTCACCCCCTCCCGGGGGTCCTCCGGCACCCTCCCGGCACTCCCGGTACAATACCGATGAGCCCGAAAACTTTCCGGTGACCAAAACTGGACTTCCTATATATCAATCTTTACCTCCGGACCATTCCGGAGCTCCTCGTGACGTCCGGGATCTCATCCGGGACTCCGAACAACCTTCGGTAATCACGTATACCTTTTCCCTATAACCCTAGCGTCATCGAACCTTAAGTGTGTAGACCCTACGGGTTCGGGAGACACGTAGACATGACCGAGACTCCTCTCCGGCCAATAACCAACAGCGGGATCTGGATACCCATGTTGGCTCCCACGTACTCCACGATGATCTCATCGGATGAACCACGATGTCAGGGATTCAATCAATCCCGTATACAATTCCCTTTGTCTATCGGTATGGTACTTGCCCGAGATCCGATCGTCGGTATCCCCATACCTTGTTCAATCTCGTTACTGGCAAGTCTCTTTACTCGTTCCGTAATACATCATCCCGTGACTAACTCCTTAGTCACATTGAGCTCATAATGATGATGTCTTACCGAGTGGGCCCAGAGATACCTCTCCGTCACACGGAGTGACAAATCCCAGTCTCGATTCGTGTCAACCCAACAAACACTTTCGGAGATACCCGTAGCGTACCTTTATAGCCACCCAGTTACGTTGTGACGTTTGGCACACCCAAAGCATTCCTACGGTATCCGGGAGTTACACAATCTCATGGTCTAAGGAAATGATACTTGACATTGAAAAGCTTTAGCAAACGAACTACACGATCTTGTGCTATGCTTAGGATTGAGTCTTGTCCATCACATCATTCTCCTAATGATGTGATCCCGTTATCAACGACATCCAATGTCCATGGTCATGAAACCGAGACCATCTATTGATCAACGAGCTAGCCAACTAGAGGCTCACTAGGGACACGTTGTGGTCTATGTATTCACACATGTATTACGGTTTCCGGTTAACACAATTATAGGATGAATAATAGACAATTATCATGAACCAGGAAATACAATGATAACCATTTTATTATTGCCTCTAGGGCATATTTCCAACAGTCTCCCACTTGCACTAGAGTCAATAATCTAGTTACATTGTGATGAATCGAACACCCATAGCATTCTGGTGCTGATCATGTCTTGCTCGTGAGAGAGGTTTAGTCAACGGATCTGCGACATTCAGATCCGTATGCACTTTACAAATATCTATGTCTCCCTCCTGAATGTAATCACGGATGGAGTTGAAGCGGCGCTTGATGTGTCTTGTCTTCTTGTGAAACCTGGGCTCCTTCGCAAGGGCAATAGCTCCAGTGTTGTCACAGAGTAGAGTCATCGGGCCCGACGCATTCGGAATCACTCCTAGGTCGGTGATGAACTCCTTCATCCAGACTCCCTCCTTTGCTGCTTCCGAAGCAGCTATGTACTCCGCTTCACATGTAGATGCTGCCACGACGCTTTGCTTGCTGCTGCTCCAGCTCACTGCCCCTCCATTCAAAATATACACGTATCCGGTTTGCGACTTGGAGTCGTCCGGATCTGTGTCGAAGCTAGCATCGACGTAACCCTTTACGACGAGCTCTTCGGCACCTCCATAAACGAGAAACATGTCCTTTGTCCTTTTCAGGTACTTCAGGATATTCTTGACCGCTGTCCAGTGTTCCGCTCCGGGATCACTTTGGTACCTCCCTACCAAACTTATGGCAAGGTTCACATCAGGCCTGGTACACAGCATGGCATACATGATAGAGCCTATGGCTGAAGCATAGGGGATGACACTCATCTCTTCTCTATCCTTTGCCGTGGTCGGGCATTGAGTCGTACTCAATCTCACACCTTGCAACACAGGCAAGAACCCCTTCTTGGACTGATCCATATTGAACTTCTTCAATATCTTTTCAAGGTATGTGCTTTGTGAAAGACCAATGAGGCGTTTCGATCTATCTCTATAGATCTTAATACCTAATATGTAAGCAGCTTCTCCAAGGTCCTTCATTGAAAAACACTTATTCAAGTAGGCCTTTATACTTTCCAAGAGTTCTATATTATTTCCCATTATCAGCATGTCATCCACATACAGTATAAGGAACGCTATAGAGCTCCCACTCACTTTCTTGTAAATACAGGGTTCTCCATAAACCTGTACAAACCCAAACGCTTTAATCACCTCATTAAAGCGAATGTTCCAACTCCGAGATGCTTGCACCAGCCCATAGATGGAGCGCTGGAGCTTGCATACCTTGTTAGCATCTTTAGGATCGACAAAACCTTCCGGCTGCATCATATACAGTTCTTCCTTGAGAAAGCCATTAAGGAATGCCGTTTTGACGTCCATTTGCCAGATCTCATAATCATAAAATGCGGCAACTGCTAACATGATTCAGACAGACTTTAGCATCGCTACGGGTGAGAATGTCTCATCGTAGTCAACTCCTTGAACTTGTCGATAACCCTTAGCGACAAGCCGAGCTTTATAGGCGGTCACATTACCGTCTGCGTCAGTCTTCTTCTTAAAGATCCATTTATTTTCAATGGCTCGCTTATCATCAGGCAAGTCCACCAAAGTCCATACTTTGTTCTCATACATGGATACTATCTCGGATTTCATGGCCTCAAGCCATTTGTCGGAATTCGGGCCCGCCATCGCTTCTTCATAGTTCGAAGGTTCACCGTTGTCCAACAACATGATCTCTAGGACAGGATTACCGTACCACTCTGGTGCGGAACGTGTCCTAGTGGACCTTCGAATAGCAACTTGATCTGAAGTTTCATGATCATCATTATTAACTTCCTCTCTAGCCGGTGTAGGCCCCACAGAAACAACTTCCTGTGCTGCGCTACTCTCCGGTTCGAGTGGAGGTACAATTACCTCATCAAGTTCTATTTTCCTCCCACTTACTTCTTTCGAGAGAAACTCTTTCTCGAGAAAGGATCCATTCTTGGCAACAAAGACTTTGCCTTCGGATCGTAGGTAGAAGGTATACCCAATAGTCTCTTTGGGATATCCTATGAAGACGCACTTTTCCGCTTTGGGTTCGAGCTTCTCAGGTTGAAGTTTCTTCACATAAGCATCGCAACCCCAAACTTTTAGAAACGACAGCTTAGGTTTCTTTCCAAACCATAATTCATACGGTGTCGTCTCAACGGATTTAGACGGTGCCCTATTTAAAGTGAACGCGGCAGTCTCTAATGCATATCCCCAAAATGATAGCGGTAAGTCGGTAAGAGACATCATAGATCGCACCATATCCAATAGAGTGCGATTACGACGTTCAGACACACCATTTCGCTGAGGTGTGCCTGGCGGCGTGAGCTGTGAAACAATTCCACATTTCCTAAGGTGCGTGTCAAACTCGTGACTTAAATATTCTCCGCCACGATCAGATCGTAGGCATTTTATTTTCCTGTCACGTTGATTCTCGACCTCACTCTAAAATTCCTTGAACCTTTCAAGGGTTTCAGACTTGTGTTTCATTAAGTAGACATACCCATATCTGCTTAAGTCATCAGTGAGGGTGAGAACATAACGGTAGCCACTGCGAGCCTCGACACTCATTGGACCGCATACATCGGTATGTATTATCTCCAACAAGTCAGTTGCTCGCTCCATTGTTCCGGAGAACGGAGTTTTGGTCATCTTGCCCATGAGGCATGGTTCGCATGTGTCAAATGATTCGAAATCAAGTGACTCCAAAAGTCCATCAGCATGGAGCTTCTTCATGCGTTTGACACCAATATGGCCAAGACGGCAGTGCCACATGTAAGTGGGACTATCGTTATCAACTTTACACCTTTTGGTACTCACACTATGGACATGTGTAACATCACGTTCGAGATTCATCAAAAATAAACCATTGACCAGCGAGGCATGAGCATAGAACATTTCTCTCATATAAATAGAACAACCATTATTCTCGGATTTAAAAGAGTAGCCATCTCGTATCAAGCGAGATCCAGATACAATGTTCATGCTCAAAGCTAGTACTAAATAACAATTATTAAGGTTTAAAACTAATCCCGAAGGTAGATGTAGAGGTAGCGTGCCGACGGCGATCACATCGACCTTGGAACCATTCCCGACGCGCATCGTCACCTCGTCCTTTGCCAACCTTCGCTTATTCCGCAGCTCCTGCTTGGAGTTACAAATGTGAGCAACTGCACCGGTATCAAATACCCAGGAGCTACTACGAGCGCTGGTTAGGTACACATCAATAACAAGTATATCACATATACCTTTAACGTTGCCGACCTTCTTATCCGCTAAGTACTTGGGGCAGTTCCGCTTCCAGTGACCGGTACCCTTACAATAGAAACACTCAGTCTCAGGCTTGGGTCCATTCTTGTTCTTCTTCTTCCCGGCAACTTGCTTACCGGGCGCGGCAACAGCTTTGCCGTCCTTCTTGAAGTTCTTCTTACCCTTGCCTTTCTTGAAACTAGTGGTCTTGTTTACCATCAACACTTGATGCTCCTTTCTGATCTCGACCTCTGCTGATTTGAGCATCGAGTACAACTCAGGAATGGACTTCTCCATCCCCTGCATGTTGTAGTTCATCACAAAGCTTTTGTAGCTAGGTGGAAGCGACTGGAGGATTCTGTCAATGACTGAGTCATCCGGGAGATTAACTCCCAGCTGAGTCAAGCGGTTGTGAAGCCCAGACATCTTGAGGATGTGCTCACTAACAGAACTGTTCTCCTCCATCTTACAGCTGAAGAACTTGTCAGAGATGTCATATCTCTCGACTCGGGCATGAGCTTGGAAAACCAGTTTCAGCTCTTGGAACATCTCATATGCTCCGTGTTGCTCAAAACGCTTTTGGAGCCCCGATTCTAAACTGTAAAGCATGCCGCACTGAACAAGGGAGTAATCATCGCAGCGGGACTGCCAAGCGTTCGTAACGTCTTGGTCCGCTGGGAGAATGGGTGGGTCACCTAGCGGTGCATCAAGGACATACAATCTCTTGGAAGCTATGAGGATGATCCTCAAGCCACGGACCCAGTCCGTATAGTTGCTTCCATCATCTTTCAGCTTGGTTTTCTCTAGGAACGCGTTGAAATTGAGGTTGACATTTGCGTTGGCCATTGGATCTACAATATAGATATTAAAGGCAATTTTAGACTAAGTTCATGATAATCGAGTTCACATAATCAAATTATTCAATGAACTCCCACTCAGATAGACATCTCTCTAGTCATCTAAGTGACACATGATCCATGTCAACTAGCCCGTGTCCGATCATCACGTGAGACGGACTAGTCATCCATGGTGAACATCTCCATGTTGATCGTATCTTCTATACGACTCATGTTCGACCTTTCGGTCTTCCGTGTTCCGAGGCCATGTCTGTACATGCTAGGCTCATCAAGTCAACCTAAGTGTTTCGCGTGTGTAAATCTGGCTTACACCCGTTGTATGCGAACGTTAGAACCTATCACACCCGATCATCACGTGGTGCTTCGGAACAACGATCCTTAGCAACGGTGCACAGTTAGGGTGAACACTTCTCTTGAAATTTTATTGAGAGATCATCTTATTTACTACCGTCGTTTTAAGCAAATAAGATGTAAACATGATAAACATCACATGCAATCAATATAGTGACATGATATGGCCAATATCATCTTGCTCCTATGATCTCCATCTTCGGGGCACCATGATCATCATTGTCACCGGCATGACACCATGATCTCCATCATCATGATCTCCATCATTGTGTCTTCATGAGGTTGTCTCGCCAACTATTACTTCTACTGCTATGGCTAACGCTTAGCAATAAAGTAAAGTAATTACATGGCGTTTGTGATTGACTCGCAGGTCATACAATAAATAAGACAACTCCTATGGCTCCTGCCGGTTGTCATAGTCATCGACATGCAAGTCGTGAACCCTATTACAAGAACATGATCAATCTCATACATCACAATGCATCACATCACATCCTTCTGGCCATATCACATCACAAGGCATATGCTGCAAAAACAAGTTAGACGTTCTCTAATTTGTAGTTGCAAGTTTTTACGTGGTTGCTATAGGTTTCTAGCAAGAACGTTTCTTACCTACGCCAAAACCACAACGTGATATGCCAATTGCTATTTACCCTTCATAAGGACCCTTTTCATCGAATCCAATCCGACTAAGGTGGGAGAGACAGACACCCGCTAGCCACCTTATGCAACTGGTGCATGTCAGGCGGTGGAACCGGTCTCACGTAAGCGTACGTGTAAGGTTGGTCCGGGCCACTTCATCCCACAATACCGTCGAATCAAGATAAGACTAGTAACGGCAAGCATATTAACAAAATCGACGCCCACAACTGCTTTGTGTTCTACTCGTGCATAGATTCTACGCATAGACCTAGCTCATGATGCCACTGTTGGGAGACGTAGTAGTAAATCAAAATTTTCCTACGTGTCACCAAGATCTATCTATGGAGAAACCAGCAAACGAGTAGGGAGAGATTGGATCTTCATACCTTTGAAGATCGCTAAGCGGAAGCGTTACAAGAACGCGGTTGATGGAGTCGTACTCGCAGCGATTCAAATCGCGGTAGATCCGATCAAGTGCCGAACGGACGGCACCTCCGCGTTCAACACACGTGCAGCCCGGTGACGTCTCCTACGCCTTGATCCAGCAAGGAGGAAGGAGAGGTTGGGGAAGAGCTCCAGCAGCAGCACGACGGCGTGGTGGTGGTGGAGTAGCAAGGTATCCCGGCAGGGCTTCGCCTAAGCACTGCGGAGGAGGAAGAAGCAGAATAGGGTTGCAGCGAGAGAGAAAGAGTTCGTCGTCTCAAACCTGCCCAAACCCTTGCATATATATAGGAGGAAGGAGAGGGAGGGCTGGCTTGGCCCCTCCTCCAAGGAGGAGGGATTCGGCCGAAGTGGGGGGAGAGTCCTCCTCCCACACGGGAGGTGGATCTCCCCCTTTTAAATCCCTTTTGCCTCTATCTCCAGATCCCTGGCGCATGGGCCCTTTCTAGAAGGTATTGGCTGGCCCAATATGGGCTGGCACACCTCCTCTAAGGGCCCATGAGGTCCTTTGGTCGTCACCCCCTCCCGGGGGTCCTCCGGCACCCTCCCGGCACTCCCGGTACAATACCGATGAGCCCGAAAACTTTCCGGTGACCAAAACTGGACTTCCTATATATCAATCTTTACCTCCGGACCATTCCGGAGCTCCTCGTGACGTCCGGGATCTCATCCGGGACTCCGAACAACCTTCGGTAATCACGTATACCTTTTCCCTATAACCCTAGCGTCATCGAACCTTAAGTGTGTAGACCCTACGGGTTCGGGAGACACGTAGACATGACCGAGACACCTCTCCGGCCAATAACCAACAGCGGGATCTGGATACCCATGTTGGCTCCCACGTACTCCACGATGATCTCATCGGATGAACCACGATGTCAGGGATTCAATCAATCCCGTATACAATTCCCTTTGTCTATCGGTATGGTACTTGCCCGAGATTCGATCGTCGGTATCCCCATACCTTGTTCAATCTCGTTACCGGCAAGTCTCTTTACTCGTTCCGTAATACATCATCCCGTGACTAACTCCTTAGTCACATTGAGCTCATAATGATGATGTCTTACCGAGTGGGCCCAGAGATACCTCTCCGTCACACGGAGTGACAAATCCCAGTCTCGATTCGTGTCAACCCAACAAACACTTTCGGAGATACCCGTAGCGTACCTTTATAGCCACCCAGTTACGTTGTGACGTTTGGCACACCCAAAGCATTCCTACGGTATCCGGGAGTTACACAATCTCATGGTCTAAGGAAATGATACTTGACATTGAAAAGCTTTAGCAAACGAACTACACGATCTTGTGCTGTGCTTAGGATTGAGTCTTGTCCATCACATCATTCTCCTAATGATGTGATCCCGTTATCAACGACATCCAATGTCCATGGTCATGAAACCGAGACCATCTATTGATCAACGAGCTAGCCAACTAGAGGCTCACTAGGGACACGTTGTGGTCTATGTATTCACACATGTATTACGGTTTCCGGTTAACACAATTATAGCATGAATAATAGACAATTATCATGAACCAGGAAATACAATGATAACCATTTTATTATTGCCTCTAGGGCATATTTCCAACAATGCATTGTGATGTATGAGATTGATCATGTTCTTGTAATAGGATTCACGACTTGCATGTCGATGAGTATGACAACTGGCGTGAGCCATAGGAGTTGTATTATTTTATTGTATGACTTGCGTGTCAATCGTAAACGCCATGTAATTACTTCACTTTATTGCTAAACGTTAGCCATAGTAGTAGAAGTAATAGTTAGCGAGACAACTTCATGAAGACACGATGATGGAGATCATGGTGTCGTGCCGGTGACAATGATGATCATGGTGCCCCGAAGATGGAGATCAAAGGGGCAAGATGATATTGGCCATATCATGTCACTATATTGATTGCATGTGATGTTTATCATGTTTACATCTTATTTGCTTAGAACGACGGTAGTAAATAAGATGATCTCTCAATAAATTTCAAGAAATGTGTTCCCCCTAACTGTGCACCTTTGCTAAGGATCGTTGTTTCGAAGCACCACGTGATGATCGGGTGTGATAGGTTCTAACGTTCGCATACAACGGGTGTAAGCCAGATTTACACACGCGAAACACTTAGATTGACTTGACGAGCCTAGCATGTACAGACATGGCCTCGGAACATGAAAGACCGAAAGGTCGAACATGAGTCGTATAGAAGATACGATCAACATGGAGATGTTCACCATGGATGACTAGTCCGTCTCACGTGATGATCGGACACGGGCTAGTTGACATGGATCATGTGTCACTTGGATGACTAGAGAGATGTCTATCTAAGTGGGAGTTTATTAAATAATTTGATTATGTGAGCTTAATTATCATGAACTTAGTCTAAAATTGTCTTTATAATCTATATTGTAGATCCAATGGCCAATGCTAATGTCACCCTCAACTTCAACGCGTTCCTAGAGAAAACCAAGTTGAAAGATGATGGAAGCAACTATGCGGACTGGGTCTGTAGCTTGAGGATCATCCTCATAGATTCCAAGAGATTGTATGTCCTTGATGCGCCGCTAGGTGACCCACCCATTTTCCCAGCGGACCAAGACGTTACAAACGCTTGGCAGTCACGCTGCGATGATTACTCCCTTGTTCAGTGCAGCATGCTTTACAGTTTAGAACCGGGGCTCCAAAAGTGTTTTGAGCAACACGGAGCATATGAGATGTTCCAAGAGCTGAAACTGGTTTTCCAAGCTCATGCCCGGGTCGAGAGATATGACGTCTCCGACAAGTTCTTCAGCTGTAAGATGAAGGAGAATAGTTCTATCACTGAGCACATACTCAAAATGTCTAGGTTGCACAACCGCTTGACTCAGCTGGGAGTTAATCTCCCGGATGACTCGGTTATTGAAAAAAATACTCTAGTCGCTCCCACCTAGCTACAAGAGCTTTGTGATGAACTACAACATGTAGGGTTTGGAAAAGTCCATTCCTGAGTTGTACTCGATGCTGAAATCAGCGGAGGTCGAGATCAAAAAGGAGCATCAAGTGTTGATGGTGAATAAGACCACTAGTTTCAAGAAATGCAAGGGTAAGAAGAACTTCAAGAAGGACGACAAAGTTGTTGCCGCGCCCAGCAATCAAGTTACCGGGAAGAAGAACAAGAATGGACCCAAGCCTGAGACTGAGTGCTTTTATTGCAAAGGTACCGGTCACTGGAAGCGGAACTGCCCCAAGTATTTAGCGGATAAGAAGGCCGGCAACGTTAAAGGTATATGTGATATACTTGTTATTGATGTGTACCTAACTAGCGCTCGTAGTAGCTCCTGGGTATTTGATACCGGTGCAGTTGCTCACATTTGTAACTCCAAGCAGGAGCTGCGGAATAAGCGGAGGATGGCAAAGGACGAGGTGACGATGCGCGTCGGGAATGGTTCCAAGGTCGATGTGATCACCGTCGGCACACTACCTCTACATCTACCTTCGGGATTAGTTTTAAACCTTAATAATTGTTATTTAGTACCAGCTTTGAGCATGAACATTATATCTAGATCTCGCTTGATGCGAGATGGCTACTCATTTAAATCTGAGAATAATGGTTGTTCTATTTATATGAGAGAAATGTTTTATGGTCATGCCCCGCTGGTTAATGGTTTATTTTTGATGAATATCGAACGTGATGTTACACATGTCCATAGTGTGAGTACCAAAAAGTGTAAGGTTGATAACGATAGTCCCACTTACATGTGACACTGCCGCCTTGGTCATATTGGTGTCAAACGCATGAAGAAGTTCCATGCTGATGGACTTTTGGAGTCTCTTAATTTTGAATCATTTGACACGTGCGGACCATGCCTCATGGGCAAGATGACCAAGACTCCGTTCTCCGGAACAATGGAGCGAGCAACTAACTTGTTGGAAATAATACATACCTATGTATGCGGTCCAATGAGCGTCGAGGCTCGCGGTGGCTACCATTATGTTCTCACCCTCACTGATGACTTGAGCAAATATAGGTATGTCTACTTAATGAAACACAAGTCTGAAACCTTTGAAAGGTTCAAGGAATTTCAGAGTGAGGTAGAGAATCAACATGACAGGAAAATAAAGTGCCTACGATCTCATCATGGCGGAGAATATTTAAGTCACGAGTTTGGCACGCACCAAAGGAAATGTGGAATCGTTTGACAACTCACGCCTCCTGGCACACCTCAGCGAAATGGTGTGTCTAAACGTCGTAATTGCACTCTATTGGATATGGTGCGATCTATGATGTCTCTTATTGACTTACCGCTATCATTTTGGGGATATGCATTAGAGACTGTCGCATTCACTTTAAATAGGGCACCGTCAAAGTCCGTTGAGACGACACCGTATGAATTGTGGTTTGGAAAGAAACCCAAGTTGTCGTTTCTAAAAGTTTGGGGATGCGATGCTTATGTGAAGAAACTTCAACCTGAGAAGCTCGCCCAAAGCGGAAAAGTGCGTCTTCATAGGATATCCCAAAGAGACTATTGGGTATACCTTCTACCTCAGATCCGGAGGCAAAGTCTTTGTTGCCAAGAATGGATCCTTTCTTGAGAAAGAGTTTCTCTCGAAAGAAGTAAGTGGGAGGAAAATAGAACTTGATGAGGTAATTGTACCTCCACTCGAACCGGAGAGTAGCACAACACAGGAAGTTGTTTCTGTGGAGCCTACACCGGCTGGAGAGGAAGTTAATGATGATGATCATGAAACTTCAGATCAAGTTACTATTGAACGTCGAAGGTCCACTAGGACATGTTCTGCACCAGAGTGGTACGGCAACCCTGCCCTGGAGATCATGTTGTTGGACAATGGTAAACCTTCGAACTATGAAGAAGCGATGGCGGGCCCGGATTCCAACAAATGGCTTGAAGCCATGAAATCCGAGATAGGATCCATGTATGAGAACAAAGTGTGGACTTTGGTGGAGTTGCCTGATGATAAGCGAGCCATTGAAAATAAATGGATCTTTAAGAAGAAGACTGACGCGGATGGTAATGTGACCGTCTATAAGGCTCGACTTGTCGCTAAGGGTTATTGAAAAGTTCAAGGAGTTGACTACGATGAGACTTTCTCACCCGTAGCGATGCTAAAGTCTGTCTGAATCATGTTAGCAATTGCCACATTTTATGGTTATGAGATCTGGCAAATGGACGTCAAAACGGCATTCCTTAATGGCTTCCTTAAGGAAGAACTGTATATGATGCAGCCGGAAGGTTTTGTCGATCCTAAAGATGCTAACAAAGTATGCAAGCTCCAGCGCTCCATCTATGGGCTGGTGCAAGCATCTCAGAGTTGGAACATTCGCTTTAATGAGGTGATTAAAGCGTTTGGGTTTGTACAGGTTTATGGAGAACGCTGTATTTACAAGAAAGTGAGTGGGAGCTCTGTAGCATTTCTCATATTATATGTGGATGACATACTGATAATGGGAAATGATATAGAACTTTTGGAAAGTGTGAAGGCCTACTTGAATAAATGTTTTTCAGTGAAGGACCTTGGAGAAGCTGCTTACATATTAGGCATCAAGATCTATAGAGATAGATCGAGACGCCTCATAGGTCTTTCACAAAGCACATACCTTGACAAGATATTGAAGAAGTTCAATATGGATCAGTCCAAGAAGGGGTTCTTGCCTGTGTTACAGGGTGTGAGATTGAGTACGACTCAATGCCCGACTATGGCAAAGGATAGAGAAGAGATGAGTAGCATCCCCTATGCTTCAGCCATAGGCTCTATTATGTATGCCATGCTGTGTACCAGACCTGATGTGAACCTTGCCATAAGTTTGGTAGGGAGGTAAGGACAGCGGTCAAGAATATCTTGAAGTACCTGAAAAGGACAAAGGACATGTTTATCAAGTCGCAAACCGAATACGTGTATATTTTGAACGGAGGGGCAGTCAGCTAGTGCAGTAGTAAGCAAAGCGTCATGGCAGCATCTACATGTGAAGCGGAGTACATAGCTGCTTCGGAAGCAGCAAAGGAAGGAGTCTAGATGAAGGAGTTCATCACCGACCTAGGAGTAATTCCAAGTGCGTCGGGACCGATGACTCTATTCTGTGACAACACTGGAGCTATTGCCCTTGCGAAGGAGCCCAGGTTTCACAAGAAGACAAGACACATCAAGCGCCGCTTCAACTCCATATGTGATTACATTCAGGAGGGAGATATAGATATTTGTAAAGTGCATATGGATCTGAATGTCGCAGATCCGTTGACTAAACCTCTCTCACGAGCAAAACATGATCAACACCAGAATGCTATGGGTGTTCGATTCATCACAATGTAACTAGATTATTGACTCTAGTGCAAGTGGGAGACTGTTGGAAATATGCCCTAGAGGCAATAATAAAATGGTTATTATTGTATTTCCTTGTTCATGACAATTGTCTATTGTTCATGCTATAATTGTGTTAACCGGAAACCATAATACATGTGTGAATACATAGACCACAACATGTCCCTAGTGAGCCTCTAGTTGGCTAGCTCGTTGATCAATAGATGGTCACGGTTTCATGACCATGGACATTGGATGTCATTGATAACGAGATCACATCATTAGGAGAATGATGTGATGGACAAGACCAAATCCTAAGCATAACACAACATCGTGTAGTTCGTATGCTAAAGCTTTTCCAATGTCAAGTATCATTTCCTTAGACCATGAGATTGTGCAACTCCCGGATACCGTAGGAATGCTTTGGGTGTGCCAAACGTCACAACGTAACTGGGTGGCTATAAAGGTGCACTACGGGTATCTCCAAAAGTGTCTGTTGGGTTGGCACGAATCGAGACTGGGATTTGTCACTCCGTATGACGGAGAGGTATCTCTGGGCCAACTCGGTAAGACATCATCATAATGAGCTCAATCTGACTAAGGAGTTAGCCACCGACGATCATCTCGGGCAAGTATCATACCAGTAGACAAAGGGAATTGTATACGGGATTGATTGAATCCCCGATATCGTGGTTCATCCGATGAGATCATCGTGGAGCATGTGGGAGCCAACATGGGTATCCAGATCCCGTTGTTGGTTTTTGACCGGAGAGGTGTCTCGGTCATGTTTACGTGTCTCCCGAACCCATAGGGTCTACACACTTATGGTTTGATGACGCTAGGGTTATAGGGAAATAGTGGACATGGTTACCGAAGGTTGTTCGGAGTCCCGGATGAGATCCGGGACGTCACGAGGAGTTCTGGAATGGTCCGGAGACAAAGATTGATATATAGGAAGTGAGGTTTTGGTTATCGGGAATGTTTCGGGCGTCACTGGTAACGTACCGGGACCACCGGAAGGGTTCCAGGGGTTCACCGGGAGGGGCCACGGGCCCCGTAGGGCTGCATGGGCCGAAGGTGGAGGGAACCAGCCCCTAGGTGGGTTGGTGTGCCCCTCCCACCTAGCCCAGGCACAGCAAGGAGAGAGGAGGGCAAACCCTAGGCCCAGATGGGCCCTAGGCCCACCCTAGGGCTGCTAGGGCTGCCGCACCACCTCTCCCTCCCTTGGCCGCCGCCCAAGTCCCATCTAGGGCTGCCGTCGGCCCCTAGGGTGGGAACCCTTGGGCGCAACCCTCCCTCCTCCTCCTCCTATATATAGTGGTGCCCTTGGGGCTGTTTGAGATATGCATCTCTCTCCCTCTCGGCGCAGCCCTACTTCTCCTTCTCCTCATTCTCCATAGTGCTTGGCAAAGCCCTGTAGGAGACCACGCAGCTCCACCATCACCATGGCCTCGTGCTTCCGGAGCTCTCCCTCAACCTCTCCTCCCTCCTTGCTGGATCAAGGCGTAGGAGACGTCACCGGGCTGCACGTGTGTTGAATGCGGAGGCGCCGTTGTTCGGCGCTAAGATCAGAGTCCACCGCAATCTGAATCGCTACGAGTATGACTCCACCAACCGCGTTCTTGTAACGCTTCCACTTAGCGATCTTCAAAGGTATGAAGATGCAATCTCTTCCTTCTCGTTGCTGGTTTCTCCATAGATAGATCTTGGTGAAGGCGTAGAAATTTTTGAATTACTACTACGTCTCCCTACAGGTCTAGTATGTTTGTGTTCTTGTTCCCCAAGCAAAGTTCACCATAAAACTTTCACGCGATCTAGGGCACGTGATAGTACACCACCGACTTCGCCCTAGTTTGAGATTCTTGTGACCTGGTTGCGTTTGCGGAGGTGCAAGATGGAGAAAATGAAAGGTTTGTTGAAGAACTTGTAGTTGCTGGAGAGGGAGAAGAAGGGTAACACGATTGGCTGGCGGGAATGGGAAATGTAGGGGTGGTGAAAGTGAAGTCCTCTGCAAAACTTCTATTAGAGAAACCTAGTGTGTGTAGATGCGAGGATTGAGACCATAGGGAGAATGTGGTGCCTATTAAGGGTTTGGAGTGTAAGGAGGTCGGAAAAAATATTTACTTTTTTCACCTTTGGCCAGGAATCGGGTATACAAATGGCATTGGAGAGTGGTACGTGGGAGTTTGCAAAGGACCTATTAGTTTTCGAAAAGTTTGTGTCAAGCAAGAGGCTCGGGGATTATGCCTTGGACACCATCCCAATTTGGGTCTCCATTCAACGACTCATTTTGGGTTTGATGAATAAAATGTTGGAGAGGCCATCGATCAGAGCTGAGATCTGTGAGGTGATGAAGGTGGATGCACAATTAGATGGAATGGTAGTAGAATGTTTCTAAGGGTGAATATTAGATCATATTAACTCACCTTGATGCATGGATTCACTTCGGCTGAGGATGATGCAGAGGGAGGAAAGAAACATACGAGGTTGTGGGTGGAGAGGAGGATGATGAAGATGATAAGAACTGTTTCCATTTTAGTATGAGTATCTGCTTGAGTTTTTTATGTGTGCATCGTCATTGGTCATTTCGATAAGCTTATATGGTGAAGCTGAAGACGGGGAAACACCTCAATTTAGGCCATGGATTAGGGAGTTCATAGAAAAGAATAAGGGGGAAGAAGTTAGAGGCAAATGGGGGGGGGGGGAGGACTAGCTCGCGCGCGCACGGGGTGGGGGGAGGGGTAACAAAATATAGGTCCACGGAAGGAAAAGATGGGCTAAAGCAGTAATGCGGCGACCTAGAAGAAGAAGAACACTATCTCTAGAGGTGGTGCGTCGCTGTGAAGGATCAGGGACAGGAGGTGACTAGTCCTTTTAAAATGATCCAACGATGATCCTTGGAGGTAAGCCTAAGAAGGTGACATTCCAAGAAGGGGTTGTGAAATATTTGAGGAAATGGGGAGGTGGGGGCATCATGGGAAAGACAATATGAGCACGAGCACCGAGGCCATGTAGGAGAAGCCCATGCATGATGACATGACACTGGTTTAGGAGTGGCGGTAGTTAAGAGGCGCAGAAGGAAAGTGTGAACATGGGCATTGGCGAGGGGACCAAGGCTTTATAGATTGCAACAAACAAAAAGGAGGGTAAGAACACGAAGTTATGAAAAACGGGGTACAATCTGATAGTAGGAAGAATACCGCTTAAGGAGAGAAGAATAAGAATGGAAGCACATACATGTAGCTAGGGGCAAGGATAGGAGGCCAAGGGAGGGGGAAGGAGAAGTCCTAGTGGGTGATGGGGAGTGGGGTAGCAGAAAAGCGGGGAGTAGGTGAAGTGGAGCTCGATGTGGAATACGAGTCAAAGAAGTGGTTTGTGGAGTAAGAGGTTGGAGAACGTACACAAACTAAACATGTGAATGTGGAGCTATCCATGCAGCTCCGCGAGGCCCAATGACGGTCATGCCATGGAACTCACAACGGATTGGTAATAGGCCGACAATTCATGATCTTCTGGAACTCTAGAAGAGGGAGGACCCCAATATCATGTTTTTATCAGAAACTAAACTTGACAAGTGGAGGATGCCGAAGTTTAGGAGCATGTTAGGACTACATTATGTTGGTGGAGGATTGCAAAGGGAAGGTGATGGTTTTGCTTTGTTTTGAAGAACTTACCTAAATGAGACTCTGAGGTGGTCTGGCCGCATGCATATTAACACAATTGTTGAAGATAATGATTATTTCTTTTGGGTATCTACGACGAGCTCAAATTTGTAAAGAAGAGTGAGACTTAGCTATACATGCCATGTATTTAAGCTGCTGATGTCAGACAACTACAACTTAGGACTAGTTCTTTTGAGGATTATGGGTGGCATCCAAAATAAGCTACCCCTAGCCTCTTTATTCTGACAGCGCAACCTAATTTTTTTATTCTAGAAGCCTAGTGATCCTTTTATGGGTTGTTGTAAAAATAAGCTGCCCCGTACTTCGCTTATTCCGACAACCCAACCTAAACATTTACTCTAGAAGCCTCCTAGTTAACCATTAATTGATAGACTTATAAATTAAAATTTTAGGTTGGGTTGTTAGTATAAGCTGGACATGGTGAACTTATTTTGACAGCCGTCCATAGGCCTAAACAAATGGTCTTAGTCAAATCTCACTCGACTATGTCCTAGCCGTTGCCGATGATAATACGATTTTCCTAGGCCTTTTGCTTTGTGTTCTCGTTTTTTTTTTTGCGTGTAGCGTTTTTTACGCCACAGGACGACATCATCTTTTTTTTACTCTTATACCCCTCCCCTACTACAAGCGAGCATGGATGTAATTTTTTAAGTCTCTTTCTTCTATCCAAAACATGAGCAATGGATCAGGCGTAGAGCAAGTCCTATTTTTATTTTGGAAAAGACTTGTATCCAACGCGTTGGCCAAAGCTTCGGTCGGCCGCATCAACAGCGTGGCACAATCACGCATAGGAACCACGCAAACAATGTCCACGTGCCAAGCTAGGCCCACGTGGACCTTATCTCCTCCACTCGGCCTAACATTGCTTTTCTCCTCCGGTGCTTTCTTCTTTCCCTTTTTTGCTCTCGTCATGGCCCCTAGTTCCTATCCCCTCACCATCGCATGCGGAGCTCGCCGTCGTCGAGTGTCCGATTGCCTGCTGCCGTGAGACCTCCCTCCCTCACTGATGCAAGAATCTCTCCTCTTCCCGTGCTCCAAAGCCACCCTATGGTTGCTGCATGTACAGAGGGATCATGCACTCCACCGCGACCCGGCAGTTGATCCATGTGGCTGCTGGCTATTCCTCCTTGCCGGAATGCACTCAGGGCATTGCTGCAAGAAGGTGCGCCAGTGGCTGTGGATTGCGGCGAGGAAGACATGACAAACTCTCCTTTTATACCCAGTCCAATATCGCTCCTTCAACCGACAAGATGTTTTGCTGGGATTGGCAATGATTTTTGCTGGAACTGGTGTCTGATTTTTGCTGGGGATGCCGACATATTTGCTGGAACTAGCAGCATTTTTTGCTGGAACGAGCAATGGAATTTGCTGGAGCCGGTGTCTCAATTTGTTAGGAACCCGTGTATGTGGTGATTTTTTCGGCGTCATTCATCGGGTTTTTGCTGGAACCAGCCAAAAGTTTTGCTAGAACCGGCATTGGAATTTGCTGGAACTGGTGTCTGAATTTGGTTGGGGAACCCGTGTCAGTGATGATTTTTGTTGCGACATTCATCGCATTTTAGCTGGAACTAGCGACAAGTTTTGTTAGAACCGATGCTGGAATTTGTTGGAACCGACCATCCGAGTTGCTCCGTCCGTGTCGGCAAGCCCGCGACGACGCATTTTGCAACGGTCCTTGGATTTTGCTGTATTTGACGATGGGGAATGTTGGAACCATTAGGAGACATTTTTGCTAACGCCTACGTTTTTGTTACAATCGTGATGGTGGATGCTACGACCGGCGGCATTTTTTGCTTGATACAACACGTGCAGATGATGGAGGCGAGTAGCATTATGAGCTGCAACTGGCATCCACCTATGACGGAGATGGCATGTGGTCTTGCTGCTACGAGCAGCTGCGTTCGGTTAGGCTGCGGTTACAAGGGTGGATGCGGGCGCTGTGTGTGGATTTGCTACAAGGGGGCTATTTCCATGACACTTCGAGCAGCGCTGCGAGCAGGCTCAGTGGCGATTCGAGTCGGGACAGATGCAGTAGCATGAAGCGAGCGGCACCATGAATGGTGTCTTGTTCCTATGACGAGCAGTGGCATGGGGCGGTGCGTTGTGGGGTCTGCGTTTATTAGCATCGATTGGGAGGAGGGAAATAAGACAATGACGTGGGATGGGTTCCAATGGTACGACCACGCGAAACTGAATCGTAGGGTTGCGTGGCGACCGGTCGAAAATTGGGCCGGTTCGACCGGAGCCTATCACCCCCTTTTATCTTTGATGTATTTGGTTCATTTTGTTTTTAATCATGTCTTCTTGCTTTGGCTAGTTCTATTGCTCTCAGTGGTGCTTCTGTTTTGTGGGACCATGGCCTAACAAAAATTCTAAATACACGGACAATTACAGGATTCTACAGATCTATTCTGTAACTAATCTTCTCTTCCCCCCCCCCCCCCCCTCGAATTTCAGGGGATGTGGAACTCTAACCCTGATCCCGTAATTACCAGTCCATGCGTGTAGCATTGCTCATGGCCATGGGCCAAAAATGGTACACACACGGGCTCATTACAGCGTTGCAACAAATAATTTTTAACACATATTATTCTTCACATGTCATACAATAAAAAGTTACACCAAAGGAGCACATATTGCACTGCATAAATGCAAATAATCAACAAATATTGGTCCTTGTCTCATGTTCCTTTGCTTATTGAACTTAACGAGTTAAACAAGTAACTCCTTAGCTCGAATTATTAAAGGTGTTTCATTGAGGACTAATACGTCTTCAACATATCTATAATTTTTGATTGTTGCATGCTATTATATTATCTGTTTTGGATGTTTTATATGCATTAATATGCTATTTTATATTATTTTTGGGACTAACCTATTAATCTAGAGCCTAGTGCCAGTTTATGTTTTTTCCTTGTTTTTGAGAATTGCAGATAAGGAATATTAAACGGAGTCCAAACGGAATAAAATCTTCGGAATAATTTTTCTTGGACCAGAAGCAAACCAAGAGACTTAGAGATGAAGTCGGGAGAGACACCGTGGGGCCACAAGCCCTAGGGGCGCGCCCAGGGGGTAGGGCGCGCCGCCAGACTTGTGGGCCCACGACAGCTCTCCTAACCCTAATCTTCGGCCTATAAATTTCCAAATATTCCCTGTATATCACAACGAGCCACGAAAACACTTTTCCGCCGCCAAAAGCCTCCGTTCCCGAGAGATCCTATCTTGGAGGCTTTTTCGGTAATCTGTCAGAGGGGGATGCGATCACGGAGGGCATCTACATCAACTCCATTGCCCCTCCAATGATGCGTGAGTAGTTCACCACAGACCTTCGGGTCCAATAGCTAGTAGCTAGATGACTTCTTCTCTCTCTTTGCTCTTCAATACCATGTTCTTCATGATCTTCATGAAGAAGTATCCGATGTAATACTCTTTTGCGGTGTGTTTGTCGAGATCCGATGAATTGTGGGTTTATGTTCAGATTATCTATGAATATTATTTGAGTCTTTTCAGAATTCTTATATGCATGATTTCATATCTTTGCAAGTCTCTTCGAGTTATTGGTTTGGTTTGGCCAACTAGATTGGTAATTCTTGCAATAGGAGAAGTGCTTAGTTTTGGGTTCAATCTTGCGGTGTCCTCACCAACTGACAAAGTAGGGGTAGCGAGACACGTATTGTATTGTTGCCATCGAGGATAAAAAGATGGGGTTTTCATCATATTGCTTGAGTTTATCCCTCTATATCATGTAATCTTACCTAATGCGTTACTCCGTTCTTCATGAACTTAATACTCTAGATGCAGGCAGGAGTCGGTCGATGTGTGGAGTAATAGTAGTAGATGCAGAATCGTTTCGGTCTACTTGACACGGGCGTTATGCCTATGTGCATAATCATTGCCTTGAATATCTTCATAATTATTCACTTTTCTATCAATTGCTCGACAGTAATTTGTTCACCCATCATAATACTTGCCATCATGAGAGAAGCCTCTAGTGAAACTTAAGGTCCCCGGGTCTATTTTCCGTCTTATACTTTCATATCTAAAACCAAAAATACCAAAAATACTTTGCTGCATTATTTTTACCTTTTGTTTTACTTTCCGTCAAGCAATCTATCTCTATAAGATCTCATCCTTGCAAGTAATCGTGAAGGGATTGATAACCCCTTTATAGCGTTGGGTGCAAGAGTTTGATTCTTTGTGTAGGTACATCCATTGGGGACTTACTTGTATCTCCTAGTGTATTGATACCTTGGTTCTCAACAACTGAGGGAAATACTTACCTGCTTTGCTGCATCAACCGTTCCTCTTCATGGAAACCAACGCATGCTCGAGAAGTAGCAAGAAGGATTTCTGGCACCGTTGCCTGGGAGATCTACATCAAGCCTACCAAGTACCCATCACAAACTCATCTCTTGCATTTACATTATTTGCCATTTGCCTCTCGTTTTCCTCTCCCCTACTTCTAAAACGATTTTCAGAAAATACCAAAAAGATCTTCCTTTTTGTTTGCCCTTCTTTCCCTTACCATTTGATTACTTGAACTATGTCTAACATCACAACATCCCCCTTGTCACCAGACTTTGAAGTTCTTTACTTCAAACAAAAACAAGGGGAAAATTTGAACGATGCTTGGTATAGGCTAATGGAATCTTATCGTGTTTCCAATCTAAAAGGGGATGCAAAAGTATTGCTTAGAATTTTTTACATTGGTTTAGCTTTGCATCATAGGGAGCTTTTAGATTTCGCCTCAAAAGGAAATTTTATTGAGCTTGACATGAGTGCCGCCTATGAAGTTTTAGAAGGATTTTGGGGTTCCTCCGCCAAAAAGGGGGTTTGATTTCTTTCAAGAGGGAGTTCAAATTCTCGACAAATTGGGTGACTTACATAAGCACTTGGTCGAGTTACAACAATATCACGAACCCCTCAAACATATTAGCGGGAACCCTAATCGCTTGAATACTTTTATTACCCTTTGCAATAAGCGTTTGGACATTTTGGACACCAAGATGGATTCCCCCTAGAAGTGGGGTAAAGAGGAAAGAACCTCTTGGATTCGAGAAGGTCCTCACAAAAAGTTGTCAATACCAAATATGACAATACCTAGATCTATTGCGTTATGTGTAGCTAGGGGCGTTAAACAATAGCGCTTGTTGGGAGGCAACCCAATTTTATTTTGCTTTCTGTTTTGGTGTGTTTTGCACATTATTACTTCTATAGTAATTGTGTTCTAGTGTTTTAATTAGTGTTTGAGCCAAGTAAAACCTTTGGGGTGATCTATGGTAGTTGTTGATTTGATCTTGTTGAAAAACAGAAACTTTTGTGCTCAGTCCAGGAATTTTCTAAATTTTACAGAGTATCGAATTGATCTGAAATGTTTACACAAGATTTCTATACAAATTTACCTGATTGTCCTAATTTTTCAGAAGTTTTAGAGTTTCATAAGTATTCGAAGTTTTCAGATTTCTACAGACTGTTCGGTTTTTGACAGATTCTGTTTTCTTTGTGTTGTTTGCTTATTTTGATGTATCTATGGGTCGTATCGGGGGGTATGAACCATGGAGAAGTTAGAATACAATAGTTATTACACAAATATAAATAAATAATGAGTTCACAACAGTACCTAAAGGGGTGATTTATTTTTCTTATACTAATGGATCTCATGAGTTTTCTGTTGAGTTTTGTGTTGTGAATTTTTCTAGTTTTGGGTGAAGATTTGATGGACTAAAAATAAAGAGCGGCAAGAGCCCAAGCTTAGGGATGCCCAAGGCACTCCAAGCCATATTCAAGGATACAAAAAATCCTAAGCTTGGGGATGCCCCGGAATGCATCCCCTCTTTCGTCTTCAATCCATCGGTAAATTTACTTGAGACTATATTTTTATTCACCACATGATATGTGTTTTGCTTGGAGCGTCTTGTATGATATGAGTGTTTGCTTTTTAGTTTTCCACAATCATCCTTGCTGCACATATCTTTTGAGAGAGACACACTGAATCATGAATTTATTAGAATACTCTATGTGCTTCACTTATATCTTTTGAACTAGGCAAGGTTGCTCTAGTGCTTCACTTATATCTTTTTAGAGCATGGTGGTGTTATATTTTATAGAAATTACTGAACTCTCGTTCCTCACTTATATTATTTTGAGAGTTTCTTAAAACAACATGGTAATTTGTTTAGGTTATGAATTTAGTTCTAATATAATGGGCATCCAAGAGGGATATAGTAAAAGCTTTCATATTAAGTGCATTGAATACTATGAGAAGTTTGATTCCTTGCATATAGTTTTGAGATAATGGAGATGGTAATATGAGAGTCATGCTAGTGAGTAGTTGTGAATTGTAAGAGATACTTGTGTTAAAGTTTGTGATTCCCGTAGCATGCACGTATGGTGAACCGTTATGTAATGAAGTCAGAGCATGATTTGTTTAATGATTGTCAACCTTTGTGTGAGGGTCGGGAGCGCATGATTGTTAACTCCTACCAACCTCTCCCCTAGGAGCATGCGTCTAATGCTTTGTTTGACAACAATAGAGTTTTGCCATAACTATGTGAGTTCATTATGACTAATGTTGAGTCCATGGATTACATGCACTCTCACCCTTCCACCTTTGCTAGTCTCTCTAGTACCGCGCAACTTTCGCTGGTACATCCGACCCTCCTTCCTAAAAACAGCCACCATATATTTTTCCTCAAAACATCCACCATACCTACCTATTATGGCATTTCCATAGCCATTCCGAGATATATTGCCATGCAATTTCCACCATTTAGTTTTTCATGACATGCACCATCACTTCATCTTGCATATAGAGTCATACTTTGTTCTAGGTATCGAGTTGTAATTTTCTTTTTGAGTTATAAGTAAATAAAAGTGTGATGATTTTCATTAATAGAGAATTATCCCATGAGAGAAAAGGATGATGGAAGCCATGAATCCCTCACAAGTTGGGATGAGTATCCGGACTTTACAAAAAATATAAGTGGCCAACGAAGCCTAAACAAAAAAAGAGGCCAAAGATGCCCACCAAAATAAAAAATGAGAGGAAGAGAGAAGGGACAATTGCTACTATATTTTTCCACACTTGTGCTTCAAAGTAGCACCATGATCTTCATGATAGAGAGTCTCCTATTTTGTCACTTTCATATAACTAGTGGATATTCATCTTGCACGACCACTTAGTTTTCATTTTAAGCTTTCATAAACTTATAGCTCTAAGTGCATTTGTTGCATGGCAATCCCTACTCACTCACATTGATATCTATTGATGGGCATCTTCATAGCCCGTTGATACGCCTAGTTGATGTGAGACTATATTCTCCCTTTTTCCTTGCACCTCCTCCATATTCTATTCCACCTATAGTGATATATCCATGGCTCATGCTCATGTATTACGTCAGAGTTGAAAAGGTTTGAGAACACCAAAAGTGTGAAACAATTTCTTGACTTGTTCACCGGGGTTGTGCATGATTTAGATACTTTATGTGGGGAAGATGAAGGATAGCCAGACCATATGATTTTGTAGGGATAACTTTCTAAGGCCATGTTATTTCGAAAGGACACGACTGCCTTGTTGGTGTGCTCGAAGTATTATTGTTTTTATGTCAATATTAGACTATTGTTTTGCATCTTACGGATCTGAATATAGATGTCACAATAGACAATATTCCATGGATAAATATGTTAGGTAGCATTCCACATCAAAAATTCTGTTTTTATCATTTACCTACTCGAGGACGAGCATGAATTAAGCTTGGGGATGCTTGATACGTCTCCAACGTATCTATAATTTTTGATTGTTCCATGCTATTATATTCTGTTTTGGATGTTTTATATGCATTAATATGGTATTTTATATTATTTTTGGGACTAACCTATTAATCTAGAGCCTAGTGTCAGTTTCTGTTTTTTCCTTGTTTTTGAGTTTCGCAGATAAGGAATATTAAACGGAGTCCAAATGGAATAAAACCTCCGGAATGATTTTTCTTGGACCAGAAGAAAACCAGGAGACTTGGAGATGAAGTCGGGAGAGCCACCGTGGGGCCACAAGCTTTAGGGGGCGCCTAGAGGGGTAGGGCGCACCCCCAGGCTTGTGGGCCCATGACATCTCTCCTAACCCTAATCCTCGGCCTATAAATTCCCAAATATTCCTTTTATATCACAACGAGCCACGAAAACACTTTTCCGCCGCCAGAAGACTCCGTTCCCGAGAGATCCAATCTTGGAGCCTTTTCCGGTAATCTGCCCGAGGGGGATTCGATCATGGAGGGCATCTACATCAACTCCATTGCCCCTCAGATGATGCGTGAGTAGTTCAAAACAGACCTTCGGGTCCATAGCTAGTAGCTAGATGGCTTCTTCTCTCTCTTTGCTCTTCAATACCATGTTCTTCATGATCTTCATGGAGATCTATCTGATGTAATACTCTTTTGCGGTGTGTTTGTCAAGATCCGATGAATTGTGGGTTTATGCTTAGATTATCTATGAATATTATTTGAGTCTTTTCTGAATTCTTATATGCATGATTTCATATCTTTGCAAGTCTCTTCGAGTTATTGTTTTGGTTTGGCCAACTAGATTGGTAATTCTTGCAATAGGAGAAGTGCTTAGTTTTGGGTTCAATCTTGCGGTGTCCTCACCCAGTGACAAAGTAGGGATAGCGAGGCACATATTGTATTGTTACCATCAAGGATAAAAAGATGGGGTTTTCATCATATTGCTTGACTTTATCCCTCTACATCATGTCATCTTACCTAATGCGTTACTCTGTTCTTCATGAACTTAATACTCTAGATGCAGGCAGGAGTCGGTCGATGCGTGGAGTAATAGTAGTAGATGCAGAATTGTTCCGGTCTACTTGACATGGACGTGATGCCTAGATGCATAATCATTGCCTTGCATATCTTCATAATTATTCACTTTTCTATCAATTGCTCGACACTAATTTGTTCACCCACCGTAATACTTGCCATCATGAGAGGTGGAGGTGCCTTCCGGCGCGACCGACGTGCCGAAGCGGCCGGGAGAGGAGGTGGCTGCGGCACTGGGCGGGGGGCCGGCGGGAGGCGAGTCCTAGCCCCTTGCCGTCATCAACCTGCCCTCGACGGCTGGAGCCGTGGCGAGCCTGGGTGGCAGCAGCGGCCGGGCCCGGAGGACCCTGCGGTCGATGCAGGAGGTTGTCCGAGACTGCGAAGCGCTGGTGTGCGTGCCGGCCCTGCCGGCCCCCTAGGCAGGCGGCCCGGTCCCGTCCTTCGCAGACTTGGGCAGTGTCCTTGACCGGTGCCGGCAGGAGCCGACCCGGTTTGCGGAGGCGGCGGACGCCGCCCTTCAGCGTGCAGAGGTAAGCCGACACTTTTCCCTTACAGTTTTCAGTGGGGGCACGCGAGCGCACCCACTAGGTGTAGCCCCCGAGATGCGGGCCGGATCTCCTTTGAGCATGTCTTGACCTTTGCCCCCCTTTATTGCGACAGGAGGGAACCTCTCTGCGGCAGAAGCTGTTTGCGGAAGCGGTCACCATCCACGACCGTGACAAACATGGCTTCTACTGCCTAGAGGAGGAGCTGACGCGCGTGCAAGGTCGGTTGCACTTTGTAGGAGCGGCATATAGCCCCTGGGAATCAGCTGATGTTGGTTACGTCTTGCAGGCGAGCTAGCCACCCTCCAGGGGAAGAAGACTGGGCTTGTCACCAAACGGGATCGGCTGGCGCGGGACGTCCAGGCGGCCGCACAGGAGACGGACCGGCCGGCCACGCTGCTGGTCGACGGGGAGGTGGCCCGAGACCGGCTCAAGGCCGAGGTGGCAAAGGAGGTGGCGGCCCGGGAGGCGACCATCAAGGAGGCGGCTGACGCCGCCCTAAGGACCGCCGCCCTTCAAGGCAAGGTGATCCGCCTTGAGAAGACGCTTGAGGAGGTCAAGGGTTCCCTCGCCACCTCGGAGGCGGCCCGGAAGTTGGAGTGCGAGGCGGCGCTCCACTTCGCCATTGGGGTGGACGATGCTATCGAAGGTAGGTGCCAATCTCTCTCCTTCCCTAGCAAGTTGCTCTTCCCATTGTCATTTCCCGTGTTTCATCTTGCTTTTTCTTTCCTTCTCTTCTCCTTCCTTCCAGGGTGTTTCCCGGAAACTCATTGCCGCGCTGCACACGCCGTTGAGGAGCACCGGGAATACCTTAGGGAGTGCGGTCGCCTCATCGAGGAACACGCCGCACAGGACATGGACGAGATTAGGATCGCCGTTGAGATGCGGATGACCCATCTCGAGCGGAGCGTGGAGCGGCTCAAGAATGCCGGCAAGGAGGTCATCGCCGCATTATGGTTGGGCCGCGGGGAGCTCCGACGCACCGCGTGGCTCAGTGGCTGGAGCACGCCGTCCCCTGCCTCGAGGCCTAGAAGGCATCGGCTGCCCGAGCTGGGGCGCAGACCTGGGCCGGCTGGCGACCATGCGGGACGTGCCGGCCGCAGAGCGGGAGGCCCGCGAGCCGGCCCTTGCCCAGCAGGCCAACGAGCTCGCGTCATACATTGACGCGGACAAATTCCAGCTGGCCCTTGGCGAGGATGGCGAGCCGTTGCTTGAGGACTCCTTCGACATCCCTCAAGGCCTGGCGGATGGCGAAGTCGCCGACGAGAGCACCGAATCGAGCAGTGAGACGGCCGAGACCGAGGAGCCCGCCTCAAAGGCCAAGGAGGCCGACCCGAAGACTGCGACCACCTTCGAGGCAAGGACCGAGCCACCTCGCGACGCGCCAGTGGCCTTAGCCCCCGGGCATCTTTTTTATCTTTTTTTCCCGCATGTAAAAACTTGAATCCACCCACTGGGGGTGTTTGTGTAATGAACCGAATGCTGGCCGTGGGCCACTTTTGCCTTAATGTTTATGCCATGAATATTCTGTTGTGTTTGCCTTGTG
The DNA here is from genome assembly GCA_022496015.1 of Hordeum marinum. Lineage (NCBI taxonomy): Eukaryota > Viridiplantae > Streptophyta > Magnoliopsida > Poales > Poaceae > Hordeum > Hordeum marinum. The sequence continues at coordinate 490,793,482 of CM039676.1, read as the reverse complement.
ACTCATGCCGCCTCGTCCTTATCCCTTTTCGCCCGCCTCGACTCTTTCCGTTTCTATTCCTTTTCCCCTTTGATTTTGGCCCCGCTAGCCCGACAACCGGGAGCCGGTCTGTAGCTGGGTCGGGGCGTCCGCCTCAAGGGAGCCGGTTCAAAACTTAGGAATCGCGAGGATTTTTTGGGATAAGTAGAGTAGTAGAGACGCGGCAAGGGTCTGGCTGGGCCCTGAAGGGGTCTCCCTTTGTTTCGACCTTTCGTGTGAGCCAAACCTTGCCGCCCTAGGGCCCCGTCAGCCGGACTGCCAGGGGCCGGTTCTGTAGCTGGTAAGGGTGGGGAAGTTTGGCTGGCTCACATTACTTAGCTGTTTTTTCAGAGAGGCACTTCTAGGACTAGCCGGCTAGCCCCTGCGCCCGGTGGCCAGTGAGTGAGGAACACTTTTGAAAGAAACGAAATAGGGCGCGCCCCAAGAGCCGGCTTGGGGTGCCCATTGCATTCATAAGCCCAAAAGGACGGGGATACATACATACATTGATTTTCCTTAGCAGTAAAACGGGCGCAAGAGTGCCGTGTTCCATGGGTGCTCTGTCTCTTCACCGGAAGCATCTCTTTTGCGCTTCTACGGCTTCTAGGCGTCTATCAGGTAGTACGTGTTGTTGTGTACCGCCTTGCTGATGATGAACATGCCCTCCCATGGGGAGGACAGCTTGTGATGTCCGGCGGTTCGCTGGATCCGTCTGAGGACCAGGTCCCCCTCGCGGAACGAGAGTGGCCGGATCCGCTTGCTGTGGTAGTACCGGAGCTTCTGCTGGTAGATCGCCATCCGGCTTAAGGCTAGTTTGTGAGCTTCCTCGAGTAGATCGACGCCGTCTTCTCTTGCCTCCTTTGCGTCCTTCTCCGTGTACAGGGTGACCCGAGGCGAATCAAACTCGATGTCGGTGGGGATGATTGCCTCAGACCCATACACAAGGAAGAAGGGAGTGTAGCCGGTTGACTGGTTCGGGGTGGTCCTGAGACTCCACAGGACCGCCGGCAGCTCGTCGATCTAGCAGCCGACCGACCTTACCAGCGGCGTCATGACCCGGGGCTTGATGCTGGATAGGATGAGGCCATTCGCCCTCTTGACCTGGCCGTTGGACTGCGGATGAGCAACGGATGCCAGGTCGAGACGGATTCCTTGCTTGGAGCAAAAACGCGTGAGCGCGCCCTTGGCGAAGTTGGTGCCATTGTCAGTGATGATGCTGTGGGGAACACTGTAGCGTACCGTGATGTCATTGATGAACCGGACGGTCGTGGGCCGTCCAGCTTCTTCATTGGTCACGCCTCGATCCACTTGGTGAATTTGTCAATGGCCACTAGTAAGTGTGTCATGCCGCCTCGAGCGGTCTTGAATGGGACCACCATGTCCAAGCCCCAAACGGCAAAAGGCCACGAGAGGGGGATGGTTTGGAGGGCCGTTGTCGGTAGGTGGCTTTGCACGCTGAAGCGTTGGTAGCCTTCGCACTCGTTGACCAATTTCTTGGCCGCGTCGAGAGCCGTCGGCTAGAAGAAGACGTGGCGGAAAATCCTTGGCCACTAGGGTCCGGGAGGCGGCATGATGCCCGCACTCGCCCTGATGAATGTCGAGGAGGATCTCCAGACCCTTTTCCGGCTCGACGCATCGTTGGAAGACGCCGGTGGTGCTGCGGTGGACGAGTTCGTTGTTGATGATGCCGTAGGTCGTGGCCCGACACTGGATTTACCTAGCCAGAGCCTCATCCGTAGGCAGCTAACCCTGCAGAAGGAATGCTAAGATGGGTTGGGTCCATGAGGGGGCCGCGATGGCGGCCGGCTCGGGAGCCCTCGGGACTGGTTGATCAGTCCCCGGGACCGGTTTGCCAGCCCACGGGACCGGCTCGGGAGCCCCCGAGGCTGGTTGGCCAGCCCCCGGGTTTGGCTCGCCGCCCCACAGGGCCGGCTGGTTGGTGATGATCATGACGGCCGTGCCGCCGGGGCTGGCCACCTCGGGCGCCGCCGGCTCGATCGGAGCCGGCTGGGCGGCTGACGATTCGAGAACTGATGGTGAAGTTGCCGGAGAGGCGACCGAGGACGTCGATGGGCCGGCAACACCCACCGACACGAAGATTGATTCCGATTCCGGGGAAGGTTTGATCGACGGCTTGAGCAGCCGTTCGAGGGAGACACCGGCTGGGATGGCCTGCCGGGTGGAGTTGATCTTTGCCAGCGTATCCGCCGCCTCGTTGTCCGCCCGTGGGACGTGATGAAACTCACATCCCTCGAAGGAGCCGATGAGTTGTTGTACGAGGAAGCGGTAGCTGGCCATGTTGGCGTCCCTAGCATCCCATTCACTAGGGACTTGCTGCACCAAGAGGTCGGAGTCGCCGAAGTAGAGGATGCGCCTGATGTCGATCTCCTTGGCAAGCCGGAGGCCATGGACGATGGCGTCGTACTCAACCACGTTGTTGGAGGTGGCGAAGTGGATCTGTAGGGCATATTTGAGCTAATCACCTTTCAGGGAGGAGATGACTATGCCGGCACCGAGGCCGGTCCTCATTTTCGAGCCGCTGAAGTGCATGCGCCAATGCGTGGAGTCTGGGGGAGGCAGGACGAACTCCGTCTCCGCCCAGTCGACGAAGAAATCCGCCAACGCCTGCGACTTGATGGCGGTTCTTGGCTCGTACCGGATCTCATGGTCGGCGAGGGCGATGACCCACTTGGCGATCCGGCCGGTGGAGTCCCAACCGCTCATGATCTTGCCAAGCGGGGCCGTGCTTACCAAGATAATGGTATGCTCTTGGAAGTATTGCTTGACCTTCTTGGCGGCGAAGTATATGCCGTAGCACATCCTTTGATAGTGGGGGTAGTTCTGCTTGGACGCGGAGAGGACCTCGCTGAGGTAGTAGACGGGTCATTGGACTGGCAGGGACTTGCCCTCCTCCGGCCGCTCGACCACCAGAACGACGCTGATGACGCGGGTGGTTGCCGCGATGTAGGCGAGCAGCGGTTCCTTCTCGGTCGGCGCGGCCAGGATGGGCGCGTGGGTGAGAGCCTTCTTGAGGCCGCGGAAGGCCTCATTTGCCTCGTCAGGACAGTCGAAAGCGCCCGACCTCTTGGTTTGACCCGGCTCGATGAGAGCCATCTTGCGTAGGAGCCTGTAGAGGGGCAAGGTCTTCTCTCCCAGCCGGCTGATGAACCGGCTGAGCGAGGCAAGGCAGCCGGTGAACTTCTGGACATCGCGGAGCCGGGTCGGTTTCGGCATGCGCTCGATCGCGCTGATCTTCTCGGGGTTAGCTTTGATGCCGTGGGCGGACATGAAGAAACCCAAGAGTTGTCCGATGGGGACGTCGAAGACACACTTCTCTGGGTTGAGCTTGATCTTGTACTCGCATAGGTTCGCAAAGTTCTCCCGAAGGTTGTCGAGGAGGCCGAAGTGCTTCTTGGTTTTGACGGTAATGTCGTCGGCGTAGACGTGGACGTTCCTACCTATCTGAGGCAGGAGGCACTTCTGCATGCATCATTGGAAGGTGGCGCCAGCATTCTTCAGGCCAAAGGACATGGTGATGTAGCAGTAGGCCCTGAAGGGCATGATGAAGGAGGTCTTGATCCGGTCTTCCAGATCTAGCTTGATCTGGTGGTAGCCTGAGTAGGCGTCCAGGAAGGACAACAAGTCACAGCCGGCCGCGGAGTCGATGACTTGATCGATCCATGACAGGGTGAATGGGTCCTTGGGACATGCCTTGTTCAGGCTAATCTAGTCGATGCACATGCCCCAGGTCTTGTTCTTCTTCAGTACTAGGACTGGGTTGGCCAGCCAGTTCGGGTGGAATACTTCCATGATGAACCCAGTTGCAAGCAGTCGGGCAATCTCTTCGCCTATAGTACGCTGCTTCTCCTCGAAGAAGCAGCGTAAGGGTTGCTTGACCGACTTGACGTCCGACCGGACGTGGAGTTTGTGCTTGGCGAACTTCCTCGGAACACCCAACATGTCCTCGGGGACTGTTGGGGATATAATCCCGTGGTATGACCCGCCTAAAGGGGTCCGAGTTATACCTGACGGCTCGTGAGACGGCCCAAGAATGAGCCATGAAATTTACGGCCCAGGAAGATAGGCGGCTCATGGTGTGGGCTGCCAGGTGATAGAGAAGACCCGGGTGCGTAAGCCGCCCGGAGGTAACTTGACAAGAAAGATAGAGGAAGACTCGGATAGACAATGAGAGTCGGTTACAACTTGTATGACCCGGAGTCTTTACCTCCTATATAAAGGTAGACCCGGGGCGACTTAGAGATCAGGTTATCAAGAACTGGGTCAAGCTTTAGCCCCCTTGTAATCGATACAACAAGCAATACAAACACAAGCAGGACGTAGGCTATTACCTCGCCTTGAGGGGCCAAACCTGGGTAAACTTGTGTCCTTCGTCCCAGCCAACTCCTTTGAGTCCATCACATTAGCCATGGCCTCGAATCCAAGTCCGTTCACCCGGACATCTGCTATGATAAATCCATGACAGTGGGGCTAACACTTGGTGGTGTTGAGTTCTCAAAGGGCTCTCTCCCGAGGCTCGAAGGATATGTGGTCAGAAGGATCAGCAAGAGTCGCCGTGGCCATCTCTACATCGACGATGCCGGCTGGGGGCTTGATGCTGAGTCCGTGGAGTAGGGATTCCGGGTTCCATTCGGCGGGATCCACGTCTTCATTGGGAAGGTTGACGGATCTACACCCGGGCCGAACGTTTGCACCGACATCATCGTGCCGACTCGGCATCTGCAACCTGCGCGTAACATGCATCCTGCCCGTGCTAATCCGGGTCAGAAGCATGTCTTCGTAGGCTTCACTCAAGGTACGGATTTGGAAGCTTCCGGATCACAGGAAACTCTCGTCTATTCAGAGGACGAATCTTCAAGTGGAGAAACGGAGTCGGTGTACCAGCTCCGCAAAGGTGGCCTTGGGGGCTACGGCGACATCTGCCCTAAGTCAGATCGCTCTGAGTCGGATGATCTTGGGCTTCCGGTTCATGCTGCCATGTTCATGGCGGGATCAGCCCCAGGCACGAGTAGTACAGCCGCGGGAGCCGCCACCTCGGGTGATAACCCGCCACCGCCGGCTCAAGTTCTTGTGGAGCTGATGGACGAGCTCGCGGCTTTAATGGCCACTGAGGTCACACCAGATAATCAAGCAGCTCGGAATTTAGAGATCGCAAGGATCAAGGGCCGGATGGCAGAGGAATGAAAAAGGATGGCTGAGCTAAAGATCCAGATGGAAGAAGAGGCAGAACGTATCAAGGTAGACGCTTTTTGTCTAGGGCTGGAGCAAATATCAACAGCAGCGGTACATCGGAGGAGGCATCAATCCCGTCTACCAGAGCGCTATGAAGCAAGGAACCTCTTCAATACTCCTGGCGCGGGGCGAGTAACAGACGCGCCCGAAAGCCGCCTGAGGGAGCGGCCAACGACTCATCCAGCCCGGCATAGCCAAGCTTCACTTGGGGGATTTCCAACGCCGGTGGGTCGTTATTCTAACCCGGCCGAGAATATGGTGGAAGCGTTCGCCCGACGTGAGACAATTCCTATCCCGGATGAAGCACCCTTTGCGGAGGATGTGCAGAATGCCATCGGGTACCTGTAGATGGCCGTGGCCCAGCAGGAGAAATATACTCACTACGGGGGCCGTATTCATTCAACCCCTCTCCCCAGCCGCAGCTTTAGCCGGCGCTACGAGTCACCAGCAGGTTCTAGCAGCAACCGGCATAGAGAGATTCCGACGGGTCACCGGCCGGGTAGACACGCCAGCATTTGTAAACCATGCGGGAAGGCCGCAAGAGGCGCCAGCTAGGCCGGCTTACCAGGAGCCCGTGCCTTCTGTTTCGGTAGGTGCAGGAGTAAACTCCAGGACGGTAGGGCTGTCGTGTTTGTCACCGGCTCGGCGGGGCAAACGGTTGCCGAAAAACTTCAAAGGGCCCCGCAAGGTCGCAAATTATACCGCTGATTTACCCCCGGAGGCTTGGGTGGAAAGTTATGAACTGGCCATGGAGATGCTGGATGTCAGTGAGGCGGTTTGTGCCAAGTATTTCGTCATCATGCTTGAAGGCCCGGCCCACACGTGGCTAAAGGGGTTACCACCTAATACCATCAATTCATGGGCGGAGCTCAGGTCAAGGGACGTGCAAGCAGCCTATGACCATTGTGGATCTTGATCACTGTGTCCAATAGGAGAACGAGTTGGCCCGTCATTGGGTATGGCGGGTCTCGACAATCATCCACTCATCGGAGCAGATCACGGCAGCCCAAGCGGTGCTGATCTTGGAGAAGAACTGCCACTTTGTTCCTCTGAAGCAGAAACTTGGCCAGCTCAAACGTACGTGTCAGTACATGGGAGAGCTCATGACGGCTCTCACGAAATATGCCGACTCTGACAGCACGAAGGATCCGGGTTCTGATGATGAGAAGGCTGGACAAGGTAAGAAGAGCAATCAAGGCAAGGGTGCAGCAAACAATGGTAGCCAGAGCAAGCGTCAGAATCCAGAGGCCGGGTCAGAGCTGGTGGCTAATACAAATACCTAGCAGAATTACCCCAAAGGCAATAGGAGGTTCAGATCGCCCTTTGGCAAGGATAACTCTTCCTCGAACATGGAGGAGTTACTTAAGCGACCTTGTCCAAATCACAGTCTGCTTGATAAGCCGGCAAACCACACATGGGAGAATTGCAATTTCATGTAGAAGTACAAGCGGTATTTCACACAACCTAACAATCGAGATGGTGGCCCGCCAGGTGGCCCAGGACATGGCAGTTCAGGAGCTGGGTTTGGTTCCGGTGGCTCAGGATCCAGTCATTTGGGTCAGGATAATCAGGGACCGCATTCTGGTAACAATAATCAACAACAACAACATCGTAATCAGTCTGGTTATCAGAGTAATCCGAAGTAGCTCAGCTCCGGGCAGTACCATGTTTTCACGACCAGTCTCAATAAACGGGACTAGAAGTTGCCTAAGCGGTCAGTTAATGCGGTTGCACCGGCTCTTCCGCAGTACTTAAAGTGGTCTGAATATGACATAACATGGAGCCAAGAAGATCACCCGCCGCGTGTCGATGACCCGGGGCGGCTGGCTTTGGTTGTGGCCCCCCAGGTGGGCGGATATATGGTGAACAAGGTGCTTATGGATGGCGGCAGCAGCATAAACATCCTTTATTATGACACTTTCCGGCGGATGAAGTTGCTGGACAAGGATTTAAAACCTTCATCCACCGTCTTTCATGGTGTGGTGCTGGGTAAGTCGGCGTATCCGCTGGGCAGGATTTCGTTGGAAGTGGCTTTTGGCGATGAGTACAATTACAGGGTGGAATCCTTGTGGTTCGAGGTGGTCAATATCAAGAGACCTTATCATGCATTATTTGGACGGCCGGCTTATGCTAAGTTCATGGCTAGGCCCTGCTATGTTTACTTTCAGCTCAAGATGCCCGGCTTAAACGGTACCATTACCATTCACGGTGACCGAAATACAGCTATTGAATGTGAAGAAGGAGATGCGGCTTACGCAGAGTCCAGTTGCGCCCAGGAGGAACTTAAGTTCTATAAGGAGAATGTTGATCCGGAGGATATGACCCCGCTGAAAAAGCCCACCACGGAGGTTGAGCCGCCCCTCAAGTTTTCAGGGGATCATACCAAGACAGTAGATTTCACTCCGGGCGACTCATCTAAGCAGTTCATCACTGGAGCTCACATGGATCCCAAATAGGAAAGCGTGCTCATCGAATTCATCCTTGAGAATCGGGACATCTTCGCATGGAAACCTTCTGACATGCCGGGTGTACCGAGAGAGTTCGCTAAGCACAACCTTAATGTGGATCCAAAGTTTAAGCCGATTAAACAGTTTTTGCGGCGGTTCAATGAGGAGAGGCGTAAGGCTATTGGGGAAGAAGTTGCCTGGCTTTTGGCAGCGGGTTTTATCGTTGAAGTTTTTCACCCGGAATGGTTGGCTAACCCGGTGTTGGTGCTGAAAAAGAATGGCACATGTCGTATGTGTGTGGACTACACGGACCTTAACAAAGCCTGTCCGGCTGATCCATTTGCCCTCCCTCGTATTGATCAGATCATTGATGCTACGGCGGCGTGTGAAAGTTTTTGCTTCCTGGATGCTTACTCAGGTTATCATCAGATCAAGATGGTGGTTAAATACCAGGAGAAGACGGCTTTTATTACACCCTTTGGGGCGTTCTGTTATGTCTCTATGCCTTTCGGGCTCAAGAGTGCCCAGGAGACTTATCAGCGATGCATGCAGAACTGCCTTCACAGTCAGATTGGCCGTAATGTTCATGCTTATGTAGATGGCATTATGGTCAAATCCAAAAAGAAGGAGACTCTCTTGGAGGATTTAAAGGAAACTTTTGAAAATCTCCGGGTCTACAAGATGATGCTTAACCCGACCAAGTGTGTCTTTGGTGTTCCGACGGGCAAGCTTTTGGGTTTCCTGGTCTCTGAGCATGGTATCGAGGCTAACCCGGATAAAATCAAGGCTATTACCTCTCTGGGAGAGCCGGCTTGCATTAATGATGTTCATCACTTGGCAGGGCGGATTGCTGCGTTGAGCCGGTTCATAAGCCGTCTTGGAGAGAAGGCTATTCCTTTATATCAAATGATGAAGAAGACAGACAAATTTGTCTGGAGAAAAGCGGCGGGTGAAGCACTTGAGGCGCTTAAAAAACAGCTCACTGACCCACCAATGCTGGCCGCTCCGGCTGAGAAAGAACCATTACTCCTTTATGTGGCGGTTAATAACCGGGCAGTGAGTGCTGCAATTGTGGTCGAGCGCAAGGAGGCCGGGAAGGAGTATCCAGTGCAAAAATCGTTTTATTATATGAGTGAGGTCCTGACAGAGTCTAAGCAAAGGTATCCGCATTGGCAGAAGCTGGTATATGTGGTCTTCATGGCCAACCGCAAGTTAAAACACTACTTCTTAGGGCACCAGATAACTGTGGTCAGTTATGCTCCGCTAGGGGATATTATCCAGAACAGAGAAGCCACGGGAAGGATTGCTAAGTGGGCATTAGAGCTGGGACCTCTCAATTTAAAATATGTGCCTCGCACGGCTATCAAGTCCCAAGCCCTTGTGGATTTCATAAATGATAGGATGGAGTGTCAAGCTCCCGAGGAAAAGCCGGATGAAACATACTGGACTATACACTTTGATGGATCCAAGCAGTTAGAGGGATCAAGGGCAGGAGTTGTTCTGACATCCCCCAAGGGTGATAAGTTTTGTTATGTGCTCCGACTGATGTTCCCCTGCACTAACAATGCGGCTAAGTATGAAGCTTTGCTTCATGGTCTTAGGTTAGCCAAGAAGATGAATTTGAGCCGAGTCAGGTGTTTGGGCGACTCAGATCTGGTGGCTCAGCAAGTTTCTCGCACTTGGGATTCCAAAGACCCGCGGATGGCGGCTTATCGTCAGGTGGTTGACATTATTGCGGGTCACTTCAAAGTATATTAGGTAGATCACATTGATCATCGCAGGAATGAGGCGGCTGATGCCTTATCACGGTTAGGTTCTCAACGAAAGCCGGTGCCACCCAATGTCTTTCTGGACGTCTTACACCATCCGACTGTCAAGATACCTTCAGAAGAAGATTTGGCTATTCCTGACCCGGAGGCAGAATTGGTGGCGGCTCTGCATGCTATCCCAGATTGGACTATTCCCTATTTGGCCTATTTGACCCGGGGCGAGTTACCTAAGGATGAAGACCTAGCCAGAAAGATCACCCGGCGTTCTATGTCCATGACAATAGTTAATGGTGAGTTGCATAAATGCAGCGTGACGGGAGTTTTCCAACGTTGTGTTTCACCAGAGGAGGGTCGGCAGATCTTGAATGAAATCCATGCTGGCGATTATGGACACCACGTCGGCTCGAAGTCTTTGGTGGCCAAGGCTTTCCGGCACGGGTTTTTCTGGTTTACGGCTCATAAAGATGCAGAGGACCTAGTCCGTAAGTGCGACGGCTGTCAGAAGTTTGGCTGGCGTGCTCATATTCCGGCTCAGGAGTTAAGGATGATACCAATTACTTGGCCGTTTGCGATTTGGGGCTTGACATGGTGGGACCTTTCAAGAGATCCAAGGATAAGAAAAGACACCTCCTGGTGGCGGTGGACAAGTTTACCAAGTGGGTAGAGGCAGAGCCGGTCAGCAAATGTGACGCGGCTATGGCGGTTTTATTTATTAAAAAGTTGATCTATCGTTTTGGTTACCCACACAACATCATCACTTATAATGGTATAAATCTATCCAAGGGGCTATGAAAAAAATTCTGTGACGAAGAGCATATCTGGCTTGATGTTTCAGCAGTGGTGCATCCACAATCCAACGGTCAGGCGGAGCGTGCCAATCAGGAAATTCTAAGAGGGATTAAACCGCAACTTATGGTTCCTTTGCAGTGAACGCCCGTGTGTTGGGTAGAAGAATTACCCTCTATCTTATGGAGCATCAGGACCACCCCTAATAGATCCACGGGTTTCAAGCCTTTCTTTTGGTGTACGGGGCCGAGGCAGTTTTGCCCAGTGACATCCGGCATGACTCACCAAGAGTGGTGGCTTACGGTGAGGCAGACAATGAGATGGCACGTCAAGACGCATTGGATGCTCTGGAAGAGGCGCAAGAGCTAGCAACGACCCGGTCGGCGATTTATCAACAAGACCTGCGTCGCTATCACAGCCGCAGGGTCAAGACCCGGACGTTCCAGGAAGGCGACTTAGTGTTCCGGCTGATTCAGGACCAGAAAAATATGCATAAGCTCTCTCCTCCATGGGAAGGACCTTTTGTAGTCAGCAGAAATCTGAACAACGGGTCATATTACCTCATCGATATCCGAGATGACTCAGATACGGCAGGTCAGGAGACCCGCCGGCCGTGGAACATCGCGCCTCTCCGGCCTTATTTCACTTAAGGGTGTAGAGACCCTTCATTGTACACTATCATTGTACATGTCATAGTTATATAAATAAATAAAGAAGTATCAGTGTAAAAGTGAAGTCCCTGTTGTTTTACACATCCTCATATGAGAGAAGGTTAAACAATGTTCCGATTGATGTATCAACTAAGATTGGCGAACGACGGCTTTTTACCTTCGGGTATAGCTTATAATGCCTATTAGCCAGGCAGTATGCCACAAAAGCCTGGCTCAGGAAAATGAGTCGCGGCGCCAGGCAATTATGCCACAAAAGCCCGGCTCAGGAAAATGAGTAACGGCGCCAGGCGCTATGCCACAAAATCCCGGCTCAGGAAAATGAGTCGCGGCACCAGGCGGTATGCCACAAAAATAAACCGGCTCAGGAAAATGAGTCGTGGCAAGGGCGGCTTCTTACCTTTGGGTACAACTTCTAACGCCTATCCGTCAGCGTTTTATACCGTACTGCTGAAGGGGGCTTCTTACCGACGGGTATCGCTTCTAACACCCTATCGGCTGGCTTTATGCCAAGTTTCCGGCTAACACGTTTAGCCGCGGTTGTGAGGTTTTTTTTACCGACGGGTAGCTAACACCTAATAACCCGCGAACGGCGGCTTCTTACCTTCGGGTATAGCTTATAATGCCTATTAGCTGGCTTCATGCCACGTAAAACCGGCTAAGAAAAATTAGCCGCGACAAACGGCGGCTTTTTACCTTCGGGTATAGCTTATAATGCCTATTAGCCGGCCTTGTGGCACAAAAATCCGGCTAAGGAAAATTAGCCGCGGCGAGGGCGGCTTCTTACCTTCGAGTAGAGCTTCTAACGCTTATCCGCCGGCGTTTACGCTGTATTATTACCTTCGGGTACAGCTCATAATGCTTGTTAACTGGCTTTATGCTACAAAACTCCGATTAACATGATTAGCCGCGGACGGAAATTATTAAGCCTTTCGACCGACTCTTGACCCAAGGAGAGGAGACAAACGACGACAAGTCAGGAATGCATACAAGGAAGATGGCACTTTGGAAGCCGGATTTTTTCTCATGTAAAAAGATCAGCAGAGCAAATGTCATAGGAAATATATTACAAACGCTCTATGTAGAGCCCAAAAATGTTGATCAAGTCTTTCAAGTCCCCCATGACGAGTTAAGGAGAGCCGCCTATTACAAAGTGGAGTTAATTAACTGGTCGGCGGCTCATCCTGCTCCGGCTCTTCGGGTGCCTGGATCTGAAGGTTGTCCAAGTTCCAATTGTAGTCAGCTAGAGCTGCAAAAGTCCCTTCTTCAAAGAAGGGAGATGGGTCAAGATCAGAAGCGAAGAGGTCCTTACTGCGGGTGGGCGTCAAGTCTTTCCATTCGTAGAGTGGGCCACGAACTCTCTTCTTGTCAGCATCATAAGCCGTCTGGTAAGTGTCCAGGTCAGCCTCTTCTGCTAAGACGGAAGCCAGAAGCCTGGAGTCCTTGACACACCAGATGTAGTCGGCTTCTGTGAACTCAGAGCCGTCATCCTTCGTGCAGGGGAAGCCTTCCATCATATCAGCCGGAGTAAGGTCTAGAGAGAAGGCCAGAGCCCGACTTATGCTTGCGATTGCTCCCTAGCGGGCGGCTGATTTCTTCAATTCAGCGATCTGCTTCGGCATGGTGGATAAAAGTTCCAAGACCCCTTTGAGAGTTGAAGGGATCTTGTCCTTGTATTGAACAGACTTGATGGTAAACATCGTGCCGCAGTAGAGCTGCTCCGCCAGGGTGTAGATAGCCTTCAGAGGTAGTAAGCTGTCGGACGCCAGTTGATGGCTTCTAGGACCTGTATAAGCCGGAGGTTTTCATGATAAGTCACCAGTTCAGATGTTATAGCAGCAATTAAGGAAAACTTGTCAAGATCTCACCAAAGAGGGCGGTTGTCATCTTTGTGATATGGCATTTCAAGGATTGCAGCTCGTCAGAGACGATCATCAACCGCCGATCAGTGTCGTCCGCCCGTTTGGTCAGCATGGCCTTCTCAGACACGACAGACTCTCTAAAAGCAGCGAACCCCGCCTTGAATTTAACCAGCTATTCGGTCAAGAGCCGACATTTATCATCGATGGCGCTCCGAGTAGCCTATTGATCAGCCAGGTTGGTCTTTAAGCCAGCCAACTATGACCCGACTTCAGTCAAGGATTCCTGCAAACATTTCAAAGCAGAGAGTAAAACGGACAAGTTTCAAACAGATTGCAAGCAATATGCATGACACTTGGGGGCTAATGTCTGTTTTTCAGAAGTTCACTATGAAGAGTCCCGGTTCAAATTTTGAACAAGTTTGAGCCGGCCCTTGGGGGCTACTATTAGCTCTTTTAAATTGTCTTCTGAGAAGTCCCGACTCAACTTTGAACAAGTTTGAGCCGGCCCTTGGGGGCTACTATTAGCTCTTTTAAATTGTCTTCTAAGAAGTCCCGACTCAACTTTGAACAAGTTTGAGCCGGACCTTGGGGGCTACTATCGGCTCTTCTGATTATCTTCTACAGAATAATTTTATCTAAAAGATAACTATCCACAGTCCCGGCTCAATATGTCGGGAGATTAAGCCGGCACTTGGGGGCTACGTAGGGATATAAGGAGGAAAAGAATACCTCATACTTCTTCTTCATGAGGTTAACCAGTTGGAGCTCCAGGTCCCGTCTTGTGGATAGGCGGGTCATGTAGCCAGCATGAAGCTCCTCAGCTGTCATCTTCTCCAAGGCAGAAGGCTCAAATTCTAGCTTCCTAGAAGCTTCAGCTGTTTCACCCCGCCTGGTCAGCACGTGAGCCAGGGGAGAATGCAAACCGGCGCCAGTGATTTCAACTTCTGGGTCAGTCGTGTCCTTAGCCGCCTGAGCAGGGCTCGGCGGCTTAGAAAGATTCTTTGGTGGACTATCTGGGACAATGTCATCAGTGGTCGGCTCTGCAGAAGCTGCTGGGGTATCTTCAGCCGGTCGCGAGTCATCCGGCTTTGAATGCTCCGGCTCTGGGGCAGCAGGGCCGGGGGAGAACTTGTTGGTTTTCCAACGCTTGGCTTGAGCACTGTAAAATGTGAGGATCAGAATCCAAAGGATACTACTGCTGCATAAAGAGCCAGATGTCATAGCGGGAAATACTTACAGTGGGTTGATCTTGGGAGGCGGCAGAGCGGTCGCCGAAGAGTGTTCGGAAGAGGGTGACTTCTGAGAGACAATTCAAGAAAGATGAGACAACGTCAAGGTCGCAAAGTAAAATTAATTAAACGGAGATACATACCTCTGCGGGGCGTTTCTTCGGAGCTGGCGAGTTTGGCAAGCCGAACATAAGATCAGTAGAACCAATGCTCCGAGTCTGGCGACGCTAAAGAAAGTCGGGAGCCAGATAAGCAAGAGGATGAGAAAGAGGAACTTTTCCAATAACCTACCGCGGCTTCCGGGGGACAAAATATTCTGAGCCGGAAGAAGTATAGATTACCTCAGGGGCGTTGGCGCGGCTTGTTTCAACATCATCCTGTTAGTAAAACAAGTGTAAGTAAAATAAGATAATAAAACGGCAGAAAGCAGCCAAGGTTTACCTCTGAGTCGGACGATTGTGGCGGGTCAAACCATCCTTCTTGTGGGGCGGTCTGCTTGGACTTCTTAGCCGGAGCTTTCTTCTCGAGCTTCTTCAAGGGAGGAACATATTCTTTCTTCCAGAAATCAGAGTTGGCCTGGAAAGGTAAACCGGTTAAACGGTAATGAGTCAGAAAGGTATGAGTGGCAAGGAGGAAAAGGGGTGAAGAGTCACCTTACATCTGGAGCCGGATTTTTGGCGTTAAAAGGCATCAGGCCAATGGCGCTGCATGATCTGGATGCTTCATGGACAAGGCTCCGGGTGACGGTGGTAATGTCATCCTCTGTTAGTGTTGATTGGCTGAAGCATAATGAACTATCATACTTGCCATCGTATTCACACATGAGCCGGCTTCTATGACTTAAGGGCATAATCCGCCAGGAAATCCAGCAGAAGATCAAATCCAGTCCAGTTAAACCATCGGCCATGAGGGCCTTGATCTTGGCATGAGCCGGTTCGTACCTTGCACGTTCCAAAGCTGATAGCCGGCCAGTAAGATCTGAAGTTGTCTTGAGCCGGGAGGGACGATAACCCGACAGTGGACGCTCATTCTCAGCAGAGGTATCCTTGCAGTAGAACCAAGTCTTGTTCTAGTCCTTTGGATGACTCGGCATCTGCATGGCCGGAAAAGTAATATCCCTACACCATTGGATGGAGATTCCGCCAAGCTCTAGACTCGGACTGGCTTTCATCTTAGTTTGCTAGTTGGCATTGAAGAATTCTCAAAATAACCCCACAGACAGCTTGGCTTGCAGATAGACTTCACAGAGCACTTGAAAATTGCATATATTTGAGACAGAGTTGGGGGCTAAGTCCTGGGGGTGAAGCTTGTAGAAGTGAAGGATGTCACAAAAGAACTTCGAGCCGGGAGGCACGAATCCTCGCTCGATATGGTCAGAGAAGACCGCTACTTCGCCTTCTAGAGGAGTGGGCCGCGTTTCATCACCCGGGGCCCGCCAATTAAGAACCTCCTTGGAAGGAAGGGTACCCGAGTGAACAAAATCCAGTAAGAATACCTCCGTGATGCAAGACCCGATCCAGTTGCATGAGTTGGAGGCGCGAGACATGCTGGCGGCTCAAAGACTGTGAAATTAAAAGTACGGCGAGTCAAGAGCAAACAAATATCTGCAACAGCTTACAATTTCAAGGGCTCTACAAATAATATGCCATGGTCCGGCTGATGAGAGCCGGAGAGGCCTGGCGGGTCAACAAAGAAAGGAGAAGGAGGAGCGAAAATCAGCTAAGTCCCAGGAAATAGATTTGGTAAAGTTTAGCTAAAATGACGGATCTACAAAAAAAGGTAAATGCCTTTTATTTTCAGACCTAAGGACGAACAGGCGAAGCGAACGAAATCCAAAATGGCAAGCGGAGCAAGGATCAATCTATGTGTTCTTGTTTATCACCTCTTACCTAGCGGTGCCGTCAAGACGAGCGATGGTCCGGAGTTCGTATGGCAAAGCGTGGCCGGCGGAAATGGAGTTCGAGCTCTAAATCGACGGCGGCGGTGAAGTTCTATAGAAACCCTACCGGAGACGGCTATGGATCTATGGGAAGAAGACTTATCGGCGACGGGGTGACGAGTGCAAGATGAACTTTGGTCCGCAACAGGTTGATGCAGCGGCCGGTCGATGGCGAGACGAGGACGGCACCAGAGGAGGAGCGGAACTGAGAGAAAGAAGATGGAAGCGCGAGCGGGGGAAAGGAAATGCCACCCGTAGCGGTCCTATTTAAAAGGAAAACGGACAGGCGCGAAAATCCAGGCGATAGAAATCATTCGACCGAGGCGGACACCTTGATTTTCGGGCTGACCATTTAATAAAAGATTTGTTGGTACGTCAACGGATTTTTTGCAGGGCTCACGTGACATCACGGCGGGTCATCACCGGGTGACTCGCCGAGGAGCAGACGAAAAGGATGAAGTGAGCAAGCTCAAATCAACCTGGGGCCTAATGTTGGGAATATAATCCCGCGGTATGACCCGCCTAAAGGGGTCCGGGTTATACCTGACGGCTCATGAGCCGGCCCAAGAATGAGCCATGAGACTTCCGGCCCAGGAAGATAGGCGGCTCATGGCGTGGGCCGCCAGGTGACAGAGAAGACCCGGGTGCGTAAGCCGCCCGGAGGTAACTTGGCAGGGAAGATAGACGAAGACTCGGATAGACAATGAGAGTCGGTTACAACTTGTATGACCCAGAGTCTTTACCTCCTATATAAAGGTGGACCCAGGGTGACTTAGAGATCAGGTTATCAAGAACTGGTTCAAGCTTAGCCCCCTTGTAATCGATACAATAAGAAATACAAACACAAGCAGGACGTAGGCTATTACCTCGCCTTGAGGGGCCGAACCTGAGTAAACTTGTGTCCTTCGTCCCAGCAAACCCCTTTGAGTCCATCACGTTAGCGATGGCCTTGAATCCAAGTCCGTTCACCCGGATATCTGCCGTGATAAATCCACAATAGGGACCATGCAAAGATGTCCCGATTCTCACGAAGGAAGTCGACGAGCTCGCCTTCCTATTTGCTGTTGAGGCGGGAGCTGATGATGACGCACTGAGCCGGGTTGGCCGGGTCGAGCGGGATTTTCTTGGTGTCCTTGGATGGCTGGAAGGAGGCCTCTCCAGTGGATTGCGAGGGTGGAGCCGACACGACTGGCTGGCTGGCAGCAAGGGCCACGAGCCGGTCAAGCTGCCATTTCTCCTCGGCGATCTCTAGGGCCTCGGCCAGCCAGCTGCCGTCTCGAGCGCATTTGAGCGACATCTTGTAGTCACCCTTGATGTTTATGATCCCCTTTTGGCCCGGCTTATTGAGCTTGAGGTAAGCATAATGGGGGACCACCATGAAGCTGACAAGAGCCGGCCGACCCAACAACGCGTGGTAGGGGCTCGCGAGAGCCATGACCTCGAACAACACTAGGTCGTGGCGGAAATGGCCGGGGCCGTCAAAGAGGACGTCGAGCATGATCTTGCCGACAGGGGAGCAGGATTCCCAAGCACAATGCCATGGAAAACTTTCTGGCTCGCCTGCAGGTCTTCTATCTTCAACCCCAGCTTATGCATCGTGTCGAGGTAGAGAATGTTGATGCTGCTGCCGCCATCTATCAACACCCGCGAGAAGCGGCAGGCTCTCTCCTTGGTGGCAATGGTGGGGTTGAGGACCAAGGCGTAACTGCCGGGATTCGGCATCACGACAGGGTGATCGGCCTGGCTCCAAGTGACCGGCTTCTCCGACCAGTGCATAAACTTGGGAGTTGCCGGCATGGTGGTGGTCACCTCACGGCGGAGCCGGCGCTGAGTGTGTTTGCCCATCTCTTTATCGGTGATGACGACATAGCAACCGTCCTGGTTGGGGAACTGGTCGATCAGACGACCGTTGTTCGGAGCCGTTGCCGGCACCGAGGCGGCTTCTTGGGCCGGGGCCGGCGTGCGGGCTGGCGGCACGGGAGGAGCCGGAAGGCTGTCCCCCCGTGTCAATCGCTGTGAGAAGCTGCACTCCCGGAGCATGTGCGTAGAGGGCTTGGCCTCTGAATGGTTCTTGCAGGGGAGATCGAGCATTTGCTCGAAGGTGAGCTTCGGCTGCCAGGCAGCCTTGTCGGTGCGCTGGCGTTGGCCGGAAGACTGGGCAGCCGGCTCCTGATCCTCGACGGTATTGGCCTACTCGCTCCCATAGCGGGAATCCGGTTGGTCGTTCTTACGCTTGTTGTTTTGCGGCTGCCGGTTGTCGGCAGTAGGCCGGGTCATGGCCGGCGTCGTCGTTGCCTTGGCGGGCGGGGTCGTCTTGACCCGGATGGCCGAATCGGTCGTGGTGTATTTGTTTGCCTTGGTCATGAGCTCGGCGAGCGTGGCCGGCTCGGAGCACAGGAGCTTGTGCTTGAGAGGAGTGCCGTCCCGGCTGCCCTCGATAAAGTACTACACCGCTTGGACCTCGTGCACCCCCTCACAGGAGTTGCGGAGCTCGGTCCATCGGGTGAGGTAGTCGCGGAGGGATTCGTCCGGCCCCTGAACGCACATGGTGAGTTCATGGGGACGACCAAGCCGCTTGTAGGTGCCGGTGAAGTTGCAGACGAAGGCCTCCTCGAAGTCCATCCAGGTGTTGATGCTGCCGTCCGCCAGGCTGTTCAGCCAGGTGCGGGCCGAGCCGATCAGCATAAGGGGGGCGTAGAGAACGGCTACGTGCTTATTCCCCCTGGTGATGCCCACCCCGGTGGTGTAGTCGATCATCCAGTCTTTGGGTTTGGCGGCCCCATTGTATTTTGGGGTGTCCCTAGGGAGCGTGAAGCCGGTTGGGAACGGCTCGGTGCGAATCCGGGGGCCGAAGCAGGCCGGACCAATCGAGCCCTCCTCCTCGAGGAAGGCGGATTGTCCGAGTTTGTCGATGCGGTTGCGGGCGTCGTTCTCGCTACGGGGGACGCGTGGTCTGAGCCGAGCCGAGAGTTCGGGGAGGACGGTGGGTGGCGCCGACTGCCACGACTCGTGTCACAGGGGCGGCGTGTGCCCGTGGCTGTGCCGGCTGCCGGATGCCAGTGCTTCGTGGTGGTGGCCGCTCCGAGGCGACTCGTTGGTGCGCCGGCTGCTAACAGGCGGCTGCTCACTCCCCAGCCTCTGAGAGGGCCGAGGGTTGTTCGCTTCGGCCCGGCAGCCGGAGACGCGAGGGGAGCAGGAGTACTAGGCCGCCTGTCTCACGCTCGGGCCGAGGGCCTTCAGTGGCGGTGCTGCCTGTCGCGAGCAGATGCTGTTGCGCATCAGCAGCAACATCGATGAGCTCCTTGATGTGGGGTTCGTGGGCAGCACGCTCTTCGCCCTCCAAGGTGGCCACTTCCTCGTAGGCCACCTTGAGAGCCCGCAGGTTAGCCGCGGGGGTGTCGTAGACGGATATTTTGCCGCTGAGGATTTTGGTGACCATGCGACCGTGGTCATGCATAACCCCACGACGGCTGGGCTCGATGCCAGCCGGGGTGAGTCCGTAGGCGGAAGCGTACTCCCGCTGTGCCGCCTCCATGTGGCGCCGCATGGCGGTGAGGGCGGTGGCATCCTCGAACAGGATGCGGTGACCTGCCTCGAGATCGGCCACGACGGTGTCGAGGTTTGCCATCGGAGCGATCGGAGTGCTCAAGCCCTAGAGGGCCGCACCGAGCAGGTCGGACGTGCTGACGCGGCCGGCGGCAGCGGTAGCTATGACCCGTGCCCGTCTGGATGCGGTGGAAGAAGTGATGGCCATCACCCCCATGCGATCATGGGACCCGTTGGGCTGAGCCGCAGCAAGTGTGCCGACAGCTGTGGGCGGGCCAGCGTAGACGAGCACCCCCGTGGGGTACTCATCTGCGACCGGAGCCTCGGCGAGGCTGAGCCTGCCGAAGCGCTCGGTGAGCGCGTCGATGTCGGTCCTGAGGCCGACGGAGTTGCCCGCAGGGCGTGCTCAGGCAAGCCCCACAAGCTCCCCACAGTTTTGCTGGGACGAGCGGCGATGGTGGGGAATGGCGAGGGGTCCCGCCCGGAGCATGAATCCGGCCGGCTCCGCGTATGGCCCCACGATGGGTGCCAACTGTCGTCGTTTTCGCACGACAGATGCCATGGGGTGTCTTATCATAAGTCTTTGGGCCCGAGGACGCCGATGGGCTCCGGGTGCGAGATTGGGCATAAGCGGTGGTGACACACGATGTACCCAGGTTCAGGGACCTTCATGTGAGGTAACACCCCTAGTCCTGCTTGGTCTAGTTGGACGGATGGGTATGAGTACAAGGATGCTCCTGGAGCTGTATCTAGAGGAGGAAGAAGGAGCAGCCGGCTCGTCTTCCTCTGCCTCTAGAGAAGGGAATGAGAGTTCCGTGGGTGTGTGTGAGCGACCATTTGTCCATTTTCATTGCATGGGGGGCTCGGGGGGTTTTATAGGCCAACCCCCGGCTCTTACAATATGCTTAAAGTACCAAGGTGGGGGGACCCGGCTAGTAGTCTCTCCGGCTGGCCAAAGGGTCGTGCCGCTTGCACCGTCTTGTCGTGCGCAGGGCCCGCCGGACGAGCAGTCCCATCTCCCGTTGAGGCCCGCCAGCCGACTCTACGATTGGCCCTCGACCACCCGCCGTGGCACGGGCCACCCGGGGGAGCGTCGTCTAGCGCCAGCCGGCCAAAGTCTCCGGTAGCCGGCGCCACTATAGCCATGCCGGGGCAGGTAATCGAGTGGCGAGGGCATGCCGGCACTGTTCCCCCGCCCGGTCGCGCTCACCGAGGTCAGCGGCTAGGACAGTTGGACTATAGCCACGCGTTGCGGTGCATAAGCGGCCATTGTAGCCACAGGGCCGCACGTCGTGCCGGTGACGTCGCGTCGTCGTACCTGCGCGCAGAGGGACGAGATGGGGCATGTCTGTCTTGATGTCAATGGAAGAGCCGACCCGTGGGCAGCCGACCGCGCCCAGCTGGCCTGGGGCCCAACCAGCTCCTTGACCAGCTGGCCGGGGCACCAGCCGGCACTGGCTTGCGCTGGACGTCCTCTAGCCGGCTGCGTAGTTTTTCTTCGAAGCAAAAGGGGGAAGACCCCGTTGCTTTGGCCTACCTAGGGGTACAAACCCCGTGAAAGAATGCACCTGGGTGGAAGTTATCTGAATGAAAGAATACATTTGAGTGGATTCTACTTAGTCGAATGTCCGAATGGATTTCATCCGCGTAAAAACATGCGCCCGAGTGAAAACTTCGTAGGTCAGAAAAGTCAACAAGAGTGGCGCGTCAAGCTGCCAAGTGTTGCAGCAGTGGCATCAGTGAAAGGCAAGGAAAATATCAATGCTGACTCAGTCGTCTTGGGCAGTGAAACATTCACCACGCAATAGCCGACTGTGCGTAGCAACCCAACTGAGCCGATACTTGTTATCGCGCCAAAGCACTTGACCAATGATCATGAAGCAAGTACCAGCCATATGAAGCCAATTGATCCTAAATACACGCGTCCAAGGTGGCATCCTCCAGGGCTAACGAAGACACAAAAGAGGAAATTACAGAGGTTGAGGAATCAAGAGATGGCAGAACAAGAGGTTGAGAAGCAAAGGGACGAGTTGTTCAATGTCACTCGGCCCATGATACTAGCAAAACAAGTGTGGAAGCCTAAACCAATGCAAGACATAGTGGCTTCTACATCTATCACAGTAGCAATTACACCACCAAAAGAGGACAATGTAGCTATGACATCGTCTCAGTCGCCTATTACTTCTCCTTCACTTGGATAGAATTCAGATTTAGTGGACGCACGCGAAGAGGAAGACGATCTGTTGGACTATGAGTCTAGACCGGTTCGTGAAGGTATGGATATCAATATGGTGTATTACTTACTCGCTGAATTCCGTATTGTAGATGAAGAAGGGGAAGTGGCTCAGATGGATTTTGTCCCCAGAAATGCAATATTCAAGAAGCCAAAAGAACCAGTGACGCACTTGAAACCATTGTACCTCAGAGGTCATAACAATGGATCACCACTCAGTCGGATGCTTTTTGATGGTGGTGCTGTGGTGAATCTCATGCCCTATTCGGTCTTGAAGAAATTGGGTTTGCCCAATGATGAATTAATCAAGACCAATATGGTGCTTAATGGGTTTGAAGGCAATGAAAAAACTGAAGCCAAAGGTGTGATGTATGTGGAGCTTACAGTCGGGAGCAAAACTTTGGCTACTGCATTCTTTGTCGCTCAGGTGCAAAGTAACTACAACATCATACTAGGCCGTGATTGGGTTCATGCAAACCAGTGTGTACAATCTACCATGCACCAGTTTGTGATCCAGTGGGTTGATGATGAGGTGGAAGTCATTCATGCGGATAATTTGGCTTGTGTTGCTTTGGCCGATGCATCGGTGGATTGGCAACATCCCAATGCTACTTGCTTGACGGGCACGACTTGTCAAAGTTTGATTTCCTTAGTGCAATGAAGAATGGCTTTGTGCCCATCTCTTTAAAGCACATTAATGGCAATCGGCTCCAAGGTATGATATGTTTAAATGGATTCTAATTCCGAGTGGTTGCAGAAACGTCTTGCAAAATATCGGTCTAGTGAGAACGATATGTATGAATCTGTAGAGGAGTTGGATGACATGGATAAATTAGGACAGGGTTTTCAATCGGCAGATCCATTAGAAGAAATAGATATAGGGGATGGTTTAGTTCCTAGGCCGACTGTCGTCGTTTTCTCACGACAGATGCCATAGGGTGGCTTATCGTAGGTGGTTGGTGCCGGAGGACACCGACGGGCTCCAGGTGCGAGATTGGGCACAAGCGGTGGTGACACACGATGTACCCAGGTTCAGGGCCCTCGATGGGAGGTAACACCCCTAGTCTTGCTTGGTCTAGTTGGATGGATGGGTATGTGTACAAGGGTGCTCCTGGAGCTGTGTCTAGAGGAGGAAGAAGGAGCAGCCGTCTTGTCTTCCTCCGCTACTAGAGGGGTTTTGAGAGTTCTGTGGGTGTGCGAGAGTGATCGTCCGTCCCCATTGCATGGGGGGCTTGGGGGTTTTATAGGCCAACCCCCCGACCCTACAATATGTCTAAAGTACAGGGGTGGGGGACCCAGCTGGCAGTCTCTTCGGCTGGCCAGGGGGTCCCACCTTTCGCATCGTCTCATCATTTGTAGGGTCCACCGGTTGAGCGGTCCCGTCTCCCGCTGGGGCCCGCCAGCCGGCTCTGCGATTGGCTCTCGCTCACCTGCCACAGCATGGGTCGCCCGAGAGGCGTCGTCTAGCGCTAGCCGGCCGAGGTCTTCGGTATGGCTGGCGGCACTATAGCCACGCCAAGGCAGGTCATCGAGTGGGTGAGGGCGTGCCAGCACTGTTCCCTCGCCCAGTCGCGCTCGCCAAGGTCAGCGGCCTAGATGACCGGACTGTAGCCATGCGCTCCAGTGCGTCAGCAGCCATTGTGGCCACAGGGCCACCCGTCGTGGTGGTCGTGTCTTGTCGTCGTACCCGCGCCCAGGGGGATGGGACGCTGCATGTCCGCCCCTGGGTCAATGGAGGAGCCGGCCCGGAGGCAGTCGACCATGCCTAGCTGACTGAGGGTCGAGCCGGCTCATTGATCAACTGTTTGCCTCGCCAGCCGGCAGCCGCTCGAGCCGGCCATAATCCAGCCGACCATGAGCAGCCGGTCGTGTGGTTTTCCTTTGAAGCGGAAGGGGGGAGAACCCCGTTGCTTTGGCCTACCTAGGGGTGATAACCTAGTCAGTAGTCCCCAAAGCCGGCGGGGGCCCGCATCCGACAGACGGAGGGGAGCCGGCGGCTTCCCCCCAACGGTACCCGCTTCCGACACGAAGCCGAAGGGGCAGTCGGGTCGACCGTTGGTCCTGACTCCTCGGGCGCTGGTGCGTTGCCCCAGGACCCGTGCCGGCCCACCGCGCGCCACGCAGCAAGTAATGATGTGGCGGTCCCCGCGCACGTGGGGGAGATGGGACTTCGGCCTGGGCCTAGCCCGCTAGGCCCCAAACATAGCCCAGTAGGCCTCGGGGCGCAGACCGGGATCCTCTGCACCCCGAAGCATCCGTTACGGTCCGGGACCACCCACGCGTGCACGGAGGTTCCGGGGGAGTGGGCGTAGTTAATCCCACGTCCCCTGGTCATGGCCTCCCCTATAAAAGGGGAGGAAGGGAAGGGAGTGGAGATACCCGCATCCCGCTTGCCCCCTCGCTGCCAATCTTCTTGCCTTCTTCGTCCTCCTTGCCCCCATCGCGTGACACCTCGTCGAGCCCGTGACAGCGCCTGCACGCTACCCCATCGCTGAGATGGCCGACGGTCGTGGATGGAGCTGGGCCGGCTCCATCATCACGGAGGCCGACATTGCAAAGCTTCGCCGCACGCGCATGTTGCCACCGGCGGAGCGGGTGGTCGCACGTGCGCCCGGCAACGAGGTGGCGGTGGGGCCGCAGTCGGGGGAACATGTAGTGTTCCTTTGACACTTCTCCCGCGGCTTCGGGCTCCCAACGAGCATCTTGTTTCGTCTCCTCCTCGACACCTTCGACCTCCAACCACATTATCTTGGTCCCAACGCAATCTTGTACCTCGCCGCATTCATGACGCTGTGCGAGGGATACCTCGGTGTTCTTCCCTTCCTTGAGCTCTTCAACGCTCTCTTCTTTCTCAAGCCGCTGAAAAGCAGCGCCTGCGGGGGCATGGTGGTGTGTTGTCATGACACCGCGTGCTTCCCACCACTTTCTCTCATTGACTCTGTCAAGGGGTGGCACCGGACATTATTCTATGAGAAGAACGCCGACCCGAACTTGGACTTCATCCGGCTGCCGTCGTTCGTCGACGCGCAATCTTCCCAGTTGAACTGGCAGGGGGCCGCCCCGCGCAGCGTGGCCCTGGCGGAGCTCGGCCGCCTCGTGCAGCTGAAGAGCTCTGAGGGGTTGGTCGCCGCCGATCTGGTGGCGGCCTTCATCTCACGTCGGGTGCTGCCTCTCCAGATGAGGCCGCACCAGATCTACGACATGTCCGGCCGCCGCGACCCATACCGGCTGTCCACCGTTGACTTGACGCCAGCTTAGGTGGCGAAGCGGATGAACACTCTTACGACGGTCAAGCTAAATCCCGGCTCGTGGTCCTTCGGCCTAGAGCCGTATGACCGCGTCAACCGTCCCCCTGGTATGTCCTTTGACGAGATGACTTCTCTTCATTTGATACCTTCCAACCAGCAGCCGGCTATGGAACTTACTTTGCCGTGCTGACCGCAGCTGTTGGTGCGACAGAACACGCCAGATGGCCCGCACCCCCAAATCTTCGAGGCGGAGCGCGAACACTCCCACTCCGAAGACTACAAGCAGGGCAGCCCGTCGGAGGAGAGGGTGGAATCCTTGGGAGGAGCCGACGAGCCGACCGGCCCGCGAGCCGGCGACCCCAGCGGAGCCGGAGGATCCGGCACAGCCGGGAGCCCAACGGAGCGGGTGAGTTCCTTCTTGCCCCCTCGATCAGGGACTGGACAGACGACAATGACGATGATGATGATGATGATGTAATGATTCTGAACGAGCCTCCTCCCTCAGCGCGCTAGGGTTGGCGGAGCAAGGAGCGGACGACTCAAGCCTCGACGGCTGGAGCCGCCGACCAGGCGAAGAGGCCGGCTCAGGAGGGGCCGGCGGCCCCGTCGCCAGCCTCGAAGCGGGTGAAGGTGGCCACGCGGAAGCCGCCACCTCATGCCAAGCGGGCCCTACCTTTCATCATCGGGTAAGCCTTTCTTCTTTTTATGTCTTGCGTCTGTCTTCTAACGGGTCGAGAGCCGGTGGGTACCCCGGTCTTTGTGCAGTGCAGGGACCCCATCGAACTTCACGAGGGGGAGCCGGTGGGGGAGCCAACGGATGCCGCCAGCTGGCTGGCCCGCGAGCACGCGGCTACCTAGCGGGAGGAGAAGAGGAGGCTCACGAAGCTGTGAGACTCAAAGTCCGCGACGCGAGGCGGGGCCTCACATTCCGGGACTTCGAGCGGCGGCAGCGGCGGAGGGCCGTGGACCCCGCGCAGGCATCAGACTCGGCGGCAGAATCGACCCGCCAGTCGAGGCCTCTGTCGAGCGAGCCGTGAGGGGTGGCCATGGACCCGCCGGTGCTTCCATCCACGGAGGAGGCGGCCAGAGCGAGGGCAGCGACAACGGAGCCGGCTCCTGAGGCGAGCCAGCCGGAGGTGCCGGACATGACGCCGCCTGTGGCCGAGCCGGCCTGGGTTGACGTGCCAGAGGCCCCGGCGGCCCCGGGGGAGGCAATGGAGGCGACGCTAGAGGTGGCGGCCGCGGAGGTGGAGGCACCCTCTGTCGCGATCGATGCGCCAGAGCGGCAGGAAGTGGAGATGGAGGCGGCATCGGGCCCTCGCCGTTGTTGACCCGCCACCGGCGGCCGGTGCTGTTGCAAGCGCAGGCGGCCGGACCCTGCGGAGCATGCAGGAGGTGATCTAGGACTGGCAGGCTCTGGCAGGAGTGCCAGCCTTACCAACTCCCTAGGCGGGCGGCCCGGTCCCCTCGCTCGGGGACTTGGGGAGCGTCCTAGACCGGTGCCGACAGGAGCTGGCCCGATTCGTAGAGGCGGTAGATGCCACTCTGCATCGTGCGGAGGTAAGCACATCTGACCTTGTCTTAGGTTTTTCAATGGGGGCGCGCAAGCGCACCCATTGGGTGTAGCCCTCGAGATGCGGGCTGGATGACCGGCTGACAGGCAGCCGGGCCGGATCTTTTTGAGCGTGTCTTGATTTTTGGCTCTACGTGATAGGAGGGGAACTCGGCAGAAGCTGTTTGAGGAGTCGGTCGCCATCCACGACCACGACAAGCATGACGTCTACCGCCTGGGGGAGGAGCTGGAGCGCATGCAGGGTAAGTTAAATTTCGCGGGAGGGGTGTGCGTCCCCCAAAAGCCGAATGACGCCTGCCCTGTCTTGCAGGTGACCCAACCGCCCTCCGAGAGGGAAGACCGGGATCGTCTCCGAGCGGGACCGGCTGGCGTAGGACGTCCAGGCGGCCGCGCAGGAGAAAGACCGGCTGGCCACGCTGCTGGTGGACGGGAACGCGGCCCAGGACCGCCTCAAGGCCACCGTGGCGAGGGAGGAGGCAGACAAGGAGTTGGCCGTCAAGGAGGCGGCTGACGCCGCCCTTTAAGATGAGGTGACCCGCCTAGAGAGGTCGCTCGAGGAGGTCAGGGGCTCCCTCGCCGCATAGGAGGCGGCGCTGGCATCGGAGCGGAAGGCGGCGCTCAACTTCACCCTCGGGGTGGACGACGCCACTGAAGGTAAGTGGCCATTTTCCCTTCTCCAGCCGGTTGCTTCTTCTTTTGCCGGCTCTTGTGTTTGATTTGCCTTTCTTTTCTTCTGTCTTCTAGGGCGCTTCCCAGATACTCAGCACCACGCTGAGCGCGCTGTTGAGGAGCACCGGGAGTACCATCGGGAGTGCGAGCGCTCCATGGAGGCGGACGCCGCGTGGGATGTGGAAGAGCTCAGGGTCGCCATCGAGTTCTGGCTCACCCACCTCGAGCGGAGCGTGGAGCAGCTGAAGACGGCCGGGAAAGAAATCATCGCTGCTCTGTGGTCGGGCCGTGGAGGAGCTCCGGTGAACCACGTGGCCTTGTGGCTGGAGCATGGCATGGCCCGGCTCGAGGCCTGGAAGGCGTCCGCAGCCCAAGCCGGCGCACAGATGGCGCTCCAGTTCGTCACGTCGAGGTATCGTGGCGTGGACTTGGCCGGATGGCCACCATGAGGGACGAACCGGCCGAGGAGTGGGAGGCCCGTGAGCCGGCCCTTGTCCGTCGGGCCAATGATCTTGCATCGTATGTCGACGCGGACGGTTTCTTGTCGGCTCTTGGCGAGGACGGCGAGCCGGTGCCCGAAGACTCCTTCGGCATCCTACAAGGCCCAACGGACGAGGAAGTTGCCAATGAGAGCACCGACTCGAGCGGCTAGACGGACTGAACCACGGAGACCACCTCGAAGGCCAAGGGGGCCGACCCGAAGGCCGCGACCACCTCTAAGGCGAGACCCAAGCCGCCCGGCGATGCGCCGGCTGGAGGTGTCCCGGCTGGTGACGCGCCGGTGGCCTGAGCCCCCGGGCATCTTTATCTTTCCTTTTCTTTTCTTTTCCTGTAAGTTAGGCTCAAGTCCACCCACTGGGGGTGTTTATGTAATGAACCGTACTAACCGTGGGCCGCTTTTGTCTTTAACACTTGTGCTGTAAAAATTTAGCGTGCTTGCCTTATTGCTCGTGCCTGCTCATCCTTATCCTTTTTCACCCTTCTGGTTCCTTTCGATCCCCCTTTACCACTTTGGTTTTGACCCCGCTAGCTCGACAGCCAGGAGCCGGTCTGTAGCTAGGTCGGGGTGTCCGCCTCCAGGGAGCCAGTTCGGAACTTAGGGACCGCGAGATCCTTTCGGGATAAGTAGAGTGGCAGAGGCGAGGCGATGGTTCGGCTGGACCTAGCCGGCATCTCCTTTCGATCGGTCTTTCATTTGAACTAAGCTTTGCCACCGTGAGGTCCCGTCAGCCGGACAGCCAGGAGCCAGATCTGTAGCTGGGAGGGGTGGGATGGTTTTCCCGGCTCACACTACGTAGCCGATTTTACAGAGAAGCGACCTAGGACCAGCCAGTGAGCCCCCGGGCCCAGGAGCCGGGTTGGGGGGTGGTGAGCGAGGAAACCTTTGAGGCAAATGAAACAGGGCGTGCCCCAAGAGCCGGCCTCGGGCACCCATTGCATTCATGATCCCAAAAGGGTGGGGATACATACATACATTGATTTTTTCAGCAGTAAAATGGGCGGAGGAGCGCCGCGTTCCATGGGCGCTCCGTCTCCTCGCCGGAGGCATCTCTTTTGCACTTGTGCGGCTTCTAGGGGTCTATTAGGTAGTATGCATTGTTGTGCAGCGCCTTGCTGATGATGAATGGACCCTCCCTTGGAGAAGACAACTTGTGTTGCCCGGCTGTCCGCTGGATCCGCCTGAGGACCAGGTCCCCTTCACGAAAGGAGAGCGGCCGGATCCGCTTGCTGTGGTAGTGTCGGAGCTTCTACTGGTAGATTGCCGTTCGTCTCAAGGCCAGCTCGCGGGCTTCTTCGAGTAGTTTGATGCCATCTTCTCTTGCCTCCTTTGTGCCCTTCTTCGTGTACAGGGCGACACGAGGCGAGTCGAATTTGATGTCGGTGGGGATGATCGCCTCGGACCCGTATACAAGGAAGAAGGGGGTGTATCCGGTTGATCGGTTGGGGGTGGTCCTGAGACTCCAAAGGACAGCCGACAGCTTGTCGATCCAGCAGCTGGCTGACCTTACCAGCGGCGTCACGAGCCGGGGCTTGATGCCGGACAGGATGTGTGTTGGAAATATGCCCTAGAGGCAATAATAAATTGGTTATTATCATATTTCCTTGTTCATGATAATCGTTTCTTATCCATCCTATAATTGTGTTGATCGGAAACTCAGATACATGTGTGGATACATAGACAACACCATGTCCCTAGTATGCCTCTAATTGACTAGCTCGTTGATCAAAGATGGCTATGGTTTCCTAGTCATGGACATGAGATGTCATTTGATAACGGGATCACATCATTAGGAGAATGATGCGATGGACAAGACCCAAACTACAAACGTAGCATATGATCGTGTCAGTTTATTGCGACTGTTTTCTGCATGTCAAGTATTTGTTCCTATGACCATGAGATCATGCAACTCACTGACATCGGAGGAGTACCTTGTGTGTATAAAACTTCGCAACATAACTGGGTGACTATAAAGGTGCTCTACAGGTATCTCCGAGGGTGTCTGTTGGGTTGGCATGGATCAAGACTGGGATTTGTTACTCCGTGTGACGGAGAGGTATCTCAGGGTCCACTCAGTAATACAACATCACAATAAGCCTTGCAAGCAATGTGACTAAGTGTTAGTCACGGGATCTTGTATTACGGAACGAGTAAAGAGACTTGCCGGTAACGAGGTTGAACTAGGTATGGAGATACCGACGATCGAATCTCGGGCAAGTAACATACCGAAGAACAAAGGGAATATCATACGGGATTAACTGAATCCTTGACATAGACGTTCGACCGATAAAGATCTTCGTAGAATATGTAGGAACCAATATGGGCATACAGGTCCCGCTATTGGTTATTGACCGTAGAGGTGTCTCGGTCATGTCTACATAGTTCTCGAACCCGCAGGGTCTGCACACTTAAGGTTTGGTGACGTTTCGGTAGTATAGAGTTATGTATGGTGGTGACTGAAGGTTGTTTGGAGTCCCAGATGAGATCTCGGACATCACGAGGAGCTCCGGAATGGTCCGGAGGTGAAGATTGATATATAGGAAGTCCTGTTTTGGTCTCCAGAAAAGTTTCGGGCTCATCGGTAGTGTACCGGGAGTGTCAGTAGTGTACCAGGGGACCATCGGGAGAGGTATTTCGACCCAAGAGGCTACATGGACTGTGGGAGGAGGTAAAACAGCCCCTGGTGGGATGGCCGAAGCCTCCTCTATGGGCCCATGCGGCTGAAGTGGTTTGAGAAGGAAGAAATCCAAAGGTGGAGAGGTGGAAAGTGTTTCCAAGTGGAAAGGAGGAATCCTACTCCTAATAGGATTGGAGTAGGAATCCTCCACCTCCAATTTAGACCAAACCTTGAGGGTTTGAGGATGCCTCCTCCCCTCCCTCCCTCCTATATATACTAGAGGATTTAGAGGAAAAAGCTAACCCTAATAGCCACGTGCTACCTCTCCTCTAGATCGCAGTTTCTCCTGTAGATCGGTTTTCAGCGGTGCTTAGGCAAAGCCTTGCTGGAATAGCTCCACCACCATCGTCGCAATGCCGTCGCACTGCCGGAGAACTCATCTACCTCTCCGCTCCCTCTTGCTGGATCAAGAAGGCAGAGATCGTCATTGAGCTGTACTTGTGCTGAACGCGGAGGTGTCGTCCGTTCGGCGCTAGATCGGAAGGACCGTGATCAAGATCGCGAGACGGATCATGATGAGATCGCGAGACGGATCATGATGAGTTTGCGGGACGGATCGTGATTGGATCACGGGACGGATCGTGATGAGATCGTGGGATGCTCGGCGATTTGGATTGCGAAGACGTTTGACTACACCGATCGCATTTCGTAACGCTTCCCGCTTAGCGATGTACAAGGGTATGTAGATCCACTCTCCCTCTCGTAGATGCTCATCACCATGGATAGATCTTGCGTGTGCATAGGAAATTTTTTGTTTCCCATGCAACATTCCCCAACAGTGGCATCATGAGCTAGGTCTATGTGTAGATGAGATCTTGAGTAGAACACAAAGAGTTTGAGGACGTTGATGCTTAGATTGCTTCCTCCCTTGGTTGTGTTTTCGGTTCAGCGGTATTGTGGGATGAAGCGGCGCGGACCAACCTTACTCGTACGCTTACGAGAGACCGGTTCCATCGACTGACGTGTAACTTCGTTGCACAAAGATGGCTGGCGGGTATCTGTTTCGCCTACTTTAGTTGGACCGAATTCAACAAAGGCGGTCCTTGAGAAGGTTGAAAAGCAACTTATGTATCACCGTTGTGGTGTTGTGTAGGTGTGAATTGTTCTTGCTAGATACCCGTAGCAGCCACGTAAAACATGCAACAACAATTAGAGGATGTCTAACTTGTTTTTGCAGGGTATGTTGTGATGTGATATGGCCAATTACATGATGAGATATATGTGATGTATGAGATGATCATGTGTTGTATAGAATATCACGACTTGCATGTCGATGAGTACGGCAACCGGCAGGAGCCATAGGGTTGTTTCTAATTATTGTATGACCTGCGTGTCAATCATTAAGCGCTATGTCATGCTTTACTTTATCGCTAAACAGTAGCAATAGTAGTAGAAGCATGGTGGGAACAACAACCCCAATGGCGACACATTGATGGAGATCATGGTGTCATGCCGATGACGATGGAGATCATGCGGGTGCTTTCAAGATGGAGATCAAAATCACAAGTTCGTGGCCATATCATGTCACTTATGATTTGCATGTGATGTTAATCCTTTTATGCACCTTGTTTTGCTTAGGACGATGGTAGCATTATAAGGTGACCCCTCACTTAATTTCAAGATAAATGGTGTTCTCCCCGAGTGTGCACCGTTGCTAAAGTTCGTCATGTCGAGACACCATGTGATGATCGGGTGTGATAGACTCTATGTTCACATACAATGGGTGCAAGCTAGTGTTGCACATGCAGAACACTCGGGTTAAAGTTGACGAGCCTAGCATGTACAGACATGGCCTTAGAACACAAGAGACCGAAAGGTCGAACATGAGTCATATAGTAGATATGATCAACATGATGATGTTCACCTTTGAAACCACCTGAACTCTCGTGATGATCGGACTTGAGTTGGTGAATTTGGATCATGTATCACTCAAATGACTGGAGGGATGTCAATTTGAGTGGAAGTTCTTCAGTAATATGATTAATTGAACTCATTATCATGAACATGGTCAGTAGTGTCTTTGCAAATTATGTTGTAGATTACTTGCTCGCGTTGTAGCTCCCATGAATTTTTATATGTTCCTAGAGAAATATTCCGGACTGGGTCCGCGAGCTAAGGATTGTGCTGATTGTTGCACAGAAGGCTTATGTCCTTAATGCACCGCTCGGCACGCCACCCCCTCTAGCATCGTGTGTAGATGTTGTGAACATCTGACAGGCACGTTCCGATGACTACTTGATAGTTTAGTATGTCATGCATTACGGCTTAGAATTGAGGCTCCAAAACGTTTTGAACATCACGAAACATATGAGATGTTCTAAGAGGTGAAATTGGGATCTTAGGCTCGTGCCCATGTTGTGAGATATGAGATCTCCAACAAGATTCTTTGCCTGCAAGATGAAGGAGAATAGCTCAATCGTTAAGCATGTGCTCAGATTGTCTGGGTGCTACAATCGCTTGAATCGAGTGTGAGTTGATCTTCCAGATAAGATAGTGATTGATATAGTTCTCCAAGTCACTATCACTAAGCTACTAGAACTTGGTGATGAACTATAAAATGCCAGGGATAGAAATAATGTTCTCTGAGCTGTTCGCGATGTTTGACACCGCGTAGGTAGAAATCAAGAAGGAGGATCAAGTGTTGATGGTTAGTAAAACCACTAGTTTCGAGAAGGGCAAGGGCAAGGAGGGAAACTTCATGGATGGCAAGTCAGTTGCTGCTCCAGTGAAGCAACCCAAAGTTGAACCAAAACCCGAGACTAAGTGCTTCTATTATGAGGTGAGCGGCCGCGAAAGCGGAACAACCCTAGATACTTGGTAGACAAGAAGGCTGGCAACATCGACACAAGTGTATTTTGATATACATATTATTGATGTGTACCTTGCTAGTACTCCTAATAGGACCTTGGTATTGGATACCGGTTCCATTGCTAAATGTTTGTAACTCGAAGTAAAAGCTACGGAATAAACGGAGACTAGCTAAGGGTGAGGTGACCATGTGTGTTGGAAATGTTTCCAAGGTTGATGTGATCGACATCGCACACTCTCTCAACCTTCGGGATTAGTGACGAACCTAAATAAATGTTATTTGGTGTTTTGCGTTGAGCATGAACATGATTAGATCGTGTTTATTGCAACACGGTTATTCATTTATGTTAGAGAATAATTGTTATTCTATTTACATGAATAATACCTTCAATGGTCATGCACCCAGTGAGAATGGTTTGTTGAATCTTGATCATAGTAATACACATGTTCATAACATTGATGCCAAAAGATACAAAGTTAATAATGATAGTACCACATACTTGTGGCACTGCCGCTAAATGTCATATTGGTATAAAGCGCATGAAGAAACTCCACGTTAATGGATCTTTGGACTCATTCAATTTCTAATTGGTTGAGACATGCGAACCATGCCTCTTGGGCAAGATGACTAAGGACCCCATTTTCCGGATTGATGAAGCGGGCAAGTGATTTATTGGAAATGATACATGTTGATGTATGCAATCCAATGAGTCTTGTAGCGTGCGGTGGATATCGTTATTTTCTTACCTTCACTGATGATTTGAGTAGATATAATGTATGTTTACTTAATGAAACACAAATCTGAATCGTTTGAAAAGTTCAAGCAAATCCAGAGTGAAATTTAAGATCATCGTGACAAGAAGATAAAAATTTCTGCGATAACGTGGAGGTGAATATCTGAGTTACGAGTTTGGCATACAACTTTATACAATGTGAAAGTTGTTTCACAACTCATGCCACCTGGAACACCATAGTGTGATGGTGTGTCCGAACGTCATAGTCGTGCTCTATTGGATATGGTGCGGGCTATGATGTCTCTTATCATTTTGGTACTATAGTTTTGGGGTTATGTATTAGAGACAACTACATTCACTTTAAATTGGGCACCATCTAAATCCGTTGAGATGACACCGTGTGAATTATGGTTTGATAGAAACCTAAGCTGTCATTTCTTAATGTTTGCGGCTATGACGCTTGTGTGGAAAAATGTTTTGACCTAATGAGCTCGAACCCAAAGCAGACAAATGCATCTTCATAGATTACCCTAAGAATAGTTGGGTGAACCTTCTATCTCAGATCCAAGCATAAAGTGTTTGTTGCTAAAACGGGTCCTTTCCCGAGAAAAAGTTTCTCTCGAAAGAGTTGAGTGGGAGGAAGATAGAACTTGATGAGGTTGTTGAACCTTTGTTTCAACCAGAGAGTAACGCAGTGTAGAAACATGTTTCTGTGGAACCTACGTAAGTTGAAGAGGAAGTAAATGATGATGATCATGAAGCTTCGGATCAAATTACTATCAAACCTCATAGGTCGACAAGGATGCGTACTGCTCCTGAGTGGTATGACAACCCTGTCTTGGAGGTCATGTTGTTGGACAGTGATGAACCTACGAGATATGGAGAAGTGATGATCGGCCCGGATTCTAACAAATGGTTAGAGGACATGAAATCCGAGAAGGGATCAATGTATGAAAACCAAGTATAGCCTTTGGTAGACTTGCTCGTTGGATGGCAGGTCGTCGAGTTGAAATGGACCTTTGAGATGAAGACAGACGTGGATGGTAAATGTCACCATTTATAAAGCTCGACTAGGCACAAAGAAGTTTCCGACAAGTTCAAAGAGTTGAATGCGATGAGACTTTCTCACTCGTAGCGATGCTAAAGTCTGTTGGAATTATGTTAGCAGTTGCTACATTTTTCAATTATGAAATCTGGCAGATGGATGACAAAACATCTTTTCCTTAACAGTTTACTTGAGGAAAAGTTGTATGTGATAGAACCAAAAGGTTTTGTTAGTCTTAAGGATGATAAAAGGTGAGCAAGCTTCAGTGATCCTTCTATGGACTGAAGCAAGCATCTCGGAGTTGGAATATACACTTTGATGAGGTGATCAAAGATTTTGAGTCTATACAAAGTTTATGAGAAACTTGTATTTACAATAAAGTGAGTGGGAGCATTATAGAGTTTCTGATAAGCATATGTGGTTGACATATTGTTGATCGGAAATGATGTAGAATTTCTGGAAAGCATAAATGGTTGTTTGAAAGGAGTTTTTGAAAGGAAGACCTGGATAAAGCTACCTAATTGTTGAGCATCAAGATCTATAGAGATAGATCAAGATGCTTGATGAGACTTTGAATGAGTACATACCTTGACAAGATTTTGAAAGAGTTCAAAATGGATTAGTCAGAGAGATGTGTTCTTGCCTACTTTGTAAGGTGTGAAGTTGAGTGAGACTCAAAGATCGACCACGGCAGAAGAAACAGAAAGGACGAATGTCGTCCCCTATGCCCTATGCCTTAGCCATCGGCTCTGTATAGTATGCATGCTGTGTACCGCACCTGTGTGTGCCTTGCCATGAGTCCGTCAGAGGGTACAAGAGTGATCCAGGAGTGGATCATTGGACAACGGTCAAGATTATCCTTAGTGACTAAAAGAGTAAGGAAATGTTTCTCGATTATGGAGGTGAGAAAGAGTTCGTCGTAAAGAGTTACATCGATGCAAGCTTTCACACCAATCCGGATGGCTCTTAGTAGCAATCCGGATACGTATAGTAGATCAGCCATTTGGAATAGCTCCAAGTGGAGTGTGGTAGCAGTGTTTACGGTTTGACATAGAGATTTGCAAAGTACACAGGGATCTCAATGTCGTAGACGCATTGACTATAAGACCTTCTCACATGCAAAGCATGATCGAGCCTCAGAACTCATTGGGTATTAGATTCATAACAATGCGAATCACATGGTGATGTGAACTAGATTATTGACTCTAGTGCAACTGGGAGACTGTTGGAAATATTCCCTAGAGGCAATAATAAATTGGTTATTATCATATTTCCTTGTTCATGATAATCGTTTATTATCCATGCAATAATTGTGTTGATCGGAAACTCAAATACATGTGTGGATACATAGACAACACCATGTCCCTAGTATGCCTCTAATAGACTAGCTCGTTGATCAAAGATGGCTATGGTTTCCTAGTCATGGACATGAGATGTCATTTGGTAGTGCGATCACATCATTAGGAGAATGATCTGATGGACAAGACCCAAACTACAAACGTAGCATATGATCTTGTCAGTTTATTGCTACTATTTTCGGCATGTCAAGTATATGTTCCTATGACCATGAGATCATGCAACTCACTGACACCGGAGGAGTACCTTGTGTGTATGAAACGTCGCAACGTAACTGAGTGACTATAAAGGCGCTCTACAGGTATCTCCTAGGGTGTCTGTTGGGTTGGCATGGATCAATACTGGGATTTGTTACTTTGTGTGACGAAGAGTTATCTCTGGGCCCACTCGGTAATACAACATCACAATAAGCCTTGCAAGCAATGTGACTAAGTGTTAGTCACGGGATCTTGTATTACGGAACGAGTAAAGAGAGTTTATGGTAACGAGGTTGCACTAGGTATGGAGATACCGACGATCGAATCTCGGGCAAGTAACATACCGAAGAACAAAGGGAACATCATACGGGATTAACTGAATCCTTGACATAGAGGTTCGACCGATAAAGATCTTCGTAGAATATGTAGGAACCAATATGGGAATCCATGTCCCGCTATTGGTTAGTGACCATAGAGGTGTCTTGGTCATGTTTACATAGTTCTCGAACCCGCAGGGTCTGCACACTTAAGGTTCGGTGACGTTTCGGTAGTATGGAGTTATGTATGGTGGTAACCGAAGGTTGTTTGAAGTCCCGAATGAGAGCCCAGACATCACGAGGAGCTCCGGAATGTTCCGGAGGTAAAGACTGATATATAGGAAGTCCTTTTTAGGTCGCGGGAAAAGTTTCGGGCTCATCAGTAGGGTACCGCGAGTGTCGGTAGTGTACGGGGGGACCATCGGGAGAGGTATTTCGACCCAAGAGTCTACACGGGCTGTGGGATGAGGTAAACCAGCCCCTGGTGGGATGGCCGAAGCCTCCTCTAAGGTCCCATGTGGCTAGAGTTGTTTGATAAGGAAAAAATCCAAAGGTGGAGAGGTGGAAAGAGTTTCCAATTGGAAAGAAGGAATCCTACTCCTAACAGGATTGGAGTAGGACTCCTCCACCTCCAATTTCGACCAAACCTTGAGATTTTGAGGCTGCCTCCTCCCCTCCCTCCCTCCCATATATACTAATGGATTTAGAGGAAAAACCTAACCATAATAGCCACATGCTACCTCTCCTCTAGATCGCAGTTTCTCCTCTAGATCGGTTTTCAGCGGTGCTTAGGTGAAGCCTTGCTAGAATAGCTCCACCACCATCGCCGCAACGCCGTCGCGCTGCCGGAGAACTCATCTACCTCTCCCCTCCCTCTTGCTGGATCAAGAAGGCGGAGATCGTCATCGAGCTGTACGTGTGCTGAACTAGGAGGTGCCATCTGTTCGACACTAGATCGGAAGGACCGTGATCAAGAACGCGAGACGGATCGTGATGAGATCGTGGGACAAATCGTGATGAGTTTGCGGGACGGATCATGATTGGATCACGGAACGGATCGTGATGAGATCGCGGGATGCTCGGCAATTTGGATCGCGAAGACGTTCAACTACACCAACCGCGTTTCTTAACGCTTCCCGCTTAGCGATCTACAAGGCTATGTAGATCCACTCTCCCTCTCATAGATGCTCATCACCATGGATAGATCTTGCATGTGTGTAGGAAATTTTTTGTTTCCCATGCAACGTTCCCCAACAATGAGGCCATTAGCCCTCTCGACCTGGCCGTTTGACTGTTCATGAGCGACGGAGGCCAGGTCAAGGCGGATCCCTTGCTTGGAGCAGAAACGTGCGAGCACACGCTTGGCGAAGTTCATGCCATTGTCGGTGATGATGCTTTGGGGGACGCCATAGCGAATCGTGATGTCATCAATGAACCGGACGGCCGTGGGGCCATCCAGCTTCTTGATCGGTCGTGCCTCGATCCACTTGGTGAATTTGTCGACAACCACCAGCAAGTGTATCATGCCGCCTCATGCGGTCTTGAAGGCGCCCACCATGTCCATCCCCCAAACAACGAAGGGCCATGAGAGGGGGATTGTTTGGAGGGCTGATTCCAGCAGGTGGCTCTACGTGCTGAAGCGTTGGCAGCCCTCGCACTCGTCGACCAATTTCTTGACCGCCTCGAGAGTGGTGGGCCAAAAGAAGTCGTGGCGGAAGGCCTTGGCCACTAGAGTCCTGGAGGCGGCATGGTGCCCACACTTGCCCTGGTGGATGTTAAGGAGGGTCTCCAGACCCTTTTCCGGCTCGACGCACTGCTGGAAGACGCAGGTGGTGCTGCGATGGACGAGCTCGTTATTGATGATGCTCTATGCCGAGGCCCGATGCTGAACTTGTCTTGCCAAGGCCTTGTCTGGGGGAGCTCGCCGTGCAGGAGGAACGCCAAGATAGGCTGGGCCCAAGAGGGAGCCGAGAAGGGGGCCGACTCGGGAGCCCTTGGACCTAGGTGAACAACCCTCGGGTCCGGCTCGCCAGCCCCCGCGACCGGTTCGTTGACTACCATCATGACGACCGCATTGTTGGTGCCAACAGCCGCGGGTGTGACCGACTCGACTGGTGCTAGTGGGGCGGCCAAAGTTGTGGGAGCCGGCGGCGAAGATGCTAAGGAGACGGCCAGAGTTGTTGGTGGGCCGGCAGTGTTTGCCGGCACGAAGATTGATTTTGACTTTGGGGAAGGCTTGATCGACGGCTTGAGTAGACGCTCAAGGGAGACGCAGGCTGAGATGGCCTGCCGGGTGGAGTCAATTTTCGCCAATGCGTTGGCCGCCTCGTTGTCCACCCACGGGACGTGATGGAACTCACATCCCTCGAAGGAGTCAGTGAGTTGTTGTACGAGGAAGTGGTAGCTGGCCGTGTTGGCGATCCTGGCGTCCCATTCGCTAGAGACCTACTGCACCACGAGGTCGGAGTCGCCGAAGTAGAGGATGCTCTTGATGCTGATCTCCTTGGCGAGCCGGAGGACATGGACGATGGCCTCTTACTCGGCCACGTTGTTGGAGGCGGCGAAATGGATCTGGAGGGCGTACTTGAGCTGGTCACCTTTCGTGGAAGAGAGGACTATGCCGGCACCCAGGCCGGTCCTCATTTTTGAGCTATCGAAATGCATGCGCCAATGCGTGGAGTCTAGGGGAGGCGGCACGAACTCCATCTCCGCCCAGTCGACAAGGAAGTCAGCCAACATGTGGGACTTGATGGCGGTTGGTGGCTCATACTGGATCTCATGATCGGCGAGGGCGATGACCCATTTGGCAATTCGGCCGGTGGAGTCCCGGCCGCTCATGATCGCACTGAGCGGGGCTGTGCTCACCATGGTGATGGTATGTTCCTGGAAGTACTGCTTGACCTTCTTTGCAGCGAAGTATATGCCATAGCACATCTTCTGGTAGTGAGGGTAGTTCTGCTTCGACACGGAGAGGACCTCGCTGACGTAGTAGATGGGCCGCTGGACCGGCAGGGACTTGCCCTCCTCCGGCCGCTCGACCACCAGGACGATGCTAATGACGCGTGTGGTCTCTGCGATGTAGGCGAGCAAGGGCTCCTTCTCAGCCGGCGCAACCAGGATGGGCGTGCGGGTGAGAGCCTTCTTGAGGCCGCGGAAAGCCTTGTCCGCTTCGTCGGGCCAGTTGAACGTGCCCGACTTCTTGGTTTGACCCGGCTCGATTAGAGCCGTTTTGCGAAGGAGCCCGTAGAGGGGCAAGGCCTTCTCCCCCAGCCGGTTGATGAACCGGCTGAGCGAGGCAAGGCAGCCAGTGAACTTCTGGATGTCGCGGAGCCAGGTCAGCTTGGGCATGCGCTCGATCACGCCGATCTTCTTGGGGTTAGCTTCGATGCTGTGATCGGACATGAAGAAACCCAGGAGTTGCCCGGCTTGGACACTGAAGACACACTTCTCCGGGTTGAGCTTGATCTTGTATTCACATAGGTTTGCGAAGGTCTCCCGGAGATCCTCGATGAGGCTGAAGTGCTTCTTGGTTTTGACAACGATGTCATCGACGTAGACATGGACGTTCCTGCCTATCTGAGGCAGGAGGCACTTCTGCATGTACCGTTGGATGGTGGAGCCTGCGTTCTTCAGGCCGAAGGACATGGTGATGTAGGAGTAGGCCCCGAAGGGCGTGATGAAAGAGGTCTTGAGCCGTTCTTCCGGATCCATCTTGATCTGATGGTAGCCGGAGTAGGTGTCCAGGAAGGACATCAAGTCACAGCTGGCCTTGGAGTCGATCACTTGATCGATCCGCGGCAGGGCAAATGGGTCCTTGGGGCATGCCTTGTTCAGGCTAGTGTAGTCAATGCACATGCTCCAGGTCTTGTTCTTCTTCAGCACCAGGACTGGGTTGGCCAGCCAGTCCAGGTGAAACACTTCCATGATGAACCCGGTAGTGAGAAGCCGGGCGATCTCTTCGCCTATAGTATGTCGCTTCTCCTCGGAGAAACGGCGTAGAGGTTTCTTGAGCGGTTTGACGTCGGCCGGACCTGTAGTTTGTGCTCGAGGAACTTCCTCGGAACACCCGGTATATCCTTGGGGGACAATGCAAAGATGTCCCAATTCTCATGGAGGAAGTCGACGTGCTCGCCTTCGTATTTGCTGTTGAGGCGGGAGCCGATGGTGACGCACTAAGCGGGGTTGGCCGGGTCAAGCGGGATTTGCTTGGTGTCCTTGGACGGCTGGAAGGAGGCCTCGCCGACGGACTGCGAGGGGGGAACCGGCACGGCCGGCTGAATGGTAGCGAGGGCGACGAGCCGGTCGAGCTGCCGTTTCTCCTCGGCAATTTCTAGGGCCTCAGCCAGCCGACTGCCGTCTCGAGTGCACAATAGCGACATCTTGTAGTCACCCGTGATGGTGATGATTCCCTTGCGGCCCAGCATCTTGAGCTTGAGGTAGGCGTAATGGGGGACCGCCATGAAGCTGGCGAGGGTCGGCCGGCCCAACAGCGGGTGGTAGGGACTTGCGAGGTCCACGACCTCGAACAGCACCGGCTCGCGGCGAAAGTGGCCGGGTCCGCCGAAGAGGACGTCGAGCGTGATCTTGCCGACATGGAAGCAGGACTTTCCAGGCACGATGCCGTGGAAGACCGTCCGGCTCGCCTGCAGGTCTTCTATCTTCAGCCCCAGCTTGTGCATCATGTCAAGGTAGAGGATGTTGATGCTGCTGCCACCATCTATCAACACCCACGAGAAGCGGCAAGTTCGTTCCTTGGTGGCGATGGTGGGGTCGAGGACCAGAGCATAGGTGTCGGGATTTGGCATCACGGCGGGGTGATCGGCCTGGCTCCAAGTGACTAGCTTCTCTAACCAGTGCATGAACTGGGGAGTTCCCGACATGGTGGCGTTCACCTCACGACGGAGCTGGCGTTGAGCATGCTTGCCCGTCTGTTCACCAGTGAAGATGATGTAGAAGCCATCCTGGTTGGGGAACTGATCGTGGAGAAAACTGTCGTTTTGGGCCGGAGCTGGAGCCGACACCAGGGCGACAGCTGGGGCCGGGGCCGGCGCGCGGGCAGGCGGCACGGGAGGAGCTGGGAGGCCTTCCCGCTGGGCCAATCGCTGTGAGCAGCTGCACTGCAGGAGCGTGTGCGTAGAGGGTTTGGCCCCTGAGTGGTTCTTGCAGGGGAGGTCGAGCATCTGCTCGAAGGTGAGCTTCGGCTGCTAGGAAACCATGCCAGTGCGCTGGCACTGGGTGGAAGGCTAGGCAGCCAGCTCCTGGTCCTCGATGGTGTTGAGCTGTCGGCTCCCGTAGCGGGGATCCGGCTGGTCGTTCTTGCGCTTGTTGTTTTGCGGCTGCCGGTTGTCGGTAGCCGGCCGGGACGGTGCCGGTGTTGTCGTTGCCTTAGCGGGCAGGGTCATCTTGACCCGGATGGCTGAATCAGCCATGGCGTACCTTCCCGCCTTGGTCATGAGCTCGGCAAGCGTGGCTGGCTTGGAGTATAGAAGCTTGTGCTTGAGGGCGGTGCCGTCTTGGCAGCCTTCAATGAAGTACTGCACGGCTTGCACCTCGTGCACCCCCTCACAGGAGTTGCGGAGCTCGGTCCACCGAGTGAGGTAGTGACGGAGGAATTCGTCCGGCCCCGGAATGCACATGGCGAGTTCACGGGGGCGGCCAGGCCGCTTGTAGGTGCCAGTGAAGTTGTGGACAAAGGCCTCCTCGAAATCCGTCCAACTATTGATGTCGCCGGCCGGTAGGCTATTGAGCGAGATGCGGGCCGAGCCGATCAACGTGAGGGGGGCATAGCGGATGGCTATGCGCTTGTTCCCCCTAGAGATGCCAACCGCGATGGTGTAGTCAATCAGTCAG
Organism: Hordeum marinum; assembly: GCA_022496015.1. Taxonomy (NCBI): domain Eukaryota; kingdom Viridiplantae; phylum Streptophyta; class Magnoliopsida; order Poales; family Poaceae; genus Hordeum; species Hordeum marinum. The sequence goes on along the minus strand of CM039676.1, from coordinate 490,750,762 downwards.
TCTTAGGGTTTGGCAGCCCCGTTATAGTTCGGAGTGTCTCGGGAGAGCGTGAAGCCGGTCAAGAACAGCTCGTTACGAATCCGAGGGCCAAAACAAGCCGGACCAATCGATCCCTCCTCCTCAAGGAGGGCGGACTTCGTGAGGTGGTCGATGCGGTTGCGAGCGTTGTTCTCGCTGCGGGGGACATGCGGCCCGATCCGAGCCAAGAGCTCGATGCGGATGACAGGCAGAACCGTCCGGTCCTGCTCGCGCCGCAGGGGCGGAGTGTGCCCGTGGCTGCGCCAGCTGCCGGATGCCTGTGCTTCTTGGTGGCGACCGCTATGAGGCGGGGTTTTGGTGCGTCGGCTGGCCGGCAGCTCGCTCCCTAACATCTAGGAGGGCCGGGGGTTGTTTGTTCCGGTCCGGTGACAGGAGACGCAAGGGGAGGTGGAGTGCTAAGCCGACTAACAGCCAACAGTCCCCATGCCCTTGCGCTCAAGCCGGGGGCCTCTGGTGGGGTGCCACCCGACGCGAGCAGGCGGTACTGCGCGTCGGCAACGTCGATGAGCTCCTCGATGTGGCGCTCGTGAGCGGCACACTCTTCACCCTCCAAGGTGGCCAAATTCGTGTAGGCCACCTAAGGTCCCGCAAGTTGTCTACGGGGGGTGTCGTAGACGGGATCTTGCCGCCATGGATTTCGGTGACCACGCGGCCACGGTCACGCACGGCCCACGTCGGCTGGGCCCGGTGCCAGCAGGGGTGAGACCATAGGCGGAAGCATATTCCCACTAGGCGGCCTCCATGCAGCGCCGCATGGCCGCGAGAGCGGTGGCGTCCTCGAATAAGACACGACGAGCCGCCTCGAGGTCCATCGCGGAGGCGTCGGGGTTCACTATCGGGGCAATAGGGGTGCTCAGGCCCCGAAGGGCCGCACCAAGCGGATCGGAGGTGCCGACGCGGGCCGCAGCGGCGTCAGCCCCGGTCCGCGTGCGTCTGGAGGAGGTGGAGGAGATGATGGCCAACATCCCCACGCGATCGTGGGAGCCGCTGGACTAGGTCACAGCGAGTGCTCCCACGGCCATGGGAGGATCGGCATAGACGAGCACCTGCCCGGGGTACTCGCCCGCGGCCGGAGCCTCGGCAAGGCTGAGCCTGCCGAAGCGCTCGGTGGGTGCGTCGATGTCGGTCGTGAGGTCGACGGAGTTGCCCGCCGGACATGCCAAAGAAAGCCCCACGAGCCCACGTTTTCGCCTAGACGTGCGGCGGTGGCGGGGAATGGCGAGGCACTACTAGGAAAAGGCCTGCTAGTGGTGCACCTGTTTTGGCCACTAATGGCGCACTATAGGTGCGCCACTAGCATCACGCCACTAGTAATTAATACTAATGGCGCACCCCTGGTGTGCCATTAGTATACCAGATACTAATCCCGCACCAGGGAGTGCGCCATTAGTATATCACACGGTGCGCCATTAGTATGCCTCCCAGGGGGCCATATTTACCTTGTGCTCTGGCTTACTAATGGCGCACTTGTAGATGATGCACCACTAGTGTGCTTTCTGCAGTGCGCCACTATAGTGCAGAGTGGTGTGCCACTAGTATGAATATTAGTTTTTTTTTCTTTTCTGATATTTGCACAGGTTACAAAACATATTACTGCACAGAATATAGACAGCACAACATATAAACAACAGATTTATCGAATACAATAGAAGATTAGTCTCCGAATACAATTCATCATATTAGTCTCCGAATTTAAAATACCGAACAAATTTAGAACATTACAAGTCTCAAGACCGCGACTAGCGAGTTTTTCTTCACATTACAAGTCGATATCGATCATCTAAACTACCATCACATAGAAGAGAGCTGCGGTCATCACGATGAGCATCATCGCGATGAAACTGGTCTTCATCCGGTTCCTCCAACGCTCCCTCCTCTCTCCCGCTAGATAGCGCACGTATCTAGCTTCCGCCTCCGCCCTAGTGGTGTACCCTTTGTAACTGTTACCGCTGAAATGGTGAACCTGTCTCCGACACTCCTCCCAGTCGTCATAGACTCCGGGAACCTTACCCTTGTACGCGACATACGACGCCATCTCTATGCACTAGCCAAACAAAACGTTAGTAGCAATTCACAGACAATACATAAGCAATATATAAGTATGCAACAAAAGGATCGGAAGAGAAAAGCAACACATTAATAGCACGATTCATGGTCCTACTAATAAATAGCATCGATTACATATAAGGTGAACAACTGTCCAAACCAAAGAGACATACAAGTTCATTAAAGTTTAATATTACAACATGAGCCAATCGACATTTCAGAACTACATAGCATCACTACTTTCGACTCGACTCGGCGACCGGAGCATGGATGAAGCCGCCATCTTTCGTGATGGTCATGAAATTGTGGGCGTTGTCAGCCTGCATTTGTAGCGTTGTTTCTATCTCACTGTTGGACGGTTGATATCTGGGGTAGAACTGCCCCGAGGTACGAAGGACATCTTGATGGATGATTTCCGCAAACTCCGACTGGATGCGATAGAGTTCTTGTCTGATGTCCGCGTCCTGGATTGCCGAAAAGCGTGTGGCCCAATCTTTGAGATTATTTGGTAGCAGAAGGTGATGCTGGTCCCGTACGATCGCCTGCATGTGATGGAGGGTGTAGTAGGCATCCTTCTGACTGCCAGGCGACTGGTTGACGCAGGGGAACGTCGTAATTGTCCTGCTGAAGGTGCCTCCAGATCTGGCGTAGCCGGGGAGAACATCATCAAGAACTTTCTGGATATTTGTGTAGTCTTTCTTCGACTGACGGTCCGAGTCGAAATACGTGGCCATGGAATATTTTGGGCTTAAGAAGATGAGTGTGCAATGTGTGTCACTGCGCAAAACACGGAATGTTAGGAAAAAAAAGAACGATCAAAATCTAAGAAATCATATGTTACGGGGCGGTGAGGGGATGACTTACTTGGGAAAGTAAGGCACGAGGAAGTTATCCTTAACTGGGTTTGCCAGAATGACGCCTTCGAGGTGTGAACTCGCGACTTGCCGGTCCCCAGCGCTGCCCAAGATCTTGGCACACATGTAGAAGGGGTCGACTATCACGATGTCCGGGGTCTTGTCTCTAATTATCCGCATCTCCATACTCAGCAAAAATAGCCGAACGAAGGTGTAGTGCAGCTTATGAAGGTTAAACATAGCGAAGATGTCATCAAACCGCAGGACGATCGTACCCCCGATGGTGCTATCCTCAAAGCCCTTGCCCTCTGGCACCTTGTCCACGAAAACAGGGTATGCCACATCATTCTCGGAAAGACGCCGCTTCTCCAAAGAAAGAACACTGTCATGCAGACTCCGCATAGCACCGGTTGTAGCATTGAGAAGATTAGTCGGTAGCATCGGCCTACCCGCCACATGCACCTCCTCGAGATATCCTTAGGTGAAGGTGGCCCGTCCTGAGCACGGATCGTACTTGGTGTCGGCTGGCTCGCACCGCCCTTGTTATTCTTTCTTTTCCGTCCCTTCTTCTTTTGCTGTAATGGGATCAAGTTCTGCTCACAGACCGCCTTCTTGAGTGTGTTGGGGCTGATAATATTTCGCACCTCGGCTATCTGAGGCTCGGTGAAGGTGGCAGCTGGAGGCGTCTCCTGAGAACTGAATGCCAGACGACGCCTGTTGCAATTGGGTTTCTCCGTGGTACCAGCTAGATCGCGGTCGTCTTTTGCAGGGTTGGGTTCTTGAGAAGGAGACCTGAAGAATTCGTCACCGTACCCATGTTCAGCAAAGTACTTATCGACGTTGGTAAATGTACCGTCGTCGTCATCGTCATCCGGATCTTGTGCCATATGCATGTCCGGATCCTGTGCCATATGCATGTCCAACATGTCCGGTAGCGTTGCGGCGGTCTTGCCATGGCTTGGCGCCGGCACGACTGGCGGTGTTGTCTTTGGGGTGGTGTCTCCCGCCCCCAAACGAATCTGGCTCTTCGGCCAAAGCAGGGGCCAGCTTACGCATGCGCTGAGGGCCAGCTTTCGGAGGTAACAAGTCATCGCAGCCTGGCAGCACCCGGACCAGTTCAACCCTATACACGGTGGATGGCATCGGATTACCGTGGAACACGGGGTTGCCCGGTTGAACGATTCTGCCCTTGGTGACATCGATCAACTCGCCGCCCACGAAGTGCAGGAGAGTGCATGGAACGTTAGCGGAGCCCTGCGAAAACATGTAGGGCGTCAGGGATGCCCAGTCAAAGGCAAGGAGATGAAGTCATCGGCCGAGAGGCTTAGTTACCGTGATGGCGTCGAGCTCGGCTAATGTCGAGGCACCGCCAACGGCGGGCGTGCAACTGACGGAGGGGCCGCTTGCTGCCGAGGTGTCGGCCGGCGTACACCCGGGTGCATTAAGCTCCAATGCCCGTGCCGGCGCCAGAGACACCAATACCGCCTCCGCCGGAGACACCAATGGCGCCGCCTGCACGTTGTGCGAGTTGCTGGGTGTGAAGCTGGGAACCGGGGGCAGCCCCTGTTGGCCGCCCGCAATCCACGTCTACAGCCCCTAAATCAAGGTAGGCACAATGGCGGTGAGCGTCGTTCCCAGTTGTTGTTGCACTTGCTCTTGGACCATCTCCGGAATCCGCGCCATTTGTGCCTTGAGTTCTTGAACCTCGCGTGACTGGCTTTCCGAGCTGGTCTTTCTCTCCTTTCACGCACCAGCGTTATAGTATGACGACCATTTTGTGGACAAGCCTTTGCCGGCCACACGACCAGCTGACGACGGCTTACTGAACTTATCCTTGTTTTTCATTACGTTCAACGCCCTATTTAAAGTGTTGTCCCAAGGGGAGCTCTGAGACGACCCCGCGCTACTGCTTTCAGTCTCCTGCGGAAGGAATGTGAACCATTTAGAAATTTGGCTTCATTAATTAGAATGCAACCATATGGAGCTAATTACGCGGGGGTGTATTCCTTACCAGAACATGCTCAAGCGCCTTGGTCTTCGTATCCGTGGTAAGCTCCTTTGTTATCGGGTCCACCTTGTACCGGGCCCTGACATAGTTCCTAGTCTGCTTGTCACGGTATTTATCGAAGCGGGGCGGTAGGCCTTGCTCGGCACGCTCCGCGTCCTCCTTGTCTCATATAGGTTCCGCCACTCTGTAACCGCCGGGACCGAGTTGGTGGACCCCTAAGTTCAAGTCCCGCATATCTTTCCCCCACTGACTTGATTCCACGGTTGCGCTGCTCTCGCACTTGATCTTGAACTCCTTGTAGTCATCTTCGCTGATCGAAGGATTTTTTGCCTTGATCTTCTCATAACTATCACCTTTGAAAATCATTTTCTTCACTACTCTTCTCCAAGTAGATAGGGCCGTGCTCATCTTCATGAGGGAGGCACTATTCACTTTATTCCCTGAGAGGCGTGTGTTTGCAACGTCACCGGGAAACTTGTATCGTTCGTGCAGCTTCGTGAAGAGGATTCTGCGCAAATTCCCTCGGTTAGGATGCCTTAGGTTCTCGGTGTTGATCGAGACGGTGCTCCGGAGAATGCACCCGAGCTGAACCGAGTACCCCTTGACTAATTATTTGGGCGCCGTTGGATGCCCCTTGGAGGACACTTCAGTAAATTCCTCCTTGACGGTGCCGAGCACGTTCGGGCGCCGGTCCTTCCGTTGCCTCTTCAGTTGGCTGCCATCTGTGCGTGCGCTGCCATCATCAGTGGTGGCATCCTCGGCGGCACCATCAGTGGTGTCATCCCCGACGCCACTAGGGGTTGTGTAGTCGGGATCCGTGTCTTCCGCGGCGTCCTCATAGCGGTGAGGTTCTTCCTCCATCTCCTTGGACATCTCCCAGAATGCCTTGCCCGAACCGCCGGCCTCATCGTTGTGGGCCATGTTTCGCTCTAAATAGGAAAAAAGTTTGGTCAAAAAGTTGGTTATTGTCCAGGGCCTACAAAACTGAATTTTGGAAATCTACAGAATGAACAAGCTAAGGGCTACAAATGCCTGCAAGGCTTCAAGGGTGACGGCATAATGGCTCAGTGTTATTTAAGGGTTGGTTTGTGAGGAATTATCATGGTCTCATCATTTAGGGTTTGTCGACACCGAGGCATCCTAAGATAATGCTGCTCAAGATTCAAGGCCGAAAGGAGGGCACGGTCCAAGTATATATGTATACAATATTTGTTGATAATAAGAAGTTGTTCAGGTGACAATGTGTGTACTGATTTTGTGGTTGTGTTGCGGACGTAGGTGGTCAGAATGATCGAACCACAGAATCACCCATTGGAGTTAAGTGGCATAGCAAATATTTTCAAAAAGTATGAGAATATGATTTGCATAACAAGTGACAGAAATGTGTGGTTCGTAGGGCGGAGTCGCATTACTACAATTGCTGGTTTTGGAGGGCAAAGCATTGTTAAATGGTCTAAGAGCCAGAAGAGCAACAAGAGGGCAAAACGAGGAAGGAATAAGAAGAGGAGGAAGGTTTGTTTCTCAAACATTGTTGAGACAATCTATCCAATCGAAAGCTCAGAAAATGATGACACAAGCAGTGACAACAGAAACATTGCTACTGGTGAAACAATGGTGGTCCTGCACGCCCAAGTATGTAAATAACATTTGTCCAATTAATTACAGTGTTTTTATTTCATCGATGGAACTGTGTGACAATTCAAGGGTGTAGTATGACAGCCTTTACAAATTTAGGTGCATGTGGGCAGAGCAGAGTAGGGAGAAAACGACTAGGGGAATTCAAACCCCGGCCCATGCATTAGTCGCAAGTACCCCATATGTCCTATTTTTAGCAAAGTCATGCTAAAATTCACGGAAAATTTCAGCATGACCTTTGCTGAAAATAGGACATATGGAGTACCCGAATTTGCCGGAACGGAAGTTAATCGACATTCCGGCAAACTCAAGGGCCTCTCGGGGTACCTGCAAAATCATTATCCAATGAAGGAATTGCGCCGCACACTGCTGCCTCACACTGCTGCCAAAATCATTATCGACATGCTGAATGCGTGCTGCGGGTGTGTCACCTCGGATCATATACTTGCATATAAGGGGAGAAAGGCGAGAGAAGTCACCTTGGTAATACAAGCAAGTGACATTGCATATTTGCATGACTTGTCCATGATGAACTAATGACCAAATAGAACATATTCTTTTCTTTTCCCAACAAGGTTGACAATAGAACATATTCTGTTTTTTTTCTCTTTCAAGATTGGCAACCAGAACATATTCCAATGACCCACGAGACACCGACAGTATGCCATCGTTCAGCCTCAAACATATCAAACAACACAACGATTAATCACATGCTTTTGGATTATTGCAACACGGTGGGTGGGGTCTCAAAGGGCAGAAACGAGTTGGGTTGATAGCATTATTGCAACACGCAGGACAGCTAGACCGGGGACATTTGGAGCATGATACCAACGGGGAATTAATGATCTCCGCCCTTGTGAGGCGCGAGCGCAAAGGAAGCATGTCACATGAACGGCAGCAGGCTTTGCTGAAAAAACATTGCGGATACCAGTCTGTCCTCGTGTGCTGATAGTGTCCTGTATCTAGCATGTTATGATCCGCACAGGAACATGCAGTCAAGGCTGTCCACGGCCACATGCCATGTGGAGCTCTGGGGGTCTCATAAAGCTTATCAGGCAGGACAAGCCTTTGATGAATAGTTGAATTGAATTCTCAACATGGTAGGGTTTTCAAAACATTGGCATGTGGAGCTACTACGCTAACACTAGAGTGATGTACTTGCCAATTTTGAATTAATAAGCTGCGGTGTATGCTGATAGAATCATACTCCCTCCGTCCGAAAATACTTGTCCTAGAAATGAATAAAATGGATGTATCTATAACTAAAATAAGTCTAGATACATCTACTTCTAGGACAAGTATTTCCGGACGGAGGGAGTATTTGCTACCGTATCTGTGCATGCTTGGATAAAGCCAGCAAAACATGCCAGGTTATGGTATGGCCCAATCAGACCAAAAGATCTCTTCTATTGTTATCTTAATGGGCAAAGCATGTGATTCCATCAAAGTATTGAACATGCACACACTATTTTCATCAAATTAGATCTGTTCTGTTCTGTCCAAAAAGGGTTGGGGAAAGGAGCTCATGCACGCACCTTCCTGGAATCAGTGGCGGCGGCGGAAGCTGGATTGCTGGGGAGGTAGCCGATCCCCCCCGCCTCCAGTGCGGCCGCTGGGCACCTGGATCGCCGGCGGTGCCCTCCTGGATCGGGCCGGGCGGCGCCGGAGCCCCGCTTCAATGCCACGAACCAAGAAAGCAAGAAGGTGCGGCGGGTAGCAGCTGCGGTGGGCGGGGAGGAGTGGCATGGTGCGGCACGAGGCTGTGGCCGGCGCCCGGCGTGTGGGCGCACGTATATGTAGAGCGGGGGAGGTGGGTGAAGGGGGCGGAAGTCGTGGGGTGCGGCAACGGCGTGCGACGGCAAGAGGGAGAGGGAAGACGTGCGAGGGAGGGCGTGCGACAGCGCGGCAACCCAAGCCAGGAAGAAAGCAGAGGAAGTTTCACTGTTGCCTCCCCTCCCCTACATACAGATAGCAATGGTGCACCTCCCACGGGTGCGCCATAAGTATATCCATAGCAATGGCGCACCACTGATGGGTGGGCTATAAGTAACTTTTTTTTAGTTGCGTCTAATAATTTATGATTTGTTATTTGAAAAAATTTATGAATATGAAAATATTTATGAATATGAAAATATCATCAAATTTGTTATTTGAATATATCATCAAATTTGTTATTTGAAAATATTTGAAAAAAATTCATAAAAATTGGTATACCAATGGCTGGCGCACCTCCTAGGGGTGCACCTTCAATATTTTTTTTGGATTTTTAGTTGCATTCATTTGTGAATTGGTAAAACATTTATGAATATGAAAACATTTATGAATACAATCGAGAAATGAAGGCTACAATTTAAATACAATCGATCTTAGCTAGCTATCTGTTCACAATCTTCTTGCCCTTATTTTTCGCAAATGGATTTCTTCTTTTGAACGGACGTCCTTTAGGTAGGGTGGTCCTACTTCTTCTTGTGGTGTATGCTGGTACTTCATCGTTGTCGTCATGTTCCATCCTCGGGTCGCCGTACTTGTCGAAGTCTTGCTCATTGGCGACTCCATCCATTTCGATGATCTTCCTTTTGCCTCTCCTCACAACAACACGACTGGGCTTTGATGGGTCGGTAATGAAGAAGCATTGGTCCACTTGGGAAGCTAGTACCCATGGCTCATTTTTCGCGGTGGCGTTTGCGCCCGCGGTCTTGGATTTGGCTTCGGGTATAACCATGGTGGTGAAATACCGGTCTTCTTTTAGGACACTCTTGGCCCATCTGACACGGAACATCGGGACCTTCTCTCCAGCGTAGCTCAGCTCCCAGATCTCCTCGATCCTTCCGTAGTATCTGTCCTTGTCGTTACCGGTGTAGGATTCCATCGTTACCCCGGAGTTATGATAACCATCGCTCTTCATGTCCTTTCCCTCGGTGTAGATTGTGTAGCCGTTGATATTGTACGCCTCATACGTCATCAGGTTGTGCTCAGCGCCCTGTGACAAGGCGAATATGAGTTGTTCTTCCACGGAAGAATCCTCATGTAAAGGGTACGACAGAAGCTTCTCTGGAACCAACGCGTGAAACATGAGTTGTGCTCTTTGATTATATCTCCGTCCGTCCTCTGTTGGCCTCAGTCATTGTACGTCTTCTCAATAAAGGTTTTGTGCTCTACCACCCAAGGATCGACCACATCTATGTGTTGTAGCGCGACTAGGTTTGCTCTTTCAAAGTCGGCGAGTCGACCCTCGAAGTCGACATGCATTTCGCAGCGACCCTCACGGTGACCCCATCCAGCGAGCCTGCCGAGGTGCCTGTTGACGGGCAGACCAACGGGGTTCTCGATGACTAGATAATTCGTGTAGTAGGAGATGCACTCTTCGGTCAGAAAGCCCCTGGCTATGCTTCCCTCTGGACGTGACATGTTGCGAACGTATCCTTTGATGACACCATTCATCCTTTCGAACGGCATCATGCTGTGCAGGAACGTCGGCCCGAGTTGGATGATATCCTCCACGATATGGACTAGCAGATGCACCATAACGTCGAAGAATGCGGCGGGAAGTACATCTCAAGCTCGCATAGTATCACCACGATCTCTTCCTGTAGCCTTCTGAGTTGCCTCACGCCAACCGACTTCTGAGAGATGACGTCGAAAAAGTTGCATAGGCCAAATAGCATTTCACGGACGTGCGCGTCCATGATCCCACGGATTGCAACTGGAAGTATCTGCGTCATCAGCACGTGACAGTCGTGAGACTTCATCCCGCTAAACTTCTGCTTCGCTGAGTCTAGGTATCTGCTTACCTTCCCCGTGTAACCGTAAGGAAGTTTTACTCCTACGAGGCAGGTGAAAAACTGATCGATCTCCTCCTGACTTAGAGTGAAGCACGCGGGAGGGAAGTCATTTCCGGTCTTCTTGGCCTTTTTGCCTTTGCGACGACTTTCCGTGTCCTGCTTCGCCTCATCATCATCATCATCATCATCATCATCATTATTAGCGTGAAGCTCCTCCCTGATGCCCATTGATTTCAAGTCTGCCCTTGCCTTCGGCCCATCTTTGGTCCTCTCTGGTATGTTGAGCAGGGTACCAAGCAGACTCTCGCACACGTTCTTCGTGATACGCATGACATCAAGGCTGTGAGGCACACGGAGGATCTTCCAGTACGGCAAGTCCTAGAAAACAGACCTCGTTTTCCATACCTTCAGCAGCGGCTCTGGCGCCTTTCCCGGCGGTGGGCACTCTTTCCAATTTTTCAACAACTTGTCTTCGGGGTTCGGTTTCACCATCGAACAGATCCTTGCGTTTTCTACATGAGTCATCGTCGCGAAGCCACCTTCGATGTCCCATGAACACGGTTTTCGAAGACCCGGGATCTCTATCTAGCTGGCGATACGTTGTGTCATCCAAGCACCTGATGCATCCAGAAAATCCGTGGACCACCTGCCCCGCGACATATCCATAACCGAGATAGTCGTGCACCGTCGTGAGCAGTGCGGCTCTCATAGGGAAATATTCTTTCTCTGCGGGGTCCCACGTATTGGCTGGCGTTTTCCACAGCGTGTCTAGCTCCTCTTTCAGCAGCCCCAGATACAGATTGATGTCGTTCCCTGGTTGTTTCGGCCCTTCAATTAGCATACTCATGTGAATGTACTTCCTCCTCATGCACAACAAGGGGGGAAGGTTGTACATCCACACAAACACAGGCCAGGTGTTATGTGTGCTTCTCTGGCTGCCAAACGGATTGAATCCATCGGTGCTCGCGCCCAGCACGATGTTCCTTGGATTGTTCCCAAATTCTAGGTGTTCAAAGTTCAACGCTTGCCACTGGCTCGCATCCTTAGGTTGACTGAGCATCTTGTCTTTTTTATTTATCTCCAGATCATTTGCGTCATCTTCTCGCTTCTTCTCCTCCCTATCCGTGTGCCAATGCAGGAGCTTTGCTACCTTAGGGTCCGCGAAATACCACTGCAGACGAGGAGTGATCGGAAAGTACGACACCACATTTCGAGGAGCTTTCTTCCTCTTCTTGTATCGAGTGACGCCGCACACCGGACATATGGTAGACTCCACGTGCTCGTCCCGATAAATGATGCAATTGTTCATGCACACATGGTATTTCATGTGCGGTAAATCCAGAGGACACACGATTTTCATTGCCTCCTCGAAACTGGTCGGGCACTTGTTCCCCTTGGGAAGACGTTCGTGCCAGAATGACATGTTCTCGTCGAAGCATGCGTCGGTCATTTTGTGTTTTACGTTCATCTCTAGAGCCATGAGCATTACTTTCAGGCAGGTATCCTCGAGCCTGCATCCTTCATACAATGGAGTAACCGCATCTATCTCCAGTTGATCCATCTTGGCTTTCTCTCGGGCGGCAGCTCTTGCATTATCCGTCTGCTTGAGAAGCAGCTCTTGAATATGAGGGTCCTGCACCCAGCCCATCAATGGTCCATCGTCGTCTACTCCGGCATCTTCATCTTCATGATCATGCCCTTCGTCTGCTCTGGCATCTTCCTCATCATCATGTCTGACATCTTCTACATGATGACTGTGTATTGCATCTACTTCGTGATCATGTCCTGGAGATTCTTCGTCTTCTCGCCCGCCCACGCCGCGGTTGTCTTGCTCATGCCCTTCCTCATTTCTTGCCCGGCCCCCATGGACGACTTCATAATCATCTTCATCACCTTATAACCGATAGCCATCCATGAAACCACGCAAGAGCAGGTGGTCCCGCACCTGTACGGAATCTGGGTCCATAAGGCTCCTCAGCTTGCATCTTCGACACGGACATCTTATCTCCGTCTCGTTCTTTTGAAGCATCTCGGCTTTCGCGGAGCTCAAAAACCTATTCACGATGCCTTCGGTCATTGTGCAGACCATGGTCGCCTGCGGGGTAGAGCAAAACGATATTTTAGAACCAAGAAAAATTTTGGCATGACTTTGCCTAAAAATAGGACCAAAAAGAATGCATAGTGCCAAATTCTAGCCAAAACGGAAATGAATCAACATTCCGGAAAAATATTGGCAACTATCACATTTCAAATACCAGTACCTGCAAACACAAACATATATGCAACACCACAAACATATGCAACACCACAAACATACATAGATCTAGCTAGGACATAAACAGTGCATGTGCACGTTGTTGGAGGGAGAAAAAGTTAGATCTACAACATAAAGAAAGCTTTCCCCTTACTTACCTATCAAAAAAGGTAATTTAACCACTTAATTTGGATGAATCTATGGTGCAAATGAGGTGAGGAGGAGGAGGCAGCCGAGACAAGCTTGGAGGAGGAGGTGGAGAGAATGAAGTGGGAAAAGTGAGTGTGGTAGTTGGCTGTCCAAAATATCTAGCTGGTCCCAGGTTACTAATGGCGCACCACCTACAAATGCGCCATCAGTAACCCTGGTTACTAATGGCGCACAAGTTAGGTGGTGCGCCATTACTAGTTTTGCAAAAATAAAAATAAAAAAATGTTAGTAGTGGCACACCGTGTGTGTGGTCCGCCATTACTAGTTTGAACTAGTAATGGTGCACTATACACTGGTGCGCCATTACTAGTTATGAAAAAAGTAAAAAAATTTGTTAGTAGTGGCGCGCCGGGTGAGTGGTGCGTCATTACTAGTTATACTGTGCCCTGGTGCGCCATTACTAGTTTTGGAAAAATAAAAAAAAGTTTGTTAGTAGTGGGGCACCAACACATGGTGCGCCACTGCTATATAGTAGTGGCGCACCACATGTGTGCTGCGCCATTAATGTCCATATTATCTATAGCCCTTTTCCTAGTAGTGAGGGGTCCCGCCCGGAGCATGAATCCGGCCGGTGCCGCGTACGGCCCCACGGTGGGCGCCAACTGTCATCGTTTTCTCACGATAGATGCCATAGGGTGGCTTATCAGCTCCAGGTGCGAGATTGGGCACAAGAGGTGGTGACACACGATGTACCCAGGTTCAGGGCCCTCTGTGAGAGGTAACACCCCTAGTCCTGCTTGGTCTAGTTGGATGGATGGGTATGTGTACAAGGGTGCTCCTGGGGCTGTGTCTAGAGGAGGAAGGAGCAGCCGGCTCATCTTCCTCCGCTACTAGAGGGGTTTTGAGAGTTCTCTGGGTGTGCGAGAGTGATCGTCCGTCCTCGTTGCATGGGGGGCTCGGGGTTTTTTTATAGGCCAACCCCCTGGCTCTACAATATGTTTAAAGTACAGGGTTGGGGGGACCCGGCTGGCAGTCTCTCTGGCTGGCCAGGGGGTCCCACCCTTCGCGCCGTCTCGTTGTTTGTACGGTCCATCGGCTGAGCGGTCTCGTCTCCCACTGGGGCCCGCCAGCCGGCTCTGCGATTGGCTCTTGCTCACCTGCCACGATACGGGTCGCCCTGGAGGCGTCGTCTAGCGCCAGCCGACCGAGGTCTCTGGTACGGCCGACGGCACTATATCCACGCCGAGGCAGGTAATCAAGTGGGTGAGGGCGTGTCAGCACTATTCCCTCGCCCGGTCGCGCTCACCAAGGTCAGTGGCCTGGACGGCCGGACTGTAGCTATGCGCTCTAGTGCGTTAGCGGTCACTGTGGCCATAGGGCCACCCTTCATGGCCGTCGTGTCTTGTCATCGTACCCGCGCCCTGGGGGATGGGACGTCGCATGTCCGCCCCTGGGTTAACGGAGGAGCCGGCCCGGAGGCAGCCGACCGTGCCCAGCTGACCGAGGGTCGAGCCGGCTCGTTGATCAATCGTTTGCCTCGCCAGCCGGCAGCCGCTTGAGCCGGCCGTAATCCAGCCGGCCATGAGCAGCCGGTCACGTGGTTTTCCTTTGAAGCGGAAGGGGGAGAACCCCATTGATTTGGCTTGCCTAGGGGTGATAACCCCGTCACCGACGTTTGTAAATGAAAACTTAAGGGCCGATCATAAAGTTCGGTTGATTGAGTTGTTGAAAGAATATGTTTGCTCCTTTGCATGGGAGTATCATGAGATGCCCGGTTTAAGCCAAGAGTTAGTAGACCATCGATTACCTATAAAGGCTGGTTTTAGACCTCATAAGCAATCGGCCAGGAAGTTTAATCCAAAAACATATGACCAAATCAAAGAAGAGATCGGTCGTTTACTTAAAGCCAATTTATTAGACCTTGTAGGTATGCCGAGTGGATTTCTAACATTGTGCCAGTAGAGAAGAACGGCTCTGGCAAGATAAGGGTGTGCATTGATTTCAGAGATTTGAATAGAGCTACGCCCAAAGTTGAGTATCCCATGCCCATAGCTGATATGCTTATTAATGATGCTTCTGGACATAAGGTCATTAGCTTTCTTGATGGCAATGCGGGGTATAACCAGATTTTCATGGCCGAAGAGGACATGTCCAAAACGGCTTTTCGGTGCCCTGGATTCCTTGGTTTATTTGAGTGGACAATGATGACCTTTGGGTTAAATAATGCTGGCGCCATGTATCAGAGGGCTATGAATTTAATCTTTCATGATTTACTCGGTGCTATACTTGAGGTTTATATTGATGATATTGTTGTCAAATCGGATGCTTTTGAATCTCATCTAGCCGACTTGCGTTTGGCCTTTGAAAGGATGAAAACATACGAACTGAAGATGAATCCTTTGAAGTGTGCAGCGTATCGGCTGGGAAGTTTTTGGGTTTCATTATTCATGAGAATGGCTTAGAAATTGATCCCAAAAACACAGAAGCTATACAAAAAGTGGAGGCTCCAACATGCAAGAGAGATATGCAAAAATTCCTTGGCAAGGTCAATTATTTGAGAAGGTTCATAGCTAATTTGTCAGGGAAGGTTGATGCATTTACTCCTATCCTTCGGTTAAAGAATGTTGCTGATTTTACTTGGGGGGCAAAAGAGCAAGAGGCATTCGACATGATCAAGACTTATTTGAGCACTCCTCCACTGAGGAAGCACCCAAACATAGAGAACCCTTTAAACTTTACATTGCGGCGGGGAAGGTGTTATTGCGACTCAAGAAGCCTAAGGAAGAGAACATACTATTACATATCTAAGTCGATGCTTATTGGACGTCGAGAGAAGGTAAACTTTATTGAAAATTTATGCCTCTATTTATATTATGCTTGCACAAAACTAAGACATTACCTAGTGCCGAGTGCCTGCATAGTAGCTTGTCAAACCGATGTCATTAAGTAGATGTTGCATAGACCAATTCTTAGGAGTAGAATTGGCAAGTGGGCTTATGCTTTAATTGAGTATGATTTGGCTTATGAATCTCTAAAATCCATGAAAGGCCAAATTGTTGCTAATTTTATTGTTGAGCATTGGATTAAGTACAAGCATGATGTTGATATAAACCTTGTATTGTTAGTGCCATGGAGGTTATATTTTGATGGTTCAGTTTGTAGCAATGGCCAAGGTGTTGGTATTGTTTATATATCTTCTCACGGTGTTGTTTTTGAAGCCTCATACCGACTGGTATATTTTTGCACAAATAATCAAGCCGAATATGATGCATTGTTATTCGGTTTAGAGATGTTGCTCGCTATAGGTGCTACACATGTTGAGGCTTTTGGTGATTCGTTATTATTAGTGCAGCAAGTGTGCAAAGTCTTTCAATGTTTAGACGAATCACTTAATGTTTATCTTGATAAGTGTCTAGATGCGATTTCTACTCCGGATTATTTTTGCATTGCTCATATATCTAGACATGACAATTGGAGAGCAAATGAGTTAGCACAACAAGCATCCGGCTATCATATTGATCATGGCATATTTCATATTTCTCAGAAGCCGATGTCTTGTGTTGCTAATATGGGAGAGGCCGAACTAGAGCCCACTAGCTCGGCCACTAAAAATAAATCTAGTGCAGGGAAAATCATGACTGGAGGAAGCCCATTATTGATTACTTGTGCAATCCGAGTGAAAGGGTGGGCAGGGCTGTTCGGCGTATGGCTTTCAAATATACGATGAGAGATGATGGTCTTTATCGCCGAACGGTTGAAGATGTTCTTTTGAAGTGTTTGGAGGAAGACCAAGCAAGAGTTACTATGGGTGAGGTACATCAAAGCATTTGTGGTACTCATGAGTTGGCACCCAAAATGAAATGGCTCTTACGACGTTCTGGATTTTATTGTCCGACTATGATCAATGATTGCTTCAGGTATTATAAAGGGTGTGAAGCCTGTCAAAAATTTGGTGATATTCAGTTGGATCCTACTACTATGTTACATCCTATTATCAAGCCGTGGGCTTTTAGAGGATGGGGTTTAGACTTTAATGGACAAATTCATCCATCTTCTTCAAAGGGGCATTGATTCGTGTTGGTGGCAACCGATTATTTCACTAAATGGTCTGAAGTAGTACCTCTCAAGAACATGACACATACGGAGGTAATTCAATTCATAACCGAACACATTATTCATAGATTCGGCATTCCTCAGACATTAACTACAGATCAAGGTTCATCTTTCATGTCACATCAAGTTAGAAAATTTGTCGAATCATACAACATAAAGTTGCTCAATTCATCTCCGTATTATGCCCAAGCTAATGGACAAGTTGAGTCTAGCAACAAAATATTGATTAAGATCATCAAGAACAAGCTTGAGGATAATCCAAGAAAATGGGATGAGTTGTTGTCTGAGGCTTTATGGGCACATAGGATCTCAAGGCATGGTGCTACAGAGGTAACTCCGTATGAGGTAGTATACGGTCAAGAGGCTGTTTTACCAGTGGAGGTAAATTTGAGTGCTTTGAGAATAGCCAAACAAAATGATTTATCGGAAGTGGACTTTTATGATTTGATGATGGACGATATTGATGAGGTTGCTGATAAATGTTTGGCTGCACTAAAGGCCATAGAGAAGGACAAATTGAGGGTAGCAAGAGCTTACAATAAAAAGGTCAAGTTGAAGAATTTTCAAGTTGGCGATCTTGTGTGGAAAGTGATTCGGCCGATTGGTTCTAGAGATAGAAAATTCGGAAAGTGGTCTCCAAACTGGGAAGGTCCTTTTAGGGTTGCAAGAATAGTTCCTGGAAATTCATATTTAGTGGAATCCATACAAGGAGTATTATTACCTCGAGGTCTCAATGGCAGATATCTGAAGAAGTACCACCCGAGTGTGTGGCAAGAAGCCTAATTAGGCAATGGCCGATATATGATTATCTCCCTTAGCATAAACATGGCCGATACATAATTATCGCCCTAAGAAAATATAGATGGCCGATGGAGTATTGACATCGTCCTTAGAAACAACATAGTGCAAATTGTTTTTTGGCATGCTAGCTTTGCCAAAAAATAGGGGGGCATGTGTTGACACCTGATTTTGGCACGATGCAAAATGTAGTAAAAATGGACTCAAACGAAAAGGTTTTCTATGAAAAAGTTTATATTGCTGAGTGAAACAACCTTGATGTTTAGGTCATCACCATTCGACATCATTTCGAGGGCCAAATTACACTTGGATTGTCATCTAGATGTTGTGAGTTCTTTTTGATATATTACGCCTCCAAGACAACCTCGGATGAAGGAATGTTCTACATGGATTGTATTCATCTTGTCGACCTGGTCGGTTTTGATATAGAAATCATCTCAATCGGAGGTCGTATGCAAAAGTTAGAGCAACCAGAGTGCAGCCCTACCACAAAGCAAAATGTGGCGCAGGAGATCAGACACATGTCTAATGGGTCGCGCGAGTCATTCGACCCTCAAGACGTCCTCGTATGGAAAGACTTACAACATGAAAAAGTTTCGTGCCGTCGAGACGACTGATTCTGATATATAATCCTTCTCTATCCGTTGTCGTATGCAACCTGGAGAGGCAAAACAAAATCATCCTAGAGTTTCACTCGGGACTTCCGAGTGAAAGTTTGCCGGCCGAGTGAAACATTGGCCGTCCGGTCGAGTGAAAAGTTTTCTGTCCGGCCGAGTGAAATTGCCATCCAAGTGAAAATCGCCATCCAAGTGAAAAGTACCGCTCGAATGAAAGTACCGGCCGAGTGCAATTGTCGTCCGAGTGAAAATTGTTGTCCGAGTGAAAAGTACCTGGCGAGTGAAAGCGTCGGTCGAGTGAAAGTTCAAAATGGCATCGGAATTGATAAGTGTTCAACATGGAATTTGTTAGTAACATCGAAACGGTCAACTTTTCTTTTAAGGTCATTATCATCTAAGATAGTATGCGGCCTGCAGAGACGCTACAACACTCGGACAGTTCAGTCTGCTATGTGACCGTGTCCGATTCAAAGTTAAAGATGACCTCGTCGAGTATTCAAGATGACTTTATTTAGGAAAGTGATCAACATACGAATTGTTGGCCTTGTCGAGGCATGCAAAATTGATGTTTGGACCGTCTCCATTGTATGACATATGCAGATTCCACGGCCCACGCAAGGTGCAAGACAGAAGATTGGGCCAGATTTGGGCTGAATCCGAGTGGGACTAGAACTAGGACTCTAGGACGTGAATTAATGTAATTTTCTTGTAAGGCAACCCTAGATGAATCCTTTTATTGTACGGGAAGTCCAGTCGCCTCCTATATATGTTGGGGGTGTCGGCCGATTAAAAAACACCAATTGAACAAATCAATCTATATTACTTTTTCATATACGTTCTTATCTCTCTATCGTTTCTTCTCTTGTTCTTTGCTGTTCTTCGTGTTTGGGAGCTGCAAATTCCGAGGCTCTAGGGGCGAGCGAATCGACCTAGGGTAGCCCATAGCCGCCACACTCCCTGAAGGGGTCCCTCCCGGGCGTGTGGGGTTTCGGGTTTGCAAAAGCGTCCGCCGACTGTCTTGCGTATCGCGCTGCCGGGGGACCTCCTTCGACGTGAGCTGCGGTGCATCACCCACGACGTCGAGGGTACATGATGACGTGTTCGTGTGTCAACACAAACGTCCAACGCAACCATGCAGCGATAGACGTGCTTGTCCTCCTCGCTGAGACGGTGACGTACCACGTCCTCGGGGCCCGGCTCCCTCTGCACCGATAGTGGCACACACGACAACCACCAAAGAAGCTTCGAGTCAATACCAAGCTGCAGGCCCCGGAAGGTAGCACCTCCCAGTGACAGCCTGACGGAGCCCAGTCCCGGACATGGCGCCGCTCAAACTGGTTGTCACCGCCGAGTCAACGAGGAGGATGCGGGTAGGGCATCATCGCCGAGAATAAATTCCTGTGAAAACAAATCAGGTATATTTCTCGTTCATTCTGAGACATTGCTCTGGCTCGCCTTTATAGTGGCGCCACTGGCTCGCCTCTATTTCATTGTTTGCCTCAAATTTCTTTAATTTTTCTTTTTTTTCTCCCACCACATGTCTATATTTTTATACACCTATCAAATACACGATTCACATTTTATATAATATATGTTTTAATACCAATTTTTATTCATACACATTGTACATTTTTTATACATCTAAAACATTTTATACACATCTAAGTGATTGAGTTTTTAAAATAAATATCTTTGTTTTTTTGAATGCTTGTTAGACATTTTTCAAATACACGCTAAATGTTTTACTCAAAATATATAATATATTTTCTTTAAATTATGAAAAAAATTGTTTACCTAGGGCGCGTGTGGAGGAGCGGCGGTCTTGGGCGACACGTGGACGTTGAGGGCGAGGGCTTGGATTCCGGCAGTGACGTCAAGGGCGCGGGCTTGGATTCACACGGCGATGTCGAGGCGGGCGTGCGCGCATGGAGAACTGATGCGCGCTCGGGCGGTGCATGGAGGAGAGCGGCGTGATACGTCTCCATCGTATATGTAATTTTTGATTGTTTCATGCTATTATATTATCCGTTTTGGATGTTTCATATGCATTAATATGATATGGGACTACCCTATTAATCTAGAGCCTAGTGCCAGTTTCTGTTTTTTCGTTGTTTTTGAGTTGCGCAGATAAGGAATATTAAACGGAGTCCAAACGGAATAAAACCTCCGGAATGATTTTTTCTGGAAAATATGGAAGCCACGAGACTTGAGAACCAATGCAGAGGAGCTGCCACGGGGCCACAAGCCCGCTTGCCGCGGCCAGGGGGCAGCCGCATCGGGCATGCTTGTGGGCCCCTGACAACTCCCCTAACCCTAATATTCGGCCTATTAATACCCAAATATTCCATCATTATCAGAACGAGCCACGAAAATACTTTTCCGCCACCAGAAGCCTCCGTTCATGACAGATCCAATCTTGGAGCCTTTTCCGGCAATCTGTCGGAGGGGGATTCGATCACGGAGGGCATCTACATCAACTCCATTGCCCCTCCGATGATGCGTGAGTAGTTCACCACAGACTTACGGGGTCCATAGCTAGTATCTAGATTGCTTATTCTCTCTCTTTGCCTCTCAATACCATGTTCTTCATGATCTTCATGGAGATCTATCCGATGTAATACTCTTTTGCGGTGTGTTTGTCGAGATCCGATGAATTGTGGGTTTATGTTCTTATTATCTGTGAATATTATTTGAGTCTTTCCTGAATTCTTATATGCATGATTTCATATCTTTGCAAGTCTCTTTGAGTTATTGGTTTGGTTTGGCCAACTAGATTGGTAATTCTTGCAACAGGAGAAGTGCTTAGTTTTGGATTTAATCTTGCGGTGTCCTCACCCAGTGACATAGTAGGGGTAGCAAGGCACGAATAGTATTGTTGCCATTAAGGGTAAAAATATGGGGCTTTCATCATATTGCTTGAGTTTATCCCTCTACATCATGTCATCTTACCTAATGCGTTACTCTGTTCTTCATGAACTTAATACTCTAGATGCAGGCAGGAGTCGGTCGATGTGTGGAGTAATAGTAGTAGATGCAGAATCATTTCGGTCTACTTGTCATGGAAGTGATGCCTATATGCATAACCATTGCCTTGGATATCTTCATAACTATTCGCTTTTCTATCAATTGCTCGACAGTAATTTGTTCACCCACCGTAGTACTTGCCATGATGAGAGAAGCCATCTAGTGAAACCTATGCCCCGGGGTCTATTTTCCATATTATATTTTTAGATATAAAACAAAAATCACCAAAAATACTTGCTACATTGTTTTTACTTTTAGTTTTACTTTCCGTTCAAGCATCCTATTATATCTATCTCTACTAGATCTCATCCTTACAAATAACTGTGAATGGATTGACAACCCCTTTATAGCGTTGGATGCAAGAGTTTGATTCCTTATGCAGGGATATCTATTGGTGGCTCGCTTGTATCTCCTACTGGATTGATACCTTGGTTCTCAAAAACTAAGGGAAATACTTATCTACTTTTCTGCATCAAACCATTCCTCTTCACGGGAAACCAACGCATGCTCGAGAAGTAGCACGGCGCCGGCGGGCTTAGGCGTCACGTGGAGGCTGACGAGGGGAGCGGACGTTGAGGGCACGAGCTCATGGAGGAGCGATGGCGCGGGCAGGGGGTAGTGTGTGGAGGAGAGCGGTGCCAGTGGGCTCGGGCGATGCGTGGACGCCTAAGGCAGGAGCGGATGTTGAATGCGCGGTCGGGTAGCCCGACGGCGTCGCGACAGCGACTTCTCTTGGCGGCGGCGATCTCCTCCGTTTCTCGTGAAAATGGAGGAAGAAGGGGAGGGAGAAGGGGTGGTTAAATACCACGAGGTCTTTAGCCCCGATTGGAGTCACCAACTGGGATGAAAGGGTATTTAGTCCCGCTTGGTGGCTCCGGGACTAAAGGTAGGCCTTTAGTCCCGGTTGGAGCCACCAACCGGCACTGAAGCTATTTTTTGGCCATGACCGAAAGAGCGTGAAAGGTTAGGCCTTTAGTACCGGTTGGATCCGCCAAACATGACTGACCACGTATGAAAAAAGATGAGTTTGATTCAAATTTTACAGATCAAAATTAATTCTTGTAAAATGCATAATAATTTGAAAACAAAACCGAATTAGTTGGTTCAAATTTCTGTAGATTCACCTTGAAGATTTCTATCAACTAGTATTATTTTGACAAGAAGTTGCATAATTATTTTTGGACTTATTAATTAAATACAGTAATTGAAGTCATTATTTTAAACTTTAAAAATTCATATCTTCAGTTCTGTTAAGACAAATGGAGCAAATAAGATGTCAAATTGTTACAAAGATTCTGAAGTGCGACTTTCCTGCATATAAGATTTCAAATTGTTACAAAGATTACAAAAACTCACTAGAGAGAAAGTGATGACGGTGTTACACCCAAAACATATATATACCCTAACTCTTACAAAGATTCCCTCTGGTTTGTCCAAAGTGGGAATTTCCAGCTATAAGTCCGGAAACTCACTAGAGAGAAAGTGATAAAGGTGAAGCCGTCACATCCCAGAGTGGGATCTTGGAGAATAAAACTTTTTCTTCATGTATGTCCCTTGCTTATGATTGCACTGTAACCATGGAGAATCTTCATCATTTAACAGGATGCTTGGGTTAGTCTTCATTGTGAACGGAGGAATTTCATCAAACTTATTATAATCTTCTGACATGTCTGTCTTGTCCTCCACTCCCACGATGTTTCTTTTCCCTGAAAGAACTATGTGGCGCTTTGTCTCATCGTATGATGTATTCGCTTTCTTATCTTATCCTTTTCTCGGTTTGGTAGACATGTCCTTCACATTGAAAACCTGAGTCATATCATTGGCTAGGGCAAATGGTTCGTCTGTGTACCCAAGATTTTTGAGATCCACCGTTTTCATTCCGTACTTCGGGTCTACCTTTACCCGATATCCTGTCAGATTGACCCATTTGCACCGAAACAAAGGGACCTTAAAAGAAGATCCATAGTCAAGTTTCCATATCTCCTCGATGTAACCAAAATATGTGTCCTTTTCCCTATTGGTGTTTGTTGTATCACAACGGACATCATTGTTTTGGTTGGTGATCCTTTTATCTTTGACGATCGTGTAAAATGTATTCCCATTTATCTCGTATCCTTGGAAAGTCAATACAGTCAAAGATGGTGTCCTGGCCAACAAGTACAGCTGATCTCCAACGGTGGTGTTATTTGTGAGATGTATTTGCAACCAACCGCCAAAAGTCACCATGTGTGCATGTGTAATCCATTCGTCAAACTGCCCCAGGTGTTGGGAGCGTACAATATTCTTGTGTTCAGTGATATACGGGGCCACCAAGGTAGAACTTTGCAGAACTGCATAGTGTGTTTGTGCGAAACAATGCCCGTCCCTACATATTATTTCTTTCTTTCCTAGCGTGCCTTTTCCACTCAGTCTCCCCTCATGCCGCGATTGAGGAACACCAATCGTCTTAAGGTTAGGAATAAAGTCAACACAAAACTCAATAACCTCCTCTGTTCCATAGCCCTTGGAGATGCTTCCTTCTAGCCTAGCATGGTTATGAACATATATCTTTAAGACTACCGTGAACCTCTCAAAGGGGAACATATTGTATAGAAATACACGAACCAGAATGATAATCGCTTCGACTAGGTGAACTAGGACGCGCGTCATAGTATTAAAGAAGGATGGTGGGAAAACCAACTCGAAACTGACAAGACATTGGACCAAATCATTCTATAACCTTGGTAGGATTTGGGGATCGATTACTTTCTGAGAAATTGCATTGAGGATGCACATAGCTTCACAATGGCTAATCAAACATTTTTTGGTAGAAGCCCCCTCAATGCAACCGGAAGCAATTGCGTCATAATAACATGGTAGTCATGAGACTTTAGGTTTTAGAACTTTTTTCTCTGCCATATTTATTATTCCGTTTAAATTCGATGAGATGCCAGACAAGACCTTGATACTGCTCACGCATTCAAAAAAGATTTCCTTCTCAGCTTTGGTAAGAGCATAGCTGGCAGGAATTCACTAATGTCGTCCTTTATCCTTCTTGTTCTCTCGATGCATGATGTCTGGTTCGTTCATACATTGCTGGTCCTGCCATGCTTACAATGCATCTTTTGTGTTCCCATATATGCCAAGGAATCCTAGCAGGTTCACGTAGAGATTCTTCGTCATGTGCATCACGTCGATTGCATAGCGGACCTCTAGGACTTTCCAATAGGGTAGGTCCCAAAATATAGATTTCTTCTTCCACATGGGCGTGTTTCCGGTAGAGTCATTCATAACAGATTGACCGTGAGGACCCTTTGCAAATATTACTTTTAAATCCTTGACCATATCAAAATATCATCACCAATATGGTGGCCAGGCTTCTTTCCATAATCAGCCTCACCTTTGAAATGCTTGCCTTTCTTTCTGATGGGATGCTTGGTCGGAAGAAATCGATGATGCCCCAAGTACACAATCTTCTTACATTTATCCAAATATGCACCTTCATTCCCATCTAAACAATGCGTGCATGCATTGTATTCCTTGGTTGTTTGTCCTGAAAGGTTACTAAGAGTAGGCCAATCATTGATGGTTACGAAAAGCAACCCTCGTAGGTCAAATGGCTCCAGTTTGTGCTCATCCCACACACGTACACCTTTTTAGCCTCACAAATGTAAAATTTCTTCAACTAATGGCCTTAGGTACACATCAATGCCATTGTCGGGTTGCTTCGGGCCTTGGATGAGCACTGACATCATAATGAACTTACACTTCACGCACAACCAAGGAGGAAGGTTATAGATACATAGGGTCACATGCCAAGTGCTATGACTGCAACTCTGCTCCCCAAAAGGATTCATGCCATCTGTACTTAGAACAAACCATAAGTTCCTTGCGTAACTACAAAGTCCTGAAACTCTCTCTCGATATTCCTCCACTGTGACCCATCAGCTGGTTGTCTCAACATCTTGTTTTTCTTACGGTCATCTTTGTGCCATCGCAGCAACTTGGCATGGTCTTTGTTTCTGAACAGACATTTCAACCATGGTATTATAGGAACATACCACATAACCTTGGTAGGAACGCTCTTCCTGAGTGCTCGCCCTCAACATCACCAGGGTCATCTCGTCAGATCTTATACCGCAATGCACCGCATACCGGGCATTCATTCTTATTCTCGTACTCCTCACCGTACCGGAGGATGCAGTCATTAATGCATGCTTGTATCTTCTCCACCTATAACCCTCGAGGGAATATAACCTTATTTGCTTCGTACGTACTGTCAGGCAATTCATTATCCTTTGGAAGCTTCTTCTTCATTATTTTCAGTAACTTCTCAAATCCCTTGTTGGATAAACTATTCTCTGCCTTCCATTATAGCAATTCCAGTGTGGTACCGAGCTTTGTGTTTCCATCTTCGCAATTTGGGTACAAAAATATTTTTTGTTCTTCTAAAATGCGCTCTAATGTCAACTTCTCTTTTTAATTTTGCAGTTTGTTTGTGCATCAACAATTTCCCGGCGAAGATCATCAGTGGGTACATCGATGCCTCTTGATCTTCAGCTTCCCATGTTGCAGTATCACCGTATTCAAGGAACATAGGATAGTTGTCATCCTCCTCTTCTTTTTATTGTCTTCCATCATAACCCCTCTTTCTCTGTGCTTGGTCCAACAATTATAGCTGGACATGAAACCAGACCGAAGCAGGTGGGTGTGAAGGATTTTTGAAGAAGAGTAATCCTTCTTATTCTGATAGACAACACATAAAACCATTCAGATTGTTTGCATGAGCCATGCAAGTCTGTAGTGTATTCGGTGGTGCGTCATACATCCATTGCCGGCTCATCTACATTATATAATTAAGTATATGAAAAATCATTATAAAACATCATGAATAGAGAAAAGACGAAGTTAATACAAGTTTATCACATCAAAACCAATGTACAGTAGTGATTAAATGCTATTAATGCAAAAATAAATACATAAAGTTCATACATATTTCTCCTAAAACAACATACAACTATCTAGAGCATCTAAAACAAACATTGAAACTAACATACAACTATGTAAAACATTTCAATGCAACACCACATGCGATCAAAATCGCAACTAAAGTAATAATTGATCCAACAACATAATGATACCAAGCCTCTTTATTAATGGCATATTTTCTAATATTTCTAATCTTCAAGTGCATTGCATCCATCTAGATCTTGTGTAGATCGACGACATCGGCAACATGAACTCCAATTTCATCTTCTCTTCTTTAATTATTTTCAATTTTTCTTTCAAATAATTGTTTTCTTTTTCGACTAAATTTAACCTCTTGACAAGAGGGTCGGTTGGATTTTTCGGTCCACATACCTCCTAGATAAAATATCTATGTCAAGTTGGTTGACATAATCGTCATAAAAACTAAGTGAAACAAATAGTTATAAAAGATAATATACCACATCTGAATCATAGACCGGACAAGAGCCGACGGGGCGGGGGGTATCAAAACCATGGGACCATATAATAATAAACAATAATACAAGTAATAAAATTATACAAGTAACTATCTAAATCATAAAAGTAAGATTTTTGTTATAAAAAAGATAAGAACAAGAGGCACCACGATGGTGTCGGTGATGAGATCGGCGCGAGCGATCGATGGCGGTGAGGACGGGGACGAGGACGGGACGACACCCTAAACCACACCGACACATATGCAAACTATGAAGTTAATTTGATCACACCCTAACACACACACTAATACTATACCACTAAGACACACCCTAGCACAGATTAACACACACTAGCTAATAGTAACACTAGCTAATACACTAACTCACTTATAGTACCACTAACCACAAAATTGAGATACCTAGTTAACAGTACCACACCTACACATGTGCAAACTAAGAAGTTAATTTGAGCTCAGATTGCATGTAAATCAAATAAACTCCTACACACACTCCTTCACTAAAATCCACAAATCACTACTTCTAGAGCATGAAATGAGCTAAACTAGAAATGACAGATAAAAGGATGAAGTTGCTAACCTTGTAGAACACTTGGATAATTGGTGCACCACCAAATCTAGACAAATCTTCGGGGAAATGGAGCTTGGAGGTCGACCTTGAAGGAAGAACAGTGGAGAACGGATGACGTGGCTCGGGAACGATGACGTATATGCAGGAAACCATTAGTCCTGACTACTCCCGGTTAGTGCACATCGATACATGCATTGTATCAATGACAGATGCAAGGATAAAGTTGCTAACCTCGATCGAGGAGGAAAGAAAGAGGAGAAAGCTTAAGTGTGGCTCGGTCACCTCATATCATGTTTGTTTTGTGTGAACTCAAGTGGCATCATGCTCTCAGGCATTTCATCGAACACCTCTAACACCTCTTGTGCATAGGAAGGGAAAACAAACTAGCACACACCTCCCACCTTCTATGAAGAAAAGACAAAGGTGAGGGCGGGCAGGGGCGAGGATATATAGGAAAAATTTTAGTCCCGGTTGTGGTCTAAAACCGAGACCAAAGACAAACCTTTAGTCCCGGTTGGATACACCAACCGGGACTAAAGGGCATCGCGCCTACTGCAACCCCTTTAGTCTCGGTTGGTGTCTACAACCGGGACTTAAGGTCCCATTTCAACCGGGACTGATGCCTGTCGAGCCCTGTTCGACGTCCTAGCAGCTCGAATCGGGAGTAATGCTTCGTAATGCGATCGAGACTATTGCTCCGATTCAGCTAGACCGAATGCCTTGTTTGCTACTAGTGCATCTCCATACACATCCACAGAGTACAACCATTCATGTGTGCCCAGGTGAACATTGGATTTGCGGGCCGGAGGCAGATTAGTGGTTATGGTAATATTTCCCTTGGTCCGTTGATACCTAAATCGTTGATTGGCAAGCATGTAATGTTATATTTTACCCTTATCCAGTTACCCCATCTCAAAAAAAGGAAACAAATTTTACTACACTTCTGTTAAACTTAGCCTACACTCATTTATCTCTTGGTATTAGTGTGGAAGACCAGAAACGCGAAGTTTCACTATCGCACACACACCACGAACATAAAGTGTTGACATACTCTTTCCGTTTGAAAATACAGTGTCCTTTTTTCTATTAAGATTCAAGTTTTATAATTTTCTTATCAAATTTATAAGAAACTATGGATTTACTATACCAAATAAATACCATTACATACATTGTAGAGTATATTTGTATTATATTATTTGGTTCTATAGAGAGATATTGTCAACATTTTCTATAGAGAGATATTGTCAAACATTATGATGTTTGACTTCTGCAAACACTACCAATAAACAACTTATAGGTGGGATCTCACCGATGACAGTTAGCAGATGAAGACCCCCACTGGTAGTCTGGCCAGATACCTATGGTGTGCGAGAATACTTGCCCAACAGTGGCTAGATACCCGTGGTGTGCAAGAAACATGCCCAATAGTGGTGTCATCTTACCATGGCGGGAGGTAAAACATGCCCAACACTATTAATATGGTCTCAGGTTACCTGTGGGCCAAATTTACTTTTTTTTGCGAGGGTAAAGATTTTTTTATCGAAGTTCATGGAGTTATAGTCGAGAGGCCACAAGTCCTCAATATAAGGTGGTACTACGCGAAGCCAAACAGTGGTGGCTCGCTTTGATCGGCTATACTTCGCCAAACGATCGACAAGTCTATTCTGAGAGCGACTAAGTTTCTGAGGTAAAAACTCCCTACTACCATCTAAGTGTAATATCTCCAAGACTAACTCGTCATAAGTTGACCACCGCAATACATCCGTGGACAGACATGACAGCGCTTCAGAGAAATCCGAGTGTAACATCACCGGAGAGTTTGAGTGTTGAATGGCAAGGGCCATACCTTGCATCACCACATGTAGTTCAGCCTCCAAGGGATCATTACAATGGAAGATGTAGTGGTAAGACACAAATAAGATCACACCCTCACTAGACCTTAGGACCATCCTAGCCGCCGTGGTTCCATCCTCCAGTTGGTACGATCCGTCGACTAACAGGGACATTGTACCTTGCGCCGGGGCCGACCAAGGAAGGAGAGGAGCAGGATCCTTGTGGCGCGGCAACTCGAGGGAAACAGTCGGCATGTTTCCTTTGATAATATCATCAGTTGTGAACTTGCCTGCGAGGTTAATGGATTTGTAATAACTGTAAAAAAAACTCAACCGAAGAAAGCATGGGTGGGGCCTCCTTGCCACGGAAGATGTCATTACGCAGCTTCCATATACGCCAAATCAGCATGATGACCATATCTCCGATAGCCTCCGAGCAAGTACTTAGCAAGAGCATTAGCCACTCGTTGCTAGTATCAGCAAGAGATTCATCGCTAGCAAGCGGCCAGCGCCTGTGCTTATTAACCCATAGGATTCTTGCATGAGTGCATGCAGTCAAGGCGTGAAAGGTGCTCTCCTCCTCCACCCCATAGAGAGGACACAACAACACGTAGCCAAATCTTGATAGTTCTTGCAATGTTGCATAGCCAACGTACCAGTAAATACTCTCCAAGTTGTAACCTTCATCTTCTAAGTCACTTTGGCCGACCATCTTTGGTTCACTGCACGGTGAACGATTCCCCTCCAGGTTCGCGCTGGAAGAACCATTGGTAAAACAACATTGTGATCATATGTAGCCAACTTATAAGCACTCTTTACCGAAAATATATCGCTCTTATCCAGATACCATGACAAGAAATCACCTCGCTGAAGAGGCGGAGTTCTAATTTTCAAAATGTAGTCCACATCCATAGGCTAGAAAAATTCTCTTAGGCGATCCACCCTCCATGCACCGTTATCATCAATAAAATCAGCCACACGGTTCAGTCAGCACTTGCCCTTTGGTGAGATCCGCGGAACAACGATGCCCGAGGGATCCAAGGATCCCTCTAAGTGCGCATATTAGCACCGTTCCCCACCCTCCAAATGACTCCTTTCTTGAGAAATTCAATACCATGCAAAATACCTTTCCACACTGAAGATCCATTGCCCGAGAACACCGCGTCCAACAAATGCCCGACCGGATAGTATTTAGCCTTTAACAGACATGCACACAAGCTCTCTGGAGTATCCAACAATCGCCATGCTTGTTTAGCTAACAAAGCTTGGTTCAAATCCCTCATATCCCTAAACCCCATGCCACCCATGGATTTAGGGAGCCTCAGTTTGTCCCAACTCATCCAGGCCATCTTTTTCTTCTCGTTCTCCACGCCCCACCAGTACTGACGTAGCATACGTGCCAACTCATCACAAACTAAGGCAGGGTGTCTGATGACACTCATAATATAAGCTGGGATGGCTTGGGCAATGGCTTTTATAAGAATATCCTTGTTACCTGAAGATACTTACTGCTCACTCCAATCTATGAGCTTCTTCCGTAATCGCTCCTGGATAGTTTCAAAATTTCCTTTGTGAACTCGTCCTTCAGGGACAGGAAGCCCCAAATACTTGGGCTCAAAAAATTCTTGTGTAATCTCCAGAACATTTTTAACCTCCTGAACCACACTTGGCAAGCAGTTATCTAAAAAAAGGATGGAGCACTTTGACGGGTTGATCAATTGTCCAGTCGCCGCCGCATACGTGTTGAACACACCTTTAATCAAAAGAGCCTGTTGTTCCGAAGCATGGAAAAACAGAAGGGAATCATCCGCAAATAGGAAATGTGAGATGATGGGAGCATCTCTACAGATCTTGACCCCCTACGGTCCTTCTTCCCTCATAGCCTTGTTGATAAGAGCAGAGAGAGCATCATCCACAAAAAGGAAGAGGAAGGGGGATAACGGGTCACCTTGGCGGAGACGTCTTGAGGGAGAGAAGGCCTTCGACAACTTGCCATTAAATTTAAAAGAGTACTTCACTAAGGACACACAAGCCATAATATGTGAAATCCACTGGTCGGAGAAGTCCCACTTGGATAGTGCCTTCTCCAAGAATACCCAATCCACACGGTCATAGGCCTTTGACAGGTCTAGCTTATAGGCACATAAAGCTGGTGAAGACTCCTTGACAGACTGAATGTGACGAATACACTCAAAGGCAATAATGGAATTATCATAGATGAGCCTACCAGGGATGAAGGCACTCTGATTTTCAGAGGTAAGCTCAGTGAGGACTGGACGAAGCCTATTCACCATGCATTTTGACATGATATTATACACCACATTACACAAGCTAATGGATCGAAGATCCTTCAGTTCCTTAGGGTACGGAACTTTAGGGATCAACACAATTGTCGTGTCGTTAACACCATCTGGCATAATACCCGTGACAAAGAAGTCATGTACTGCTGCCACTTTTTCCTCCTTAAGAACAGCCCAATTCCGCTAGTACAACCTGGCCGGAAATCCATCATAGCCGGCGCCTTCAACGGCCCTATCTGAAACAAGGCGTTGGAGATTTCCTCCTCCGAATAGGGTTTACACAATGCATCATTCATCTCATCTGAAAATTTAGGAACAATATGTTGTAAATAAACCCTAGAGGCAATAAATAAAGTGTTTATTATTATATTTCCTTGTTCATGATAATCATTTATTATCCATGCTATGATTGTATTAATTGGAAACATGGATACATGTGTGGATACATAGACAAACACAATGTCCCTAGTATGCCTCTAGTGAACTAGCTCGTTGATCAAAAGATGGTTAAGGTTTCCTAGCAATGGACATGAGATGTCATTTGGTAATGGGATCACACCACTAGGAGAATGATGTGATGGACAAGACCCAAACTACAAACGTAGCATATGATCGTGTCAGTTTATTGCTACTGTTTTCTGCATGTCAAGTATGTGTTCCTATGACCATGAGATCATGCAACTCATGGACATCGGAAGAGTGCCTTGTGTGTATCAAACGTCGCAACGTAACTGGGTGACTATAAAGATGCTCTACAGGTATCTCTGAAGATGTCTGTTGAGTTGGCATGGATCAAGACTGGGATTTGTTACTCCGTGTGACGGAGAGGTATCTCAGGGCGCACTCGGTAATACAACATCACAATAAGCCTTGCAAGCAATGTAACTAAGTGTTAGTTGCGGGATCTTGTATTACGGAACGAGTAAAGAGAATTGCCGGTAATGAGGTTGAACTAAGTATGGAGATACCGACGATCGAATCTCGGGCAAGTAGCATACCGAAGAACAAAGGGAACATCATACGGGATTAATTGAATCCTTGACATAGAGGTTCAACCAATAAAGATCTTCATAGAATATGTAGGAATCAATGTGGACATCCAGGTCCCGCCATTGGTTATTGACCGTAGAGGTGTCTCGGTCATGTCTACATAGTTCTCGAACCCGCAGGGTCTGCACGCTTAAGGTTTGGTGACGTTTCGATAGTATAGAGTTATGTATGGTGGTGACCAAAGTTTGTTCGGAGTCTCGGATGAGATCCCGGGCGTCATGAGGAGCTCCGGAATGGTCCAGAGGTAAAGATTCATATATACGAAGTCCTGTTTTGGTCGCTGGAAAAGTTTCGGGCTCATTGGTAGTGTACCGGGAGTGCCGGTAGTGTACCGGGAGGCCTCCGGGAGGGGTATTTCGACCCAAGAGGCTTCATGGGCTGTGCGAGAGTGAATATCAGCCCTTAGTGGGCTGGTGGAAACTCCCACACATGGCCCATGTGGCTGGAGAAGAAAACCCAATAAGAAAAAGGTGGAAAAAGGAAAAAAAAAGGAGCAATCCTAGTCCTACTAGGATTGGAGGAGGATTCCTCCTCTCCTAGTAGGTTCGGCAAAAGCCTTTGGCTTGGAAGCCAAGGCTGCCTCCTCTCCTCCTCTCCTCCTATATATACTGGTGGGTTTTAGGGTTTTACACTAGTTTTTCAGCCACGTGCTACCCGTTCCTCCAGTGCATAGTTTCTCCTCTAGATGGGATTTCTGCAGTGCTTAGGCGAAGCCCTGCCGGAATTGCTCCACCACCATCGCCGGAGCACCGTCACGCTGACGGAGAACTCTTCTTACTCTCCACTCCTTCTTGCTAGATCAAGACGGTGGAGATCGTCATCAAGCTGTATGTGTGCTGACCGCGGAGGTGCCGTCCGTTCGGCGCTAGATCGGAAGGATCGTGATCAAGTTTGTGGGACGGATCGTGATCAAGTTCGTGGGACGGATCATGATCAGATCGCGAGACGGATCGTGATTGGATCGCAGGACGGATCGTGATTGGATCGCGGGACGCACGGCGATTTGGATCGCGAAGACGTTCGACTACACCAACCGCGTTTCTCAATGCTTCACGCTTAGCGATCTACAAGGGTACGTAGATCCACTCTCCCTCTCGTAGATGCTCATCACCATGGATAGATCTGCGTGTGCGTAGGAAATTTTTTGTTTCCCATGCAACGTTCCAGAACACAATACTGTTCAACACCTTATCAGGGTCCAGGATAGGATCCCTTGTGAAGATCTCCTTGAAATAGGAGTTAGCCATCCTCCTCTCCATATCTGATGGTGCATTGCACCATGAGCCGTCGACTCTCATCAGTCTCTGAATATGGTTACGACGAGCACGCCAGATTGCTCAGCGATGTAGTTATTTGGTGTTGCGCCCCCTCCTTAAACCATTCAATACGAGACCATTGAAGCCAAAGCATCTCCTCCGTGTAAAGAAGCTCATCAAGTTGGTTCATCTTTGCCTGAAGCTGTGCATGATCCACGCCCGAAAGCTGTAACTCCTCCAATTGACTGCGTAGTTTTTCGATCTCCTTCAGAACATTACCAAAGTTTGCTTTACTCCACTGCCACAGATAATTCATTACATCCTTCAATGAGTGGATGACAGAACTCAGATTACCCGTTGGGCGGTGCTTTTACCAGGCCTCAGTGATAACAGTGGGGAGTTTGATGTCTCGCTCCCACATAATCTCATATCGTGGAATTGACGCCCGGCGCTGCGTCCCCTACACCCCTTCCAGATTAATAAGCGGAGGAGCATGGTCTGAACAGGAGGTTACTAGATGTCGCACCCGAGCCATTAGAAAGGTGTCATGTAGGGCCTCGTCTGCACAAGCCCGATCAAGGCAAACTTGTACATTGCGATACCCATCCTGGCTGTTATTGTATGTGAAGGGTAGACCAGAGAACCCGAGGTCCTCCAGCTCGCATGTTTGTAAATAGTCCCTAAACGCGAATATTTGTGCCTCTGCACGTGTAGTTCTTGAGAGGTGCTCGTGCTACTAGAGTGCTTCATTGAAGTCCCCACAGACAACCCATGGCTCTCAAGAAACTGCACGCAAAAGGCAAAGATGATCCCACATTCTCTATCGATTTTCCACTCTCGGCTTCCCGTATACAAAGGTGCCTCTCCATGAAATATCGGAGCCTCCATTCAGAACATGCACATCAGTGAACCTATTACAAGATTCGAGCACCGTAACCGAGAGAGACTCATCCAAAACAGAGCTAGTCCGCCGCTCCTGTTGGAGATATGCCCTAGAGGCAATAATAAATTGGTTATTATCATATTTCCTTGTTCGTGATAATACTTTATTATCCATGCTATAACTGTATTGATTGGAAACTCAGATACATGTTTGGATACATAGACAACACCATGTCCCTAGTAAGCCTCTATTGGACTAGCTCGTTGATCAAAGATGGCTATGGTTTCCTAGTCATGGACACAAGTTGTCATTTGATAACGGGATCACATCATTTGGAGAATAATGTGATGGACAAGACCCAAACTATAAACGTAGCATAAGATCATGTCAGTTTATTGCTACAGTCTTCTGCATGTCAAGTATCTGTTCCTATGACCATGAGATCATGAAACTCATTGACACCGGAGGAGTACCTTATGTGTATCAAACGTTGCAAGGTAACTGGGTAACTATAAATGTGCTCTACAGGTATCTCCGAGGGTGTCTGTTGGGTTGGCATGGATCAATACTGGGATTTGTTACTCCGTGTGATGCATAGGTATCCTAGGGCTCACTCGGTAATACAACATCACTGTAAGCCTTGCAAGCAATTTGACTGAAGAGTGTCGATCCAGCAGCCGGCTGACCTTACAAGTGGCGTCACGAGCTAGGGCCTGATGCCGGACATGATGAGTGTTCGAAATATGCCCTAGAGGCAATAATAAATTGGTTCTTATCATATTTCCTTGTTCATGATAATAGTTTATTATCCATGCTATAATTGTGTTGATCGGAAACTCAGATACATGTGTGGATACATAGACAACACCATGTCCCTAGTATGCCTCTAATAGACTAGCTCGTTGATCAAAGATGGCTATGGTTTCCTAGCCATGGACATGAGATGTCATTTGATAACGGGATCACTTCATTAGGGAATGATGTGATGGACAAGATCCAAACTACGAACGTAGCATATGATCATATCAGTTTATTGTTACTGTTTTCTGCATGTCAAGTATTTGTTCCTATGACCATGAGATCATGCAACTCACTGACACCGGAGGAGTACCTTGTGTGTATCAAATGTCGCAATGTAACTGGGTGGCTATAAAGGTGCTCTACAGGTATCTCCGAGGGTGTCTGTCGGGTTGGCATGGATCAAGACTGGGATTTGTTACTCCGTGTGACAGAGAGGTATCTCAGGGCCCACTCGATAATACAATATCACAATAAGCCTTGAAAGCAATGTGTCTAAGTGTTAGTCATGGGATCTTGTATTACAGAACGAGTAAAGAGACTTGCCGGTAACGAGGTTGAACTAGGTATGGAGATACCGACGATCGAATCTCGGGCAAGTAACATACTGAAGAACAGAGGGAACATCATACGGGATTAACTGAATCCTTGACATAGAGGTTCGACCGATAAAGATCTTCGTACAATATGTAGGAACCAATATGGGCATCCAGGTCCCGCTATTGGTTATAGACCATAGAGGTTTCTCGGTCATGTCTACATAGTTCTCGAACCCGTAGGGTCTGCACACTTAAGGTTCGTTAATATTTCGGCGGTATTGAGTTATATGTGTTGGTGACCGAAGGTTTTTCAGAGTCCCAGATGAGATCCCGGACGTGACGCGGAACTCCAGAATGGTCCGGAGATGAAGATCAATATATAGGACGAAGGTAATCGGAGTCGGGAAGCATTCCGGGGGTATTGGGTTATGACTAGGAGTACGGAAAGGGGTTTCGGGTGCCCCGACAAGTGTTGGGGGGCCTCATGGGCCAAAGGGAGGGGGCAAACCAGCCCACTAAGGGGTTGTGCGCCCCCCCTCACCCTTTCCCACGTAACCAGAAGAGGTGGGGCGCCCCCCTAGAGTTCCCTCCACATGGATTCACTAGTAGGGAAAAGCCTAGCAATAGCGCGGGCTAAGGGCCTATCAGTAGCGCGGGGCACCGCGCTACTGCTACGACGCCACAGCTAACTTGTAGCAGTAGCACCTCTCCCCCGTGCTACTGATAATTTACTTACCAGTAGCGCTGGTCTCTAACCCACTCCACTACTAATTTTATGCTTTTTTGTTTACTAATGACATCACTAGTGTAATTAGCAGTACCGTGGTGGGCCCAATGTAGCAGCTACGTCAGTAGTAAGAAGAAGAGGATGGGTTTAGATATATAATTATTGATGACAATTTGAGTTCAAACAGATAACTAGATTTCAAAAACCTTACAAGTCCACACCGAACTGCTAGATCAAGACCAATAATGATAAAACTATTAAACCTTAAACTAGAGCTTAATCTTACTACAATACTATTAATGAGCAGAATCTCGTGGTGCAAAATCTGATCGTTGTGGGGGAATTCTTGGCGGAAGTATCCTGACAACACTTCCCCATCGGGCTCTTTGAGCCGGGCATGAAGATGTCACTTGTTGTAGTGCCCATTCCATAACCAAGTGGGGACTACTCTGAAGTGGCATCCGAGCATACTCTGTAGCGTTGGCCTCCACAAGGATGACGTCTGCTGCAACTTTATTTATGTTTGGGCATAACTCTTGCACTCCTTGACTTCAAACTCCCAGTGCTTACACTGAGTCTTCCGAAACATATTCTCCGCCTCTTTCAGCTCCCGTATACAATCTCTCCATCCGAACACTGCATCGTCAATCCTTTTTCCCCGTGCCAGCAACTTCCTCCGCCACTCCAACTCCTCTTCACGAGAACGTCTAGGAGACATGGAATCCCTGTAAATTTGGCATGACATTTCATTAAAAATGGACATATTAAATAGCACAATGTCTAGGAGACATGGAATCCCTGTAAATTTCCCCGCGCCAAGAAATCTAACCATTTACAGCGTGTTAGACATGGAATCTAACAATGGACATTTTGCACAAAGTTTGCAAGTTTAAACATTTTTTTACGATTACGACGTGAAGCACCTTTGTAACACAATTTACAGCATGTGGATGAATTCCGATATGCATCCATACATCCATCTAACCATCTAAATGCATCCATCCATAACCATCTAAATGCATCATACATCCATCTAACCATTTAAATGCATCCATCCATAACCATCTAAATGCATCATACATCCATCTATCCATCTACATGCATCCATACATCCATCTAACCATCTAAATGCATCCATACATCCATCTAACCATCTAAATGCATCCATTCATAACCATCCAAATGCATCAATCCATCCATCCATTAAGCTTTTCTAGCAGTGTAAAAACAGAGGGAGGAGGGAGAAGGGGGAGAGTGGGAGAGAGGAGGGAGGGAGAGATACCGCTGCGTGGATGGCCGGGACGAGAGGGACAGGATGGGGGAGGGCCGCCGCATGGGGAGGGCCAGGATGGGGAGGGCCGCCATGTGGGGCGGACGGCCGGGATGCGGGAGCGCCGCCGCAAGGGAGATAGTGGAGAGGGAGATCTATAGAGTGAGTGAGGGGGCGCGGGCCGGGGGGGAGAAGATAAGGTACGACCTAGCGGTAGCGCGGTCGAGGAAAACACGCTACGGATACACATTTAGCAGTAGCACGCTATTACGTTGTTTGCAGAAGCGCGCTACTACTATACCTAGCCTGTCGGCAACGCTGTGGCAATTATATTAGTAGCGCATTTTATACCAGCCGTGCTACTACTATGTGGATACCAGTAGAGCCTCTTTTGGAGATGCGCTATTGCTAATTATTAGTAGTGCCTTATTTTAAGCAGCGCTACTAATAAGTTTTTGTGTATAAGGTTTTCCCTAGTAGTGCTTGGGGGCCAAGTCACCCTAGGGTTTCCCTAGGGGGCGCCCCCATCTGCCCTAGCCACCGCCCCCTAGATTGGATCTAGGTGGCACCACCCCTCCTCCCTTGCCCCTATATATAGATGAGGAGAGGGAGGGAAGCCGCACCTAAGAATTGCCACGTCCTGGCCTCTCTCTTCCTCTAGATCTGTCTTCACTAGATCGTCTCGCTTGTGCTTGGCGAAGCCCTGCCAGGACAGCTCCGCCACCACGCCGTTGTGCTGGAGGAGAACTCATCTACCTCTCCTCTCCCTCTTGCTGGATCAAGAAGGCAAAGATCGTCATCGAGCTGTACGTGTGCTGAACGCGTAGGTGCCATCCGTTCATCACTAGATCGGAAGGAG
This sequence comes from Hordeum marinum, assembly GCA_022496015.1. Taxonomy (NCBI): domain Eukaryota; kingdom Viridiplantae; phylum Streptophyta; class Magnoliopsida; order Poales; family Poaceae; genus Hordeum; species Hordeum marinum. Next base: position 490,711,917 of record CM039676.1, on the reverse strand, counting down.
CACGATGGGATCGCAGGACGGCTCATGATGAGATCGCGGGACATATCGTGATTGGATTGTGAAGACGTTCGACTACATCAACCGCGTTTCTTAACGCTTCCGCTTAACAATCTACAAGGGTATGTAGATCCACTCTCCCTCTCATAGATGCTCATCACCATGGATAGATCTTGCGTGTGCGTAGGAAATTTTTGTTTCCCATGCAAGGTTTCCCATCAGTGGCATCATGAGCTAGGTCTATGTGTAGATGAGATCTCGAGTAGAATACAAAGGTATTTGTGCGCTTTGATGCTCAGATTGCTTCTTCCCTTGGTCTTTTCTTGATTCAACGATATTGCGGGATGAAGCGGCCCAGACCAATCTTACTCATCCACGTACGAGAGACCGGTTCCAATGACTGACATGTGACTTTGTTGCATAAAGATGGATGGAAGGTGTCTACCTCTCCTACTCTATTTGGATCAGATTTGACAAAGGCGGTCCTTGAGAAGGTTGAATACCAATTTGTTTATCGCCATTGTGGTTTTGCGGAAGTAAGAATCGTTCTTGCTAGATACTCATAACAGCCAAGTAAAACATGCAACAACAATTAGAGGACGTCTAACTGTTGGAAATATGCCCTAGAGGCAATCATAAATTGGTTATTATCATATTTCCTTGTTCATGATAATCATTTATTATCCATGCTATAATTGTGTTGATCAGAAACTCCGATACATGTATGGATACATAGACAACACCATGTCCCTAGTATGCCTCTAATAGACTAGCTCGTTGATCAAAGATGGCTATAGTTTCCTAGTCATGGACATGAGATGTCATTTGATAATGGGATCACGTCATTAGGAGAATGATGTGATGGACAAGACCCAAACTACAAATGTAGCATATGATCGTGTCAGTTTATTGCTACTGTTTTCTGCATGTCATGTATTTGTTCCTATGACCATGAGATCATGCAACTCACTGACACCGGAGGAGTACCTTGTGTGTATCAAACGTTGCAACGTAATTGGGTGACTATAAAGGTGGTCTACAGGTATCTCCGAGGGTGCCTGTTTGGTTGGCATGGATCAAGACTGGGATTTGTTACTTCGTGTGACAGAGCGGTATCTCAGGGCCCACTCGGTAATACCACATCACAATAAGCCTTGCAAGCAATGTGACTAAGTGTTAGTCACGGGATCTTTTATTAGAGAACGAGTAAAGAGACTTGTCGGTAACGAGGTTGAACTAGGTATGGAGATACCGACGATTTAATCTCGGGCAAGTAACATACCGAAAAAAAAGGGAACATCATACGGGATTAACTGAATCCTTGACATGGAGGTTTGATCGATAAAGATCTTCATAGAATATGTGGGAACCAATATGGTCATCCAGGTCCCACTATTGGTTATTGACCATAGAGGTGTCTCGGTCATGTCTACATAGTTCTCGAACCCGCAGGGTCTCCACACTTAAGGTTCAGTGACGTTTCGGTAGTATAGAGTTATGTATGGTGGTGACCGAAGGTTGTTCGGAGTCCCGGATGAGATCCCGGACATCACGAGGAGCTCCAGAATGGTCCGGAGGTAAAGAGTGATATATAGGAAGTCCCATGTGGCTGGAGTGGTTTGAGAAGGAAAAAATCCAAAGGTGGAGAGGTGGAAAGAGTTTCCAAGTGGAAAGGAGGAATCCTACTCCTAATAGGATTGGAGTAGGACTCCTCCACCTCCAATTTCAACCAAACCTTTAAGGTTTGAGGCTGCCTCCTCCCCTCACTCCCTCCTATATATACTAGAGGATTTAGAGGAAAAAGCTAACCCTAATAGCCACGTGCTACCTCTCCTCTAGAACGCAGTTTCTCCTCTACATCGGTTTTCAACGGTGCTTAGGCAAAGCCATGCTAGAATAGCTCCACCACCATCGCCGCAACGCCATCACGCTGCCCATCTACCTCTCCGCTCCCTCTTGCTGGATCAAGAAGGCGTAGACCGTCATCGAGCTGTACGTGTGCTGAACATGTAGGTGTTGTCCGTTCGGCGGTAGATCAGAAGGACCGTGATCAAGATCGCGAGATGGATCGTGATGAGATCACGGGACGGATCATGATGAGTTCGCGAGACGGATCATGATTAGATCGCGGGACGGATCATGATGAGATCGTGGGATGCTCGGCGATATGGATCGCGAAGACGTTCGACTACACCAACCGCGTTTCTTAACGCTTCCCGCTTAGCGATCTACAAGGGTATGTAGATCCACTCTCCCTCTCGTAGATGCTCATCACCATGGATAGATCTTGTGTGTGCGTAAGAAATTTTTTGTTTCCCATGCAACGTTCCCCAACAGTGGCATCATGAGCTAGGTCTATGTGTAGATGAGATCTCGAGTAGAACACAAAGAGTTTGTGGGCGTTGATGCTTAGATTGCTTCCTCCCTTGGTCGTGTTTTGGTTCAACGGTATTGTGGGATGAAGCGGCCTAGACCAACCTTACTCGTACGCTTACGAGAGACTGGTTCCATCGACTGACGTGTAACTTCGTTGCACAAAGATGGCTGGCGGGTGTCTGTTTCTCCTACTTTAGTTGGATCGGATTCGACTAAGGAGGTCCTTGAGAAGGTTGAAAAGCAACTTATGTATCACCGTTGTGGTTTATGCGTAGGTGAGAATTGTTCTTGCTAGATACCCGTAGCAGCCACGTAAAACATGCAACAACAATTAGAGGTCGTCTAACTTGTTTTTACAGGGTATGTTGTGATGTGCTATGGCCAATTACATGATGAGATATATGTGATGTATGAGATGATCATGTGTTGTATAGTATATCACGACTTGCATGTCGATGAGTACGGCAACTGGCAGGAGCCATAGGGTTGTCTTTAATTATTGTATGACCGGCGTGTCAATTATTAAGCACTATGTAATGCTTTACTTTATCGCTAAACGGTAGAAATAGTAGTAGAAGCATGGTGGGCGCAACAACCCCGATGGAGAGACGTTGATGGAGATCAAGATGATGGAGATCATGGTGTCATGCTGGTGACAATGGAGATCATGCCGATGCTTTCAAGATGGAGATCAAAAGCACAAGTTCATGGCTATATCATGTCACTTATGATATGCATGTGATGTTAATCATTTTATGCATCATGTTTTGCTTAGGACGATGGTAGCATTATAAGGTGATCCCTCACTTAATTTTCAAGATAAACTGTGTTCTCCCCGAGTGTGCACCGTTGTGAAAGTTCGTCGTGTCGAGACACCACGTGATGATCGGGTGTGATAGACTCTATGTTCATATACAATGGGTGCAAGCCAATGTTGCACATGCAGAACACTCGGGTTAAACTTGATGAGCCTAGCATGTACAAACATGGCCTTGGAACACAAGAGACCGAAAGGTCGAACATGAGTCATCTCGTAGATATGATCAACATGATGATGTTCACCATTGAAACCACCTCAACTCACGTGATGATCGGGCTTGAGTTGGTGAATTTGGATCATGTATCACTCGAATGACCAGAGGGATGTCAATTTGAGTGCTAGTTCTTAAGTATTATGATTAATTGAACTCATTTTCATGAACATAGTCAGTAGTGTCTTAGCAAAATTATGTTGTAGATTACTAGCTCACGTTGTATCTCCCTTAAATTGCTATATGTTCCTAGAGAAATTGAGTTGCAAGATGATGGTAGCAATAATGCGGACTGGGTCTATGATCTGAGGATTGTCCTCATTGCTGCACAGAAGGCTTATGTCCTTAATGCACAGCTCGGTGCGCCGCCCCCTCTAGTGTCGTCTGTAGATGTTGTGAACATCTAACAAACACGTTGTGAGGACTACTTGATAGTTTAGTGCATCATGCATTACGGCTTAGAATTGAGGCTCCAAAACGTTTTGAATGTCACAGAACATATGAAATGTTCTAAGAGCTGAAATTGGGATCTCAGGCTCGTGCCCATGTTGTGAGATATGAGATCTCCAACAAGATTTTTTGCCTACAAGATGAAGGAGAATAGCTCAATTGTTAAGCATGTGCTCAGATTGTCTGGGTGCTACAATCGCTTGAATCAAGTGGGAGTTGATCTTCCAGATAAGATAGTGATTGATTTAGTTCTCCAAGTCATTGTCACTAAGCTACTAGAACTTGGTGATGAACTATAAAATGCCAGGGATAGAAATAATGATCCTTGAGTTGTTCACGATGTTTGACACCGCGAAGGTAGAAATCAAGAGGGAGCATCAAGAGTTGATGGTTAGTAAAACCACTAGTTTCGAGAAGGGCAAGGGCAAGGAGGGAAACTTCATGGATGGCAAGTCAGTTGCTGCTCCAGTGAAGCAACCCAAAGTTGAACCCAAACCCGAGACTAAGTGCTTCTATTATGAGGTGAGCGGTCGCGGAAGCAAAACAACCCTAGATACTTGGTAGATAAGTAGGCTGGCAACGTCGACACAAGTGTATTTGATATACGTGTTATTGATGTGTACCTTTCTAGTACTCCTAATAGCACGTGGGTATTGGATACCGGTTCGGTTGCTAAATGTTAGTAACTCGAAGTAAAAGCTACGGAATAAACGGAGACTAGCTAAGGTGAGGTGATGATGTGTATTGGAAATGTTTCCAAGGCTGATGTGATCGACATCGCACGCTCTTTCTACCTTCGGGATTAGTGACGAACCTAAATAAATGTTATTTGGTGTCTTGCGTTGAGCATGAACGTGATTAGATCGTGTTTATTGCAACACGGTTATTCATTTAAGTTAGAGAATAATTGTTATTCTGTTTACATGAATAATACCTTCAATGGTCATGCACCCAGTGAGAATGGTTTGTTGAATCTTGATCATAGTAATACACATGTTCATAAAATTGATGCCAAAATATACGAAGTCAATAATGATAGTACCACATACTTGTGGCACTGCCGCTAAATATCATATTTGTATAAAGCGCATGAAGAAACTCCATGTTGAAGGATCTTTGGACTCGTTCAATTTTGAATCGGTTGAGACATGCGAACCATGCCTCTTGGGCAAGATGACTAGGGACCCCGTTTTCCGGATTGATGGAGCGGGCAAGTGATTTATTGCAAATGACACATGTTGATGTATGCAGTCCAATGAGTCTTGTAGCGTGGGGTGGATATCGTTATTTTCTTACCTTCACTGATGATTTGAGTAGATATAGTGTATGTTTACTTAATGAAACACAAGTTTGAATCATTTGAAAAGTTCAAGCAAATTCAGAGTGAAGTTTAAGATCATCGTGACAAGAAGATAAAAATGTGTGCGATATGATCGTGGAGGTGAATATCTGACTTACGAGTTTGGCATACAACTTTAGAGAATGTGAAAGTCGTTTCACAACTCACGCCACCAGGAACATCATAGTCGTGCTCTATTGGATATGGTGCGGGCTATGATGTCTCTTATCGTTTTGCTACTATAGTTTTGGGGTTATGCATTAGAGATAACTACATTCACTTTAAATAGGGCACCATCTAAATTCGTTGAGATGACACCGTGTGAATTATGGTTTGATAGAAACCTAAGCTGTCATTTCTTAATTTTGGGGCTACGACGCTTGTGTGGAAAAATGTTTTAACCTAATGAGATCGATCCCAAAGCGGACAAATGCACCTTCATAGATTACCCTAAGAACGGTTGGGTGAACCTTCTATCTTAGATCCAAGCTTAAAGTGTTTGTTGCTAATACGGGTCCTTTCCCAAGAAAAGTTTCTCTCAAAATAATTGAGTGGGAGGAAGATAGAACTTGATGAGGTTGTTGAACCTTTGTTTCAACCAGAGAGTAGCACAGCGCAGCAAGATCTTTCTGTGGAACTTACGTCAGTTGAAGAGGAAGTAAATGATGATGATCATGAAGCTTCGGATCAAGTTACTATCGAACCTCGTAGGTTGACAAGGATGCGTACTGCTCCTGAGTGGTACGACAACCCTGTCTTGGAGGTCATGTTGTTGGACAACGATGAACCTACGAGATATGGAGAAGCGATGATGGGCCCAGACTCACACAAATAGTTAGAGGCCATGAAATCCGAGAAAGGATCCATGTATGAAAACCAAGAATAGACTTTGGTAGACTTGCTCGTTGGACGGCAGGTCATCGAGTACAAATGGACCTTTGAGATGAAGACAGATGCTGATGGTAAATGTCACCATTTATAAAGCTCGACTTGTCACAAAGAAGTTTCCGACAAGTTCAAAGAGTTGACTGCAATGATTCATTCTCACTCGTAGCGATGCTAAAGTATGTTAGAATTATGTTAGCAGTTGCTGCATTTTTCAATTATGAAATCTGGCAGATGGATGACACAACATCATTTCCTTAACAGTTTACTTGAGGAAAAGTTGTATGTGATACAACCAGAAGGTTTTGTCGCTCCTAAGGATGCTAAAAGGTGAGCAAGCTTCAGTGATCCTTTTATGGACTGAAGCAAGCATCTTGGAGTTGGAATATACACTTTGATGAGGTGATCAAAGTTTTTGAGTCTATACAAAGTTTATGAGAAACTTGTATTTACAATAAAGTGAGTGGGAGCACTATAGAGTTTCTGATAAGCATATGTGGTTGACATATTGTTGATCGGAAATGATGTAGAATTTCTGGAAAGCATAAAGGGTTGTTTGAAAAGAGTTTCTCAAAGTAAGATCTGGATAAAGCTACCTAATTGTTTAGCATTAAGATCTATAGAGATATATCGAGATGCTTGATGAGACTTTGAATGAGTACATACCTTGACAAGATTTTGAAAGAGTTCAAAATGGATTAGTTAGAGAGAAGTGTTCTCACCTGCTTTGTAAGGTGTGAAGTTGAGTGAGACTCAAAGCTCGACCACGGCAGAAGAAAGAGAAAGGATGAATGTCGTCCCCTATGCCTTAGCCATAGGCTCTGTATAGTATGCCATACTGTGTACCGCACCTGTGTGTGCCTTGCCATGAGTCCGTCAAGGGGTACAAGAGTGATCCAGGAGTGGATCATTGGACATCGGTCAAGATCATCCTGAGTAACTAAAATACTAAGGAAATGTTTCTCGATTATGGAGGTAAGAAAGAGTTCGTCGTAAAGAGTTACGTCGATGCAAGCATTGACACCAATCCGGATGACTCTTAGTACCAATCCGGATACGTATAGTAGAGCAGCCATTTGGAATAGATCCAAGTGGAGTGTGGTAGCAGTGTTTACAGTTTGACATAGAAATTTGCAAAGTACACACGGATCTAAATGTCGCAGACCCGTTGACTATAAGACCTCTCTCACATGCAAAGCATGATCGAGCCCAGAACTCATTGGGTGTTAGATTCATAACAATGCGAATCACATGGTGATGTGAACTAGATTATTAACTCTTGTGAAAGTGGGAAACTGTTGGAAATATACCCTAGAGGCAATAATAAATTGGTTATTATCATATTTCCTTGTTCATGATAATCGTTTATTATCCATGCTATAATTGTGTTGATCGGAAACTCAGATACATGTGTGGATACATAGACAACACCATGTCCCTAGTATGCCTCTAATATACTAGCTCATTGATCAAAGATGGCTATGGTTTCCTAGTCATGGACATGAGATGTCATTTGATAACGGGATCACGTAATTAGGAGAATGATGTGATGGATAAGACCCAAACTACAAACGTAGCATATGATCGTGTTAGTTTATTGCTACTATTTTCTGCAGGTCAAGTATATGTTCCTATGACCATGACATCATGCAACTCACTGACACCGAAGGAGTACCTTGTATGTATCAAACGTCGCAACGTAACTGGGTGACTATAAAGGTGATCTAAAGGTATCTCCGAGGGTGTCTGTTGGGTTGGCATGGATCAAGACTGGGATTTGTTTCTCCGTGTGACGGAGAGGTATCTCAGGGCCCACTCGGTAATACAACATCACAATAAGCCTTGCAAGAAATGTGACTAAGTGTTAGTCACGGGATTTTGTATTACAGAAGAAGTAAAGAGACTTGCCGGTAACGAGGTTGAACTAGGTATGGAGATACCGACGATTGAATCTCGGGCAAGTAACATACCGAAGAACAAAGGGAAAATCCTTGACATAGAGGTTCGACCGATAAAGATCTTCATAGAATATGTAGGAACCAATATGGGCATCTAGGTCCCGCTATTGGTTATTGACTGTAGAGGTGTCTTGGTCATGTCTACATAGTTCTCGAACCCGCAAGGTCTGCACACTTAAGGTTCGGTGACATTTCGGTAGTATAGAGTTATGTATGGTGGTGACCGAAGGTTGTTTGGAGTCACAGATGAGATTCCAGATGTCACGAGGAGCTCCGAAATGGTCCGGAGGTAAAGATTGATATATAGGAAGTCCTGTTTTGGTCGCCGGAAAAGTTTCGGGCTAATCGGTAGTGTACCGGGAGACCATCGGGAGGGGTATTTCGACCTAAGAGGCTTCGTGGGATGTGGGAGAATAATTACCAGACTTTTGTGGGCAGGTGGAAGTCCAACACAAGGCCCATGCGGCTAGGGAAAAAAGCCCAAAGGGAAAAGGGTGGAAAAAAGGCGAAAAAGGAGGAATCCTAGTCCTACTAGGATTGGAGGAGGAGGAGTCCTCTCCTCCCCACTTCGGCCGAACCAAAGGAGGCTTGGCCCTTGCGCCAAGCCTCTCCTCCCTTCCTCCTATATGTACTGGTGGGTTTTAGAGTTTTTGCACAAAATTTTAGCCACGTGTTGCCCGTTCCTCCAGTGCATAGTTTCTCCTCTAGATCGAATTTTTGCACTGCTTAGGCGAAGCCCTGTTGGAATAGCTCCACCACCATCGCTGGAGCACCGTCGCGCTGCCAGAGAACTCTTCTTCCTCTTCGCTCCCTCTTGCTGGATCAAGACGGCGGAGATCGTCATCAAGTCATACGTGTGCTGAACGCGGAGGTGCCGTCCGTTCGGCTCTAGATTGGAAGGACCGTGATCAAGTTTGCGGAACGGATCGTGATTAAGTTCATGGGACGGATCGTGATTGAATCGCGAGACGGATCATGATTGGATCGCAAGCCGCTCAGCGATTTCGATCGAGAAGATGTTCGACTACACCAACTGTGTTTCTTAATGCTTCCCGCTTAGCGATCTACAAGGGTACGTAGATCCACTCTCCCTCTCGAAGATGCTCATCACCATGGATAGATTTGCATGTGCGTAGGAAAAAATTTGTTTCCCATGCAACGTTCCCCATAAGTGGCATCATGAGCTAGGTCTATGTGTAGATGAGATCTCGAGTAGAACACAAAGAGTTTGTGGGCGTTGATGCTTAGATTGCTTCCTCCCTTGGTCGTGTTTTGGTTCAGCGGTATTGTGAGATGAAGCGGCCCGGACCAACATTACTCATACGCTTACGAGAGACCGGTTCCCTCAACTGCAACTCGTGGCATAGATGGCTTGCGGGTGCCAGTTTCTCTCACTTTAGTTGGATCGGATTCGACAAAGGCGGTCCTTGAGAAGGTTGAAAAGCAACTTATGTATCACCATTGTGGTTTTGCGTAGGTGAGAATTGTTCTTGATAGATACTCATTACAGCCACGTAAAATATGCAACAACAATTAGAGGACGTCTAACATGTTTTTGCAGGGTATGTTGTGATGTGATATGGCCAATTACATGATGTGATATATGTGATGATCATGTGATGTATAGATTATCACGACTTGCATGTCGATGAGTACGGAAACCGGCAGGAGCCATAGGGTTGTCTTTAATTATTGTTTGACCTGCGTGTCAATCATTAAGCGTTATGTAATGTTCTACTTTATCGCTAAACGGTAGAAATAGTGGTAGAAGCATGTTGGGCACGACAACCCCGATGGCGACACGTTGATGGAGATCAAGATGATGGAGATCATGGTGTCTTGCCGGTGACGATGGAGATCATGCCGGTGCTTTCTAGATGGCGATCAAAAGCACATGTTCATGGCCACATCATGCACTTATGATTTGCATGTGATGTTAATCCTTTTATGCACCTTGTTTTGCTTAGGACGACGGTAGCATTATAAGGTGATCCCTCACTTAAATTTCAAGATGAATTGTGTTCTCTCCTTGAGTGTGCACCATTGCGAAAGTTGGTCGTGTCGAGACACCACGTGATGATCGGGTGTGATAGACTCTACATTCACATACAACGGGTGCAAGCCAGTGTTGCACGTGCAGAACACTCAGGTTAAACTTGACGAGCCTAGCATGTACAAACATGGCCTCGGAGCACAAGAGACCGAAAGGTCGAACATGAGTAATATAGTAGATATGATGAGCATGATGATGTTCACCATTTAAGCCACCTCAACTCACGTGATGATTGGACTTGAGTTGGTGAATTTGGATCATGTGACACTCAGATGACCTGAGGGATGTCAATTTGAGTGGGAGCTTTAGTAATTTGATTAACTAAACTCATTATCTTGAACAATAGTCTAAGCAATCTTTGCATATTTATGTTGTAGATCAATGGCTCGCGCAGTAGCACCCCAGAATTTTAATGCATTCCTAGAGAAAGCTAAGTTGAAAGATGATGGAAGTAACTTTGTTGACTGGACCCGTAATCTGAGTATTATCCTCACGGCTTCCCAGAAATCATATGTCCTTGATGCACCGCTTGGTGACCAACCAGAAGACATGACCTTCGAAGACGTTAAGAACGCTTGGGAGGGACGTGTTGGAGATTACTCAATAGTTCAGTGTGCAATATTGTATGGCTTAGAACCGGGACTTCGAAGACGTTTTGAATGTCATGGAGCATATGAGATGTTCCAGGAGTTGAAGTTTATCTTTCAAAAGAATGCCCGGATCGAGAGGATGAGACCTCCGATAAGTTATATGCTTGCAATATGGAGGAGAACGGGTCTATCAGTGAACATATACTCAGAATGTCTAGGTATTCAACTCATCTAGCGGAGTTGGGAATTGCCCTTCCGCCAGAGGTGATCACTGACAGAGTTCTTCAATCACTACCACCTAGTTACAAGAGCTTTGGGATGAACTATAACATGCATGGGATGAACAAGTGAGTCGCCGAGATGTTTGCGATGCTAAAAGTCGCTGAGTCTGAAATCCAGAAAGAACATCAAGTGTTGATGGTCAATAAAACCACTAGTTTCAAGAAGAATGGCAAGGGCAAGGGCAAGGGCAATAAGGGTAAAACCAAGAAGGATGGCAAAGCAGTTGCTACTCCTGTAAAGAAGCCCAAGCATGGACCTAAGCCAGAAACTGAGTGCTTTCATTGCAAGGCAACAGGTCACTTGAAGAAGAACTGCCCCAAGTACATGGCTGACAAGAAGGCAGCCAACGACAAACAAGGTATATATGATATACATGTTATTGATGTGTACCTTACTAGCTTTCGTTGTAGTATCTGGGTATTTGATACCGGTTCGGTTGCTCACATTTGCAACTCAAAATAGGCACTACGGAATAGACGAAGGCTGGCAAAGGATGAAGTAACGATGCGCGTGGGAAATGGTTCCAAGGTTGATGTGATCACCGTCGGCACACTCTCTCTTTGATTACCATCGGGATTAGTGATGAACCTGAATAATTGTTATTTAGTGCCTGCATTAAGCATGAACATTAAATCTGGATCTTGTTTATTGCGAGACGGTTACTCAATTAAATCAGAGAATAAAGGTTGTTCTATTTATATGAGTAATATCTTTTATGTTCATGCAACCAATGTGAGGGGTTTATTCATATTGAATCTTGATATTGATGACACACATGTTTATAACATTGATGCCAAAAGATGTAGAGTTGATAATGATAGTACCACTTTCTTTTGGCACTGCCGTTTAGGTCATATTGGTGTAAAACGCATGAGAAAACTCCACGCTGATGGACTTTTGGAGTCACTTGATTTTGAATCAATTGACACATGTGAACCATGCCTCATGGGCAAGATGACTAAAACGCCGTTGTATGGAACAATGGAACGGGCGAGTGACTTATTGGAAATCATACATACTGATGTGTGCAGTCCAATGAATGTTACAGCGTGTGGTGGATATCGTTATTTTCTCACCTTCACTGATGACATAAGTACATATGGGTATATTTACTTAATGAAACACAAGTCTGAAACATTTGAAAAGTTCAAGCAATTTCAGAGTGAAGTTGAGAATCATCGTAACAAGAAGATTAAATTCCTGCGATCTGATCGAGGAGGTGAATATCTGAGTTATGAGTTTGGCAGTCACTTAAGACAGTGTGGAATTGTTTCACAGTTGACACCGCCTGGAACACCACAGCGTAATGGTGTGTCCGAACGTCGTAATCGAACCTTATTAGATACGGTGCGTTCTACGATGTCTCTTGCTGATTTGCCACTGTCGTTTTGGGGTTATGCATTACAAACATCTGCATTCACTTTAAATAGGGCACCATCAAAATCCGTTGAGACGACGCCATATGAGCTATGGTTTGGCAAGAGGCCAAAATTGTCGTTTCTTAAAGTTTGGGGATGTGATGCTTATGTCAAAAAGCTTCAGCCTGAAAAACTGGAACCCAAAGCGGAGAAATTCGTCTTCATAGGATACCCGAAAGAGACAGTCGGGTATACCTTCTATCTCAGATCCGAAGGCAAAGTGTTTGTTGCTAAGAACGGAACATTTCTTGAGAAAGAGTTTCTCTTGAAAGAATTGAGTGGGAGGAAAATAGAGCTTGATGAGGTTATTGAACCTTTACTTCAACCAGAAAGTAGCGCAACGCAGAAAGATGTTTCTGTGGAACCTACGACGGTAGAAGAGGAAGTTAATGATGATGATCATGAAGCTTCGGATCAAGCTATTATTGAACCTCAAGGTCGACAAGGGTGCGTACTACTCCTGAGTGGTACGGCAACCCTGTCTTGGAAGTCATGTTGCTGTACAACAATGAACCTACGAGCTATGGAAGAGCGGTGATGGGCCCGGATTCCGAGAAATAGTTAGAGGCCATGAAATCCGAGATGGGATCCACGTATGAAAACAAAGTATGGACTTTGGAAGTATTACCTGGAGGGAGAAAGGTCATTCAGAAAAAATGGATCTTTAGGAAGAAGACAGATGCGGACGGTAATGTCACCCTCTATAAAGCTTGACTTGTGGCAAAGGGTTTTTCACAAGTTCAAGGAGTTGACTACGATGAGACATTCTCACCCGTAGCGATGCTTAAGTCTATCAGAATCATGTTGGCAATAGCTGCTTATTTTGATTATGAAATTTGGCAGATGGATGTGAAAACGGCGTTCCTCAACGGTTTCTTTGAGGAAGAGTTGTATATGATGCAACCAGAAGGTTTTGTCGATCCAGAGAATGCTGACATAGTTTGCAAACTCCAGCGATCCATTTATGGGCTGGTGCAAGCATCTCGGAGTTGGAATAAGCGCTTTAATGAGGTGATCAAAGCGTTTGAGTTTATATAAGTTTATGGAGAAGCTTGTATTTACAAGAAAGTGAGTGGGAGCTCTATAGCATTTCTAATATTATATGTGCATGACATATTGCTGATTGGAAACAATATAGAAATGCTAGAAAGCGTGAAGGAATATTTGAACAAGAGTTTTTCAATGAAGGACCTAGGAGAAGCTGCTTTCATATTAGGCATTAAGATCTATAGAGATAGATTGAGACGGTTAATAGCACTTTCACAGAGCACATACCTTGATACAGATTTGAAGAAGTTCAAAATGGATCAGTCCAAGAAGGGGTTCTTGCCTGTGTTACAAGGTGTGAAGTTGAGTAAGACTCAATGCCCAGTGACTGCAGAAGATAGAGAAAAGATGACTGTCATCCCCTATGCTTCAGCCATAGGTTCTATCATGTATGCAATGTTGTGCACAAGACCGGATGTCAGCCTTGTCAAAGTGATCCTGGAATGGAACACTAGGCAGCGGTCAGGAATATCCTTAAGTACCTGAAAAGGAATAAGGAGATGTTTCTCATTTATGGAGGTGATGAAGAGCTCGTCGTAAAGGGTTACGTCGATGCAAGCTTTGACACTGATCCGGATGACTCTAAGTCGCAAACCGGATACGTATTTATTCTCAACGGGGGAGCGGTAACTGGTGCAGTTCCAAGCAAAGCATGGTAGCCGATTCTACATGTGAAGCGGAGTACATCGCAGCCTTGGAGGTGGCGAAGGAAGGTGTCTGGATGAAGCAGTTCATGGCAGATCTTGGAGTAGTGCCCAGTGCACTAAATCCAATGAACCTGTTCTGTGACAACACTGGTGCCATTGCTCTGGCCAAGGAACTAAGGTTTCACAAGAGGACCAGACACATAAAGCGACGCTTCAACTCCATCCGCAATTACATCGAGGAGAAGGACATAAATATTCGCAAAGTGCACACAGATCTGAATGTTGCAGACCCGTTGACTAAACCTCTTCCAAGGGCTAAACATGATCAACACCAGATTTGCATGGGCGTTCGATTCATTACAATGTAAATCACATAGTGATGTGAACTAGATTATTGACTCTATTGCAAGTGGGAGACTGTTGGAAATATGCTCTAGAGGAAATAAATAAAGTGTTTATTATTATATTTCCTTGTTCATGATAATCGTTTATTATCCATGCTATAATTGTATTGATTGGAAACACATTACATGTGTGGGTAAATAAACAACACTATGTCCCTAATATGCCTCTAGTGAACTAGCTCGTTGATCAAAGATGGTCAAGGTTTCCTAGCCATTGACATGTGATGTCATTTGATAACGGGATCACATCATTAGGAGAATGATGTGATGGACAAGACCCAAACTACAAACGTAGCATATGATCATGTCAGTTTATTGCTACTGTTTCCTATATGTCAAGTATATGGTCCTATGACCATGAGATCATGCAACTCACGAATATCGGAGGACTGCCTTGTGTGTATCAAACGTTGCAATGTAACTGGGTGACTATAAAGGTTCTCTACAGGTATCTCTGAGGGTATATGTTGAGTTGGCATGGATCAAGACTGGTATTTGTTACTCCGTATGACAGAGAGGTATCTCAGGGCCCACTCGGTAATACAACATCACAATAAGCCTTGCAAGCAATGTGACTAACTGTTAGTCACGGGATCTTGTATTACGGAATGGGTGAAGAGACTTGCCGGTAATGAGGTTGAACTAGGTATGGAGATACCGACAATTGAATCTCGGGCAAGTAACATACCGAAGAACAAAGGGAACATCATACGGGATTAACTAAATCCTTGACATAGAGGTTTAACCGATAAAGATCTTCATAGAATATGTAGGAACCAATATGGGCATCCAGGTCCCTCTATTGGTTATTGACCATAGAGGTGTCTCGGTCATGTCTACATAGTTCTCGAACCCGCAGGGTCTGCACACTTAAGGTTTGGTGACGTTTCGGTAGTATAGAGTTATGTATGGTGGTGACCGAAGGTTGTTCGGAGTACCGAATGAGATCCCGGACGTCACGAGGAGCTTTGGAATGGTCCGGAGGTAAAGATTCACATATAGGAAGTCCTATTTGGTCGCCGGGAAAGTATCGGGCTAATCGGTAGTGTACCGGGAGTGTCAGTAGTGTACTGGGAGACCATCGGGAGGGGTATTTCGACCTAAGAGGCTTCATGGGCTGTGGGAGAATAATTACCAGCCTTTTGTGGTTTGGTGGAAGTCCCACACAAGGCCCATGCGGCTAGGGGGAAAAATCCCAAAGGGAAAAAGGTGGAAAAAAGGCCAAAATGGAGGAATCCTAGTCCTACTAGGATTGGAGGAGGAGGAGTCCTCTCCTCCCCACTTCGGCCGAACCAAAGGAGGCTTGGCCCTTGCGCCAAGCCTCTCCTCCCTTCCTCCTATATATACTCGTGGGTTTTAGGGTTTTTATACAAAATTTTAGCCATGTGTTGCCCGTTCCTTCAGTGCATAGTTTCTCCTCTAGATCGGATTTCTGCAGTGCTTAGGCGAAGCCCTACCGGAATAGCACCACCACCATCACCGGAGCGTCGTCACGCTGCTGGAGAACTCTTCTTACTCTCTGCTCCCTCTTGCTGGATCAAGACGGCGGAGATCGTCATCAAGCCGTACGTGTGCTGAACACGGATGTGCCGTCCGTTCGACGCTAGATCGAAGGGACCGTGATCAAGTTCGCGGGATGGATCGTGATTAAGTTCGTGGGATGGATCGTGATTGGATTGCGGGATGGATCGTGATTGGATCGCGGGACGCTCGGCAATTTGGATCGCGAAGACGTTCGACTACACCAACCGCGTTTCTTAACGCTTCCCGCTTAGCGATCTACAAGGGTACGTAGATCCACTCTCCCTCTCGTAGATGCTCATTACCATGGATAGATTTGCATGTGCGTAGGAAAATTTTGTTTCCCATGCAACGTTCCCCAACATATATATATAGTAACACTCACCCGAAGTTGTAAGGAAGTAGTATTTCTTGTTGGGTGTTTAGACGGATCAAAAATTCCAGCATTTTTTTCTCTATGTCTTTTCTCAGATATGAAGTTTCCCATATCTTTTGATTAGTTGTATTTGGGTCAATGAACCCAAAGCCATAGCGTCTAGCTTGTTTCATTTCTTGCATCTTCATTCTGCACAATACCACATAAACGAATATAGTGAGAATAATTCCAAATAATGAACGAGAGCACAACTAGCTAGAGACTTTAAATTATAGAAAGAAATCACTTACAGACAATAGCAACTGACTAAAGATTTGTCGAGTGCGTCTTGATTGAATAACTGAAACAACTCTGCATAATGAATCCACGCATCGTTTTTATGGAAGTAATGCCTCTCTTGGACTCTCACCATGAGGGACTCTTCATTGGTATTTGCTGTTATTTGCATGTACCACATATTCAAATCATACAATCTTGTTGGTAGAAGCTTGACATCTTCAGGCTTGAACAGAGGTTTGCCGCGAGCATATTGATATTTTACTTTTGACTCTTTAAGCACGGGCATTTCCTCAAGGCCTAGGAGTTGTTCAACAGTGACACCGGCCTCTTTAGCCATCCTAATATGTTCTTCAGTTACTTCTGGCCGACCGGCAGTACTCACAGGTGTTTGTACAATGAGCGGGGGGATTGATTGCACTGTCTGTTCTCCCAGCTGGGGGATAGTTTTCCTGCTTTTTTGCCAACTCCTTGGCCCGAGCTCGAGCTCGACTCCTTTTTTCCTGCAAGATATGACTTCTTGATAGACCGCACATATTCGTTGTCCTTCTGAGCCGGTTGAGCCATATCAATGAAGTGTTGTGACACATGCTCAGGTGCTTTCTCCTTCGATGGCTGGGGCGTTTTTGGTCCAAAATGGGCCTTCAAATTGGCATCCACTATGCTATCGAGTTCCTCGTCGGTCAGGTGGTAAGGCAACTTTGGAAGAGGCTTCAGGCTACTTGGACCATATTTGAATTTCTTGCCTATTGTACCGCTAGTCCTCATAGATGCGGCCTCTCTCTTCCGTTGTTGCGTCAGCGACGTAGCACACTGACGCCATGCCGGACCTAGAGGAGGAGTCGGCTGACGCGGTGCCGAACTTGGAGGAGGAGGAGTCGGCTGACGCGGTGCCGGACTTGGAGGAGGAGTCGGCTGACGCGGTGCCGGACCTGGAGGAGGAGTCGACTGACGCGGTGCCGGACTTGGAGGAGGAGGAGTTGGCTGATGTCGTGCCGTACTTGGAGGAGGAATCGGAGTCGACTGACGCGGCGGCATACTTGGAGGAGGAGGAGTCGGTGGTCTTGGAAAGACGATGCAATCCTTTTTCCATAGAATGCTACGATGTATGGCCTCTCCCAGTGTTCTCTCCTCGTCACCTCCAGGAATGTCAAGTTGTAGCTCGTGATATACTGACATCACTTCATCAATCCTGACACGAGGATAGCCAGTTGGAATGGGATTGCAATGGAAGGTTGCTTCTGAGCGATTTGCTAAAGCATAGCCATCCGCCACCTTCATGGATAAGCTCTTCACTTTCATGTGTAACTCACAGTTAGTCCTGTCTTCGATATCATCCACAGGGTACCTAGCTAGCAATGCATCATCATCGATATCGGCGGGGGCGGAACCCACGCCGCTTCTCGGCATAGATGGGATGGTGGTATCCAATGATGGATCGATCTACTCATGCTGCCGCCGAGACGCCCTTTCCTGGCTGAGTGAGTCGATCTGCTCCTGCTGCCGCCTGACTCTGGATTCTAACTCCAAGTGCTTTGATTCGAGGCCTTCAAGGCGAAGTACTTCCTCCTTGTTCTTCCGCTCCTCCTGCATCTTCTTTCTCGCACGACTTCTGTAGTCGTTGTTCCAACCAGCAAACCCCTCAAACCACGGAACAACGCCTTTCCCTCGTGTTCTTCCCGGGTGTTCAAGATTCTTCAGGGCGCGCATAAGCTTGTCGTCCTCTCTGTTGGGCGTGAACACCCCCATTCGAGCTTCTTCTATTTTCATCAGAATTTCATCACACTTTTTTAAGACTTGCCTTTACCATAATAGCCCCTGTCTTTGGGTCCAACTTTCCCCCATGTGCGTAGAACCATGTCCTGCACCTCGGGAGCCAGGTCACTGTAACTGGAGTTACATTTGCACTAATCATATCTTTCTTGGATTGATCCCACTTAGGCAGGGCCGTCTGGTAGCCACCTGGCACTAGAGTATGGTGCCACTCCTTTTTTGCAGCATTAATCTTGTTCTTTCTCGACCGTTCCTTAGCTACTTCCGATTCCTTGAACTTCACGAAATCGTCCCAGTGATCTTTTGCCTTCACCAATGCTCCCTCGAGTTTTGGAGTCGTCTTGTTTGCTTTGACGTACGTAGCCCATGCATTTTTCTTGAAGGTGTTGAATGCAATCGCCATCTTTTTAAGAGCATAGTTTTTGACTTTATTCAGATCTGCATCTGTCAAGTTTTCTAGTAGTGTGAAATGTGACACCAGCTCGGTCCAAAGCACATCTTTTGCTCTTTCATCGACAAAAGTAACTCCTTGTCGATCTCCCTTTGTTGGCTTTTTCCATTCTTCTGTGGAGATCGGGATTAGGTCCCTGACAATAACTCCGCATTGATTCTTGAACTTGGTCGCATTTTTCTTAGTTCAAGCGGTTCGCCAGTTGATGTATTGATGGAATCGATGCTGAACTTTACGCCAGCGTCCAATTTTCTGGACGGGTCTCGCTTTACCCTGTCGCTTGTAGAAGATTTGCTCGATCCGAAGGCCTAAAAGAAGAAAGATCGATTCATTAATACATATACAACTCAATTAAGACATGTAATGATCACCGGATGGCTTATATAATAAATATACCTCGCCGGTCTTTGTTAGTTGAAGAATATTTTCTTCGTCAACATCGTTGTCGAATTCATCTATTCATTCGTCTTCATCAAACATACAATCCTCACCGGAATTGTTCAGATATTGCGAGTTGTCATCATCTTCATGTTCATGCTCTCGGCTCGTGGAGCGTATGATATTGAATAGAGTCTCTTCTCCTTTTCTGTCGGTATTGTCCATAGCTTATATTTAAATAACCCAGAAGAAAGATTAAACAATTTAGTATTCAAATTAGAATGCATGCAATCAATAAGGAAAACTGAATCATAGTACATAATATGCATCATCGAATATAATCTCGAATAAATCGTCTCGAATATTATCGAAAATAATCTCGAATGCATCTCAAATATTATTACTAATACATCTTGAATATTATTGATTATATAATATCACTACTACAGATCCAGTTGACGTCTCGGGTGACATCCTTGAAGAACCTGTCGGGTATTGGAGAACCTGACGTTCAATGCATCCATGTACTGAAGGACGTGCTCGTCCTCCTCCCTGACACGGCGATGTACCACCTCCGATGGGGCCGACTGCCTCCGCACCGAAAGTGGCCCACGTGAACGCCACCAAAGAAGCTCTGCATCAACGACGGGACCCGGATTCCTCACCAAGGTGCACGCCCCTAAAGGTAGCACCTCCCAGTGCCAGCTAGGCGGGGCCCAGTCCCGAACGTTGCCCCTCTGAAGCAGGACGTCGTCGCGAACGAGTGGACGACGAGGATGGGGGCCAGGCATCATTGACTCCGAGAAAACAAATCTTATGAAAAAAAATGCTCTAAGATTTAATTAACATTCAAAATTCATCTAATTAACATCTAATTAAAATTCATCTGACATCTAATTAACATTCAAAATTCATCTAGTATATATCTAATTAACATGTAATATATATCTAACATCTAATATAAATCTAATTCATCTAACATATAATTAATTAACATATAATTAACATTCAAAATCAACTAATATACATCTAATATACATCTAACATCTAATTAACATCTAATTCATCTAACATCTAATTAACATTCAAAATTCATCTAATTAACAACTAATATACATCTAATTAACATCTAATATATCTAAAATTCATGTAATTATTAAGAAAAAATCCAGAGGCGAGTCAGGGGCAAATAACGGGGCGACGGCCGGCGAGGCGACGGTGACGGCGCGCGAGCTCGAGGAGGCGGGGCCGGGCGACGCGTCTAGGGTGGCGACAGCGTGGGCGGCGCATCGGAGGCGGCGATGGCGTGGACGGCAACGGCGTCGGGCGTGCGCGGGCCGCGATCTCCTCTGTGGTCGAAGAGACGAAGAAAGCAGAGGGAAAATGAAAAAATTCAAGTGCTTCTTATATAGGAGGAGCTTTAGTCGCGGTTGGAGCCACCAACCGCGACTAAAGGTAAATTTCAGCGGGCGCGGGCGACGGGAAGCCAGACCCTTTAGTCGCGGTTGGTGGCTCCAACCGCGACTAAAGGGGGGTCTTTAGTCGCGGTTGAAGCCACCAACCGCGACTAAAGGCCAGTTCCTGGTACGGGGCACTGCAATGAAAGTTTAGTCCTACCTCGCCAAGCGAGGGGCAGCCGTACTGGTTTATAAGCCACGCTGCGGCTGCTCCCTTGAGCTCCTCTCTAAGCAGGCCTATATGGGCCTATCAAACCTGTGCGGCCCTGTTGGGCCTACTAGGCCTTGCGGGCCTGCATCCTGGCCCAAGTTGGGTCTCTAGTCGTATGCAGGCCGTGGCGACCCGGTAGGCTGCCTATTTTTTTAATTATTTTTCATTTTTTTGCTTTATTTATTTTCTTTTGTTTCTGAGTTTTTTTGTGCTTTATTGAGAGTTAATGAGTGAATCTTTTTGCATTAGGTCATAAAAATTATAAACTTTCTGTTAGTGGCAGTATTTTTCAAATTTGAATAGTTTAAATTTGAATTATTTGAAGTTTGTGTGAATCACTAGTTTGTGATTTTCCAGTGATTTTTTTTCTACTGTTTAATATTATCATGTTTTATCATTATATCCAATTTGGTAATTCTTAAATTATTTAAAAAATAAAATGCCTTTTTAACACGCGAGTTTTCTTCTGAAACCCTGACACTTCGAAAGAGATTGTCCATTTTCTACACGAAGTGCATCCAGTTTTTGCCGTAATCCTCTCAACTTTTTATAACATGCTATGTGGGTGAAATGATGATACCATGTCAACTTTCAACCTTTTCAGAGTTCATTTGAAGTGCTTTTTAATTTCAGGTTATTTTGCTAAAAAGAATAAGTAAATGCCTGAAAAAAAGCAAATGAAGTCAAAAAGGGTTGAAAAGTGATGATGTGGCTTTGAATGGTGCATTTTGAACACACAAAAAGTATGGAGTTCAAATAACTTAAAAGATGAAATGTCTTTGTAACAGGCGAGATTTCGTCCAAAACCCTGATACTTCGAAAGAGATTGTCCATTTTGTACACGAACTGCATCCAGTTTTTTCTGTAACCCTCTCAACTTTTAATAACATGCTATGTGGGTGAAATGATGATATCATGCTAACTTTCAACCTTTTGAGAGTTCATTTGAAGTGCTTTTCAATTTCAGGGTTATTTTGCTGAGAAAAATCAGTAAGTGCATGAAAAATAACAAATGAAGTCAGAAAGGGTTGAAAAGTGATGATGTGGATTTCAATGGTGCATTTTGAACACACAAAAAGTATGGAGTTCAAATAAGTTAAAAAATGAAATGCCTTTGTAACAGGCGAGTTTTCGTTCGAAACCATGATACTTCGAAAGATATTGTTCATTTTGTACACGAAGTGCATCTAGTTTTTGTCGTAATCCTCTCAACTTTTTATAACATGGTATGTGGGTGAAATGATGATACTTCGAAAAATTCTTGAGTTTAAATATGTTTAAAAAATTGAAATCATTTTGTAACATACGTGTTTTCATCCGATAAAAGTTATATAACTAAACTAGATATTATATAAAATTTATGCAACTAAAATTATCAAAGTTTTTTAAAAACTTTAATAGCAAAAAGAATATTCAACCTAAATTCAAAGTGAAAATAACATAACAAATAGCAAAAGTGAAAATAGATGCGCTTATAGAGAAACTTCAAACTAAATTCAAAGTGTTAATTAGGCGCCTAACTAGCATTTTGAATTTAGGTAAAATTTCCTATATAAGGGCATCTATTTTTAATTTGAGAGGAGCTTAACGTAACAGCCGCGGCGGGACTTATAAACAGGTCCGGACTTGGTGAGGTGGGACTAAACTCCCATCACACCGCTGTGCAAGGCCATTGGTCCCGGTTGGTGGCTCCAACCGCGACTAAAGGTAAGTCTATAGTGCGGTTGGAGCCACCAACCGGGACTAAAGGTTCCCGTAGGGTCCCAGGCTGACGCCAGCCTGCCACCACACCTTTAGTGCCGGTTGGAGCTACCAACCGGGACTAAAGGTCCGTAACGAACCGGCACTAATGATCCCGGCACAAACCGGCACTAGTGATCACATTAGTGCCGATTCAAAAGCCAACCGAGACTAATGATGCGAACAAAAGGTCCGTTTTCTACTAGTGTGGTGTACCCTCAGGATTTTGATTTCATTAAAGCATGTGTTTCCTGTTTATTATTTCAATTTTTACTTGATTTTTTAGGTTTTGGCGTTTTTTCCTAGGTCTTCAATTTCTTCAACTTTTGTTTATTCATAAAAAAAATCATCAAAATCTATTAATATGGGATCTAATTTCGAGCATCTTGATGTTGAAAATCTAACGGTTCGAAGGATAAAAATAAATCTGAAGAAAGAAAGATAGTTCGATGGATATATATAAATCTCCAAAAAAAAGAAAGAAACAACTTCACGGGTTGTAATAAGTGACGTAGTTACAAAAAGTTATATTTATTTAGTGTTTTAGTTGAAAGCTTGTGACATCCCCTCTATTTTCATTTCGGCGCCGTCGTATGTGAGGTGGCGGTACGGTTACAATCTGTACGTCGCACTTGTGCCGTCCCCTCTGTTTTCGTCGTATGTTCGTGCTCCCGCTGCTAGGGTACAAAGCTGCCGATAACGATGACCTGCAGGCTGCAGCTCCACCCGACCGACGTACAGGACGATCGGAAGGGTGACAACAAAAGGAGCCCCACGCAAGCGCACCAGCATGCATGCACGCACTGACTCGCAGGCGCGTGCATGGCAGACACGCAGCACTGAGCGACGACTCTGTGTACGCAAGCTACGTGCCTGGACAGCTCAAACTTATCCATGACATGCATGCTAGCAAGCGAGTATAAAATGACATTCTGTGCGCGGAGGCTTATCACCACCCACCGATCTATCACTCGCGTGCATGCTCGTCGATCACGCTCCAGATAAAAATCCAAGTTAGTTGCTAGGTCGACATGGGCTCTCTCATGGCTGGCTGGAGCTCCCATGCGCTCGACGACGACCTCAAAGGTGCGTACGTCCGCCGTGTACAACCATCCACCATCCATAGTGCATGCAACTTCACGTTGCAAGATTCATAACCAAGCCTTGTACAATGGTATCCATACCTATCTATGCATGCAGTTCGTTTCATGAGGAACCGATCACTGACCAAGGAGGAGGTGGAGGCCTTCTGGAGACAGCAGAGGAAGCCGGTGGCGGAGGACACCGTCAATGGCGGGGAAACCGTCGTCGCCTCCTCTCCCCGCGTACGTAACTGTTTTTTTGCAAATGTTCGCATGCGTACACGGGCTCCCCTGCATCGGGTTCCATAAATCTTGTCAATTACTTATTTTTCTTCTCTACTTGCATGTGTTGCTTAATTAGCCGGGGAGCCTGAGGTCGACCCCGCGTCCGTCCACTCTGTCTCATGTCCGTTCGTCGCCGCCGATGATGACCACCAACAGCGTGGACGGTGACGGCGAGGCTGCGGCTAGCCCTAGTGCGAGCCGTGACTGGTACGTATATATACCTTATTAGCATGAGTTTCTTAATTTCATACATACCTGTACATAATTGTGTACGTGCATATGAACCCCGGCCGGTTGTGTGCGTGCAGGTGGACGAGGAGCAGTTGGGCGTTCCTCAACGAACAGCCGTCGCCACAGCGCGAGGGAGGAGGCGTTGGGCAAGGCGGCGCCGCCGCCGTCTGATGGTCGTCTTTCATTAGCTTGCTAGGCGAGCTTTATATAGTAGTATATCCCTGTAAATACGTGGTATGTGGTATGTACCCGCCGACCGCCGTGTAATTGGACTGGCTTTGCTAATGTTTGGTTTCTATACTATGTGTGACTATACGAATTAATTTGTGGTTGGATGATTAAAAAAACGATTGTATTTTTAGCCTATCAGAGTTTAAGTCTTGATGCACTGTGATTTTGTAAATCGAAGATGATATGCTGGCTCAGTCTTTCGAATGTCCTCGTAGGAGTAGGATGTGTGGGTGTGCTTCCATAGGGTAAGTATATGTAAGTATATGCATGTATATATAAACATTTGCGTATGTACTGTGGTAAAAAAAATATGTGTAACTATGTTACTTTTTGTATTGTCGCCAAAGTAACCTTGAAGATACTATCATAATATAATATCTTTTCAATAAAGGCACCAAAAGGCATCCTACAGTAATACTCCCTCATGCCCATGAAATATGTGTTAAGACAAACTTTATAAAGTTTGGTCATATTTATATGAACAAATATTGATATCTACAATACTAAGTTATATAATAAGAAATTAAATTCATGATGTATGTAATAATATTGATTTCACAGTGAATGTTGTTTTTTCTATAAAGTTGGTCAAACTTTACCTTTAGACAAATTTTATATGCAAAGTAAAAATGATCAGATGGGGTGTAATTTAGATGGTGCATTGATAGTGCATGCAACTTCAATCTGCAAGATTCACAATTAGTCTTTCATAATGGTATCCATCTATGCAACTCGTTTCATGAGAAACCGACCACTGGCCTAAGGAGGAGGTGGGGGCTAATGCGGGTGTCAGGTGCCGGGTTTCAGCCTGTGGTGTCTGAGATCGGTTGTCGCGGGTTGTGGGGCTCCTCCAGTAGGGGCACCAGAACCCATGGCTGGGGGCCGTGGCGGATATGTTGTCGAGGATGTCCCGCAAGCTTTGACACCGATCCGGGTGACTTTGAATAGCAAAGCAGATACGTATAGTGGAGCAGTCATTTGGAATAGCTTCAAATGAGGCGTGTTAGCAGCGTCTATAGTGTGACATATACATTAGCAAAGTACACACGAATCTGAATGTTGCAGGCCCGTTGACTAAAACCTCTCTCACAAGCAAAACATGATCAAATCCTAGAACACATTGGGTGTGAACTACATGGCAATGTTTACTAGATTATTGACTCTAGTGAAAGTGGGAGACTGTTGAAAATATACCCTAGAGGCAATAATAAATTGGTTATTATCATATTTACTTATTCATGATAATCGTTTATTATCCTTACTATAATTGTACTGATTGAAAACTCAGATACATGTGTGGATACATAGACAACATCGTGTCCCTAGTGAGCCTCTACTAGACTAGCTCGTTGATGAAAGATTATTAAGGTTTTTAATCGTAGACATGACTTGTCATTTGATAACGGGATCACATCATTAGGAGAATGATGTGATGGACAAGACCCAACCGTAAGCATAACATGTGATCGTATCATTTAGTTTATTGCTATTGCTTTCTACATGTCAAGTATTTGTTCCTAAGGCCATGCGATCCTGCAACTCCCTGACACCGGAGGAATGCCTTGTGTGTATAAAACGTCACAACATAACTGGTGATCGTAAAAATGCTCTACAGGTATCACTAAGGGTGTCTGTTGGTTGACGTGGATCGAAAATGGGATTTGTCACTCCGTATGACGGAGAGGTATCTCTGGGCCCTCCGGTAATACAACATCACACGAAGCTTGCAAGCAATGTGACTAAGGAGTTAGTCACGGGATCTTGTATGACAGAACAAGTAAAAAGACTTGTCGGTAACGAGATTGAACTAGGTATGGAGATACGTACCGATGATTGAATCTTGGGCAAGTAACATACCGCTGGGCAAAGCGAACTGCATAAGGGATTGATTGAATCCTTGGCATCGTGGTTCGACCGATAAAGATCTTCATAAAATATGTGGGAACCAATATGGGCATCTAGATACCGCTATTGGTTATTGACCGAAGAGGTGTCTCGGTCATGTCCACATGATTCTCAAACTCGTACGGTCCGCACAGTTAACGTTCGGTGATGCTAGAGTAGTTTTGGGATATGTACGTTGGTGACCAAATATTGTCTGTAGTCCCGGATGAGATTCCAGCCATCACAAGGAGCTCCTAAACGGTCCGGAGGTAAAGATTTATATATGGGAAGTCATATTATGACTACCGGAAAAGTTTCGGGTTTTGCCGGTATTGTACCGGGAAGCTTTCGGAAGGTTTCATAAGCTTCCAGATGGTTCCGGAGGGTTCCTAAGAAGTCTGGAAGGTTCCCTCCCGCACCTTGGTCGTGCATGGGTTGTAGGGGGCGACCTAGCCTTATTAGGTCAGGCGAACCAGCCCCCTAAGGCACATGCGCCTAGGGGGAAGGGAAACCCTAAGGGGGAGGGCCCTCCACTTGGCTTGGAGGGCACTCCTCCCTCTTTGGCCGCCTCACCTCCCTGGAGGGGGGTCTAGGGCTGTGCCCCCAGCCCTCCAAAACCCTTATATATAGTGGGGAGGAGGCTCAAGGGCTAGACACAACAATTCCCACGCCCTACAGCCTTCCTTCTCTCCCGTTCTTCCTCGTTCGCAGTTTTGGAGGCGCTTGGTGAAGCCCTGCAGGGATTACTCCATCACCATCTCCACCACGCCGTCGTGCTGGTTGAGATACCGTCTACTTCTCCTTCCTCTCTTGCTGGATCAAGAAGGAGGAGACGCTATCGAGCCGCATGTGTGCTGAACACGGAGGTGTCGTCCGTTCGCGCTAGATTGGATTGGATCATGATTGGATCGTGAAGAGTACGACTACATCAACCGCGTTATATACACTTTCGCTTAGCGATCTACAAGGGTATGTAGATACACTCCCCCTCTCGTAGCTATGCATCTCCATGGATAGATCTTAGGTGCGTGTAGGATTTTTTTTGTTTTCCATGCAATGTTCCCCAACACTAATCATATCGGTGGTGGTCTGGAGACGAAGTGTGTGTGGATAAGGTTGGGCGACGGGGATTGGGTGGAGTCCTGGTGCAGAGAGGAGGTTGGATTTTACTCTGCGGGCATGAGAGGACTAAATTTAAGTGTCACACACAGCTTAGAATATATTTTTACTCCTCTAATGATTTTTGGGCTTCGACGGTTTTTCTCCTCTAACTGGTTTTAGGGGATTGGCTAGAGTTGCTCTTAGTTTTTGAACAAACAATGACAAAGCTATAGAGATGCCTTGTGGCATTGTTTTTAGTAATAGGCAAGTGTCTACCGGCTAGACAAGTCGTGTAGCAATCATCGGATGTTAGAGCATCTACAACCGGGATTCCTAAACCCATATACGCCCGGGAAGAATGCCCGATCATTGACACATAAAAAATCTAAACCAGACGAATGCATCATATCGGACCTATACGTCTGGGCTGACTGACACCTCTCATATACAGTCCAAATCTAGGGCGGGTATGGGGATGCCCTTGTGTTGGGGAACGCGACAGAAAACAAAAATTTCCGGTATAGCGAGCACGCCCAGGACCACTATGGAGACTGCATACAAGGTTTGATCCGATCCGTACCGACTCGAAGCGCAGCGGTAGAAGAGTCGGTGGAGATTGTTGGTGCAGATCCCCGCAGCTAGGATTTTACAACCTCCCAACCGCGAGGATGTACTCTCTCGTCGGACAGCCCTCCGGGAGGCGGTCGGACAGTCCCCCGAACGATGTCACGGACAGCCCTTCGGGAGGACCCTCGAAACTCAAACGGAGACTCAGACAGCCCTTCGGGAGGACACACGAACAGCCCCTCGGGCAAAATATCGAAACTACGACCTCTCTACGGGGTTGCACACATACGGTGTGATCTATCCGGCAGGGCTTCGCCGTCCAGAACTAGTTCCTGCCGGAACCCAGACAGCCTTTCGGCTCTACGAAACTATTTC
Source organism: Hordeum marinum (assembly GCA_022496015.1). Classification (NCBI taxonomy): domain Eukaryota; kingdom Viridiplantae; phylum Streptophyta; class Magnoliopsida; order Poales; family Poaceae; genus Hordeum; species Hordeum marinum. The sequence goes on along the minus strand of CM039676.1, from coordinate 490,683,501 downwards.
GCTGGGAGGGAGAGAAGAAGCCAGATCATTGCAATGGCATGTGTATGAGAGCAAGGTATGGATTTGTGGGCAGCCCACTCAGCTCTATTTATAGGAAAACCAAGGGGTAGGGTTGGGACTTGAAAATACCAAACTACCCCCACTTTATGTCACACATAAAAAACATAAGAAGGAAAAAGGGGTGCCATGTGGTGCTCCATGGAGGAGCTCCACCCTTGGCCGACCAACCCTTGGGGGGCCCCCATGAGGAGCTAACTTGCTCCCCAATCCCTTCTAGAAGCCTTTTTGGAAATATCCAAAAAGGTGTTTTTCAGCGTCCGATCGAACTGAAAATATTTATGTGGGATTAGAACAATTCTAGTACCCCACTAAAATAATTTTTAATGCGATCCAGAACAATTCCGAAATAGTGATTTTCATCTGCGAAAAGCATCTGAAGCGGTTCCGGCAGCTCCGGAACATTTCCGGTTTTTCTTCCGGAAAATTCCCAGAAGTTTTCAGAATGATTCTGGCACCCTCCAAGAATTATCAGGCATGTGCCGAAACCAATTTGACTTAATGGTATCCCCTGAAACTACTTTTTAGTTTTACCAAAACTGTTCCGGTGTCCTGTCTGCGGAACTTTTCCGCTGTCCGGAACTTTTCCGGTGTCCGAAACTTTTCGGTGATTTTCTCTCAGACTCCCTGTCTAGTATTCAACAGATAGATGACCCTTAAGCGTGTGACCCTATAGGTTCGGTGAAGCATAGACATGACCTGGAACCCCTTCCGATCAATGATCAACATCGGAGCCATGGACACCCATATTGACCCCTATACCCACACGAATGAATATTCGAGTGAACCTCTAGTTGCCGTGAGCTATTCCTGTTGCTTCGCGATATGTTACAATTACCCGAGGTGAGACATGTAGGCATCCTCGTGGATCAACAACTTGTCCACTATGCCAGTTACCTCGTTGCCGGTATTGTTCTCTTTTCTCGTTCCCATGTTCCCGCATCCCCGTGATCAAATTACAAAGTGTCTGGCCAGACGATGATGGATACCGTAACACCGAGAGGGCCCAAAGATATCTCTCCATCGTTGGAGGAGCAAATCCCAATCTTGAGCTATCAAGTTACTTGACATACTTTTCCATGAACCCGTAAGCCGCCGTAATAGCCACCCATTTACGGATGACGTTTAACAAACCCCAAAGTTCATGAAGCAAGCATGAAGAAACTCGATACTCTCATGGTCTAAGGAATTATGCAAACGTTAACCATCTCTGTGTTATTAACCATTAACTTGTGACGAATGTATCTCATAGCATAACATCAATTCGGATCAATTCAACACGAGTGTTCTACCAACATCGCGTCCTCAAAATTGCCGGCATAGCCATGCCCATGATCAGGAAAACAGGACCATCATGCAACACTTGAGTCAGTCTTAGAGGCAAGACTAGGAATACAATTTACCGTTTATTATACCACACGTGCACATGAGTTTCCCTCCAAGCCTCGTTTAATTTGTAGACTCGAGAATCATTGAAATTATAGCATGGAACATAAACATTCATTACAAACTTTGGAGATACAAAATAATTGTTATTACTGCCTCTAGGGCATATCTCCTACACCTTGCGCCTCCGCCATGTCGGACCAGATAGGCCGAACCCACCGCATATTACACCAAAATGACCTAATCCACAAAATCCACCTCCTTCCTCCCACGTTCGTCGACCATTTGTTGTGTTCGAGTTGTCACCATCACACACCCTTGTCCCTCATCCACGCCGCCAACATCCATATGTCGTCCTAGATGTCATCCAACTGCCACACCATCTCCAACTATCGCCACAGATGTAGCCTGGTCTGGTCCGTGGGGCTCCCGTCTTTGGCTCCAACCTCCAAGCCAAAGAACATTGCTCGAGGGATTGAAGAAGGAGACGACGTGAGAGGTAAGCTGTGGCATCCCAGGGGGTTATGCTTGTGGTCTTGTGGACCTCGAGGAGGAAGGGCCTCGCCCCCGAACCCCGTCCATCCAGCCGCCCACAAGGAAGGTGCCATCCGGCCTACTCGAGCCAAAGGTCGATCCGACGGCCGGACCCATATGGTTTCTCGGCAATGTCGGCACTAGAGAGACAACATGTGTCACCCGTCGTAGCTCCAACAGGCGCGGACAAGAACGGGCAGCGGAGGCACCCGGTCTGCCCACATCATGTTTGACAGAATGACACAACAAGACATGGGTTTTGTTTTGTTTTGCTCCTTAACAGTCAATACCTTGCATTCTCATGTCGGACATGATCAATAATTCACACTATTAGTTTATTTGAAATCTTGCTAGTTTTAGGACAATACCATATCGGACATGATCAGTGACAATGAAGAAACTACCCAAAATGGACCATCAATTGGGGGATCCAAATTGCTTGATGTTTAAAATTGAGAGGGAGTAGAGTTGTTGAAAGAGGCATGATCTCAAATGAGAGCTCGAGAAGGTTTGGGCTTTTGGATCAATATAGATTGCGAAGGAGAGGTTGCAACTTGCTCGAGACACGGAGGATTCGAGGATAGTGTTGACGTACGCAAGCCTCTTGGATGAGGAAGGAATGATATCGCTCGGCAGGAATAAGAAGGAGATCAAACAAATGTAGGAAGTATGAGGCGACGAGAGCGGCGATGGCAGTAGCGGAGCCGGCAGCACGGATGAAGGCGGAGCAGGCGGCATGGATGGAGGGAGAGCGGGCAGTGGAGGAGGCACCACGGATGCATGGCATCCGACCAGTGATCTGCCCGACGGTTCATCTGTCCGGAATGTTCAACTATGCTCTGATCCTTCTTCTATCCTATAGGTCAATGCATCAAAAGTTTAAAATACAATACTTTTGCATGTCTGGAGTAAAAATTGAAAATAAATGCACGAAAAATAAGTTTTAATGATAATAAAAAGTATGCACCTTTCACATAGGGCCACTTATTCTTGCAACTTGCCGGACGATTAACCAAAGTATATCTAGGACAAAGAAAACGCCCAAATCTCAAAGCATGCCCGAACGTAAACAAACGAGAAAAATGAAACGAAACAGTATGCGGAGCGTCACATTTGAAAGTCCTTGAATTATTTGCGTGCTAGTGCATGCCGTAAATACGACAGTGGCGTCGCCGGACTTGATGTCGAGCCAGTGGGTCCGAGCATGAAAATATAAAACATGAATTACAAATAGAAAATAGTATGACTGTGTGAGCGTCTGCATATGCAGTGTGTTCAAAAAAATAAGAACTCTTTTTACTTTTTATCTATTTAGAAATACGTTAGAGGGATTGCCAGAGAAAAAGAAGAGACAGAAGAGAATTACGTGAGAACGCCATCACCCTGTTGATGAAAAGGAGAAGTTTTTACCTTAGAAGTCCATAATCCCACGGCGCAACGGCCGCCTGCTGGCACACTTGTCCACATGGATCCTTTTTACGGCGCCGCGTGTGGGTCTGCGTGGCGTCTGGACATCAAGCGGCGTGTTCACGTGTCCAGTTGTTCCCTGCCATTACCTGCCATGTGGACACGTTGGCCATTGAGTGTTTTTGTGGTCGCCTATGACACCCCGGCCGCGAGTAGCCAGCCGACGCTGCCTACACCTTGACATCATAAAAGACGACGAGCTTCCGCCTCCCGGTGATTTCTCCGGCTCGACCTTCATTCATTTAGGCGAGCATGCTGATGCCTGATGCATGATGCAATGCAATGCTACTTCTTCTGCTGCTATGCTGTTTGGTTGGTGTTCATGTTACTGAACCGTCGTCATTGTTTGCTTCTGCCAGGTTACGGTAGGTATGTGTTGGGCGGAAGAGTAGCGCTTCCAAGAAGACGCCGCAGGAAGAATCAGAGGCGAACAATGTTTTCCTTCTGAACTTCTGCACTAACTGCAGCATGATTTCGTTCAATCTTTTCTCTGACTTTATTGATGAGCAGTGCAAGAACGGACATGCGGCGTGCGGCAACTGCTGCATCGGCATGAACCGCAAGTGCTCCTGCTGTGCTGCATCGGCATGAACCGCAAGTGCTCCTGCTGCCACGAGCGCATCGGTGACTTGCGTTGCCGGGCGATGGAGAAGGTCCTCGCCGCCATGACCAGGCCATGCAAGTTCAGCAAGCTCGGCTGTGAGGAGACCGTCAAGTTCACGGAGCTGCGGAGCCACGAGGAGGAGGCGTGCCCGTACGTGCCGTACATCTGCCCGTTCAGCGGCTGCGGGTAGCGCGGCGCTCTGCTCTACGACCACGTCCACGACGAGCACGCGCCGGCGCCGGCGCACAGCTGTGACATAGGCGGCGGCCTGCTCCGGGGCGCGACGGTGACTCTGCGGTGGGACGACCCTGTCCACGCGCTCCTTCACCGCGACAGGGTGAGCGTGATCCTCCTACAGTCATACTCAACGGCGGCGATGTCCTGGATGGGCGCTCGCTGTCACTGGTCCGCGTGCGCCCACATCCCGAGCCTGACCGAGAAGACGAAGAGTTTGAGTACAGGATGGTGGTGACGCGCGACGAGCCTCAGTCTGGGACTAGGACTGGATCGCCCTCGCTGACGGCGTCGGGGAAAGTGGAGTACGTCCGCCGGTTGGACGGGTACCAACCCCAACACTTCCTGTTCGTGCCGGAAGCTTTCTGGGGCTCTTCCGGCAGCGTCGTCGTCACCGTCACCACCACCGTCACCGTGCATCTCTGATCGACCAACACGTGTGTTGTGCTCTCTGAAGTAAACTTGATGCTGCTTAGCTTAATGCCTTAACCCCTGTATTCAGTTGGTCGGTGTGGTGGTGCTTAGCAAAACTGATGTTTAGTAGGTCTGGGTCTGCTAATTGCCCAATCCCCGTATCCTGGTGGATGGATCAAACAGAGGCAGGGTAGGGTAGTGATCCAGTGTGTTTGCAGTTTTATATAGTACGTACGTTTCATGGTGGGATCGTGTATGTACATCAATGTATGTATGACTCGGCGGTATGACCATGGTCTCTCTCATCATGTGATAATCCTTGTGCTTCATGTGTTGCTTACTGCATGTGGTCCGGACCGTCGCACTTGTGACCAGGCGGAGGACCATATTTTTTTAGGTAGGGCGAACTCTAGCATAAAAAGTTGAGGTCAGTATAAGTAACAATGGCAGATCTAGAGACTAAGGTTTGTTGGGGCGTCGAATGGCGATAGAGCTTGATTGTGTTTATGACTAATGCATTATACAAATTTTATAGAGAGAAACGGCGATAGAGCTTGATTGTGTTTATGACTAATGCATTATACAAATTTTATAGAGAGAAACGGCGATAGAGCTTGATTGTGTTTATGACTAATGCATTATACAAAGTTTATAGAGTGTTCACTGACGTTAAAAGAGTTGATGCCGTGGAATATATGCTTGTAAAAACTGAATGCCCACTGTCGTGGATGACTGAGTACTCGGCCACTTGAGCTTAGACGCTATATTGATGGTCAACAGCCATGTAGTGGGCCGTGGTTGTTTGTCAATTTATCTTATTTCCCTAACGAGACCATGGCTCAAAACCATCGAGCCCCTAACGAGACCATGGCTCGCTCGAAGAAAACCATCGAGCCGGCCAAGACGTATACACAACGACATATACATGTATGAACACTTTCTTGTGTATACCTGTATGAACAGATTCGTAGAAAATCAAGGTGGGGCGGCCGTCCAACCTTGCCCTACCGGCTCCTCCGCCCCTGCTTGTGACGATGTCCATTCTCCTCTCTCTCTGTTTTCATTTCTGCGCCGTCGTACGGGAGGTGACCGCGTTCATGCCGTCACAACGAATGTATGCATGCAGTACAGTGCACCGCAGCTAGCGTCCAAGGCTGTCGATAACGATGACCTTCGGCTTAACAGGACGATCGAGAGGATGATGACGAAAGAAGCCTCACGCGTACACCGGTCATAGTTTAAAAAACCAAACTGAAAAAGTTGCCGGTTTAGGTTTTTATTGGTCCGATTGCCGGTTTATCGGTTCGATTGTCGGTTTTTTAAGCATTAGAATAATAATGTTGAGTAATATATGTGCTAATATAGTGACAGTTTTTTAAGCATTAAAATAATAAATATTAAGTAATATATGTGTTAATATAGTGTGAAACAATGGTCAAATAAAATTATTTTCATGTAATAGACAACAAAATAGCATAGCAAGATTGGTTATTGGGCCGTGGGCAGGCCACACAACCTGGGATCGATCCACTTCTCCAATTTCTATTAAAATATTTTTATTGTTTTTCCCGGTTTTACACCAGTTTTTTAAAAAACCGGCCAGCTTGATCGGTTTTCTCTGATTCGATTCCAGAACGGTTTTATTAACTTAATAAATTGATAAGGTTGTCGGTTTGAGTTTTTTGGGTTCGACCGCCGGTGCGGTCCGGATTTTTAAACTAGGACGTTGGTATGCATCAGCATGCATGCATGCACTATCTAGCAGGCGCGTGCATGGCGGCATCAGCCTGCATGCATGCACTATCTAGTAGGCGCGTGCATGGCGGACACGCAGCACTGGATGTGTACGCAAGCTACGCGCTAGGACAGCTAAAGCTTATCCATGCATGCCAGCAAGCGAGTATCAAATCGGCCATGTTAGGGTTCATGTATGGCATTGGCGACCCGGTGGCAGCGGCGACTTCATCAGGTTTGTCTTTTTTTGTTCTGTCCTTGTTGTTGGGTCTTTTTTCCATGGCATGATGAAACAGGGAGGTTTTGTCGTTTAAAAGTACGCGCAGATGATTGTCTACGCAAGTGACAGCTGAAAGATGATGCATCTTGTGCTGGGTTTGTGGTTGGTGGATGACAATACTGGTTTCCTTCTCCGATGTTGTCCTCATATGGGGGTTTCGGATTTGGAGTTCGATGACGTGTCTGGGGACATGTTGCCCCGATTTGATTCTTTTTTTCCTGAATTTTACCAGGAGAGGAGGAGAAGGCCCATCAACCACCTGAATATATTCAATCTAATTTGCCTAAAAGCCTCGCGGCTCTATACAACATAGGTTCAAATGAACCAGAGTACACGGAAAAAATAAGAGAAGAGACATAAACGAAAACACACACACGCGCGTGCGCGTCTAGCCGAACCTTCGGAAGACCCGCCGAGGAAAGGGCACAGAAGAAGGCCTTTTGAAGATCCAAAGCCGGACGCACCACCACCCATCGACCGCCATAGCATAACTCATCAGCCCAACCAGCAAGGAGGACCTCAACTTACATCTTCATATGACCAAGCAAGGAGAAGAGCCTTGAACGTTGGCCGTCTGGTCGCCACCCAACAACACCCCGCACGGGAGAGGTGTCATATGGGAACGAGGGGATCCATGGAGTAGGATAATGCCCTCGCTAACCCATCTTCAGATGAAACTTAGACCCATTCCAATACATGGCTGAGCCGAGATGGTTAAGGTTTCCTAGCCATGGACATGAGATGTCATTTGATAACGAGATCACATCATTAGGAGAATGATGTGATGGACAAGACCCAAACTATAAACGTAGCATATGATCGTGTCAGTTTATTGCTACAGTTTTCTACATGTCAAGTATCTGTTCCTATGACCATAATATCATGCAACCCACTGACACCGGAGGAGTACCTTGTGTGTATCAAACGTCACAATGTAATTGGGTGACTATAAAGGTGCTCTATAGGTATCTCCAAGGGTGTCTGTTGGGTTGGCATGGATCAAGACTGGGATTTGTTACTCCATGTGACGAAGAGGTATCTCAGGGCCCACTTGGTAATACAACATCACAGTAAGCCTTGCAAGCAATGTGACTATAGTGTTAGCCACGGGATCTTGTATTACGGAACGAGTAAAGAGACTTGTCGGTAACAAGATTGAACTAGGTATAGAGATACCGACGATTGAATCTCGCGCAAGTCACATACCGAAGAACAAAGGGAACAACATACGGGATTAACTGAATCCTTGACATAGAGGTTCAACCGATAAAGATGTTCACAGAATATGTAGGAACCAATATGGGCATCTAGGTCCCGCTATTGGTTATTGACCGTGGAGGTGTCTCGGTCATGTCTACATAGTTCTTGAACCCACAGGGTCTGAACACTTAAGGTTCAGTGACGTTTCGGTATAGTTGAGTTATGTATGTTGGTGACTGAAGGTTGTTCGAAGTCCCGGATGAGATCCCGGACGTGACAAGAAACTCTGGAATGGTCCAAAGGTGAAGATCGATATATAGGACGAAAGGAATCGGAGTCCGGAAGCGTTCCGGGAGTACAGGGTTATGACCAGGAGTACCGAAAGGGGTTTCGGGGGCCCCAGCAAGTGTTGGGGGGGCTCATTGGCCAAGGGGAAGGGGCAAACCAGCCCACTAATGGGCTGTGCGCCCCCCCTCACCCTTTCCCACGTAACCAGGAGAGGTGGGGCACCCCATCTTGGGTTCCCTCCATCTGGCTTGGGGGCCAAGTCACCCTAGGGTTTCCCTAGGGGGCGCCCCCATCTGCCCTAGCCGCCGCCCCTAGATTGGATCTAAGGGGCGCCACCCCTCCTTCCTCCCCCTATATATAGATGAGGAGAGGGAGGGCAGATGTACCTAAGAATTGCCACGTGGTGCCCTCTCTCTCGCTCTAGATCTGTTCTCCCCTAGATTTGTTCGGTTGTGCTTGGTGAAGCCCTGCCGGGACAACTCCACCACCACCGCCACCACACCGTTTTGTTGCCGGAGAACTCATCTACCTCTCCACCCTCGCTTGCTGGATCAAGGAGGTGGAGATCATCATCGAGCTATATGTGTATTGAACGCGGAGGTGCCGTCCGTTCGGCGCTAGATCGGAAGGACCACGATGGGGTCGCAGGACGGCTCGTGATGAGATCGCGAGACGGATCGTGATTGGATCGTGAAGACGTTCGACTACATCAACCGCGTTTCTTAACGCTTCCCGCTTAGCGATCTAAAACAGTATGTAGATCCACTCTCCTTCTCGTAGATGCTCATCACCATGGATAGATCTTGCATGTGCATAGGAAATTTTTTGTTTCCCAAGCAACGTTCCCCAATAGTGGCATCATGAGCTAGGTCTATGTGTAGATGAGATCTCGAGTAGAACACAAAGGAGTTTGTGGGCATTGATGCTTAGATTGCTTCCTCCCTTGGTCGTGTTTTGGTTCAGCGGTATTTTGGGATGAAGCGGCCCAAACAAACCTTACTGGTACGCCTACGAGAGACCGGTTCCATCGACTAACGTGTAACTTTGCTGCACAAAGATGGCTGGCGGCTGTCTGTTTCTCTAACTTTAGTTGGATCGGATTCGACAAAGGCGATCCTTGAGAAGGTTGAAAAGCAACTTATGTACCACCGTTGTGGTTTTGCGTAGGTGAGAATTGTTCTTGCTAGATACCCGTAGCAGCCACGTAAAACTTGTAACAACAATTAGAGGAGGTCTAACTTGTTTTTGTAGGGTATGTTGTGATGTGATATGGCCAATTACATGATGAGATATATATGGTGTATGAGATGATTATGTATTGTATAGAATATCACGACTTGCATGTCGATGAGTACGGCAACCGGCAGGAGCCATAGGGTTGTCTTTAATTATTGTATGACCCGCGTGTCAATCATTAAGCACTATGTAATGCTTTACTTTATCGCTAAGCGGTAGCAATAATAGTAGAAGCATGGTGGACGCGACAACCCCAATGGTGACACGTTGATGGAGATCAAGATGATGGAGATCATGGTGTCATGCTGGTGACTATGGAGATCATGTCGGTGCTTTATAGATGGAGAGCAAAAGCACAAGTTCATGGCCATATCATGTCACTTATGATTTGCATGTGATGTTGATCCTTTTATGCACCTTGTTTTGCTTAGGACGACGGTAACATTATAAGGTTATCCCTCACTAAAATTTGAAGATAAATTGTGTTCTCCCCGAGTGTGCACCGTTACGAAAGTTCGTCGTGTCGAGACACCACGTGATGATCAGGTGTGATCGACTCTACGTTCACATACAACGGGTGCAAGCCAGCGTTGCACATACGGAACACTCGGGTTAGACTTGACGAGCCTAGCATGTACAGACATGGCCTCGGAACACAAGAGACCGAACGGTCGAACATGAGTCATATAGTAGATATGATCAACATGATGATGTTCACCACTGAAACCACCTCAACTAACGTGATGATTGGACTTGAGTTGGTGAATTTGGATCATATATCACTCGAATGACTGGAGGGATGTCGATTTGAGTGGGAGTTGCTAAGTAATATGATTAATTGAACTCATTAACATAGTTAGTAGTGTCTTTGCAGATTATGTTGTAGATTACACTGTAGCTCCTTTGAATTTTTATATGTTCCTGGAGAAATATACTTGAAAGATGATGGTAGCAATATTGTGGACAGGGTCCGTGATCTGAGGATTGTCCTCATTGCTGCACAGAAGACTTATGTCCTTAATGCACCGCTCGGTGCGCCACCCCCTCTAGCGTCGTCTGTAGATGTTGTGAACATCTGACAAGCACGTTCCGATGACTACTTGATAGTTTAGCGCGTCATGCATTATGACTTAGAATTGAGGCTCCAAAACATTTTGAACATCACGGAACATATGAGATGTTCTAAGAGCTGAAATTGGGATTTTAGGCTCGTGCCCGTGTTGTGAGATATGAGATCTCCAACAAGATTCTTTGCCTGCAAGATGAAGGAGAATAGCTCAATCATTGAGCATGTGCTCAGATTTTGGTGCTACAATCGCTTGAATCGAGTGGGAGTTGATCTTCCAGATAAGATAGTGATTGATATAGTTCTCCAAGTCACTATCACTAAGCTACTAAAGCTTCGTGATGAACTATAAAATGTCAGGGATGGAAATAATGATCCCTGAGCTATTCGCGATGTTTGACACCGCGAAGGTAGAAATCAAGAAGGAGCATCAAGTGTTGATGGTTAGTAAAACCACTAGTTTCGAGAAGGGCAAGGGCAAGGAGGGAAACTTCACGGATGGCAAGTCAGTTGCTGCTCCAGTGAGGCAACCCAACGTTGAACCCCAAACCCGAGACTAAGTGCTTCTATTATGAGGAGAATGGTCGCCGAAGTGGGACAACCCTAGATACTTGGTAGATAATAAGGCTGGCAACGTCGGCAGAAGTATATTTGATATACGTGTTATTGATGTGTACCTTGCTAGTACTCCTAGTAGCACCTGGGTATTGGATACCGATTTGATTGCTAAATGTTAGTAACTCGAAATAAAAACTACAGAATAAACGAAGACTAGCTGAGGGTGAGGTGACGACGTGTGTTGGAAATATTTCCAAGGTTGATGTGATTAACATCGCACGCTCTCTCTACCTTTGGGATTAGCGACGAACCTAAATAAATGTTATTTGGTGTTTGCGTTAAGCATGAACGTGATTAGATCGTGTTTATTGTAATACGGTTATTCAATTAAGTCAGAGAATAATGGTTATTTTGCTTACATGAATAATACCTTAATGGTCATGCACCCAATGACTGGTTTGTTGAATCTTGATCATTGATAAAGGCGAAGTTGTCCCTGTCTGTCGATGAGATGGTGGCTATCGTTTTTGGTGGAGTAGACTTTGACGATCCGACTACGAACGTGTGATGACGTTGCGCCTTAGCAATCGCTAAACCAACTTCGAGAGGTTATTGACCATGCCGGAGCACGATCAACCTGACCACGAGGGTCTATTTCCTGCACGCAAACGAAGAACAAGCAAAAAAACTAAGATTGCAATCTGGGTATTGCGAATATAAGAGGAAAGCTTTATTGATGAAGTGGGGTTTTGTGATGCCTTTGTCTGGTCGTGGAACACAAACGAAGAACGCGAAGTTGCAGCTATGGTGAACTTGTAATCTAAACAAAACCCAAACCTAAAACGACGCCCTAAGGGCTGTATATATGGGGGAATAGAGGGGAATTTCGCGGCCCCTTGGAGGAGGGGTCCGAAACCGACCCTAACTCAGTATCCGCATACATACGGACTCTAAAAACAGCCTATAATATGGTATTTCGAAATTACATGGGTCTGGCCCAAAAATAAGGGGGCGCAACACCTATATTAGCCTAGGGACGAATTTTACAAAGTGGCATCATGCATATTTCACCCAAGGCTTCTTGCTCCCATTATGGTGGCTTCAAAGTGTGAAAATCATCACTGGAAGCTCCGTTGTTCTTTCCCCCGCGCGCACCTTCTTCTCTATGCTTGATCCCGCTCCAATGGTCATCCTTCTTGTCCATGCTAAGTCCTTCATTCATAAGTAAAACAAAAGTATCTAATTTAGGCAAAATCATATGTTCATGAACATTAGAAGGATTTCCAAGAAACGAAAGTACCTGGTAATTCAATTGACGTGCGCAAATTCTAGTAATTGGTCCTGTATGTATAGAAGTCGAAGTTGTGGGTGTAACATTAGTAGGGATGTACTCATCATCCTCCCCTTCTTGAACTGAGGTCGTCCTCGATGGAAGCTCATCTTCCTCACCCAAATAAGGCTTCAAATCTGCAATGTTAAAAGCAGGGCTAACCCCAAACTCTGCTGGCAGCTCAAGTTTATATGCATTATCATTTATTTTCTCTAATACCTTAAAAGGACCATCAGCACGTGGCATTAGCTTTGACTTGCACAAATCAGGAAATCTATCCTTACGCAAATGTAACTAAACAAGATCTCCAGGTGCAAAGACAACATGTTTTCTACCCTTATGTCCAGCAATTTTGTATTTAGCATTCATACGCTCAATGTTTTCCTTCATTAACTCATGCATCTTTAATATCAATTCAGAACGTTCTTTAGCATCAAAATTAACCTTCTCCGAAGATGGAAGAGGCAACAAATCAATAGGTGCACGAGGTAAGAAACCATACACAACTTCAAAATGGCACATCTTAGTGGTAGAATGTAGCGAACGATTATAAGCAAATTCAATATGAGGCATTCTTCCCACATTTGCAGGTTATTCTTCAAAACAACCCTAAGCATAGTAGACAATGATCTATTGACTACTTCAGTTTGGCCATCAGTTTGGGGATGACATGTAGTACTAAAAAGTAGTTTAGTCCCCAACTTAGCCCATAAACACCTCCAAAAGTGGCTAAGAAATTTAGCATCACGATCTGAAACAATTGTATTTGGCACACCATGCAACCGAATAATTTCACGAAAGAACAAATCAGCAACATGAGCAACATCATCACTTTTATGACATGGTATAAAGTGTGCCATTTTGGAAAATCTATCCACGACAACAAATATGCTATCCCTCCCCTTCTTTATTCGAGGTAAAACAATGTCCATAGATATATCCTCCCAAGGAACACTAGGTACAGGCAAAGGCATATATAAACCATAAGGATTGAGTCGTGACTTAGCTTTTTGACATGTAGTGCAGCGAGCAACAAAACGCTCAACATCCCGTCTCATCTTTGGCCAAAAGAAATGTGTGGAAAGTACGTCCTCCGTCTTCTTCACGCCAAAGTGTCCCATTAATCCTCCTCCGTGCGCCTCCTATAACAACAAAAGACGAACGGAGCTAGCTGGAATGCATTGCTCATTAGCACGGAACACAAATCCATCATTAATAATGAACTTGTTCCATGTTCTCCCTTCTTTACAATTCTGCAACACATCTCTAAATTCAGCATCATGCGCATATTGATCTTTGATGGTCTCCAAACCAAATATTTTAAAGTCAAGTTGTGAAAGCATAATATAACGACGAGACAATGCATCAGCAATAACATTTTCTTTACCCTTCTTGTGTTTAATGACATAAGGGAAAGTCTTAATGAATTCAACCCATTTAGCATGTCTATGGTTCAGTTTTTCTTGACTTTTAATACGTTTCAAAGATTCATGATCAGAATGTATAACAAATTCTTTGGGCCATAAATAATGTTGCCATGTTTCCAAAGTCCGAACAAGGGCATATAATTCCTTATCATAAGTAGCATAATTCAGACTAGGCCCACTCAATTTTTCAGAAAAGTACGCAACATGTTTACCATCTTGTAATAACACACCTCCTAACCCAATTCCACTAGCAACACATTCAAGCTCGAAAGTCTTATTAAAATAAGGAAGTTTGAGTAAAGGAGCATGTGTTAACTTATCTTTCAAGATCATGAAGCCTTCTTCCTGTGCGGTACCCCAAGAAAAAGGCACGTCCTTCTTTGTAAGCTCATTGACAGGCGCAGCAATGGTGCTGAAATCTCTCACAAAACGCCTATAGAAACTAGCGAGGACAAGAAAACTCCTCACTTGTGTGACCGTTTTGGGCTATGGCCAACTCTCAATAGCTTCAATCTTGGCTTTATCAACTTTAATTCCCTGTGGAGTAACAACATAGCCAAGAAAAGATACTCGTTCGGTGCAAAAGGTGCACTTCCCAAGGTTACCAAACAAACGTGCATCACGTAGAGCAATAAAAACAACACGTAAATGTTCCAAATCTTCCTCCAAAGATCTACTAAAAATCAATATATCATCAAAATAGACTATCAGAAATCGTCCAATGAAAGCACGTAAAACCTCGTTCATTAATATCATGAAAGTGCTAGGTGCATTAGTTAACCCAAAAGGCATGACTAACCACTCATATAATCCAAACTTAGTTTTAAATGCTGTTTTCCATTCATCTCTCAATTTCATACGAATTTGATGGTATCCACTATGCAAATCAACTTTGGATAAAATTATAGAGCCAGTTAATTCATCAAGCATATAATCTAGCCTAGGAATAGGATGACGATAACGAATAGTAATATTATTAATGCCTCTACAATCCACACACATGCGCGATGTACCATAATTTTTAGGCACTAGAATAATAGGAACAACACAAGGACTAAGGGATTCGCGTATATAACCTTTGTCAAGCAGCTCCTGTACTTGATGCATAATCTCCTTTGTCTCCTATGGATTGGTACGGTATCGCGCACGGTTGGGTAGCGATGCACCGGGAATTAATTCAATCTGATGCTCAATCCCACGAACAAGTGGTAATCCTGGTGGCACGTCTTGTGGAAAGACATCAGCGAACTCCTGCAAAATGTTAATGACAGCAGGAGGCAAAAAGGGAGGCATGTCTTCAAATGAAAATAATACCTCTTTGCATACAAAAGCATAGCAAACAGATGTAGCAACATCCAAATCATTAATATCAGATTTAGTAGCAAGTAACATCCACTCTTCAATTTTATTTCGGATGCAACACTAGATGATGGTTTATTAGGCTTATGGTGTTGCTCAAATTCCTGTGCTACAATCTGATTTTCACTCTTATTTTTCTCCTGTTTTGCTTTACTAGCTCTAGCAATGTCATATTTCATAATATATTCAGGAGACATAGGAAGCAAAGTGATATTTTGATCCTTATGAACACGAGTATACTGATTTGTCCTACCATGGTGTACAGAATTTTTATCAAACTGCCATGGCCTACCAAGTAAAACAGAACATGCTTGCATGGGTACCACATCACAATCCACATAATCAGAATATGTAGCAATGCTAAAATGCACACGAACAGTACATGTTACCTTAACCTTGCCACTATTGTTGAGCCATTGAATGTAATAAGGATGAGGATGTGGTCTGGTGGTTAGAGACAACTTCTCCACCATCTTCATGCTAGCCAAGTTATTGCAACTCCCTCCATCGATGATGACACGAACAAAACACTCCTTCACAACTCCCTTTGTGTGGAACAAGTTGTGCCTTTGATTTTGCTCCGCCTGTGTAACCTACACACCGAGAACACATTGAGCAACTAAACTTTCATACCTGTCAACGTAATCAGCAGCCATGTAGTGTGTCTCTGGTTTTGTATCCTCGCCACCCTGTTCTTCACTCGCAATGAGAGCCAAAGTCTCCTCATCATAATCACTAGCGGACGCATATCCACCATCCTCAGTAACAATCATTACACACTTGGAAGGGCATTCTCTCGCAAAGTGACCTCCACCCTTGCAACGACAGCATATAACCTCATGTGTTTGCCCTGTGGATGCAATAGATGAAGAAGAGCTTTGTGCAGGCCCCGAAGGTGTGCTCTTCGTGGAGGGTGGAGTAGGAGCTTGTTTCATGTTATCTCAGTTGGAGTTGGAGGTTGAAGTAGGTGGTGCTGTAGCAGGACGTGCGGAAGCAGAGGAGGTACGTGGCGTCCATGGTGAAGTGCGACCTGCAGAAAAATCAGTTCTCGCCGTTGCCTGTCGATCCTGCACTTCACGTTCAGCTTTGCAAGCAAGATGGAATAAACGAGTGATAGTGTGATACTCCTTATACTCTAAAATAGTCTGAATCTCTCTATTTAAGCCACCCATAAAATGTGCAAGCATAGCTTCATTCTCCTCAACAATACCACATCTAATCATGCCAGTTTGTAATTCCTGATAATATTCCTCTACTGAATTTTTCCTTGTCTTAAACGCTGCAAATTTTGAAGCAATTCACGTTGATAATATGGTGGAACCCAACGATTACGCATAACAGCTTTCAAAGCGGCCCAAGTAGTTGGAATATTAGCATGATGTATTCTACAATGTTCTGACCACCAAACACAAGCAAAACTAGTGAATCAACAAGCAGCAGCAACAACATGTCTATCCTCAGGAAATTGTAAGCATGTAAAACGTTGTTCTGTTTCTAACTCCCATGTAAGATATATATCAGGAACATATGTACCCTCAAATGTCGGAATATGCAATTTATGTTTAGGGAGATGGTCATGATCCCATACCTGAGGGGGGGGGGTGCAGCCCTACCGTTACGGTTGTAGCCATGTGGATGACCTGGTGCCTGTGGTGGTGGTTGCCCTTGAGAATGGTCTGGAGCAACCTCTCCCTCATCATCATAATCACCATCATAATCCTCAACCTGCTCAACAGTAGTAGTAGCAGCAGCCACCGAAGTAGCAGCAGTATCAACAGTACCAGTATGTTGGACTAGGCCGAGAGGCACACGCCGCGCTTGTTGTTCGAGAGGGATAGGAGCTGCAGCTGGTGGTGGTAGATGGGCAAGAACCTCATTGAACTTGGCATCCATCTTGGTGTCAAATGTCTTCTCCAAACCATCTAGCTTCTCCATGGCCTCTCCAAAGTTGGTCACGAAGTCTTGTACCTGGTCAGCCATCATTTGCTGAAATTTATCATATATAGAGCGCTTTGTTGGTTATGCTCTCCCAGTCGATCCCATCGTCTTATGATCCTGGCATGGTTAGCATAATTAGGAAACACACAAGAATATGAAACCTACAGACTACTAGGACGTGGTGGTGGTGATGGTGGTGGTGGTGTGTCACAAATCCTTCAAGCGAATCTCAAATTCTTACCAGTTTTTACCAAACAGCAGGCGGTGATCGGCAACCGTTGTAGTCAAAACTCTCAAAGCTTGGATAGAGCGATTGCCAGTTGGTGTCAAACACACGCCGTAGATGTATGTGGAGCTAGTATGGCTTATAATATGATAGCAAAAGGGGTCAGCAATAATCAATTTAGAGATGCAAGGTTGAATAAACGCTCAACGTCGGTGCTGTGCTGGTCCTAGGCTAGACAGTGCTAGAGACGGGAGCCTAAAACACCAACAAAAACACGACGCTACACATAATCAAGGGAAGAGCACACTCTGAATTTTTTTTGTTTTTTTGGCGCCTCTTTTTTTGCGCTCTTTTTTTTGCTCAGAAAATCACTACAATGGCGAGTGTCTCAAAACTATTCCCACTTCGTATAAGCAAGATAGGCACGATTTTTTTGACTAATTTTTTTGGAGCAATTCGGGGGCTGCGACGACCAAAACTTTCGACAAAAATCACTATGATGGCAAGTGTCTCAAAACGCTCCGGAGAACCTAAAATCAAGATAGGGAAAAAATATTTTCGGCCAAAATTTTTTTGGGGCCAAAACATGCTCTGCAAAGCGTGCCAAACTTTTTTTCCGACACCTACGCAGGTAGGAAAACGCGAAACCGAAATCAAAAGGATCTCGAAACTAAACCTAAAACGAGATGGACTAGGATTGGTGGCAGATTTGTGGTGGTATATATGGACACCAAGGGATAGGGATGGTGGGTGGTGATATATGGCAGCGGTGATGATGGTAGTCGTATATGGCAACTATGAAGACGATGCGGTGGCAACGTGAGAACCTGTGAATAGAACTCGAAACTCTAAAGGACTAAACACTAAGACCAGCAACTCGACACGATGATGTAACCACAAATTCAACAAAGCAAAAAACTGAAAAGACTATGCAAAGGCTCAGATTGGTTCAGATATGATGATCTAATCCTAATTTTTGTGGCTTTTTCGTGGACTATAGGTATGAAGAACAAATGCGATCTAAACTATGAAAACTAGTAAAATCTCACCGAGCAACCGGAAAAATCTGATACCACTTGATAGAGGCGAAGTTGTCCCTATCTTTTGATGAGATGGTGGCTATCGTTTTTGGTGGAGTAGACTTTGACGATCCGACTACGAACGTGTGATGACGTCGCGCCTTAGCAATCGCTAAACCAACCCCGAGAGGTTATTGACCACGTCGGAGCACGATCAACCTGACCACGAGGGTCTATTTCCTACACGCAAACGAAGAACAAGCAAGAAACTAAGATTGCAATCTGGATGTTGCGAATATAAGAGGAAAGCTTTATTGATGAAGTGGGGTTCTGTGACGCCTTTGTCTGGTCGTGGAACACAAACGAAGAATGCGAAGTTGCAGCTATGGCGAACTTGTAATCTAAACAAAACCCAAACCTAAAACGATGCCCTAAGGGTTGTATATATGTGGGAATAGAGGGGAATTTCATGGCCCTTGGAGGAGGGGTCCGAAACCGACCCTAACTCAGTTTCCGCATACATAAGGACTCTAAAAACAGCCTATAATATGGTATTTCGAAATTACATGGGCCTGGCCCAAAAATAAGGTGGCGCAACACCTATATTAGCCTAGGGACGAATTTTATAAAGTGTCATCATGCATATTTCATCCAAGGCTTCTTGCTCCCATTATGGTGGCTTCAATGTGCGAAAATCATCGCTCGAAGCTCCATTGTTCTTTCCCCCGCGCGCACCTTCTTCTCCATGCTTGATCCCGCTCCAATGGTCATCCTTCTTGTCCATGCTAGGTACTTCATTCATAATTAAAACAAAAGTATCTAATTTAGGCAGCATCATATGTTCATGAACATTAGAAGGATTTCCAAGAAAAGAAAGTACTTGGTAATTCAATTGACGTGCGCGAGCTCTAGTAATTGGTCCTGTATGTATAGCAGTCAAAGTTGTGGATGTAACATTAGTAGGGATGTCCTCATCAATCGTAGTAGTACACATGGTCATAACATAGATGCCAAAAGATACAAAGTTAATAATGATAGTACCGCATACTTGTGGCACTGCCGCTAAATGTCATATTGATGTAAAGCGCATGAAGAAACTCCATGCTGATGGATCTTTGGACCCATTCGATTTTGAATTGATCAAGACATGCGGACCATGCCTCTTGGGCAAGATGACTAAAACCCCATTTTCCGGCTTGATGGAACGGGCAAGTGACTTATTCGAAATGATACATGTTCATGTATACGGTCCAATGAGTGTTGTAGCATGCGGTGGCTATCATTATTTTCTTACCTTCACTGACGATTTGAGTAGATATAGTGTATATTTACTTAATGAAACACAAGTCTGAATCGTTTGAAAAGTTCAAGCAGAATCAGAGTGAAGTTTGAGATCATCGTGACGAGAAGATAAAATGTCTATGGTATGATCGTGGAGGTGAATATTTGAGTTACAAGTTTGGTATACAACTTAAGACAATGTGAAAAGTTGTTTCAAAACTCAGGCCACCTGGAACACCATAGTGTGATGGTGTGTCCGAACATCGTAGTCGTGCTCTATTGGATATGGTGCGAATTATGATGTCTCTTATCATTTTGCCACTATCGTTTTGGGGTTATGCATTAGAGACAACTACATTCACTTTAAATAGGGCACCATCTAAATCCCTTGACATGACACCATATGGTTTGGCAGAAACCTAAGTTGTCATTTCTTAGAGTTTGGGAATGCGACACTTATGTCTGATAAGCTCGAACCCAAAGCGAAAAAATGCATCTTCATAGATTACCCTAAGAACAGTTGGGTATACCTTCTATCTCAGATCTGAGTACAAAGTGTTTGTTGCTAAAACTGGATCCTTTCTCGAGAAAGAGTTTCTCTCGAAAGAATTTAGTGGGAGGAAGATAGAACTTGATGAGGTTGTTGAACCTTTGTTTCAACCAGAGAATAGCGTAGCGCAGAAAGATGTTTCTGTGGAACCTACGTCAGTTGAAGAGGAAGTTAATGATGATGATCATGAAGCTTCAGATCAAGTTACTATCGAACCTTGTAGGTCGACAATGACGCGTACTACTCCTGAGTTGTACGGCAACCCTGTCTTAGAGGTCATGTTGTTGGACAACGATGAACCTACGAACTATAGAGAAGTGATGATGGGCCCAGATTCCGACAAATGGTTAGAGGCCATGAAATACGAGAAAGGATCCATGTATGAAAACCAAGTATAGACTTTGGTACACTTGCTCATTGGACGGCAGGTCGTTTAGTACAATGGACCTTTAAGATGAAGACAGACGCTAATGGTGAATGTCACCATTCATAAAGCTCGACTTGTCGCAAAGAAGTTTTTGCCAATTTCAAGGAGTTGACTACGATGAGACTTTCTCACTCGTAGCGATGCTAAAGTTTGTTGGAATTATGTTAGCAGTTGCTGCATTTTTCAATTATGAAATCTAGCAGATGGATCTCAAAACATGGTTTCCTTAACGTTTTCCTTGAGGAAAGGTTGTATGTGATACAATCGGGAGGTTTTGTCACTCCTAAGGATGCTAAAAGATGTGCAAGCTCCAGTGATCCTTCTATGGACTGGTGCAAGTATCTCGGAGTTGGAATATATGCTTTGATGAGGTGATCAAAGTTTTTGAGTCTATACAAAGTTTAGGAGAAACTTGTATTTACAATAAAGTGAGTGGGAGCACTATAAAATTTCTGATAAGCATATGTGGATGACATATTGTTGATCGGAAATGATGTAGAATTTCTGGAAAGCGTAAAGGGTTGTTTGAAAAGAGTTTTTTAAAGGAAGACCTAGAAAAAGCTACTTAATTGTTGGGCAGCGAGATCTATAGAGATAGATCAAGACGTGTGATGAGATTTTTTCAATGGGTACATACCTTGACAAGATTTTGAAAGAGTTCACAATGGATCAGTCAAAGAAAGAGTTCATGCCTGATTTCTAAGGTGTGAAGTTGAGTGAGACTCAAAGCTCGACCACGGCAGAAGAAAGAGAAAGGATGAAGGTCGTCCCCTATGCCTTAGCCATAGGCTCTATATTATGCCATGCTATGTACCGCACCTGGTGTGTGCCTTGCCATGAGTCCCTCAAGGGGTACAATAGTGATCCAGGAGTGGATCACTAGACAGCGGTCAAGATTATCCTTTGTAACTAGAGGACTAAGGAAATATTTCTTGATTATGGAGGTGATAAAAAGTTTGTCGTAAAGGGTTACGTCAATGCAAGCTTTAACACTAATCCGAACGACTCTGAGTAGCCATCCAGATACATATAGTGGAGCAGCCATTTGGAATAGCTCCAAGTGAAGTGTGGTAGCAGTGTCTATAGTATGACATGGAGATTTGCAAAGTACACACGGATCTGAGTGTCACATACCCGTTGACTAAAGACCTCTCTCACATGCAAAGCATGATCGAACCCTAGAACTCATTGGGTGTTAGATTCATAACAATGTGAATCACATGGTGATGTGAACTAGATTATTGACTCTATTGCAAGTGGGAGACTGTTGGAAATATGCCCTAGAGGCAATAATAAATTAGTTATTATCTTCTTTCCCTGTTAGTGATAATCATTTATTATCCATGTAAGAATTGTATTGATCGGAAACTCAGATACATGTGTGGATACATAGACAACACCATGTCCCTAGTATGCCTCTAGTAGACTAGCTTGTTGATCAAAGATGGTCAAGCACTAGTAGAAAACAGACCTTTGTCCCAAGCATTAGTCCCGGTCTGGTTACGAGCCGGTACTAAAGACGTTCTTAGTCCCGGTTCGTGCCGGCTCCAACGGCTAGGAGTAGGGCAACCTTTAGTACCGGCTCGTGAGCGATCTTTAGTACCAGTTCGTGTCACGAGCCGGTACTAAAGGGGGCGTGGTAGGCTTTTGGTCAGACTTGAGCCCGCGTGCCTCTTTAGTACCGGTTCGTGGCAGGAGCCGGTACTAAAGGCTGACCTTTAGTACCGGTTCTTGTCACGAACCGGTACTAAAGGGGGCGTGGCAGGCTTTTGGTCAAACTTGGGCCCCGCGTGCTTCTTTAGTACCGGCTCGTGGCACGAGTCGGTACTAAAGGTTGACGGTTCATGTCACGAACCGGTACTAAAGGGGGCGTGGCAGGCTTTTGGTCAGACTTGGGCCCCGCGTGCCTCTTTAGTACCAGTTCGTGGCACGATCTGGTACTAAAGGTTGCCCTTTAGTACCGGTTGGTGACACCAACCGGTACTAAAGACTTCCTATATATATGCTTCGTCCGCAGCCGATGGAAGGGGCTCTCATTTCTCTGTTTTCTCACATGTTCTTCTTCGTGCTCGAAGCTCATCCTCCATTTTGCGCCGCCAGGTTGCCGAAATTAGTCGTCGCCGCCGCTCGCCGCCTCGACGCCGCGTGCCTCCCTCAAGCAGCTTTGCACGGCTACACCCTCGCGAGCCTCTCCCCCCCCCCTTGCCCGCCGCCCCGACCCCCGCATGCTCACCAAAGCTCACCGGCCCCCACCGCGTGCCGCTCCGCTCATCCCGGCCACCGTTCGACGGAAAACACAAAATAGCGTTCCCAGTCACCGGTCATCCCGGAAAACACAAAAAATAGAGAGGAAAATTAAAACCTAAAAGCTAAAACAAAAAAAGAACACTTAGTACCGGTTAGTATCACCAACCGGTACTAAAGCTTCTCCACCACCAGCCCACATAGGCAGCCACGTGGTGGGCCTTTAGTACCGGTCTATGGGCCAACCGGTACTAAAGGTCTGGACCTTTAGTCCCAAACCTTTAGTACCGGTTGGGGAACCGGTACTAAAGGCCCATCCTGGCCGGGACTACAGACAGACATTCTACTAGTGAAGGTTTCCTGGCCATGGACATGAGATGTCATTTGATAACGGGATCATATCATTAGGAGAATGATGTGATGGACAAGACCCAAACTATAAACATAGCATATGATCGTGTCAGTTTATTGCTACAGTTTTCTACATGTCAAGTATCTGTTCCTATGACCATGAGATCATGCAACTCACTAACACCGGAGGAGTACCTTATGTGTATCAAACGTCACAACATATCTGGGTGACTATATAGGTGCTCCACAGGTATCTCCGAGGGTGTCTGTTGGGTTGATATGGATCAAGACTGGGATTTGTTACTCCGTGTGACGGAGAGGTATCTCGGGGCCCATTCGGTAATACAACATCACAGTAAGGCTTGGAAGCAATGTGACTAAAGTGTTAGCCACGATATCTTGTATTACGGAACGAGTAAAGAGACTTGCCGGTAACGAGATTGAACTAGGTATAGAGATATCGACGATCGAATCTCGGGCAAGTAACATACCGAAGTACAAAGGGAACAACATACGAGATTAACTGAATCATTTACATAGAGGTTCAACCGATAAATATCTTCGTAGAATATGTGAGAACCAATATGGGTATCCAGGTCCCGCTATTGGGTATTTATTGTGGAGGTGTCTCGGTCATGTCTACATAGTTATTGAACCCGCAGGGTCTGCACACTTAAGGTTCGGTGACGTTTTGGTATAGTTCAGTTATGTATCTTGGTGACCGAAGGTTGTTCGGAGTCCCGGATGAGATCCCGGCCGTGATGAGAAACTCGGGAATGGTCCGGAGGTGAAGATCGATATATAGGACGAATGGAATCGGAGTCCGGAAGCGTTCCGGGAGTACAGAGTTATGACTAGGAGTACCGAAAGGGGTTTCGGGAGCCCCGACAAGTGTTGGGGGCTCATGGGACAAGGGGAAGGGGCAAACCAGCCCACTAAGGGGCTGTGCGCCCCCCTCACCCTTTCCCATGTAACCAGGAGAGGTGGGGCGCCCCATCTAGGGTTCCCTCCACCTGACTTGAGGGCCAAGTCACCCTAGGGTTTCCCTAGGGGGCGCCCCCATGTGCCCTGGCCGCTGCCCCCCCTAGATTGGATCTAGTAGGCGCCACCCCTCCTGCCTTCCCCCTATATATATATGAGAAGAGGGAGGGCAGACGTACCTAAGAATTGCCACGTGTTTCCCTCTCTCTCGCTCTAGATCTGTTCTCCTCTAGATCTGTTCGGTTGTGCTTGGCGAAGCCCTGCCGGGACAGCTCCACCACAACCACCACCACGCTGTTGTGCTGCCGGAGAACTCATCTACCTCTCCACCCTTGCTTGCTGGATCAAGGAGGTGGAGATTTATGTGTGCTGAACGCGGAGGTGTCGTCCATTCGGCACTAGATCGGAAGGACCACGATGGGATCGCGGGACAGCTCGTAATGAGATCGCGGGACGGATCGTGATTGGATCATGAAGACGTTCGACTACATCAACCGCGTTTCTTAATGCTTCTCGCTTAGCGATCTACAAGGGTATGTAGATCCACTCTCCCTCTCGTAGATGCTCATCACCATGGATAGATCTTGCGTGTGTAGGAAATTTTTTGTTTCCCATGCAACGTTCCCCAACACCACCGACCGCCATCCAAAAACGCAACAGTACAACCAGCAAGGAGGAGGACCTCAACTTACATCTTCATCTGACCAAGCAAGGAGAAGAGCCTTGAACGTTGGCCATCTGGTTGCCACCCAACAACACCCCACAGAAAGAAGTCTCATATGGAAACGAGGTGATCCAATGAGTAGGATAACGCCCCCGCTAACCCGGCTTCGGATGAAAATCAGACCGATTCCGACGCATGGCTGAGCCAAGCACTCACATACAGGGCACCACCTCCTGGCCAACAAAGCACACACCACCGTTGACCCCAAGCCATCCACACAACCACCACCATCAAACCCACAGCAAGCAACAACTACAGGGGCCAACCGAGCAGAACCCAGACGATGCCTCCAAGAAGGGATGTGACACAAAACTGCGTCACCATCGTCCATGCCCAGACCAACCTGGAACATGGGTTTCCCTAAAGTTTTGAAGGGGTAGTCACCATGATGACAACACCGCACCCAAGGAGGTTCGCGGCGCCCGCAGGCGTTATCATCGCCAGCTCCGGCAGGAGCAGGACTTTCGCCCGGTGAGCAGACCACCTCCAATAGCATCGATTTTGATCGCGCGACACTGCTCACTACTCCACCACAAAGAAGGACCACTACAACCTGATGTCTACTACACAACCTTCTTCTTGTACACTCGTGTTGGGCCTCCAAGCGCAGACTTTTGTAGGACAATGGCAATTTTTCCTCAAGTGGATGACCTAAGGTTTATCAATCCGCGGGAGGTGTAGGATGAATATGGTCTCTCTCAAACAACCCTGCAATCAAATAGCAAAGAGTCTCTTGTGTCCCCAACACACCCAATACAATGGTAAATTGTATAGGTGCACTAGTTCGGCGAAGAGATGGTGATACAAGTGCGATACGGATGGTAGATATAGTTTTTTGTAATCTGAAAATATAAAAATAGCAAGGTAACAAATAGTAAACAGAGAGAAAAATGTTGTATAAATGCTTGGAAACAAGGCCTAGGGTCCATACTTTCACTAGTGCAATTTCTCTCAACAATATTGGCATAGTTGAATCATATGTAAATACCTCTCGTGCGACAAAGAGGTCACTCCAAAGTTAAAAATAGCGGAGAACAAACGTAGAAATTATTGTAGGGTACGAAACCACCTCAAAGTTATCTTTTCTGACCAATCTTATGAGCTATCCCTATAAGTGTCACGAACAGCCCCAGAGTTCGTACTAAGATAACACCTTAAGATACACATCAACCAAAATCCTAATGTCACCTAGATACTCAAATGTCACCACAAGTACCCGTGGGCTTGATTATTCGATATGCATCACACAATTTCAGATTTATTAATCCAACACAAAGAACTTCAAAGAGTGCCCCAAAGTTTCTACTGGAAAGTCAAGATAAGAACGTGTGCCAACCCCTATGCATAAATTCCCAAGGTCACGGAACCCGCAAGTTGATCACCAAAACATACATCAAGTGTATCAATAGAACATCCCATTGTCACCACAGATCTCCCATCGCAAGACATACATCAAGTGTTCTCAAATCCTTAAAGACTCAATCCAATAAGAAAACTTCAAAGGGAAAAGTCAATTCATCACAACTAGATAGAGAGGGGGAAACACCATATGATTCAATCTATATCAACAAAGCTCACGGTACATCAAGATCATGTCATATCAAGAACACGAGAGCGAGAGATCAAACACATAGCTATTGGTACATACCCTCAGCCCTGAGGGTGAACTACTCCCTCCCCATCATGGACAGCGTCGGGATGATGAAGATGGCCTCCGGTGATGGTTTCCCCCTCCGGCAGGGTGCCGGAACGGGCTCCCGATTGGTTTTTTGTGGCTCTAGAGGTTTGTGGCGGCAGAACTCCTGATCTAGGTTCTCCGTTGGGGTTCTGGAATATTTGACGATTTATAGAGCTGAGAGGGAGGTCGATGGACTCCCGAGGGGCCCACAAGCCTGGTGGTCGCGCCCTTGAGGCTTGTGGCCTCCTCGGGAACCTTCTGGCCCAACTCTGATGCTTCGTAGGTTTCTTCTGGTCCAAAAAAATCACCATAAAGTTTTATTCCGTTTGGACTCCGTTTGATATTCCTTTTCTGTAAAACTCAAAAACACGGAAAAAACAGGAACTGGCACTGGGCTCTAGGTTAATAGGTTAGTCCCAAAAATAATGTAAAGTTGTGGTAAAATAATTTTAAAACATCCAAGAATGATAATATAGCAGCATGAAACAAGCAAAAATTATAGATACGTTGGAGACGTATCAGCATCCCCAAGCTTAATTCCTTCTCATCCTCGAGTAGGTAAATGATAAAAACAGAATTTTTGATGTGGAATGCTCCCTATCATATTTATCCATGTAATATTCTTTATTGTGGCATGAATATTCAGATCCTTAAGATTTAAAACAATAGTCTAATATTGACATAAAAACAGTAATACTTCGAGCACACCAACAAGGTAGTCGTGTCCTTTCGAAATAACATGGCCTTAGAAAGGCATCCCTACAAAATCATATGGTTTGGCTATGCTCCATCTTCCCCACACAAAGTATCTAAATCATGCACAACCCCGATGAACAAGTCAAGCAATTGTTTCACACTTTTGGTCTTCTCAAACCTTTTCAACTCTCACGCAATACATGAGCGTGAGCCATGGATATAACATTATAGGTGAAATAGAATATGGAGTCGCAAGGAGAAAAAGAAGAAGATAGTCTCACATCAACTGGGCGTATCAACGGGCTATGGAGATGCCCATCAATAGATATCAATGTGAGTGATTATGGATTACCATGCAACAAATGCACTTAGAGCTATAAGTGTATGAAAGCTCAAAAAGAAAACTAAGTGGTCGTGCATAATGAATATCTACTAGTCATATGAAAGTGACAAAATAGGAGACTCTATTATGAAGACCATGGTGCTACTTTGAAACACAAGTGTGGAAAAAGGTAGTAGCAATTGTCCCTTCTTTCTTTCTCTCATTTTTCTTTTTTTATTTGGGTGGGCTTCTTTGGCCTCTCTTTTTTGTTTGGGCTTCGTTGGCCTCCTTTTTTAAGTTCGGATACTCATCCCAACTTGTGAGGGAGTCATGGCTTCCATCATCCTTTTCTCTCACGGGACAATGCTCTATTAATGAAAAATCATCATAATTTTATTTACTTATCACTCAAAAAAGAAAAATTACAACTCGATACCTATGACAAAGTATGACTCTATATGCAATATGAAGTGATGATGCAAGTCATGAAAAACTACATGGAGGAAGTTGCATGTCAATATATCTCGGAATGGCTATGGAAATGCCATAATAGGTAGGTATGGTGGCCGTTTTGAGGAATAAATGCTGGCTGTTTTGAGGAAGGAGGGTTTGGTCTATCGGCGAAAGTTGCGCGGTACTAGAGTAGCTAGCAAAGGTGGAAGGGTGAGAGTGCGTATAATCCATGGACTCAACATTAGTCATAAAGAACTCACATACTTATTGCAGAAGTCTATTAGGTATCAAACAAAGCATTAGACGCAAGCTCCTAGGGGAGAGCTTGGTAGGAGTTAACCATCGCGCGCTCCCGACCCTCACACAAAGGTCGACAATCATTAAACAAATCATGCTCCAACTTCATTACATAACGGTTCGCCATACGTGCATGCTACGGGAATCACAAACTTTAACCTCTTCAATTCACAACTACTCACTAGCATGAATCTCATATTACCATCCCTATTATCTCAAAACTATATGCAAGGAATCAAACTTCTCATAGTTTTTAATGCACTTAATATGATAGTTTTTATTATATCCCTCTTGGATGCCCATTATATTAGGACTAAATTCATAACCTAAACATATTATCATTCTGTTTTAAGAAACTCTCAAAATAATATAAGTGAGGAATGAGAGTTCAATAATTTCTATAAAGTATAACACCACCATGCTCTACAAAGATATAAGTGAAGAACTAGAGCAACTGAGAAGCTACTCTCAAAGGATATGAGTAGTCAAAAAATTAAGGAGCTATGTGAGGACTCTCCCTCCCTCAATAAATATTTTCAGATCTTAAGTAATTCATGTTGGGGAACGTCGCATTGGAAACAAAAAATTTCCTACGCACACGCAAACCTATCCATGGTGATGAGCATCTACGAGAGGGAGAGTGGATCTACGTACCCTTGTACATCGCTAAGCGGGAAGCGTTAAGAAACACGGTTGGTGTAGTCGAACATCTTCGCGATCCAAATCACCGAGCGTCCTGCGATCTCATCACGATCCGTCCCGTGAACTCATCACGATCCGTCTCACGATCTTGATCACGGTCCTTCCGATCTAGCGCCGAACGGACGGCACCTCCGCGTTCAGCACACATGCAGCTTGATGACGATCTCCACCGTCTCGATCCAGCGAGAGGATGTGGATAGGAGAGAGAGTTCACCGGCAGCGTGAAGGCACTCCGGTGATGGTGGTGGAGCAATTCCGGCAGGGCTTCGCCTAAGCGCTGCAGAAAACCGATCTAGAGGAGAAACTATGCACCGGTGTAACGGGTAGCACGTGGCCGGAAATTCTGTCCAAAAACCACCCAATCCACTAATATATATATAGGAGGAGAGGAGAGTAGAGGCAGCCAAGGCCTTTGGGTCGGCCGAAATAGGAGGTGGGAAGCAATCCTACTTCACCTCCAATCCTAGTTGGAGTAGGATTGCCTCCTATTGGCTAATTTTCCACTTTTTGCTTTAGGACTTTCTCTCCTGCGCCATGGGCCTTTGTGGCTGTTTTCCCAGCCCACTAAGGGCTGGTTATTATTCTCCCACAGCCCATGGACCTCTTGGGGTCGAAATACCCCTCCCGGAGGCCTCCCGGTACACTACCGGCACTCCCGGTACACTACCGGCACTCCCGGTACACTACCGATGAGCCCGAAACTTTTCTGGAAACCAAACTGGGACTTCCTATATATGAATATTTACCTCCACACCATTCCGGAGCTCATTCTGATGTCCGGGATCTCATCCGGGACTCCAAACAAACTTCGGTCACCACCATACATAACTCTACACTACCAAAACGTCACCGAACCTTAAGTGTGCAGACCCTGCGGGTTCGAGAACTATGTAGACATGACCGAGACACCTCTATGGTCAATAACCAATGGCGGGACCTGGACGTCCACATTGGTTCCTACATATTCTACGAAGATCTTTATCGGTCGAACCTCTATGTCAAGGATTCAGTTAATCCCGTCTAACGTTCCCTTTGTTCTTCGGTATGTTACTTGCCCGAGATTCGATCGTCGGTATCTCCATACCTAGTTCAACCTCGTTACCGGCAAGTCTCCTTACTCGTTCCGTAATACAAGATCCCGCAACTAACAATTAGTCACATTGCTTGCAAGGCTTATTGTGATGTTGCATTACCGAGTGGGCCCCGAGATACCTCTCCGTCACACGGAGTAACAAATCCCAGTCTCGATCCATGCCAACTCAACAGACACCATCGGAGATACCTGTAGAGCACCTTTATAGTCACCCAGTTATGTTGCCACGTTTGATACACACAAGGCACTCCTCCGTTGTCCGTGAGTTGCATGATCTCATGGTCATAGGAACATATACTTGACATGCAGAAAACAGTAGCAATAAACTGACACGATCATATGCTACGTTTGTAGTTTGGGTCTTGTCCATCACATCATTCTCCTAATGATGTGATCCCGTTATCAAATGACATCTCATGTCCATGGCTAGGAAACCTTAACCATCTTTTGATCAACGAGCTAGTCTATTAGAGGCATACTAGGGACATGGTTTTGTCTATGTATCCACACATGCATCTAAGTCTCCGATCAATACAATTATAGCATGGATAATAAACGATTATCATGAACAAGGAAATATGATAATAACTAATTTATTATTGCCTCTAGGGCATATTTCCAACAATTCATTCAAACATAAAGCAAAAAAATAGCACTCCAAGAATAGCACGCATCATGTGAACGAATAAAAATCTAGGCTCAACATAGGCTAACCGATAATTGTTGATGAAGAGAGGTGGGATGCGCAGCATCCCCAAGCTTAGATTCTTGATACTTATTCAAATATTTACTTGAGGTGCCTTTGGCATCCCCAAGATTGAGCTTTTGTATCTCGTTCAATCCTCTCGTACCACGGTTTCACCTATTCTCAAAAAACTTCATCCACACAAAACTCCAAAAGAACTCGTGAGATAGGTTAGTACACATCAGAATAAATCAACTCTTTATGTACTGACAAGACAAGTTGCATAATAATTTTCAAGCATTAGTTACTGTATACTATCATTTCCACAATTTATATCTACCGATATAGGCTATGGAAACTATAGGAAAAGTAGATAACGAAACTATGACAGCAATCTGTCTAAACAGAACAGTCTGTAGCAATTTATGAAAACAGTGTACTTATATAACTCAAACAATTCTGAAAATTTATAAAATGCTATAAATTTATATGAAAATACTGTGTAAAAATTTCAGAAACTTTCCACGTTCCAATAAAATATGAAAATTCAAACACTACAGACAAAGTTTCTGTTTTTACACAGCACTCATCAAAACATGCAATGCAAGCATCCTAAAGCTATTCTTGGAACTTTTTATTGAAAAAATAGATTATAAATAACACCTAACAGATAACAAGAAAATAAAATGATGCTCCAAGCAAAACTTGCAACAAGAATTAGAGGACATCTAACTTGTTTTTACAGGGTATGTTGTGATGTGATATGGCCAATTACATGATGAGATATATGTGATGTATGAGATGATCATGTATTGTATAGAATATCACGACTTGCATGTCGATGAGTGCGGCAATAGGAAGGAGCCATAGGGTTGTCTTTAATTATTGTATGACCTGCATGTCAATCATTAAGCGCTATGTAATGCTTTACTTTATCGCTAAACGGTAGCAATAGTAGTAGAAGCATGGTGGGCGCGACAACCCCGATGGTGACACGTTGATAGAGATCAAGATGATGGAGATTATGGTGTCCTGCCGGTGCTTTCAAGATGGAGATCAAAAGCACAAGTTCATGGCCATATCATGTCACTTATGATTTGCATGTGATGTTAATCCTTTTATGCACCTTGTTTTGCTTAGGACGACGGTAGCATTATCAGGTGACCCCTCACTTAAATTTCAAGGTAAAATTGTGTTCTCCCCAAGTGTGCACCGTTGCGAAAGTTTGTCGTGTCGAGACACCACGTGATGATCGGGTGTGATAGACTCTACGTTCACATACAACGGGTGCAAGCCAGTGTTGCACGTGTAGAACACTCGGGCTAAACTTGATGAGCCTAGCATGTACAGACATGGCCTCGGAACACAAGAGACCGAAAGGTCGAACATGAGTCATATAGTAGATATGATCAACATGATGATGTTCACCATTGAAACCACCTCAACTCACATGATGGTCGGACTTGAGTTGGTGAATTTGGATCATGTATAACTTGAATGACCGGAGGGATGTCAATTTGGGAGTTCTTAGGTAATATGATTAATTGAACTCATTATCATGAACATAGTCAAAGTGTATTTGCAAATTATGTTGTAGATTACTAGCTCACGCGGTAGTTCCCTTGATTTTTATATGTTCCTAGAGAAATAGAGTTGAAAGATGATGGTAGCAATATTGCGGACTGAGTCCATGCTCTGAGGATTGTCCTCATTGCTGCACAGAAGGCTTATGTCCTTAATGCATCGCTCCATGCGCCGACCCCTCTAGCGTCGTCTGTAGATGTTGTGAAACTCTGACAGGCACGTTCTGATGACTACTTGATAGTTTAGTGCGTCATGCATTACGACTTAGAATTGAGCATCCGAAACGTTTTGAACGTCACGGAACATATGAGATGTTCTAAGAGCTAAAATTGGGATCTCAGGCTCGTGCCCGTGTTGTGAGATATGAGATCTCCAACAAGATTCTTTGTCTGCAAGGTGAAAGAGAATAGCTCAATCGTTGAGCATGTGCTCAGATTGTCCAGGTGCAACAATCGCTTGAATCGAGTGGGAATTGATCTTCCAGACAAGATAGTGATTGATATAGTTCTCCAAGTCACTGTCAGCAAGCTACTAGAAGTTGGTGATGAACTATAAAATGCCAGGGATAGAAATAATGATCCCTGAGCTCTTCGCGATGTTTGACACCGCGAAGGTAGAAATCAAGAAGGAGCGTCAAGTGTTGATGGTTAGTAAAACCACTAGTTTCGAGAAGGGCAAGGGCAAGGAGGGAAACTTCATGGATGGCAAGTCAGTTGCTGCTGCAATGAAGAAACCCAACGTTGAACCCAAACCCGAGAGTAAGTGCTTCTATTATGAGGAGAACGGTCGCTGAAGCGGAACAACCCTAGATACTTGGTAGATAAGAAGGCTGGCAACGCCGACAGAAGTATATTTGATGTACGTTTTATTAATGTGTACCTTGCTAGTACTCCTAGTAGCACATGGGTATTGGATACCGGTTCGGTTGCTAAATGTTAGTAAGTTGAAATAAAAGCTACGGAACAAACGGAGAATTAGCTAAGGGTGAGATGACGATGTGTGTTGGAAATGTTTCCAAGGTTGATGTGATCAACATCGCATGCTCTCTCTACCTTCGGGATTAGTGACGAACCAAAATTAATGTTATTTGGTGTTTTGCGTCGAGCATGAACGTGATTAGATCGTGTGTATTGCAACATGGTTATTCATTTAAGTTAGAGAATAATGGTTATTCTGTTTACATGAATAATACCTTCAATGGTCATGCACCCAGTGAGAATGGTTTGTTGAATCTTGATCGGAGTAATACACATGTTCATAACATTGATGCCAAAAGATACAAAGTTAGTAATGATAATACCACATACTTGTGGCACTGCCACTAAATGTCATATTGGTATAAATCGCATGAAGAAACTCCATGCTGATGGATCTTTGGACTCATTCGATTTCGAATCGGTTGAGACATGCGAACCATGCCTCATGGGCAAGATGACTAGGGACCCCGTTTTCCGGTTTAATGGAGCGGGCAAGTGATTTATTGGAAATAATACATGTTGATATATGCAATCCAATGAGTCTTGTAACGTGCGGTGGATATCGTTATTTTCTTACCTTCATTGAAGATTTCAGTAGATATAGTGTATATTTACTTAATAAAACACAAGTGTTAATCGTTTGAAAAGTTCAAGCAAATTCAAAGTGAAGTTTAAGATCATCGTGACAAGAAGATAAAAATCTCTGCGATGTGATCGTGGAGGTGAGTATCTGAGTTACGAGTTTGGCATACAACTTTAGACGATGTGAAAGTTGTTTCACAACTCACGCCACTTGGAACACCATAGTGTGATGGTGTGTCTCAACGGCATAGTCGTGCTCTATTGGATACGGTACGGACTATGATGTCTCTTATCGATTTGCCACTATAGTTTTGGGGTGATGCATTAGAGACAACAACATTCACTTTAAATAGGGCACCATCTAAATCCGTTGAGATGACACCGTGTGAATTATGGTTTGATAGAAACCTAAGCTGTCATTTCTTAATGTTTGGGGCTGTAACGCTTGTGTGGAAAATTGTTTTCACTTAATGAGCTTGAACCCAAAGCGGGCAAGTGCATCTTCATAGAATACCCTAAGAACAGTTGGGTGAACTTTCTATCTCAGATCCAAGCTTAAAATGTTTGTTGCTAAAACTGGGTCCTTTCTTGAGAAAAAGTTTCTCTCGAAAGAATTGAGTGGGAGGAAGATAGAAATTGATGAGGTTGTTGAACCTTTGTTTCAACCAGAGAGTAGCGCATCACAGAAGATGTTTCTGTGAAGCCTACGTTAGTTGACGAGGAAGTAAATGATGAAGATCATGAGGCTTCAGATCAAGTTACTATCAAACCTCGTAGATTGACAAGGATGTGTACTGCTCCTGAGCAGTACGACAACCCTGTCTTGGAGGTCATGTTGTTGGACAACGATGAACCTACGAGCTATGGAGAAGCTATGACGGGCCCGGATTCCGACAAATGGTTAGAGGCCATAAAATCCAAGAAAGGATCGATGTATGAAAACCAAGTATAGACTTTGGTAGACTTTCTCGTTGGACGGCAGGTTGTCGAGTACAAATGGACCTTTGAGATGAAGACAGACGCTGATGGTAAATGTCACCATTTATAAAGCTCGACTTGTCGCAAAGAAGTTTCCAACAAGTTCAAGGAGTCGACTGCAACGAGACTTTCTCACTCGTTGCGATGCTAAAGTCTGTTGGAATTATGTTAGTAGTTGCTGCATTTTTTAATTATGAAAAATGGCAGATGGATGTCAAAACATCGTTTCCTTAGCGGTTTACTTGAGGAAAGGTTGTATGTGATACAACGAGAAGGTTTTGTCAGTCCTAAGGATGCTAAGAGGTGTGCGAGATCCAGCAATCCTTCTATGGGCTGGAGCGAGCATCTCGGAGTTGGAATATACGCTTTGAGGAGGTGATCAAAGTTTTTGAGTCTATACAAAGTTTATGAGAAAATTGTATTTACAATGAAGTGAGGGGGAGCACTATACAGTTTCTGATAAGCATATGTCGTTGACATATTGTTGATCGGAAATGAAGTAGAATTTCTAGAAAGCATAAAGGGTTATTTGAAAAGAGTTTTTCAAAGGAAGACCTGGATAAACTACCTAATCGTCGAGCATCAAGTTCTATAGAGATAGATCAAGATGCTTGATGAGACTTTCAATGAGTACATACCTTGACAAGATTTTGAAAGAGTTCAAAATGAATCAGTTAGAGAAAGAGTTCTTGCCTGATTTGTAAGGTGTGAAGTTGAGTAAGACTCAAAGCTCGACCACGGCAGAAGAAAGAGAAAGGACGAAGGTCGTCCCATTTGCTTTAGCCATAGGCTCTATTAGTATGACATGTTGTGTACCGCAAATGTGTGTGCCTTGCCATGAGTCCATCAAGGGGTACAAGAGTGATCCAGGAGTAGATCAATGGAAAGCGGTCAAGATTATCCTTACTAACTAAAAGACTAAGGAATTGTTTCTCGATTTTGGAGGTGTCGATGCAAGCTTTAACAGCAATCCAGATGACTCTTAGTAGCAATTCGGATACGTATAGTGGAACAGCCATTTGGAATAGCTCCAAGTGGAGTGTGTTAGCAGTGTCTACAGTATGACATAGAGATTTACAAAGTACACACGGATCTGAATGTCGTATACCCATTGACTAAAAGACCTCTCACGTGCAAAGCATGATCGAGCCCCAGAAATCATTGGGTGTTAGATTCTTAACAATGCGATTCACATGGTGATGTGAACTAGATTATTGTCTCTAGTGCAAGTGGGAGACTGTTGGAAATATTCCCTAGAGGCAATAATAAATTAGTTATTATCATATTTCCTTGTTCATGGTAATCATTTATTATCCATGCTAGAATTGTATTGATCGGAAACTCAGATACATGTGTGGATACATAGACAACACCATGTCCCTAGTATGCCTCGTTGATCAAAGATGGTTAAGGTTTCCTGGCCATGGACATGATATGTCATTTGATAACGGAATCACATCATTAGGACAATGATGTGATGGACAAGACCCAAACTATAAACATAGCATATGATCGTGTTAGTTTATTGCTTCTGTTTTCTGCATGTCAAGTATCTAGTCATATGACCATGAGATCATGCAACTCACTGACACCGGAGGAGTGCCTTGTGTGTATCAAACGTCGCAACGTAACTGGGTGACTATAAAGGTACTCTACAGGTATCTCCGAGGGTGTCTGTTGGGTTGGCATGGATCAAGACTGGGATTTGTTACTCCGTGTGACGGAGAGGTATCTCAGGGCCCACTCGGTAATACAACATCACAATAAGCCTTGCAAGCAATGTGACTAAGTTTTAGCCACGGTATCTTGTATTATGGAACGAGTAAAGAGACTTGCCGGTAAAGGGGTTGAACAAGGTATGGAGATACCGACGATCGAATCTCGTGCAAGTAACATACCGAAGAACAAAGGGAACAACATACGGGATTAATTGAATCCTTGACATAAAGGTTCGACCGATAAAGATCTTCGTAGAATATGTAGGAACCAATATGGGCATCCAGGTCCTGCTATTGGTTATTAACCGTAGAGGTGTCTCGGTCATGTCTACATAATTCTCAAACCCACAGGGTCTGCACACTTAAGGTTCGGTGACGTTTCGGTAGTGTAAAGTTATGTATGGTGGTGACCGAAGGTTTTTAGGAGTCCCGGATGAGATCCCGGACGTCACGAGGAGCTCTGGAATGGTCCGGGTGTAAAGATTGATATATAGGAAGTCCTGGTTTGGTCACCGGAAAAGTTTCGGGCTCATCGGTAGTGTACCGGGAGTGCCGGGAGTGTACCATGGGACCATTGGGAGGGGTATTTCGACCCAAGAGGCTACATGGGCTGTGGGAAGAGGTATACCATCGTTTAGTGGGCTGGCCGAAGTCCCACAGAAGGCCCATGCGGCTGGGAAGAAATTCCAAAGTGGAAAAGGTGGAAAAAGGCAAAAAGATGAAAATAAGGAAGGCGTCCTAATCCTACTAGGAGTGGAGGAGGAGGATTCCTCCTCTCCACTTCGGCCGAACCAAAGAGGGGTTGGCCCTTGTGCCAAGCCTCCTCCTCCTCTCCTCCTATATATACTAGAGTTTTTGAGGGCAGCCTTAACCCTAATTGCCACGTGATGCCCTCTTCTTCCTCTAGATCGGTTTTCAGCGGTGCTTAGGCGAAGCCCTGCTGGAATTCCTCCACCACCATCGCCGCAATGCCATCGCGCTGCCGGAGAAATCTTCTACCTCTCCACTCCCTCTTGCTGGATCAAGAAGGTGGAGATCGTCATCAAGCTGTACGTGTGTTGAACGCGGAGGTGCCGTCAGTTCAGCACTAGATCGGAAGGACCGTGATTAAGATCGCGAGACGATTGGTGATTGGATCGCAGGACAGATCGCGATATGGATCGTGATGAGATCGCGGGACGGATCGTGATGGGATCGCGGGACGCTTGGCGATTTGGATCGCGAAGACGTTTGATTACATCAACCGCGTTTCTTAACGCTTCCCGCTTAGCGATCTACAACGGTATGTAGATCCACTCTCCCTCTCGTAGATGCTCATCACCATGGATAGATCTTGCGTGTGCGTAAGAAATTTTTTGTTTCCCATGTAACGTTTCCAAACAAGAAGATCCTTGACTCTTGTCTGCCATAGACCGAAATTACCCATACCATCGAATTTCTTCACCTCAAATTTGGTAAACCCCGACGCCATGCCGAGCCGCGATCTAACCGACTTATCGCCGTCGGTCTGACCACCCTTGCTTGCCTCTGTAACTTCCTCACGAAAAAGATCACAGATCCCGAATTCCTCGGCTGAAGCCACATCGCAATACGCGGTCTATCAAGAAAACTGACCCACACAACCTTCTTGTCCGCATTTCAGAAAATCACCGTGAAGCCTTACCGACGTGCAGATGATTCTCCTCCGCCGAAACCAATTGCTCCACCTTTTTCCGAACCTACAGACTTTTCCTGGTGTGCTATTGCTGCCCCGTCGTCCCAGCCTTTTATTACCGCTGGATCACCCGGCCTTGCCTTTTCCTCTCGTACACGAAAAACGATCCAAGTCCGTCACGATATGCCAGGTCTTGCCAAACCAAGTCTCCCACGGACCCATGCATGCACACGTCTCTTCTTTTCTATTTTTTCAATCATAACCAGCGGACTTCCCCTAGACAATGCACGTGCCAGTATCACCTTCGTGTAAAAGGATCCCTGCGCGCTAATCCTCTCGGCTCCTGCCTCAGCATGATTTTATTTTTCGTTGTGCGCTGCACCCTATCCGATGAAACCTGCTGTCGCACGCCACCCGGCCCAGCGTATGTAGCCTGCCGCACATGGAGACCAAACCAACGTGACCTTCCTTCGCCTTGCGCGTCGCGCTGCCGAGACCGATTGCCACACGCCTCCCAACGTCCGCCGTGCGTACGAAGTCCTTGACCTTCCTTCTCTCGATCCGTGAATCTCAGGAAAACTCGCCGCTAATCTGGACTACTGCTCGCCTTCCTGGTCCCTGTTTCTTGCTTCTCGCCAGCGATCTATTCATCCTTGTCGCACTTACTCGCCGCACGTCAACCTTGTCGAAACAGTCGTCACCTCGCACATCGTCTGTGCACGAGCCGTGTCATACCCTGGCCATCCGCGTCGCCAACACAATCCGTTTGCAGTGCCGCGCTGTCGTCCTTATACAACACCGAACGCATCATCTTGATGCTCTCACACTCCAATCTATCCGGCCGTCCCTCAGGTCTGGTCGGTCTGATTGCGAGTCGAATCCGTCACCTCCGCAACGTCTTCAATAGCCACTACGATCGGTCCGATCGCCACGTCTAGCCGATCCTTACCGATCGTAGCCCATCGAACGGTTCAGGCCTCCTGCCTGAAGTGTCCGACACCACCGACCGCATCTGCGATCGCCGTCATGCTCCACCTTGTGTCAATCGGACGTTCCTTGGTACCCGTCGAGCATGATCCTCGTACCTCCAGATGATCTTCCGCATAGCCTTCTTGTAACCTTGCTCATGATATCACTTGTTAGAATAATTCGAGGCGCATGGTTGATCTATCGAGGACCAAGCAATCACATGAGCACGGCACCGAGATTTGTTAACGAGGTTCGCCGATCTGGCTACATCCCCGGGGCCTGACTACGGGCGCCCCTTCCCATGACACCTCACAATACCGCACCCCGGCCGTCCAGGCGCCGACACA
Organism: Hordeum marinum; assembly: GCA_022496015.1. Classification (NCBI taxonomy): domain Eukaryota; kingdom Viridiplantae; phylum Streptophyta; class Magnoliopsida; order Poales; family Poaceae; genus Hordeum; species Hordeum marinum. The sequence goes on along the minus strand of CM039676.1, from coordinate 490,643,851 downwards.
AGCCGTCGGCTCCCCCGCGTACCCGTGCTATTATATTGGCATAGGTTACATCGTGTGTCTACCCCCATTATATATGAGAGGCCTAGGATACAAGTGTCCTATTAGGACACGACTCCTTATCCTGTCTAAACACAATACTACTCAGAGTCCAACTGTAACCTATCTTGTACAATAATATTCGACACAACTCTAATAGATTCTTCTTTTAAGTTACCGACGATCGATTGCGCATGCACAATAGAATCCATGTACGTACTCGCATTCTCATAGAGTTACCAGCTAGTACACGATCGAATCATCTCGTCCCCTTGGTAAACTACCTACAAAAACTTGCAATCGGTTAAAAAAAAGAATTGTCTCGTCCGCACGTCGCGTATGTACGTAGCACTTACGAGATTCTTTTTACATAATAATATGTGTCTCATTTATAGAATAAAATCAAGTTATAACTTAGAAGGCACGTAAACACCGACCTTACATGACTAAAAGGATAGAATAATCCTATGTATAATACCATCGCCTGTCCCTCTCCTTCGATATCACCAAAGTGGCCGACAAAAAGAAAGAAGCCAAATCACCTCTTCACCTGAGCTCGATGCGGTTCCATCGTTGATCTGCAGCTTTACAGGCCTTCAAAGTAGTTTGCCAGAAGCAAAACTACTGCCATTGAACTGCGGGTCCCTCCCGCTGGCCTCCCCTGAAACTTGCGCCTCCTTGTTGGGGCCCGGCAGGCGTCGATGGAGGCGTCTGTTTCGGCTCGGGGGATCCGGCGGAGGCTGCTCCTGTGAGGTGTGGGGTGGTGGTGCTCTCCCTTCCCCCGTGGTCTGTCGGCCTCGGGTGGGCTCGGTTCCGGTGAAGGGTGGCAAGGGCGGGTTGGATCCTACCAGATCTGGCCTGCGGTGGCCCGGATTTGGTCATGTGTGGTGGGGGGCTGTGATAGGTCTCCAATGTATCTATAATTTTTGCTTGTTTCATGCTGCTACATTATCATTCTTGGATGTTTAACAATCATTTTACCACAACTTTATATTATCTTGGGGACTAACCTATTAACCTAGAGCCCAGTGCCAGTTCCTGTTTTTTTGTGTTTTTGAGTTTTACACAAAAGGAATATCAAACGGAGTCCAGACGGAATAAAACTTTACGGTAATTTTTTTGGACCAGAAGAAACCTACGGAGCATCAGAGTTGGGCCAGAAGGTTCCTGAGGAGGCGACAAGCCTCAGGGGCGTGGCCACCCCCTGGCCGCGGCCACCAGGCTTGTGGGCCCCTCGGGAGTCCACCGACCTCCCTCTCAGCTCTATAAATCGTCAATATTCCATAAACCCCAACGGAGAACCTAGATCGGGAGTTCCGCCGCCACAAACCTCCAGAGCCACAAAAACCCAATCAGGAGCCTGTTCCGGCACCCTGTCGGAGGGGGAAACCATCACCGGAGGCCATCTTCATCATCTCGACGCTCTTCATGACAGGGAGGGAGTAGTTCACCCTCGGGGCTGAGGGTATGTACCAGTAGATATGTGTTTGATCTCTCTCTCTTTCTCTCTCGTGTTCTTGAGATGGCACGATCTGGATATACCGCGAGCTTTGTTGATATAGATTGAATCATATGGTGTTTTCCCCTCTCTATCTAGTTGTGATGAATTGAGTTTTTCCTTTGAAGTTTTCTTATCGGATTGAGTCTTTAAGGATTTGAGAACACTTGATGTATGTCTTGCGATGGGATATCTGTGGTGACAATGGGATGTTCTATTGATACACTTGATGTATGTTTTGGTGATCAACTTAAGGGTTCCATGACCTTAGGAATTTATGCATAGGGGTTGGCACACGTTCTTATCTTGACTTTCCAATAGAAACTTTGGGGCACTCTTTGAAGTTCTTTGTGTTGGATTAATAAATCTGAAATTGTGTGATGCATATCGTATAATCAGGACCACGGGTACTTGTGATGACATTGGAGTATCTAGGTGACATTCGGGTTTTGGTTGATGTTTATCTTAAGGTGTTATCTTAGTACGAAGTGTAGGGCTATTCGTGACACTTATAGGGATAGCTCATAAGATTGATCAGAAAAGATAACTTTGAGGTGGTTTCGTACCCTATAATAATTTCTACATTTGTTCTCCGCTATTTGTAACTTTGGAGTGAACTCTTTGTCGCACGAGAGGTATTTACATATGATTCAACTATGCCAATATTGTTGAGAGAAATTGCACTAGTGAAAGTATGGACCCTAGGCCTTGTTTCCAAGCATTTATACAACGTATTGCTCGCCGTTTACTATTTGTTACCTTGCTGTTTTTATATTTTCAGATTACAAAAAACTATATCCACCATCCATATCGCACTTGTATCACCATCTCTTCGCCGAACTAGTGCACCTATACAATTTACCATTGTATTGGGTGTGTTGGGGACACAAGAGACTCTTTGCTATTTGATTGCAGGGTTGTTTGAGGGAGACCATCTTCATCCTACATCTCTCGCGGATTGATAAACCTTAGGTCATCCACTTGAGGGAAAATTTCCACTGTCCTACAAAACTCTGCGCTTGGAGGCCCAACACGAGTCTACAAGAAGAAGGTTGTGTAGTAGACATCAAGGTCTTTTCTGGCGCCATTGTCGGGGAGGTGAGTGCTTGAAGGTATATCTTTAGATCTTTCAATTGAATCTTTTAGTTTCTTCTTTATCACTAGTTTAGTTTTATAAAAGAATACTACAAAAAATGGAATTGAGGTTGCCTCATATGCTTCATCTTTTTATGTCTTTCGTGAAAATGATGGAAAGGAAAATTGTGCTCAAGTGTTAGAAGAAGAAGTTATTAAAATGTTTGGCACTAAATATTTGAGTGATGAGCATGATAGTGATATTGTTAGTTTGAATTCTCTGAATATTCATGATGCTAATGATATGCAAAGCCACAAGCTTGGGGATGTTATTTTGATGAAGATGATATTTTTAGCCCCCCAAGTTTTGATGAGCAAAACTGTTATGATTATGACATGCCTCCTATCTATGATGATTATTGTGATGACATGTATGCTATAAAGAGTAATGGTAACCATGAAACTTGTCATCTTGATTTTAAAATTCAAAGTGGTTATGTCAATCAAGTATGTCATGATAGTTATTTTGTTGAGTTTGGTCCCACTATTTTGAATGAGAAGAAAATTGCTTATGTGGAGAGTGACAAATTTTCTATGCTTGTGCATCATAAAAATAATGCTTTATGTGATGGTTATATTGTGGAATTTCTTCATGATGCTACTGAAAATTATTATGAGGGAGCAATTTATGCTTATAGGAATTGCAATAATATCAAGTTTCCTCTCTATGTGTTCAAAGTTTTGAAGTTATGCTTGTTTCACCTTCTATGCTAGATGATTCTTGTTTTCCCATAAATTATTTGCTCACAAAATCCCTATTCATAGGAAGTGGGTTAGACTTAAATGTTCTTGCCATGAGATTCATGATGCTCTTTTGCATGTTTCAATTACTATTCCTATGTGAGCATCATTGAAATCATCATGCCTAGCTAAAAGGCACTAAGAAAAGCGCTTGTTGGGAGACAACCCAACACTTTTACTTTATGTTTTTGTGTGTTCACATGATTAAGATACTGTATTAATCATGTTTTGTGTCTTTTATTTCAATAAAGTGCCAATTAAAACCTTTGGGATAGTATGGAAACTTGTTTGTTTGATTACGTGCAAAAATAGAAAGTTTTGCGTCCAGTATATGAATTATATGATTTTAATGGAGCGTCAAAAAATTCTGAATTTTTTACAAAACATTTATATGCAAATTACTTGAGCTTTACTAATTTTTAAGAATTGTTAGAGTCAGGAAAGTTTGGTGATCATTCAGATCGTTACAGACTGTTCTATTTTTGACAGATTCTATTTTGCATGCATAGTTTGCTTCTTTCAAGTGTTCCTATAGCTTATATTGAGTAATATAAATTGTGGGAATGATGTAATACAGTAGGTATAATGTGGGAACAATTATGAATCTTGTCTTGACAGTACCTAAGTGAATGATCTATATTTACTACACTAACCCATCTAACGAAGTTCCGTTAAGTTTTGTGTGATTGAAGTTTTCAAGTTTTGGGTGAGACACCGATATGAGAAGAATAAGGAGTGACAAGAACCTAAGATTGGGGATTCCCAAGGCACACCAAGGAAATATCCAAGAAATACTCAAGCATCTAAGCTTGGGGATGCCCCGGAAGGCATCCCCTCTTTCGTCTTCAACACTATCGGTATATCTTTCTCACCTACGCAAAACCACAACGGTGATACATAAATTGCTTTTCAACCTTCTCAAGGACCGCCTTTGTCGAATCCGATCCAACTAAAGTAGGAGAAACATACACCCGCTAGCCATCTTTGTGCAATGAAGTTACATGTCAGTCGATGGAACCGGTCTCTCGTATGCGTACGAGTAAGGTTGGTCTGGGCCGCTTCATCCCACAATACCGCTGAACCAAAACATGACCAAGGGAGGAAGCAATCTAAGCATCAACGCCCACAAACTCTTTGTGTTCTACTCGAGATCTCATCTACACATAGACTTAGCTCATGATGCCACTATTGGGGAACGTTGCATGGGAAACAAAAAAATTCCTACGCACACGAGATCTATCCATGGTGATGAGCATCTACGAGAGGGAGAGTGGATATACATACCCTTGTAGATCGCTAAGCGGGAAGCGTTAAGAAACGAGGTTGATGTAGTCGAACGTCTTCGCGATCCAAATCGCCGAGCGTCCCGCGATACCATCATGATCCGTCCCACGATCTCATCATGATCCGTCACGCGATCTCACCACGATCTGTCCTGCGATCCAATCATGAATCGTCTCGCGATCTTGATGACGGTCCTTCCGATCTAGTACCGAACGGACGGCACCTCCGCGTTCAGCACACGTACAGCTCGGTGATGATCTCCACATTCTTGATACAGCAAGAGGGAGCGGAGAGGTAGATGAGTTCTCCGGTAGCGCGGCGACGTTGCGGCAATGGTGGTGGAGGAATTCCAGCAGGGCTTCGCCTAAGCACCGCTGAAAACCGATCTAGAGGAGAAAACGATCTATAGGAAGAAGAGGGCAGCACGTGGCAATTAGGGTTAGGGCTGCCCTCAAAACTCTAGTATACATAGGATGAGAGGATGAGGAGGCTTGGCTCAAGGGCCAGCCCCTCTTTGGTTCGGCTGAAGTGGACAGGAGGAGTCCTCCTCCTCCACTCCTAGTAGGATTAGGACTCCTTCCTTATTTCCACCCTTTTGCCTTTTTCCACCTTTTCCATTTTGGAATTTCTTCCCAACCGCATGGGCCTTATGTGGGACTTCGTCCAACCCACTAAGGGATGGTATACCTCTTCCCACAGCCCATGTAGCCTCTTGGGTCAAAATACCCCTCCCGATGGTCCCCCGGTACACTACCGTATGTTGTTCCCTTTATTCTTCGGTATGTTACTTGCCCAAGATTCGATCGTTGGTATCACCATACCTAGTTCAGCCCTGTTACCGGCAAGACTGTTTACTCGTTCCCTAATACAAGACCTTGTGGCTAAAACATAGTCACATTGCTTGCAAGGCTTATTGTGTTGGGGAACGTTGCATGGGAAACAAAAATTTTCCTACGCACACGTAAGATCTATCCATGGTGATGAGCATCTACGAGAGGGAGAGTGGATCTACGTACCCTTGTAGATCGCTAAGCGGGAAGCGTTAAGAAACGTGGTTGGTGTAGTCGAACGTCTTCGCGATCCAAATCGCCGAGCGTCCCGCGATCTCATCACGATCCGTCCCGCGATCCAATCACGATCCGTCCCGCGAACTCATCATGATCCGTCTCACGATCTCATCACGATCCGTCCCGCGATCTCATCATGATCCGTCCCGTGATCTCGTCATGATCCGTCTCGCAATCTTGATCATGGTCCTTCCGATCTAGCGCCGAACGGACGACACCTCCACGTTCAGCACACGTACAGCTTGATGACGATTTCCGCCTTCTTGATCCAGCAAGAGGGAGTGGAGAGGTAGAAGAGTTCTCTGGCAGCATGACGGCGCTACGGTAATGGTGGTGGAGCTATTTCGGCAGGGCTTTGCCGAAGCACTGCAGAAAACCGATCTAGAGGAGAAACAATGCACTAGAGGAACGGGTAGCATGTGGCTGAAAATTCAGTGTCAAAACCCTAAAATCCTCTAGTATATATAGGAGGAGAGGAGGAGGAGGCTTGGATGCAAAAAAACAGCCCTTGGGTCGGCCAAAGTGGGGAGGAGAGGAGGACTCCTCCTCCAATCCTAGTAGGACTAGGATTCCTCCTTTTTTTGGCCTTTTTCCACCTTTTTCCATTTGGGCTTTTTCTCCTAGCCACATGGGCCTTGTGTGGGACTTCCACCAGCCCACAAAAGGCTGGTATTTACTCTCCCACAGCCCATGAAGCCTCTTGGGTCGAAATACCCCTCCCGGTGGTCTCCTGGTACACTACCGGCACTCCCTGTACATTACTGATTAGCCCGAAACTTTTCTGGCGACCAAAATAGGACTTCCTATATATAAATCTTTACCTCCGGACCATTCCGGAGCTCCTCGTGACGTTCGGGATCTCATATGGGACTCCAAACAACCATCGGTCACCACCATACATATCTCTATACTACCGAAACGTCACTGAACCTTAAGTGTGCAGACCCAGCGGGTTCGAGAACTATGTAGACATGACCGAGACACCTCTATGGTCAATAACCAATAGCGGTACCTAGATGCCCATATTGGTTCCTACATATTCTACGAAGATCTTTATCGGTCGAACCTCTATGTCAAGGATTCAGTTAATCCCGTATGATGTTCCCTTTGTTCTTCGGTATGTTTACTTGCCCGAGATTCGATCGTCGGTATCTCCATACCTACTTCAACCCCATTACCGGAAAGTCTCCTTACTCGTTCCGTAATACAAGATCACGTGACTAACACTTATTCACATTGCTTGCAAGGCTTGTTGTGATGTTGTATTACCGAGTGGGCCCTGAGATACCTCTCCATCACACGGAGTAACAAATCCCAGTCTTGATCCATGCCAACCCAATAGACACCCTCGGAGATACCTGTAGAGTACCTTTATAGTCACCCAGTTATGTTGCGATGTTTGATACACACAAGGCACTCCTCCAGTGGCAGTGAGTTGCATGATCTCATGGTCATAGGAACAGATACTTGACATGCAGAAAACAGTAGCATTAAACTGACACAATCATATGCTACGTTTGTTGTTTGGGTCTTGTCCATCCCATCATTCTCCTAATGATGTGATCCCATTATCAAATGGCATCTCATGTCAATGTCTAGGAAACCTTAACCATCTTTGATCAACGAGCTAGTCTATTAGAGGCATAGTAGGGACATGGTTTTGTCTATGTATCCACACATGCATCTAAGTCTCCGATCAATACAATTATAGCATGGATAATAAACGATTATCATGAACAAGGAAATATGATAATAACTAATTTATTATTGCCTCTAGGGCATATTTCCAACAGTCTCCCACTTGCAATAGAGTCAATAATCTAGTTCACATCACCATGTGATTTGCATTGTTATGAATCTAACTCCCAATGAGTTCTGGGGCTTGATCATGCTTTGCATGTGAGAGATGTCTTATAGTCAATGGGTCTGCGACATTCAGACCCGTGTGTACTTTGCAAATTTCTATGTCAGACCGTAAACACTGCTACCACACTCCACTTGGTACTATTCCAAATGGCTGCTCCACTATATGTATCCAGATTGTTACTACGAGTCATCCGGATTGATGTTAAAGCTTGCATCGACGTGACTCTTTATGATGAACTCTTTATCACCTCCATAATCAAGAAACATCTCCTTAGTCTTTTAGTTACTAAGGATAATCTTGACCGCTGTCCAGTGCTCCATTCCAGGATCACTTTGAAACCTTCCGGCCATACTTATGGCAAGGCTGACATCGGGTCTTGTGCACAACATTGCATACATGATAGAGCCAATGGTTGAAGCATAGGGGATGACACTCATCTTTTCTCTATCTTCTATAGTCACTGGGCATTGAGTCTTACTCAACTTTATACCTTACAAATCAGGCAAGGACTCTTTCTCTGACTGATCCATTTTAAACTCTTTCAAAATCTTGTCAAGGTATGTACTCATTGAAAGTCTCATCAAGTATCTTGATCTATCTCTATAAATCTTGATGCTCAACAATTAGGTAGCTTTATCCAGGTCTCCCTTTGAAAAACTCTTTTCAAACAACCCTTTATGCTTTCCAGAAATTCTATATCATTTCCGATCAACAATATGTCAACCACATATGCTTATCAGAAACTCTACAGTGCTCCCACTCACTTTATTGAAAATACAAGTTTCTCATAAACTTTGTATAGACTCAAAAACTTTAATCACCTCATCAAAGTGTATATTCCAACTCCGAGATGCTTGCTTCAGTTCATAGAAGGATCACTGAAGCTTGCACACCTTTTAGCATCCTTAGGACTGACAAAACCTTCTGTTTGTATCACATACAACCTTTTCTCAAGAAAGGAAACGATGTTTTGGTATCCATCTGTCAAATTTCATAATTGAAAAATGCAGCAAATGCTAACATAATTCTAACAGACTTTAGCATTGCTACGAGTGAGAAAGTCTCATCGCAGTCAACTCCTTGAACTTGCCGGAAACTTCTTTGCGACAAGTCGAGCTTTATAAATGGTGACATTCACCATCAGCGTCTGTCTTCACTTTAAAGATCCATTTGTACTCAACGACCTACCGTCCAACCAGCAAGTCTACCAAAGTCTATACTTGGTTTTCATATATGGATTATTTCTCGGATTTCATGGCCTCTAACCATTTGTCGTAATCCGGGCCCATCATCGCTTCTCCACAGCTCGTAGGTTCATTATTGTCCAACAACATGACCTCCAAGACAGGGTCGTCGTACTGCTCAGGAGCAGTACACATCCTGGTCGATCTACGAGGTTCGATAGTAACTTGATCCGAAGCTTCATGATCATCATCATTTACTTCCTCTTCAACTGACGTAGGTTCCACAGAAACATCTTTCTGCGCTGCGCTACTCTCTGGTTGAAACAAAGGTTCAACAACCTCATCAAGTTCTATCTTCCTCCCACTCAATTCTTTCGAGAGAAACTTTTTCTCGGGAAAGGACTCGTTTTAGCAACAAACACTTTATGCTTGGATGTGAGATAGAAGGTTCACCCAACTGTTCTTAGGGTATTCTATGAAGATGCATTTGTCTGCTTTGGGTTCGAGCTCATTAGGTGAAAACATTTTCCACACAAGCGTCGCAGCCCCAAACATCAAGAAATGACAGCTTAGGTTTCTATCAAACCATAATTCACACGGTGTCATCTCAACAGATTTAGATGGTGTCCTATTTAAAGTGAATGTAGTTTTCTCTAATGCACAACCCCAAAATTATAGTAGCAAAACGATAAAAGACATCATAACATGCACCATATCCAATAGAGCACGACTATGACGTTCGAACATACCATCACACAATGGTGTTCCAGGTGGCGTGTGTTATGAAACAAATTTCACATTGTCTAAAGTTGTATACCAAACTCGTAACTCAGATATTCACCTCCACGATCATATCGCAGATATTTTTATCTTCTTGTCACGATGATCTTAAAATTCACTCTGAATTTGCTTGAACTTTTCAAACGATTCAGACTTGTGTTTCGTTAAGTAAACATACACTATATCTACCCAAATCATCAGTGAAGGTAAGAAAATAACGATATCCACCGCACGCTACAAGACTCATTGGATTGCATACATCAACATGTATCATTTCCAATAAATCACTTGCCTACTCCATCAAACCAGAAAACGGGGTCCTTAGTCATCTTTGACCAAGAGGCATGGTTCGCATGTCTCAACCGATTCGAAATCGAAAGAGTCCAAAGATCCATCAGCATGGAGTTTCTTCATGCGTTTTATACCAATATGACATTTAGCGGCACTGCCACAAGTATGTGGTACTATCATTATTAACTTTGCATCTTTTGGCATCAATGTTATGAACATGTGTATTACTACGATCAAGATTCAACAAACCATTCTCACTGGGTGCATGACCATTGAAGGTATTATTCGTGTAAACAAAATAACCATTATTCTCTAACTTAAATGAATAACCGTGTTGCAAGAAACACGATCTAATCACGTTCATGCTCAATGCAAAACACCAAATAACACTTATTTAGGTTTGTTACTAATCCCGAAGGTAGAGAGAGCGTGCGATGTCGATCACATCAACCTTGGAAACACTTCCAACATACATCGTCACCTCACCCTTAGCTAGTTCTCCGTGTATTCCGTAGCTTTTATTTCGAGTTACTAACATTTAGCAACCGAACCGATATCCAATACCCAGGTGCTACTAGGAGTACTAGCAAGGTACACATCAATAACACGTATATCAAATATACTTCTGTTGACGTTGCCAGACTTCTTATCTACCAAGTATCTAAGGTTGTTCTGCTTCAGCGACCGCTCTCCTCATAATCGAAGCACTTGGTTTGAGTTCAACTTTGGGTTGCTTCATTGGAGCAGCAACTGACTTGCTATCCATGAAGTTTCCCTCCTTGCTCTTGCCCTTCTCGAAACTAGTGGTTTGACTAACCATCAACACTTGACGCTCCTTCTTGATTTCTACCTTCGCGGTGTCAAACATCGCAAACAGCTCAGGGATCATTATTTCTATCCTTGGCGTTTTATAGTTCATCACCAAGTTCTAGTAGCTTAGTGACGGTGACTTTGGAGAACTATATCAATCAGTATCTTATCTGGAAGATCAACTCCCACTCGATTCAAGCGATTGTAGCACCTAGACAATCTGAGCACATGCTCAAAAATTGAGCTATTCTCCTTCGTCTTGCAGGCAAAGAATCTTGTTGGAGATCTCATATCTCGCAACATGGGCACGAGCCTGAGATCCTAATTTCAGCTCTTAGAACATCTCATATGTTTTGTGACGTTCAAAACATTTCGGAGCCTCAATTCTAAGCCGTAATGCATGACGCACTAATCTATCAATTAGTCATCAGAACGTGCATGTCAGATGTTCACAACATCTACAAACCACGCTAGAGGGGTTGGCGCACCGAGCGGTGCATTAAGGACATAAGCCTTCTGTGCAGCAATGAGGACAATCCTCAGATCACGGACTCAGTCCGCAATATTGCTACCAACATCTTTCAACTCTATTTCTCTAGGAACATATAAAAATTCAAGGGAGCTACAGCGCGAGCAAGTGATCTACAACATAATTTGCATAGACACTATTGACTATGTTCATGATAATGAGTTCAATTAATCATATTACTTAAGAACTCCCACTCAAATTGACATCCCTCCAGTCATTCGAGTGATACATGATCCAAATTCACCAACTCATGTCCGATCATCACGTGAGTTGAGGTGGTTTCAATGGTGAACATCATCATGTTGATCATATCTACTATATGACTCATGTTCGACCTTTCGGTCTCTTGTGTTCCGAGGCCATGTCTGTACATGCTAGGCTCGTCAAGTTTAACCTGAGTGTTCTGCATGTGCAACACTGGCTTGCACCCGTTGTATGTGAACGTAGAGTCTATCACACCCGATCATCACGTGGTGTCTCGACACGAAGAACTTTCGCAATGGTGCACACTCGGGGAGAACACAATTTATTTTGAAATTAAGTGAGGGATCACCTTATAATGCTACTGTCGTCCTAAGCAAAACAAGGTGCATAAAAGGATTAACATCACATGCAAATCATAAGTGACATGATATGGCCATGAACTTGTGCTTTTGATCTCCATCATGAAAGCACCGGCATGATCTCCATCGTCACCGGCATGACACCATGATCTCCATCATGTTGATCTCCATCAACGTGTCGCCATCGGGGTTGTCACGCCCACCATGCTTCTACTACTATTGCTACCGTTTAGCGATAAAGTAAAGCATTACATTGCGCTTAATGATTGACACGCAGGTCATACAATAATTAAAGATAACCTTATGGCTCCTATCGGTTGCCATACTCATCGACATGCAAGTCGTGATATTCTATACAACACATGATCATCTCATACATCACATATATCACATCATGTAATGGGCCATATCACATCACAACATACCCTGCAAAAACAAGTTAGACGTCCTCTAATTGTTGTTGCATGTTTTACGTGGCTGCTACGGGTATCTAGCAAGAACAATTCTCACCTACGCATAAACCACAACGGTGATACACTAGTTGCTTTTCAACCTTCTCAAGGACCGCCTTTGTTGAATCCGATCCAACTAAAGTGAGAGAAACTGGCACCCGCAAACCATCTATGCAACAAGTTGCGTTTGAGGGAACCGGTCTCTCGTAAGCGTACGAGTAATGTTGGTCCGGGCCGCTTCATCTCACAATACCGCTGAACCAAAACACGACCAAGGGAGGAAGCAATCTAAGCATCCACGCCCACAAACTCTTTGTGTTCTACTCGAGATCTCATCTACACATAGACCTAGCTCATGATGCCACTGTTGGGGAACGTTGCATGGGAAACAAAATTATTCCTACGCACACGCAAGATCTATCCATGGTGATGAGCATCTACGAGAGGGAGAGTGGATCTACATACCCTTGTAGATCACTAAGCGGGAAGCGTTAAGAAACACGGTTGGTGTAGTCAAACGTCTTCGCGATCCAAATCGCCGAGCGTCCCGCGATCTCATCACGATCAGTCGCGCGATCCAATCATGATCCGTCCCGCGAACTCATCACGATCCGTCCCGCGATCTCATCACGATCCGTCCCGTGAACTCATCATGATCCATCCCGCGATCTCATCACGATCCGTCCCGCGATCTCGTCATGATCCGTCTCGCAATCTTGATCACGGTCCTTCCGATCTAGCACCGAACGGACGACACCTCCACGTTCAGCACACGTACAGCTTGATGACGATCTCCGCCTTCTTGATCCAGCAAGAGAGAGCGGAGAGCTAGAAGAGTTCTCCGACAGCGTGACGGCGTTGCGGCGATGGTGGTGGAGCTATTCCGGCAGGGCTTCGCCTAAGCACTGCAGAAAACCGATCTAGAGGAGAAAGTATGCACTAGAGGAACGGATAGCACGTGGCTGAAAATTCTGTGTCAAAACCCTAAAATCGTCTAGTATATATAGGAGGAGAGGAGGAGGAGGCTTTGCTGCCAAAAATCTATCCCTTGGGTCGGCCAAAGTGGGGAGGAGAGGAGGACTCCTCCTCCAATCCTAGTAGGACTAGGATTCCTCCTTTTTTTGGCCTTTTTCCACCTTTTTCCCTTTGGGCTTTTTCTCCCAGCCACATGGGACTTGTGTGGGACTTCCACCAGCCCACAAAAGGCTGGTATTTACTCTCCCACAGCCCATGAAGCCTCTTGGGTCGAAATACCCCTCCCGGTGGTCTCCCGGTACACTACCAACACTCCCCGTACATTACCGATTAGCCCGAAACTTTTCCGGCGACCAAAATGGGACTTCCTATATATCAATCTTTACCTCCGGACCATTCGTGAGCTCCTCGTGATTTCCGGGATCTCATCCGGGACTCCGAACAACCTTCGGTCACCACCATACATAACTCTATACTACCGAAACGTCACCGAACCTTAAGTGTGCAGACCCTGCGGGTTCGAGAACTATGTAGACATGACCGAGAAACCTCTACGGTCAATAACCAATAGCGGGACCTGGATGTCCATATTGGTTCCTACATATTCTATGAAGATCTTTATCGGCCGAACCTGTATGTCAAGGATTCAGTTAATCCTGTATGATGTTCCCTTTGTTCTTCAGTATGTTTACTTGCCCGAGATTTGATCGTCGGTATCTCCATACCTAGTTCAACCTCGTTACCGGCAAGTCTCTTTACTCATTTCGTAATACAAGATCCCGTGACTAACACTTAGTCACATTGCTTGCAAGGCTTGTTGTGATGTTGTATTACCGAGTGCGCCCTGAGATACCTCTCCGTCACATGGAGTAACAAATCCCAGTCTTGATCCATGCCAACCCAACAGACACCCTCGGAGATACCTGTAGAGTATCTTTATAGTCACCCAGTTACGTTGCGACGTTTGATACACACAAGGCACTCCTCCAGTGTCAGTAAGTTGCATGATTTTATGGTCATAGGAATAGATACTTGACATGTAGAAAACGGTAGCATTAAACTGACACAATCATATGCTACGTTTGTAGTTTGAGTCTTGTCCATCCCATCATTCTCCTAATGATGTGATCCCGTTATCAAATGACATCTCATGTCAATGGCTAGGAAACCTTAACCATCTTTGATCAACAAGCTAGTCTATTAGAGGCATAGTAGGGACATGGTTTTGTCTATGTATCCACACATGCATCTAAGTCTCCGATCAATACAATTATAGCATGGATAATAAACGATTATCATGAACAAGGAAATATGATAATAACTAATTTATTATTGCCTCTAGGGCATATTTCCAACATATTGTGATGTTGTATTACCGAGTGGGCCCTGAGATACCTCTCCGTCACACGAAGTAACAAATCCCAGTCTTGATCCATGCCAACCCAACAGACACCCTCAGAGATACCTGTAGAATACCTTTATAGTCACCCAGTTACGTTGCGAAGTTTGATACATGCAAGGCACTCCTCTAGTGTTAGTGAGTTGCATGATCTCATGGTCATAGGAACAGATACTTGACATGCAGAAAACAGCAGCAATAAACTGACATGATCATATGCTACATTTATAGTTTGGGTCTTGTCCATCACATCATTCTCCTAATGATGTGATCCCGTTATCAAATGACATCTCATGTCCATGGCCAGGAAACCTTAACCATCTTTGATCAATGAGTTAGTCCATCAGAGGCATACTAGGGACATGGTGTTGTCTATGTATCCACACATGTATCTAAGTTTCCGATCAATGCAATTCTAGCATGGATAATAAACGATTACCATGAACAAGGAAATATCATAATAACTAATTTATTATTGCCTCTAGGGCATATTTCCAACACTTCTGGCGCAACAGGGAATCTTGAAGGGTTTGCAGGAGACGAAGCCGGCCAAGGTTGAGGATGATGCGTGGGAGGATATGCAAATGCGGGCGGCCGCTACCATACGGCTTTGTCTTGTGGATCGGGTCATGTATCATGTCATGGACGAGGATTCTCCTAAGGGAATTTGGGATAAGTTGGCAAGCCGTTATATGTCCAAGTGAGCGACCAATAAGTTGTATTTGAAGCAAAAGTTCTATGGGCTGAAAATGGAGGAGGGGTCGCATCTTGTGGAGCAAGTGAATGCCTTTAATCAGTTGGTCATAGATCTAGCGCGTCTGGATGTGAAGATTGAGGATGAGGACAAGGCACTACTCCTTTTTGTTTCGTTGCCACCGTCCTATGAGCATTTGGTCATTACGTTGACACATGGGAAGACTACCGTCAACAATGAGGAAGTCACGGCAGCGTTGCTTGGGCATGAGTTGAGGAAGCAAAAGAATGCTGCTGAGAGGGATAGTACTCAAGGTTTGGGGTTGGCAGTCAAAGGTTATCAGCTCAGGAAGGGACAAGAGGCGAAGAAGAAAAATAATAAAAAGGTGCAGTGCTACAGGTGCAAGGATTGGGGACATATAAAGAAGGAATTCCCGGAACTGAAGGATGGGGCTAGTGCTAACATGTCTACTTATGGTGGTGACTCAGACAGCAGTAGTGATGCCCTCGTACTATCAGATAGTCGGTCAACTAAAACTGAAGCGTGGATGTTGGATTCAGCTTGCTCTTTTCATGTGACGCCCAACAAGGAGTAGTTCTCTTCGTACACTAATGCAAGATCATAGACGACACACTAAGGTACGATATTTGTTAACGAGGTTCATCGATATGGCTACATCCCCGGGGCATGACTACGGGCGCTCCTCCCCAAGATACCGCAACACCGACCGCCCGGGCGCCGACACAAGCCGCCGGCTCCCCCGCGTACCTATTGCTATCAAGTCATCATGGGTTATAACGTGTGGTGCCCCTCGATATATAAGAGGCCTAGGATACAACGTGTCCGACTCGTACCTATCCACACCAACTACAACTCCAAGTCCATGTAACCCTTTGTGTACATAATATT
The DNA here is from genome assembly GCA_022496015.1 of Hordeum marinum. Taxonomy (NCBI): domain Eukaryota; kingdom Viridiplantae; phylum Streptophyta; class Magnoliopsida; order Poales; family Poaceae; genus Hordeum; species Hordeum marinum. The sequence continues at coordinate 490,627,638 of CM039676.1, read as the reverse complement.
CGACACAAATATAACAGAATCAAGCTAGCTTGGCCGTCGCGTACGCACGCAAGGTTGAGCGAATGCAAGCCACGGGCGGTGGTGCACCTGGGTGGCACGCATGCACGTTAATGGAACAGAGCAGCGCCGTCCATGCAACGCAACCGGCCTAGCTATTACTCCCTCTGTTAGTGATCTAAATGCTCTTATATTAGTTGTGTGCTCTTATATTAGTCTAGAAGCAAGCATACCCGCCATGGCGTTAGTGCCCTCTCTATCTGCAGCTTCGATCGGGGGAGGGGGGGCAATGCCCCCCTCCCCCCCCCCACACACACACTTCCATAGTCCATAGTAATAGCTAGTTCTTTTGCAATATCAACTTTATCATCGGAGCTTCATCCAAGTTGACATGGCTGTCAATAACAAGTCTCATCAACATGTTGTCCTTTGATACACCACATGTTGTCCTTTGATCCACCCGAGGGACTGACGAAGGAGGCAACATGAGAGGTAAGCGGTGGCATCGCGGAAGGAAGGCACCATCCGACCCGCCCGAGCCAGAGGCTGATCCGGTATCTAATTGGGTAATTTTGGATGGTTTCCACGCAATGCCATTGCCAGAGAGACAACATGTGCCATTCGCCGCTCCTCCAGCGGGTGCGGACAATCACGGGTAGCTGAGGCACCCAGTTTCCCACGTCATGTTCGACGGAATGACACATCAGTACACGGTTTATTTTGTTTGCTCCTTTCCGGTCAATGCCTTGCATTCCCATGTCAGGCATGATCAAATAGTTGCATACGCCATTAGTTTATTTGCAATCATGCTAATTGTAGGACAATATCATATCGGACAAGATCAATGACAATCAATATACTACCCAAACTGGACTGCGAATTGGATCCAAATTGTGTGGCGTTTGAAGTTGAGAGGGAGTAGAGTTAGAGAATAAAAAGGTGTGTCTCAAATGGAAGATCGAGAAGGTCTGGGCTTTTGGATCAATAGAGAATGAGAAGGAAAGGTTGCAACTTGCTCGAGACACAGATGTTCGAGGATAATGTTTGCGGACGCAATCCTCTTGGATCAACAAGGAAACATATGGCTCGCCAGGGAGAAGAAGGAGGTCAGACGAGCGTAGAAAGTACGAGGTGGTGAGAGTGGTGATGAAAACAGCAGAGCATGCAACACGGACGGATGCGGACTAGACGGCACAGATGGCAGTGGAGGAGGCGGCACAGATGCATGGCATCCGAACAGTGATCATTCTGTCGATTTATATGTCCGGAATGTTGAACGATGGTTTCTTTTGCTATGTTTGGAATGTTGAACTATCATTTAATTTTTGCTTTATAGCTTTGTTAAACTATTGAATTGATGAATTTGTGCTATATGATCCACATTCCTGGATTTCTATCGATCTTCAGGTTTGCATTTTTTTTGTACACGGACGTATAGGTGTGTGAATGCTCTTAGGCTTCTTCGATCCTATACGTCAATGCATCAAAAGTTCAAAATACAGTGCTTTTGCATTTCGGGAGCAAAATGAAAATAAATGCATGACAAATAACTTTTAATAATAAAAAAAGTATACACCTTTCTCATAGGGCCACTTATTCTTGCGACTTGCCAGACGATTAACCAAAGTATATTTAGGACAAAGAAAACGCCCAAATCTCAAAGCATGGCCGAAAGTAAACAGACGAGAAAAATGAAAAGAAACGGTACGCGGAGCATCACATTTGAAAGCCCTTGAAAAATTTGCATGCTAGTGCATGACGTAGACGTTGTATTCGACGGTGGCGTCGCCGGTCTTGATGTCGAGCCAGTGTGTCCGGGCCTGCGCGTACCCACGGGCAAAGCGGAAGGCGCCGGTGCCGCCGACGACGGGCATCTCGCGGACCTTGGTGAGCGGGCAGTTGCGGCCGAGCACGGCGAGGGTGCTGCCGTTGTAGGGGCCGGAGGTGAGCACGAGGTTCATGGTCTGCAGGAAGCCCATCTGCGCCTGGTCCGCCCCCATGTACAGGCCCTGGGCGCGGCCGACGGCCGCCGAGCCGGGCTCCGGGCCCTCGGTAAGAGGGTCGTCCATCACGTTCACCATGCCGAAAAAGGTTCGCGACGAAGGGTCCGCCGGACCCACCACTCGCACCGCCGACGGAGACGCGCCGCTCACGGTGTCGTGGAAGAAGAAGTGGAGGTGTGTCGGCGCCGCTGGGTCGGCGGACCGGCGATGCCCGTGGGACAAGGCCCTGTGACCGGGCCCGTGCTGCAGCTGGGCTTCGCTTACCGCTGACAGCGCCATGAAGAGCACAAGAAGCATCACGGCTCCCTTGGCCATTTCTTGAGCTAAGTAAATAATGTGTGCTACTCCCTACGTGAGTGTCTGAGTTTGTGCGATCTTCCTAGTGCAGCTCACCAGCTACTTATAGTGGGATGGAGTGAGTGTGAAAGGACCATAAGCGACAGGTAGTGGGTGAGTGTCTGTGACTTTGTGCGATCTTCCAAGTGCAGCTCGCCAGCTATTTATAATGGGATGGAGGAAGTGTGAAAGGACCATAAGCGATCTAACTGACGATCTAGAAGGCTGCTCTATGAGCTGGGGTGCAACATGGACAATGATACTTTGCTTGGCCAATGGTGATAGACGCCTGAGCCGGGGAGCATGATGCAGAGGATCAACGGTTATGATGTTGCTTGTAGATTTAGGATTGTGTGGAGGAATGTTGTCAGTGGAGAATCACAAGATTTCTGTTGTCGGTGGGGAAACTCTGGAGGCAGAAATGAAGGATGGATGGGTGCGTACTTGGCACTTTTGGCACGGGATGCTATTCATCGGTGGTGGGGTTAAGTAAACCCCACCATTACATCGATGGTAATGGAACTTCCACTGATTAGATCGATGATCATGATGTGACCAAAATAGGAGTCATGGCGCACTCTTGGGTAGACATTTCTGCCATTGCACCTGGAGTTAGCGATAGTGCATGTTGGAATTGTGCTGACATTTTTTACCATGAGATGTAACAGATGGTCCGCGAGTTTCGCTTAATAAATCAAACTGCACGGTTGGACGTGGGTGTCTCGGATATTTCACAGCATAGAAAATCCCCGCAGAAGGAGTGTCTATTAGTCAGGTATTTGAAAAAAATTGTTGCTTCACTCAGTTTTCATCTGGACCGTCGGATCTTTATCCAACAGCGCAAAGAAGATCTGCACTATTCATCTTCTTCGTTCCTTCCTTCTTTCTCCTCATGCACGCACTCAGGCTGCCCCGTCCAACCGCCGGCCTTCACCACCCGCCGTTATCGAACGCTACTGCACAGCGCTTCGCCGCCCCCACAACCTCCCCCACCGCTGTTGCTGGCACCGTCCCGGTCATTCCCTTAAGCTCCGCTCCCGTGAACAACTCCGGCGATCCCCTGCACATCCGCACCCTAAGATAGATAGTGAGGTTGCTACTTCCCAGTGAAACTGCACCCCCACATCCCTAAGATAGATAGTGATGCTACCTTTTCTCCGCTGAGGTTACTTATTCTCCAGCGAGCTCTGGCCTCCCCATCTCCGGGGAAGAAGGAAAATGAGACTGCCGCCACAAAAAAAAACCAGATACCTAAAAAGTAACAAAACCGCATAAAACATCCATGAGACGTAACGTTGCTCCTTACTACAGTCCACAAGCTTTCCATTTGGATGGAAGATGGTCCTTACTACAGTCCACAAGCTTTCTATTTGGTGGAAATTCTATAAGTATTTTGTAGACTCTTTATCGGAAAAAAGGAAAGTATATCGTTGGCAAGGGAGGGTGCACAATGCTGGTCGTCACAGCCTTTGTGGTAGTGGACCGACCCTGACATCCTGTGGTGCTTGGCTTCCACGCCGAGCAACCAGCCAACCAGAACTGAGAAAACTGAAAAGCACCCTTGCATGTCCCGTGGTAGTGGACGTAGCGCTGGACACGGTCGTGCTTGCCCAGATGCACTAGCTAATAGTGTCTCTAATCCAATAGCAGGAAAGGTGAAACAATCATATCAGTTGCACTCGCGCGCGGGTCGTGCTTGCTCAGGTCAGGTGCACTAGCTAGTGTCTGTTTCTCAAATCCAATCGCACCAAAAACAAGGGAGAGGTGAAACAATCATATCGGTTAACCTCGTGCTTGTGCTTTTTTTTTTTGGAGAGCACGCAAAGAACGTTCCTTAATTTTATAGAGAAGACCAACAATAATTTACAAGAAGTCTAACGAGCTGCGGAGAGATTTTAGGAACCCAGCATTTCCAAAAGGAGCGTAACCATCGGCCTTTGCATCGAACGATGCATACAATCATTTTTATTATATTATTCAATAAAGTTTTACAATATAAATGCATGAATCAACTCGAAACCACCTTTCTACCGAAACCTAGAAGGTTAGCGATGTGTCCTGACCTCTTGCCAACGCACACCATGAAAACCGGTGGCCTCACCAAACCTGGAATAGAATAGAGATTTATGCATTGTTGATCAAATAATATTTCTTAAATTTCTCTAGAGAAACCTCGCCTGTTCTTTGCCAATTCTATTTCTGAAAGTACTAACTACAGTGGGTGTTACTATCATGCACACCATGACTCTGCCCAACCAAGACTTGTACTTTTATATAAATAGCAATACATGTTCTCTAGTGAATGGCGGTCGATAACCGAACATTCGGAGTAACTAAACAACCATGTCCAGCTTCTTTGACCCCGAACCCTACCCTCTCCCATGGCGCCAACTGCAAGGCGATCGAGGAGGGCTCTCGATCCCCGTAGTGAGCCTCCCTCCTCCCTCGCTACTGTCAGTGGGCACGCCCAAGCGAAGCCCGACCGGCGCCTGTGCCTGCGGGCCTCAGCTTTCCTCTCGTGCGGTGGGGTGGCGCGGGCCATCTCCGTCGGGTCGGGTCACGGGGTGCCGCGACATGCTGGTGCGCAACTTCTATGTGGGTATGGCGAGTCGTGGAGGGTTGCATGGTGGGGTGGGTGCCTCGACGCGGTGGCCGATCTGGTTGGCAGATGGCACGGGCCTTTTCAGCGTGTGCCGGTGGCTACTGGTCCCCTTGTTGAGCCAGTGGTTGCTGGTGGTGGTAGTGCTCTGCCTCGCACACGGGTATCCAGGGACGCATTTGTGCAAGACGTCAATGCGTGCCTGGATTAGCTGGGGTGATGCGGAGGCCAAGCTTCTTCTGGTGGCACGGGGTGGTGGTATCGGCCTCCTTCTCCTGGATCTGCTCCAACAGTGTGTGGGGTTGGCCGGCGCCTGCTGCATGCGCGATGGGGAAGGCTCGGATCTAAGGTTCGTGCTCGGGCGGGTCAAATCGGTCCCGGGACGAATCAGAGCATCTTCTTTAGGTATGACTGGTTGAGATTGGTCTAGGATGTGCTCACGGGTGGTGCTCGAGCCCCTTCGCGGGTACGGTGCTCGATGGTGGTGGTCATGATACCGGTGCGTCGGTGCGTGGATCGGCGTTGGTGACCACGGACTTGGTGTCATGTGAGCTCGTCTGGCCATGGGCTCGAGGTTGGCTCGCCGGAGGCCATCGATAATCTTGTAGTTGTTTCCCCCTAGTCCACCAGGTATCGGCTCGGGGGGCAGGTGTGGGTGCCTCCTACGTTGGAGGCACCTACCCAGACTGGGAGACTAATGTCGGGCTAGGAGTAGATGGAGTGTCGTCGCTCTTTCTACCATCGTTGTGTGCGGTATGAGGTCGGCGACCTATGGTATTTCACAACAGGGATGCCGGGGCGGCGACCCCGGGTGACTGTTCGCATGTTTATTCTTTGACGGGCATCATTGCGGTGGTGGTGTATCTCCTTCAGGGTTGTGTGGGCAATGAGAGGTGTTGCGGCGGGTAGCTTGGACGTGCCATCTCTCTTGGAGGGACAACGTCCTGGTCCGGATTTGGGGATCTGACATCGTCACTCTCCTCCTGCCGGCCTTGTGGTAGAACAGGTGAGTTGCAGAGCGAAAGCTCCATGTCTTGGCCCCAACGACAAAGACATCCGTGGGTGTCGCGCTCTTCTTGAAGACGTCGTTGTGGTTTTTCTCTTCGTGTCAAGGCTCCGGGTGAAGACCTTTGTCCGATGGACTCAGCAACGGCGACGCTCTGTGCCATTCTCCTTCTTGGGGATGTTGTCGTGGAGCTTAGGCGTGCTAGGTCATAGCGTGGGGTTGTTTAATTCGTCCGGTCCTCGCTGTTGGTAGTGTAGTCGTGTACTTTCTACGTGTACCGGATATCTCAAGATCGGTTTTGTAAGAGGGCTACCTCATCACCATGTATCATTTGGCCGTGTACTTATTTGAATATTGCTTTTTTTAAAGAGAAGCCAAAGCCTGTTGGGATGTTTCCTAGTGAATTTCGCTAACTGAGACCCATGCACATGATCTCCATTAACAAAGATAAAACACCAAACATTTGAGTGTTCTTTGATAGTCTCCAGGAAAACTGAATTACACATATCACTGACAAATGTATCTCAGTAATATCATCGCCGACATTTCTGAACATATATGGTTGCAGCTTCAGCAATACTTGTTCTCCCACCTGAAACGAGCGCTTCTTGCGTTCGGCGTCAGCATATTTCTTGAAACGCCGCTGGGCGCGCTCGAGTTGCGTATGCAGCCACTCCGTATGGGCTGCCCAGTCCCAGGCCTCACCGTCCGACATGGCAGGAGGGGCATCAGGTCACGCTCCCATGTTGCCCATGTTGGATTCCACTCCATACAGTGCTTTGAAGGGGGTGCAATTGAGGGATGAATGGAAGGATGAATTGTACCGGAACTCAGCGACGCCATTGTCGGGGCGCATAGTGAACTGCGCACCTCAGGTACATTTTCATGCATTGGTTGACGCGTTCACTTTGCCCATCCGTCTGTGGGTGATACGCGATGAGCTTGGTGCCAGCGCCGGCGAGAAGCTCTCGCCAAAACGCACTTGTGAAAACCTTTTCCCGATCCGAGACAATGGACGCCGGCACCCCGTGAACCTTGACGATATTATCCCAAAAAGCCTTGGCCACCTACGCCCTTGTGAAAGTACGTTTCAGCGGCACGAAGTGGGCGAATTTGGTGAAGCGATCCACCACCACCATGATCGATTCGTAGCCCTCTGATTTGGGCAACCCCTCGACGTAATCCATCGTCAAATCTTGCCAGGGCGTTGTGGGGATGGGAAGGGGTGCTAGCTTGCCAGCCGGTTTGCGGAGTTCATGCTTGGCCTGTTGGCAAATTGTGCATTGGCGCACGTAGTCGTCGACAGCGGTCTTCAGGCCCTGCCACTCGAACAGTTTCTTGACACGGTGGTTCGTCGCCGTCGCACCGGAATGGCCCCTCACGGCGTTGTCATGCAAAGCACTGATCAGCTTTGTCCCCAGGGCGGTGTTTTCCCCAATCCAGAGACGGCTGCGGCGCCTGATCAGCCCTCCTGTACTGAAACTTGAACTGTAAACCAACAAGCTTTGACATGGCTTTGCGCCGCACTTCGGTTGCCAATTGTTGTTCCCCCAAGTTGCACAGACTCTTGTGATCAGTTACGATGGTGAACTGACCGCGTTGCAGATATGAGCACCACTTGTCCACGGCCATCATCACAGCGAGAAACTCCTTCTCGCATGTCGACAGTTTCTGGTTCTTGACACCGAGAGCTTTGCTGTAGTACGTGACGGGTAGCCTTCTTGCACCAGGACCGCGCCTATGCCGGTGTCACATGCATCCGTTTCGATGGAAAATGGCTTGTCAAAGTCCGGCAGCGCAAGCACCGGAGTGGTGACCATGGACTGCTTCAGCGTGTGGAACGCGACCTGGGCTTGTTCTGTCCATGCGAAGCCCTTCTTCATCAATTGCTGCGTCAAGGGCTTGGCAATGATGCCGTAGTGAGGGACAAACTTGCGGTAGTAACCCGTAAGTCCCAAAAAAACCGAAGCTCGGTGGCATTGGATGGTGTTGGCCAATCTGCCATTGCTTGAATTTTGTCGGAATCCGTGGCGAAGATAGCGTTCATGAGGCACTGAAATGTGGCTGGAGCATTCGTCAATCCAAATGGCATCACACGAAACTGGAAATGGCCGTGGTGTGTTTTGAAAGCCGTCTTGTCCTCATCGGCTTCCCGCATTCGTATCTGATGGTAGCCTGCCCGGAGATCCAACTTAGAGAAGTAAGCTGCTCCCGCGAGTTCGTCCAGGAGCTCGTCCACGATCGGCAAAGGAAACTTGTTTTTGATGGTGACATCATTGAGCCACCGGTAATCCACACAGAACCGCCATGTTCCATCTTTCTTCTTCACCAACAACACCGGAGCGGCATATGGGCTCACGCTGTGTGTGATGACACCTGAATCCAACATCTCGCAAACCTATCTCTCGATTTCATCTTTTTGCAGCGGTGAGTACCGGTACGGGCGAGTGTTGGCTGGGCGGGCGCCCTCCACCAAGGTCACGGCATGATCATACTGTCGATGAGGTGGCAGACCGGTGGGCTTCGCGAACTCATCCAGAAGATCACTGAGTGGAGTTGTTGATGGCTTGCGAGGTGATGTGCTCACTGGTCGGCCCTCCATGAGTACCATCGCCCAAATGTCATTGCCAGCAAGCAGTTTGCACAATTTCTCCGGTTGCACTTGAGAGATCGTGGTTGTTTCCTTTGGCCGATCACCTTGTAGAGTCACTTGCTCGCCCTCGTGCAGGAATTTGACGCCCTTCTCTTGCCAATGGCAGGTCATGGGGCTGTGCTGGGCAAGCCAGTCCATGCCCAGAATGCCATCGTATGCTCCCAGTTCAAGCTCACGCATCGGAGTGGAGAACGTGTGGCCGTTCATCCGCCATTTGAGGTCTGGTACTATGCGAGAACATGTCAGGCGATCCCCATTGGCCATCTGGACTTCCACTGGTGGTAACTCTTCGGTATTCGCGACCACACGCTCGACGAAGGAGCGGCTGACGAAGCTGTGCGTGCTCCCGGAGTCCAGCAGCAACAACGTCGCCTGGTTTCCTACCAGAGCACGGAGACGAATTGTACTTGGCGTGTCTGACCCATCCAGTGCATGGACGGAAAGCATACAGCACTCCGGTGGTGGTGCTACCCCTGCTGGCTCGTCCAGAAGGGCCGGGGCGTGGATGGCGTCATTGGACAGGAGCTCGTCGTAGTCGCCCACTTGGATAGTGAGGAGTTGTGCTTGCTGATTGCAGTGGTGCTCCCGAGAGTAGCGGTCACCATACCGGAAGCACATACCGTTGGCCCGGCGGAACTCCTTGAGCTGCCGCTCGCGTGTTAAATCTTCTCCAGGTGGTCGACGAGCGGCCGGTGGACGTGCTTGCACTTGGACTTGGGGAGGCGGCGGCCGGCCCGCTGGTATTGGTTGTGCACGCGCTCTGGGAGTGGCCAACTCCTCCTCCTGGATACGCGCCGGGATGGACGCGCGAGTTGTACTTGATGGTGCTTGCAGGCGCTCGTCCTTAAGACCCAAGAGGAATTGTGTGATGAAGAATTTGGTGCCGAGTGTTGGATCCAAAGCCAGGAGATGGTACATGTGCGTATCGAAGAGCTGCATGTACTCTGCCACTGTGCCTTGTTGTCGAAGCTGAAGGAGCCTGTGCATCTCCATCTCCAACTCATCAACGCCGAATTCCTCTGTAATTGCGGCACAGAACGCATCCCATGTGAGCCCACGATGTGTTTGACGGAATGCTTGTAACCAGTGTGCGGCTTGCCCATCGATGTAGAGTGTGTCCGTGGTCACACAGCTATGGGGCGGCACCTTGTAGAGGACAAAGTAGGCGCGACAGCGATCAAGCCAGAGGTAGGGTGCGCTGCAGTGGAACCGTGGGAAATCATGTTCCGGCGGCTTGATGTAGTGGTCGCCCTGATTGAACTGGTGGGGTTGATGCAGTTGTGTTGTTGGCGTAGTCGGGATGGCACCCGGCTGTGGTAGCAGAGGAGGACCCGCCCCCAGACGTGGCGACGGCGGCATCCCGAACTGTTGTTGGGCCGGAGGTGGGCGCGGCGGGGGTGGATTGACGGCGGTGGCCGATTCCCACAGCAAGGGTGGGTTGATGATGGTGGCCGATTCCTGCGGCGACGGTGACCGCTCCAGGGACTTCCGGACGTCATCGACATCTGCCTGAGTCAGATCGAGTTGCTTGGTGAGGTGCCGAACTCCTGAGAGACTTGTATGTTGAAGGCGACCTGCGCCTCGAGCTGTTTGTCGCTAGCAAGCTTCTGCTCGTCGAGGCGCGAGATGAGCTAGTCCAGAACTGACTTGAGGCTGTTCGTATTGTCGTCAATCGCCGACAGGAGTTGTCGGGTCTGGACGAAGGACTTGGATGGTGCCGCCGCTCTCTCCGAACTGATCTAACCCCTCCGGGGATTTTAGGTGGCCTCGCCGGAGCAAGTCCACACCCGCGGCGGTGGGTGTTACAGATCAAGGTCAAGAGGATTTGGGAGCGGCGGAGAAAAAATTCAGCCTGAATCTGAGGCTCTGATTACCAAGTTGTCACACCCCGATCCAGATCGTGGACGGTCGGGTTCTGTCTCCAGTCACGCAATTAAGTACAGCTGCCCACACGCGGCTCACGTCGAAATCAGAGATTAGAGCAGAGCGCTGGATGCATGGCTGTGGCAGCTTCGAGATGCCGTCGAGGAGGCCGAAGACGCGCTCGATGAGCTTTACTACTACAGGCTTGAGAAGGAGGTGAAGAAAGAACAAGATAACAAGGTGCGTAAGTACAAGCGCAAGGTCATTCAAGGGTTCAGTCGTGCATTCAACCTGGGGTCACTAGAGAGGCTGAGGAATTCAGTCAAGACCCTGGATGATGTTGTGGCTGGTGTAGAGCGTTTCTTCCAGGTTCTCAACCACTTGAACATTGATAAGATGAGGAGCCATAAACAGGATGTGGAGTTCAGAAACTCACGCCAGACAAGCTCGATGTCTACTGGCCTTCTGCTTGGCAGAGAGGAAGAGAGGAAGATTATAGTCCAGTGGTTGACCAACCCTGAAAGTAATGCCAGTGATATTGCTGTGTTTTCTATCGTTGGTTTAGGTAGGATAGGGAAGACGTCACTTGCTCAAGATATAAGCAATGCTACAGATGTCAAAAAGCACTTCGATTTCATCATTTGGGTTTGTGTTTCTCACGATTTCGACATTGAGGCACTAACAAAAAAGATCCTTCAAGACATGACCGGAAATAAGACAACCCTGATTGGTCTAAATGCACTCCACAAAGCACTTGACGTAAGGTTGAGTTCTAAGACCTTTCTCCTTGTACTGGATGATGTGTGGAATTATGAGAGAAAGCTGGATTGGGTGAAATTTTTAGCTCCATTGAAACATGGGAAGAAAGGAAGCAAGATCCTGCCGACAACCCGAATGCAGTCGGTAGCTGATGTTGCTGCAACAACAGTTCAAGCGGAAAGAGAAGAATAGGTGGAACCCCAGTGTTTAAGATTGTCTGGGCAGGAAGAAACTGACCTCCTGCTTCTTTTGAACATGTATGCATTTTCTGGTGCTAAAACAGATCAGCAAGAAAATGGTAAACAAACTCAGTGGTTCTCCATTGGCAGCGAAAGTTATTGGTGGATTGTTGAATGACAACATGGATAATAGCACGTGGAACAGAATTTTGGACTCAGGTGTTCATAATATACAACAGGGCAGTGAAGGGATTATGACGGTGTTGAGGCTAAGTTATCAACATTTACCAACACATTTGCATGTGTGTTACCGGTCTTGCAGCTTATTTCACAAAGACTATGCGTTCACAAAGAAAGAATTGGTGTGCTTATGGATGGGTTCAGGACTGATCCAACCATTGGTGGATGACAAGATACAGCCAAAGGGTATTGGAATGAAGTATGTAAACCCATTATCTGAAAAATGCTTTTTTGACATCAGGAGAAGGCGTCGCGGCGCAACAAGCGCGTGAGCGGTGCCGCGATGAGGCCGAATTCCCGGATGAACTTCCGGTAATAGCCCACGAGGACCAGGAATCCACGGAGAGCCCGTGGCGAGTGGAGCGTTGGCCAAGCCGCGACCGCCGCGACCTTGTCGGCATCCATGGCGACACCCTCCGCCGAGATGACGTGGCTGAGATAGGCGACTAAGGTCGTGGTGAACGAGCACTTCGAGTGTTTGAGATGCAGCTAGTGCGCTCGAAGCTCGTTGAAGACGATGGCCACATGATGCAAAGGCTCTGCCCACGAGGAGCTGTAGAGCAGAATGTCATCAAAGAAAGCAAGCATGAACCATCGCAAGTAGGGCCGGAGGACGTCTTTCATCAAGGCATGGAATGTCGCCGGGGCATTGGAGAGGCCGAAGGGCATCACCAAGAACTCGAAGTGGCCATGATGAGTGCGAAAAGCTGTCTTGGCGATATCGTACGGGTGCATCCGCACCTGATGGTAACCCGAGTGGAGGTCGAGCTTAGTGAAGAAGCGGGCCCTGTGTAGCTCGTCCAGGAGTTCCTAACGACAGGTATAGGAAATTTGTCCTTGGACGTCTTGGCGTTGAGAGCACGGTAGTCGATGTAGAAACGCCATGAGCCGTCGGCCTTGTGCACGAGGAGCACCAGCGCGAAAAATGGTGACGTGGAGATTTGGATGATGCCCTGGGAGAGCATGACCGCACACTGCCACTCCAGCTCGTCCTTCTGCAGCTGGGGGTAGCGGTACGGCCACACGTCGACGGGGGCGGTGTCTGACAACTAATGGATGCGGTGGTCATAGGGACGGACTGGCGGGAGGCCCTGTGGCTCGTCGAAGAGGTCGTTGTGCTTCTGCAACAGGCTGGCCAACAGGGGGTGCTCGGCATCGACAGTGGCCGCCGTCAGCTAGGGCCGGGGCGGCGCTGAGGTGAGGCCACCCACGCCCTCCCACCGGACGCGACGAACCAGGCGCCAGAAGATCATCGTCATGGCGTCAAAATCCCAGAGGATGGGACCCAGGGTCCGCAGAAAGTCGACGTCGAGGATGAAGGCAAAGCAGCCCAAGTCAATACTGACGCAAGTGATGGTGAAGTGCTCGTCGCCGATGATGAGGGGGACGTGTCGAGCAATACCCTGGCAGTCTAGACAGTCACCGTTGGCCACGGTAATGCGGAGCTCCTCCCCGCCAGTCGGTTGTAGCTCCAGGTGGCGCATGCTGGCCCCGGGCATGCATGAAGTTTTGGGTGGATCCCGTGTCTAGCAGGGCGAGGAACCGTTCCCCATGGATTGTCATCGGCAGGAGCATGGTCTTCTCCGTTCGTATGCCTACGAGGGCATGGAGGAAGACCACGAGGGCGTTCGCCTGGTCGGGCCCTGGTGGAACCGCGGCGTCAAACGGGGCAACTGGGTCGCCGGTCCCGGCATCGGCGATGTCCTCCTCGACGTAGTCCGCAACCTCCAAATAGAAGAGGCGTGGGCAAACGTGGCCCGGGACGTAGGGCTCGTCGCAGTTGTAGTGCAACGCTTTGACGGCGGCGTTCGAGCTGCTCGGCCAGGGTGAGCCGACGGAAGGCCCCCCTCGGTGCGGCAGGGTCGGGTGTGATGTGGGCGGCGGTGGCACGTACGGGTGGCCCGAGGTTGTCGTGTAGACCGGCTCGAGGGGCCCGGAGAGCCATGCCGCCAACGGGGATGGCGACGGGGGAAACCGCATCTAGTGGATGGGTACCCTGGCTGCCATCGTTGGGAGCCCCGGCCCCGAGGTAGCCGGTGACGGCGGCAGCAGCGACATGGTAGGAGCGACGGAGATCGCCGGGGTTGGTGGCTGCCACTGGAGCGGCGGCGGCCCCATGATGTTGGCGACGGGGGCTGGCGGCAGCGGCGCATATGGCCCCGCCAGGAAGAGGCGGATGCCCTGGACCGCCTGAGTGAGGTCCCGAAGCGCCGTCGACATCTCCTCCAGGGTGAAGACGACGGGAACGGGCGCGGGTGGTGTCCAGGCGGCGGAGGAGGCCGGCCCGCACAAGGACAGCACCGGTCACGGTGGTCATCGGCTGGGAGGTGGTGATCGATGACGGAAGGGTGGCGGTGGGCAGCGGAGCGGACATGATGGATCCCTAGATAGCTGATACAAGATTGGTAGGAGTTAGGATCTTACCGGGTCTAGCCCGTAGGTTGTAGGGGTGGAAGGGAGGCTGTCGGGGCGAGGGGCGTGAGTGGCGACGCCGCGGCGTCGTTGTCGCGCGAGGGAGAGAGAGAGATAGAGATGCGCCGGCGGCGGCTAGGGTTTAGGGTTTCCGACTCCTGAGGGAGCCGGGCAATAGATATGACTTATTGCTTGATTCTAAACGAGTCCTTACAAGAGTTTATATAATCCTATATGTGTTAAAAATAAAGATAAGCTGGGCCAAGCCCCTAACTAGACGCGCCAATGGACCTCCTCCGGCTGTAGTGCACGCCGGTCATAACAGTCCCTTTGAACATTGTTCAATAAAGTTCTCTGGATTGCTCAAAATTAAGAAAAGAGATGTGCATGCTTGAAGCAACTTCAGTTCGGTTAAGAATTAGTGGGCTTCCCCTGTCCAACCGTACGGACGATCGAGAAAGGGGTTCGCTTTCCTCTTGGCGCTCACGGTATGAGAGATTTGAAACAAGAACAAAGCATGAGTTTCCTCCACCATGACAACGGCAATTTTGATGAAGATCAAGGAGGCATCTAACCGAACACCTCAGATATATTGTGCCGCAAGACGTTTTAACCTTCCAAATGTCCTTTCGCTATATCCGGCTTAGGCTGATCACCTGCAAGTCAGCTAGGGAAGTGGATTATTTTTTGTGTGGATGGTGGCCATCTTTTCTTCAAGTGTAAGTCGGTTAAGCAGAGATGGCGTGCACTTCTTCTTCAATATGTCTGGCTTAGGCTGATCACATACAAGTCAGCTAGGGAAGTCCTGGCACTAATTTTGGAGTTACTAGAGGATAGGAAATTGTTGTGAATAGCTTTGCTATGGTGCTGGTGGACGGGGCGAAACGGAGGGAACCATGGGGGACGCAGGATGGAGACTGAAGCTTCTCAGTTTGCTGTTAGGCACCACGTTGGTGAGTGGACAGAATTTCTCTGAAACCAAAAAGGCTGCACCGGAAACCGGATGCGACGGCGGGAGAAGCCTCCAGGCAACATGGTGAAGATTAATATCGACGCAGCTTTCTCGGAACAAACAGGGGCCGGTTGTTGGGGGCTAATCTGCAGAGACTCAAGCTAAGCCATTTTTATCCAGTGCACAGGCGCCGCTGGATAACGATCAAGGAAAAAGACAAGAACGCGTTATACAAAATAGCATGGTTCCTGAAAATATGCTATTATATAACGTGCTATAGTATATTATTAACGAGACATTGTATACTGATTAATTTAACGAGTCAATTTCTTAACGATGCTATAGCATGTTATTAACGACTAGCGTGTTATTCTTTTCAGTGATAACGATGCATGTATACATTCTATCTAATCTAGCTTCAGTGTGTATGTCACGGATCATGTGAGAGCATCTGCAGCTGGATATTTTTTTTTGAAACGGAGGCACAAGATTTGCCTCATCTATTAAATAAGAAGAGAATAGGGTTTAGAGTTTTACAGGACCCTCCACGGTAATAACATGACAATTACTCGCATAAAATTACAGTCCCAAGTTTTTTTGCGCCGACAATAACCCATAACTTTGCCTCTTCTAGGATGGAAGTAAGAAGAATAGGCGGGGGCGCAAATTTTTGACAAAACACTCTAGCATTCCGCTCGTTCCAAATGGTCCATCAGATGAGAATAGTGAGGGAGGTCATGGCATGCCAATTTGGGCTTCGGTTATCGGTTTGTTTGTCCCACCACTCATTGACGGATTCATCAAGATGCCACTGGGAGATGTTGACGTGAGGTAGCCCCAGTTTGTCAATGATAGATCTCCAGAGCCTAAGCGTGTACCGGCACTTGAAGAATAGGTGTGGCCCCGTTTCTTGTTCTCTTTTGCATAGTTGACAAAGACCACAGTTTGTCCAACCGCGCTTCTCCAACCGATCGGCCGTCCAAATACGGTCTTGTAGAGCTAGCGAAGAGAAGAATTTAACCTTGGGGGGGGGGGCAAGCCTTCCAAACCATGCGGTCCATGGGAGAGAGTGTCAAACCAAGGAACTGAGCCTTATATGCGGAGGCCGCCGAGTAGGTCCCATCATTTGCGTGCTTCCAAATGATATCGTCTTCGGCATGCTCATCAAGGTAGAAGTCATGAACAAGCATCCAAAGAGTGAAGAATTCGCGAATGTGGCCAACGGTGAAAGCAGTGTTGGGGTTTATTTTGAGAATCCAAGCATTTCCTTTGAGTGTGTCCCACACCTTTCAATGTTTCCTCCTTGAGGCCGCGAAGATTAACGGTGCAATATCCTTGGGCTTCCGCCCAAGCAACCAATGAGAGTCCCAGAACGGTGTCCTTGCACCGTCACCAACGGTGATAGTTGTAGAGGCGTAAAAAAACTCGAGGTCGTCGTTAGTGCAAGGGTTACCAAAGCCCACCCAAAGCTTGTGGGGCGCCTTCCACTCGTACCATAGCCATCGAAGACGCAAGGCATGTGCAAACTTGTCAGTGTTGAGAACCCCTAGACCCCCATACTCCTTTGGTCGGCAAACCATTTGCCAATTCACTTTGCACTTGGCTCCCGTTGTCTTTTCCGTGCCGGACCATAGGAACGCCCTCTCGAGTTTATCATGGTTGTTGAGCGTGCTTGAAGGCACGACGAGAGGCGTGATTGAGTAAATTGCTTGGGAGGAGATGACCGACTTGACCAATGCCGTGCAACCAATAGCAGTGATTTTTTTGCCGTCCCATGTGCCCAATTTTCCAGCCGCCTTGTCCTCAAGGTATTGGAAATCCACCTTCCTAAGTTGCCAAACGGAGAGTGCCAAACCAAGATACTTCACCGGGAAGGTAGCACGAGTTGCCGGCATGCTCTATAGTATGTACCCAAGGTTAAGTTGATTGCATCGAATTGGCACGACGGAGCTTTTCTAAAAGTTGGTACATAGGCCAGTCACGTCCCCAAAACCTCTCAATATGGACGCAAGGTTGTCGATGTCCGTCTTGATAGGAGCCACAAAAACGACAGTGTCATCCGCATATAGGGAGGTTCGCACCATGGGCCCTCGCCCACGAATCTTGTGAAGAAGACCTTTCCGGGTTGCCAACTCCAGGATCTTATATGGTGGGTCAATCGTGATGACAAAAAGTAGAGGGGAAATGGGGTCTCCCTGTCGAAACCTAGCACCGTGCTTGATGGGGGGACCGGGGATCCCGTTCAAGAGAATGCGAGACAAAGACGAGGAAAGCAACGCTGCAATCCAAGCCCGAAACTTGTCTGGGAACCCCATACTCTGGAGGAGATCCAAAATGTATTCCCATTTAACGGAGTCAAAGGCCTTTCTAATGTCCAACTTGAAGAGTAGAGCGGGGGTCTTGCACTTGTGTAACCGCTCAACAAAATTTCGGACGCACATAAAGTTGTCATGGATACTACGTCTCTTTATGAAAGCATTCTGAGGGTTGGAGACAAGATCATCCATGAGGGGAGCAAGCCGAAGCGATAGGACCTTTGCAATAATTTTTACGAGGACATGGATGAGACTGATAGGTCTATAGTCAGCGATGCACTCCGCACCCTCCTTCTTAGGTAGGAGAACAACATTGGCGGAATTCACCCATTGCAGGTTGGAGGTGTGAAGGGAATCGAAACGCTGAATGATCGTCATGACTGTATGTTTGATGATTCCCCACCACTTCTTGAAGAAGATTCCAGTGAATCCATCCGGACCGGGCGCCTTATCACTGGGCATTTCCTTTATGGCCGATGACCCTCTAAACGCCTACGGACGCGACCGGTCAGTGATCAGGTGTGTTCTCTATTTGTCCGTTCGTGCAGCAATACTTTTCATTTTTTTCTCATATGTCCGGTCACTTGCACATTATTGGTGGAAAGGAAGAGAGAGAAAAAAAATGAATAAAGAAAAAAAGATGGTTCGTGGTGGGGTCGCGTCCGGACGCGTCCGCGAACCCTCATATCCTCCTCATATTTAAGATGTATATGATGGTTCGGGGACAACCGGAGCATATAGAGATGATACAAGAGGTCCGGACAGATCATTTTTTTCTTCTCTTCGTTCATTGTTCGGGCAGGTCCACGACATATAAGGTTCATTTGAGACGTCCGGATATAGATGCTCTAAGGTACCCTTTGTATTTTCTGTCCGGTAGGACCATCGTAGTTTCAGATGCTACTACTGAAGCACTGATAACGACGCTCTGACCAATGGCTACTTGCAGTTGCAGGTTAAGATAAGCACACTGACTAGACAACTTGGGCCCCAGGTTTTTGTTACAACTGGAACCATCCCACTAGTCCCGGTGCCACAGCCCGGCAAAATAAAGAAAAGAATTGCCATTTTTTTTCTCACCTTGTTCAATCAATCCCGTCCGACGGATGGCCCATATCAGACTTGAAAGTAAATGTTTCGATGTCTCGGGAAAATTTGTAAATCTTTTGACAGAAGACCTTCTTTATTTACTTTTGACAAAAAAGATGAAACACAACGGTGACTGGCAGCTTCATAAGAGCATCTACAACCGACCCCCTATACCCGTCTTAAACGTCCGGACAGGTCGCCTGGTCACTGCCCGGTCACTTTTTTTTTATTCAGACGGGCCTTTCAAGCGACCCTCAAACGCTCAGGCTGACCGGCATCCCCCCATATCCAGTCCAACATGGGGCGGATATGGGGGCGCCTGGGTGTGTCCGGGCATGCCCGCCACGTCGGACTGACGAACTGGGCCCAACCAGAATCGCCCGCCAACCCGACGGTCCGAAGGTCGTCTCCTCTGGCGGGTCGCGTGTCGCAGCTCCTGTGGGCCGCTAGTGCATTGCCCGGTATTGAGGTGCACCGCCGGATCCCGAAACCCTACATCCACATCTTCTTCCTCATCCTGTCCACCGCCGCTGTCAGTTTCCACTCCATCCATCCGCAGCCATGCCCCCACGTCGCCGCTGCCAGTTCCTGACGCCGAAGCGCCGACTCGAGCTCCTTGAGCGGATCCTCAATAGACACGAAGCCCGGATGGCTTCGGGGCTACCTCTGGATGTTTGGGATCCGGAGTCGAAGGAGGAGGTGGAGGAGGTGGAGGAGGAGGATGTGGGGGACGCTGGTGACGGGGATTCTCGGGCGGAGCAGCAGGCCATCCTCGATTCCCTCCGGTCGGAGTCGGATGCGGATGCAAGATGTCGTCGCCGACAGGAGATGAAGGCGCAAGAAGCCGTGGAACAGGCGAAGTGCTTGGCCTACATTGATGCGATGGAGCAGGAGGAGAATGAACCGGAGCCCTCCTCCCCACCCGTCCAGTCGGCGTCCGGCCCCGTCGTCGTGGACATTACCGACGATGAAGAATGGCTAGGATAATACGTAAGATTTACTTTACATGTTTTTGTATGGACGTAAAGGATGAAATATGAAAGATGATTGATTGATTTAAGAAGTGGTCGGCGAATGTCCGCGAACGCGTTTGAAAGAGCGAATTTGTTATTCAACTGTAATGCTCTAACTACACTCGCCAGTGATGCATGCACCTGGGACGGGTGCGGACGACGGCGAGAGGATAAGGCTATGCGGGCACGTACGCGTGAGTCTTCCCACTCCCAGTGGTCCGGGGCTTTGGCGAGAAGGGTGTCACCTGCTATTTTCCCTTGGCGAGAGGATTGGAACGGATGACGACGCCGCATTCGCAATGACGGCCTCCGGCCCGGCGTGCACAGCCGCCGCTGGATATAGGATAACGATGCATGCATATCCTATTTAATTAATCTTATAGTTCTTTTTACGAAAATAATGTGCGTACGATAAATTTGGTCCCAAACTTATACGATCAGACACATGATACATGATAGATGCTGCATGCTGCGCTATGACCCACCCACTGAGTTGTCTCTAATCGTCGTACGTGTAGCATTGCTGTTCTTCCCAGCAGGCCAATCTTTCCGACTTTCCCTATCGAGAAGCTTCAGTATGTACTCTATCCTCGATGTCACCGATTTCATAGGACGCCATTTTGGGGTAGAAACATCGTACCTAAAGCTACTGAAGCACTGACAACGACGCTTGGCACTTGCAGCTTAAGATAAGCACACTGACTAGAGAGCCTCCGCCCCAGGTTTTTGTTAGAACGGAAACCGCCCCACTAGTCCCAGTGCCAGTCCGGATACGATCGACAATCCCGTGTGCTAATCCGGTATCTCTGGTAGTACTAGTACCTTCCAGTGTCCAAACAAAGTCAAGCACTCAAGCCCCGCTGCAGACATATATAAATACCACCAGACCCATCGATGATGCTCATCAGTTATCACTACTCTCCGGCATTCACAACTACACATTGTTTGTCTCATCGATCGATCCTGCAAGCATATTCGATTCTACTGCATCGATCTCAAGAAGAAGTTGATCATCCTAGATAGTTAGCTAGCTAGATCAAGATGGGGTCTCTCATGGCTGGCTGGGACTCACCGGTTCTTGGCGATGACACCAAAGGTACGCGGCTACCCGGCTACACACACGGTTCTGTTACTGCTTGCAGCCATGTGTATGTTGTTCTCTTGCTTGCTTTGATCGTGAAAAAGCTAACTGTGTGTGTGTGTGACCAGCTCGTGTGATGAGGAACCGGTCCCTAACAAAGGAGGAGGTGGAGGCCTTCTGGCGGCAGCACGGAAAGCCGGCGCCGGTGGACGTCGGCGACATCACCTCGCCGCTTGGCTCCCCTGGTCGACCTTTGGAGAAGAGCCCGCTGGGAAGCTTGCAGAGGAGCAGGTCACCAGCGTCGTCTCCGGTGGCTGGCGGCCACGAGGAGATCGGCGCAGCCGCCGACACCGGCAAGAGCCGGGACTGGTACGTGACGAATGCAACCAGCCGCCGATGATGACACTGTACTTTGATTTGACGTGGTCAGTTGGTTCGACCCTGATCTGTTGATTGTTTTGGTCGGTTGGCAGGTGGACGAGGAGCAACTCGGCCTTCCTCAACGAGGCGCCGCAGGAGGAGAGGCCGGGCACGGCGCACAGCTACACGCCGCAGTTCCACGTCGCCGCCGGCAACGCCTGACCGGACATGTAGAGTTTACGCAATACTAGTACCACGTCACGCTGCTGGAATGCCTAGGCTAGGCCTGTACCGCGTGGATGCGTCATACTAGTCGTTTGCGTGTAAACATATCCCTTGTACAGTATGTAATTTGCGGATGTATTTTTTCAGTTGGACTTGTTGCATTTTATTCAATCGGGGAACCTCCGAAGCTACCATAGGCCCAATACAGTTCGGTGGCACCGGAACCTTCCAAAGCTTTTTTATGCAACCTTCCCTAGCCAATATACGTGTGTATATGTATTATGTATGTAAGTATTATGTAAGTAAAATATAAAGTTAAGTCTAAAAGGATAGAATTACAAGTTAACTTGGACTTTATAGCACAACTAGGAGAGTGCCCGTGCGTTGCCATGGGCCAATAAATAAATGTAAATATTAATCGAGTTTTTTTTATCAAGAATGTGCATATTGTTTGTGATATTCCACAAGACAACAAACACAAGCATCTTTCTCTCTTTTCAACAAACACCACTCATCCCTCTAGCAAACCTTTTCATTCAAGTTGTTATCGGTCACCTTCTACATCCTTAGATCATTCATCTTTCAATTCACTACCATTTGACTATGTCTATGGCTTTTTTGTCGTTGTGTTGCTTCCTAATATATTTGAAACACCATCTGAATGGTGATTCATAAGGCGCCTCACCTTACTACAAGTCTCTCTCTTCCTCGGCACCTCCATCCCTCGACTTTATATTCCTATGGAGCATAAATAACATACAATAATCATAGAACAAAGTTGCGTCATTGTCATTCCAAAATATCCACAAGTGAAGCCTATAATTACACGCTAGAGCCCTCATCTTGGCACTATCTTCTCTCCGGCCATTTGATTCAATGTCTGCCATGTCACGTGCGACTACTAATGTGTTTGTTTTCTAACATACACTTTAAATGGATATAACAAAGAAGATCTACAAAAATATCATGTGCACTATAGATACAAGGATCCATCGGCATAAAGCTTGAGAAACCACATGTGGTTGTTTGATATATTAAGCAGGTCCACCGACGAACACACCAAATATTTGTTATTACAGGAAACAAAGTGAGGGGTTGTGAGCCTTTTGATTTGGAAAAGGTAGATGAGCCAGGCAGTTAGAAAAAGTAAACAACCATCAAAGGGAAATAACATGGGAAACTAAACAATCCAGTGTGCCACCCCCACATCGACAGCGTGGAAAAGTACAGTGAGAACGCAAACTTCCTTACCGACCTTTCTTGAATTCATGGCTCAGGTAGCATCTACTGCAACTGCAACTGAAGTCATGGTGTGTCCAACCGCGTGCCCTTTCACTACACAGTGATGCGAGAAAATATAAGGTCGTCGTTAATGACTTACGCTGATGTGAACGAGGCAAACAGGAGCTTTTGCTTGTCAACTCAAAGAGCAGGCACTATGATGTACACAACTTTTGCTTGTCAAGCCCCATCTTGAGGTTGTGTCCAAAATATCTTATTGCTCTGGCTATACGTACTCAAGTTACAGTATCCCTTGGCTGTATGCACTCAAGTCATATGGTCCTAGTCTGTGATGAACTCGATAACAAACTTTGGAGGAATTGGCAATCAACTGTTGGCAGGTGTCTTCCCGTACCTTGCCACGAACACAAATATTGGCTCTACCTCTACCGGGCGAGAGTTTAACAATACGGCACTGGGACTCCTAGTCTTATCATTAAATGACCTACAAATATTAGTTTCAACGTGAGTGTCAGGTTACGATGCAAAAAAATGATCACACAGTACATCCCACACCCACAGTGTGCTGGATTCACACTACATTTTGGTCTTCCATAATATTTAAATGTAGATTTTTTTTCATTGGCAGTACATTAGAGCAGTTCAACCTTCAGTGTTCAGAAGCGAGATTACCGAAATATTACAGCATTACAAAGAAAAGGGTGATAAAGAATAGAAGATATTTCCTGACTTGCTTCGGCATGTACAAACCAAATTGAGATATATATTGAGAAAAATAATTATAATAAGGAAATATAGCAAACGAAAATAATCAATGTGGTTAAGAACTAATACGATCTAAGAAATGAAATTAGACAACCCCTAAGGCATGCTAATACATATTATTCCACCATAAGAGAACTTGTAATAAAATTTAACACATCCATCTTTGAAATTGATTCACGAAGAACCGATAATACAACATCAAACTAAAATAGACCAAATCTTCATCCTTAGTGCCGAACGTAAATCCTCCATATATGGGATATGTATTCACCTATAAAGGAAAACAGTAGAGGATAAGTAGTTCCTGAAGTAAGATCGAAGGTTCTTATTAAAAAAACACATAACGAGAAGAAATATCCTCATAATATTAAACTTAAACACAAACGGTCTTAGTTATAGAAGTCATCTAGAATTAGAAACCTTGGAGCTAATTAGTTAACAAATTAAAATTTCCTTGAGACACTAACCAAACCATGTAAAACTGTCAATACAAGTGCAGGGGTTTGACAAAAACCTCACTTATTGACTCCTGAACACTTGGAAACACGAAAGAGATCAAGAAACTTGTTGGCGAGATCGATCTTGCCGCAATTGGTCCACTAAGAAAGCCATAAAGCCGCACTCGGTGTAAACTGTAGGGGAAAAGATGTTTCATCTAGAACCAATATTTTTGACCTTATGCAGTGATGAAAGAATAGACAGGAAGCCGGTTAAGGAAAACTATACCACCGACGTTTTATACAGACCGTGCACACAAAATTGATACATAGCCGACCCATCTGTATTGAATCTTTCTGAACTTACAATTTAGCTAAATCTAAAAAACCATGTATGGTACGGATATATAATTATCCGGATTTCTCTACAAACAATTTCAACTTAGAACCAGTATAATTTGAAAACTTTCCTCGTAGGATTGAGGAAACAGAGGTACCTTGATCGCATGGATTTTGCTCTGCTGCTCTTGTTGAAATCCCTAATTGCCGGGTAGAAAATTCTCACCCACTCCAAGCCACACAACCTCTCTTCTTCTCACCTTATGTCCTTCTTCACTCATTCATCATTTTGTTAAATCATAGACAAAATTGCATGAACAATGAATGTATATACCTGAATTCAGGAGTAGGTACAATGGTCATGTACTTCATCTTCTCTTCTATCTGAATAGACATTAAGCTAGTTGATCGTTCGTCTTCTCAACTGGCGATTGTGAATGAAGAGAGGGGTGTAGCTGCTGCAACGGAACACTTAAGCCTAGCTAAATACACGTGCGTTGCAACACGGGATAAACACCAAATGTGTAAAATATATATGCCTTTGAGATCCCCAATAATGTGAGTTATAAAATTTAGAGCAAAATATTAAGTGATTTGCAAGATAACTAATTCACATTTGGGTTACCATGGAAAATTATATTTTCCATCTATAATGTAGCAAAAAGCGAAATGAAAGGAAACTAAAAAAACGTAAGGAAAGAAATATATCATGCTCAAATTCTCATCCCTCCAAATACTGTGAACTTTGACACATAAGTGAACATAAGTAAGTGTGATGGTGATGTTGACACCAAACACAGAAGGTCCAACCCTACGCACTATGAAAAAAGCAAAGTAAACAAATTAGAAAGGCATAATTGCTAGTACTACATAATAGCAATTTGCAAAAAGATAATACATGCCAAGATGGATAACATTTTTTACCCAAAATGTGATGCCCTCCTCCGCTCCTCCCTAATCTTATTTAAGTATTGAAACCAAAAAGACCAGCACTACTCAAGCTTGTGCTAATCTAGTATGATCTGTTCCCAAAAAGTGCAAATACTACCATGATCTCGTAGAAATCAATCAATCTAAGCAAATAGAGTCCGTGATCAATGCTTCTGACAACAAACCATCGGCAATGTGGGACCCCCGGAATGTGTACATACCAAATGTACTCAACAATATGATTTAGGTAAAAGGTATGATATCCATGTTGTGTAGCTGCTCCATCCTCTGCATGACCATTACTGAAAGGTGAAGAGCTAGAACCATAGAAGTATGAACTACAACAATTAGAAAATCATGACCCGTGCCATTAATCCTCGTTCACCATGGATGTTCCCCTACACTGACATGGGTTTTTCTAGACGTGTTGCACTAATTAAGCTAGGTCCGATGGGATGGGATTGAGCAGCAAGCCCCTATGCCGGGTTGATAATTTTTTGTTGTTTCATGTGCCAACTATTGCTATCTCCCGCAAATCTCCCGTGGATTTCCTCTGAACTGACCTAAATCTAATACACTATGCAGTCTAACAAAGCAAGAAAATGCACCAAACTGAAATCATGTTCCGTATAAGCAAATTATATGATAATTTTGAAGGGTTCTATATAATAAACAATTTAAAGCAGCACATGCATGTCGGAGGAACATATACCGACGAATACAATACAAAATATTGTGCTCCGAAAGTCAATGTCATTGTACTCACTTATTTCCTCTTAAAAACAACAAGGCATCTTTTATTTTAATCCATATGTTGTGTTATTAACTACATGAACATGATAAACGGGACTCAAATAGTTCGTTTGTGCCAATTGCAAATCTAGTTAGGTCTCTTCTCTCCAATAATCAAAAGAGAATACATGCATCCAAATAAAGCACATACATACCTCTAATTAAGACCATCTGAACCATTCTGGCACAAATATGCATAGCCATGGATTAGCTATACATGTCTGGTGTGGTCGCATGGCTTCGTTTCTCGTATTCTCCTCTAACTGACCATTAGCACCACTGCCCACCATTGCCTGTGCCAAGTTCGTCCTCGTCACACACGCTTGTAGTATGTTCGTTGACGCAGGAACAATTACTAAACCCATCTCCGCATGCGCCCTCGCCACCAAGTGCCTTTCAGCGACACAGAGAGAGAATACACAAAAATGATGCAGATGGAGATAAAGAGGAGAGAGTTCTTAATTTCCTCCAGTTGATGCCATCGCACATGCTTAATCAAGAACTTGTCAAGGTCGAGGCAGTTAGGCCAAAGCATGTCGTCGCCGTCATCGCTGTGCTGGATTTGAGCTCCAAGCCAGGGCTGCAACACCTCTTCCCCACCATGGCACCTGGTGTCTACAATGGTAGGCGACCATTGTGCTCTTCACCGCCGCGACATGCTCCACCTCGTCCCGATCGCCGGCCCGTCATACATGGCGACCGACGGCGGGAGAGGACCGATAATGCTAGTTGGCGGAAGAGAGAGGTTGTGGGAGGAGATGAAGACGAGGGCATTCAACCAGGCGCTCGCCGGCTATGGAAGGGAGGGGAAGGTTCGGTGGTCGGGTGTATATGAGGGATCTGGATCAGATCGTGGAGAGTAGGGAGGGGAAAGGAAGGGGAGGTGAGTGAGGGCACGAGATCTCAAAGATTTCCTTCGAGCGACAAGGGTGATTTCCTTCCATAGATGGCTAGCATGCTGATTATAGACGTGCGTTTGTTTCTGTTTCTATGTCGGGTTTTTTCTTTTTCCTCTTCCGATGATTTTTTTCTGATGCATGGTTCTTAAGAGGGAGAAACAAAATCGGCGGGGGCGAAGAGGTTGTTCGATCGGTGGGAGGGGATCTCAGGAGTACCAACCACTTACAAATAGGAGTACACAAGATGTGATGACGAGAGGAAGGAGGGATCATATTTCTGAGTATATGGAGTTATCATATAATGAATTGATTGATTACCATAATTATCATATTGCCATATAAGAGATTTTTGTGAGTTTATGGCCTTACGATATGTGAATTGGTAAGGAATGTTAATTAATGTAATTTGATGATGTATGGAAATATAAATTAATGCGAGTGAGCAACTTATGGTAAGATTAATTAATTCAGATTTGATTTTTCAAGATTCACTATAAATTAATCCTGATTGATTCTTTCACATAAATACATTACTAAATATATGACGATGGAAGGAGGGACGAAAAAAAGGCGACGAAGAAAAACGGATGAAAAAAACCCCAGACAAAGGTGGGAGGGATGACGAAAAAATACAGAGAAAGGAACTATCAAGTGCCCCTTTAAGAGTAGAGATCGTTTGTGCCAATTGCAAATCTAGTTAGATCTCTTCTTTCCAATAATCAAAAGAAAATACATGCATCCAAATAAAGTGCATACATACCTTCAATTAAGACCATCTGAACCATTCTGGCACAAATATGCATAGCCATGGATTAGCTATACATGTCTGGTTCGGTCGCATGGCTTTGTTTCTCGTATTCTCCTCTAACTGACCATTGGCACCACTGCCCACCATTGCCTTTGCCAAGTTCGTCCTCGTCACACATGCTTGTAGTATGTTCGCTGACGCAGGAACAATTACTAAACCCATCTCCGCATGCGCTCTCGCCACCAAGTGCCTTTCAGCGACACGGAGAGAGAATACATAAAAATGATGCAGATGGATATAAAGAGGAGAGAGTGCTTAATTTCCTCCGACTGACGCCATCGCACGTGATTAATCAAGAACTTGTCAAGGTCGAGGCAGTTAGCCCAAAGCATGTCGTCGCCGTCATCGTCGTGCTGGATTTGAGCTCCAAGCCAGGGCTGCAACACCTCTTCCCCACCATGGCACCTGGTGTCTACAATGGTAGGCGACCATTGTGCTCTTCACCGCCGCGACATGCTCCACCTCGTCCCGATCGCCGGCCCGTCATACATGGCGACTGACGGCGGGAGAGGACCGACAATGCTAGTTGGCAGAAGAGAGAGGTTGTGGGAGGAGATGAAGACGAGGGCATTCAACTAGGCGCTTGCTGGCTATGGAAGGGAGGGGAAGGTTCGGTGGTCGGGTGTATATGAGGGATCTGGATCAGATCGTGGAGAGTAGGGAGGGGAAAGGAAGGGGAGGTGAGTCGGGGCACGAGATCTCAAAGATTTCCTTCGAGCGACAAGGGTGATTTCGTTCCATAGATGTCGAGCATGCTGATTCTAGACGTGCGTTTGTTTCTATTTCTGTGTCGGTTTTTTCTTTTTCCTCTTTCATGATTTTTTTTCTGATGCATGGTTCTTAAGAGGGGGAAACAAAATCGGCGGGGGCGAAGAGGTTGTTGGATCGGTGGGAGGGGATCTCGGGAGTACCAACCGCTTACAAATAGGAGTACACAAGATACGATGACGAGAGGAAGGAGGGACCATATTTTTGAGTATATGGAGTTATCATATAATGAATTGATTGATTACCATAATTGTCATATTGCCATATAAAGATTTTCGTGAGTTTATGGCCTTACCATATGTGATTGGGTAAGGAATGTTAATTAATGTAATTTCGTGATGTATGAAAATATTAATTAATGCGAGTGAGCAACTTATGGTAAGATTAATTAACTCAGATTTGATTTTTCAGGATTCGTTGTAAATTAATCTTGATTGATTCTTTCACATAAATACATCACTAAATATATGACGACGGAAGGAGGGATAAAAAAAACCAACGAAAAAAATGAACGAAATAAACCCAGATAAAGATGGGAGGGATGACGGAAAACCCCCAAAAAAGAAGGTACCAAGTGCCCCTTTAGGAGTAGAGATACATAAAGACCGAAGTACAAGGAGCTCGATGTCGACAACAAGTGGATTTCCATGGAAGAGGGTTACCATAGCGCGTTCGACAACTGCCGAACAAAAATCCTTCCTTCTTGCTTACCGAAGAAAATGGTAGACCCTATTCTTCGCTGATTCCAAAGAATACAGGATTAGATCTTACCCGAACTCGATGCGGGTCCACCGTTGATATGCAACTTTGTGGACCTTCTAGCTGGCTCACCAAAAGTAAAGCCTTTACCGTTGATCGAATCAGACCGGGACAATACCCCGGACACGCCATTGAACTCCAGATCTGTAGATTAAACGAAGATGGGAGGACAATTTGATTAAACGGAGATGGGAATAAAACACCATATGTTGTTTTTGTGATCAAAACGGTAGTACAAAACAATTCTTTCTTCACTGCCCGTTTGCCCAACTACTTTGGCATTCTACACATATAGTCTTTAACATTGGCCCTCGAAGTAGTATGAACACGTTATTCGGGACGTAGCTCAATGAAGTGCAAACAACTATTGCAAGTACTATTCGGATAAGGACATGTGCTTTCTTCTGGACTATATGGAACTGTAGAAATGATATGATATTTTATAGGAAAAACATCACCAACTTTTTACAAATTATCTTCAGAGCTACGGCATGGATCCGTATGTGGAGTCCAGGGAGCTTTTGACTATTGTATGAAACAGGTGGGAGACAATAGCACGGCCTATCTTCAACCGATTTCGATGACGTCTAACTAATAGGCTAGTTGTTTATTCACCGTAGCTTGTTTTTGCTTAGCCGGATGCGGCATTTATTTTGCATCTATTTTTATGAGTTTGAATTGTGAACTCTTTTGAATTATGCACTTATGTGAAACCTTTAGGGCCATTTTCTAATAATATGCATGCATGCATCATCATGATGCAGAGGCCAGAGTGATCCTTCTTTTCCAAAAAATCCGAACTCTGGATCTGGCACCCATCGCAACTAAGAGGCCGAAGGAGAAAACCACACCTACCATCTACGAACCACAAACCCAACACACGTTTCGTCTTTCAGATGGCGTCGATGCAGATCACAATCTGCATCCGCTCCTGAACTACCTCACAAGCTCCGCACTGACACTGGAACAAACATCGTCGCAATGACGGAGCTCGAGGACACAGATCCACCACGAGGATGCCGCCGCCGCCATGCCGTCCTTTCTTGAACATTCTGGTTTCCAAAATCCATCCCCAACCATAGGACCGATGGCCCCGTCATAGAAGGATCCTATGAAAATTTATTCAGCGCCGCCATCGTCACCATCGAAGCCAAGATGATGAACAACCTAAAAACTAGACTACAAAAACTAAAAACGATCCACACGTGTAGATCCGACGACCCCCCTCATCGTCGACGACCAAGGTCACCGGCGCAGGGGAGCCGCCGGAGGACAACGCTGAAGTTTGCCTCTCCTGGCAGCAGCTAAGGTTCGAGCCGCCAGGAACGAGAAAAACACTTAGAGTATCCCTAGCAAAACCGGCAAACCGAGACATTCGGTATAACAGATGCTCTAAATCAAACGGTTCCGATTTTTTTATGGGATCCTGCATCCGTGAATCCATTTCCTCTATGTCTATAGAATTTCGCAAGGTTTTGAAGGATCCCTTTTCTGTTGGCAGGAAGGAAATTTTAGTCCCAACCGCTTTCCTCACAGTTGGCGCCAATTCCCGAGTTCAATTCCGGCCAAATCACACAGCCGCATGCCGCTATTGCCTCCCGCAAGTTACTGCACTCCGTCGTCGCCGCCGGCGAGCTACCGCACGTCATTGCCGTCGCCCGTGAGCTGCCGCACGCCCGCCGGCGCCGGCAAACTGCCGCATACTGTCGCCACCACAAGCTAGCTAGCTAGCAAGGGGAGAAGTTGATGCGTCGCGATCTAGCTAGTCGCAGCCGCTACGTTGCGAGCTGCTGCCGCCGTGAGCATGCTAGCTAGCTGTCGCGAGCTTGCTGCTGCCGCTTGCTTGTCGCCTCCATCCCCGTGGTCTTCGTCTCACTCCACAGCGAGACGGATTCAATTGTAATTTAACGGACATTTTTAGGTTGGGGTTTGTGCAATTTATCGGAACAATGAAATATTTTAGGGGATCCGTTCAGCCGAAATAAAAATCATACCGTAAAAATGCGAAAAAACATTTTGCGGGATCTTTTAAACCGATTTTTGCGGGACAGGGTATAAGGGATCTCCTAGAGATGCCCTTATATCATCTCTAATAGATGATTTATATTTAGAGATGTAAAAGTAGGTGTTTTATAATTTATACTCCGTTTCAAAATATAAGGTGCATTGTTTTCTGTGCAAGTCAATCATTTGAAAGTTTGATCAAGATTATAGTATAAACTAACATCATTCACAATATCAAATAGATAAAATATGAAACTACTTTTCCTGGTGGATCAAATGATATAAATTTTGTATTGTGGATATTGGTATATTTTTCTAAAAACTCGGTCAAACATGACCTCATTTGACTTTTGAATAAATAAATATACCTTATATAAAGTTTAACCAACGGATGATATATATTTTTGATGATGTAAAACTTGTCTCTCACGGATGATGTAAAACTAGTTCGGGGGCATGACGGTGGTGGCCGAGCTTGAGAACAAACGACGAGGCGGCGACGGAGTTGAGTGACTAAGGGCGGGGCGGCTAGTGAGCTTGAGGATGACGGCGGGCGGAGACCGAGCTTGAAAATGAACGGCGGGGCGGCTAGTGAGCTTGGAGACGAGCAACAAGGCAGCAAAAACGGCGGCGATCTGGAGGCATTGGGTGGCGGCGGATCAGGTGGCGGCAATGGTGGGGAGGCCGGATCTACCGATGGCAGGGTGCAGCGAGCCGGTAATGCGGCGACGCATCAAGGTAGGCGGTCGGTCGGACACATGCGAAGACGGATGACAACGACGACGACGTTGCATGACGAGAGCAATGGAACGAATGACGACGACGGATGCGCACTGAAATTCTTCAGCTGCCAGCTTCGGTATGTACTCTGTCTTCGATGTAACCGGACATTTTCTAGGTAGAAACATCGGAGTTAATGGCACAAAAGTACCAAAAATGGTGCATTACAAGCAGATTGGTATCAAGATTGTTAATTTTTACATGTCAGTATCAAGTTTGATGCAAGTCGTTATAAAAAAGTCTAAACCGCGTGTAAACACGTATTGACAGTGTATCTGACAAACGGGACATGCCTGTCAGGTGCCCACGTGGCATATTTTTTTACAGAATAGCCCTTTGCTTTATAGTAATCATGTAAGTGCTCATTTTTATGCAGAAAAATAGTTTCTGTGAGAGATCTTTTTCCTTTCTTCGCAAGTTTTCACCAACAGACTCTTTTGAAAGTTTTCGTCGAATTAAACAAACAATTAAAATAAAGGTATGTCTAGGACACATCTGGATGTGACATAGTTATTGCATATCCAAATGATTAAATCAAGTATAAAAAGAAAAGAAAAAATATTCACGTAAGATCAATGATGTAGAACTTAGATATGCAATACTTATCTCGCATCTAGATGTGTTTTAGCAAAATCAACGAGATAGCTGAAGTGAATGCAGGGTGTCCTGCTCATTGATTTGTACGTTAATTGTAAATCTCTGCTTTCTTTTGCCATCTTGAGATTTGGTTTAATAATAACAATGGAATTGATCAAACTGTTGTCATCGCATGATCGTCAGCTCCTTTGAAGTTTGAACACGAACCATATGATGTCGACGATGCGTCGCCGTAGCCTCTTATCCTCCGCTGCTACCATGGCCTCTCCTCGCGAAGCCACTAGCGTACTGCTGCCACCAGAGAACGAGCGCTGCGATCAGGTCGACATGAGGGTTGGTTCAGATCGGCCTCGTCGACGTGGTGTAGCCCACCATGCTCGTCGATCTGGGCGTGCCGGCGAGTGCTCCTTTGGCGAGCGAACGACGGCGGTGAGTGAACTGGGCTGTATCATGCCTTTTGGGCCTTCTCGTGTGTCCCTGTCTCCACTGGTTCTACCTGCTGTCGTCGGATGTGCAACGAACAGTCTACGTGCACCTACGTCTCTCGGCAGTAGTTTGCTGTACGTTAGAGGATCTCATTTCGTCCGGATATGATCGACAATCCCGTGTGCTAGTCCGGTATCTCTGGCAGTAACAGCCGCTGCAGACTTATATAAATACCACAAGATACATCCCTCGATGATACTTATCAGTTATCACTGTTCTCAGTATTCACAACACAACTAGTACACACATTCTTATTCTATATCGATATCAACAAGAGGTTGATCATCCTAGCTAGCTAGAGCCTAGATGGGGTCTCTCATGGCCGGCTGGGATTCGCATGTTCTTGGTGATGACACCAACGACATGTTTGGTTGTCGTAGTCTACAGTAGCTGCATTGCATAGCCTTTTCAACTCAATCTGGCTATGCAAATGTAGCCTCAAATGCATCATTTGTAAGTTGTTTGGTTACCTGCATGCCTTCTTGTCTGTATCGGCTGAACCACACTGTCTGGTGTTTGGTTGACTGCATGTCAGTGGATAAACCCAAGACATGGTGTTTGGTTGTATGCAATGCCTGGTGTGTGATAACCTCTTTGGCTAGCTAATGAGGTTACCGGCACACTTCGACACAACCATGTACCACACATCATAAGCAGAGCAGAGCATAAATAGAGCATCAACTACTTAACAACATAGTTTAGAACGATAGTTCAAACAGTTTAACACATAAACCATAAAGCAGACTCGATAGTACTTAGGAAGGAGGTGCCCCGGCCCTAGTCCCTGGCGGCGAAGGCTTCGTCGTGCTTCCCGCACTTGTTGACCACCTCAATGCCATCGTCGTCGAAGATGATGACCTTGAGGGTGTCGGGAGTTAGGAGCTCGAACGTTACCATGTACCGATCTTGATCTGATGAACGGCGGCGAAGGTGGCCCAACCCTGATCCAGGGTCACCCTGTTGTTCATCAGCTTCACCGTCACCCTCCAGGAGCAGCCGATGTTGTTCCTCAGCTTGAACTCTGTCGGCACCGCGGCGAAGTGCTTGGTGAAGTCCAGGGGCATGGGGATGCACTCAAGCTTTGGTGCAAGGATGACCTTGCAGAAGTGAGTTGGGCCACCCACCTCATGGTAGTGGCCGTAGTTGCGGCGCTTGCTGTTGGGCCTCCATGCGCTCGTCGTCGCCAACCGTTGGCGTCTTCGGTTCTTCCTCGGCGGTGGGCGGCAACACCACCTCGGGCATTGGATGAACCGCTTCCCTGCCCTTCTTGTCAACAGCCGGGAGCACCTTCATGCCCATCTCATTGCTCTCCTCGATCTGCACACAATTCATGGAGTCAGGCACAAACAGAGTTCATGGCTCATTGAAGAGCATGTAGTTAAAACGGCATGACTGTACTCTTCCTCCTCTCCATCGCGCCTATATTTACCCAACCTGACCACCACTACTTATCCACCCCCTCTCTTCTCTCACTATCAACCTTCCTCCTCTCCATCGCCATGAGCTCCAGCTCCAACGCCAACCCCTTCCCTTGGGGTATTGGCTGGAAGGCCTTCTTCCTGGGGTGGTCGGCTGGTGACCGCACCAAGTTCGAGTGTGCTCGAACTTCGGCTCCATGCCTCACATGCAGAAGGAATATGATGCAGTGCTCATGAGGGCCACTACACAAGAGTTGAAGATGCTGATTCCTAAACCAGCGAAGGGCGCGATGGAAGTCGACATCATTCATTGGGCCATGAATCAGGCCATCTCCGACGACGCTAAACAAAGGAAGAGGTGGTCCAAGTACAAGAACTACTGGGCTCCTAATGACTGTCATGACATAGTGTACTGGGTGACGGCAATCGTGCCGCTGGCGGTCATCGGTGGGGAGCCTAAGGAGGATGAAGAACCGGTGCAGATGCCAGTGAGGGCGTTGGAGCCAGTCCATCGTAGCTGACAGATTGACCTCGACTCCACCGCCGCCGCCAACGACCAGCCACCCCGCACGGCGATGGACAAGAAGATGAAGGCCAGCCACTCGACCCGTTGCTCCGCATGCCTCAACGGCCACCACGATTAGCCAGTGTCTGTTGTGTACCCCCAATCCCCCCGTCCCCTTCTACTCCATCTACATCTACCTCTATTCCGATCTTGCATGAACTAGTAAGAAATCGTATGAACTAGTATGAACTTCCATGATTATCTACCTCTATTCCCCATTCCCCTCTTTGTCGTGGATCGAATCTACCGCCGGATTGAACGTGAAAAAGTAGTGCACGACGAACAGAAAAGTGCCTATCGCCATTGCCGCGGGCCAGGTGATGATCTGCTCGCCGGTGATGGAGTCTGATGGTCTTCTTTCTCTCCTCCGATCCGCCGCTGCCGGTGAGAGTTAGGAGAGTGGGAGAGAGTGGGGAGAGGGAACGGTGAGGGGCGGTTAGGCTAATAACTGTCGGCGCTTCGGGAAGTAACGCGGCTTCTCGAGCGTGGTCGCGCGCGTGCAGCCACCGCCGCCCACGTGCACCGCTCAGGCCTGCCTCTGGAGAAACTGCCGATTCGAGCGTTCCCAGGGATCCAGGCCCAGAAATGCTTTAAACATCGTGTCATGCAGACCCAACAATGTATGCAGCCAACCAAACAACCCGTTTTCTTCCTGTGTGGGCTTTGTTGGGCCTCATGCAGGCAACCAAATACGCCCCAAAGGTACGTGGCTATACACACGGTTCAATTACTGATTGCCGCCGTGTTTATGTATTTTGGTCACTTTGTGAAAAAACTAAGTATGTGTGTGTAACCAGCTCGTGTGATGAGGAACCGGTCCTGACAAAGGAGGAGGTGGAGGCCTTCTGGCGGCAACACGGAAAGCCGGCGCCGGTGGACGTCTGCGATGTCACCTCGCTGCTTGGCTCCCCTGGTCGACCTTTGGAGAAGAGCCCGCTAGGAAGCTCGTAGAGGAGCAGGTCACCAGGGTCGTCGTCTCTGGTGGCTGGCGGCCCCGAGGAGAACGGCGCAGCAGACGCCGCCGACGCGGGCAAGAGCTGGGACTGGTACATGATGAATGCAATCAGTTGCCGATGACGACACAGTACTTTGATTTGACGTGGTCGGTTTGGTCGATCTTGATCTTTTAATTTTGCTGGGCCGGTGGATAGGTGGACGAGGAACAACTCGGCGTTCCTCAACGAGCCGCCGCGGGAAGAGAGCCGGGCACGGCGTACAGCTACACGCCGCAGTTCCACGTTGCCGCCAGCAACGCCTGACCGGACGTGTAGAGTGTATGCAATGCATAGAAGATACGTGGATTCATCTTCAAGTCAAGTTTGCATAGAAGAATCCTTTATAGGATTTCTAGATGTAAATGATACAATCGGCCAAGGAATTTTTGAGGTGATACAAAATGAGCTAAAACTTCTTGACCTTGATATAAATGATGAGCATGGACAAGGTTATGATAATGGATCAAACATGAAAGGAACACATCAAGGGGTACAAAGAATTTTTTTGGATATAAATCCTAGAGCTTTTTTATTCTGCTTGTGGAAGGCGAAAGGGACATCTATAAGATGGCCAAGAGCCGAGAGAGGAAGACGAGGGATGTTGACCAAATCAAGTGCATCAAGGACGAAGCACATCAACTCCTGGTGAAGAACGAGGAGATTAAGCATAGATGACGGGAGTACTTTGACAAGTTGTTCAATGGGGAGAGTGAGAGCTCTACCATTGATCTGGATGACTCCTTTGATGATACTAGCAGGCATTTTGTGAGGCGAATCCAGGAGTCGGAGGTCAAGGAGGCTTTAAAGAGGATGAAAGGAGGTAAGGCGAAGGGCCCCGATTGTATCCCCATTGAGGTGTGGAGAGGCCTCGGGGACATAGCGATAGTATGGCTAACCAAACTTTTCAACCTCATTTTTCGGGCAAACAAGATGCCAGAAGAATGGAGACGGAGTATATTAGTACCAATCTTCAAGAACAAGGGGAATGTTCAGAGTTGTACTAATTACC
The DNA here is from genome assembly GCA_022496015.1 of Hordeum marinum. Classification (NCBI taxonomy): domain Eukaryota; kingdom Viridiplantae; phylum Streptophyta; class Magnoliopsida; order Poales; family Poaceae; genus Hordeum; species Hordeum marinum. Next base: position 490,590,963 of record CM039676.1, on the reverse strand, counting down.
GTGGAATTAAGCTGATGAGCCATACAATGAAGCTATGGGAGAGAGTCATTGAGCACCGTGTAAGAAGATTGACAAGCGTGACCAAAAATCAGTTTGGTTTCATGCCTGGGAGATCGACCATGGAAACCATTTTCTTGGTACGACAACTTATGGAGAGATATAGGGAGCAAAAGAAGGACCTGCATATGGTGTTCATTGACTTGGAGAAGGCCTATGATAAGATTCTGCGGAATGTTATGTGGTGGGCCTTGGAGAAACACAAAGTCTCAACAAAGTATATTACCCTCATCAAGGACATGTATGGTAATGTTGTGACAAGTGTTCGAACAAGTGAGGGCGACACTAACGACTTCCCAATTAAGATAGGACTGCATCAAGGGTCAGCTTTGAGCCCTTACCTTTTTGCCTTGGTGATGGATGAGGTCACAAGGGATATACAAGGAGATATCCCATGGTGTATGCTCTTTGCGGACGATGTGGTGCTAGTCGATGAGAGCCGGACGGGGGTTAATAGGAAGTTGGAGTTGTGGAGGCAAACCTTGGAATCGAAAGGTTTTAGACTTAGTAGGACTAAAACCGAGTACATGAGGTGCGCTTTCAGTACTACTAGGAACGAGGAGGGGGAGGATGTTAGCCTTGATGGGCAAGTGGTGCCTCAGAAGGACACCTTTCGATATTTGGGGTCAATGTTGCAGAAGGATGGGGATATCGATGAAGATGTGAACCATCGAATTAAAGCCGGATGGATGAAGTGGCGCCAAGCTTCTGGCATTCTTTGTGACAAGAGGGTGCCACAAAAGCTAAAAGGAAAGTTCTATAGGACGGCAGTTCGACCTGCAATGTTGTATGGCGCTGAGTGTTGGCCGACTAAAAGGCGACATGTGCAACAGTTAGGTGTGGCGGAGATGCGCATGTTGAGATGGATGTGTGGTCACACAAGGAAGGACCGCATCCGGAATGATAATATACGGGATAAAGTTGGGGTAGCGCCAATTGAAGAGAAGCTTGTCCAACATCGTCTGAGATGGTTTGGGCATATTCAGCGCAGGCCTCCAGAAGCCCCAGTGCACAGCGGACGGCTTAAGCATGCTGATAATGTCAAAAGAGGCCGGGGTAGACCGAACTTGACATGGGAAGAGTCTGTAAAGAGAGATCTGAAGGACTGGAGCATCACCAAAGAACTAGCCATGGACAGGGGTGCGTGGAAGCTTGCTATCCATGTGCCAGAACCATGAGTTGGTCGCGAGATCTTATGGGTTTCACCTCTAGCCTACCCCAACTTGTTTGGGACTAAAGGCTTTGTTGTTGTTGTTTGTTGTTGTGGTGGTTGTTATAGCCTTAATTTAACACTTTGTGATATGGCCAAGACTTGTGGTAGAGGAAAAGAATTTTTTTTGGAATCATCCAACGCATCTATACAATATTTGCCAATTCTACAAAGAAATGACATATTTGGAAAGAAAACACATCAGGATTGACTCTCAAGTCTATGTCAGCTACACGTTGGGAGAGTCGTGTTGAAAATGTTAAAGCTATTTGATTTCAATGTTCAGACATTCGGAAGGCTCTACTTCAGGTAACCAATATGTTCATATTGATAATGATGTAATTCATTCAGGCTTTGACTAGATCCAACCATAACGTTTATGAACTTTCTTTCAATTTCAGGTATCTAAAACTGATAGTGATCGAAAGGCAAGCAGTGAGGCTCTAGGTTTGGCAAACAATAAACTTGGAGAGTATGAATTCATTGTGGCAATAGTCATTTGGTATGAGGTATTGTGTCCTATTAATTTAGTAAGCAAAATTTTGCAAACAAAGGATATGCCTATTGATGTTGCAATTGAGAAAGTGAAAGGGCTTATTTCTTTCTTCGAGGGGTACAAACAAACTGGTTTCTTAGAAGCATTAGAGGTACCCAAAGAAATTGCAATTGCGATGGATATTGATGCAACCTTTCGTAAAAGGACATAAATTAAAAGAAAGAAACAATTTGATGAGAACCCAGAGACACAAATATTGCCACATAGTCTGCAGAATAATAATTTAGAATCAACTATTTTATAAGTGTTGTTGATCAAGCAATTTCCTCACTCACAAGAAGATTTGAGCAATACGAAGGTTACCAGAAAATATCTGGTTTCTTATTTACTTCTGAAACATTGTGTTCATTGGATAAGGATAGTTTGAAATTCTTGGGGCTGCCCTTACGAAGGATAAACAATCTAATATTGATGCCAATGATCTATTTGTTGAGTTGAAGTTTCTTCAAAAATTTATGCCAAAACAAAATATTAGACCCGTCGAAATTCTGAATTTTCTAAAGCGGCATGATTGTTTTCCCAATGCATGCATTGCATATAGAGTTCTGTTGACCATTCCTGTGACAGTTGCATCGGCAGAAAGAGGTTTTTCGAAATTGAAGCTATTGAAGTCCTATATGCGTACTACTATGACACAACAAAGAATAAATGATTTGGCCACAATAGCACTTGAGAGTGAAGTGTTGGACAAGATTGATTACGAGGATATCATTGAAGATTTCATTTCAAAGAATACTAAAAGAATGATAATGTTCAAATAAATAGCAACGAGGAGTTAGATAGGCATGCCTTTTATTTTTCCAATTGTTATACAAGACAATATATTATATACATTATAATTTTTTTCTCTACGAGATATATATACATTATAGTTGCTCGTTTTTTTGTGAGATAGGGCCCCAATTTTTAGTTTCGCACAGGGTCTCGGATTTTGCCGGCTCGGCCTTGTCTGCACTGCGTGGAGATGCACCATATGGGTCGTTTGCGTGTAAATATTCCTTGTAAAATATGTATTGCAAATGTATATGTACAGTTGCATATGTAATAAGTAAAATAAAGAGTGGATTTCAAGAAGAAAAATTACAAGTTAACTTGGACTTTATAGCACATATATAAAGGCTGATGTACAAGGAGATTGGTGTCGAGAACAAGTGCATTGCCATGGAAGAGTGTTACCATAGCGCATTCGGGCCGACATTCGGCAACTGCCCAACAAAATCTTTCGTTCTAGCGTTCCGAAGAAAATGGAAAACCCTATTCGTCGTTGATTGTAAAGGACAGAGGCTTAGTGGTACAAACCACTCAGAGCTTTGGTGAAACAGGCTGACCCATTTCATAGACGTTATTTTTCTCACAACAAGAAGGGGAGCCTTGGCGCTGTGGTAAAGCTGCTGCCTTGTGATCATGAAGTCGTGAATTAAAGTCCTGGAAACAGCCGCTTGGAGAAATATAAACAAGGAATGCATACAATAGACCCAAAGTGATCAGACCCTTCCCCGGACCCTGTGCAAGTGGGAGCTACATGCACCGGACTGCTCCTTATTTTTCTCACAATCCGTTTTTTCTTCTTCACTCCAGTTTTATGCTACTTACCCACCGGTTTTTCATAATGTTTTATATTAGTCGTTTTTTATTCTTCATTAAGTCAATTTCATCGTGACTCGCTCTGGGTTTTTCCTACTTTCCCACTATTATTTATTCTTATGTTTTCTCTCTTTTGTTTCCTTTTCTCCTTTTGTGTAAATATTTTAAATCCTGATTTTATTTTCAAAACCCGTGAAGTGTCCACCCCCCCCAAATTCATGATTTTTTTAATATCCATGTATATTATTGAGATTGGTGGCTGTTTCAAATTAACAAACATATTTTAAACTCATATTTTTATGAAACTTTATGAATTTTCAAGATCACGAACATTTTTTATTTCATGATCATTTTCTAAATGCATAAATATTTTCTAAAAAACAATACTATTTGTATCAAATTTCTGAGAGTTTTTTGAAAAACATATTAATGAAATTTATGAACATTTTAAAATTTTGGAACTTGCAACCTTTGTCCCTATTCACATGACACACACATATTATGAAGTCCAAGTTTGATCATAAAGTTGACCAACCAATGATAGATTATGTGTCACAAAAATATACTATTCAATTCGTAGTAAAATGTAGTTTTTGATTATTTAATTTTGGACACATAGTTAATATATTTTGATGAAACTAACCGTCAAAGTTTACGCATACAAAGCAATGAAGTCATATAAATACGGACGAGTGGGCATACAATTTCATTTCAAATATATTTTTGGATCCGCAAACCGGTCAAAAACAGATAAAACAGGGAAACCCAGAAAAAACAACGGACAAAGCCAACTACCGCATCTATTGTTTGTAGAGAGCAAAACGAACTGATCCAAATTGCTTAAAGTGTTCGAATAGGAGGTCCTAAGAAAATGAAAGTCCCTATATGATGCTCTTTGCATCACTTTGTCGACGAAACGCATAGAGCGCTTGTGACTTGCATCGGCCTAGTTAGCCATGTGCCCATACCGAGCGCTGTATTTGTTTGGTTTAACAATGAAAATTGTTTTGATTTTCTATTGATTTCTCATTATTTTTTAACTTATTTTAAAATAATTATAAAAATCTCATGTTTAGTTATAATAAACAATGAAATAAAAAGATTTCAATAAAAATATATTACTACTTTGAAAACTATGAACATTTTTGTGAAAAGGTAAGCATTTTAAAATTTCTAGAGCAATTTTTGAAAACTATGAACACTTAAAAAATTCAAACTACCAAAATAAAAGCAAAAAACGAAACAAAATAAAACCTAGTAGAGAAAACAAGAAAAGATAAGAAAACGAAGATCAGAAATAGAACATTCCTTTTTGTTTTTGAGAAAATGGAATAGAACATTCCTAAACCAGGAAAAACACGGGCCCATAATAGTTTCGACATGGAACCAGGTGATATTGTTCGGCTTCCAGCCCATTAAGCTCAGATCTGGACTGGTCAGGATGGAAGCGACCAGGGATGTCAGCCCAATTCAGAACCGGCTGCTGGCCGACGACTGGAGCATCAGATCAAGGTTAGGGCAAATGAATTATATTCATGATTCTACGAAAATTAATCAGTTGCATCCCTTCGATTGTTCTACTTGTACGTCTGGTTCTAAATACAAACTGCCATGTTAAACATTGTAAACCAGGTGTACATTTTAAAAATGTGCAAGTTTACAAAAAATTAATTGTGTAGAGTAGTATACTTTCTTAGTGTCCCGGTTTGATTCAGGGCAAGGGCATCAGCCTCTGCATTTGAAGAGGCCCCCTTGCCCTCCATTGCTTTGCTAATCGCAACAAGTACGCAAGCTAGACGAATGGGTTTGGAAGAAACTATGTTGTGTTTTTTATCGTTGCTTGTGGATTAAAACACAAATATAATTGGCCACTTGGATGAACATGCTGAATGAGTTGCACGTAACAAGGGAAATGAAACATATCCTCCTATGCACTTAACAAGAGAGATGGAACATATTCGCATTGTCAGATGAATGTAGTAAGCGATGGCGAAGGGGGGGGGGGCACTGCCCCCCTCCCCGGTTAATTTTTGCATTTTGATACATCTCCCGGGTAAACATTCTTGTACTCAGCATAGAAAAGGCTGCCGATATTGGTGTTGCCATTGAAACACTCTTAGTCAGAAGAGTTTTTCCCCTACGCCAAGGCTAGGGTTTCTATCCTCTCTGGCGATCCCATCGCCAGAAGAGTTCCCACGTCCGATCGCAATCCTCCCCGCTAGGGTTCGTGAGTGCGAGGCCGTGTCTCTCCCTAGGGATCCGCGCGCCTTCTCTCGGCAACAGGTGATGGATCCGGCAGCGGACGCTCTGTCCAGTACAAGCGGCGGCGGCGGAGCTGCTAAGAATTCAGACCTCGGCGAGTTCATGGAACAGCTTAACCTGGAGGATGAGGAGTTTGATGATCTGGTGATCGAGGAGGATGATCCAGTGGTTAATGAAGGAGTTCGTTGGTTAGCCCTAGCTAGGGTTTATACGGAGAAAACTTTCAGTCTGACTGCGTTCTGTAAGGATATGCAAGCAGCTTGGAACACGGCGAAGCCCGTGAGATTCAAGCATGTTGGTCCGAACCTGTTCGTGGTACAAGCTGCATGTCTTGGTGACTGGGAGCGCATGGTGGAACAAGGGCCATGGCTCTTCAGGAATTGGTTAGTGCTCATGAGCCCCTATGATGGCTTCATGAAGGCGGAGGAGGTACCCATGCTGTATATGCCGATCTGGCTCCAAATTCACAAGCTACCACAGGGGTTCTGTAGGAAGAACATAGTGGAATCGTTGCTAAGAAACTCTGGGGATATCCTGGAGATGAGGCTGGAAGGGAATGTCCGGGGCGATTATGTGAGGGTTAGGGTTTGTCATGACATACGCCGACCGCTCACAAAGTTCGTCAGTATTGTGAGAGGGAAGGAGAGGCAAGTTTTTTTGGTGCGATATGAGAAGCTGGCTCGATTTCTGTAGCGTTTGCGGCCTGACCAGGCATGAGTTTAAGGAGTGCGGATCGAGAGTTCATGAAGAGAGAGATATGAAATTCGGGCCTTGGCTGTATGTCGAGGGTCCGAACAGAGGAAGAACAGATGTGTCTAGTCGTGGTAATGACAAATAGCAATAGCAACGCCGCACCCCGCAGAAGGATAAGGGTGTAAGGAGGACTACAGATCCGGACCTGGCTGAGACGGCGATTAGCCCAGCGAAGTCGGCACCCATAGACATGCAGGTTGACCCCTCTGTTAGGAAGAGGCTGGCCATGGAGCTTGGGGTTGTGGAGAAGGCGAAGATTGTTACACTGCAGCTACTCTAGCTCTAACTCAGGGCCCGGGTGAAGATGGCGGGGAAACTTCCCCGCCTGACAACAGTTCGAACAGCAAGAGAGCAAGAATTGGGTTCCAAGATGCGTCTGAGGATAGATCAGCGGCCTCCCTCGAGGAGGACCACCGGGCACAATGAGTATCTTAATGTGGAACTGCCGGGGGGGGGGGGAACCACCGGACAGTTCGTGAGGTGTTGGCCCTCTCAAAAGCCAATTCCCCGGGGTTGATTTTTCTGTTAGAAACTCGTCAAGCCTCAAGTCGAATGGAGAAGCTCAAGTGGATACTACACATGAAGGGTTTTGCTGGTGTATCAAGTGATGGCCTGAGTGGGGGGCTTGCGTTATTTTGGGATGAAAGTCTGCAAGTAACCGTGTTGGACTCATGTGCACGGTATATTGATGTGAGAATAGCTGATAAGGTTAATGACAAAACTTGGAGGACTACTTTTGTTTATGGAGAGCCACGGGTGGAGCATCGTCATCACATGTGGAGTGCCTTGTCTAGGGGCGGTGTCGACGGAACCGTGGCTGGTTTGTGGCGATTTCAATGAGGCAATGTGGCAACATGAACACTTCTCTCGGTCGCAACGATCGAAAAATCAGATGCTCCTCTTCCGAGACTGTTTGAATGCCTATGATCTCATGGACTTGGGTTTCTCTGGGACCCCGTTCACATATGATAACAGGCAACATGGAGAGAGGAATGTGCGTGTTCGTTTGGATCGAGCATGTGTGGATGACGCGCTCAGGGAGATCTTCCCGTTCGCGCAAGTGGTGCACTTGGCGACCTCCTATTCGGATCATGCTCCTATCATGGTTTGGCTTGCGCATGAGGAACCGAGGCGCACGAAGAATACCCCTAGGTATGAAATTATGTGGGAGCGGCACCCTAGTTTGGGTGCGGTGATCACCGAGTCCTGGGGAAGGAGCAGGCCAGCTGGGCATCTTGGAGCTGTTCGGGACGCTTTGAAGGAGATGATGCAGAAGCTTCGTTCTTGGAGCAAGGAGAATTTCGGACATGTCACGTCTGAGATCGAGAAACTACGAGTGGAACTGGCGAACCTGCAGCTACAGGATGCGGACAGGGCGGCCATTCGGCAGAAAATGTATCAGCTTGATGAATTACTCTATCGTGAGGAGATGTTGTGGCTGCAGCGTTCACGCATCACATGGCTTAAGGAGGGGGAGAGGAACACCTCATACCTTTATCGGCGGGCTGTGTGGCGAGCTCGGCGTAACTATATCCAACGTTTAAGGCACAACGATGGCACGTGATGCTCATCCCCCTCGGATATGGAGCTGATGGCCACGTCATACTTCAAGGAGGTTTTCACGAAGGATCCTACCCTTACCCCGGAGTCGGTCCTAGAACATATTACACCTAAAGTTACACAGGTGATGAATGATTCTTTATGTGCACCGTTCACTGTGAAGGAGGTGTCTAATGCACTGTTTCAAATCGGTCCATTGAAGGCTCCAGGTACAGATAGATTTCCTGCTAGGTTCTATCAACGCAATTGGGTGGTTTTGAAAAACGAGATCACGGCGGCAGTGTTGGAGTTTTTTAGAATAGGTGTGATGCTAGAGGGGGTGAATGATACTGCTATTTGCGCTCATTCTGAAGGTGCCTTTTCCGAAGGAGCTCAAAGATTTCCGTCCAATAAGTTTGTGCAATGTTATTTATAAAATTGTTTCTAAATGTCTGGTAAATCGCCTTCGTCCTTTGTTGGGGGACTTGATTTCTGAGAACTAGAGTGCTTTTATTCCTGGTCGTCTCATCTCAGATAATTCTATCATTGCGTTTGAGTGCATTCATCATATCCAGTCATTGCATAATCGGCCAGCGGCTTGTGCATACAAACTCGATTTATCAAAGGCATATGACCGAGTGGATTGCAACTTTCTTCAGATGGCCCTTGTCAAGTGGGGTTTTGCTGCAAATTGGATTAAGTGGATCATGGCGTGTGTGAAATCTGTTACATATTCGGTGAAATTTAATGGGAAGTTACTTGAGGTGTTCTCCCCTTCAAGGGGGCTGCGACAAGGTGATCCGCTGTCTCCGTTTCTATTTCTATTTGTCGCTCACGCTTTGTCTGCTCTTATATCCAACTCAGTTCATAATGGAGATCTGAGGGGGGGTTAGCATATGCCGGGGTGCACCGGTTGTTTCTCACCTGCTCTTTGCGGATGATACATTGTTGTTCTTAGAAGCTTCTGTCCAGCAAGCTAGCATTGTCAAAGGTTTGTTGAACACATATACTTCAGTGACGGGTCAACTAGTTAATCCCGACAAGTGTTCCATCCTTTTTTATGACAATTGCAACGCGGCGGTGGCGGAGGAGGTGAAGGGCATATTGGAAATTTCACATCAGGTCTTTGAACCAAAATATTTGGGTTTACCAGTACCTGAAGGAAGAATGCATAAAGGGAAATTTGAAACACTTCAGGAGAGATTGAGGAAAAGATTAATAGATTGGAGTGAACGTTATGTGTCCATGGGCAATAAGGAAATATTGATCAAAGCAGTTGCACAGGCCATTCCCACCTATGTTACGAGTGTTTTCAAACTGCCGGCGTCTGTTTGTGATGACTTGACAAGAATGATGCGATAGTATTGGTGAGGGGTGGAGAATGGCAAGAGGAAGATGGCATGGCTAAGTTGGGAGAAGATGATGCTACCCAAGGCTATGGGAGGCATGGGGTTCCGTGATATGAGGGCCTTCAACCAGGCCTTGTTGGCTGAGCAAGCCTGGCGTTTGTTGGACTGTCCGGAGAGCCTTTGTGCTAGATTGCTACGGGCTAAATACTACCCCCATGGTAACCTTTTGGATACGGTGTTCCCTTCTAGCTCGTCCGCCGTATGAAAGGGGATTGTTCATGGTCTCGATCTCGTGAAGAAAGGCATTATTTGGCGAGTGGGAGATGGTACGTTGATTAGAACGTGGAGAGATGCTTGGATTCCAAGGGGTTATGACTTGTGGCCTGTTACTCCCAAACGTAATTATAGATTCAATTGGGTAGCAGATTTCTTGGATGAACATGGCGCATGGAACATGTAAAGACTGCGGGAACACTTTTGGGACATGGATGTATGCGAGATCCTTAAAATCCGTACCTCACCAAGGAATGGACAAGAATTCCTTGCGTAGTTCCCGGAGAGGAGCGGACAGTTTACAGTTCGCAGTGCTTATCGCCTGGCTACCTTGGGCGCTACTCTGGGGATGGTGGCTGCGGCCAGCAGCTCACCAACCGGGGAGCGACCGATCTGGCGTTGTATTTGGAATTCAAGAGTTCCCTTAAAGATGAGGATTCTGGCTTGAAAGGTGGTCTCAGGTGCCCTAGCTACAAATGCATGCAAAAATTACCGTCATATATCTACGAGGGACTCTTGCCCCCTTTGCGCAAGAGAGAAGGATACTAGTTTCCACGCTCTGGTTGCATGTGATCATGCGAAGGAAGTTTGGCAGCAGATGAGGGCGGTTTGGAGGCTTCCTAACCAGGAGGTTCTGCATGACACAGGTCACGAGTGGCTGCTTAATGTTCTAGCTAATTGCGATGAGTTCATGAGGGAGCGCGTGATCATGTTACTTTGGCGTATTTGGTCCCTCCGGTCTGACTTGGTGCATGGAAAAGATGTGCCACCGGTGGCTGCTACAGTCCTCTATCTTCAGAGTTATTTGCAGTCATTGGATATTTCCAGGAGATATTCTACAGAAGACATTATCAAAGGAAAGATGTCGCTTCTACAGGAGCAGCCAGTCACTCCATAGAAGGAGGTTCAGGCCTTGCCATGGCCGAAGCCCCCACCTGATCAGGTGGCCCTGTCTGTCGATGGATCGTTCTTACAGTCGGATGGTTCAGCGGCGGCGGGAATGATTCTAAGAAGGCATGATGGGAGCGTGATTTTTTCGGCATACCGGTGCATATTTAACTGTAATGATGCTCTTGAGACGGAGTTACATGCATTAATGCAGGGTATGTCCCTGGCTATTCAACATTGCGAGTTACCTATTATGGTCCAGTCGGATTCTTCTATGGCCCTCTCCGCTTTGTCTGGTGACAGTTTAGACATATAGTTGCTGAAATTCGTCATCTTATGGTAGATAGAGTTTTTATTCCCATGAAAATTAGTCGTCTGCAGAATAGGGTTGCAGATCGTTTGGCCCTGTATAGTCGTACAGAGAACACTACTGTTGTATGGCTTGGTCGAGGTCCACCGTGTGTGGAGGATCTCCTGCCTCTTGATTGTAACCCTATACATATGGAATAAAACTTCTTTACCAGCGTAAAAAAAAAGATATTGGTGTTGCCATTCCACTAGAGCTAGCCCTTGGGGTGCGCAACGTTGGAAATGGTGCATGGCATGAAAACGGCGCGAAAACGCAGCTTCCATGGGCGCCCAAGGTACTTAACCATCGAAGTATCGGCTCGGGCTAGCTCGTCGGCAAGGGAGGCCTCACAGAACTAGAACGAAATGCCACTGTCACCTTCGACTGTTGTCTTCCCCTCAGCCATGAGGATATTCTCTCGACCCTTAAGTGGAAGATGTGCTACAATGTTGCAATTTTGAAACATTGCACTCGTGGTAGAGCTGCGTGCAATGCTACAAAGTGTCTTACTAGTCAAGGATGTCGCACTGGTAGATGGTGTACCCGTCGGAATCGGATGAGAGTGTCATCGCCTGATCCTTGACATCTCTTGTCGTGTTCTTGACGGTCATGTTATGGGCGATGAACCCTTGACCTGGGAAACTAGGACTGCTACCATTGATCGATCAAGCACACAAGGTAAGTTACACTACATGTTAGCATGCATACGTACATATATTGTTACATGCATGATCAAAAATGCATTTGTGCATGCATGAAAACGAGTAGATAAGTTATGTTCCACACTATGAACATAAGCAACAATTCATGCATCCACGGCAACAAGAGAGACAACATGTATATAATACTCGTTGAATGTCCGTGTATTGCCATGGGACAATATGAAGATACTGAAGACATAAGTGAAATGATAGTTGTTCTAATAAAACAGATGTCAAGCAATGCATGCATCTGATTTAATTGCACTGAATATCGATGCCTTCTTCCTGTTTGCTTTTTCCACAAGGACCGAGCACCCACACTTCCTCCCCACCTGATATCTCCTTCGCCCTTATGCCGTTAGGACAAGTTAGTGGCTTTATACTATCATCCCAACCTAAATAGCATATTAGCACAAAAATACAAAGTAGTAAAAATTAACATCATTGTACTTAATAACACTGAAAACTTGCAAGCAAAACCACATATAAGTGCCGAAAAGAAAACAAAATGTAAGATCCATACCTTGACCATACAATTTAGATGATATATAAAATACATGTTATAACTAAATTATAACGGTCCCTCGATGAAAACAAACATGTACTAAGAGACGGGGTAAGTACATTTAGGACGTGTTTGGTTGCCCACATCCGCCCCAATCAAGCCCAGCTGGGCCACGAACTGTGTGTTTGGTTACGAACGCAGTGATTTTGCTCGCATCAGCACAAAGCTTATACCATCCCACATCCTGGCTTGCTAGAAACTGCCGAATCAATAATTTCTAACGAGCTAGTGTGAGAGCAGGGCAAGCTCGCATGCAGAGGGAGCAAACCGAAAGCAAGTGGGTATGTCGGGAGATGGAAATTAGGAGCGACGGCTCGTTGCCAAATCTAGCCCCCCCCCCTCCATTTACTCAGCCACCACTACGTTTAGGACAACCCCTTCTTCTAACGTCACCATCGGCGGCGATGGCGACTCCAATCTGTGCAAGCGGTGGTGGCAAATCTGGCAGGAGGAGCTGCTGCTCCCCTCTCATTTGGTCACCGCCTGGTCATCCTTGACTCAGGCATGCCCTCCTTCTTCGTCCTCATCTCCGATGCTGGTAAGCAACACCCCTCTCCCCTATGTTAGGTACGTTATTAGGCAGTTAGACAAAGTGTAGGGATCGGCGCAGCTGAAGCCGCCGACGCCGGCAAGAGCCGGGACTGGTATGTGACAAATAATTTGATTTGACGTAGTCAACTCGTTCGATCCCGATCTGTTGATTATTTTGGTCGGTGGCCAGGTGGACGAGGGGCAACTCGGTGTTCCTCAAGGAGCCGCCGCAGGAGAGTCCGGGAATGGCGCATAGCTACACGTCGTAGTTCCACGTCGCCTGACGGGACGTGTAGAGGGTACGGAATGCCTAGGCTAGGCCTACTGTATGTACCGCGAGGAGATGAAACATATGGGTCATTTGCGTGTAAATATCCCTTGTACAATATGTATTGCAAATGTACATGTAAAGTTGCGTATGTAAGTAAAATATTTTTTCTTTTTTGACAAGGGGTTATTAATATCGTGAAGTTACCAATTACACCCAACCTCTGCAACAACACAATGTCGAAAAGACATTGCGGATGCATACAGCTAAAAGATAAACAGAAGAAGATGAAAAAAATAAAGAACTCGCTACAGTGATCAATTTCTTGTAGCTGCAGCACAAACCACCACCTAGACAAGACCCCAAGCCAAAATTCTACAAAGGCAACACCTTCAAGAAGGAAATAGTACACACGCACCGTCATCGCCTGATCCTAGATCTTATGTTTTCATCCTGGAAAAGATCTGCGTTCTTAAAATCATGCCTTCAACAAGGTCAATGTCAGGAACAACCAATTAAAGCCAGGCCTTGGTATTTCACCCTGAAAGCTAAGACTCTATACTCTGCCTGTGATGCCGATCCCACTTGTCGATGCCACTGCTATGAGTCACGAAACACCAAGCAAAATCCTAATCACCAGCAATACTCGATTCACCATTATTAGGCCTCAGACCTAAGCCACCATGATGTTCTCCGCCATTGTTTTTACCATGGAAATCTAGATACTGACATGTCCCATAATGTCAACAGACAATGAAGCTTTGTGTCACGCCCTCCAGAAGCCACACGGGGTGAAATAGGGGCGCACTCGGCCGAATCTCATCCGATCCAGCAATCTATAGGCATCAAACACCCAATAAAAATCACCGACTGTCGTGGTTTTGTCACGGCAGATGTCCTCGTGAAAGAACTTAGGTGTGAGGCTATCGCAACTAGGTAGTAGCTTGAACGGGGTTGGTTGGAATCGAGAAACGCGAGTGACCCTCGTGGTGGAGGTAAAAGCCTACGTCCTGCTTGATTGCTATTGATGATGATGATGATCTCGATTAAAAGGGCGCTATTTCGCTGCCTCTAGTCTCCAGGGTTTCTAATATGTTTTTCTCTCATGACATGAACTTGTCCCTTTTGGAGTGCCCTGCCCCTCCTTATATAAGTTGAGAGGGCTGTCTTACATGTAGAGTCCTAGTAGGATTAGGACTAGTCTATTCTGGCTTCTTACCGTAGGCTTCTTACCGAGGGCTTCTTACCGCGGTCTTCTTATCGAGGGCTTCTTACCGTGGGCTTCTTGTTGGGGAACATTGAATGGGAAACAAAAATTTCCTACGCGCACACAAGATCTATCCATGGTGATGAGCATGTACGAGAGGGAGAGTGGATCTACATACCCTTGTAGACTGCTAAGCGGGAAGCGTTAAGAAACACGGTTGATGTAGTCGAACGTCTTCGCGATCCAAATCGCAAGACGTCCCGTGATCCCATCACGATCCGTCCCGCGATCCCATCATGATCCGTCCCGCGATCCAATCACAATCCGTCCCGCAATCCAATCATGTTCCTTCTGATGTAGCGCCGAACGGATGACACCTCCGCGTTTAGCACACGTATAGCTCAATGACGATCTCCACGTCCTTGATCCAGCAAGCGAGGATGAAGAGGTAGATGAGTTCTCCGGCAGCACAACGGCATGGTGGCGGTGGTGGTGGAGCTGATCCGGCAGAGCTTCGCTAAGCTATGCCGAACAGATCTAGAGGAGAAGCAATCTAGATGGAGGGTGGGCAACACGTGGCTTTTTCGGGTGGGATGCCCTCTCTCTCCCTCCACTATATATAGGAGGATAGGAGGAGGTGGGAAGCCCTAGGGTTCCCAACCTAGGGTGGCCTGCGGCCAAGGAGGTGGGGCGGCGGCCAGGGTGGCTTGGCCACCAAGTTTGGTGGCTAGCCCACCCTTTTGGCCCAACCCTAGCCTCTAGCCGCATGGGTCTTGAGGTGGGAGGTGCGGCCATCCCACCAGGGGATGGTCCGCACCCTCTCACAGCCCATGGGGCCTTTCGAAGTAGATGGGCCCACCCGATGGACCCCCCAGAACACTTTTGGCACTCCGTCACACCACTCGCAGGTTACAGAACTTTTCCGAAACTCAAACACCAACTTCCTATATATCAATCTTCACCTCCGAACCATTTCGGAGCTCCTCGTGACGTTTGGGATCTCATCTGGGATTTCCAACAACCTTTGGTCACCAACATACATAACTCAACTATACTAAAACGTCACTGAACCTTAAGTGTGTAGACCCCGCGGGTTCGAGAACTATATAGACATGACCGAGACACCTCTACGGTCAATAACCAATAGCGGTACCTGGATGCCCATATTGGTTCCTACATATTCTACGAAGATCTTTATCGGTTGAACCTCTATGTCAAGGATTCAGTTAATCCCGTATGATGTTCCCTTTGTTCTTCGGTATGTTACTTGCCTGAGATTCGATCGTCGGTATCTCTATACCTAGTCACTACCGACAAGTATCTTTACTCGTTCCGTAATACAAGATCCTATGGTTAACTCTTTAGTCACTTTACTTGCAAGGCTCATTATGATGTTGTATTACCGAGTGTGCTCTAAGATACCTCTTCGTCACACAAAATAACAAATTCAGGTCTTTGTCCATGCCAACTCAAAAGACACCCTCGGAGATACCTATAGAGCACATTTATAGACACCTAGTTACGTTGCGACATTTGATACACACAAGGTATTCCTCCGGTGTCAGTGAGTTGCATGATCTCATGGTCATAGGAACAGATACTTGACATGTAGAAAACTATAGCAATAAATTGAAACGATCATATGCTACGTTTATAATTTGAGTCTTGTCCATCACATCATTTTTCTAATGATGTGATCCCGTTATCGAATGACATCTCATGTCCATGGTCAGAAAACCTTGACCATCTTTGATCAACGAGCTAGTCTACTAGAGGCATATTAGGACACAGTGTTGTTTATATATCCACACATGTATTTACTTTTCAATCAATACAATTATAGCATGGATAATAAACGATTATCATGAACAAATAAATATAATAATAACCAATTTATTATTGCCTCTAGGGCATATTTCCAACACTTCGTACCGAGGGCTTCTTACCGTGGGCTTCTTACAATGGGCTTCTTACCGAGGGCTTCTTACCGCGGGCTTCTTACATTTTGAAAAATTGGGATTTACTACGTATGTCCCATT
Source organism: Hordeum marinum (assembly GCA_022496015.1). NCBI lineage: Eukaryota > Viridiplantae > Streptophyta > Magnoliopsida > Poales > Poaceae > Hordeum > Hordeum marinum. Next base: position 490,574,832 of record CM039676.1, on the reverse strand, counting down.
TATATGACGCACACGTATTTCAAGGTTCAACTGACCATCGAAAAAAAACAGAAACCACATGACACCCAAAATCTATCTTTCAATTCGTAATAAATTTAGTTTTCAATAATATGTTTTTTATGAAACATAATTAATATATTATTGATAAAATTAATGGTCAAAGTTCCTGAAACTAATATACCATTGATGAAACTAATGTGGAGAGAGAGAGAGAAGGGCCTGTTAAGAAGAAATATCCGCTGCTTGCCAAGTCCGGCGAGGGTACGACCGCTGGGTTGCAGGGTTGACAAACAGAAATATTTAAGAGAATAAAATTTAATAATTAAGCTCTGAGTATGCTTGAGTTTTTTTTCCGGAGAAGGTCCCATGCTGTGTGTTAAGTTTGTTAGATCATCTACAGCCGGACCCCTTAAACCCGTCTCAATCATCCGGACAGGCCGTCCGGTCACAAAAAATTGACCTAGCCGGACTCGTCAAACCGGCCTCAAACATCCGGACTGACTGGCATCCCACATATCTAGCCTAAATATGGGGAGGATATGGGAGAGCCCGGGCACGCCCGTCTGGCCCGTACTAACCCGTGCTAGCCCACATTTACCCGACATATATTCGTCCCCATCCACTGACCGGACCGAACCCTAGCCACTTCACTTCACTCCCCTTCACTCCCATCTGCCACCCAAGCTCACCTCTGGCGATCTCCGGCCTTCTTTGGCATGGAAGGCAATAGATCCGAGTTCTTCACCTCCAGATCTGTCGATCACGAGCTCATCCCACGTGGCCCTGGGGAGGAGCTGGCCATCCGGGTTGCGCTCCGCCACTCCCGGGAGGCGCCCACACAACCGCAACGCTCGGACTCGCAATGCCCGGGAATCCATTGCGTTCGCACAACCGGTGCTTGGATCTGGCGTCGCTGCCTCACCGGAGGTGGTGCGGTCTGTCTGGCGTCCAAACGCCATGACGGAAGCACAACCACTCCTTTGGCACGCCGAGCACAAAGCATGGGCCTCCTCAAATGATATCATTGCGCGGCGTGCTCGTCGGGCGAGGCAGCGGGCATGGGAGGCGGCGGAGGCCCTCGCGGTGGTGGACGTTGGAGAGGCGGAGTCACACTCTCCGGCGCCAAGTAAGGAGCACCGGTGCGGGCGCCGCAACCGCGTCGTGATGGATGTCATCTCCTTCTAGGAAGGATCCGTCATCGATTTCACGTCCACCGGCACCGTCCGGCTTATGGGCTCCGACGAGGAAGAGTAGAGTATGGGAGACGCTGATAGATCGAGTCCCATGAGCCAACTAGTGCCCATATCCTACACTACCTCTCCAGTGGCCGGACCGACACTACGAGGGACGCAGCCAGCCCCCGGACATGGGCACGGCGAAGCCGGACGACTTCCGCTTAGTATTAGGTTTACGTTGCATGTAATAGTATGGATTTGGGGTTTCTAATTTGAGATATCCGTATGTAAAATCCATTATTTAAGACGTGATCGATCAGTGTCCGCGCACGCGCCCAGATACATCCGTGGCGTTTAAGAGGTCGGATTTACAAGTTCCGGCTGTAGATTCTCTCATATCATCGTTTTTTAGCTCTACTAATACAGGGTCACACATATTTCGACTAAACTTGCAAATATCAGTGGTGAATGTTGGATTTAAAACAAATATTTAAACGATCCCTTTATTTCTAGTACTTTAGTTTTCTTTACCTCGCGCTGAACTTTTCCGTCAGTCTTTTTTAATAAATGATACTGTCCTTTCCCAGCAGCAAATTTTCGGCATATATAATCAGAACACAGCTAGCTACCTCCTTTGCGTGTGTGTATGTTTGTCCTGGAGCTAAGAGCATCTATAACCGGACACTGCAAATATGACCCCCTAAACATCCGCGGACGTGTCCGATCAGTGACCAAGCGTGTTTCCTATTTGTCCGTCCACGTAGCCACACTCTTTATTTTTTTCCTCATATGTCCAGTCACTTGCACATGATTGGTGGAGAGAAAGAGAGAAAAAAAGAATGAATAAAGAAAAGAAAAAGGTGGGGGGGGGGGAGGGTGTCGCGTTCTGCGTGGCGGACTGCCCGGACGTGTCCGGACGCGTTCGCGAGCCCTCGTATCCTTCCCATATTTGAGATGGATATGAGGGTTCGCTGACAGCCTTGACATATAGGGATGATATGAGAGGTTTGGTTAGATCACTTTTTTTCTCTCCTGTTCGGTCACTGACCGGACGCGTCCGCGGGCGTATGAAGGGTCATTTAAGACATCCGACTGTAGATGTTCTAAGCTAGTTAAATTAATATGGAGTATTGCCCTGAGCTGTTGCTCCTTTCCTTCCTTGAGTCATCCATACGTAAAGCTTAGCGTGAAACGTTTTACTAATCCAACAATAATAATCGCTATAGTAGTTAATTAAGCCTCTAGCATCGAACTCGCGTGTTAAATGCAGCTCAAATATGAAGCCATGCGCAGGGCATGCTCCATCCAGGAAGAAGCAGAATCACAGATGAACTAACTAAACTACCTCGTATACGTGTGAACTATAGTAGTCCCTCTGTGTTGAATGAATGATTGATGTCCCCCTAATCTTAACCTTACACCATTAACTAACTAGTGTCGTTTGACATGCATACGTCTGCTGGCTGCTCTGTGCATATTTATACGCTGACTCCGAAACAGATGACGCTAGTTAACACGTAGATGGTTTTCTAGGTGGCCTAGGTGGAATTAGCATCATTAGATTGGCCAAGATACAAAAGGCAGTGACCAATGCCGTTATCAAATTAGTAAAATAACACCAGGGAGGGAGACGGAGGGATCACGCACGAAACACGTCGATAATTTAAAGTGTACCAACAACTTCTCCCATACGGAGGAAGGGACAATAGCATACCCCCATCTCTGACCCTTTCTTGTGCACTTGAAATCGTTCGCAGCCATGCACAAACAGGTCCAAGTTTCTAACCACGCTACTGCCCCTATAAAAGCATTAATGACACCGTGAGCAAGAATAGGACCAAACTATATCCGCTTGCAAAGACAACCTACGAACAGAGACACAACACACACATACGGCATGTCATTGACGTCGTCCAAACCGAAGAGAGCAGGGGGCCTCCAGGGCCTCAGACCGCAACCGCTGAGCCTGCCGACCCGGCCGTCCAAGAAACCACGTGTTAGCGGCCACGCCGGATCAGCTGGGGCTGGGCCCGTGATCGTGTACGAGCGCACGCCGAGGGTCGTCCACGCCGACCCACACGAGTTCATGGCCGTCGTGCAGAGGCTCACGGGCAAGCAGCGGTCGTCGACGGCGGCGACGTTGCCACCAGAGGCGACGTCGACGGCCGCGGATGCTTTGGTTCTCACGTTTGGCCAGCAGCAGCGTGCACAGTGTCATGATGATCATCCGACACCTTCTGCTTCCCCGGCTCCTGCGTCATCGATATCGCAGCTGTCCCCGAGCAACTTCTTCCTCTCCCCGACCACCATGCACGCGATACGAGAGCTCATCAGCTGAACAGTGCTTTATTCCCACTCAGTTAGTGAATATTGGAGATCAGCCTGGGTGATATGATCATACGCACAATACATTTGTCTCAGTTTGTTTCTCTCCCTCTTTGTCACCACACCGTGCAATTATTAATTATTATTATTGTTTTTAGAAAAGGAGAAAGATCCCAGGCCTCTGTATCTGGCCGATGCATGCAGCCACTTTATTAATTATTTTTAAAAAACCTTATAAGAAAATATAACAGTAAGTCTGAAGCCACCGTCTAGGCAATATCTATCGCTACTCCTATCCAGTTGATGTAGGGATGCTGATAGTTTGGGCCTAATACCACATACCTTGCAGCCAAGCCTAACATCTAAGACGACCTAGGGCCCCAACCAAGCCACTTGCCGGATCTGGGGCACACACCTATCCGGCACGCTCTCAGAGGCTGCCGCCACCAACTGCCACCACTCCATCTGCAGAGCTATACTGACGCATCTACCTTGCCCGGTCTAGCTGCCGTCGACGCCACCACGACGACCAACGGCACCACCTCCCTACGCGCGAACAGCTGAGCACGTCGGGGTCGCCATCGGCACACCTCAGCACCATGTCGCCAAGTACCACCAGCCGACCCAGCTTGAAGTCTTTGGAAGATCTGTCGTGCATAGCACCTGCCGACCAGGCATGACAAAGCATAGCACCTGTCGGTCAGGCATGACTTGACATCTCCACCGAAGCTCCGTGCAAGACGAAGCCGCTCCACCTCCTGCCTCTGACTTCTAGCGCTGCTTCCCAAACGATGCTCCTAAGAGAGGAACGACACCGCAGTACCGCCATCGTCCGATCTGGATTACCAGATCTTAGGGTTTCCCCCGAAGCAGCACGAGTGAGTCGACAGAAGTTACACGACGATGCCTTCATGAAGGTAACAACGCAAAACGCTGCCATCGCCCGCCATCGGCTCGGTTTTCACCGGCAACTCTGTTTCCCCAACTCGCAGCCGAGACTAGATGACGGATCTGGAGATCCAACCACCCAGCCTCAGGCCGACCATCTCCGGCGAAGGAGGTGGCCACCACCGCCACGCCCAGGGCCGCAGCCCCCGACGTCCTCGAGTTGCAGGTCGATCCCAGGGACAACAAGCCATTGACGAAAAGGTACAGGTTGTGGCCCGCCGAAGCCCATCTGGACCCAGTAGCGCCGCCGCTGGACCTGTCACCGTACGTCGCCGTCGGCCTGGCCGCCACCGCCCCGCACACACTGCCGTAGATCCAGCCATCACGGGCCGCCGCCGTCGTGGCCAAATCGCGGGCTGAGAAGAAACGCCGCCACCGCCGCTGCAGCACACAGGCTTTGCCTGCGACACCCCCTGCGGCGGCGGCGGGGGAGAAGACCCTGGAGTGAAGGGGAGGAGGAGGTCGGCGGGGGCGCTCCGATGCGGCGCGGCGGCGCCGCACGGGAGCAGGATAGGGTTAGGAATGGGATAGGGTCATCATATGCATCTGATGGAGCCATGCAATTATTAATAATTATGTTAAATAGAGTTTGACACACACACACAATGGATAAGTTGGATTCACTGTTTCACATTTCAATTCTCAAAATATTTTGAACACAACTGAAATGTAGACTTCTATAATTACAATCTTTGAAGCAGATCTATGGCGTGGGTTACAATATACTCCCTTTGTTCCTCAATATAAGTATTTTTAGAGATTTCACTATGTATTACTCCCTCCGTTCCTAAATATAAGTCTTTTAAGATATTTCATAAAGGGACTATATACGAAGCAAAATGAGCGAATCTACATTCTAAAGTATGCATATATACATCTGTATATAGCCTTCTAGTGGAAACTCTTAAAAGACTTATATTTAAGAAACGAAGGGAGTGCATATGAAGCAAAGTGAGTAAATCTATCCTCTAAAATATTTCTATATAACTGTAATCCATAATGGAATCTCTACAAAGACTTATATTTATAAACGAAGGGCGTAGTGTGACACACACATGTGCCGTTTAAGCAATCTACTTTTTTTTTGCAGGTCAAGCTATTTACATCTTGAAAAAAAAAATGTCGCATACCCATTGGGCAGTTAGAACTTCAGACGAAGGAAAGACGAGTAGCATGGCCCTGACCTTCCCTGGCCAACTCCGCCCCATCTCCTTCTGTGTCGAGCTTCCTTCGTTGCCGCAGCCACCACTGCCTTGCCCCGCCAAGTTCACCGATATTTGGCCGCAATAATAGGCTCCATGCATGGATTTCATGTGCAAATACCTCAAGACCCTAGTACCCCACATATACTCCGTCATCCCGGGGGGTGCTCCTCACCGAGAGGGACACGGCATGGCGCTCCACCTTCGCCTCGTGCGGTAGGAAGCTTAGCGTTGAGCTCAAGGACGACCTCTCCACTGTAAGACCATGTCACGTACAAGAATTGGTGCTGCCTTTAAAATCATCATGTGCTCAGACATCGATTGCTAATGCGTGTGCATCTTCGGTACTTCTCGATGATATTTGGTGGCGAGGCATCGCATAATCAGTGGTGGGAGTCGCCGGCTGCACGACGCTAGCCCGCTGCCCCAGCAGCGTACCACGGAGGAGCCACTCTCCACCTGGCAACTGAACCCGTCACCGGAGGGTGGAACGCATTGTGTGCTCACTTGGACCCCATTTACTACCGTATCACGCATGTGTATGGAAGCACAAGTGCTCAAAGATCTATACACTGATCATCAACGTGGACTGTGCCACAGTCCAGGAAGCGCTATCCCGTGCTTAGTTAACAGGGTAAGATGAAGCGTGATGGATACAGGGTAAGAAGTTTCTTAAGGAAATTTTCTTAGGAAGCACTTTCTTAAGAAAAGTTTCTTCCGACGCATTTTCGTAATAAGTTTCTTAAGGAATTTTTCTTAGGAATCACTTTCTTAAGAAAAGTTTCTTCCGATGCATTTTCGTAAGAAGTTTTTCAAGGAAATTTTCTTATCAAGCACTTTCTTAACAAAAGTTTCTTGTGATGCATTTTCGTAAGAAGTTTCTTAAGGAAATTTTCTTATCAAGCATTTTCTTAAGAAAAGTTTCTTCTGATGCATTTTCGTAAGAAGTTTCTTAATGAACATTTCTCCGTAAGCACTTTCTTAAGAAAATTTTCTTCCGATGCATTTTCGTAAGATGTTTCTTAAGGAAATTTTCTTAAGAAGCACTTTGTCAATAAGTTTCTTAAGAAAAGTTTCTTCCGATGTATTTTCGTAAAAAGTTTGTAAAGGAAATTTTCTTAGGAAACACTTTCTTAAGAAAACTGTGTTAATATGCATTTTCTTAAGAAGATTCCTATGTAAATTTTCTTAGGAAGCACTTCTTAAGAAGTCTCTTAACAAAAGTTTCTTTCAATGGATTTTCGTAAGAAGTTTCTTAAGGAAAATTTCTTAGGAAACACTTTCTTAACAAGTTTCTTAAAAAAAGTTTCTTTCGATGGATTTTTGTAAGAAGTTTGTTAAGGAAATTTTCCTAGGAAACACTTCCTTAAGAAGTTTCTTAAGTAAACTTTGTTCCCACAGATTTTCTGAAGAACTTTCCTAAGGAAATTTTCTTAGAAGCACTTTCTTAAGAAAAGTTTTTTTCGATGCATTTTTGTCAGAAGTTTCTTAATGAATTTTTCTTAGGAAGCACTTTCTTAAGAAGTTTCTTAAGAAAATTTTCTTAGGAAGCACTTTCTTAAGAAGTTATGCTTCATACTATGAACGTAATCATTCGACAGGTGAGATGACATGATAACGATATGTTGATATACTTTACTTCCAATATGCCAGTTTGAACTGGGTAGTAGCCGTCACACACGCTCCGGTCGCTGGAGATGACGGTCACGTCGATGCTTCGGTCACTCCTCGGCCAGCGTCATATTCCACATGTCCTTGGCGACGATGATTGGCTCCGACACCTAGTACACATCCTTCTTGACGTAGATTGTGTGCTGGTTTGTGCTACGGCTTGGGGCGTCCTGTAGGGCATCGTCGATCATGGTGTTGGTGCCACTATCGTCCAATTTCACCATTGTGTCAGGTGCAATATTTGCAAACATCACATTGCACTCTATTGAATTACTGATTGAACGAGCTACGCAAGCTAGGAAATGGTATTGCAAGAAGTTTTGTTTGGTTGTGTTGCTTTGTGAATTCAACACGTGTGATGATATTTTGTGTGTAATTTGTAATTATATTGTGAGGAGGGACTTGGATAGACATGGCAGCCTAGAAGATATCATTGAGGACTTTTTTAGGGACGTAGCTTGAAGGAAATAGTCGTATTTATCACTAACCCTCGTCCCATCAACTAACATGCATACTCCAACTTTCGCATCTAGCTCCACCGCTCATATGTAGCTAATAGAATGAAAAGAAGAGTCGGTTAAAACAATAGTGAAGTTGTATGGTACGGATAGGTGGATTGCATGGACGCTTACTACCAATTTTGGTTTCCTTCGTATTTCTATCCACCGCATGTTCCATTTACATAACATGTGTGCCACATAAACCTGCTTGCTCTACATGGCTTGCATGCCTACGCGTGGGCGGCCAATGCATTCTTTTCAAAGATGCATCTAAGGTAGACGTATCGGTATTGTAGAAGAGCAACTCTAGGATGGCTTCATCGTCAATTTACAAGCAACAACACTAAGACCAAAACTCCTCGTACCGACTACTTGCTATCCAACAATTTGTCCGTCCTAAAAGGTTCAAACCGTTTACTCCGCAATAGATTCATCCTCCTCCAACTTTGGCCTTCCTCAGCCACTTGTTTGAGCACCATGGCAGCCGAAGGTGATGCCCCATTGAAGCCAACATCAATGTGGTGTTCTCATATGGACGAAGCCACAAGTGTCACTGCTGTCCAAGAATCTCTCGAGAGCCATGGTCCTGTTTCAATCGAAATACTACTCGTGTTAGAAGTATATTGTGTTGAAGTTAGAGATATAATAGGTTTAAACCATGCGTAACTTGTCTTGTATTCCCAAGTCTTGTTTCCTTGCATCGTACGAGGGTCGAATCAACATGACAGAAATATTTGACTCTTTCATAATGATATTACAGCGGTTACTCCAGCGATAGGATCCTATGTTCTTTCACAACTTGTCCAGCGTGCCGCACCCCAAAGAGATTAATCTTCTCTTCCCGTGGCATGACACTCGAACAGTAAATGATTAAATCGATAGTCTAGGTTAGGTCCAATCCGATTTTCACGTTCAAAAATATGAAATCCCATCAGATTAGTGTTTCTTTGGCTACGAAAACAAATCCAGAAGAGCCCCAAATAGTCAGATTCCGGTGAGCAGCAGTGCAGCACCGGCGTCGATGTATATGGCAATGCACAACTTTAGGGACACACGCGGAAGCTTGGATCCGAACCAGTAGCACCCCGCACGGCAGGGCAACCAAGCGGGGACCACCTACACCGACATCACGTACGGCCGGACACGGTACGAGACGCGTTCCCAACCAGCACCATGCGCGCGTACGTGGGCCGGAATATAGCATCAATTTACCACTACAAAATTGCCTTCATATTTCTTGCTTTATGTTGGCTGTTAAACTAAGCATTTATATGCATGATGTGTTCCTTGTGCTGCGACAATTGATGTGTATGCATCTTACTTTTAGCTTATTATTACTTCCTTCGTCCCAAAATTCGTGTCTTAGATTTGTCTAAATATGAATGTATCTAGTCATATTTTAGTATTTAGATATATCCATGTCTAGACAAACCTAAGACAAAAAAATTTGGGTCGGAGGGAGTATTTTGTAATAATCCTCACATTTACTTTGGGACGATAACTTGAATTGTTGGATAGAAAACTCAAACACTTACAAGTTAAGAATTTTGAAATACTACTCTCATTATTTTGTTAAAATAGACAAGCACGGCATCAAGCGTCGCCATTGACCTAGTAAAAGAAATATAAGTTGAACTTGCTGATGGCCAGAGTTTCTAACTTACATATGCCAGCCTAAATAAGTGTTACAGACTGAGCACAAATGTTCTTCTGGCGATCCTTTTATGGTAGTTAAACGAATATATTGTCTGCCTTTTTATTTCTCACATCTATATTTTTGCTTCACCTTTCTAAAAAAAGACATGTAGAGCACACACCACGGATTTCATAGCAGAACAAAGTAGTTTCACGAATGTTTCTTTTTGACCTGCGGACACACCGGGAGTCCATCTCCAACTTTCAGACACTGAGGTATCCTTATTGCCAAGTGACACATGTTAAAAGCGTCTTACATCATGGGACAGAGGGGTACATTGTTAGCATCTTTGCTACAACTGTCCTGATATGAGCCACGTGTAGCCTTTGGATGATGAATACTGTGTATGCCTTTGTCGATACACTGTGGCGCCCCGCTTGATTACCCCTGTAGCCAGACGGTCACCGTGCATACCAGCCCAGGAAATCACTCTGGCATGCGCGTTTACAACAAGTATCATGAACACATGCATTTCTATTAAGGGATGTATAAGTCTTACAAGGGTGATGGCAACGGAAAGGCTCTATCTAGGGCAACATGGTCTTGGTGCGGCTCCAATCCACAGGGATCTGACTAGGTTACTCTTCTAGCCTGCGAACGCTCCGGCTCCTCGTAGACGGATGACGGATCCTTATGTGAACCTGACCCCATTGAAGGCCGCTGAGTACTTTTGAATGTACTCGCAAGCAAACCGAACTAACACATACACCAAGCAAACCAATCCATGATATTCAAGCATGCATTTGTTATTAGCGCAATATTAATTATCATGCTATAGCATACCTATCTAGCAAGATTAAATATCATGGTATAACATGATTATCCAACAAGATAATTATTAAAGTAAATACGATGAGGTAAAGCATATTAAGTAAATAATGTATAGTCCGAATATTCTCACAATCCAATCTGAATTTGATCCAAATCCAATCCGATTCATGTGGTCATCCGACCACTCATCTCATAGCCATCCCATGGCTAACATACCATCATGTGTTCATCCGACCTCTCATCTCGTAGCCATCCCATGGCTAACATACCATCATGTGGTCATCCGACCACTCATCTCATAGCCATCCTAAGGCTAACATACCATATTCCTGACATCATCTGATGTCTGCACAAGACGAGCTCTTCCATCGTTATCATCATTATTATGGTTGACCACCTAGTGAGGTCTGGACGGTTGTCCAATACCGTGGACCCGGCTATTCGAATAGATTTTCACTCTGCAGAGGTTGCGCACTTTACCCACACCATGAAGCACCTGGTCTCGTGACCCCACTCGGGTGGACCAGCGTTGCTTCAACGAAACCTGCCTGACCCGTGACTCTTTCATCGTACCACCGGCACTCATCCTCCCCCGGAGGCTTGCCCTGGGTAGCCCCTGTGTCTCATGACACCTGCCATCGTTGTGGCCAAACTAAACTGTCCCAAACGGGGACTACTAAACTGTCCCAAACGGGGACGGGCCCATACAACTCAACTGAGTTCACAAGGTTATCGCCGCCTACCTGATCAGGGTAGCATGCGTGCATAACCTTCCCTTTGTGGTGGTACCGACAAAAGAGCACGCGATCAGACCAAGTCAAGGCCGTCCCATACCGACAAATGTGGCTGCACTGATAAGCCCGGCCAGGTTACTCAAGACCAACCAAGTAAGTTTCATTAAATACGCATGTGGTTCACCAAAACAACTTATGAGGCAGCAACTAGGCATTTAAATTATTTACTATGAATTAGTATATAGCAAGTGAATGAAGGTAATGTAAACAGTAAGTGCAATCTAACAGAAGTTCAATTATTTCTATCACATGCATAATCATTAATTAAACATGCAAGAATAACACAGAGCAATGCTTTAGGGCATCTATCAGATGGTCGGCTTGTCTGGGGTCAAAGAATACTCCGGGAAAACTACGGAGAGTCCGCAAAAGGGATCATCGGAAACCGTTCTCTCTCGGAGAAGGCTGATAGAAGAGCAAGGGCAAAATGGTTATTTCCACAGTGTGAACACATTGTGAAAGTGATGCCAAAAGAACGGGCTTGACGAGACGAAGATGTGAGCGCTGGAATCACCGGAATCGGAGTTACGAGTGAAAAGATATAAGGGTTTAAAGGTTAGGGACTTATTTGTAAATAAAATATTCACAAATAGGCCCCCGGGGCTGAACCGAAAGCGCACTCGGCCGAAATACCTTTTCTGTACATAGAAGTGCACTTTTAGCCGCAGAGGACAGAAAATACGCTTTCAAACGAAGGAACACGTATTTTCCGAAATGCGCTTCCACTTAAACAACATGGGCCCGAGGTTGACTTGGCTGATAGGCTGACAGGCAGGCCCACCGCTGACCTCTCTCTCTCCTCTACCTCCTTCTTCTTCCTCCCGTAGGCAGAGAGGAGAGGCGAGGCCGGCGTGGTCCTTGGCGATGAAGACCGCGGCTGCCTCGAACACCGCCGGGGATGGATCCCCTGCTCTGCTCCGCACCCGGGGAGGGTCTTTGTGACGCCCCCAATTTCGACCATACGCTAAACATACACGCAAGCATATGACCAAGATCAAGGACTCACTAATCAATATCACAACACAACTCTAGACACAAATTAAAGTCATACAACTTCATATTACAAGCCAGGGGCCTCGAGGGCTCGAATACAAAGCTCGACAAGCTCGAGTCAGCGGAAACAAATAATATCTGAGTACAGACATAAGTTAAACAAGTTTTGCCTTAAGAAGGCTAGCACAAACATAACAACAGATCAAAAGATGTGAGGCCTTCTACCTGGGAACCTCCTATCCTACTGCTGGTCGGGGGATGCCTCCACGTAGTAGTAGGCTCCTGGGTTGGTGTAGTAATCATCTCCGGCGTACTCCATCTCCTGGGCTCCATCGTGTGAACGCAGAATCGTATCGAGGGGGAAAGAGAAAGCAAAGCAGCGGTGAGTACTCATCCAAAGTACTTGCAAGACTGACATCAGAACTATGCTAAGTATGCACCATTATCAAGGGGTGGGGTTATATGTGGACTGACTAAAGAAAGCGACAATAGGGGGAGGCCTAGTCCTATCGAAGACTAGCATCTTCAGCACCTTGCAACATTAGAAGAGAGAAGACAGATAACTCACATATAGTCATATTATTGTAGCAATTTTATTAGGTAACCACGCTCAGAGGTTCTTCCTTGACACCCCGCGAGGAAGCAATCCCGGAGCCGCATTTCATTTAAAGTAAATCACAATTATAGTTGTATAAGGTCAAGGTACAACTCCAAGCCATCCTGTTACCGTGGACACGGCTATTCGAATAGACAATTTCTTCCCTGCAGGGGTGCACCGCATTTCCAACACGCTTGATCACCTCCGGATGGACACACTTTCCGGGGTAATGCTCGGCCTCGGGATCCAAAACATCGTCGCCCCACATAGGCTCAACGAAGAGGCCAGCCCACCGGTCTAACTCCTATGCGCGCGGGTTCATGGGCCCACTTGCCCTTGCACTCATGCACGATGCGTACGCGGCCGGAAGCAGACCTAGTACACTTAGTTCGGGAGTTGTACCTTCCAGCGCAATCCGGCGCGCGCCGCTCCATTGCTGACGTCCGAAGAGCTTCGGCTGATACAACGACATTGAGTAACCATAACTTCTCCAACGTGAAGGTTTAGTACGAAAAAGGTCAAAAGACCAACTCAGATCAAATACCCAACCCATTAGCATTTTATTAATGCGGGGCAAGCGTGAACCATAATGCAGTCCGTCGCCCCGCCAATAACCCTCGGGTGCCTTACCGACGCACCCCACCACATCTCACGAATGCCTTACGGCACATCCCACCAAATCTTTCTCTCGTGGGCACCCTTGGGGCCGACCCATCTTTCAGTATTATTTCGGTAACAAGTCATAGAGGCTGTGTGGATATAACATCAAGACGGGAAATGAGGAATCACCCTCAATGGTCCCCGCTCGATGTAACCGTGAAGGTGGACTTAGAGGAATCACCCTCGAGGGTCCCACACTTGAGGGGCTGCACGACAGAGACATCGCCAGGAATGGTGAAGGAGGAATCACCCTCGATAACCACAACCGACTAGCTGCGCTAGAGGGCTAGCATCATGAGTACTTCATGAGGTGTCACCCTCAGTACTCGATAGTAGCACTACAGAGTCATACAATTAAGGGGAGTGCGGTGATGTGAGGGGGCTGGCTTGTCGTTCGGTTGACCGAGTCTTCGAGTTGTCGAATCGTCGGGTCGTCGATGAAGAAGCAGGGGCAACTGGGACTAAGGGGTCACTGGGGATTCACTAAGCAGTTGGTATGATTACAGGAATACTAGCAGTTCATCAAAAATAGGCTATGCATCAGAATATGAGCTAACTAATACAATAGCAAAATTCTAATGCAAGAATAAGAGGGAGAAAGATGGGTGATATAGGAATGCTCAAGGGGTTTTTTCTTGCCTTGCTGCTCTGCTGAAAAAGGTTGGTCGTTAGGGGCGTAGTCGTACTCGGCAGCAGCATCAGTCTCGGGGTCTACTGGTAAAAAGAGGGGGAAGAAACAATAAATATAAAGCAAGCAGGTGCACCACGATGCATTACATGGCAATATGCATAGCTAGGTATGCACTAACGCAATACTACACGCGTCAGACGGAGCGGGAGAACACCTGACGATATTTCCCGGGTCTGCGGATTTATCGAATAGTCGAATCGGAGGGGAAAGTTCCATGTTCATCATGCTAGGAGTATGTGATAGATGAATGAATGGCATATTTGGATTCGTGGAATTTTTGTGATCAACTTTCATATATAAATTATTTTCATCTGAGTTACGATTTAAAAGATGTGATTTTCTAAAGTTTTTATTAATTTTTGGAATTTAACAGATTATTATTAATTTGAAAAATGCTTTATGATGTCAGCATGACATCACCACTGCATCAGCAGTCAACTCTGGCTGACCAGAGTCAAACCTGACATGTGGGGCCTACATGTCAGTGACAGATTAGTGTAAATTAATTAATTTAACTTAATTAGTTACTTATTTGGCACCTGACAAGGTGGGGCCCAATGTCATAGACACTGGGGGTAGGGCCCCACATGTCAATGGCTGGTCAACACCCAGCCAGCCAGTTCACTAGGTCAACCCAGTCAACTGGGGCGAGGGGCCCCACTAGCAGTGACCCAGGGGTGGACCCCAAGTGTGCTACGTCGGTGGTCGACGCCAGAGCGTCGCCGGTGAGCTCCGGACGAGGTCGAAAGCTCCGACAAGCTCGGAAATGCTCCACGGTGGGCCATTTGGCGCGTGGCCGGGCGCATACGAAAGCGGGAGGAGCCGCCGATCCATCCCAGGCCTCAGGACGAGCAACGACAGCCATAGAGAGCACTATGTCGCCGGCAGCGGCAACAGCTTCGAGCGGCGATGGCTACGAGCAAACGGAGGCGAAACCGACCTAGCTAGTGCGGGGGATCGACACAGGGGACGCCCTAGAGCGCGCCTATAAAAAGCATGGGCTACCATGGGCACGCACGGCGCGAGCACATCGTCAATTGTGGACGGCAAAGATCGTGTATAGGGGAGGCTTACTACGGCGGTCTAATCACACGGGGAAGAGAAAGAGAGGGAGGCGTAGCTCACTAGGGGCCTGCAGATGTGCTCAAGTGGGCTCGGGGGAGGCATGGTGGAGCGCATCGACAGCAGCGAGCTTCGGGTCCCAAGGTTGAAGACGACGCGGAGATGGCAATGCAGAGCTCCCCGAGCTCGAGCTCATGGTCGAGAGGGTCGAGGAGAACGCGACAAAGCTCGTGGACGTGGTGGCAGGGCGCGGGAGCAACGGTGGCTACACTAGCCGACGTCAATGGCGACGGTGGCGCTCAGGAAGGAAGGGGGGATGAAGGAGAAGGCAGGGGAGGGGATCTGATGAGATCTAGGGTTCGAGGTGGTGCGAGAGGCAGGCCGTGTGTGTGTGTGGGGGGGTTCTTATCCCCCTCGCCGTCGGGGGCGACGCGGTCCGTCGTTGACGAGCAGGGAAGCCCCTCTGTAGCGACCGCTCCGGTCGCTACACAGGAGGGAGACGACGGGGGAGCGGGCTGGTGGGGTTGGGCCAGTTGGGGCCGCCCAAGTGGGGAAGGGGGTTTCCCTTTTCTTTCTTTCTTATTTTTTATTTTTTATTTTTTTTCTTTTTATTTAATTCTGTCTTTTAATTATTTATAGGACACAATGACTTTTGTAAAATATGGGACAAGGCCCAATATTTGTAAGGCAATATTTGTTACTGCCATAACAAGTTTGGGCCCCTTTTGAAAAGTTTGAAAATATTTACAATTCAAAAGGCAATTAAGTAATTTTTTTGGCCACTGTTTTATTTATTTTGAGGCATCAATTCATCTTGTAAAACATTGTTGATAATTTTATAATTACCAAGGGATTATTTGCAACCCCAACATGATTTTTGTTTTTAGGTTTGCAAAAATTAGTTAACCCACTTTTGAATGAATTTTGAAAATCATTAGGGAATTCACATGAGATATGATTCTATTGTGATCATGCACTATATAGCAAAATGGATTAGCTTAAACTTGTCCATTACTGTAGCTTAATTACATGATCACTGTAGCACTGACACCAGGGTGTTACAACTCTCCCCTACTAATAAGAATTCTCATCCCGAGTATTAAGAAGTAGAAGGAAAGAGCCCAGGGTATTCTGCACGAAGATGATCTTCACGTTCCCAAGTGGCTTCATCTTCAGAATGATTTGCCCACCGCACTTAGAAGAACTTGGTAACCTTCTAACGAGTCCGGCGTTGGGTTTCATCAAAAATGTGGACTGGTTGTTCTTCGTAAGAAAGATCTTGTTGCAGTTCAAGCATATCATGGTCCACTGCTCGGATAGGCTCCTTGAATCAGCGATGAAGCTATGACACATGGAACACATCATGAACCTGAGAAAGGTTTGGCGGTAGTTCCAAGTTATATGCCACTTTACCACGCCTTTCAAGAATCGTGAAAGGGCCGATGTATCGAGGAGCTAGCTTGCCCTTGATCCTGAAACGGTGTGTACCTCTCATTGGCGTGACTCGGATATAAGCCTTTTCGCCAGGTTGATAGACCATATCTTTGTGATGATGGTCATACTGACTCTTCTGACGAGACTGAGCAGCCTTCAGATTTGCATGAATAATGCGGACTTGATCTTCGACATGTTGGATAATATCCGGAATGATGAGTGTACGTTCCCCAGTTTCTGACCAATTCAGAGGAGTCCGACACCTACGTCCATATAATACTTCAAAAGGAGCCATCTTCAGACTAGCTTGATAGCTATTGTTGTAGGAGAACTCAGCATACGGGAGAGATTCCTCCCATTTCTTGCCAAAAGAAATGACACAAGCTCGAAGCATGTCTTCGAGAATCTGATTGACTCGTTCAACTTGTCCTTGGGATTGAGGGTGAAAAGAGGTGTTGAAGGACAAATGAGTTCCCATAGCTTCCTGGAAACTTGCCCAGAATCTTGAAGTGAATAAACTGCCATGGTCTGAACTAATCACCAATGGGATACCGTGGAGAGAAACAACTCTGGACATGTAAAGATCTTCTAGCTGACTAGCAGTAATAGTTTCCTTCACAGCCAGAAAATGTGCAACTTTGGAAATCCGGTCAATGATGACAAGAATAGCATCATTACCCTTCTGCGACCTGGGAAACCCAGTGACGAAGTCCATTTCAACATGATCCCATTTCCATTCAGGAATAGAAATAGGTTGTAGAGTTCCAGCAGGCTTTTGATGTTCTGCCTTGATCCGACAGCAAATGTCACATTCTGAAACATAGCGAGCAATGTCTTGTTTCATATTTCACCACCAAAACCTTTGGCGAATGTCTCGGTACATATTGGTACTACCCGGATGAATAGACAATGGAGTGTCATGAGCTTCTTTCTGTATTCTATCAGTCATATTCAAGTTTTCCCTTTTTGTTGGAATGAATAAGCGTCCCTTGAAGTACACATCACCATCATCAGCAATGGTGAAACATGAGGGTTTACTCTCCGACATATAGTATTTAATCCTATCCGCTTTGTCGTCACAGCCCTGCATTGTTTTAATATCGCCCACGAGATCTGGTTCAACAACCAGGTTACTCAAAGAACCTTGGTTAACAACACGAAGGTTCATCTTGCGGAACTCTTCAGGAGGGGGAACCAGGTAACCCTACGGAACAATATGGAGGTTCAGCTTGCGAAATTCTTCTTGAAGAAGGGGGTGAACCTTGTGAACCTGAAGGTGGTTGTAGTATGACTTGCGGCTCAAAGCATCAGCCATCACATTAGCCTTGCCAGGGGTATAAGAAATTCCCACGCTGTAATCTGCTATGCGCTCCATCCATCTCTGTTGACGGAGATTCAAATCTGGCTGAGTAAACAAGCACTTCGGACTTTGGTGATTGGTGTAGATCTCGCATCGATTACCAATGAGGTATTGTCACCACTCTTTTAGTGCATGAATTACTGCAGCAAGTTCAACATCATGAACTAGGTAGTTCTCTTCATGAGGACGCAATTAACGAGATGCATAAGCAACCACTTTGCGTTCTTGCATTAGGACACAACCTATTCCCTAACGCGAAGTGTCATAATAAATGGCAAAGTCCTTACGGGTATCCGGAGGAGCAAGCACTGGAGCAGACGTCAATTTGTCTTTTTAAGTGCCTGGAGGCTCTCCTGACATTTTTCTGTCCACTCATATTTAACACCTTTGTGAAGAAGATTGGTTAAGGGCTTTGCAATCTTGGAGAAGTTCTCGACAAATCGACGGCAATAGCTTGTGAGTCTGAGAAAACTTCTGACTTGCTTGACATTCTTCGGGGGAGTCCAGTCAAGAATAGCCTGAACTCGTTCAGGGTTGACCGCAATACCATCCTTGGAGATCATATGACCAAGGTAGGTTACTTCGTTCATCCAGAACTCACACTTGGAATACTTGGCATATAGCTGGTGTTCCCGAAGTCTTTCTTGTACAAGACGAAGATGTTCAGCATGCTCTTCTTTATTCTTGGAAAATACCAAAATATCATCCAGATAAACCACGACGAATTTGTCAAGGTAGTCCATGAAGATATAATTCATTAAATGAGAGAAGGTTGCTGGATCATTGGTTAAATCAAAAGACATGACGGTGTACTCGTATGAACCATAGCGAGTAACAAATGCGGTCTTCGGAATATCCTCTTCACGAACACGGATCTGATG
The DNA here is from genome assembly GCA_022496015.1 of Hordeum marinum. Taxonomy (NCBI): domain Eukaryota; kingdom Viridiplantae; phylum Streptophyta; class Magnoliopsida; order Poales; family Poaceae; genus Hordeum; species Hordeum marinum. The sequence goes on along the minus strand of CM039676.1, from coordinate 490,556,071 downwards.
GTAGCCCAACCTCAAGTCGAGCTTAGAGAAAATTGAGGCACCAGCAAGTTGATCATACAAATCATTGATCCGAGAAGTGGGTTTTTGTTCTGAATTGTAGCTTGGTTGATTGGTCGATAATCCTGGACCAGACGGTTTGTCCCATCCTTCTTAACAAAGAGAGAAGGTGCTCCCCAAGCAGAGGAACTTGGACGAATGAAACCCAGCCGTAGCGAATTGTTAATTTCTTTCTTAAGTTCAAGGAGCTCATGTGGTGGCATCTTATACGGACGCTTGGCTATAGGAGTGGTACCAGGTACCAAGTCGATGACAAACTCAATAGCTCTAGAAGGGGGAATCCCTGGGAGTTCTTCCGAAAAACATCTTGGAAATCCTGGACAACTGGAATGTTTTCAATCCCCTCAAGAGGTGATTCATTTAATGCATTCATGGCATATAGCCGGGTTTCAGCATCCCGAACAAGATGAGCATGGTAGCTAACTATCTCATTAAAAGAATGCGGGAGGTGGACAGTTTTTGTGGCACAAACGACAGAAGTAGTATGTGCTTTCAACCAATTCATTCCCAAAATAAGGTCGATCTTGGAGGACTTCAATATAATGAGGGAAGCATGGAATTCCATCCCTTCTATTTTGATGGGGACATCATGACTAACCATGGAGGTTTGACATTGGCCAGCGGGAGTGTTTACCACTATTGGGACGTTCATCTCATCACACTTAACGTCATGCATGTATGTGAAATCTTCAGACATTAAAGAATGTGATGCTCTTGTATCAAACAATACAGAAGCTGGTACTGAGTTAATGAGAAGAGTACCCATCACGGTAGCTGGCTGGTCTTGAACTTCATCCAGATCAGCGTTGTTAGCTTGAACACGTCCCTAAGTAGGCCTGGCATTGTTGTTGTGGGGTTGGTTGGAAGGCAGTGCAAGTTGATTCTGATTCTGCCTGCATTCTCTAGCATGGTGTCCTGGATGGCCACACTTGAAGCACAGCCCATCCTCAGGATGAGAAGGGGGAACAGGACCTCGTGGTGGCGGAGCTGGGAGCCTCGGCTGCCTAGGTGGGGGTGGAGGAACACGAGGTGCAGCATAGGACGGCCTTGGAGCAGGAGAAGGTGCATGGTACATGTTGTGGGGAATCCAGATCTTGCGCTTCTGACTTGCTGAGCCCGAAGATGAGCCCATGTCACGGTTGCGCTTGCTGTTGTCCTTGTAATCATGCAGACCTGTTTCCACTATTATGGACTTGTTCACCAAGGTGGCGAAGTTGTCAAAGTCCTAAACAAGGAGGGCCAGTTTGATATCAGGGTGGAGGCCTTCACGAAACTTCTCCTGCCTACGAGCATCAATTGCAACGTCTTCTTTAGCATAGCAAGATAAGTCCAAAAATTCCCGCTGATAAGCATCCACGGTCTTGTTGCCCTGACGAGATTGCGGAACTCACGCTTCTTCTTGTCCATCATTCCTTGAGGAATATGGAGAGCATGGAATGCAGCTTGGAACTCCGGCCAGGTGATGATTGTTCCAACAGGCTATGAGCACCTGTGACTGTCCCACCATTGAGCAGCGAGACCCTTCAGAAAGTACGAGGCAAAGGTGACATAGCTAGCCTCAGGGGCTCCTGAAGATTCCAACTCATAAGTGATGTCACGGAGCCAGTCATCTACGTCTAGCGGTAGATCGCAGGGTTGAGGCGCATGAAGTCTTGCAGATTCATTAGGGCTCGCTGTTGATTCATGTTCGGCCTTGGGAACTGGTCCATAAGCCCTTGCATAAATTGGCGATTCAGTTCAAATTGCTGCATCATACCAGCCATGTATTCAGGTGGCGGTGGGTGGTCAGCCGCACCACGACCACGACCAACTGGCCTAACCATTCTATCGAAATAATTAACAGTGGTATTTTAGCTTTGGGCATTGCAAAGACAATGAATTATTTATGAAGTAAATTGCTCAATGAAGGAAGTGCAATAGATACGACATAGTAGTTCGAATTGAACATACAAATCCATACATAGGTCTATTACAAACCATAAGTCTGTTACAGCATAGACGATAGGTCCGGCATGAAGTTAACCTAAACAACTAGGCGGCACGCAGGCACGCGGTAGAGGGATACAACAACGGACATAGTGAAAAGCTAAATCAACATCGGGGACAACGAAAGAACCCACAGAACTGCAGATGACCCTGAATGCTGAACCTGGTGGCAAGGTTCTGCATCCCGTGCAAACTCTGATGTATATGCTGCATACTAAGCAAGAGCGCAGGTCCACATGCCAGAACACGACCTCTAACATCAGGCCACTCAAGACCTAGAGGAAACACAGTCTGAGGCGGGTAAAGGATGTTCTCCAGATGTATCCCCGCGGTGACTGCTGGCAACAAATGCGCCAAAGCCCGATAAAGATGATCACGGGTGGCGTACAGCTCAACGTTAAGAGCCCTGACAGTGCGATCCAATGCCTTAGTGTACTAAACCAGAACCTGTGGGTCGTAACGACGACTCACATAGGGGGTGCAGACAGTAGTGTAGCATCGGTCATTGCGCTGCCCTGCGAAAGGGATCAAGACCTCAGTGTGGGCTGTTGGGGAACGTCGCAAGGGAAACAAAAAAATTCCTACGCACACGCAGATCTATCCATGGTGATGACCATCTACGAGAGGGAGAGTGGATCTGCGTACCCTTGTAGATCGCTAAGCGAGAAGCGTTAAGAAACGCGGTTGGTGTAGTCGAACATTGTTGCAATCCAAATCGCCGAGCGTCCCACGATCACATCACGATCCGTCCCGCGATCCAATCACGATCCATCCCGCGAACTCATCACGATTCGTCCCGCGATCTCATCACGATCCGTCTCGCGATCTTGATCACGGTCCTTCCGATCTAGCGCCGAACGGACGTCACCTCCGTGTTCAGCGCACGTACAGCTCGATGACGATCTCCACCTTCTTGATCCAGCAAGAGAGATCGGAGAGGTAGAAGATTTCTCCGGCAGCGTGACGTCGCTCCGGAGATGGTGGTGGAGCTGTTCCGGCAGGGCTTCGCCTAAGTACCGCCGAACTAGTCTAGTCTAGAGGAACTTGATCTAGAAGTAGGGTTTAGACGTGGCTGAAAATCCTTGTCCAAAAAACCCTAAAACCACTCATATATATAGGAGGAGGGGAGAGGAGGCTGCACCCAAAAGGAGGGCTCTCCTTTGGTTCGGCCGAACCAAGTGGGGAGGAGTCCTCCTCCTAGTAGGACTCCTTCTCCCACAAGAGAGGTGGAGTTTGGGGAGGTTTCCACCCCAATTCGGTTTGCCTCCCTTTCCTCCTGCACATAGGCCTCCTTGGCCGATCCAACTGGCCCACTATGGGATGGTGGGTTGCCACATAGGCCCATGGGGTGGGTTGGCCCCACTGGTGGGCCCCCGGGACCCATTCATCACTCCTGGTACACTACCGAAAATGCCCGAAACTTTCCAGAGTCCAAACACCACCTTCCTATATATCAATCTTTACCTCCGGACCATTCCGGAGCTCCTCGTGAAGTCAGGGATCTCATCCGGGACTCCGAACAATCTTTGGTCACCACCATACATAACTCTATACTACTGAAATGCCACCAAACCTTAAGTGTGCAGATCCTGTGGGTTCGAGAACTATGTAGACATGACCGAGACACCTCTATGGTCAATAACCAATGGCGGGACCTCGATGTAGACATTGGTTCCTACATATTCTACGAAGATCTTTCGGTCGAACCTCTATGTCAAGGATTCAGTTAATCTCGTATGATGTTCCCTTTGTTCTTCGGTATGTTACTTGCCCGAGATTCGATCGTCGGTATCTCCATACCTAGTTCAACCTCGTTACCGGCAAGTCTCTTTACTCGTTCCATAATACAAGATCCCGTGACTAACACTTAGTCACATTGCTCGCAAGGCTTATTGTGATGTTGTATTACCGAGTGGGCCCTGAGATACCTCTCCGTCACACGGAGTAACAAATCCTAGTCTTGATCCATGCCAACTCAACAGACACCCTCGGAGATACCTGTAGAGCACCTTTATAGTCACCCAGTTACGTTGCGACGTTTGATACACACAAGGTACTCCTCCGATGTCAGTGAGTTGCATGATCTCATGGTCATAGGAACACATACTTTGACATGTAGAAAACAGTAGCAACAAACTGACACGATCATATGCTACGTTTGTAGTTTGGTTCTTGTCCATCACATCATTCTCCTAATGATGTGATCCCGTTATCAAATGACATCACATGTCAATGGCTAGGAAACCTTGACCATCTTTGATCAACGAGCTAGTCTATTAGAGGCATACAAGGGACATGGTTTTGTCTATGTATCCACACATGCATCTAAGTCTCCGATCAATACAATTATAGCATGGATAATAAACGATTATCATGAACAAGGAAATATGATAATAACTAATTTATTAGTGCCTCTAGGGCATATTTCCAACATCGGCGGCAGTATCAACTCCAGTAGGAACATACGAAATGTATCTGTATGTTGTCTCCTCCAAACAAGAGTTCGCTGCATGGAGTCAAACAATAGCAGCATAAGCAGCATCCTGTATGGCCATCTCGACAGCCACTCCAACGCCACGGAAGGTGTGTAGCTCAGTGATGGAGAGGTCCTATCGATCCCAGATAACCATCATAGCCTCATATTGTTCCTGGTTGAACACGCAGTAGTCCTTGTAAACAGTGTACTCGGGGTACCAGCGATATCCTAGCTTCTTCAAGAGGTCAACCAGAATGGCCGGGAACCTAGTCGTATCGTGCGCAAAGGTTAGACGGATAATATACCTACCGGGACGCATCTGTAACAGGAAGATTTAAGATGTCAAATGACCGTGTATGCATTATAATTTCAAAGGAAACAATTGTCGATGAAACAAATCTCCGGTGGATGTGATCACAAGAACCTAATGTTAGAGTTAACAAAATCTTTAACCTGAAGAGGAGAGAGATCAGATCCGAGAGTATAGACGAGGAATAAAAGATCCTAATACCATCCGATTGAGATGTGGGCTCGTAAGCCAAACAACAAAGTTAGTAAAAGTTTTTCAAGTACTAGACTCAACTTTGGCCAAGGAGTTGGAAAGGGGGCTACCTACAGGTAGTCGGCTCTGATACCAACTTGTGACGCCCCCAATTTCGACCGTACGCTAAACATACACGCAATGCGTACGACCAAGATCGGGGACTCACTAATCAATATCACGACACAACTCTAGACACAAATTAAAGTCATACAACTTCATATTACAAGCTAGGGGCCTTGAGGGCTCGAATACAAAGCTCGACAAGCACGAGTCAGCGGAAACAAATAATATCTGAGTACAGACATAAGTTAAACAAGTTTTTCCTTAAGAAGGCTAGCACAAACATAACAACGGATCGAAAGAGGCGAGGCCTCCTGCCTAGGAACCTCCTATCCTACTGCTGGTCGGAGGCCGCCTCCACGTAGTAGTAGGCTCCTGCAGTGGTGTAGTAGTCGTCTCCAGCGTACTCCATCTCCTGGGCTCCATCGCCTGAACGCGGAATCGTATTGAGGGGAAAGAGAAAGCAAAGCAGCAGCGAGTACTCATCCAAAGTACTCGCAAGGCTGACATCAGAACTACGCTAAGTATGCACCATTATCAAGGGATGGGGTTATATCTAGACTGACTGCAGAAAGCGAGAATAGGGGGAAGGCCTAGTCCTATCGAAGACTAGCATCTTCAGCACCTTGTAGCATTAGAAGAGAGAAGATAGATAACTCACATATAGTCATATTATTGTAGCAATTTTATTAAGTAACCGCGCTCAGAGGTTCTTCCTCGACTCCCTGCGAGGAAGCAATCCCGAAGCCACATTTCATTTAAAGTAAATCACAATTATAGTTGTATAAGATCAAGGTACAACTCTAAGCCGTCCTATTACCGTGGACACGGCTATTCGAATAGATAATTTCTTCCCTGTGGGTGCACCGTATTTCCAACACGCTGGATCACCTCTGACCGGACACACTTTCCGGGGTAATGCCCGGCCTCGGGATCCAAAACACCGTCGCCTCACCTAGGCTCAACGAAGAGGCCAACCCGCCGGTCTAACTCCTAAGCGTGCAGGTTTGTGGGCCCACTTGCCCTTGCACTCCTGCACGATGCATACATGGCCGGAAGCATACCTAGCACACTCAGTCCGGGAGCTGTACCTTCCAACCCAATCTAGCATGCGCCGCTCCATTGCTGACGTTCGAAGAGCTTCGGCTGATACAACGACGCTGAGTATCCATAACTTCTCCCACGTGAAGGTTTAGTGCGATAAAGGTCAAATGACTAATTCAGATCAAATACCCAACCCATTAGCATTTTATTAAAGCGGGGCAAGTGCAAACCATAATGTAGTCCGTTGTCCCGCCAATAACCCTCTGGTGCCTTACTGGCGAACCCCACTATTGGGGAACGTTGCATGGGAAACAAAAAATTTCCTACGCACACGCAAGATCTATCCATGATGATGAGCATCTACGAGAGGGAGAGTGGATCTATGTACCCTTGTAGATCGCTAAGCAAGAAGCGTTAAGAAACGTGGTTGATGTAGTCAAACGTCTTTGCAATCCAAATCGCCGAGCGTCTCACGATCCAATCACGATCCGTCCCGATCTAGCACCGAACGGACGGCACCTCCGTGTTCAGCACACGTACGGCTTGATGATGATCTCCGCCTTCTTGATCCAGCAAGAGGGAGCGGAGAGGTAGACGAGTTCTCCGGCAGCGCGACGGCGTTGCAGCGATGGTGGTGGAGTTATTCCGGCAAGGCTTCGCCTAAGCACTTGAGAAAACCGATCTAGAGGAGAAACTATGCACTAGACGAGAGGGCAACACGTGGCAGAAAATCTTGTGCAAAAACCCTCAAACCCACTAGTATATATAGGAGGAGGGAAGGAGGAGGCCTGGCCCTCAAGGGGCCAGCCCTAGGCTTCGGCCGAACCAGGAGAGAGGAGTCCTCCTCCACTCCTAGTAGGATTAGGACTCCTTCCTTATCTGGCCCTTTTTGCCTTTTCCCACCTTTTTGCCTTTTCCCACCTTTTTCCTTTTGGGCTTTTCTTCCCTGACGCATGGGCCTTGTGTGGGACTTACACCAGCCCACTAAGGGCTGGTATTCACCCTCCCACAGCCCATGTAGCCCCTTGGGTCGAAATACCCCTCCCGATGGTCCCTTGGTACACTACCGATGAGCCCAAAACTTTTCAGGCGACCAAAACAGGACTTCCTATATATCAATCTTTACCTCCAGACCATTCCGGAGCTCCTCGTAATGTCTGGGATCTCATCCGGGACTCCGAAAAACCTTCGGTCACCACCATGCATAACTCTATACTACCGAAACGTCACCGAACCTTAAGTGTGCAGACCCTGCGGGTTCGAGAACTATGTAGACATGACCGAGACACATCTATGGTCCATAAAAATTAGCAGGACCTGGATTCCCATATTGGTTCCTACATATTCTACGAAGATCTTTATAGGTCGAATCTCTATGTCAAGGATTCAGTTAATCCCGTATGATGTTCCCTTTGTTCTTCGGTATGTTACTTGCCGGAGATTCGATTGTCGGTATTTGTATACCTAGTTCAACCTCGTTACCGTCAAGTCTCTTTACTCGTTCCGTAATACAAGATCCCATGGCTAACACTTAGTCACATTGCTTGCAAGGCTTATTGTGATGTTGTATTACCGAGTGGGCCCTGAGATACCTCTCCGTCACACGGAGTAACAAATCCCAGTCTTGATCCATGCCAACACAACACACCCTCGGAGATACCTTTAATGCACCTTTATAGTCACCCAGTTACGTTGTGACGTTTGATACACACAAGGCACTCCTCCGGTGTCCGTGAGTTGCATGATCTCATGGTCATAGGAACATATACTTGACATGTAGAAAATTGTAGCAATAAACTGAGACGATCATATGCTACGTTTATAGTTTGGTTCTTGTCCATCATATCATTCTCATAATGATGTGATCCCGTTATCAAATGACATCTCATGTCAATGGCTAGGAAACCTTGACCATCTTTGATAAACGAGCTAGTCTACTAGAGGCGTACTAGGGACAAAGTGTTGTCTACTTATCCACACATGTAATGTGTTTCCAATCAATACAATTATAGCATGGATAATAAACAATTGTCATGAACAAGGAAATATAATAATAATAACTTTATTAATTGCCTCTAGGGCATATTTCCAACAGCCTCCCACTTGCACTAGAGTCAATAATCTAGTTCACATCACTATGTGATTTACATTGTAATGAATCGAACACCCATGCAGTTCTGGTGTTGATCATGTTTAGCCCTTGGAAGAGGTTTAGTCAACAAGTCTACAACATTTAGATCCGTGTGCACTTTGCAAATATTTATGTCCTTCTCCTCGATGTAATCACGGATGGAATTGAAACGTCCCTTTATGTGTCTAGTCCTCTTGTGAACCTTGGTTCCTTGGACAGAGCAATGGCACGAGTGTTGTCACAGAACAGAGTCATTGGATTCAGTGCACTGGGCACTATTCCAAGATCTGTCATCAATTGCTTCATCCAGACACCATCCTTCGCCGCCTCCGCGGCTGCGATGTACTCCACTTCGCCTGTAGAATCGGCTACCACGCTTTTCTTGGAACTGCACCAGCTTACCGCTCCCCCGTTGAGAATAAATACGTATCTGGTTTGTGACTTAGAGTCATCCGGATCAGTGTCAAAGCTTCCATCGACGTAACCCTTTACGACGAGCTCTTCATCACCTCCATAAACGAGAAACATTTCCTTAGTCCTATTCAGGTACTTAAGGATATTCTTGACCGCCGCCCAGTGCTCCATTCCAGGATCACTTTGAAACCTTCCGTCCATACTTATGGCAAGGCTGACATCGGGTCTTGTGCACAGCATTGCATACATGATAGAGCCTATGGCTGAAGCATAGGGGATGACACTCATGTTTTCTCTATCTTCTACAGTCACTGGGCATTGAGTCTTACTCAACTTCAGACCTTGTAACACAGGCAAGAACCCCTTCTTGGATTGATCCATTCTGAACTTCTTCAAAACTTTATCAAGGTATGTGCTCCGTGAAAGTGCTATTAAGCGTCTCGATCTATCTCTATAGATCTTAATGCCTAAATGAAAGCAGCTTCTCCTAGGTCCTTCATTGAAAAATTCTTGTTCAAATATTCCTTCACGCTTTCCAGCATTTCTATATTGTTTCCAATCAGCAATATGTCATCCACATATAATATTAGAAATGCAATAGAGCTCCCACTCACTTTCTTGTAAATACAAGCTTCTCCATAAACTTGTATAAACCCAAACGCTTTGATCACCTCATCAAAGCGCTTATTCCAACTCCGAGATGCTTGCACCAACCCATAAATGGATCGCTAGAGTTTGCAAACTTTTTCAGCATTCTCTGGATCGACAAAACCTTCTGGTTGCATCATATACAACTCTTCCTCAAGGAAACTGTTGAGAACGCTGTTTTGACATCCATCTGCCAAATTTCATAGTCGAAATAAGCAGCTATTGCCAACATGATTCTGACAGACTTAAGCATCGCTACGAGTGAGAAGGTCTCATCGTAGTCAACTCCTTGAACTTGTGAAAAACCCTTTGCCACAAGTCGAGCTTTATAGACGGTGACATTACCGTCCGCGTCCGTCTTCTTCTTAAAAATCCATTTGTTCTGAATGGTCTTTCGCCCTTCAGGTAATACTTCCAAAGTCCATACTTTGTTTTCATATGTGGATCCCATCTCGGATTTCATGGCCTCTAACCATTTCTCTGAATCCGGGCCCATCATCGCTCCTCCATAGCTCGTAGGTTCATTGTTGTCCAACAACATGACCTTCAAGACAGGGTTGTCGTACCACTCAGGAGTAGTACCCGCCCTTGTCGACCTACGAGGTTAAATAGTAACTTGATCCAGAGCTTCATGATCATCATCATTAACTTCCTCTTCAACTATCGTCGGCTCCACAGAAACATCTTTCTGCGCTACGCTACTCTCTGGTTGAAGTAAAGGTTCAATAACCTCATCAAGCTCTATTTTCCTCCCACTCAATTCTTTCGAGAGAAACTCTTTCTCAAGAAATTTTTCGTTCTTAGCGACAAACACTTTGCCTTAGGATCTGAGATAGAAGGTATACCCGACTGTCTCTTTCGGGTATGTTATGAAGACGCATTTCTCTGCTTTGGGTTCTAGCTTTTCAGGGTGAAGCTTTTTGACATAAGCATCACATCCCCAAACTTTAAGAAGCGACAACTTTGGCCTCTTGCCAAACCATATCTTATATGGCGTCGTCTCAACGGATTTCGATGGTGCCCTATTTAAAGTGAATGCAGCTGTCTCTAATACATAACCCCAAAACGATAGTGGCAAATCAGCAAGAGACATCATAGAACGCACCATATCTAATAAGGTTCGATTACGATGTTCGGACACACCATTACGCCGTGGTGTTCCAAGCGGTGTCAACTGTGAAATAATTCCACACTGTGTTAAGTGACTGCCAAACTCATAACTCAGATATTCACCTCCTCGATCAGATCACAGGAATTTAATCTTCTTGTTACAATGGTTCTCAACTTCACTCTGAAATTGCTTGAACTTTTCAAATGTTTTAGACTTGTGTTTCATTAATTAAATATACCCATATCTACTTAAGTCAGCAGTGATGGTGAGAAAATAACGATATCCACCGCGCGTTGTAACATTCATTGGATTGCACACATCAGTATGTATGATTTCCAATAAGTCACTTGCCCGTTCCATTGTTCCAGAGAACGGCATTTTAGTCATCTTGCCCATGAGGCATGGTTCACATGTGTCAAGTGATTCAAAATCAAGTGACTCCAAAAGCCCTTCAGCATGGAGCTTCCTCATGCGTTTTACACCAATATGACCTAAACGGTAGTGCCACAAGAAAGTGGTACTATCATTATCAACTCTACATCTTTTGGCATCAATGTTATGAACATGTGTATCATTACTATCAAGATTCAATATGAATAAACCCCTCACATTGGGTGCATGACCATAAAATATATTACTCATATAAATAGAACAACCATTATTATCTGATTTAAATAAGTGACTGTCTCGCAATAAACAAGATCCAGATATAATGTTCATGCTTAATGCAGACACTAAATAACAATTATTCAGGTTCATCACTAATCTCGATGGTAATCAAAGAGAGAGCGTGCCCACGGCGATCACATCAACCTTGGAACCATTTCCCACGTGCATCGTCACTTCGTCCTTTGCCAGCCTTCGTCTATTCCGTAGTTCCTATTTTGAGTTGCAAATGTGAGCAACCGAACCAGTATCAAATACCCAGGCACTACAACGAGAGCTAGTAAGGTACACATCAATAACATGTATATCAGATATACCTTGTTTGTCGTTGGCCGCCTTCTTGTCAGCCAGGTACTTGGGGAAGTTCCTCTTCTAGTGACTAGTTCCCTTGCAATGAAAGCACTCAATTTCTAGCTTGGGTCCAGCCTTGGGCTTCTTTACAAGAGTACCAACTGCTTTGCCATCCTTCTTGGTTTTACCCTTCTTGCTCTTGCCCTTGCCATTCTTCTTGAAACTAGTGGTTTTATTGACCATCAACACTTGATGTTCTTTCTGGATTTTAGACTCAGCGACTTTTAGCATCGCAAACAGCTCGGTGACTAACTTTTTCATCCCGTGCATATTGTAGTTCATCACAAAGCTCTTATAACTAGGTGGCAGTGATTGAAGAACTCTGTCAGTGATCACCTCTGGCGGAAGGGCAATTCCCAACTCCGCCAGACGAGTCGAGTACCCAGACATTCTGAGTATATGTTCACTGATAGACCCATTCTCCTCCATTTTGCAAGCATAGAATTTATCGGAGGTCTCATACCTCTCGATCCGGGCATTCTTCTAAAAGATAAACTTCAACTCCTGGAACATCTCATATGCTCCATGACATTCAAAACGTCTTTGAAGTCCCGGTTCTAAGCCATACAATATTGCACACTGAACTATTGAGTAATCTCTAGAACGTGCCTCCCAAGCGTTCTTAACGTCTTCGGATGACATGTCTTCTGGTTGGTCACCAAGCGGTGCATCAAGGACATATGATTTCTAGGAAGCCATGAGGATAATCCTTAGATTACGGGCTCAGTCAACAAAGTTACTTCCATCATCTTTCAACTTAGCTTTCTCGAGGAACGCATTAAAATTCAGTGGTGCTACTGCGCGAGCCATTGATCTACAACATAAATATGCAAAGGTTACTAAAACTATTGTTCAATATAATGAGTTTAGTTAATCAAATTACTAAATGTCCCACTCAAATTGACATCCCTCGGGTCATCTGATTGCCACATGATCCAAATTCACCAACTCAAGTCCGATCATCACGAGAGTTGAGGTGGTTTCAATGGTGAACATCATCATGTTGATCATATCTACTGTATGACTGATGTTCGACCTTTCAGTCTCTTGTGTTCCGAGGCCATGTCTGTACATGCTAGGCTCGTCACGTTTAACCCAAGTGTTCTGCATGTGCAACACTGTCTTGCACCCGTTGTATGTGAACATAGAATCTATCACACCCGATCATCACGTGGTGTCTCAACATGACGTACTTTCGCAACGGTGCACACTCGGGGAGAACACAATCTTGAAATTTTAAGTGAGGGATCACCTTATAATGCTACCGTCGTCCTAAGCAAAACAAGGTGCATAAAAGTATTAACATCACATGCAAATCATAAGTGACATGATATGGCCATGAACTTGTGCTTTTGATCTCCATCTTGAAAGCACCGGCATGATCTCCATCGTCACCGGCATGACACCATGATCTTCATCATCTTGATCTCCATCAACTTGTCGCCATCGGGGTTGTCACTCCCACCATGCTTCTACTATTATTGCTACTGTTTAGCGATAAAGTAAAGCATTACATAGCGCTTAATGATTGACACGCAGGTCATACAATAATTAAAGACAACCCTATGGCGCCTGCCGGTTGTCGTACTCATCGACATGTAAGTCGTGATAAATACATGATCATCTCATACATCACATATATCTCATCATGTAATTAGCCATATCACATCACAACATACCCTGCAAAAACAAGTTAGACGTCCTCTAATTGTTGTTGCATGCTTTACATGGATGCTACGGGTATCTAGCAAGAACAATTATCACCTACGCATAAACCACAACGATGGTACATAAGTTGCTTTTCAACCTTATCAAGGACTGCCTTTGTCGAATCCGATCCAACTAAAGTAGGAGAAACAGACACCCGCCAGCCATCTTTGTGCAACGAAGTTACACGTCAGTCGATGGAACCGGTCTCTCATAAGCGTACGAGTAATGTTGGTCCGGACCGCTTCATCCAACAATACCGCTGAACCAAAACATGACCAAGGGAGGAAGCAATCTAAGCATCAACGCCCACAAACTCTTTGTGTTCTACTCGAGATCTCATCTACACATAGACCTAGCTCATGATGCCACTGTTGGGGAACGTTGCATGGGAAACAAAAAATTTCCTACGCACACGCAAGATCTATCCATGGTGATGAGCATCTATGAGAGGGATAGTGGATCTACGTACCCTTGTAGATCGCTAAGCGGGAAGCGTTAAGAAATGCGGTTGATGTAGTCGAACGTCTTCGCGATCCAAATCGCTGAGCGTCCCGCGATCCAATCACGATTCGTCCCGATCTAGCACCGAACGGACGACACCTCCGCGTTCAGCACACGTACGGCTTGATGACGATCTCCGCCTTCTTGATCCAGCAAGACGGAGCGGAGAGGTAGACGAGTTCTCTGGCAGCACGACGGCGTTGCGGTGATGGTGGTGGAGTTATTCCGGTAGGGCTTCGCCAAAGTACTGCAGAAAACCGATCTAGATTAGAAACTATGCACTAGAGGAGAGGGCGGCACGTGGCAGAAAATCTTGTGCAAAACCCCTCAAAACCACTAGTATATATAGGAGGAGGGGAGGAGGAGGCCTGGCCCTCAAGGGTCCAGCCCTAGGCTTCGGCCGAACCAGGAGGGAGGAGTCCTCCTCCTCCACTCCTAGTAGGATTAGGACTCCTTCCTTATCTGGCCCGTTTTGCCTTTTTCCATCTTTTTCCTTTTGGGCTTTTCTTCCCAGATGCATGGGCCTTGTGTGGGACTTCCACCAGCCCACTAAGGGCTGGTATTCACCCTCCCACATCCCATGTAGCCTCTTGGGTCGAAATACCCCTCCCGTTGGTCCCCCGGTACACTACCGGCACTCCCGGTACACTACCGATGAGCCCGAAACTTTACTGGCGACCAATACAGGACTTCCTATATATAAATCTTTAC